>OY728131.1:1975618609-1977087359 GCA_963277665.1 Viscum album
TTTGCCTTATAAGATTTATTTTATGATGTCATGATGTTTCAAGAATCCCATTTTTGTTACATGTGTTATGCGATGATGTAGGATTTATGATTATGTGGCACACATAAGAAAGGATTCATTATAAGATGGGTGGGACCTATATCTCCCTCCAATGCATTGGGTAAAGATTTTATATCTCATGAGATAGACATGGCTGAAATGGTAGGTTATACCGGTTCAGTGAAACAGGACTGAAACGAGGGTTACTCGATTCAGAAAGGGACTTTGTCCACTAAGATAGTCTTGACAATGAGTCATGACTAACAAGAAATGATTTTCCATGATTATGTGTGCATGCCACAAAGTTTCAAGTTTCATGTTATGATTATGGTGATCTCATTTTCACTTCTATGATTTGTTCCATGTTAAGATATTATGATCTCTTTTGCAGGTTATGATTTTCAAAAAGATATGATATGATTTTTATTTCTTTTATATACCCTTACTGAGCATTTGAGCTCACCCTTTTATGTTTTGTTTTCCCCAGGATATAAATAAAGGTTTTAGGTAAAAAAAAGGGAAGATCTTTATGGGAGATATTGAAGATCTTTCACCACGATTAGAAGATTACGTTCCGAGTTTCCAAAGACACTAAACTATTACGATCCTTTAGTGTGTGTTTTTGTTATGTACTAAGTATTCCGCAAAAGTAATGTAATGTCAATGTACGTCAGGATACGGGTCTCTACAGTTGGTATCAGAGGAAAGGTTTAGTCAACCTTTGGAAACTAGGATGCGAAAACGTTAGTGAGATCCCTAGAGATATTTCTACGGTATGTCTAGGGATTTCCCTAAGGTTAAGTAGACGTATAAGTTATAGTACTAGAACTACACTAACGATCATAGAATTAAACCTAAGATGTTAGATATTGAGGGTACTCCCCCTTTACTATGTTGTTTTCCCAAGCATGATTTTTGCCTCTCACAAGATTCTTTTTGTGTTTTAGTTAATGGAGGGAACCAGAAGGAATTCGGTTAACATTGAATCCAATGGAAAAATTGGTGACTATGAGAAAACAAATTGTGTAATTCCTAGAGAGAAAGATCTTGTGATTATGCCAAATCAGTCATCGCGATATATGATTAACAAGGTGAAATTTAGTGGTATGACTAATTCATCAAAGAAGAGGAAGATAAACTATTATACATGTTCGCATGTTGAGGAGCATAAATAAAGGAAGATTGAGATTTCTAAAGAAGGGAAGAAGAACCTTGAGGAATACCTCAAATGGAGGGACCGATGTTATCTGTGTGGAGAAAAGGGTCATAGAGTGACAGACTGTTATGGAGTTCAATGTCTTATTTGTGGAGAACATGGGCATTACCCAACTCAATGCCCTGACCTAAAAAGATACTTCTAAATCAAGGAAGGACTTATTCCAGGACAGTCATTGATGTGGATGGACTGAAGTGTTTATGTATTGGTATTCAAGAATAATGTTGTTGAGGTACTTTTATGGTGTATTGGAATATTTATGTATTGGTCTAATGTGGTATTCGAAGTGATTGAGATATTTTTGGAAATAAGATGATATGCGCATAATGAAGGGATAAGACGATAATGAGATGTTTGATTGTATTCATGAGCTCATGATTTATATAAGGACTAAGTGATATCACGGTTTGAGTATATAGAATTTTGAGGATTTTGGTATGTGTAAAGTGTTAACTTTAAACTGCATTAAATTTTTCACTAAGGTTCAATGGGTATTCAAGAGTATACATGATTAAGGACTTTGAATGTTTGGAATGTGACCAACAAAACATATCTTATGATATATGGGGATCAACGATGATATTAAATCTCTGGTAATTGTTTTCACTATGTTATGAGAGTGGACTGCAGTATTATGGATAAGCCTAAAGATTGGAATGGATTGTGTTGGACGTAAGTTAGTATTGTTTAAGGATAGAAATTTTTTTTCGATATTATTGATGGGATGTTATAGTAATATAGTTTTGGAAAAAGGACAACCTGCAGGACGGGCGACAGCCCATTACTTCGGACAAGGCTGTAGGAATCGAACCCACAACCGAAGTGCGACTGGCCTTTATCGCCTACCACTGGCCTGCAGGAAGTCCCTGTTTAGTAGAAACTAGTTTTATTATATTAAGCAGTATGATATATGAAGTATAAGTCCATTTTAGGAACCATATATGATTAATCTCACTATAGATCGATTTATGCATATAATTTTTGCTAACCTTTTGTTTGAGACAGATGGAATGACCCGTCATTCTATCACATGATCTGCTAACACTTCACGAATAACAAATTCAACTTCATTTATTTAAGAGATGAAGTGGAAATTGTTCAAGGCACGAACAACAGTGAGATTGTACCAAAATAAAGTAAGTATTTATTCTATTTCAAATTTTCAACTTTAGGGAAATGATCTTGAAAACCAAAAATGTTGTCCTAGTGATCTTATACCTGATGAATCAGATGGTACCTTATATCATCACAAATCTATGGATTTGTGATTACTGGCTTTTCCATAGCCATGTTCTCTACCACTCTCCATCAGAACATGATGGTTAGATTTCTCTTCCATATCCATATTTTCACCTATGTGGAAACCGAATGATTAGTTTATTTGGGTAACCGTTACGTATCATACTTGTGTTTTTAAAGATTGGTTTTGGTATTCCTTTTTACGATGTGGGTTTCTATTAAAGAAACTTTCGAATAGTAAACCATTTATAACCCCGACGAATTTCGAGGGCGAAATTCATTTTAAGGGGGGTAGAATGTAACAGCCCATGATTTTATAAAAAAAATATTCTTTTTAATTTTATTAATGTCTTGTGATGTACGCTACACCAAAAGGAGCTTGCACAACACGCATCCTTTTCTTGCCTTGCATTACACGCAATCACGACCTTCCTCGATAGCGTGTGTAATACGCAATACCGAGTTTCACTAAACAACGATTTGCTATTAAAATATTATTAAAACTAGCCGTTATGAATAGTAATAACCACTTTTTAAAATTCTGTAAATCTTATTTTTCAAAATGAACTTCATTCTTGGATTCGGAGTATCAAATTTAGCCTAAGGTGAAATTTTGGTACTTTTCGGATAACTTTCATATTCTGATGAATAGTGAAAATTACTAAATTATAATTCAAAACAACTTTTTTAATCGAAATAATTAATAGTGATAAATTATTAATTTGAGTGGTTTTAAAGTATATTTAGAATATATTTTTACAATTTAATACAATGTTGGTCATTGGTTGTAATTTCACATTTAAACCAGACATAATCAAGTGTCAATCTTTTGATATATATTGTTTCCTAAAAACACGCTATTTATTTTAACAGCGGGATTTAATTATAAAATTAATTAATGCAAC
The DNA here is from genome assembly GCA_963277665.1 of Viscum album. Classification (NCBI taxonomy): domain Eukaryota; kingdom Viridiplantae; phylum Streptophyta; class Magnoliopsida; order Santalales; family Viscaceae; genus Viscum; species Viscum album. Next base: position 1,975,622,009 of record OY728131.1, read on the forward strand.
TTCTATGTTATGAATTTGGTAAAATAGATTTCATTTTTGAATTCGGAATATGAAATATAGCTTAGGATGAAATTTTGGCATTGTTCTGAAAAACATCAATTTTTGATGAATAGTGAAACTACTAAGTGGTAGTTAAAAAAACTGAATTTTTCATAAAACATAATTTTGCCGCTTCTGTGAATGGAATTTCGAAAATCCGAGAGACACGGTTAATATCAAGGACTAAAATGTGGTTCAGTGAGATGAAAATAATTTTTTGGTGAATAGTAACTTTTTACTTTTTTTACCGCGGTTAATAGTAAATAGGGTAACTAAGGGTAAATATGATATTACTATTACCCTAACACATGTCCTAATTCTATTGGACAAGTGTAATTCAACCAAAAACAAACTTAGGAATAAAATATGACCATTTAGGCCCACTTGGATTAGATTAGGACATTTATTATTAATTTATTTAAAGAAAGGTTAAAATAGTTAAAATTAATGTTTAATAAGTAAATCATTTTTAATATGGGGTTATACATAAGATAAATTCGATTGTAAATATTCATTAGAAAGATAAAAAGATTTCCTACATGATGGTATTTTATTTGTAATTTTTAGACATAAAATAATTTAATTTATTTATGACACAACGATGATGCAGTAATTTTTTTATTAATGAAATATTGACATAATTGATGTTATAAACACCAAAATAAATGTAATTTGAGATTTTTTATGAATTACACTAATTTTCTAGGTTAATATGATATATTAATGTTGATTTAAGCAACTTGGTTCGAACATTTAATTCTGTTATGACTTTTACAAAAATCATATATCAAATAGTGTCAAAATTGACACAAAATAGTTTTTAAATAAAATATTATATTATTAATTGTTATTGTATTCCTAAAAATCTAAGGTTCGGCCAAATGACTTAGATAAGGATATATATATTAATAATAAACAATTTGGGGTTCTTTTGGCATGTTATAGTAAGTTTAATAACCATATAGTGAAAGAAAACAAAAAGACATGGTAAAAGTTAAATTATTTAACTTAGAGTTAAATCTAATTGATAAGGTTAAAATAATATCCTAAACTTGTCTAAATTCTATTTGTTGATAGGATTTCGACCCATCCCCACTTTAGCTTCGAAATAAGTCCCTTTGGAACCATTATAAACCGATTTTGACTTTAATATAAAATAATATTTTGAGATATTCCTAAGGTGCCCCTCTCCTCCCCTATAAAAGGACACCTCCTCCCCCTCCTCCCCACACCAATTTGAGCACTCAAGCTCGGCCAACCCCTGCAAAAATCTCTTCTCCACTTCCCTAGAAACATCCTAGAGGTTCTGGTCTTCCTCAAAGACCAATTCTAGTGCCCTAAGAGGAGGTCTCAAAGAGGCACTTCAAAGAAGAGGTAATTACCGTTACCAATTCTTTCATCTTTATTTCTTCTTCCACTTCTTCTTCTTAGGTTGTTTCATTATGAAGTAATAACATCAGTATCACTCATATATTGATATGTTATTATAAGTATGAAACAACCCTATTTCACCATCTATCCATCCTACGGAAAAAGAAATCACCACGCGTGCGTACGTACGGAATACCGTCTCCACGCCGTGGTGTAATCTATTTTCCACCACCACCTTACATGGATGGGTATAATGGTGTAAAGAATAACTATACATAGTTATTACAACATCATATTGATTCTGATATATTGTATAATCCACTCCAATTCAATTCAATATTTATAGAAATGATATCATTGCTCGTGCGTACGTACGGACTACCGTCTCCACGACGCGATGAGATTCATTCTCCATGTTAACCATTTAAGAATGATTATAATGTATATATAAGAAATAATAATGAAATATATGACATTATAAAGCTACTGGATTTATGTATATATATACATATGTATGTCATCTACTTACTTCCATTTCAAGACAATAAGGAAAGAAAAACAGCGTTCATGCGTACGTACGGACTACCGTCTCCATGAACGGTGTTTTTCATTTTATTTATCTATCTATTATATATATATATATATACTGAATATATATGATATATAACTCATATTTTATATTCTGGAAGTAAGTAAATCATGATATAAGTAATAATGATGTCAAGAACAACAAGTCAAAACACCTACGATAAATGAAACGATTTTACCCAAAACGCTTCTTTAACATGGAAGTTACAAAAGAACAGGTAATATAAGGTCATAAGTGAACCATATATGATATCATAACAATGAATATGATTCTGTAATAAGTCAATGACATTATTTAAATCATTATACAGGAGGTTCGGACACATACGAAGAAAATTGGACCTAAGGTAAGGGAAATATCACAATCTCATTTTTATCCGAGATTGTTTATACGTTGGTATTTACTGTGGTGTATTTTATCATCCACATCCATGTTTTATCAATATGTAATATTATTTACATCCACCTACAATTGTTTAAATCCAATTTTACCCTTCTATGAGTTTTTAGTAAAAGATATGAAAGGAATCTTTTGTCATTTTTTTTATATACGAGGTACTTTTTGACTTTTCCGACAAAAGTACGAAGAATGTTTTTTTAACTTATACGGCACGAACGGATTTCTACTGTTTTATGAAGCCTTATTTTCATGAATCTTCCTCTAAAAGATTTCATGACTATTTTCAATAAAATATCTTTCTTTTAAAATTTCATGATGTTTTGTGAAAAGAAATTGATTTTGAAAAAGAAAGGATATTTTCCTCAAGAATTCAATTCAAGTGTTTTATCAAAATTATATTCCATCTAAGATAATAAAGGGTTCTGTTTTTATACCTTTAATTACATTGATTTGATTATGTTGTGAGGGGATTATTTTTATGAAGTCATTTGCCTTATAAGATTTATTTTATGATGTCATGATGTTTCAAGAATCCCATTTTTGTTACATGTGTTATGCGATGATGTAGGATTTATGATTATGTGGCACACATAAGAAAGGATTCATTATAAGATGGGTGGGACCTATATCTCCCTCCAATGCATTGGGTAAAGATTTTATATCTCATGAGATAGACATGGCTGAAATGGTAGGTTATACCGGTTCAGTGAAACAGGACTGAAACGAGGGTTACTCGATTCAGAAATGGACTTTGTCCACTAAGATAGTCTTGACAATGAGTCATGACTAACAAGAAATGATTTTCCATGATTATGTGTGCATGCCACAAAGTTTCAAGTTTCATGTTATGATTATGGTGATCTCATTTTCACTTCTATGATTTGTTCCATGTTAAGATATTATGATCTCTTTTGCAGGATATGATTTTTATTTCTTTTGTATACCCTTACTGAGCATTTGAGCTCACCCTTTTATGTTTTGTTTTCCCCAGGATATAAATAAAGGTTTTAGGTAAAAAAAAGGGAAGATCATTATGGGAGATATTGAAGATCTTTCACCACGATTAGAAGATTACGTTCCGAGTTTCCAAAGACACTAAACTATTACGATCCTTTAGTGTGTGTTTTTGTTATGTACTAAGTATTCCGAAAAAGTAATGTAATGTCAATGTACGTCAGGATACGGGTCTCTACAAATTATTTTGTTACATATAATAAGAACATAGGGAAATATACTTACATTTCAAGTGGAGTTTAATCCTTTAATAAGTTTATACCAAAAACTCATCTTTTCCTCAAATGATGTGTATTCAAGATGACTTGGTCACACCTAAAGTTCTATAATCAACTTCTAGAGAATCACATAATCCATAAAAGAAGAACTATATGTTTCCCCTGTCTTTATACATTAACCAAAACCAAAAATGGTTGGTGAAAGAATAGATAATTCCCAAATAGGATAATTCTTTATAAAAAGAAATATTACTATTAATCTCCAAAATTCAACAAAAAGTACCCAAAGTTTAAGAAAGACAATTAAATACAAAATTGTACTTAAAATTATTCAAAATAGTTCAAACTAATATTGAAACCCAAATCTCAGAAGAATTTAATCATATATTTTTCCACTGTAAATTTTAACATTTATCTCCAAAAACATAGACTACTCTTAAAGTCTTATACTGAAGTGTAATTAGCCTAATCACATGTTCTCTATGATAGGTTAATCATTTCCATAAATAACCCAAATCGTTATATGTCCATAATAAAATCATAGATTCTTCCAAAATAAAATTTCAACCATTACTCCACAAATGAGATCTCATAGTATTCTATTTCCCTTAAGCATATAATGTTCCCTAGAATAAAGAACATCTTCCAAAATAACCTTTATCACTTAATTTCCAAATCATTTTTCTATATTAAGGATATCCATTTGATGAAACATAAAATCCCAAGTCAACTTATTCTTGATCCATAAAATCATTTAACTAAAAAGAATAATTCATACTATCCTAGGACTTCACATAGGCCAATGGTAGGGGATAATTCCCAATCGCACTTTGGATTTGGGCTCAATTCCCGCATCTTGGTCCGACGCAATGGGTTGTCACATGGTCTACATGTTGTCCTTTTTATAATACTCAAAAATAACCCTAACATGTTTTAACCTCAATGGTTTTCATATACCTTTCATTTTCATCCCAACTCATTAAAACCACAACATCTTAATTCATGAAGCCTTATATATATTGACGTTTTTTTTAATTTCACCTCCATATGATAAAATAAAACCATTCTTAATAGAAATAATATCATACCATCGTTATGGTGTCCATTTTGTTTCATTGTCATCTTCTTAACGTATGTAGAAGGTCCATGCATTGGAACAATAATTTAGAGATCCTTCGAAATAATTTGCTTCATTCATCCTATTACACCTTTTACAAATTGGGTTATATGGGTGTTCACAAAAAATAGTCTTGGAAAATAATCATGTATGTCATATAATTTCAAAACATCTAATAAAACATGATTTTTATAAAACAGTCGGATAGAGTTTGAGTTAAAACATTCAATCAATGGTCCTTTCAAAATACCATATGTATGTGCTCAATGACTATATTTTAAAATCAAATATAAATAGGTTGCGTAAGGGTCTCCTTATTCAGAACCTTTTTCAAAATCATAATACACTTCAAAATCTTGTGATAAGGTAAAATATTTGAAATTTCATTGATAATATTTACCTTTCTTGAAAATATGAGAATATTCTGAAAATAGGATTTGATTAAATACAACCCATGATCCACAATGATATCAAGGTATAGTGGATGTGTTTTATATCTTAAACAACTTCTTGTAATTGAGTTGAATGCTAGAAAAAGTATCATAATAATCTAAATAATACTTTGCAATAATTATTGCAGGCATGTCATTATGAAGAGATCGGAATGTCATTTGAGATCCTCCTCCTTCCACTTATAACCAACATTCAATGATCTAAGAAATTTATATAACAAGGATTTAACTAAAATAATAGACATAGCGACTAACCTTGTGTTTTAAAAAACTCTCAATCCCTAAAGTTGTCTAAACCGACCTCTGATACCAACTGTAAGGACCCGGCCTCAAACATTACATAATATTGAGTTAATTAAAGAATTAATATTGAGGATCTTTCCAGGTATAGAGTTTTAGAGCATTAGGACATAACTATTAATACATCTCAAAAATTAAAAAGTAGACACTTCTACTCAGTTTCCATTTTTTCATAAACTAAAAACTCTTATAAAAACAAACATGTATAGTTCCATGTATTTTACAGGATGACTTTTATTTGATCCCATCATTGACCCTATTCATTTTTAAGTCCTTTGAAAATAATTTCAAAACTTTAGATGAGAATAAAAAGCTAAGTAAGGGTTATAAAATAATAAATGAAATCATTATCCCATCAATAAATAAAAATCAATGAAACCATACTTTCCAATCATAACATACCTTATGATATCATAAGATTTATGAATAACACATTGAAATAATAAATCATAAAGGTAACTCGTGTAATCCATATCATACTTACATTTTAGTTATCACAGATACATATGGAGTTATGTTTGGAATACCCATCATAGTATAATCCCTAAATCTCTTAGGAGAAACATTAAGGTTTACCTCTATCACATTACCTAATGCATTAGAGAGCTTTCTCGGGATCACCAGCCCTAGATTTATCACGGAACCACCCGTATACGTAAAAAATGCCCAAAAACCATATCATATTAATAACACATAAAACACGAATAAATGAAAGATAACATTTTCACATTTCAATAACAATATAACATTATAATATATTTACATAATCAATGATTTATCAAACCATTTTCAAAATCATTTAAAAAATTTAATAAAGAGATTTTTTAATCAAAGTGTCCCATAACACTTTGAAGATATTGAAATAAATTTTAATTTCAAAAAATTCATGTTCATATAAATAAATCCTTAAAATCATTTTTAAAACATTGAAATTAATGTTAAAGATTTAAAATAATAAATCTTTGAAACATTTAAAATGATATTTTAGTTAAAGAGTTTCTAACCAAATGAGAGATGCTTGAATACAAATAATTGAGGAAAAACATTAATCAAAGAATATAATATCATGATAATAAGTATATTCATGATATAATATGTCAAAGGGTAGTACATAAACCATATAAAATTGAATTGGTGTATAATAACAAATAAGTCTCAATAGAATGTAAATTGAAACAAAGTCCCTTGCAAAGATCATATCCTTAGATTAAGGAACAATAAATGGAATAATCATGTGTGAAAAATAATAATTGACCCAATATAAGTGGATATTAAATGTAAAACAATATGAGGTCATTCACACATATTAATAGAAAAACATAACCATGAAGTAGAATTTTAACCCAAGGAATTGAAATTGGGTTAAGAAGTTCCCTTACCGATTTGGTAACTTACAAAACACACACCCCGTGAAAGAAGGATTATACAAATCAGATTTAAATACCCATAACTTAACGTATATTACATTAATAATACAATCATGGGTAGTACATACACCAAACAAAAGGAAATATTGGAAAATATAGCATGAATCTCATGGGAATAAAAAGTGAGATGAAAACCCCTTACCACGTAGAAATCAATCGAGTCGTATGAAAAAAAATTAATAACCACCAAATTATTCTTAGAATACCATGAATATAAATATAATCATGATAATATATATTAAAAGTCTGCACACAATACACCACATGAAAGAAATAAGAGGCGAATAATAGAAATCTCCCGGAATTAAAAGTGAGATAAGAAAACTCTTTACCACGTTTTAATCAATCGAGTCATATGAAAAAAAATTAATAACAACCAAATAAATCACAGATTACCATGAATATAAAAATAATCATGATAATATATATCAAAAGGCATCACACAATACACCACATGTATGAAATAAGTGGCAAACAATAGAAATCTCACAGAATTAAAAGTGAGATAAGAAAACTCCTCACCTCAAGTCTGACTTGTCAAGTATGTTCCTTGTTATTCCTAAATAATACACTTAAGTTAATTTCTAATTTATTAATATCCTCTTTTAAATTTATTATTCATTTTATATCACTTATTACCTTTTCATATCAATTATTTAATTATTTGAGTTAATATCGGACATTTTGTCGATGTTCGGAACTTGAGTCAAAAATGAACTTGTTATAATTACAAATTATCCATATGTTCAAAAGTATATTATCTAGATAAACATATTCATGATTTAAATATCATATATATCATGTATATCATGTATATATATATTTATAATATTCCATGGCATTTGGAGATAAGAAATGAAATGCACCGTTCATGGAGACGGTAAACCGTAAGTACGCATAAACTCTACTTTCATTTATATTTCATATTTAATGAAATGAAAACATAATGATAAATAGGTATATTACAATTCCAATATAATAGAATATGATATATATGTTACATAATTTTATTAACACCATATTTTATACGTTCCACGTATGTCATGAACAAATCATATCACCTTGAGGGGGTGGTAGTCCGCTCTTCCTCAAATGAAATTATCATGTTTACACATATTTGATAAAGATGTGTGTAAGTTTAGTTTGAATAATTCTCATAAAAACAAATGAGTATATTTATTATATTGGTTTTGTTATAAAATAAAGGTATAAAAATATTTTAGGGTGTTGGAGAAGTAAAATAAAGAAATGAACTTTAGAGAAGATGTTACCTTTAAATCACATGACTCCATTTGGTTTGAACCAAAAAGTTTACTTGAATTTCCTTATTCCTAGTGAAAGGCTTCTAGGAGGAAGATATGGATGTAGACAGATTAATTGGGCAGAGTATGGAGGATCCAAGGGACTTAATAAGTGTGAGGAATGGGTTAGATTTGGTGTCCTTTTATAAGGGGGAGGAGGGGCTCTTTAGGAATGTTATAAAAAATTATTTTATTATATAATTATTTTAGGATTCTAAAGGTCCAAAACTCATTAAGTTAGAAGAAATGATGACTATTTTTCTAAATAAAATCATTCAATAAAAATTTGATAGGATTTTGATATTGTTTTAATTATTATAATCTTATTTATTTAACTCATTCATTAATGAGGTAAACACTGCATCATTAATGCGTCCTAAATAATTTTATTTATATGATGTCTAAAAATTATAAAAAATTATAATGATTTAGTAAATTGTTTTATCTTTCAAAAGAATATTTATAGTCATAGTGATAACTTATATAACCCCATGTAAAAATTGATTTACTAAAAGATATATTTTTATGTCATTTTTGTCTTTACATTGAAGTAATTAATATGATGTGTCACTATCACTGTTAGGTGGCTACATGGGGTACCAAAATCTACCCATGGATGCCCATGGTCAGACATGACTCATACAATAAGTTTAGGACATTTATTAAGGTAATTTTATAATATTATGATATTCTTTTTAACTTGAATTACCCTATTTAACTTTAACCGTGGTAAATAAAAGTCAAAAGTTATTATTCACCAAAAATTATTTTCATCTTATTAAAACACATTTTACTTATTAATAATTTCCATGTATTTCATATTTTAGAAATTCAATTCACAAAAGCAGTAAAATTTTATTTAAATGAAAAAGTCAGTTTTGTAACTACTACTCAATGTTTTCTCTATTCATCAAAAATTGAAGGTTTTCATAAAAATACCATAAATTCAGGTTAATATATATTTTATATTAAAAATTTAAAAATGATGTTTATTTTAACAATTTAAAAACATATAAGTGTCATTAATTAATTAAAAATTATTTCTTGTTGTCAAAACAAAACGCGTGTTTTTAAGAAATAATAACTACCAAAAGATTGACACAAGTTTATGTCCAATTTCAAAGTGAAATTACTTAAAATGACCAAAATTGGATTAAATGGTAAAATTATAATCTAATTAAACTTTAAAACTAATTAAAAAGATAATCTAACCATATAAATAAATTTGATTAGAAGTTAGTTTTGAATTAAAATATAGTATTTATCACTATTCATAAAAAATGAATTTTATCTGAAAAATACCAAAAATTTACCCAAAGTAAATTTTGATGTCTCCATATATAAATAAGAATTTTATTTTTTCAAACAGAACATATAAAAGTGAAAAAAATATATTTAAATAGGTCTCTCTATTAAAATATGGTAAATCAACCTTTTAAAAAATATTAGAGTACTTATGCGCAAAATTAGACTCATTCATATTTTAAGCCTCTAACTTTTATTGGATAAATGTAAAAACATTTAATAAACATGTGTAATCATATTTTAGTTAGTTCTATTCATTACCTCCAATACAAAAGCTACGCATTAACTACCATTTAAAATAAAAATATTATATTATTATTTTTCAATATAACTCATAATTTTGTACAACGTAAGATTTCAAAGAAACCCATTGTTGTGTATTGGGTACGCCATCGAACATATGACCCCCTTTAAAGTAATGTTAATATTTAATTCACAAATATTAAAAAATATGAAAATGTCTTACTCTTTATATACTTGGGATGGTACATCTAGTGTGGTTTACCGATTCTTCCAAATACAGTAAACTTTACGATTATTTGCTTGTAAATTGATAGTTAATTATGTTTGAAATAATGTATTAATATTTAAAAATGGATATGGTTGCTATGAAACCTCTTGATGTCATTATTTAGATGGATTGTTTTATCACCCATTAATCACATATCGACATTTTTCATTTTTGGGATTTCTTTACTATCAATGATGGAGTGGGATGTTTTATTCTTAGGAGGTGGGACCAAATTTTAAATTGAGTCGTACCTTAGCTTTTGGAGATGGGTAAGGTGAAATAAATATTCTAAAATTAAATGGAATGTGAACCTTTATATAGTTCACTTCATACAGTAGTTATTTTTTTAAATGTTTGTTCATCTGAATTTTCTGGTTTTTCACTATTTTGAGAGGTAAAATTTTCCATCAACTTGGTATGGGATACCGAGTCTATATTTACTCACTTAAACTGTTGGGCACCCATGAAAGTGAATGAGGTGAAAACTCAATTGGATGATATTTTTTCCAAAGGATTCATCAAAACTAATGTTTTCCATTAGGAAACATTGATGATTTTTTCTATGAAATATGATGGGACCCATCACCTTTGTGTCGACTATTTAAAGCTCAATCATGTCAGAATCTAGAATAAGTATCTATTACCTCAGATTTATGATTTTTTTGATCAATTAAAAGTTTATAACCATTTATAAAAGATTTAAATTTTTTCTAATTATACAAATATTATGATTAAGGAGTCTAACATTGCCCTTAATGACTTCATATATATATGGACCTTATGAGTACCTTCTTATGGCATTTTGGCTAACAAATTATCCTGAAAGGTTCATGGAATTGATGAATTGTATTTTCTATAAATAACACTATTCCATTGTTATGTTTTTTGTTGACAACATCCTAGTTTACTTTAATACTGAGGAATACTATATATGTCATCTATGAGCGATACTAGATATCTTGAGAAACCAAAAACATTATGCCAATATTTATGAATGTACATTTTGGATGTGGGAAGTAAAATTCATTGAACATTTATTTTCTTAGTATATTTTATCAGTTGATCTAGAGAATTTTAAATATACTATGATCTGGTAGAAACCATGAAATTTATTTAAGATTTAGTGCTTCTTTTTCTTGGTAGGATATTATCACCATATTATAAATGATTTCTCTATGTTTGATTCTCGGATGACTCCTATTACTTAGATTGAAGTAAAGTTCATTTAGGATTCTAAATGTCGGTTTTAATTTGACTAGTTGGAGCACCAGTTTACTTCAACCCCTATTTTATCTCTTCAAAATTCCAATAATGACTATGTGGTTCTCTATAATTCATTGGGTTCAGGATTGGTTTTTGTTCATATGCAATTTGATCATGTGGTAGATTATGGTTCACATAAGCTTTGGACTCAAAAAAATAACTATCACATGTATGATCTTGAACTCATAGCTATAATTAATTCTATGAAGATTTGGAATAAATGCCTTCTTGGTGAAAGGTTTAGTATCTAGTTCGATAATAAAACATTGAATTATATCCTCCCTCAAAAATTTTTAAACCTTCATAAACATGGTGGGTGGAGTAGCTATAGGATTTTTATTTCGACATTTCCTAAACTAATGGTAAGGGAAATTAAATTCTCTATACCTTGAGTAGAAAACAGTCATCCCAATACATGAGATAATTTTATGAGGTGTGTAAGTTGATGGAAAATTTTGATCGTATGCATTTTATAGTCTATGAGGATGAGATCGGGATTACTTTGGTGAATATTTAAATGACTTTTACACTACTCGAGATGATTCTTCAGGAATAGCAACATAATAATGAGTTCTATGCCATTAGAGAATCTTTATATGATGGGGATACCATTGTTTAGTGGTATCTATATTCTAAGGATGTTCTATTATTTTGGAATTTGTTTATTATTCTTTTTACTATGTGTAAATTTTTAATGGGATATTTCCATAACTCCTAGTGGGAGGTAAACCCTTTCACTAGAAAGATATTCTATTATATGAGGCGGTGTTTCTGGTGTATTGATATGAAATGGGACATTACAAATTTTATTTCTCATTGTTATATATATCAATAGTTTAAATATGAACATCAGAATCCATCGGTTCTACTTCATCGAATTCAAGTTCCTACTTGGAAGTTGTATGAGATATATATGGACTTTTTGGTCAAATATCTTCATACACATCAAGTTAATATTTCAATTTTAGTGTTAATTTAATTAGTAACCAAATTTTTCCAATTTATTCTGATTAGTGATACTTCCAAGGTTTAGGATATAATAAATTTTAATGTTTAGGAAATTATTCTTCAACATGGAGTTATAAAAAAATTCATTTTTAAAAGGGATCCCCTTTTCACTTCTCTTTTAGAGGGTCCTATAGTGGGTAATGGGATACCAAGTGAAGTTGATCATGGAATAAAATCCTTAAACTAATGTCCAAATAGAATATAAAATTCAAATTCTTGAGGAAATTCAACGAGCTCAAGTATTTTACTTTGTAGTGGTTTGAGATAAACATATGGTACTGGTCAAGTTTGTGTATAATAATAGAAATAGGTATTGTATTAATATAGAACCCCTTGAGGCTTTATATATCTGACTATGAAAATATCTGTTTTTTAGGTCTGAGGAGGGTAAAGATTCACTGGTGGAACTTAGTTTTTTCCAAGATATGATGAATAAGAATTAATTAATCCACCATGTAATGGTAATTTCCTTGAGTCATTACAAATCCAATATTGATAGTCATTGATTATATTTGGAGTTTCATGTTGTTTATCTGGTGTTTCTAAGTGTTTCACTATGGTTAGGCCATCAGAGGCTTTAGAAACAATGGAATTTGGCACCGAGATGTGTGATGATGTTTTAGGTTGTTGAAAATATTGGTAAGGTGGATTACCATTTAGTGTTTCCACTAAAAATAACATCTCACCACAATGTGTTTCATATGTATTAGTTTAGGAAGTATTTTTATGATCTATCACATGTCATATGATGGGATAATTTGGATTTGGAATCAGACTAACCTGTTACTGAGAAACCGATTTAGATCATTGATTTTTATATAAAGGTTATTCATTAGAAATAAATAACCATGATTTGGTTATGGTATCATGTCATTGAATTACATGAGACTTCGGATCATGAGACATTTATGAAGGAGCAGTGGCCTCATCTCTTTAATATGGAGTCTTCTTGATAATATTTCTGTGGGAAGAATATTTTTATGTTGGATAGAATTGTAACATCCAAAGTTTTTCTTATATGTAAGTCATTTGATTGTTTATTTTTCTCCTTATTATCATCTTTTTTCTTATGTTAAGACATGTTCATGTAATGGATTATGGGAATTGAAAATATTTGACAGTTTAAATGAATTTTTTAGGAAACTTTCTGTAAAATTAGGCAGTTCCATGCTACAATACTCAAGACCAAAATATAAAGGAAGTGAATGTATCTTGGATTCAGTGGGTATATTGAAGTTGTGATATGGTAGTTTAGGACATTCTACAATATGAAAAGTTGTACCATAGTGACCCTGACCCTAGTGACCTTGTGTTGTATCCTTTTCTCAGGAGGGACATTTGTTAAGTGTTGTTCCTTTGTGTAGGACCCATTCAGCATCAGTTATAGAAACTTATAATTCTCTGGGTATTCAATTTTATTAGGATATTTCATTTTTGTATTTGGGATACATTTTTTGTATTAATTTAGGGCATTTGTTTCAATTTCAGCGGTGAGTTTCAATGGGAATCAAACCCCTATTTATACCCCTTTCATTCCCTTCACTTGATGTATTTCAAAATCTCAGGGGACTGCTATGGAGACAAGACTATGAAATATTCACTCTCTATGTAGGGGTATTTTTCTAGTGACCCCCGTGTATTAGTCCCCCTATTTTTCACCAAAGAGTTTCTTCCCACACCGCAGTAATACTTCCTATGTCATATCAGTCCATGTCATGCACTACAGCCATACCTTATACAAAGTTGATGTACTTTTCACAATTAAATCGTACATCTAGTGTTGAGGCGGTCTCTTTTAGTTCACTACTTCCCCATGGTGTACCACTATACATAGTTGGGATTGCCTCTCTTCTGTAATGCCTGGATTGAACCATGGATATTTTCTTGGAAGGCAAATCTTATTCTTGTGAACCCTTCCCCGGGGTCTTGTGATATCATTATCAAAGTCGGTAGTTTTTAAAGAAATTCATACTATTTAATACACTAGATTATTTTATATTTTAAAATTGTTTTAAAATAAATTTCAAAAGCCCGATTTTGTGTTTTCAAAAATGAACTTTGAAATGGAATGGGTGTGATGAAAATTACTTGATGGACTGTTGATTTTCATAAAAAAATGAACTGAAAGTATGATTATTGATACTTTTTTGATAAAATTTAGTGAAATGAAATATTTACTTTTTGAAATGAGATGTTTTGATGGTTATTTATAATAATAATTTGAATTTTTTTGAAACAAAAGGAGTGAATTTTGAAAAAACCATTTAATATTGGTTTTTGAAATAATGACTTGATATTTTTATAAAAAGAATTTGAGGTTCATTTTTAAAATGAAATTTGTGTTATGAAACATGAATTGTGGTTAGATATATGATTATTTAAATGGTTTTTGAACTAGTGATAACCACTTTTAAATGGTTTCATTTACCTCCAATCACATGGGAGATTAGGTAGTTGAGTGGGAATAACACATGCTAGGCATGTATTAGATCTACATGTAAATGGATTAAAGAAGAAAATGTAACAAAAATACTTTATTTGTGGAATATTATTCCTTAGGTACATTATCATTTTCATCAGGAGGTATGTTCCCTGTGCACATTGGAAGATGTACTATGCAAAAGATGTGTAAGAATCCTTAAACATCCAACCAACTAGGTCTCTTAACCATGGTTCTAAGATTGAAAATTACTTTCAATGTCTTATTATATAAATTTTTTACTCATTTTATTTTTTATGAAAATTATTATTAACACTCTACTTGATAAATTATTAATTCTTACCTATTTGAAAAAGATGTTCGACTATGCATGCCTTTTAGGATTATTTTCTTCATTTTGAGACTAGTATCTGGGTGTTATAGACATGTTTCCCCTATGGAGAGCTTTTCACAGTGACCAATTTTATCTACTTATTCACTTTTATGTAACTATGGTGGTGAAATCATTCCATATTTACTCTTATTGATGCCATGGTTCTTTTCACTAGCCCATATGGATCAGTAATTCCCCTCACATTATGTTAGGATCACCCCAGGTACCATGTTGGTGAGTTTTCAAGGTTATTTCCTAAAATATCGACTTATTATGTTTCTATTGATTTCATGAGGGTTACTTATTAATTTTTCTACAGGATTTTTGTAGTGTTTTGAAACCAATGGTTGTTTATCTTAGTTTTTTGAAATCATTTTTTATGCACTCTAAATGTTTAATAAAAATTTGCAAATAGATTTTTCTCTATAATTTTTTTTTCAAAATATATTTTAGAAATTATATTGATTTGGGGTCATATGTGTTTGAAATGGCCATGTTGACTATATATTTAAAATAATTAATATGCTTATTACTTTGAATTGTTTATATGGTGTGTAACATAAGAGATATTGGGTGCATATGGGTGACATGGATGGGTGCTTCACTATTATATATTTTGTGTTGGTTGGGGAATGTTGACCAATTGGAATGAGAGTGAAAGGGGATGATTTAACAGACAGGGTGAGACCATGAGAGCTCCGGGAATTTTTATGTTCACATATTCCATCTAGTGCACCTTGAGTGAGTCATATCTACATTTAGGATTAAGGATAGAGCCCCATGTGCAGATGTTGTGATTTTTTTAACATGATATTCTTATTCACGTGTTTTTATTATTATGATATTATGATATTGACAATTTTATTCTTCCATAAATGATATCTTATTTATTTCTTATTCATGTTGAATTATAGAATATGGTTTGTTTATTGAGAACCAAAGGATTTATAAAATTTTTTCTAAATATATGTTCTTATTAAATAATGAGGGTATTTCATAGAAATATTTTCAAACAATAAATGATGATGTGAAATGAGAAATATGTTATATAGATTCAGGATTTTAACCTAATGAAATTTGTCTCACATCCTATATATACCATTTGGCACATGAAGGCTTAGTTTTTCAAGATAAAGGTCAAGTAAATGCAACAACTTCATATGGTGGAACTCTTTTATATTCTCTTTTTTCTTGATATATTATCTATTAGTGAACATGAGTCATGAGGAGAGTTACCCATGAGGTATATTAGAAATTCTTCAAGGTCAGTCAATTTAGAGATGGTGCACATATCTGATATGAATTATCTCCAAGAAAAATTTGTATTGTGGTTAATTTTCTTAAAAGGTTTAAATCATTTCTGATAATTTGTTTTCATGACCTAGAACTTTTTTACAACATGGGGTGATCAGGAACATTCATCAGGAACTTTGATTAGCCAATTCATGTGATGGGAAGGGTAAACCACAGTAAATTCATTACAAAATGGTATTGGGTCCTTATTATTATTGGTGGATTATGGTAGTATAGATATTGGATATTCATGGCTCGTGTGAAGTGTATGGGTAAATTCATGTCTAGATCTTATTCATGATAAACCATTAGTTACCATGGGTTGTTAGAAATTTTATTTATTGGATATTTGTTCTTGGGTATTTTTATGTGTTATGATATGATTAAATGTTGTTATTTTTTAGAGTAAGGTGGAATTTATACCGTTATCATTTCATTATTATTGTATTATATATTGATTTAGTTCAATATTTTCCAATTTATAGATTGTTTTGACCAAAAGATCCTTATCTGACCATAGAGAGTGTGAGAGAGTTATAGAGAATATTATGGAGGGTGACCCTCTATTTGACACTTCCATTACTGATTTTTTAATCTAAACCATGCAATATTTATGAATGTTGATTTGATGAGATCAAAAAAAATATTGGATCATGCTCAAAAATATACTTGGAATAATCCACCTATATTTTTTGGTGACAAAGTACCTCAAGATATTGAGGAATATATGGAGAAAATCATGGGAATATTTATCTTTATTTGAACTCTTGAGTCACAAAAGGTTTTTTTTCCCCATGTATATGATTAAGGGACCCAACCGTATGTGGTGGGAATCTATTATTATTGATAAACTACATGAATATCTCTTGTATAATACATTAAATGTGATATTTAATCATCAGTTATATCTGAAGAGACCATGAGAGGTTAAATATTTTAAGATCGTAACATTAGAATAGTGAACCCAATCAATAATAGAGTATTTTACTCACTTCACTGAGTTAGTCCATCTTGATCTTGAAATTTTTATAAATGATTATATTAAATAACAATGTTTTATGATGGGATATAAGCTAGAAATATGTTCCATGATTATTCACTTTTATTAACAAACTATATTGAAGTGGTTAATATTCTCTCAATGGTATAGGCTGATGTGACAGTCTACAATGGATCGAGTGGGGATACTTATTATAAAAGGGGTATCTAGAGTTCTTCCACAAGTCAAAAGATGAACTGTGAGTCATCCCATTCAGGTAGTGGTAGAATTACGTAAATTTCACATGATTTTATGTTAGGGGAATCCTTAGGGAGAAATTCCATAGTCTACTTCCATGTGGACACTCAGGACAAACCAAGTAGAACTACCAGGAGAACTCATTAGTGTGCCCCCAATATGGAAATTTGGGTCACCTTTAGTGCTTCTACAGGATTTCACAACCAATTAGAAGAGTTGAAAACTCCTCCACTATGGGTACCTTGGATTGTTTTGATACTTATAAGGGAGTAGGTTCACACTCTCAAACAAGGAGGATAATCAATTAGTGAAGGAGGCTCTAAGAAATACGGAATCTAGGTTCCTTTATGCTTTTGGAATGTGAGATATAGGACTCTAAGTTTGTTCCAATTATAGTTCAATTTATGATATATATTATTATTTTTATATCTTTGGAATCATTTGATATAAGTGTATCCCATTCATTTATCTTGAGTAAGCTACTAGATATATTGGTATTACATGTAGAGCTGATATCGTATATGATAGATAATTCCATGCCCTATGGAATAAATAAAAACATTGGTTTAAGTTCCCTAAGTGTCAAATTATTATAGATTACATTGATTCTATGTGTGTTTTTTTGGTCTTGGACTAGGATTTTTTCAACATCATTATCAGTATGTGTTGGATAATCATATTTAAGGCTGATATTGATATTTACCATCATATAGTTTGATTCCTTTCACTGGATCGGAATAATCACATCTTTTAGGGTGAGTGGGATCCATATTTTTAAAGGGTAGGACCTATTGTGAAATATAATGTAATGATAACTTGCTGATATTCTAGATTTCTCTTTGATTAAGTTGAGATAATCCCAGGTGGTCAACATCCTGTAGAGTAAGAAATGTTCCCTACTATTTTCTAGAATATTTTTTAGGGTCACCACCCCTTAAATAGGTAAATTTATCTATATACTTATTCCTTGGGACAACCCTAATTTTTTTATTATCTTACTATATGGATATCTCCAAGTTAATAGAAAAAAAACCTTAACTATGGGGTCTCATCAGAAAGCACTTTATTCCCTCGACTATGTCATAGTGGGTGTCATCGGTTCTCTTTGTGAAGAAGTAAAATGGTAGTATTTAAATTTTTATTGATTATAGGAAGCTATGTCAAGTGACTATAAAGAATAAATACTCATTTTCACAGATAAAAGACTTTTTGGTCATCTTAGATGTTCTAGTTGGTTTTCAAAAATTGACCTCCAGTCAAAATACCATCAACTGAGGGTGTGGGATGAAGATATTTTAGAAATATAATTTATGAAAATCTATGGGAATTAAGATTACCTAGTTATTTCATTTTCCCACACTAATCCCCCTTCTATTTTAATAGTTGAAATGAATCTAATATTTCATTATTTCCTTAAAACTTTCTTTGTGATGTTTATGTACTATATCATTATCTAATATTGGATGAGAGAGGACCATGAGCACCAAATTGATGTTGTTTTTGGAACCCATAAGGAGCATCTCCTATATGAAAACCTATCAAAGTACCAACCATAGATCCATGATTTAATGTTTTTGATACATATATTGTCTAAGATAGGTATCTTCATGGATCATATAATGATTCTATTATTGATAACGTTTTAGAGGCCGAAGAATATTTTTTATATCATAAACATTCTTAGTATGGATGCATACTATAAGAGGATAGTGCAAAATTTCTCTACATTAGCATCTTCCATGACAACTATAACTCAAAACGGGGTGATTTTTAATTCAGATGAGAAGTTTTATAGGTTTTTCTAGATTTGAAGGTCAGTTTAACATCAATTCTGGTCTTAATATTTCTCAAGACCAATAAATATTATATCATGTATTATGATTCCCTGGGTATAGGGTTGGGGTGTGTGTTGATGGAGTAAGATCATCTAATGGCTTATATCTCTCACCAATTTTGCCCATATGATAAGACTTACTCCACCTATATCCTCAAATTAGTAATGGTGATGTATTCTATAAATACATAGTTCCACTAAATTCTCATATAGAGGTTTATGGTATATTTTGGAGAAAAAAATATAATGTATATCTTCATTCAAAGGGATCTGAACCATCGATATAGATTTTGGTATGACTATATCTTGAATTTCAAAATTTATATATCCTACAATCCTGGTAAAGGGAACTTAGAGGATAATGTGTTTAGTTGAACGTTACTATCCAATACTATGAAAGAATCAGGTGATGAATGGTTCTTGATTAGTTTATTTTACAAGATAAAGTTGAGAAAGGTAGAAGAAGAAAAGTATATTTTTCTAGTGTGGAGGTAGAATCTACTTTTGATGATTAGGTCTGGGTCAAGAATCTAAAGGTCCTCCACAGACAGTGATTTGGTGGAATTCTTAATGGAGGAGAGACCATGGTAATTTGGCCTCTGTATACTATTGCTTCCATTTTTTTTTAAAAAAAATCATGTAGTTCCTTTTAATAATGAGGCAGGAGTTGTTTGAGGGTTTTCACCACTCTAGTTGGGTCTTTCACCCTAGGTGAATAACCCTATGGTTTTGTGGTTTGGTTTCAAGATGCTTGAAGTTCTCATGGTTCTTGCTAAGTTTGGGTCATTGTATTTCTTGACAACCACATCTGAAGAATTATTAATTATGAAGGTGATTGGTCTATTATTTATGGATTTAAATATTTTTTAAAGAACCTTCATAATTCTATCATGTGTTTTGAGAATGATTATAGATCGAATGAAGTCGCGCTGGCTAGATTTGTGTGGTTTCTAGATCTATATAGCTGAGTCAACAAAAGGCTAGATCATTGAACTATTTTCAATTACATGTCATTTTTTCTATGCAAGGGATTCATGTAGTAATTTTAATATTGTAGGAAAATAATGTATCCATTTCATCCATGAACCCATTTTGAGATTAGATTGATTTATCCACTTTTGTGGTGTTTTTAGTTGGTTCACATAGCCAATTGATTCATGTAAGATAATGATATCATGTATACATTTATGCTATGCATGGATTTTTTGTATAAAATTTCTATGTATGTGTTTTTGGTATATTTCACATAGACGATTCTAAATTTACACTAAAATCAGGTGGATTTATAGTAGGGTTTCAGACTTTAATATATTCCAAGGAATTTATTTTATGGTACTCTATGATACTTATCATCAATTTTGTTCCATAACAGAGACATGGTAGTTGAGTGATTTTATGGATATCATGGGGCTTTAAGGTTTTCATGTTCTTTCATAGAAAAATGGTGTATTTTTTGTCTTAAAGTAGAGATCTAGTTGTATAGAAACCATGAATGGGAAACGTGGGCCAAAAAATGGAGAAAATGGTGAGATCCTAATTGGAACATGATAGACAGTTAATATTAAAATATTGTCGATCTGCAGCATGGAGATGACATGATATTGAGAACATAATTGAGTTTTTTTATTTTATGCACCTTCTTATTTTGTGATCAACATATGATGTATGTCACATCTTTTAGATATCAATTCATGAGTTTATAATATTTGTGTGGTGGTAGTATGTCTATATTTTGATTGGTACATCCTAACATATTCTGGTGGCTCAAAAAAGGATATCTACATTCTTCATTATTGAGGAATCCTTGTCTTTTTGGGATCTTATTTTGTATTTTTAATTACCTTATTTATTATAGTGTAAAGGTATGTTGTTTGGTGTCACTCCAAATATGTGTGGTCCGATTCCACACAATTGTTTATTAGTAGATTTCATGTGGGGTTATAGTGAAAAGAATATATGGAAGAGGGAAGTTACCAGCCATGGAATGGAGTTGGATTCCGTACTTGATATGAACGTTGTAAAAATTTGTGTGTACCTTGCTTCTTATTTTTACTATATAATCATTTGAGGGTATGTTATTTATGTTATAAGTTCATTTTAATCTATCAAATCATAGATATTTTTTTATTTCCACACAAAAATTTTAAAAACTATTGTCCATTGTTTCAACCCCCCCCCCCTCTTAGTAGAGGTAATCGATCCTCGAAAGAACCTCCGTTGGTATTAGTGGTAGATTCCCTCAGAAGTTTCAAATCAATTTTATTTTCATTCATCAATAATACCAAATGACTTAACAAAAAAAATTCCAGTATTTGAACAAAAAACTATCATAGATGGAAGAATAGAATGTTGTCGTGTCTTTTATCATTGGGTCAGAACATTTGTGATACAGATAAAGTGGGGTTTCCACTATTTTTGAAATATGGTTAGATGAGGTTTTTATATAAGAGAAACATGGAAGTATATTGAAAATTATTTAATTCAATTCTCATTTCATATTCAAAAAAAGAGTAAACATAATTTATGGTACTTCAAACTATGAAGGAGATTTGGGATATGCATAAAAGTAGCTATGAAAGGAATTTGTAAGTAAAAGAAGAAAAGTTACAAACCTGGAGATGTAAATTCAAAGTAATTAAAATATAAGTAGAGGATTGTGTTGATGGATTATTTCCTTGAGTAAATTAAATTTTAAATAATATTATAGGATTTGGCGAGAAGCTTGATGATATCATGATTCTTAATAAATTAATGAGAAATTTTCTAGAAAGATTTAATCCACAAATTTCAGCACATAAAGATAGAAAATTTATTACTCTTGATGATCTACACAATATTCTCATTTATTATGAAATGTGAAAAAATATATCATTTAAAAATAATAGAAATAAGTGATGAATTTTCAAGCCTTGAGATATATGAAAAAAATAAATTATGAAGACTTTTCTAACAATAATAATTCTGATAATAATAAAGAATATCAAAGGATTCATGTTTTATTTCTAAATGGTTTATAAATGGTAAAATCAATAATAGTGGTTCATGTTATTATAGATGTTTTAAACTCAATGGTATTTAACATTTTAAAATTAATTTCCCAAATAAGGAATCTGAAGATAATGATTATGAAGATGATGAAAAAAACAAGGAAATAAATGCAAATAAATATGAATAAGCTTTTAAGAATGGTGGAAGAAATAAGAGGTTTTATAGAACCAAAATGATAAATATAATGTGAAAATAAGAGGAAGGTGATTTTGTCTCTTAAAGTGACACTGTTGAAGATATGCAAGAAAAATTTACAAATTTTATGTCTCTTTTTCAAATGAATATTGATCCATATAACAATGATAAGTATGATCCAAGACCAATAGTTTAAGAAAACAAGGTCAAAGATAAACATTAGGTATTTCTTGATAAAAATACCATACTCAAGAATGATAATAATATTCTTGTAAGATAGACTAATAAACTAGTTGATGAAAGAGGTGAATAATTAAAAATAAAAGAAAATTAAAATCACATATTGAAGACTACAGAAAATGAGAAAATGTTCAATGATCTTGAAGAAAAGATCTCATTGAAGGATGAATAATTATAAATAACAAAAATAAAAATGTATTGATGCAAGGAAATACCTATAAAAGATCAATAAGACCATAAAAAGTTATATTTAAGTAATGGGAGAATCCTAAAAATATTCTTAAAAAATTCAAGTAAAATCCTCAACTGAAAAATCTTTTTCTAGATTAGTTGGTACTAATGTTTCAATTAAAAATAAAAAAAATGGTCAAATATAGAACACAAAGATTGAATAATTATTATTTAAAAATTACTAAATGATGGAATATGACTGAATGAATATATTTCCAAAACATAAAATAAAATACATGCCCAATCATCTAAAATAATGTTTAATTTTTTATAGAATAATTCTATATTTAATCAAGGACTCTCAAGGACATTCAAATTTTACGGTTGTTTCATGTGTTGTGGAATGATCATACATAAATATTATAAATTGTTTAATAAAAAATATTTACTAGGAAGAAATAAAGAAACAAGGGGGAGTAGTTAAAAAGGGAAGAAATAATATTCTAGAAGAACACATGTTGACAAGGAAACTAGGTAAATTTTAACAAAGAAAACCAGATTTATTTGTCTTAAAGAGTTCTGTGGTAGATGTGATCAATGGGGAAATAGAGCATAGAATTGTAGGGAAAAATTACCCAGTCTAATCCCTCTCAAATATTTTGGAATATCAATTCAATTTTTTAATGAATAAAATTCATGCTTGGAAGGAGTGGATTTCAAGGTAATCCAAAAAACAAAGGCTTGAAAATTTGATATTGGTTGATCCAACCACATGACTAGTGATACCAAAATTCTTAGGAATCTTTAGTAGCATAAAGGATTTATATTAACCGTTGGTAATGACTCCTCCTTAAAAATAAAAGGGATTATCACATCTCTAATTGAAAATGATAAATTCATATCAAAAAAAAAATTATGTTGAAGGGATGAAACAAAATTTGTTATGTTTTATCCAACTTTTTGATAATAGAAAATAAGCAACATTCAAGAAATATATATGCATCATTAAATGAAAAAGTGATTGAAGTATTGTTTCTAAAGGTAGTAGAATAAATTTAAACCTATTATTTATTGGTGACCCATCTAATATACAAAAACCCATGATTCTCATACATTTATATTGCATATTTTTACATTAATATTCATTTAATTGCACAAAAACACAATTGAGGATTGTAAATGTTTATTGCCTTTGGAAACTTGGAACATAATATTCTAATTTGGTGAATAGTCTTCAACACTCCCCAAAAATATCTTCTCATTTATTATTCTTCATAGACATACCAAACATAAAACCATTATTCATAACCTAGGGAAAGAAAACATAAAAATGGGTGAGATTAGATGATCAGTATGGTAAACATAAGAGATATCAATCTATGATCATATTAAATAATAAGATAATCATAAGGTTATTTGATTGTGAACATAACATATGAGGTTCATACCCAAACTCTCATAGATCAAAAACATAAGTTATTTAATAAATACTAGTAGTTCATAAGACATCAATCATATAAGAATAAAATAAAATGAGTCATGAGATAATAACATTGGTATAAGGCATAGTTTTTTGGAATACAAATAATTATATAAAATATAATTTCGATTATACCCACCAGGACATTCATAACATTTTAGTATTGGGATAACAACCCATGTACTTACTTTAGGCTTAGGATAACCACCCATGAACCCTCTTTTTCAATGGCTACACCTACTGGATAGGATACACCACCAAACCTAGTGAAATCACTTTCTTCACAGTGGAATGGGTTCACTAAAAATACTATCATGTTAGTCAAGGTTAACTCTCATGAGCATTATAGTAGACTAAGTCCCTTACTAAGCATAGTTCACTCCCAATTACATTCATGTCTAACTCGTAAGATATAAATATTTACCAGACTGATTGGAGGGATATATAGGTACCACCAATCAAATAATGAAAACCATATTTATGTGTTCCCCAAGATCATAAAAAATTATTCATATAATAATCCATGAAACAAAATGGGTTTCATAAACATTTCATCATATATTAACCTATGGAAAAAAGGTAGGTTTCATAATCATATCATCATTTCATCATAGCACAAACTATGGGTAATAAAGTATGTTTGATAAGAATATAGTCATCTATAACCCATGGAATAGAAAATGTTTTCATAAACAACTTGTCATTATAAATATAAACTATTCATATAAAGAATAAGAATGGTGTCCTACGATCGTGTACCCAGTAAAGAATTAGTAACCTTAAAGGATTTCATATTACATGGAAAATAATTTTGAAATATTACTTCGGTCATTTATTGTGGAAAATATATTATATTTTAAAACATTTTTAAACATAATACATTTTTATAATACTTTATTTTAAAGTAACCTTGAAATTTTACAAAGAATATTTAAAAATTATTAATAATATTTTTTTAATAAATTTTCTACCTCTTTAAAAACACTTTTTAAAACATAAATAATTTTTAAATTCCTTTTATTTCAAAATAAACATGAAAAATTATAATGTAAACTTCAAACAAAATAATTGTCGTAATGATAGGATATTTTGTTCGTGTTGTACATGTTAAAACAAATATTCCTTTTACATTTTTTGGTAAGAGAAAAATGGAAAATGTTTTTGAAAATGACATTAGGATTCCTTTTAAAAAAATTTATAAAAATTCAAACATGGGTAAACATTTCTTTAATAAATAATTTTTAAAAAAATTTAAAAACATTTTTCAATTTTTTTAGAAAACATGCATTTGGAAGATAACAGATTTTTTACTGAAGAGAGAAATAAATTATGATTTTCTTAAAAACATTTTTTTATTTATCTTAAGAAAAAATATTAGAAAATGGTAATATTAATTTAAAATTTCATGAAAACCCATAGGATAATAAAATTAATGTGTTTATTGGAAGATATAACATAATATTTCATTATTGAAAAAATAATCATAAATAACCTCGATAAGAAATGATATTTTGACATAAAACTCTTACCACTTTGGTAACCATGGATCATAAGCCCCATGTTGGAGTATCATAAAATGAAACATAAAATATCATGAGTATGACAACCCTGCTTTTATTACAAACGTAAACATGATTTATTACATAAAACTTCACTTGATACAACAAAGAAGATAGAGAGGTTTAGTGTCTTTGGGGATTAGGATCATTAAATAAAAACTTAAAACATTAATTATAATATCTTTATTGAAAACATCCTTTACAGGACCACTACATTCCCTCGTACTTAGCATTGCATGGGATAACCTGAGGACATGCATAAGAAAAGGGTGAGCTATAAAGCCCGGGAAGGGAGTACACATGGAATAACATGAGGAGTACAATACATGTTAGACAATAGGCATTTCAATATATAATTAGAGAAACATGAACATAAAGGCATGATAAAGCATGATAATCATAACATGGAAATGTGGCAACAACACTTGACATGGAATTAGCATGAGCCAAGGCCCATTGCACATGAAGCATGAGTAAATCCTCATTGCACATGAAGCACGAGTAAACCCTCGTTACACTTTAATTAGAATGAGTCAACACTGATTGCATATGATTTATCATGATACTATACTTTACCCAATGCATTGGAGCGCTATAAGGGCGCACCCTTGTTAAACATTTCATTTCATGCATAAGTGTGCCACATGGATCATAAAACATGGATTCATAAAACATAATCATTTATTCAACGATAAAGGAATGATTAATTAATCCATGAAACTTTATAATCAATAATTAAATGTTCATAAAGGTTAATACCCTTTATGGAGAAATGGGCATGGTATTCACTACACAATGGCATTGGCATAGAAAATTGGTCTGATATCGACAGCGTAACGGCGTGACATAAGAATTCATAAAAATGGTTGATGGGAGAGAAAGGTGTTCCTCATCATATTTACATGTAATGTAAAATAATTAGGTCATATATATACATGTCACAACAATTGTAATGGAATTTAGGTTCATGATACAAAAGTATTTCTTGAATGTAAATGAGGAGAGAGAAGTTCCTTTCGGAATTTTGGCATAGTAACGGGTGTACATGGGAGGCATTTAATGAGAGATAAAGGGGGTATCCCATCATTAAAACAACAATAGGGAAGTATGAGGGAGGTGTGAAACCATACCCCAACATTCATAATTGAAATTAAAAGGGAAAAACAACTTAAAGAAAATTGGACAAAAATGAGAAAGGAAGAAAAAACCCTTACTTGGAAGTGTGCTTCCGAAGGCTTGAGAGAGACTTGAGATAGGCTTCTTGGGAGCTTGGGAAACCTTGGGAGGGTTCTAGAGAGAGTAGGGAAGATTTTGGACGAACTCCAAAGTCTTTGAGTGAGGAGGAAGTGGGTGCTTGGGTGGGTTTATATAGAAAAGGTGAGGGAATTCTTTATAATTTAGGTTTGGGACACCTTATATTAAATTAATCCAAACCACAGACCATCCCATGGTTTTTTCCCATGGTTTTTGGTGAGGGGAAGAGTAAAAAAATATTTTATAAGTCCAAAGTCTTATCTTCATAAAATAATAGGGTTGCTTTTGTGGAGATGAGTCACAATCC
Source organism: Viscum album (assembly GCA_963277665.1). NCBI lineage: Eukaryota > Viridiplantae > Streptophyta > Magnoliopsida > Santalales > Viscaceae > Viscum > Viscum album. The sequence goes on from OY728131.1 coordinate 1,975,649,694, forward strand.
CATGGAAAACAATTTTAAAAGACAAGGTGTTTAATAAGTCTTGAGGTGTCCATTAATGCTTTGAAATGTAAGTCAAACAAACCCAAAATTGAATTATCTTAATGGTAAAACATATATTGGCCTAAAATAAAGCTTATAGTATTTTATTACATCACTATTGGGTCATTATGATGTCATAAAACACATTATATATATAAAAGGTATTTAATTTTTACCCAAAAATTTGACTGTCTCAGGAAATTATGAAAAATTCACCGTTGGATAATTTCAACGTCCTGATTCCAGAAATATCATTTATTTTATCTAAATAATTTTTTAATATGTTAATTTTCACTTTTTAAATAAAGACCGGCATTTATCAAAAATTCATGGGTTTTGACAGAAATGGATTTCAAACCTTAATAAAAATTATAATTTCATTCATAAAATTATATGATAATTTATATATAACAAAATTAATTTAATAATAATAATAATAATTTATTAAAATATTATTTAATCCAAAAATCCCTTAATTTAATAAAATAAATTCTTAATTAAATAATAACTAAAAACACTATTTGTACTTTAAAAACTATTTATAATGTATCAATAATGACAAGAAAGTATATACATTATTATATACAAAAAATAATGTACATGAACATAGTAATATAGATTTGTTACATAACCCCTTAAAACAGTCGCATAAGACCTAAGGGTAAGGTGTGTGATGGTGACAGACTCTTGGGGTGGCTAAGATAACATCGCTCGAGTGGTAATCTCTATCAACTTCCACTTTTCTCATAGACAGTCCCGTTAGATCTTGACATGATGAAGCTCATCTTGGGATTGGTCAAGAGTGAAACCCAAGGATGCCACCTCTTTTCCAAGCTCCGACAAATGGGCTTCGTATGGAGCAATTCTACCGGAAGAGGCCATCACTTCCCTTCTCTGAGTAAATTGGATTTGTTAAAGCCCTATATTTATACTAATCATGTGATCACTATTCAACGGCTATAAAAGAAATGGTTACAATACTTAAAATAAAACCGAAGAAGTTGAAATTTTATAAAAACATTTTACATAAAGGGACATTTAATTAGATCAAGAGGGATTTCTATTAATGAAACTTTGGGTCGTTACAATATTCCCCCCTTAAGAAATTTCGCCCTCAAAATTTCCTTTTCCCACACTAAAATAGAAGTGGGTAACTCAGATTCCTCATTTCCTCTGATTCCCAAGTCACTTCTTTAAACTTTTGGTTTCGACACAACACCTTGACGAGGGGCATTGTCTTATTTCGTAGAACTTTTTCTCTACGATCTAAGATCTTCACTGGTTGCTCATCATAACAAAGATCATCCTCCAATAGTACCACCTCAGAAGAGAGTACATGTGAAGGGTTCGGTATGTACTTCCTTAAGAGGGATACATGAAAGACATCATATACTTTGTCCATGGTAGGTAGAAGTTCTAGTCGATAGGCCATAGCCCCGACACAATCATGAATCTCGAAGGGGATGATGTACCTTGGACTTAACTTCTCTTTCTTTCCAAACCTCATGACCTTATTCCAAGAAGATATGTGTAGAAACACCATGACTCCAACTTTAAACTCAAGGTCTCATCGACGATTATCTGCATAACTCTTCTGTCGACTTTGGACTTCCTTGATATGCTGCTGAATGGTTTTTACCTTCTCCACCATTTCCTCGACCATTTATGGTCCAAGAAGCTTACGTTCACCAACCTCATCCCAACATTCTGGTGTTCTGCACCTTTTCCCATACAGGGCTTCATAAGGTTCCATTTGTATGCTCAAGTGGAAACTGTTATTATAAGTGAACTCAACCAAAGGAATATGTTGATCCCATCCACCTTTAAAGTCCACTGAGCACGCTCTCAACATATCCTCAAGTGTTTGTATAGTCCGCTCGGATTGGCCATAAGTTTGAGGATGATAGGCCGTACTGAAGTTCAGTTTAGTATTCAGAGCATGTTGAAGACTCTTCTAAAACTTAGAGGTGAATATTGGATCTCGGTCAGACACAATAGATAGTGGTACTCCATGCAGCCTTACCACTTTCTGGGTATATATCTATACCAGTTGATCCAATAATAAATCCTCTCGAATAGCAATGAAGTGTGAAGTCTTTGTAAGACGATCCACAACAACCCAGATTGCATTGTTGCCTTTGGATGTCCTTGGAAGTCCGGTGACAAAGTCCATAGTGATGTTATCCCATTTCCATTCTGGTATGGGCAATGGTTGCATAATCCCCTTAGACTTCTACCTCTCTGCCTTCACTTTTTGACACACTAGGCACTTTGATGTATATTCAGCAATCCCTTTCTTCATATTATCCCACCAAAAGTTTTCTCAGAGATCTCGATACATCTTTATTCTCTCTGGGTGAATAGAGAAATTTGAACTATGTTCATCATCCAAAAGTTCCTTCTTCAGCTCTGACTTGATAGAACACATAGTCCTTTCCCAAAAAACATAATTCCTTCTTCATTAACATTAAACATTGAGGATTTCCCTTTTTCGATAGCTTCCACTTTTTTCTTAAATTCCCACATCATCCTTTTGATAATACTTTAACCTTTCCAAAAGATACGTTTGAGCAATCATTTGTGAAAGGATTTATGATGTTCCATTATTTATGATTCCCATGTCCATCTTCATCAAGTCTAAGAAGATTGGATCCTTCTCAATTATCATCATTGATAGAATCACTGGGTCCTTTCTACTTAGGGCATCGGCCACCTTGTTCACTTTCCCAGGGTGTTAATGTATGGAACAGTCATAATCCTTGATGAGCTCTATCCATCTTCTCTGGGTAATATTAAGCTCTTTCTATGTGAATATATATTTAAGACTCTTCTAGTCAGTATATATCTCACATTTCTCCCCATAGAGATAATGCCTCCAGATTTTCAAGGTAAAGATCACCGCCGCCAACTCGAGATCATGCATTGGTTAGTTTCGCTCATGGATTTTAAACTGCCTCGAGGCATAGGATATCACTTTATCATTCTGCATCAGCACACAGCCTAAGACCTTCTTCGAAGTATCACTGAATACCACAAAAAGTTCCCCACTTGTGGGTAAACTGAGCACAGGCTCAATGATAAGCCTCTTTTTCAACTCCTTGAAGCTTTCTTCTCATTCATCACTCCAAGAAAACTTTACAGCATTTCGATATAGCTTGGTAAGAGGGTTGGACAATCGTAAGAAATTTCTCACAAATTGTCGATAATATCCAGCTAACCCCAAGATGATACGGATATCTATTACTGATGTTGGCCTCGCTCATCCCTCAATTGCATCTGTTTTGGAGGGATCCACGGATATCCCATTTCTTGTGATGATATGGCCCAAGAATGAGACCTCCTTCAACCAGAACTCACACTTGTTGTACATTGCATAGAGCTTCTCCTTGTGTAAAGTATCTAGTATAGTTCTTAAATGCTCCTCATGATCCTCCTTGGTTTTGGAGTATATTAGAATATCATCTATAAAGACTAACACAAATTTGTCGAGGTAATATCTAAAGACATATAGTCCATGAAGATTTCTGGAGCATTAGTGAGTTTGAAAGGCATTACTAGGAATTCATAGTGCCCGTATCTTGTATGAAAAGCAGTCTTCGGGATAACATCCTTCTTCACCCTTACTTGATAATATCCCGACAGAAAATCCACCTTAGAGAAGTATTGTTCTACACGCAACTGATCAAACAAGTCATCGATCTGTGGAATAGGATACTTGTTCTTTATCATGATTTTCTTAAGTTCACTATAATCGATGCAAAGACGCATTGACCCATCCTTCTTCTTGATGAAGAGGACTGGTGCACCCCATGGTGAATCACTTGGGCGTATAAACCCTTTATCCAGATTCTCCTATAGTTTTCTCTTCAACTCTTCAAGATCCACGACAGCCATTCTATATGGAGTCTTGGATATTGGTAGAGCCCCTGGTATATGTTCAATTGATAATTCCACATCTCTTCTAGGAGGAAGACCAGGCAGTTCCTCGAGAAACACTTCAGCGAATTCCCTCACAATAGGAATTTCTTCAAGGATGGTTTCTTCCGAGGACTCAATCATCTGATCCAGATATGCATGCTCATAGGGTAGTAATATCCATGCTTTAGATGATGTAGCTAAAGGAGATTCATCTTCCTCCTTACACTTGTAAATAATCGGGGTTCTATTCTTCATATGGAGTGTGATTTCCTTATCCCAACAATTTATGTTGACTCTATATAAGGAAAGACAATTCATGCCAAGAATTGCATAAAATTCCCCCAGAGGGAGTATGATGAGGTTTTTCTGGGAAATTCAATCCACAGATTATAACAGGGGAGGACTTATACTCATGGGATGCAATGATTTCCCCATTTACCGTACTCACCGACATCTTCACTTCCATGATTTGTGGTGGTGTTGGGATTGTTATATTAAACTTTCGAGATATAAAAGAATGTGTAGAACCTGAATCAAAAAGTATGTTCACTATTCTTGAATGAATAACTAGCGTACCTGTCACCACTTCTTTTTTGGGGTTCACTTCAGCAAAAGTGATGGAAAAAGCTCTTCCTTGCTGCCTTACAGGTTTTTGGTTGCCTCTGAAAACCCTTGGATTAGGGAACTGATTTGCAAGATGCCCTGGTTCTTTGAATTTGTATAAATGAACAATGCGTTGAGGTTCGAACGGAGCGTTCCTCTCATCTGTCATAGTCGCGGGTCTTTCTTGCTGACAGTTAACAGCTAGCTTCCCTTCTCTTTCACACCTAAATCATTTCCTCATCCCCTTGAGGCAATTTCCAGGGTGCTTCTTTCCTCACTTTTGGCAAGTGGGGTGCTGGATCTTCTTAGCACCGTTGGATTTATCCATCGGATCGCCAGCTTTGATGTCCACCTTACGCTTCTTATCCCCATGATACCCATGTGATTCCCCGATCTCTATTTCGACCTTGAGGGAACATCGGACAATTTCCTCATAGCTGTCGAAGTCACGGATCGCTAATGATTTCCGTAGGCTAGGATTTAGCCCACCAAAGAAGCGGTCAACCTTGCATTCGGGGGTAACGACAAAGAAGAAAGCGTATCGTGCAAGCCTTGTGAAGTTTGTCTCATATGCTCCAATAGATTCTACATCTTTTTTCTTGAGGGAAAGATGTCCCTTTCCATCTTAATCCAGAGGGTGCGTGGAAAATATTTATCGAAAAACATCTTCCGGAAATCCTTCCATTCAAACGCCTCGATCTCCTCCTCAGGCTTCGTATTTTTGATCAACGTCCACCATTGATCAGCTTCACCCTCCATAAGATAAGTAGCCAGAAGAACCTTCTCTTTTTCGGAACATTGAAGGATGGAGAAGATATTTTCCATGGAGTTGATCCATTGTTCAGCAATCGTGGGATCAGATGATCCACTAAAAGTAGGTGGCCTTTGTCTCATGAAGCTCTCGATAGCGACTTGTTCTTTCTTAGGGGGGGTTGAACATTCCTCTTGACCCGTGTTCCTATTCAAAGCTTGATTTAGCTGAGAGAGAAGCATGAAAAAGTTCGTGATACCCGCTCCCATTGGATTGTGCATCTCATTAGTACAGTCATCACACTAGTCTTCACATCAGTTGTTAGCCTGAGTCCTCCTATTTCTGGCCATTGGCTGGAATAAAAGGAAAGTTAGGGGGTAACACATAAAAGGGTAATCCAAAGACAAAAGTTTATGACTTCTAAATAAACTTTTATTTCCTTAACTCATGAGTCTATAGGCTTCAACCTAGGATTTTCATGATCTACATTCTAACAAATATTCTTAGGGGCGTTTTTTTAATTCCCTTAATAAGGGTTCATACTAAGCTTGTGAATTTACCAAAGCATATCCCCTGGGAGTGTCATAACCAAGAGTTCAGCAATTCCCATTTTCGTACACACGTTCTCATTCGAGTCTAGCTTAAAGCGGTGTTTTCAGGTTTTACCCCCAGGAAACATCTGTGCCAGAGCCGCCTCTACCTGCTCATATCCAGACAGGGATGTATTTTCTTGATAAACCACTTACTCAGTACTTACCAAAATTTAGGGATGTTTTTATTATACTTAGTCTTGTCTCTAAATCTTTACTAGGATTTTCTAATCCTAATCCCAAAAATAACTAAACCTATCCTCTGATACCAACTATGACAACCATGCTTTTATTACAAACTTAAACATGATTTATTACATAAAACTTCACTTGATACAACAAAGAATATCGAGAGGTTTAGTGTATTTAGGGATTAGGATCATTACATAAAAACTTAAAACATGAAGTACAACATCTTTATTGAAAACGTCCTTTACATGACCACTACATTCCCTCGTACTTAGCATTACATGGAATAACCTGAGGATATGCATAAGAAAAGGGTGAGCTATAAAGCCCAGTAAGCTAGTACACATGGAATAACATGAGGAGTACAATACATGTTAGAGAATAGGAATATCAATATAGAATAAGAGAAACATGAACATAAAGGAATGATAAAGAATGATAATCATAACATGGAAATGTGGCAACAACACTTAACATGGAATTAGCATGAGCCACGGCCCATGGCACATGAAGCAAGAGTAAATCCTCATTGCACATGAAGCACGAGTAAACCCTCGTTGCACTTGAATTAGCATGAGTCAACACTCATTACACATGACGTATCATGATACTATACTTTACCCAATGCATTGCAGCGCTATAAGGGCGCACCCTTGTTAAACATTTCATTTCATGCATAAGTGTGCCAGATGGGTCATAAAACATGGATTCATAAAACATAATCATTTATTCCACGATAAAGGAATTTGGAATTAATACATGAAACTTTATAATCAATAATTAAATGTACATAAAGGTGAATATCTTGTATGGAGAAATGGTCATGGTATTCACTACACAATGACATTGGCTTAGAAAATCGGTGTGATTTCGGCAGCGTAACGGCGTGACATAAGAATTCATAAAAATGGTTTATGAGAGAGAAATGGGTTCCTCATCATATTTACATGTAATTTACAGTATGGAGATCATATATATACATGTCCCAACAATTGTAATGGAATTTAGGTTCATGATAAAAAAGTATTTCTTGAATGTATATGAGGAGAGAGAAGTTCCTTTCAGAATTTCGACATAGTAACGGGTGTACATTGGAGGAATTTAATTAGGGATAAAGGGGGTATCCCATCATTAAAACAATAAAATTGAAGTATGAGGGAGGTGAGAAACCATACCCCAACATTCATAATTTAAATTAAAAGGTCAAAACAACTTAATGAAAATTGGACAAAAATGAGAAAGGAAGAAAAAACCCTTAGTTGGAAGTGTGCTTCCAAAGGCTTGAGAGAGGCTTGAGAGAGGCTTCTTGGGAGCTTGGGGAACCTTGGGAGGAGTCTAGAGAAAGTATGGAAGTGGTTGGACGAACTCCAAAGGCTTTTAGTGAGGAGTAAATTGGTGATTGGGTGGGTTTATATGGGAAAGGTGAGGGAATTCTTTATTATTTAGGTTTGCGACCCCTTATATTAAATTAATCCAAACCAAAAACCATCCCATGGTTTTTGCCCATGGTTTTTGGAAAAGGGAAAAGGAAAAAAATATTTTATAAGGCCAAATTTCTAACTTTATAAAATAATAGGGTTGCTGATGTGGAGGTGAGTCACACTCCGATGGAAAACAATTTAAAAAGACAAGGTGTTTAATAAGTCTTGAGGGATCCATTAATGCTTTGAAAAGTAAGTCAAACAAACCCAAAATCACATTATTTTAATGGTAAAACATATATTGGCTGAACATAAAGCTTATAGTATTTTATTACATCACTATTGGGTCATTATGATGTCATAAAACTCATTATATATTTAAACGGTATTTAATTTTTACCCAAAAAATTGATTGTCTCAGAAAATTATGAAAAATTCACCGTTGGATAATTTCGACATCCTGATTCCAGAAATATCTTTTATTTTATCTAAATAATTTTTTAAATATGTTAATTTTCACTTTTAAAATAAAAACCAGCATTTATCGAAAATTCACGGGTTTTGACAGAAATGGATTTCAATCCTTAATAAAAATTATAATTGCATTCATAAAATTATATGATCAATTATGTATAATAAAATTAATTTAATAATAATAATAATAATATTTTATTAAAATATTATTTAATTTTAAAATACCTTAATTTAATAAAATATAATTCTTAATTAAATAATAACTAAAAACACAATTTGCACTTTAAAAACTATTTACAATGTATCAATAATGACAAGAAAGTATATACATTATTATGTCCAAAAAATATTGTACATGAACATAGTACTATCAGTTTGTTACATAACCCCTTAAAACAGCCGCATAAGACCTAAGGGTAAGGTGTGAGATGGTGACAGACTCTTGGGGTGGCTCAGATAACATCGCTCGAGTGGTAATCTCTATCAACTTCCACTTTCCCCATAGACAGTCCCGTTCGATCTTGACATGATGAAGCTCGGCTTGGGCTTGGTCAAGAGCGAATCCCAAGGATGCCACCTCTTTTCCGATCTCTGACAAATGTGATTCATATGGTGCAATTCTAATAGATGAGGCCATCACTTCCTTTGTCTGAGTAAATTGGATTTGTTAAAGAATTATATTTATACTAATCATGTGATCACTGTTCAATGGCTATAAAACCAACGGTCACAACTCTTAACATAAAACTGAAGAAGTTGAAATTTTATAAAAACATTTTACATAAAAAGACATTTAATTAGATCAAGAGGGATTTCCATTAATGAAACTTTGGGTCATTACAATGAGGATAAATAAATTCATGATATTACATGTCAAATGGTCTGTGTGTAATCCTTATAAAATAATATAGGTGTATAACATAACTAATGTCTCAAAGAAGACAAATTGAGACAAAAATCCCTTACGCAAGAGTAACCTTTGAATCATAAGACCCATGAAAGAATAAAATAAATAGAAACATTAATTATCAATAAATTAGGTATATTAATTATGTAACATTTCATAGGTAAGTATATAAATAGAACACACAAAATAATTGAGTGGTGAATATGGCATAAGTCTCTCAAAAATAAAAGTGATATTAGAAATCACTTTACCAAAATTCTTGAGTTCAATCGCACTCCTCAGATCATACGGTATAATGAATATAAGTTTATTATACATTTATTATAGAAATAAGAATATATATATCATACAACATATTATTTACTTAAGTCCTTTTATAACCTGTTTATTAACAATTCTATGCTAACATCACATTTCGAGAAATAATCGCTTTGTTTTTTTTATGTTTAAAATTTTTATTTTCGGTACTATTAATTTGATCATGATTCCATCAACATCAGAATAATAATGATGAAATAATTATCATATTTGTACATTAAATATACTTTTAATAAAAATATTGAAATATTATTTTGATAAACTAATTAGGTTATGATCATAGAGACGGTAGGTTGTACGTACACATGAATAAAATTTTCATTTTTTAATGATAATTATGGAAAGGATTAAAGTAATCATATATATACATAATTATAATAACATCGTAAATAACATATTATTTTTTAAAATATAAATATACATATAATACATGATGTGTGGTGATGAAAATAGAGAGTCACATCACTTCGTGAAGGCGGTACGCTACACATGCATAGATGATGTTATCATCTTTAGGTTAGTGAAAAATAAAATGATATATTATAATTATATAATGATAAATATTTCATGAATAACATAATTATTTCATTTAAATCACATATAATCCTTATATTTGTCTTTATCACCTTCTATGTTTTGCATTAGTGAAAGACGAATCACGTCACTTCACAAGGAAGTAGTTCATCGTTTTTAAGAGTGATATTATCGTATCACCATAGGAATTCAAAGTAAAAAAATGATATATATATATATATATATATATGATATAAAGACTCTATAGGTATAATTATGTTATAAATATAATACATATACTTTATATCCATCATCATACCCAACCTTTAAAAGGGTTAATGGAAAAAATGACATCGGTTCATGGGGTGGTAGTCCATCGTACACATGAACGATGATTTTGTAACCCATTTTATGGAAGTGGAGAAGATTATAGCTCATTAATATTATTATAAAAACTAAAATTATATTTAAGATACTGAGGATATTATATAATCATTTTTTAACAATAATTTAAGGATGTGGAGAAAAAATTTAAATAAATTGGATCACTGAAGAACATTAACTCTTCTTCAGGTATCCTTATTAGGTTTTAACTAAACCCTTCCTAGGTTAGATTTCCTTCCAAAATAAGTTTTATAAGATGAGAGGAAGTAAATATGTAATTTATTTGTGTGGTTATTTTATGAACCAAATAGTATTGAAGGTGTGAAGAAGAGATGCGAGGGGGAGGCCTTTTATAGGTTGGGGAAACGACACACATGGCATTTTTGAAAATCAATAAGTGCTCTCATGTTTTTCATATGTTAAAATGGGCCCAAATTACGAAATTGGGGAACCTTATATATTACATTTCATAAATATGTTCATAAAATAGATTTTATACAAGTTCATAGGTCATTTTTTACACTCCATTTTTATTTTAACCCCTAGTAAACCCATTTTACCTTAACCGTGGTAATTAATTTCTTCATATATTCACTATTCATTTTAGTCATAAATTAATATTAAATTATTATAAATTATAAAATATGTTTATTCTATAAGTATAGAATCCATTTTTCAAAATTTAATTTATACAATTGAAAATAGTTAACTAAAAATTAATCTCATGGATGCAAGGAGAAAGCGGTTTTCTTAAGAGACAAAGTTCAAATGTTAACAAAGTTTTTATATCAAAATTCAATGTAAAATTTATTCAAATTACATAAATATGATTAATTGATTTTTAAGTGAATTAATTTTACTTTAAAACCTATTTAAAATATATTTTATCTTTATAAATAATTTTAATGAAACAACGGTTTTCAATTAAAATACATTATTTTTCGCTTTTCATCAAAAAACAAAACTTTTCAAAAAAATTCCAATATTTCACCATGATATTATTTTGAGATTATGATTTCAAAAATGAATTTTATTTTTTCAAATTAATATTTAAAATGTTTTAAAAAATAATTTTTTTATAAGGACACCAAAAGGTGACAAAACAACTTTTTAGAAAAATATAGTTTTTAAGCGAAAAAATTGGATTTTTTATTTCCTACCTATAAAAAACATAAGATGAATTGTAAATATTTTTTATAATATATAATATATATGTCTCATTTAAAATTTTAGAAAAAATTTATTTGGTTAATTTATTAATATAAAAAACACTTGTGCGAAAAAAACTAGTTTTTTAATGAAATATTTGCTTTTATTTTCAAAAAAACGTTTTTAATTAATTAGTCACAAAATAATTCATTTTATATACATGTGTATACCATATATTCATGTTTAGTTAATTTTATTCATAACTATCATTCCTATGTCTAAGTGAAAACAATTATATTAAATAAAAATTTATTAATAATATGTCGCATTTCATTTAAAATCAGTGTTGTATAAAATAAAAAATATCAAAAATATTAAATTAATTTGAAAAAATATATATTTCATAAAATATCAGGGCTTTATATTCTTCCCCGCTTAAATTGAATTCCCTCTTTGAAATTTATCTCTATCATAAAAGTTTTAACATTTTAAGAATTTATCCACAGAAATCCATATTATAAAGTAGTTTGAAAAAACATCCTCTTGAAGAAGAGTATGGGAGGTCCATAATTCAACTACAACAAAACATACTATGTTTCTAAATGGGAGAACATAGGTGGAAAGTGAAAAAATGGATAGAGAATAGAAAAAAGACACCGAAATTCAGAGAGAGGTTGATAGAGAACATTGATTTTGAGAAAGTATGTGATCTAGAAAATGTTAATGACCATAAATCTATAAACTAAATAGAAATGAAAAATGTCGTTGATATCATCATAAGTGGTGATAAAATGACTTCATTTTATTTCAACATTTTTCATGAGAAGATAAAAATTCTTGATTTCATTCTATTTCATAATCACAATCTCACCCTTTGGTTGTGCCTTGATCAATTCTCACTTCATCTCATACTCCATGAAATGAAGGTGAATTTTTTATTCCCAAAAAACTAACAGATCATAAGATCCATAATAGAAAGTTAAGTTATTCCAACAATCCCTAGTTTAAAAAATTAAACACTGTTTATCTAATATGGAGAAATATTCTCAACCAAAATTCAAATTAAACCATTAAACAAATGTTTAACCTTATAGACCTTGTAAATGATTAAAATCCAAAACATTATAAATAAGTATACTAAATTCATAAAGTCGGCTTATCATTAATACACCAAACACCATAACGGTCCTCTTAATTGTCACATACTAAACATGTGAATAAATTCATAATTTATTATCTTGAAACATGGTAATAACACAAATTACCATAAAAAATATTGAAAAAATACTTGCCTCCTCATTCCTTGAAAAAAACATATACTATTTAATTTATTCCATAATCCAATAATGTTGTAAAATAAATCAATTATTACAAAAACCACTTTGTTAATAAATATATTAACAGTTTGAGGTCATCAATACTGTGTAATTTACCTCATTTATATCAATCATCACTTTTTTCAAGATAAACTCAATTTTCTCAACATCAAGAACTTATTTAGTTTCACCTTCCCATAATCATTTATTTTCCAAAAAATTATAACCTTTATATTAGTTAACTTTTCTATACCATCAATACCATTCAAAATATTTTTTCAAATCCTTAACAAAAAAACATATATAGAAAAATCCATGTAAATTTCATAATTCTTGAATTAAAACACAAAAACACTACAATTATTTCACACCATACTTAATTTATTAGTCAGTTTTCCTCATCTTATTCCCTAATACCTATTTCCTTTCAGACATCATTTGTAGTATCTTCATCATCTGTAGTGTAACCATTACTTATACCACCTTACAAATTCTCTTTAAAAGATTATAACTAAGAAATCGATTTATATAATAACCATACTTTCAAAATTTTAATAATTAAAAATTCGATGATATCATAGGAATATCAATGTTTCTATACATTGTGTTAACTAAAAAATTCATATTTTATTTGCAGTTACTTGCATTGTCTCCTTATTTTCCATAGACAAACATCTTATCATTCCATTGAGACATTCACTAGGGTTTTTCTTTCCACATTATTAATATATAGAAAATTGATTCATCTATCCTCCATGGTTACCATCACCTGAACTCTCAGTGAACTCTTTCTTTATCTTCTATGGTGAGTCTCAGAGTTGGTTAGGTTTTACATTGTTAATAATGTTCCCTGAAAACTGATTAGGAATAAACATAGAATCCTTCATTCCAGTAATCATCCCATTTGGATACTCATCATAAAATCAACCATCACATTAAATTTCAATCTAGATCCTTTTGGTTCCCACTATTTACTAAGACTAGAATGCATAGTGGTAGCAACAATAATCATAATGAAAAATCAAATAGTTTTAAAAATCTAAATTAAGACACATTATTTTTAATCTTTTACATCTTAGGATTATACTAAGTCATTAATAGTCATCATCTATTTAAATCCTTTATGATGTTTCATATAGATTTTGTGAATTTCAAATGAACATCCCCCAAGAGTGTCAAACTAGGTGTGCGATAAGGCGTGTTTTTTTTGCACCATTTCCTGATTGATACTATCTCAATATGGTGTGTTCAGAGTTATTACCCCTAGGTACATCTATTCTAGGGCCAAATACACTAATATTATCAATATAGGGATTTATTTTCTTGGAAACCACTCACTCTATACTTTACCAAAATTCTAGGACATTTTCCCATACACTATCTCATTCTTAGACTTATCCTTATAGACATCCCTAGAAATTTCAATAGAAATATCCATAGGGATATCACTAAATACCTCTCATCATATTTTCTGAAGAATAACTAAAAATTTCCTCTTATAGCAACTATAGTGACCCAGGATTCTCATATATGGATATTATATCTTTTTAGATGAATATTCATTTCATTATACAAACACATTCTTGAAGACTGTAATAGTTTATTACCTTTAGAAAATTAGAATAGAATATTATAACTTGGTTAATTATCATCAATATTTCCCAAAAAATATCATCCAATTTATTACTCTTCATAGAAAACCCCAACATTAAACCTTTCCTAATAACCTGGGGAAAGGAAATTTATGAAATGGTGAGATTAGATTCTCATTCAGGGTAAACATAAGAGATAAAAAAATATGATCATATGAAATAATAACATTGGAATAAGATATATATTTTTTGGAATACTCATAAGCATATAAAATCTAATGTCAAGGTTTCCCACCAATAAATTCATAACATGCTTGGCTTGGGCTAACCACCCATGTAAAACTTTGGTCTTAGGTTAACCACCTATGTACCATCCTTTTCAGTGGCCACACATCTTGGAAGGCACACACCACAATCCCCAATGGATTATACTTCCTCAAATTTTAATTTATTAACTCCCCATACTATTATGTTAGTCAAGGTTCACTCCTAAGACTATCATAGGAGTCTAATTCCCTTACTAAAATGAGTTCACTCCCAATTCTAGTTTTATCTATCTTATGAGATATAAATATTTATCCAATTCATTAGAGTAATATATAGGTCCCACCCATCACATAATGAAAACCATATTTATGTTTTCCACAATATTATAAAAAATTCATCATATCATAATCCCTGAAACAGAAAGTATTTTATAAACATTTCATCATATCTTAATTTGTAGAAAAAATAAACATTTCAAAATCATATCATCATTTCATCATAATATAAACCATAGATAAGGAAGAATATTTAAAAAATAATTTAATCATGGTATAAATCAATGAATATGAATAGGTTTCATAAACAACTTTTCATCATAAACATAAACCACATAGAGAAACAACAAGAACAGTATCCCTAGATCGTATCCCCAGTAAAGAAAAAGTAACCTCAAAAGATTTAATTTTAGATAGAAACTAATTTTTAAATATTAATTGGGAAATTTATTGAGGAAAATTTCTATTCATTAAAAACACTTTTTAAAACTTAAAACATTTTAAAAAACCTTTTATTTAAAAATTACCTTGAAAACATATAAAATAATCTTTAAAAATGATTTAAAACATTTTGAGAGAAAAATATCATTTCTGACTTGAAATTTTTTTTGAAATCATAAAAAAATTAAATTTATTTTATTTGAAAATAAACATTAAAACTTATAAGGTAGTCCTCAAAGTAAATAATTTTCATGAAGATGAGAAGTTCCTTTCTTGACATACAAGTTAATAAAAATATTCCTTTCTCGTTTTTTGATAAAATCCAAATGGCCATTGTTTTTGAAAATGACATGAAGAATCCTTTTAAAAAAATTTATAAAAAGTAAAAAATGGGGAAAATGTCTTTAATAACTCGTTTAAAAAATTATTAAAAAAAATTAAATTTTTTTTTAAATGGTTTTGGAAAAAATTGAATTTCTGACTAAAGAGAGAAATAAAGTCATATTTTCTTAAAAAAATAATTTTTGTTAATTAAAAAAAAAGTGGTAAAATAGTAATATTAAATTTAAAATATCATGAAGAACCATAGGATAATAAAATTCATGAGTTTATTGAGAGATAGATCAAAATATTCCATCATTGGAGGCATAATCATAAATAATCTCGATAAACGATGAGATGGTAACATAAAACTCCTACCACTTTGGTAACCTTGGCCATAAGCACCATGAAGGTGTAAATTAAAGTGAAACTTAAAATATCTTGATAATAAATAAATTCATGATATTATAATTCAATGGGGTTGTATATACACCTTGTGAGAATAAAGGTGCATAACAAAACATATGTCTCAAATAAAGAAAATTGAGTCAAAAATCACTTACTATCTGAGTAACTTTTGAATCTAAATCCCCATTAAATAATTGAAGTGCCCAGATCAGTGTGAATCACTGAGAGGGGGAGGGGGTGAATCAGTGATCCTTTAAAACTTTTTACTAATTGATTCTTTATCAATTAAACCTCTATCGCTGGTTAAAGCCTCGATCCACTCTTCTTGTATCTCTCACCTTTCCACGAATGATGCTGTAAATGTAAAGGCACTGGACACAAGGATTTACAAGGTTCGGCACTAAAGGCCTACGTCCTTGCCATGTTGGTTATAAGCCCCAACATGGTTTCTCCATTATAACTTGTTAGAATTACAATGGTCGATAAAGCATCCCACTGTATCTCTCCTGAGTCCCACAGGAGGGTCTTTATACTGCGTCCCACAGTGTTACCAGAGTCCCACTGGCCTGCTCCAGAATCCCACTGAAGACTTCTTCTCTATGAGTCCCACAGGGTCTTCTCTTGGCTCCTCGAGTCGCACGAGTAGCTCTTCTTCACTTTAAGATTCTTCAAGTATCTTCAGCAGCCTGGGATAAAGGCTGCTGGCCTTGCTCTTCTTCTGATCACTTGTGGTGAACAGGTCTTCTCGTCTTGCTCTGGATTTATCTCCTTCTTCTAAGGATGACCTGACCTCTCTCCAATTACTGAATACTCAGACAACTAATATCTTTAACTTCAGTCTGGTCCAGTCTCAGTTCAAAACAACTTCATGCACTGAATGCATGGAAACTCTGAATCCTCATGCACTGACTGCATGGCCTTCTCAATCTCTTCAAGATCCTCTGGTCTTTGTCAACTCAAATGCACACAAGCAGATTTGAACTTTGATTACGTGCGCATGTGCGTGCATGCAAGCATGCACTTCCCTCTTTCTTCTCTTGGTGCAATAAACCCACAAAGGGTGTAGTATCTTTAAGCACACACCAGCTTCTCAATTCTTCACACACTTTATCCAATTTGTTCACACACTTAAATGTGTGTTGTTCTTTAGTGTGGGAATCCTCTTCTCCTTCTTCTTAGTGTGTACTTTCAGTTTGCACACACACTAAGGTTAGGCCTATTTGTCTTTTTGCACACAAACTTTGTTTTTCACTTTTCCACACACTTGAGCTTGGCCTTTCACTTCTTCTTGCACACACACAAGGTGTTCTTTAATTTGTTCTTTCAATGTGTGCACCCATATAAGGGCTACGGCCTTCTTCTTCAAATTGCACACAAGGCACTAAGGCCTCGGCCTCTTCCCACTTCTTGTTGCACACACAAGGCATGGAAGCCTCGGGTCCTCTTCTCCACTTGGCACACACCCACTGTCCGTAGGTGGTCTTCTTCACTTGATCTCAAAGGAGGCGCGCAAGGGTATGCTTGAGCCGTAGCCAACTCCTTCTCCAACAGCCGCACAAGGTACCAAGCCGCAAGGGCCGCGCAAGGCCTCGGGTGCAAGGCACCTCAACCACGGGGCGCGCAAGTGCTACTGCCCCGAGTACTTCCTGCCGCGCAAGGAGTAGGTGCACAGGGGATCTCCTCCTCCTCCTCCTTCTTGTCGCGCAAAGAAGTTGCACGCAAGGGACTCCTTCGGGCCAAGGATGGCACCGAGATCTTCAGCCGCGCAAGTAATTTTCACGGGGCTTCTTTCTTCGTGAGGCAGAGAGCACTCATGGGACTTCAAAAATTCAGCGCCTCAGCAAGCAAAAACAAGAGCTCAGCCTCTCTTTTTATAGGCAGTAGAAGCCTCTATCCTCCGTGTGAGATATCTTTCGAAACCCCGAAGATTTCGGTTCTTTAAGGATTTTTTCAAATCTCGTTTCTCATCTGTTTCACGTGGGTTCTCTCTTCTTTTTATTTTCCTCTTTTTCTTTCACCTCTACGTGCATGGAACGTGTGCATGCCTCTGTTTAGGCCCATGCATGCAAAGCACGAACCCTTCATGGCCTCGGCAGCGTTGCTTGCCTCGGCCGAACTTCGAAATCCTCATTCGTCGCATGCAAGCACGTTTTTAAGAATGGTTGTGTTCGTTAGATCCATACGAACTCATTGGTGTCTTCGGCTTCTTCATAGGTGGCCGGAATCTCAAAAACATCACTCAGGAGGCGCCTGGTTTGAAGGTGGCTGCGGGAGTGGCTTTGAGCGAGCTCAAGGAAGAGGACGAACTCTCCGGCCGTTGGATCGGGCGATCAGAAGACTTTGGACGGCCTGGATCTGATCGCGAATGGCGCGATTAGATGAGCAGCTCGGATCTGGCGCGCGATCAATCGTGCGGCCAGGATGTGCTCCCGAGAATTTTTCCGCGTCCCACATCGAAACGGAGAGCAGATTTTCCGCGCTTTATCACCCTAGTGCTGCCTCAACCCCTCGATTGAACTTCCAACCTCCACGGTGCCGCCCCGCACCGTGTTCTCCCTGCGGGCGCGCTCTTGCGCCCACCTCTGCTCCTCGCGGGCGTGCTATGCGCCCACTCTGCACTACCTGACACTCGCGGGTGCGCTCATGCGCCCCTACCGCGCTCCTCCGGGCGTGCCCCAGACGCCCATGCGGTGTCTTGTGTGCGTCCTGCTGCCCTGGGCTCGCCCCATGGGTTCCCCCATGTGTGTGGTTCCTAGCGCCCATGCCTTGGGGTTGAACCCTCAAGGTGTCCATCGCTGGCCAATATTTTTTGGCAAAGGATAGAGAGTACTTTGTATAAAAACAAAGTAACCACATACATAATGTGAAATGCCAAATGCCAAACCAAGTTCCCTTCTTTCTTCCTCCCATTTCTTCTTCTTGAGAATTCAAACATTAATCTTCTTGATTAGAAACAACTCCTCAATTTATAATTCTTCTTTATCATCTCATTTTCTACTTAGGAGAGAATTCTCAAGGATCTTCATCAACCGAACTCCTGAATCACATAACTTCTTCAATGTGCTTCGTTAAGAGTTAGTGCATGGACATCATTAAAACCACGTCATCCACTTAGAACTTATGGATGGATCACTTTCAACTCCTCATGCATTGTTACTACAATGCATGGTCTTCTAATCATGTTGTGACTTTGTATCATCTTGATACAAGTTCTTTGAACTTAAAGAGCAGCTCAACAATCGTCAGATTTAATGATGCTCCATCATCATTCATTCTTCAAGTGTTGTCACTTAGTATCTTCTTGATACAAGTATTGAAACATTAAGATCAGTTCTACAATCGTCTGATATTCATAGAGAATGTTTCAACCACAACATCCTATGTCACTTAGTGAATCTCCTAAGTGACATGCATCTTAGTACCATGGCCATTCTCCTTCACCACCAACACCATCACAACCTTTGTCATTCACATCTTGACATTCCTTGACATTCCTTGACATCCATTCATTCCATGAAAACTTCATGCCTCATTGACAACAAATGCAACACAATGCACTTCAATCTCCCCCTTTGTATTTGTTGTCAATACACTTCTTCAGCACATATGAATGGGTCAATATGTGTGCCAATATTTCTCCCCCTTATTGGCAACCAAATGCAAAGGTGTGGTGTGGTCCTCTTTCAAAAATCTCTTCCTCCCTTTGAAAAGTATTTTCTTGAAAAACACTGAGAGAGGGATGATGTCACATGTTCTCTTTAGCAAAGAACCTTTAGTAAATCAGCTCTAAGTCTACTTGGGCTAACCCGGTGTAGAAAACAAGAGTGATATGAACAAGGAATTCAAAGATGTCCATAATTCTCTACACATGTGAGATCATTCTTAGGGGTTTGAAATTTTTCAGATATAACAATGAATTGCTAAATCCTACACATACTTCACAAGACTCATTAGAAAGTTCAGTGCAAAGATAAAGCTCCCCCTTTCATCCATTTGTCTTCAATCCATACTCCCCCTTAATTGACAATATAAACTCAATTAAGAAACAAGGGATGAAAGTATGATTGGAGTACCTTCACTTTTCTCAAGATGGTATTAATCTCAGAATCCCATCTTCTTCAGATTGGCTCCCCCTCAAGGGGTGCACTCCATTCTGTCCAAACCATCCTCCAGATGAGAATGATCATCATCTTCAACTCCCTGCAATGTTAGCACATGTTAATACAAGTGATTAGGGAATAAGATGGAACCTCCTTGGTTCATCAATGTAAACAACAAGGTTGAGAAGATTCTCTCAACCAAGATGTCCCATTTTCACCATTCTTCACACTTGCATGTTTGATCTTCATTGATGATTGTGCTGGTGTGGTTCTCAATACATCTTCATGTGAAATCTTCTTCTTCCCTTTTGCCTTAGCAATTGCCAGAACTTCATCTTCAGCTCTTTGAAGATCTTTGGCAAGTTGCAACTGATTAGGCCATATGACTAGTAAGTCACTTGGAAGTGTGGCCTTAGTTCTGGAAGTTCCACATGGTTCTTTTGATGCTTTCAAGCTACCTTTCTTAGGCAACTTGTTTTCAATCAATCCCTTCTACTTATTCTGGATTGATTGTCTTTTTGAGTCTAGTCTGCTTCTATTCAGTTCCATGGCTTGTTCACAAAGATCCATGGTATGAACTTTCTTTCCACAGTAGAAGCATGTTTTCTTGGTGGTCCTTCTGGATGCATCACCCTTATTGGATTTAGATTCCAAGGACTTCTCTTCCTTTTTCATAATCTTCTTGGGAGCATCTTCCACTTTCTTATGCTTGCTTCCCATGGATTCCATTTTAGCCAGGTTCAGTGATCTTCTCTTCTTTTTAGATCTGGATACAGTTGGAGATTGACATGTATCTTTTTGATCACTTTTGCAATCATCCCAGATGTTGTCAAGTAATCCAAATCTATTTGCAGTAAAAAGATGTCTCTGGACCTGTGGATGCTGCTTCTTTTCCTCTGGCTTGCTCCCCCTAGGCATGGGCTTCCTCTGTGATTTGGCATTCAGTGGATTGTACCAACAATCCTTTGCACAGTGCCCATACTTATTACAACACCAACACTGACCCACAAATCTTGACTTTTTTATTCCTTCTGATTGTAGGGTACTTGTCTTGAATTTTTGTGTAGTTTCAGGAGAGCATTCTTTCTTCACTGTCTTCATCCATACTTGTTTGGATTCATTCTTCCAACCTGCACTTTTAGTAGAAACACTTTTAGAAGCATGAGTACAAGATGGTATGGATGGTACCTTCTTTTTAAAAGATGTTGCCCTTTCATTAGAGGATGTCTTTCTTTTAGAATCATCCTTCTCAAAGCACACTTGTGTAGCAACATTTCTACTTTCAGCTGACTGGGAGGATTCAGCTTTGGGTGATTGCATATTTTTCAATATCACCTCAAGTTCTAAGCATTTCATGTTAAGGGAGTTATTCTCATCCTCAACAGTTCTTAGCCTTCCTTCCCAATTTTCTTTCAGCTGTTCTAACTGGTCTTCATGCACCTTCTTCAATTCTAGTAATGAATTGTCAAGCTCCTTCACCATTTTGACTTTGTCTTCGAGTTGTGCATTTCTGACATTCATTGAAACTTTGTGCCTCTTCTCCAGTGCATGGTAAACATCTTTGATTATTACTTTAAAGAATTATTTCTCAGAAAGGCTTCTTTTCAATTCTTCAGCAGTGTCTTCATATCTTTCATTGCAAAGAGAAACAGTTTCATCTTTAGCCTTCACCAGCTTTCTGAGAGTGTTGGTTATGCCAACCCTTTTTGCCAATTGGACTTCCAGAGAATTGTCTTCATCTTCTAGCTGTAATTTTTCTTCTTGAAGATCAAGGAGGCCTGTAGCTATACACATTTCCACTTCCTTGGGGACTGTCTTCTGAAGATATTTGATTGCATTTAGAAGATCATTGTTCCTTCCATCTTCATCATAGCTAGAGCAGGCTTCATTAGAAGAATGATAAAAGGAATTGTCATCTGATGTGACTTTCACATTTCTTTCTATAGAAGGAGTTTCTCTGATTGCAACAACCTTATTCTTCATCTTCTTTGCCTGTTTCTTCTTTCTATTTTTCTGAGTCTTGGCAGATATCTCCATTTGAGGATGGTCACTCATTTCCTCAAATCTGCACTCCATAAAGACTCTATTGGATCTTTTAGAGGTAACCTCGCTCTGATACCAATTGAAGTGCCCAGATTAGTGTGAATCACTGAGAGGGGGAGGGGGTGAATCAGTGATCCTTTAAAACTTTTTACTAATTGATTCTTTATCAATTAAATCTATATGGCTGGTTAAAGCCTCGATCCACTCTTCTTGTATCTCTCACCTTTCCACGAATGATGCAGTAAATGTAAAGGCACTGGACACAAGGATTTACAAGGTTCGGCACCAAAGGCCTGTGTCCTTGCCATGTTGGTTATACGCCCCAACATGGTTTCTCCATTATAACTTGTTAGAATTACAATGGTCGATACATCATCCCACTGTATCTCTCCTGAGTCCCACAGGAGGGTCTTTATACTGTGTCCCACAGTGTTACCAGAGTCCCACTGGCCTGCTCCAGAATCCCACTGAAGACTTCTTCTCCCTGAGTCCCACAGGGTCTTCTCTTGGCTCCTCGAGTCGCACGAGTAGCTCTTATTCACTTTAAGATTCTTCAAGTATCTTCAGCAGCCTGGGATAAAGGCTGATGGCCTTGCTCTTCTTCTGATCACTTGTGGTGAACAGGTCTTCTCGTCTCGCTAAGGATTTATCTCCTTCTTATAAGGATGACCTGGCCTCTCTCCAATTACTGAATACTCAGACAACTAATATCTTTAACTTCAGTCTGGTCCAGTCTCAGTTCAAAACAACTTCATGCACTGAATGCATGGAAACTCTGAATCCTCATGCACTGACTGCATGGCCTTCTCAATCTCTTCAAGATCCTCTGGTCTTGGTCAACTCAAATGCACACAAGCAGATTTGAATTTTGATTACGTGCACATGTGCATTCATTCAAGCATGCACTTCCCTCTTTCTTCTCTTGGTGCAATAAACCCACAAAGGGTGTAGTATCTTTAAGCACACACCAGCTTCTCAATTCTTCACACACTTTATCCAATTTGTTCACACACTTAAATGTGTGTTGTTCTTTAGTGTGGGAATCCTCTTCTCCTTCTTCTTAGTGTGTACTTTCAGTTTGCACACACACTAAGGTTCGGCCTATTTGTCTTTTTGCACACAAACTTTGTTTTTCACTTTTGCACACACTTGAGCTTGGCCTTTCACTTCTTCTTGCACACACACAAAGTGTTCTTTAATTTGTTCTTTCAATGTGTGCACCCATATAAGGGCTACGGCCTTCTTCTTCAAATTGCACACAAGGCACTAAGGCCTCGGCCTCTTCCCACTTCTTGTTGCACACACAAGGCATGAAAGCCTCGGGTCCTCTTCTCCACTTGACACACACCCACTGTCCGTGGGTGGTCTTCTTCACTTGATCTCAAAGGAGGCGCGCAAGGGTATGCTTGAGCCGCGGCCAACTCCTTCTCCAACAGCTGCACAAGGTACCAAGCCGCAAGGGCCGCGCAAGGCCTCAGGTGCAAGGCACCTCAACCACGGGGCGCGCAAGTGCTACTGCCCCGGGTACTTCCTGCCGCGCAAGGAGTAGGCGCACAGGGGATCTCCTCCTCCTCCTTCTTCTTGTCGCGCAAAGAAGTTGCGCGCAAGGGACTCCTTCGGGCCAAGGATGGCACCGAGATATTCATCCGTGCAAGTAATTTGCGCGGGGCTTCTTTCTTCTTGAGGCAGAGAGCACTCACGGGACTTCAAAAATTCAGCGCATCAGCAAGAAAAAATGAGAGTTCAGCCTCTCTTTTTATAGGCAGTATAAGCCTCTGTCCTCCGTGTGAGATATCTTTCGAAACCCCGAAGATTTCGGTTCTTTAAAGATTTTTTCAAATCTCGTTTCTCATCTGTTTCACGCGGGTTCTCTCTTCTTTTTATTTTCCTCTTTTTCTTTCACCTCTACGTGCATGGAACGTGTGCATGCCTCTGTTTAGGACCATGCATGCAAAGCACGAACCCTTCATGGCCTCGGCAGCGTTTCTTGCCTCGGCCGAACTTCGAAATCCTCATTCGTCGCATGAAAGCACGTTTTTAAGAATGGTTGTGTTCGTTAGATCTATACGAACTCATTGGTGTCTTTGGCTTCTTCATAGGTGGCCGGAATCTCAAAAACATCACTCGGGAGGCGCCTGGTTTGAAGGTGGCTGCGGGAGTGGCTTCGAGTGAGCTCAAGGAAGAGGACGAACTCTCCAGCCGTTGGATCGGGCGATCAGAAGACTTTGGACGGCCTGGATCTAATCGCGAATGGCGCGATTAGATGAGCGGCTCGGATCTAGCGCGCGATCAATCGTGCGGCCAGGATGCGCTCCCGGGAATTTTTCCGCGTCCCACATCGAAACGGCGAGCGTATTTTCCGCGCTTTATCACCCTGGCGCTGCCTCAACCCCTCAATTGAACTTCCAACATCCACGGTGCCGCCCCGCACCGTGTTCTCCCTGCGGGCGCGCTCTTGCGCCCACCTCTGCTCCTCGCGGGCGCGCTATGCGCCCACTCTGCACTGCCTGACACTCGCGGGTGCGCTCATGCGCCCCTACCGCGCTCCTCCGGGCGTGCCCCAGATGCCCATGCGGTGTCTTGTGTGCGTCCTGCCGCCCTGGGCTCGCCCCACGGGTTCCCCCATGTGTGTGGTGCCTAGCACCCATGCCTTGGGGTTGAACCCTCAAGGTTTCCATGGCTGGCCAACATTTTTTGGCAAAGGATAGAGATTACTTTTTATAAAAACAAAGTAACCACATACATAATGTGAAATGCCAAATGGCAAACCAAGTGCCCTTCTTTCTTCCTCCCATTTCTTCTTCTTGAGAATTCAAACATTAATCTTCTTGATTAGAAACAACTCCTCAATTTATAATTCTTATTTATCATCTCATTTTCTACTTAGGAGATAATTCTCAAGGATCTTCATCAACCGAACTCCTGAATCACATAACTTCTTCAATGTGCTTTGTAGATCTAATCAGAGATCAATTGGATCTTTTTCAATTCACATGCACTAAGAGTTAGTGCATGGACTTCATTAAAACCACGTCATCCACTTAGAACTTATGGATGGATCACTTTCAACTCCTCATGCACTGTTACTACAATGCATGGTCTTCTAATCAGGTTGTGACTTTGTATCATCTTGATACAAGTTCTTTGAACTTAAAGAGCAACTCAACAATCGTCAGATTTAATGATGCTCCATCATCATTCATTCTTCAAGTGTTGTCACTTAGTATCATCTTGATACAAGTATTGACACATTAAGATCAGTTCTACAATCGTCTGATATTCATAGAGAATGTTTCAACCACAACATCCTATGTCACTTAGTGAATCTCCTAAGTGACATGAATCTTAGTACCATGGCCATTCTCCTTCACCACCAACACCATCACAACCTTTGTCATTCACATCTTGACATTCCTTGACATTCCTTGACATCCATTCATTCCATGACAACTTCATGCCTCATTGACAACAAATTCAACACAATTCACTTCAATAATAAAGCCAATAAAAAAATATTTTTTCATGAAATGAGTTATATTCATGATATATCATTTCATAGGTTAGTATATACACCACAAAAAATAAATGAGTGTTGAATATTTCATAAGACTCTCTGAAATAAAAGTGAGACTAGAAATCCCCTTACTAAAATTATCAACTTCCTACACACTCATTTGAACTTCCTTTATAATAAATTTATGTTTATTATAAATTTATTATAGAACAAAACTTATATATATTATTTACTTAAGTCCTTTTATTACATATTTATTAACAATTCTATGTAAAATTCACATTTCGGGTAAAAACTATTTTTTTTGTATATGTTTTGATTTATTATTTTATGTAATATTAATTTGATAATGTTTATATTACTTAAACAATAATAATAATTACATAATTATAATACTTATACATCAAATATACTTTTAATATCATTCATTAAAGTTGTTTTTTTTTTAAATGAAGTGTATTACGACTATGGAAACGGTAGGTCGTGTGTACGCATGAGTAACTATTTCATTTTCTTAATGGTAAATATGAAAAAGAGGTAAGTAGTATATTATCTTTATATAATAAAAATAATATTTTTAAAAAATATAGTTACATATCTTACATTTAGTTTGGTGATGAAAGGAGATATTCATGTCGCTCCGTGAAGGTAGTAGTCCTCATGTACACAAAAGATGTTATTATTTTGAAATGAGTGAAAAATAAGATGGTATATTATCATTATAGAATAATAAATAAGACATAATATAATAATTATTTCATTTATATTACATAAAACCATTAACTTTATCCTTATAACCATTCATGTTATGCATTAGTGAAATATGAATCACATCACTTCGCGAGGTGGTAGTCCACCGTACACATGAGTGACGTTATTGTATCACCTAAGGAATGGGAAGTCAAAAAGTTATATATGATGTAATGACTCTATAGGAATAATTATTTTATAAATATCATTTATTTACTTTATATCCACTATTATACCCAACCATAAAAGGTGGTAATGGGAAAATGAATAACATCGATTCACAATGTGGTACACTAAAATAAAGATTTCGTAACCCGTTGGACGGAAGTGGAGAAGGTTGTAGGTCATGAAATTTTTATAAAAAATCCATTTATATGTAATATACTTATTATATTATATAATAATGGTCTAATAGTAATTTAAAAAAGATGATAAAGAAATAAAATAAAGATGCTTGTTGAAGAACATTACTTCTTCTTCAGGTATCCTCCTTAGGTTTTCACTAAATCCTTCCTAGGTTGGATTTTTTTCCATAATAAGGCTTCTAGGATTACATGAGGGGATATTTTAAGTTATTAGGTTAGTTATTTTCTAAAACAAATATGTTTTATAATGAGAAGAAGAGAGGAGAGGCGGTGTATGTTTATACGTGGGGGAGGACAAACTTAATATTTTTGAAAAGAAATAAGTGTTCCCTTGTTTTTCATCTGTCGGAAGGGTCAAAATTAGGACATTATTGAAAAATATAGGTTAAATGGTTTAAATATGTCCATATAATAGTATTTATACAAGTTTATAGGATACTTATACCCATATATTTTTAGTTTAACTCTAAGGTAAACTCATTTTTACTATAACTGTGGTAATTAATTTTTACTACTATCACAGTTAATTTTGATCAAATATTAAGTGTAACATAATATAAATTATAAATTATTCTTATTATAAATATTGGATCTATTTTTAAAAATTTCATTCATATTATTGGAAAATTTCAATTGAAATTAATCTCACATATGTGACGAGAAGAAGGGTTTTTAAAGAGATAACGTTCAAAAGATTTCAATGTTTTTATATCAAAATTAAATAAAAAATAATTAAAATGACATAAATTGGAATAATTTATATATAATTTAGATAATTTCACACTAAAACCATTTTAAAATATATTTTTTCTTTATAAATATATTAATTGAGAAGGTAATCTTTAATTAAAATACGGTATTTTACACTATTCACCATAAAATGAAACTTTTTAGGCAAATACCAAAAATTCACCCTTAAGATAATTTTCAAATAATGATTTTTAAATTGAATTTTATTTTATGAAATTAATTTTATAAAATTTTAAAATATTAATTTTATTATAAGTGCATAAAAATGCGAAAAAACTGATTTTGGGAAAAATACAGTTTTTAAGCCTAAAATTGGATTTTTTTGTCTAGAAAACACATTGGATGAATTTTAAAAAATTATTAGAATATATAATATATATATTTCCTTAAAATCATTAAAAAATTATTTTCTTAATTTATTGATATCAAACATACTTTTGAGCATAAAAATCATTTTTCATAGAAGGATTTCCTTTTATTTTCAAAAGGTTCTTATTTTCATTTCAAATAAATTGGTCACCAAATAATTAATTTTATACACATGTATAAACCATATTTTCATAATTTATTTAATATTTTTCATATCCACCATTCCAATATCTAGGTAACGATTATCATATTAAATAATAATATTTTAATTATATGTCAGGTTTTATTTAAATAGTGTTTCAAGTAAAGAAAAATTTAAAAATGATTAAATTAATTTAAATAATATATATATAAATCTTGGGGTGTTAAAAAATACATGGTACTTAATCATTATAGATTATAATTTGTTATTTCATATAATACATGGTCATATTATATAAATAATCCTAATAAATATTGTAAAAATTGATGTTATGTGAGATTTACCTAACATGAAGATAGATCAAAATGAAGTTTGTAGAACATTTCAAAAAGGAAAGATAATTCATATGGGCTATAAGAAGGTGGATATTAAATTTATAAGACCATAAAAATTGGTCCACATAGATCTATGTGGCCCCATGTCTATAGGAGGTGTTATTTATTTTATAACATCTATAGATGATTTCACTCTAAAAAAATGTACTCAGCCAAACAAAAATCAGAAGCAGTCAAAATTTTCAAGATATATAGAATATAGATTGAAAAATAACATGATATGTTTATTAAAAATTAGAGATTAGATAATGGGAAATAATATATATGTAATGTGTTTGAAATTTATCTTATCATACATGGAATAAATCATTATTATAGTACACCTTATACTAC
Organism: Viscum album; assembly: GCA_963277665.1. Lineage (NCBI taxonomy): Eukaryota > Viridiplantae > Streptophyta > Magnoliopsida > Santalales > Viscaceae > Viscum > Viscum album. The sequence continues at coordinate 1,975,678,331 of OY728131.1, forward strand.
ATAAAAAATGGTGTTCCATAGATAGAGAATAGATGCATTCTGTAAATAAGAAGAACAGTGTTGGCTGAAAATGATATTTAAAAAAAATCAAGATTAAGAAGCTTTGTTTTTGTGTATGACTACTGACATGTTTGGCGGTATGTCTCATGTTTTATTATTAGTGAATTTCACATGGGGTTATGGTGAGAATAATCTATGGTTGGGGGGAGTAACCATCCAATAAAAGGAGTTGGATTCCACGATAGATCTGAGCCTTATAAAAAAAATCTATCCCTTTCTCCTTATATTTTTTTCATAATCATGTGATGGTGTGTTATTTATGTTTAGAGTGGATTTTAATCTAACAAGTCACAGAGGTTTACTTTTATTCAACATAAAATAGTAAAAACTACTCGCTGCTGATTTAACCCCCTTATCATAAGAGGTAACATATCCTAAAAGTAACCTTAGTAGGGCTACCAAGAAGTATTATAACCTCAAGAAAAGGTAATAGTGGAATAGGTAAAGTGGTTAATAGAAAATTTTATCTCATGATTCCACACTTTTGAAATATTAAAAGTCAATCATCAAAGACACATATGTCTATTGGAACCTCTTCCTATTATAAAATTGAAATGGGATAGGATTTCAGTGTATTTAATGATCATATTAACTTTGACTTCTAGTGATAGGAATATGATATGGGTGGTTTTATACTGAATAAAGAAATCATAGCACAGTCATCTTATTAATTGTATTACTAAAGTGGATGAGAATAGGAACATGTATGTCAGGTATGTTCTATAGCATTATGTAATTTCACAAACCATCATTTCTTATTCAGACCTGATCTTCACTTAGCAATTTTAGAAAGGACTTTGGGAATATATGGGGTCCCAACTAAATTTAAGAATAGAGAATCATAATAATATGGATGATTCGATTGAGTGGTCCTTCTAAATCCATGAGGACATGCTCTGATTGTGTGTAATCGATTTTTTTGGATCATAGGAGAAGATTCTAACATTGTTTGAAATCTCAAAAAATGATAGTTATCACGCTTTTAACAAGATTCCACCCATTGAGTATTTCTATGTGAAACCATATCAACCTTATCTATTTTAGTCAGATTTGGGTGAGCATTCCTTGTTCGTACCTAGATTTATTGAAGAAATTATAAAGAATGTGTATTTGATTTAGAAGTGGTTAATGACTGATTAAAGTCTCTGGAAATCCAATATATACTTTCTTCATCATCTATAAGACATTACAGTTGGTGATTGGTGGTTTCTCATGATATCTCCTTGATAGGGACATCATCAGTTGGGTAAACAGGGAGTATTAACACCATGTTATATCTATCCATTTAGGAAGATTGAATTCCATGTATTCTTTCTACCTTAGTTGACCTCCATTGATAATTTATTTCATGTGTCATATGTGAAGAAATATTTTCTAGATACGTCCAATTTATTTGAGTGGGAGAACTTGTGGTAAAAACCTAACACCACTATTGTTAAGTATTCGATTGTTATTATGATTATCATAAAAAAGTTTTTTTTTGGTAAATCTATCCCTTTGGTCAATGTTCTATAGTAGTGTGGTGGTAATAACCATAAAATGTGTGATCAGGAAGCCTTGGTGAGGGAGTAGTGGCCTCACCTATTTTTAAAAGCTAAACCTTGAGGAATTTACGATAATTTAAAGTGGAATGGTAGGTAGAATTGTGACACCCCCATGTCATTTTCATGTATGAAAATTTATAATAACTATTTTACATCCTTATTTGTAAATTAATTTTCTTTCTTTTGGTATTAATAGGTATTTTAGTGTTTGGTAAAGAAATCATTATTTTTTCAGATCACCTAGCCATGGATAAGATCCAATAAATTGTGGTGAAATAGTTAGGGAAGTGTTGGGAAATGGTCATGGTAATTCCACTATAGAGTCCTAGGGATATAAAAATAAAGGCTCTTTCATATCTACACCTTACAAGTCATACGCTAAAGGGAAATTCCATTAGGGTGTGGGGAAGATGATGCCACACCACATTCCTAATGTTTGTGGCATATAGGGTCTCTATGGGGGTGATTATCCATCTTCTAATTTAGGACTCTCATTCCATAAGCATAGAGTCCACACTGTAGAGTCTACCGCAAATATTTTTAAATAATTAGAACTTACCAATTTCCCCCAATCAAATAATAACCGTATACCATCATCTTTTTTCCAATTAAGCTTAGCTGAATCCCCAGTAAAGCCTCATTACTTCTTCCATTCTATTTTGGTGGTTCTTCTTTGTTTTAAGTAGAAATTTCCATGGTTACTCATTGTTTCTATTACACTTCTTATTTTCTTCTCTTATAAACACTTTATCTTCCTTGATTTCATTGTTCCCATTCCCCATATGACCAAGGGGTTTGAACATTTGGTTACTAATGGGGGTTTAATAGAATTCATTAGTAATTTAGTTTTATAAGGATACATTCTTCTCAAATATTTTTTTTTTAATTGAATATAATGATCTTAATATTACTTTTATTTAGTTATCTATATACAAATTATCTTTCCTTTCAGATACCCATATTTTTTTGTTTCTATTTAGATTAAATTAATTTATAATTTTTTGTTTAAGTTTTTTAGGGATACTTATTTGTTATTCTATATAGATATTGGTGAGTGTTGGAAAATATGGTAGTTTCACTAGGATCTTCATTAAAGACAAGTTTTTAAATTCAATAAATGTTTGATAAAATTCCAAAAAGATTTATTTTTCTTGAAAATCTTTTTCAAAATATGTTTTTTGAAAAACATTATTTGGAGTTTATATTTATCTAAAATGGAAATGTTGATTATGTGATTACGTAAATAATTTTTCTTATACTTTTACGTATTTTATATAGTATGGCATATCTAAGATCATGGGTGTGTATGGGGGAAAGATATGGGAGATTACCTAATGTGTATTGTGTGTTAACTAGGTAATCTGTCTTGAGTATAATTAGAGTGAAATAGTTGGATTCTATAAAACCAGTGAGACTGTTAGAGCTCCCAGAATTGTTATGTTCACATATATCAGCAAGTGTTTCTTGAGTGAGTCATAGTAACCTTTAGAAATAATGTTAGAACCCCATGTGTATATGTTGTTCTTGTTTATACAAGCTAGTATTTATGCCTTTTTTCTATATATAGTCTTGGTTTTGTATGATATAAGTAAATTAAATGGAATCACTTCATATAGTGTCACTCTTTGATATTATTTATACTTCCTAGAGTGGTATATTGCAATGATCATGGGAATTGGGAGACACATCTCATGGGGTGGATGTACCAGCCCTGACTTATCTTGGGTTTACCTAGTATTTTTATTTCCATAATTATTTTATTTTATATTAAAAATTAATGTATGATTATTTTTCACCAATTATACACTATTTTCTTATTTCACTTGTTCTGAAAAATGATTATTTTTTATTTTGGATTTTCAATATACAAATGGGTCATGCCAGATTTTTAGGTGGAAATCACGTACTGTTTAATTGTTTTTTGAGGGTGAAATCATTATCATTTATTAGTTTTGATGGCCTATCACTTTTTTTCATCTAGGGGAGATTGGGAACGCACCTCGGTTCAAGTGACTAACTAGGTTGGGTGATGGTTCGACTCGAGATAATTTAGTTTATTATATTTGAGGTTGGATGTATTGGCCTATAAGGCTAGAAATGTGATGATTTTCACCCTAAGAGAATGGGATTGGTCATGAGTGACTATCTCTAGGTTTTGGGATGACTATATGGCCACAAATGATGATGTGTGTGTAATACTATAATATTATGGAAAATTATTAAGTGTTGTCATAAAATACTCAGAGTGAGAGGGTATTGGTCTCGAATGTGATTGTAAGGGCTCACCCCGACTGATAGAATGGTGGTTATTATGTGACATGATACATCACCCTAAGTGATAGGGTGATAGTAAAGGCATTGTTATGGAAATTACCCAAAGTGATTGGGTATAAGTCAATACTTGGAACACAACCTCACCCTTAGTGAGAGGGTATAGGTCGAGACATATCATGCGACCCCACCCTATGTGATAGGGTAGAGTTCAACACATGGAATGGGAGCCAACCCTGATTGATATGGTAGGGGACAAGATTTGTTGGTAGTCCTTACACTATGAGACAATATATAGGTAAATAATTGGTATGGGGCCCTACTTGGAGTGAGAGGCTAGAGGTTAAGGTTTGGTTTGGAACCTACCCTAAGTGAGAGGGTAGAGGTCATGAAATTATATAAAATTATTCCATGAATCATCAGGTGTGGCTCAGGATTTGTGGAATGAGGTAACTCCTTCTTATGTTGCCTAGTCCAAGTATGGTCTGGTGTCATGGTGTCCTAGTTAGCAAAGGATGACTCATTGTGAATACTTTTGTGTTGAATATTTTGTTTATATATTTTCCTCATGAATAAACATTCATATAATGGTATATATTAGGGGATATGTTGAGACCACACAAATATGTATTTATAACACCCTACATGGGAATCTTAGTCCATGTACAAACCTATTGTTTGGTATAACGGTTAAACACAACTCATGCAGTAGATTGGGCAGGAGAATCTTGACATAGATTGGGGTTGGGATAATGTGAAATGATGGGTTAGGATTAGATTCTCCTTGTGTATCTTATTCTTTTCATTATTTTTATATGTTATCAGTCCAGTGGATAGTTTATTTTGATGTATGGTTGTATGAAAAATATTTAAATTTGTTATAGAATGCAGTATTTTTTGTTTGGAATACACTAATTATCTACTGTAGAAGATGAGTAGTTGTTTATTATTAATAATAATATGGATATAAAGAGTTTAGTATCCCAAAATTTTGTGATAGGCTCTCTACACTAGTTTGGAGCATTTAGTATACAGGTAAGCGTGTTGAATATTTTTTGGTTCTTCAACTAGAATGATACTTAGTGATTTTATTAAGTGAGTTATATCAGGTCGGTAACCTATTTTATATTAATAGGTTCACATGAGGTAATGTGGGTCGACTATTTTTCCATATATCACGGTGATGATATGTTAATGACTAAATGAATTATATCACAATGGTTTCTATTACGATATAAATGTGTCAACAATATAGTTTTAATCAATTTCAAATTTCCTATCAGATTGAGAATGTTGGAAATTAAAATACATAATATCATGGATAAGATTTAAATAAATAATTACGTGATTATACATATGTAACTTGAAAAAGTTTAGAGGCTTTAATGAGGGAAACATAATTATTTTCTCTTATAATTAGATAAATGTCTTCTCACATGGATAAGGTAGTAGAGGATAGAAAAATAAATTTTAGAAAAGATATTTCTGAATAGAAAAAAAGATAAAATTCAATTTAACATCCCTACCTGGGTGCCACACATTGGTAACTCGATCCAGTTCACTACATAACCTCATGCATGCCTCCCCATATGCTAGACACTATCGACTAGAAATGAAATTCTATTTTCGATTTTGGAGATACTATACTCTATTTTTCATTAGAGTAATACACCATTATAAATAAGTAGACAATTACAACCTAATAACCAAATGATATCATATCCAGATTAATACTAGTAAAACAATGTAACCAAAGCATAACAAAATATCAACACCAAACAGTATATATTCCATGCTAAAATATGTGTCCATTGTCAAAATGAAAACTCAAAATTAAGGAAAAATTTACTCCAAATCAAGTCTTAAACCACATCAAATTCCATCATCCATACTTCATCCTGGCTTAGCTAACTAACCTATGGTTGTTTCCCTTATCTTGTCATGAAATCATTAAATCTATTTAGGTACCGATCAGGAAACCTGAGTAAGGTGTGATTACAACTTAGTAGGTCACCACAAATGGTGTCTAAAATAATATCCAGTCAAATAATGTTTTATTAAGTTGTATAAATAAATAAGAACAATGAATAAATAAACAATTTTCACATTATCAAATTATTCTTTATTTAACCACTTAAACTGCCTAGGTTTTGAGGACACCTATGCCTCAATACTTGCTTAAACCCACGTAGGAGTATAAAATATACCTGAGGAATATCATGTCCTAAAATTCCATTGTTATCATCCTATATCACATATCATATATTAGAATTCCATTTTTACCATTCTAGATCTCAATTATCATATAGATTTCATTGTTACCATTCATCATTTCATAAAATAATTCAATAATTAAATAATCATCTCAATTACATTAATTAACTCAATTAATAATTAATATAGTCAATATCATTAATTAACACGAAAATTAATCAATATTCTCAATCCCATTAATTAACTCCATAATTAATTAATATTCTCAATCCCATTAATTAACTCAAAAATAAATTAATCTTCTTAATCCCATTAATTAACTCAACAAATAATTAATCATCTCTATTTCATTACTCATTAAAAAATTAGTTCATTGCATCAATTTCCCCAATTACGACAAAATATAAATTTTTATTGAAAATCCATTTTGAGGAGAAGTGGGAATCCTCAATCAACGTAGCTAAAGAACTACATACTGAAAGAGCTCACAAATTGATTAAAAACAAGACTACTATTTTTTTAATTCAAAACATTATATAACTCCCAGTTAAATGAACTAATCTAAAGATATGGATCACCATGGAGATGTTCTTCCAAATGATTATCCATTCTGTATATTATCTATATTAATTTATTTCTGTTGATATTACTTTTATTGATGCCCCACCCCAGTATTTGGTCTTTCTTGTTTATCCATTCTTCTTGCTCCTCATTGGTATCAACATTCAACCTTATTTGATAAATTTTTCTAAAATCCTATTTGGAGGCAATAACCCGAACAAAATTTTCAAGAATCTCTTCTTGAGAATGAAGGATGAGCTATAAAGGGTCTCCTTCATCTTCTTCCACTTTCACTATTTCCTTGCATTGTTCTCCACTTTTAGGATTTTGTTTAGTGGTTTCTATTTTAGTTTCTCATGTTTTTTCTTGTCCTTTATTACCTAAATATCTGGTAAAAATTTTTTTGTGAGGTTGATAGTAATCTTTGCAGGGTCTATCTTTCTTCCCCCCCTTCTGAATTGGAAATTCCCATATTTAGGTTTTCTTTGTATTCCCTTGCTCAGTTTGGATCCAACATTCATATCCTTAAAGGAGTCTTTCCCATGATATGTCTCTTCTTGGTAGACATTATCTCCAACACTCATCTTAGTGTCTTTAACACACTTTGATTCACCCCATTTCTTTTTCTTTTTTGGAATTACTTTCTTCCACCCTTCATGATATTCAGCTCCTTACTTACTTCCAAATAAAGATAAAAAGAGGTTATGAATTTTAAGAGGACTTGATTCATCATTCTTGTAATATTCCAAGTTATTTTTATTTGATACATTGTGATTTATGAGTTCCCTAACTCGGAAAGGTGACCATGGCTCCAATGACTCCGCCCCCTCATTCTCACTAATAACAACATGAATTAGTTCTCGTCCATGTTGCACTACATCAACAATAATATCAGCACTAATAATAAAATAATGACATCCCAAATCATCTTTTAAGCCCTTGAAAACATCAGACACCCTCGGTTCATCCATGGCCATGATCAGTCCACTTCCCTCCTTCTTACCTAGCAGACCTTCCTCCAACCCCTAGTCTACTGGTGACTTCCCATGTAAAGAAATAACAACTGATTTTACAACCTCAGAAATAGACCTAGGATTGGAATAGCCTTGTTCCTTCCCTATGATTCTATTTTATTAGATAGGATGAGAAATCCCTCTAGTACCCATATGATCCCCCTCAATGGTAATTTCACACTGAGGAAGAGAAATTGTGACTGAAGCAGGATGAAAGGGGGACGCAGAAGTAGTACTGACCTCCTACAGGACAACTTCACGAAGAACCACTCTGGAATGAACCAACTAAAATTATCCATGGCCTTTATCATTATTAATCCTCTCCTTAACCAAATGCATTCGTCAGATTCAACACCCAGTATGACACACATGGGCGATATTTCTAAGTCGACCACAAGAGATGCAGAAATCATGCCAGGTTTCATAGATGATGGATTGTTTCCACATAAATTCATTTACAACTGAAATCTATACCCAATCTAATGGAACCATTGACACATTAACCTCAAAGAAGATTCAGGGAAAATGGGGAGGTTTACATCTTCCATTTGAAGATACGAACACAAAAACTGCCCAACAAGGTTTCTGATGACCTTCAAGATAGAAGGGTTATGAAAAAGAAGGGGGACTTCCATGAGGCTTACCTAAATCGCAGTCATTGGTGAATCCATCTTCATGTGAAAATAGAAGGACCATTGGAAGATGTAAAAGAAGGACATGTTGAATCTACGGGGGTCATTGGACCACGCGGTAGCAAGATCTTCCATAGTTGCAAGCCAAATCATATACGTTTGCAGTCGAGAATCCCAACCATTGCCCGGTGCTTTAAACCCCAGGAGACGAATATGAAATGATCAAAATCATCAATTGAGGGATGTCATTAATGGAAATGATCTACCATTGTTAAGTTAAAGAGACTCTCGGAATTGGAAAACTCTGAAATCGAGAGAGGAAGATGAGGAGATCCTTCAAACAGATCTGGGAACTTCAGTCTGAGTAGTATTTCTGGGAGCTTTGGAAGTGTTCTAGGGTTTGAGAAATGGAACGAAATGAAGGTTTCAGGGTGGGGAAGAAGAATATATGGGGCCTCCCCCTCTAAATAGAAAGAGGGATCTGAAAGTGCCTCCATCAATGCCTAGGGCATCATCGGCAAGAGATGAATAGCAAGATAACGTTAATCTTCCATCCCCCCCCCCCAATTAATTTCCTAATTAATTAATCAATATCCACCATCCTAATAATCCCATAATTAATTCATAAATTAGTCATTAAATTCACAATATCATTATCCTATAATTAATTCGTCAATTAATTACTCAAATTCACAATCCCAATATCATATACTTAATTCCTCAATTAATTATTAGAATTCACAATCTCGATATCCTATATTTAATTCTTCAATTAATTATTCTAATTCAAAATCTTAATATCTTATAATTAATTCATCAATTAATTATATTTATTTCAAAATCCTAATAACTCAATAATTAATTTAATAATTAATTATCCCGATTCCAAATCATATTATTCAATCAAATCACTAATACCTTAATTAATTAATCTACCACATTAATTAAATCAATTTAAGAGTTTCAAATTTATAAAAAACACTATCAATTAAACAATTACATACACAAGATTAAAATCATGACTATGGGATTTGAATAATATACAATGTACCTCAATTTTTTTTATGAAATATTTCCCAATAGAAATCACCAAAATTTGAGCAGCACAACAATTTAAAATGATATCTGAATCTGAAACCCTAAATCATGTTCAAAAAATCAATATCCTTTAATTCTAGATCTGTATAAACAATACTATATATATATCTAGTAAAAATAGGAAGAAACCCCCTTTCTAGGATGGGATAATGAATGAGGATGAATGAGAAACCAATCGAGGTAGGGTTCACTTACTTAGAGGGGTGAATATATTCAATCTAGGAATTGAATCATGAATAATAGAAGTTGGTAAGGCTTAGAATCCATCATGGGGACCCTAAAATCATGAAATAATGTCGATGGTCGAATATTGGGTGAATAGGGTGAGTTTCGGGGGGTTCATTTGATTTGAAATCTAATTTTTTGGGGAATGAAAAAGTCACGCATGGTTTCCAGGGTAGGGGCATGGTTTTCCCTAACCATGAACCTAAAATATGCATCCCTTTTATATGTTTTCATGGTTATCCCTAAAATGGAATTTGAAAAACTGTGTGCAAACTGTTAAATTGGCCTCTATTCATGGTTGCACGGGTTACTAGGCTGGGGTGCATGGTTTTCCCAAACATTATGCCAATTGTTTAATTCCCTCCTACTACAATTTTTCTCTAATTTTCACCAAAAAACACACTAAAGAAAATCAAAATCAAAGAGTACTCAACACAAGACCAAAGTGTACCTGAAATTAAGCTAGAGTCATCTCTAAAAAAGGTTGGGTTCTTAAATTCTAGGAGATACTTTTATATTTAAATTCATGAAATTCATTCTATTGATATATTCAAAGTGTGTTATTATAAAAATTATGATTTAATTTCTTTCATTTATCTATTGAGATTGAAGTTTTCAATTATTGGAGTAATGATTTTTTCTTGATTTTTTATAGTACCATATTTTCATACTTATTTGGGTTATAAAGGTAGATGGATATTGATTTTACATTAAATTAGACACATAAGTTGTTTTATAATAATTAATTTTTCAATAGAGACGCATTTTGAGTGTATTCACATAAGTCATAGCCTAGTGCATGTGAATTAATTAAAATCACTTGTTTTTCTTGATGTATTATTTTTTGTATTCATTTTATAACAGATATTTTATTTTTGAATAACCATAAAATAATATATTTATGAAGGGATATATAAAATTTGCATACCCTCATTCACCCCCTATGAATGTTTTGTTATATGGTACAAACAAGGTGTATCATGGTGGAAGGATTAGTTTATAGATGTTTTATCTCTTTGGAATATATGGAATTGGTAAAAAATCACAAAGGTATTCAAATCTTCAATGGTCCATACATTCTACATTGGATTAATTGTATAAAAAATTAATTCCAAAAATTGGTAATGAATGTATCCACAAAGTTATTTCATGGAATTACATTAAATGTTGAGAGTGTGGATTTGTCAAAAAAAAGATCATCATAAGTTTTAAATTGAATCCAATTGAGTTAATTAATTATGAGTATCTTTTTCCAATGAAATTTACCTAAATTTGATTTCATTTAAATTCTTAAATTACATATGAGATAATTTTACTAACATTTATGAAGAAGATATAAAAGTGAAGGAATAAAATTTTTAGGTTATATGGAGAATTCATTTTATCATTCCTAGATGTAGATAATTTGGTTGTGAAGGACATGCATGGACTCGTAGAAAAACTTGATGATGTTAGAATTATAAAGTGAATCTTTAGGAAAATTCTACCTCACACCAATTAAAAGGGTTAAGTGATTGAGGTAATGGATCCAAAGGATGTTTGATTTAATATTATTCGAATTATTATTATTTTATATAAAATTAGAACCATTTAGGATGATCCAATGGTGAATGAGAATCCTTATGAAGTATAATTTGGGTAAATGAAGAAGCATTTGGTGGAGGATGATCTTAAAGGAAAAAAGTTTAAAATTTTAATGTCAAGACTTTTCTTAAAATCAAATATGAGAAAAAAATGTCAAAGAGAATCTTTTACTCACATTATTTCAAGGTGAAAATGTTCGGCACCTCACCACAATGTGTCGCAATAAGTTATAATATGGTGAGAAATATTATTCCCCTACAAAAAAATATTACAAATATATGATTGTACATAAAAGTTCAAAGTAGGATTTATTTAATAACATATACTTAATTTCACTAGAATATAATATCTTAAAATGAATAGAAGTGAAAAAAAAGACAATTCAAACAACCTCAATGATGAATCTATTATAGTTGTTATAAAAAAGAAACAAATAAGGGACTAATCATTGGTAAAGAAGATGAAGTTAACCATAATGTGGATTTAATGGTTGTAATATAATAAATGGATATTTGGAGAGTCAAAATAAAAAAAAATTATAGTTTTTTATGTGATTATAAACTCTACATATAGTATCAAGTTAAATATAAATTTGAGTAGATGTATAAGTTTGAAAAACCTAAATATGAGAAGCTAGAAAACTAAAATAAATTAATGGTGGTATTCAAAAAAAGTTGTAAAAACCTTTATAACTTATGTATCAACTACTACATTAATATATGGGATAAAATATATTGAGTATATTGAAGTTGATGTTATGAAGATGAAGTGATAGCCCAAGAATCAAGACATATCCATGAATCAGGGAATAACATTTGGAATTTGGATTGTGAGAGTTTTGGAAATGGTTAAGGAGATGTATAGAGATTTGAGGCATAACTTGTAAGACTGTCTGTAGAGAAATATATCTCATAATGTAATAAAAATAGGTACAGGGATTGATCCAAAACAATATTTTATAATAGTATATTCTATTTCATAAGATCGTAGTTTTAAGAGGAAATTTTATTTGAGTGAAACACAAATTCCTATAAGTAGTGAAAACATATAATAATACACAAAAATTACATGTTAATATTGTGGAATAACTGAGTATAAACAAAATATGTGTTTTATATTTAGTGGGTACTTCAATTCACAAGAGAATTAGTGATATATGAGTATAATTCAATACTCTTAGTATATCTTTGAGGGATACTATTTTTATTGTGAAGGATATGCATTAAAATTCAAGAATTAATCATCAATGATATGAAGGTACTATTCAAGGGAGACTCTATGTGAATGTATATAAAAAATCAATAAACCATAAATAAAACCGAAATCCTAACATATGATGGAAAATTTTCAATATGATAAGGAACCATTACATTTTTTAGAAGAATAAAGGTGTACCAACAATCAATTAATATGTAGCATCAAGTTTTTGTTAAAAATATGAGGACTGATAAGTTTGGTATATTGGAATTTTCATTAATTTTATAGACTAAGATAGAGTGTGTATTATTAATATAGAATGTGTTTCTCACATGATTACAAACAAGTTTCATGTGATTAACATTAAATATGACAAATAAGTGATAGTAATATTCAATAAATATAAAGTGTTAATGGTCATTAGCTACAAAAAATCCAAATTTGACAAGAAAAGTGTGAATAGAATGGATGTCTTTGTGGTTAAGATGATTAGTCATAAATTACTTAGTGTGTTTAAATTATAGAAATTATTAGATGAAACATGATTACCAAATGATACTTATACTATAATGGTTATGGATATCAAAATTATGATGCCAGGAAAGCACACTAAAGAGAATCTCTACCTTAACAGTAAATAAGAAGACAAGTGATTTCTATAAAAAGATGATAAATACAAATTGTTTCATAAATAGAATTTCTATTTTATCCAAAATTCCATGGAAAAGTATGTAAAGCATGAATAATAATTTTGTATACCTAATGTTATTTTTGATTATACACATGTGTATGATTTTTAAGGGAAAGGTTATTTGGAATATATATACACTAAAATACAAGAAGTCAACAAGGTTTCTATAATTGGGTCATTTTAATGTTTGTAAGTCGATATCACCAAGTTTAATTAATGGAAAGAGGTAATATATATAATTAATTGATGTATATATTATAACGGCATGTTTGGTGGCTATCAATCACTAATCCAAAGTATTTGATTATATAACATGTTATCGGATATTGGTATAAAATATGATTAGATACAAAATATTAAAATTTAAAATGAAAATGTACTAGAGTATAATAATATCCAAGTGGAGTATTATCTTGAAAATAATTATATTATACATCAAGTTTCAATGGTGGGGACCCTAGTAAAAAAATTTAGTTGAGAGGAAGAATGGAATAATCAATAACATGGATCGAATGATGGTCGTTGATAAAGTTCCACTATAGATGTTTTAAAGGGATCAGTCCTAAAATCATTCGTTATATCAAATTGATCATTTTTATATCCTTTTTAATAAAAGAATTCATTTGAAAAGAGGAATAAGAATAATAAAACATTGAAATAATTTTAATTATTCAAATAAAATTTGTTTACTCTCAATGTGGAGAAAAACTATCATTAATTTTAATATCATGTTGATGAAGGACTTTTTACTGGTTACTCTTTAAAGATAAAGGCATAAAAGTGTTACATCAAATAGATTGTAATAATTATTTAATTCCAAGATTTATCAATTATATAGAATGATAATATTTTGTAAAGTATTAAATAAATTGAGAAGGAGTGATTTGATGAGCTAAAAAGATCAAGGGGAGCCCAAGGGCATGATAATGATTTAGATAAAGAAAATAACAATAAATATATTGAAATAATTTTCTCATCTATAATTAAGTTTATAATTAAGTGGGAAATTGTTGGAAAAAAACGTTATTAGTGACCATAAATATCTATTTAAAGGAGGATAATAAGGTCTCAAAATCAAATATCGCACTTATTACAAGTATAGCTAAAATGTTTTGATGGTTCCACTAATAAGGGTAGTAGAATAATGTCTATAAATTAATATAATAACCAAATTGAGAATATTAATACTTTTTAAATTATTTTGAGTCCAAATAATAAGAATTTTATGATAAAAAGTGATTTTTTATTACAATATGAATAATGATGTAAAATTGGTTCAAAAAAAGATTGCTTGTGTATATAAGATATTCCTAAATTAAATGGATTGAAAAGGATAAGATGTTTCAAAAATCTATAAGGATTCATCATTTTTTATGATGAATAAAAATTTTTCTATTAAAAAATTATTAATGAGATAATGAATGAACCAAGAGTTTGGTATTCTTGGCTTGATCAATACTTGATAAATCATGGTATCCAAAGTGAAGGAGTTGATCATAATATATATGTTAAAAATAAAGATTATAGAATTAGGATTATACTCAAACATATTGATTAAATAATATTAATATGATTTAATGAGTCTTAATGTAAGGATTCTACTAAATACCTAAGGAGTGTGTTGTAAATTTAAATTATTGGTCAAATGATTTTTCCCCCTTTTTCTCATGTGATAGAAGGGAGGTATACCAATTTTATTTTTCAATCAAAATATACTAAAGAGGTATTAAAATAATATGGAATAAATGATTACAACCCCATTAGAACACAAATTTCTACCATAATGAAATTATTAAGAGTCAAAAATGGAAAATAGGTTGATGTTACATATCCTAAGAAAATCAATAGAAGCATATTGTTCTTAACGGCTTCGAGAAAATATTTTGTTTATTATTTTCAAGATGCAAGGTATCAACTTTTTTCCAAATAAATATATATTAATGAAATGAAATTAATACTTCATCATATCAAATAAATGAAGGATTTTATAATTTTGTTTATTTAAACATCACAACATGAATTATTGTGATATACTGGTGAAAATTGGGATACTGTAGTGAATGATTGTAAGTATACATCATGTGGTGCATTTAATCATTGATATTTATAGATTTCATAGCTCCCAAAGATGTAATATTTTAACTCATTGATTAATTCAAAAGTATAGTACATATAATCTACTAAATATTGCACACATATATTAGGGATGAATTAATAACATGAATATATTTTAATTTATATAAATTCTTAAATTGTAATCATGTTTGATAACTTGTGTGCTACTAATAATAGCAAAAATCATTCCCATCATTGAAATACAAAGTATATTAAGATAAAATATCAATTTATTGAGGATAATGTTGATAAAAGATTCAATTCACTAGATTATGTGTCTAATTAAAGTCATATTATGGATAAAATGACTAAAACACTTTAAAATGAATTTTTTGAGAAGCATCAACAAGCCCTTGGAGTATAACCACATCAATTCACATGAATGGTTTATAGAATTTGATGCAATCCTATAAGATTATTTTCATTCCATTTTAAGTATTCAATATGTGATACTAAATAAGTGGTCCATGACAAGGTATGTTTTTAACTTATACATTATAGAGTTGAGTTAATGTTTCTTCCTAGTAACCATCAAGGAAGTGATTTTTGGATTCATGAAAAAATGGGAAGATATATTTTCTCAAATAATATTAAGGGTGGGATATTCTCATAGAATTATGAATAATATTTAATTAACTTACTTAAAAAGGGGGGATTTAAAAATATTAACAAAGGGAGTTTTTATTTGAGAAATATTAGAGAAGAATATATGAAATGATTAATTTGGGGGACTATGAAGGTTTTTTATGATCGATTGAAAATCACATTAAAAAGTGATTTATATGGATATTTTAATGTAATATGATGAAAAGTGGTTTTTAAAGCATATGTGATGCGGCAATGTGATATCAAATCAAGAGGATAATGGAATATTCCATTGATGAAAATTTTATTCAGCTATTTCTTCTAACACTTAGCTTGATTAATAATTATTTAGCATGAATGATAATTTAATCATTGATAATAATATCTATATTATGCTAATGGTAGAAAAAATATGGGTATTAATGGGTGAATTTCGGGGTTATTAGAAAATTTCTGTTGTTAATAAAGGTTTATTCAACAAACTTAAAGACGGATATTTATTGAAAAAAATCAAAGTTCATATTTTCAATTTTTTTAATTGAAAATAATATTAAAAAATGTAAAGTAATTTATATTTAATTAATTAGAATGAGTTATACTATGTTTTTAAGTAATTGTATAAATTTATCAAGGTTCGAAAAAAATACATCATAATTATTAGTGCATCACAGCATAATAAAATCATTTTTGGGATTATCATTTGGGTGTGTTGGTTGTTTAATGATTATTAAAAAAGTATTTTCTTATGATTTAAATTATAATATAAAGATAATAAATATTTTTTTGTATGATTCTATGAAAAATAATTTCCATGCAAGAATATATACATTAATGTAGATTCATAAGAAGTTGTGAATTATGAGTACGATTTCACACCACAGTCATTGGTGTTGTGTTGTGAGAGGTGAAAATGCTCCATAATTATTGGGCCATAAAATATCAATTTCACTTCAGGATTTAGTGATTAAACTATGAATTATTTTATGAAATCATGATATACTGATCGTAAATATTTTTAGAGGAGTGGAAAAGGTGTTAATTTAATATTTCCAAATGGTCGAGGAAATGATTTCGATATAAAAATGATATTATATTGTGGTATTTTTAATTAAATTTTAATTCTATCAAACAAGGATTTTTAATCACTATTTAATTTCTTTTCTAATTGGGAAATTTGGATATTACAAAATTATAGGTCATGAATTGAAATTGATGAAAAAATTGGATGAATTTTCACATGTCTCCTAAAGGATTTTGAAGTCTTAAATCAAGGTAAATATTGTGATTTTCTCTAATGATTGGAGAAACACATTATCCCATATAGAAGATAATATTGGAATGAAAAGGAAATTGTATAATAATGATTTATGAAAAGGAAATAAAAAAATAATTCCATGTGATATTTTTTGTCATAAATTCATGTAGTTTGTAATATTGATGAATACATATCATATTTTTATGACAATAATTGTGAAATCTCTTGATTTTTTTCATTGGTAATGAATTTTTCACTTAAAGGAGATGCATGTTATTATTGAGTGAGGGGAGAAGTGTGTTCTCATTCTTGAGAGGGTTGTAAATCTAGAGGGATAGTCAGTATTTTATGAATTATAAACACACACATTGTAATTATAGTTAATTATTAAATACAAAAAAATTACCTAGTATATAATACTTGGACATATCAAATAGTGGGTGAATTGAGTAAAAATGGTTTTGTAACATTATTGTTTAATAATGTTATTCTCTATTTGAGAGAGATTTGAGCTTCAACTAACTAAGGAACAAGATTTTTAGGAAGGTATGTGTTAATTTTGTTCATACCTTGATTAACCCCCCCCCCAAGTTATCTTGTCTTTTTTAGAACCAAAATTGTGTGGGGGGTGAATTATGATGTATTATATTTCAATATTTTTAGAACCTGTTAAATTTAAGCCTCAAAAGAAAGACACAAATTTTTTCCCCATTATTTATAGGAACATTATTCAAGTTCCATTATAAAATTCATGAGATGATATGGAATATAATACAAGCACTGGAATACACATACAAAAGCATGAGATAAATTATGCACATGGGTACTCAATTGTTTTAACTTAATTAATCCAATGTAGGATATGTCCAAATTGTGGGAATATATTACTATTCCAACACATAGTCACTAAATATATTAATTTAGTTATAATGTTTAAGATGTTTCAATCACAAACATGGATACCATCTTAAGAAAGAAAAGCTGCTCACTACAATAGTGAATCACTCCCACTTATATCAAATGATCAAAAATAGTGCATTTCTATCAATAGGATATAACAAGAATAAAATTTCAATAAACTAATACATTGGCCTTTGATTCCAAAAATGACCCTAATTGAATAATTTGATCTTTACCAAACCTCCTCTATAATTTTATCATCTAAGAATTTAATATATGTTACATATTATATAGAATCCCTATCCTTTTACACATATCATTTCTTTATTTTAAAAATAACTGAACAACAAATTATATGCCAAAAATCGTAAAGTCTAGTGTCTTTGGAAGACTAGGTACATAAAACTGAAAACATGGGACTAAAAACATTCATTTATTTAGAATTCATTATGAGATCCTAACAACCATTGAACCATTATATCAGCACATAATACCCTAGGAAAAACATTAACAAAGGGATGAGATAAAAAGCTCAGTAAGGGAATAAAAATGAGAATAAATCTTATAACATCAGTTAGAAGGCATAATAAAATGATATAAAAAAGGAATGGAACATAATTAATCATAACATATAGAACATGGGATCTTATGATAATGGATTCATAGTAATGTTTCAAAAGAATAAAACATGAATTTAGCATGAGTGAAAACTTGTTTTACATAGATTAGAATGATTCAAGGCACATTAAACATAGAGGAGCACAAGTCAAGTCTAAGAACCATGATCATTGCATGTGGAGCACGATTCAAGGCTAACCAAAAAAATGGTTGCACATAACATCTCATGAGACTAAACATTACACAATGTATTTTAGAACTATATGTGAAAACCCATCATAACATGTTCATGAATATGTATTCCATAAGAAGAATCATACATATGGAATCAAACATGAACATAAGGGCTTCCCATGGTAAGAATTGGTTATCATAATATTGTCAAAAAAAGCATAATAAATGGGTGTATCATAATAGTTTCCATGAAATAATTTATTTAGAACATAAAGGGGAATTTATAAAAAAAATAGAGATATTTAATGATAAATGGTGTCCAAATAAGGATAAATCAATTTATAATAGTGTCTTGGGATCTTTATAACTAAAAAAATTAGAACGTTTTAAGGAAAACATTAAAGAGAATTTTAAGGAGAAAAATGAATAATATTTCATATAAAACTAGAAGTGAACCAAGATGGTTTTCATAATGAAATTAGTGGTTTGAGAAACATAATTGTGGATTAAAACAGATTATGTAGTGAACATTAAAATTGTTAAGAATTCAAAAAGTTCCCTTAAATCGGGCTCACTTTTCTGGAAGAATCGAATTGGGAACCTTTTAGAAGCATTTATATTCCCAAAAAAGAAGGATAAATGAATCCTGATACATGGTTTTGGAATATATAACCATTATTTAGAATATGTACATAAACATAAAATATAATTTCATTTGGGTAAAAAGAGAGGAGTAACCTGAAATAATAATGAATGTTTGGGTAGAATCCCTTACCTTATCTTTGAGACGGTTTCGTACTTGATCGTAATGTCCTGAATGATAAAATTATATTATTTAATAAATAATCCTAGAACCTTTTCTAAATTTAATTATTTTATTATAATTTTCATTTAGATATTTTATTCCATTTTTATGCGTTATAATGTTCAATTTTATCGTTTCTGAGTGCTTGTTTTTTAAATTTTCATAATCGGCTCTCTTATATATACGTATGGAAGTTCATGTTAAATTTAAATTGATCTATATGACTGAATTAATCATTTATTAATGATCATACATAAGTTTAATTAATCATAAAATTAATTTGGTTATTTTTTATGAGGATGAATCATTAGATAAAACTTTAATGATAAATGCATGGATTATTTTGAGAGGTTTTTCTCACAAATGAACATTTTATATTTTATTATTTTACATCATGTGTGTATAATGATTAAATAACATTAAATAATATATAATACATATATTATGAACTGGTTCAACTATGTAAATGGTTTCATGACCGGCTTTGAATGTTGTAACAGAAATTGAAAACATGTCATCCTTGAATGCTATAAATTAACACATCTCCGTTGGTATTTCATTTTTAGAATAAAGGGATGGAGAAAAGAGAGATGATGGTGAATTATTATATTATAATGAAAAAATTCCATTATATGTAATTTAATGTAGTTATCACACCATTTGGATAATGAGGGGTGAAGAGAGAAAAGAAAATAAAGGAACTAGGAAATAAATTGAAAAGAAACGGAAGAGGGTTTTACCACTTGATTATTTCATTTTCAGAACCACCTTAGGGGATTGGTTTTGGTATTTTGTTAAGATAAAATGCTCCTATATATGGTTTAGAGTTTTGGGCAGAGTATTGGGTAGAATTTAGAAAAGTTTTGAGAGGTGTGAGGAGAATAGTTGGTGAGGGTGGTATTAATAGTGGAGGAGGGGGTGTTTTCTCTTAATTTTATTCAATTTTTATTATTTTTCTTAAGAAAAGAAATAATAATCATTATTAAGCCTAAATACAGTAAGGTGTGAATGTTAATTCAAAAAAAATGTCCACTTATATCATCCATGATGTAATAATGACAAAAAAATCATTTATTTACATATACTATAAATTACCGTATTTCACTATTTACTATAATTAAAGTATTTTAGAAATATAAAAAATTAACCCTACCATTTTTTCAGTGTGTAGAATTATAGAATGAACTCTATTTTATGAAAATAATTTTCTTATTATGATAAATTTAATTTTCAATTAAAATCATTATTTACATGGAAAATACAAATTTTAAAATAAAAACTACTTTTCTAATACTTTGAACAATTTATTAAGGTCTCATAAAATTATATTTTAATCATAAGATTTAAACATAATAATTTATGAAAAAAAATTCAAAAAAATTATTTTAAATTAGTAAATTATTCAAAAAAATATTAAATAAATATTTATGACTTATAAAAATACCAACACTTAATTAATAATTTTTAAAATAATTATTTACATATACTATGATATAATTATATCATATTGTCACTTATAATATGGATAAATTTTATTTATAATTTCATTGTTGTGGTTACTATTCACTTATCTAGTTTACTATTCATAAGGGTCACATTACTATTCCAAATGTCAAGTTACTATTTTATTGGTATAAGATCATTAACTTCTATAAATACCTTTTATTTAATTATTTAATCATTTATAAGGTTTTTATTGTTTTTTTAATGTGATTTTATGTGATTATGCTATATTACATAATAATAAGAATGAAATTTATATTGATAAAACTTCAGGTTGTTACATACTACACTTACCTAATCACTTTCTTAGATATTCAATATAAATCCCTTAAAAATATCACATTTCATCGTCTCTTTCCTACCATTAGACTGTATTCATTTAAATATATCAGATACAAAGTGAATAAATTTTTCATCATAGCTACCTTATTTATATTAATGTGTAATAATACACACATGATTCATCCAGATCAATAGAAATGACTTTTTCAGCTGATCATGGAGAAAACACTATGATGATTGGTCTGTGATGCCTTAACAGAGATGAAGGATTCCTCAAGACCCCCCATGCTGATGGGGGGGGATCATAACCCCTCCTTCCTCAGGATTTCTCACATTCTCTCATCACTTCATCAGTTTTACATATCTGAATATCCTTCCTAATTTCCCAAGTATTCCACTTGTCCCTACGGTGATTAGATTGTAATAGGATAAATTGAAGGTTTTAATATCACCGAAGTAAATTATGGAAACTTTATCCTTTCTCAAATTATAAATTGTGGTCTAGTTCAGTCATCACAGACACTAAGTTAATGATTTTGATAAGCATGTTAATTTTTTTGGGGTACAAAGGAAAACTATCATGGGGGTAGCTTGATCTTCATCACTTGTTTCAATGATGACGATATGGAATATTTTTTGGTCCAAATATTTAGGTTAATTTAAATTGTTCCATTTTTTATTCTTTTTTGGTCCTTCAACATCCACTTCAAATGTGATCAACCCAACGTTATGCTATGGATCTAGCTCCCAGGTCTACATCTTCCCTTTAAGAATCTATCAATTATTAAGCTGATAGGTAATGCATTGGGTCATTTTCATTGCTAATATAGATACAAAAACACCCTAATTTATCCCATAGTTCCATATATCTACATCAAAATAAATACTTTTAAGCCTCTTATGAAGTTTATTTGGATTTAAATTTAGGGGTAGTATTTTTACTTTCAATATATTAATTTCTAATTATGGTTCAATTTTTTTCTCAAACTTATAAGTTAGTTAGAGTAATTTATTTTAATGGTTCGAACAAATAGAGAATATTAAACAAGTTTATTGTACCACTTTTGCAAGGTCTAATCATTAGTTTAACGAGTAGAATAGTTTTGGTTTAGGCTGTTAATAGAAATTTTTCTCTAAAGTGGTAGCTAGTTTGAAAGAAAACTTGAGAGAAAAGGTTATCATGTAGTTAGATGAGGAGATAGATCCACTAAAAGGAATGCCATATTTTATCAATGAACCTTGTTTTATGTCATAAAATATACTGAAGATATCTAGTAAGTTTACTATATAAACATTTAAAAAATATTAGGTTGAGATTTACCTAGAAAGGGATGTGTACACTGAATATAGTTCTTGTAAACTTCTAGTTGAGATGAAGAAGGGAGAAACAACAATAGTTTCCAAAAAGGTTATATAATAGAACCAAAATTGAACTATGTAATCCCCATATGATGTTAAACTTTAAAAATAGTTGGATATATTGAGAAATAGTGATTTGGACCTCAATATTAATGAATGTTGGAAAGTATTCTTACCTAGTTTGAAGAGAAAAAAATATAGGGAAGCATATTCTAAATATAGTCATATATAAGAAACCTCAAGATCAATGGGAACAAATGATCCAGCTATTGATGACTATCAAGGTGAGTATTCCACCCCATGGGTCTTTTTTTATGAATAGTTAAAGGCATAAGATATGTTTTAATCGTAAATAAAAAAAAGGAAATTAAATTATTTTTGATGCGGGAGATTATACTGTGATAAAAGAGAAAAAAACTAAAGTTTGTAATGAATTTTCATATCTAACCAAACCTATGGATAAAATATTGGTGGGGAAATCTATTATATCTAAGTTACAATGCTCATCATTTAAAGGATGCGTTAATGTAAATAATGACAAAGAATAGTGTCAGAATACAACTAGAGATGGTGTTGTTTCCAAGTCCATCCCTAATTCTAAAAAACCTATTGAGGCTAAAAATAACTCTTCAAAAAGGATCCTTTGATATTCAAATAAATCTAATATATTCACTCCCTATACAAAAATGGGTTTGGGTTATTATTATCATCTTACATTTTTAATAAAATAAAATAGATTTATGGAAAGGTTAGAAATAATTCAGATAAGGAATGTTGAAAGGTTAAGTACTTAGAAATTTTGATGACTCTAAAAGAGGAACTCAATATAATGGGGTTGAGGGAACCAAAGTTTTTGTATGGATATAGATTCTTAAGGTTTCTCTCACATTTGGATATTTATATATTTGATGTGGATGCCAATATTTTTCTTCTTGACGGTTATCTTTAGGTTTTTAACTTCATCAATAAATCCATATAAGACCTTGTTCAACTCTATCCTTTCACTGACATTATTGATTTATCCTGGAAACATCACCTAGGGTATTTTAACTTTATAATTGTAGATAGTAATTAAACTTATTGGGTGGATTGCTTATGTGAAGCCTATTTTTTTGTTGGTTCTATTTTATTTATATTTTTACTAATATGGAAAGTAGAATAGGTACCTTTTGGGAATGCTTTTCACAGATGGTGTATTTTTTTTTGGGTTCCCAATAAACCCTTAAAATTAAATGTTTAGAAAAAAATGTTAAATTGGAATAATGGTATTATATTATTTTTTATAGTTTCTTTTTATTTCCATAAAAATTATTTTAGAAACTTCTGCAATCATCTCAACTATGTATCAACTCTATCATCTCCCACAAACAAAAGAAAATTCACTAACTACACAAATTATAGTCAATAGAAAGATTTTTTTTCAAATAGATAAAACATCCTTGAACACCCTACTCTATACTTATAAGACACTATTCCACATTACTCATTAATCACTACTAGAAAACTAACCTATACCAACGGTTTGGAACCGTTGGTATAGGCCTCTAAACCGTTGGTATAGCCTATACCAACGGTTTGAAGAACCGTAGGCAAGTAAGCCGTTGGGATAGGTCTATACCAAAGGTTTTTGGAAAACCGTTGGTATATACCGATACCAACGGTTTTGAAAACCGTTGGTATAAGTAATATGAAAATATATACCAACGGTTCCTTAAAACCGTTGGTATATATATTTACAAAAAAAAACATTCCCTGTGATTTGATCTTAGGACCTCCGGTTTATCATGGAACGACCTAACCACTAACCTAGCATGTCTTATGTGAACATAATTTCATAAATATATATATGTATTATCATAATTATTTGAAATTTTGATTTATAGAATGTTCCGGTTAAGAGGATCCGGTAAAAAATCAAAAGACCGATACCAACGGTTGTCAAAACCGTTGGTATAGACCTAGACCAACGGTTTTGACAACCGTTGGTATAGGTCCTGGGAAAGGGTAGGCTTTCCCAACGGTTTGGCCAAAACCGTTGGGAAACGTGGCCACAAATTGAAGCTTTCCCAATGGTTTGGCAAAACCTTTGGGAAAAGTGGCCACAAAGTGGACTTTTCCCAACGGTTTGGCCAAACCGTTGGGAAAGCCTACCCTTTCCCAACAGTTTTGGCAAACTGTTTGGAAAAGTGTCCACAAAGTGGGCTTTCCCAACGGTTTGGCCAAACCATTGGGAAAGGAGGTATATAAGTTTTGGGAAAGGTCACATTTCCAGTAGTGAATGGTTCTATTTTTATAGGATATAATAGAATCATGTATTATGAACATGTGTTGATGAGCATTTATATATTGGTTTTTCTATATTTAATTTAAACTAGAAAAACATTAAACAGTAAATGTGTTCTCCCTATATTCCCCATATTTTATTGAATGATATTATCAATTGGGATCTATAGTATAATAACAAATTAGGATATAGCTATTTAAACTTCTATGGTAATTCTTTATTTGTGTCTTGTACTAAACTATATTTTATGATATATCGATATTATTTCATGTGATTTGATCCATTTATGAAACAAAACCAATGCTAAGATCTATCATACTCCATAATATTCCTTAATATCATGCATAAAATAAAATTTTTGTATAATATATATTCATCTCATTGGCCAAAATATTTCTGTGACTATTAATTCCTTTTTAGTGAAATCCTTAGTTTAATCACCACCTAGTTTTTTTTTTCATATCACCATGTGTGATGTTTCCTTCCTTCCATCCTAGTCCTCTCATGTGTTGTTATCACATGATGTGAAAACCATGTCTCATTTTGTGATATCATGATTTCAAATACATTGACTTAATTTGTTCATTATTGGTAAATTTTTAACTTGATTCCCTTATGAAAAATGATTGCATTCTTGTCTCTAGGTGTTTTCCATGCATGATTCAACAATACCCATGGTTGATCACCTTTTAAAACATGAAAATATAAAAAAAAAATAGATAAAAAATCCCCATATCACCCTTTTGATATTCCAAAATTATAAAATGATATATATTTCTAACTATAGATAATTTTTTAATAATTTTATCAAGAACATGGGGTGATAAGATGGTATAAATTATAATGATATATATCATGATATATGACTCATAATTTTAAAGATCGTGACTTAGTAGATTCTTTTTTCATCGCACCATTTTAACTTCTATTATCTCAAAATGTGTTATTGATCATAATATATCATACAATCATATATTATTTAATGATAAACTAAACTTATTCACAAAACACATGTTCATTAACTCCAACTTCACCAGACCGCTTCCATTATTCTTCAACATCTAATTATCCACACAGAAAATATATACACAAATTCTATCAAAACCAAATCCATTATAAGAAACATTTAAATTTATATAAAAATTGATTAAGTATATTAAGAATCATATAAATATATCTAGTGTGGATTTATATTCTATAAAATCCTTTCATCCAACCAAACTTTATTATGGGTTACAAATTCTACAGGTTATAGTATACATTATATAACCTTCACATTTATATTTTTTTACATGAACCTCGTGTAAAAAAGATAAATTGAGTCAAAAAATGAAATATAATAGAACACTCAAACCAATCAATGATAACCAACATTATTATAAAATATGATCAAGTGTCACAATGATAAATTCATTACAATTTCATATACAAATCATTAGTAATTTATTTATTCTTCAACCAACATACTGATATTTGAGATATCTATATTATAGTTATATTTATTATTCCAGGATAAATCACATATATTATTTATATATTCTTCAATTTATGAACATCTTCATGCATGTTCCACATTTTCCATCATTGGTTGGAAAAAAAATTAAAGTCTAATCTATGGAGTTCAAAAGGATTACTATGACACAAGAAACCCAAATATACCAATGGAATTATGTATAAAATTCCATTTATTAAACTAAATTGAGTTAATGGAGCTAGCATGGCACACTTTTTCTCATGGATAAACTATATAACTCAATATAAACACTTAATCACTATAATATTAATATATAACCACAACTCATGCCCTTCCATGATGACCATGGATTAAGGATAACTCAAAATTTTACCTTTAAGAGGTTAATTACCATTCAAATGTCATGTTATATATATTTAATAGAGTAATGATTGAAAATTTATTGACTTCCTATAAATTTAATAACATTACACAATTTCAAATTATTATGAATTCATTATATTAATAGCTTTAAAATGCATACACTAAAAACAATAAATATAATATTCACTCCTACCACATCTTAATACATAGGAACCTTAAGTGGAAACATGTTTTTAAATCATTTACTGGTTTTATCATAGAATATTCTATAAAACCATGTAAGACATAAAACAATATGAAATCCATATTATATCATTGTTGAACTATATGAAAAATCATTACAAAAATCCTTCCATAAAAATCATTAAATTGGTGATAACTTTTGAATTATGTGTTTAGATAATGGTGAGATATTATTTCTTAATCTCTAGTGAATCACAACCAATGATTTCAATATATAAACTAAAAAACTAACAATTTTCTTTAGTAAATCCAGTGTTATGATGTACATAGTTTTGGTATTTTGAAAAGGTAACATCATTGAATTTTTCTATGTTTTTTGTTTAGGTAATTTAAATATTAGTCATAATAAAATCTTGCTTTTATATATTAAAAATAGGATAAAATATTTTAATAACATAGTGATTTTCAGTAAGATTAAATAGGTATATTATAAATTAACTCATATTTTATGTTTTGTTAGATATATTTGAAATCAATATTTAAAAAAACTATTTTACTCTCAATAGTATCCTAGAAAATGTATTTCTCAAATATATTATTTTGAAACACAGCCTATTATTTACATTAATAAAAGATAAATATTTATTTTCTTTAGGATATCTAATAAATAATTACAATACCATATGTACATGTTACTAGGTTATAATATAAATATAAAGAGAATATTTTATTGATTAAAATGTAAATAATCAATATTTAAATAAATACCTAGATAAAATATTCTCATTTTGAATATAACAAAATTATCAATACTTTTATCCTTATCTTACTTCTCATATTTTATATAGATTTTATTAAAATATAAATAATAATTCATGTGAATCAATCGAAATTTATTCCATATACTTAATGAAAGAATGTTTTACCTTAAAATCACAAAACGTGTTATTTTAAAATAATATATAATGAAATAAAACTACACAACACATTGATTAATAAAATATAATTTCCAAGGAATTGAAGTATTTCATGCATTTCTTATCTCTAATGTATAAACTATTTAAACACTTTTTAAAATGTATACCTCTTTCTCCCTGTAGTAAATTCTCTTCATTTTTTAGTCTCTATATATATTCATATCATTGTAATGCATAATAATTATCATAAACAAATAAATAAAAATTAAAATAATTTAAATTTAAAGCATAAATACATAAATTTTACTCTTCGTGACATTTTCATAACACATTCATATATTTGAGTGAAATTATTTTCTAATGCACAACCTTTGGTCAATGGAAAAATTATCTATCCTTGGTAACACCTCTGTTGATTTCAAAGAAGGAAGTATATTTTTGGACTCTTTAAAATATTTTTTCCTTTTTTAATGCCCAATCTCATATTATTCTTCCTTTGCACCATCATCATGGTATTTAAACCAAAACCTCACATGTCTTGTTTTGAAAAGTTTACTCCTTAATATATAGTCCCTTTTTATTTACTTGAATTATTTAGTGAGGTGGTATATTAGTGGTCTTTCCCACAAAGGTTCAATTCAATGTACAATTTCTTTCATGTATTTCAGTTGAAGAGGTACCAACCGGATCTTATCCATGTGATTTTATGGGGTCATGTTGACTTAGATTCAGATGATAGGTTGATTCATGTGCTAATATAGATTTAGGATATGCAAAAAAAGATTTTTTGTGTTAAAATCCTCAGTCTAGTATGGGTTTTATGAAAATATTAGTGGATTCAGGAAGAAACCTAGAAGTGAGAAAATGAAATTTCAATAGACCAAACTCTTCCAAGACAACGTGGTTTTTCTACATTTCAAGGATGGGAAGGAAAATGGTGGGAAGAATGTAGAACTCTCAATTTTAGGAGCATGATACTTTATTAATTTATTTTGAGTCCATATAATTTTTTATTTAAGTTTTAGGATGATCTAAGCGGTTTTGTCTTATTTTAGATGCTTTTCTAGAGGAACAAAATTTGTTCACGTTTAGAAGAAACTGTGCACCATATCATGGAAACCATGCAAGGGAAGATAGTGGGAACCATGTAGGGGCATAGTTTCAACACTATTTCTCCAAACCATTTCATTGCGCAAGGTAAATTACATAGCTTGAAATATAGGCAAAAGCATGGGTGACTAATAGTTTGTATAACTGTTTTATCCAACCATGCAAGGGGTTGGCTTAATATAGTAACGTTACATGATTGGTACATGGTTTTCTTAACTATGGGGCCTAACTATGTAGCATATGGTTGGAACCCAAAATTTATTAAATCAAATCTTAATTAATCCCTTTAACCCTCATTTTTTCACTAAAATACTTAGATCTCAAATTAATTTTCCCCCTAACCTAGAGAGATAATCCACTTTGATCTGTAAATTATTATTATGAGAATCAAGGATTGTTGTAGGTTTTGATTCACTGATAATTACCCATTATTCCTTGTTCATCCAAGATACATTCTTATTATCCTTCATATAACCATGGATCTAATCTATTAGGGATAAATCTATATTGTGTGATGTAAATTGTGATGAGATATCATTGGATATTGCAAAGAGAATGTGGGTCGTGATTGGATCTTGTATTTGTGTAGTATCATTCTTTGTTTTTTGCAAACTATTTTGAGGTATGTGGATTTTTATTTATCTTCACTTGACATAGAATTTGAAGGCAGATTTCTAATTAAATGTTTTTCATGAAATGGTTGTGAAATCCTTGTGTTTTTCTTGATGTAAATATCATTTTTATGTTATTTATAAAATTGTAGAAATTTAATTAGTTTTCAGAAAACCCCTTTTTTATAATTTCAAAATGATGATTTTAAAAAATATGGTTTTTTTATACATGTAATATTCCTGTAAAAATTCTTTAAAGAAAGAAATTTTTCTAGTTGGAATGGTTGGGCTTGATTTTGGAATAACCTTTTGGGCATGTGTTAAGTGGGATGGATAATTATCGTGATGTACCACCATCGATATTCGACGAAGTATGGAAGTGAATTTCAACCATAAATTGTAATACCAATCTTGAGTGTGTGCTTATGGTTGTGTTTGTGGACATGGAAGAGAATATTCCAAATAATATGAGAAATGGTTTAAAGGCTTTTTTATGATATCCATGGAAAATTGATTATGGATTGTTATAAAAAAAATTAACTACTTTGAAACAATTTTGAATTAATTATGCTAAAAAGTTTTGTCTTAGTGGTGTGAGTTTGGAATTAATTGGGGAAATCCAACTATGCTTAGACTCATCCCCATGTTTTGTCACCATTTTTCCTTTTTAGATGTTATTAATTGAGACAAAATTAAATTTAAGATATCTCAATTCTTTATTAATTCTTCTTAATAGTGTGGGCATGGAATGTTGAGTTAGAGCTTGGAGTAGTTTGGGTGTTTCACGTTAATGTCACTAGGGAGTTTTATTTTTTTGTTCTTTTGGTTCACTTTGAGTATGTATTTTGGTTTGGTCTTATACTCTAATATGTTTTATTGGTTTGGTTTTGTTTTGAGTTGTATTTTTTACTCATGCATCATATCTATTTTTGTTTTGTTATTGTTTTTTATTTATTTTTTATGTTTTAATTTTCAAATGTAAAATAATACTTCACATTCTCTTGAGTCCCATAACATTTATTTCCATACTTTGGAGTCATGGGAGTGTCGCATAAGACCTAGTAGCACACCCTTCACTTAACAAGACAATGTGTAAGGGCTGGATGTTATAGGTAACCTATATCTTTCACATCATTATTAAGTTAATTCATTGGAACCTAATGGTTAAAGTCACCTATACTGAATGATAAAGGTCTTAATGATTGATTACTTTTTATGGAATTTAATACTTCAGTATTATAAGGGTTTTTTAAATGATCTCACTATATAATTTTTGAATATACCTTTTGAATCTTTCATACCATGAATTTTTTATACATATTCATACATCTAATGAATTTGTCTAGACATCCCATATTTTCAACCATATTAAAAAAATAATCACATTAATATATAACTCCTATAAGTACAATGATTCGTATTACACATCCTAAAGAAATAATTTTATATTTTTACATATATCAAAAAGAAAAATAAAAAAGGTACTTAAACCCCCTTCCATGAAATGGGTTAAAATCATAAGAGTCTTGATTTCTTCGCATAGGAATGTATGGTAATATTAATAGTTAACCATTTATTTTCATATCAGAGCCTCGACTCATAGACAAGAGATAAATTTTACCCAAAGTTCCACTATCAAAAAATCATTACTCAAGAGACATTGAAAGTTATAGCATAACTTTAATTCAAATATATAATAATTAATATAAAAAACATTTGAAACATTGAAAATGAACCATTAACTTCTGTAAAAAAAATTAAAGCTAATGTTGTATCGAGAATAAAACTCCATATATGCATAGTATGAAAAATAAGGAATCATTTTAGATAATTAATATTTATCCTTCAAATATTAATATATGAATAATTTCATATAAGAAGAATATATAATTATTCCTATTGATTTAAAAACTAATCATACATGAATCTAAGTAAGAGATCTATGAACATTTCATAAATTATAGAAATATTATATTAATGTTTCATATAATTATAAATACTTTACAATCCATAAATATATGGACTGTTAATAAAATATAAATAATAGATTTTCATTTTTTTAATATCATAAATATGAATGATTTCTATTAAACAGTTACATGATATATAAAATATTTCATATTTTTTAAAATATATAATTTATTTAAATTGAAATAATATTATTTTATATACATAATAAGAAATTTTTATATATTATATGAAAACGGTGTGAACCATAGGTTATGAACCCTTGATTTTGAAATTTATTAAAAATAAAAGAACAAAGTAAAATGGACAAAGGAGACAATGATTATGAACATGTTAATAAAAACACAAAGCAAGAAGGGAGTCATATAAGGGATCAGCCACCACCCCCCCCCCCAGATAATGGCCCCTCCACTCTGTTTTAGGCTACTTCATGTCACCATCATTTCCATTTCAGGGGATTGGATCTTCTGGTGGACTTGAGCCCTCCAATAATGATTTAACAGTTGCAACCTCTGAAGACCTTCCATCAATTGGGAGGGAACCATGGGAGATTACAAATTCATCAATGAAGAATTCCCTACTTTTGGGATTGTTTAAAATATCAAACATGATAATAGTTTTTTTACCAGAATTCCTTAGACTAGGACCATAATCCTCTCACACCACATCGGCCTAAGAAGTGTTTCCCCTCCCCTATTCATCCAACGTATCCTCAACAAGTGTGTCACACATATTTTTCTTGGCCTCTTTAGATATCTTATGAAGGTTATAAAAAAATTAATGAAATATCAAAAATAGATAAATCAAATATCATTGTATATGATATTGGAAAAACCTATATCTCAATCTAAATAACATAATGATATCTTATATCATGGTACTTATTTTTAATGTTGAGATATCATTTATCGATGACCATGATAAAAATATTTAACATTATTATATCATA
Source organism: Viscum album (assembly GCA_963277665.1). Lineage (NCBI taxonomy): Eukaryota > Viridiplantae > Streptophyta > Magnoliopsida > Santalales > Viscaceae > Viscum > Viscum album. Next base: position 1,975,710,876 of record OY728131.1, read on the forward strand.
GATAATGTATAGTGTCGAAGTAATTTTAATTATGGGTGGAAATATATTTATATCACTCCCAATGATATCCTAAAATGATAAATTTATATTTTATTAAACACTATTGTATTTCTATATCAATGTAATGATAAGATTATTTATTTTTAGAATACATTTCCTAGAATTATCATATACAATGATATCAAATATTTTTATCCAAAATCTCACAATAAGTAGACATGATTTTTCTACATCATATTGTTTCCCATAATACCCTTATATTGTTACGCATTATATTGATTTTTGTTCATGATTTCAAAAAATATATAAAATTTGGAATTCTTTAAAATTCAATTAAATCCATCTCTGATACCTATATTGGATCTTGATTATTTCTAACATGCCTACAATCCAAAAAAAATAAAAACTTTGATCCCAAGATCTATACAGTAGAGGTTTGTAATAAATATAATATATAAGGAATATATATTTTCTATCATGGCCTATTATTAACCTTTGAAATGTTTGATGAAGGACCATAGGAAAAACTGAATGAATTTTTCATATTTAGGTGATCCTATAACAATATTATTTATATAATCAATGTATAATACTTCCTTACTCTACATGAAATGATCGAACCTTCACTTTAAAGGATAAAAATCTAGAGAGCTTAGGAAAAAGAGTTTCCCATTTGGATGTATTGTAGTGTAGTATGCATCTATTTTTCTATTCATCCTTTAATAAATGAATAATTATTAAATAATATGCATCTCCAAATATTTCATAAAACTTTAATGGAATAAATACTATCTCTTACATAAAAAAATAATCTATACTATAACTATGACTTAATTTAAGTGTTTAGAATTTAAATTTTTAAATAATATTTCAAAAATTATTCAACACATCATCATATTATTTACTGTTTAATGATTTATATCCTTTATGGAGAACTAAGATAAACATAGTTAGTGGTGTGATATCACATTTCCAACAATTCACATAAATCCATATGATTCATATAGCTACATTTTATATGGGTTTTAGTATTCCTATATCTTTAATAAATAATATAAAATCAATATAAATACTCTCACTATCCCAAAGCATGTGTATAAATTATATGTGTGAGATCATATATATATACACAAACATAAATACAAATAATTCATAATTCAAAAAAAATATACAATTTGAAAATAAATTTCATAAATATGAACACATAATATGTATGAATTACATGGTAAATGTCGTTCATGTTTATAAAAAATATATATATAATTTTTGGGAAATATGAACTCATCAAATCCAATATATCAATTTACTTTAACACACTATAATTTATAATAAAAAAAATTAGATTTATTTATAATATTATTTATTTTATTTTAAATCCCATATAAAATCTATGTCAAATATTCTTCATATACCCTAAAACAATTTTGGTACAATCTAAAATCTCCCAAATTAAAGGTGGTTTCATTGGGTGTGCACCAATGAAAATTTTATAAAACAAAGTATTTATTTAAAAAATAATACTTATAAAATATTTCATAAATATTTAATTATTAAATTTTGTACAATTAATAATTGAAATGTTGATATTTTATATTACTTTAAATTTATGAATAAGTTAAAAATTATTATTAATTTCTCAAATGAACTATTTTTTTAATATATATAGAAACAAGAAAAATTCTTTTATCATTTACCATGATATAAACAAAACACAGCATATAAGAAACATCCTACAACAATATCCAATATTAGGGATCTATATCAAAAACCAAAATATCATATTTTACCACTAATGATTTGGATTAATGTTGTAATTTTGTTACTATTTTCATGCCTATCACTACCTAACGATATGAAAAAACCAATGCATTATAATCTATCACACATGGTAATTTCACTATTTCATTATTAGTACTATAGTGCTTTATTTTTTAAATACAATTTCATATGTATCACATAACGGAATATTTTATAAAAAAATAAAGATATATTGATCCAAAAACCATATCCAAAACTCAACAATCAAATATATAGAACAACTATTTATATCCCAATATTATTGTACATGATATCATGCTCTTCATAATTTTCCATATTGTTTTAAAAAAAATAGATATCTCAAAAAGTTAATTAGATTTTATTTGAAACCACTGAATGGTCTAAGTAATATATAACGTGTGTAAATGTATTGGATAGTAACAAAACCCAAATTCAAAATCTATTATGAGAGTTTCATAAGAAAATTAATAATGATAGAGAATATGAAAATATGTGTAACTTTCTCTCCATTTATCCTTACTATTACTTCCAAGAACTTGATACAGACCAATGATCAATATCTATTAGTTTATTTCCTTCATAGGTTATCCACCAACTATATGAATCATTAATCATATACATAAAACCTCTCTTCACTCCATGGCATTTTAATAAACTCTATAGGTAATTAAAAGAGATCAAGCAAAATAGAGAAGTTCAACCATGAAATTTTAATATCTCATATAATGTTTCAAACTTGTTCATATAACCTTTTATAGAAGTTATTTAATAAATAAAAATAGCTCCAAGAATAAATTATTTTCTAAAATTGTTAGCTTAAAAATATCTTATGTTGTAACTTTTATAACATTAAAACACTACACATGATCACCATTAAAATATTATAACTTTTAAAATATTTAATACAACACGTTCAGCTCCCCTTACACATCATAATGGGATGTATTAATTGAATTAAATTATACATTATATTAGATGTATTTATGCATTTATATTACTGTAGGAGATATACAATGTGTCATATATACTTTATTTGTACCCACTTATGTCATTTGGTGTTAGTTAAATTGTATAAAATCAGAATATAGTGTAATTATAATAGGGGTGTTTAATTTTTTGAATTGAAAAGGCGTTCCTAATGGTTGGGTATTGAATGGTGTATAGTTTTGTAATCATTTGGAGAATCAAGTGAGATTTAAAAATGATGATGAAATTGTAAATGATTTTATTACTTCCTAAGGAAGAAAAAAACCACCTTGTATTAGGTGGAGGTGTACAAGGTACCCAAGGGTGGTGGAATAGGTAATATTTTCCATGAACAATGAGGAAACAAACCCCAAGTATAATGGTCATATACTATGGGTCCATCCACTTAGTATAATGTGGCACCCGACTGGGTTTTTTTATAGGGGTAAAATGGGATTTTCACCACATTTATATAAAAACCCCATTTTAGGGTCTAAAATTTTGAATTATTGATGGGGATAATGATTACCCCTCCACAAATTATTCTTCCCTATTTATTCCACCCCAGATCTACGGTATCCAAGAGTATTTTGTTCATTAATTGAGGTGAGTTTTTTCCTTTACCTCCTCAAACTTCTTCCCCTATATTATATTGAATTTCGGCAGTAATTGATTTAGATATTTAAGAATGATTCCGTTAAATAATAGTTTAATCATTCCAAAATATAATGGTTCCATATAAAAAAACTAAAGGGGTCTGGGAGAGGTTTATTATGAACTATTGGACCAAGTTTCACTAGAATTAAGTTTCTCCGTGACTTTATATATTTAACTTAGTGAAATTACATGGAATTGTTCTTTTTCTTGGGCCTTTAAATTAGGGATTTTACATTCATAGTATTAGCTATGTGCTGGGAGTGTACCACATCTCACTACATGGGATTTTAGAAATTATATGCCTCTCAATTTTTTTTTCAATTATGCCAATTTGGAGTAATTATGGAATTATTATGGAAAATAATTACAAATTCATTATCATCAAGTTAATTGAATAATTTATCAAGATAGGGTCTTATTGATGTAGATGTATGTTGATAGGATTGATCTGTTTGATTTAGAATCATAGAAAAGTTAATGGCTCCATGTTGAGTTTTGTGTCTCTTAATTTTACCACTTTTATATAGGTTTAATATATTTTATTATATAATATAATGGTTAAAAAGGTGAAAGAAACCCAAGAAAAAAATAAGGGTGTTTCAATTTATGATGCATTATAGGTAATGTTTGTTAGGATTGTAGTAGTTATTATGAATATTTTTCCTGGTTTCATATCCATCGATTGTTATTTTTCGTATGAGAAGGAGTTTATTAAATTAAAATTTTAACCAATGAGGATTTTGGATTTGAGAAAGGGATATAATAACCAAGTAAATTTTGATTTATTGGTGTTTTATATTCCCCTTAATCAAGGAAAAGGCATGATTTAAGTGTGTGTTTTGTTTAGTAACCTCAAAATAATTGGGTTATATAACATGGGTAACAATTAGGATAAGACTAGAATGGATTGAGAGAGGAATTTAGAGGCCTTGTGTGATTTTTAAGGTAGTATACTCAGAGTATATTGGTAAACTAACCACTTGATGGTCGAATATTCTTGTGGATTAGTCTCTGGGAGGAATTTGTAGTGAGCCTTATGTCTCTATCACTATTTGATATGTGACTTAGAAAATAAAAATGGGTTAAAGGGTATAGACCAATGGTGTTTTGTTTCTATCTTGGGTTATTGTCTACTGTGATACTATTATTATGTTGATTATCCAACGTTAGATCTACCATGTGACCCTAGGGTATGAAAATTATGGGTTAAGGCCTATGGGATTGCATTTTTATATATGTGACTATCGATTATGATGGTATGAACTAAATTTGGTTAATCCCTACTAAATAGAACAATTTATATCACAGAAATGGTGAAATCATTAAAAATAGGCTAGGCCTAGGTGATACTATTGTAAGGATACCTATCCTATCATATTATTTTGATAATACATATTTTAACATATTTTATTAATTATAGGTATTTAGAAGGGAAATCTTTTCCATTGATTATGATTTTATCCAAACATATTATGTTGATAATTTGATAAATTATTCACTGATCATAGATAGATATCTATATTTTATCTCCATCATAAGTATATTTCCATTTGTTATAAATCTAAGCCTGATCCTGTAATGATAATTATGTCCTTTTTCTAGTGGAAAGTTTATCAAGGCTATTCCTGGGCCTCAAATTCTATGAGACAGTGAGAGGTGATATCTTTTCACTTTAAGATAGATTGTATAATCTCCTAGTCACTAAATATACTATATTTACCATAGGTATTATTACATTAACTTCAATAGAGGGAATGATTTTATATCCTGATTGAGATAGGTGATATCTTATTCTCCAATACATTTTTAATGGTTGGTGATACTCTGTTCAAAGAATGTTATTCTATATTCACTATAAATAGGGTAATATTGACCACCATGATTTTTATTAGTGATATTATATTCTTTATGAAAGTTCTAGGTGGGTAATTTTTATCTAAATTTGGAGAATTTTTCCCATATAATGGCCCACTAATTAGATGTTAGAATTATTTAATTGATGACATTATATGACAAGAATCTATATATCATTCAGGAACTAGTCAAAGAAAGTTTGAATCAAGTATCAAGGTGTTATTTTGAGTACCCAATGGTGCAACAAGTGAAATTCATATGATTTTTTACTAAATTTATTCATATTGTATGTATGAATAGATATATCAGTTATTATTAGGGGAAAATTTATTTATGTCATGTTAACTTGTATACTTATACCCTATAAATTCACTTCAATGGATGTGAAGAATTTATACTTGGAATACATGTTTTCAAACATCCCCTAGAGCAGGTGGGAAAGCAAGAGAAGTTTAACAGGATTTGTATATTGGTTTGAGGTAAGTATTGGGACTAGTATTTGGGTTTTATTATTGTTTTATTTTCAATTTTACTTCTATACTATGAATGATAAAACCATTGATAAATATCTTTTTTGATGTCTAAATGTATGATCTCGTGTGATCTCATTTTTTTATAACATGGTGACTAATATTTATCATGGTATACTTTTAACATTAATTCCATATTTTATGATGATATGAATTGTTTTGGATGTTTATTTTATTTATCTATTACTATCTTTGAAGATAATAATCTTATTTAAAGTTGAAATCCATGGTTATTTAATCATGTGTTCCCAAGTTCATATGATGAACTAGCTTAGTCGATACATGTGGACATGAGATTAAGGATGTAATAAAGTTTTATAATATATATTTTTTCTTTTCTTGTGACTTGGGACATAGTTTATGGAGATAAAAATTATTCCAAATGTTTATATAAGTCATTTTTGTTTATGGCTAGCTCAAGTGGGGGACATAACTTTTTTGCATTTAAAATTGGGTTTATTACTATTTGTTATTATAATTCAGTAAATTATGATATGTATAATGTTTATGGGTTATGTTTTATGGTTATTACTCTTATAATCAGTGAAACTAGGCAGTAATTCATGCATCAAATTGGTAATGTAAGTTCAAAAGGCTTATTTATTCTTGTGTGTGATTGAAAAATTAGTTCTTTAAAAGGAAATAGGTTTTGGTTACTTAAAACATTAATGATAATATATTTCATGTTTTCCTTAATAACATATTTTTGGTTATTATCTTGACCAATTCAATCATGTATACTTTTGATATATAAATTTATTTAAATAAATCATTAAAAAATAAAAGAATATGGTGGAAACCATATAGTGGGTGGAATGGGTATGTGGATATCCAATATAATGAGACCCCTATAGTGGTAGAGTTGGTATGTGGTTTTCCTAATGTTATGTGAGAATGAATCATGAGAGACTATATAATTTATATGATCTGTGTGATGTATGGTCCTAATACTATATAGTATGTGCCTAAAGATGATGATATGTGACTCAAGGTGGTGTGACTTTAGTGTGTTATCAGTTTAGTTATGTGTTTCTATTATTCTATAAGATATGGATTGTGATATGTAGGTAATCCTAGTGTGAGGGGAAATCCTTATAAAATAGTGCCTTTAGAGATATTAAGCATGGATATATGATTCATGAGGTGGGAATGACACATAGGTGTTGTGTTATAATCAGATGGTTGTAAGTTTGAAGACTGTTATAATGACATTCATCTCATACACATGTTATTACAAGAATTTTTAACATAAATATAAATAATCAAATTTCATAAATCTATTGTTCCAATGTCATTGGGTAGTTAGAGAAAATATTTAAAAACAAACTACTTAACATTTAATTTATATCTTAATTATTCAATCAAAAAAATCAACATGATCATATAACTCTATGGGATATCATGGGGATATATGTAATGAAGGGGTTAGCATAAAATCATAGAAACAGGTAAACAAAGTAAACATGTGGGTGAGATTTCATCAATAATAGAATCAAAAAGGAAATAAACCACAGGTATTCACATGTAAGAATGTAATAAAAGTAATGATATCATATAAACATGCTAATTATGAAAATTATGAGAAATTTACACATCATAAAACATGAAATAAATATTGTTTGAGTCTCACTATTAAGATATCATAACATAATTTGTTAGGATAACTTCTCATGCACCATACATGGAATCTCATGAGATATGAGCATTACCAAACTGATTGTGTAGATATATAATTCTTGGACCACCCATTTCATCATTTCATATAATTCTTATAAGTTACACATGGAAACATATGTTAATATTTTGGAATAAACATAATGTAAACTTATGGAAATAAAATGGGTTACATGGTAGTATCATGAGTCATAATATATTTATAATAAAAAAAGATACCTTAAATAAGAGAGAAATTTTTATATTTTACCTTAAAATTTTATAATAAATATGTATTATAAGAATATAATTCATGTATATAATAGTAAATAAAAAATATATGGAATAGTATAATTAAGTGTAGGAAGAATGAAATCTGAATTATTTCTCATATAATATAAAAGGGTTAGTCTTTAGGAAAAAATAGGATTAATGCCATAAATAAATTCATATCCCCATAATATATAGTAAAAAATAAATGAATAAGATATAAAATAGAAAATTTAATAATAATTTTAGAGTGGAAGTAAATAAATGAAATAAAACATGAAAAATGATGAAGATTTGGAAAGAAACCCTTACCTTGAGTTTTGCATGCCTTAAATAATTCTACAACCTTCTGATCATTTATTATAAGTTTATTAATTAATTTATTATGAAATAATTTAATTTTTATTTAAATATTTTTATTTATTTATATTCATAAACTATTAATTTATAAGTTATTATGTTATTTTGTTTTATATTATTGAGATGCTAGTTTCATAGTCCTATAATTCCATAGTGGAATGAGACCGTCCATCGATGATCATCACTTAGTTACATGAGTTCATATAATTAAAAAATAATATTATAAATCATCCTAGTATTATAATGTATCAATATTATATTTATACTCGGAATAGGTAATAACAATAAAGTGTTTCTTGATAAACATGAATTTTAAAGAAGTTTAATTGATTGGGATGTTTTGTCGTTAATATTGTTAGTATCATTGTTATTTTATAATTCCAAGATCATAAAGTGACTTAATTGGATTATTAATATTATAATTATGATATAAAATCATTTTCAAAATCCTAATAGAAGGTTAGTGTTGGAAAAAACATCATCACTCACAAATTTCTTATAAACCCAACATGGTGTGAACGGTGTTTTTATGAATATAAGATGGGGAGGAAAAAATAATCATTAATTTAATAATTTTTTATAATTATTTTAGAATTATAATATTTTAATCATATTATTAGATTTTTATAATGGGAGTTAAGAATTTGGATAATAGAATAATTATTTAAAATAAATGTGATAAGAAAATTTACCTCCATTGAGGAAACTTCCTGGAACTACTTTATATAACCTCGATTGTTAGTTTTTTTATTATAACAATGACTCCACAATGTGGTGAGTTTCATTTCGGGATCAAATATTTTATATATTTGGAATCAGATAGAGGTTTTAAGTGAGGAAACCTAGGAATTACATAGATAAATATTACATTATTTTAGATGAATATTCCATACAATTCATAATAATATTGTCCCCACAACCAAAAAGGATTACAGTCTTTGGAAACTATATATATAGTAAACATATATCATGAAATATATTCAATATCTCTAAAAATATATATTCTCACGTAGTTCCCATATTATACATACATTATTTAAAACACTTATTCATAACTTGGTGAAAAGGAAACATAAGAAAAGGTGATCTCTGATGATCGATAACTGTAAACATAGGAAATATCAATAAATGATGATAAGTGATAATAATATAATCACAAGGGAATGAGTAAATGATCATAACTTATGAAATTCATACCCAATAAACCAAAGATCATTAATAATGAGTCATGGAATTAGTCTTTGTCTAAAAAATGTAATAAATCATAGGAGTTCAGAATCATCAATAATCAATCATAATCCATGAGATCATATCATAAGTAAAAGATATAATTTTTTATCATACACATAATCATATAAAATAATTTCCTTAGTTAAATATTACTACCAAAACTTTCATAATAGAAAATTTCCCAGATTGGATTGGTTTCATTCCCCATTCCATCATTTCATTAGTCAAGGATCAATTATAAGACTATAATAGTTGACATATTCCCTTACTAAACTAATTTCACTCACCATTTCAGATCATATTATATCATTTGATATCAATATTTACCCATTTCATTAGAGGGTGATATAATTAAAGGCCCACCCATCCCATAATTAAAACTATATAATTTATGCCATAAGATTATAAAAACATTAATAAGATAGTAACCTATATCAAATAAATGAGTTTTATAAACATTTCATCATTAAATAATCATGTTCCTTCCATGGAAATTAGGTGTATCATATCATAAACTTGTTTATTATTTTATCATATCTTATTTAACCAATGGGAAAGAAATGGGTTTCATAAAAACATAATTAAAACATCATCATAATAAGTCATCCAGTTAAATAAAATGGATGGTATCATAATATCATATCCCTAGTGAAACAAAATAATCCTTAAAGTATATTGACATAGAAGAAAAATACCATTAAAAGACATTTGTACTTTTCATTGAAAAAAGATAAAATATCCATTTTGGGGAATCATTAAAATGAAAAATTCATAAAATATTGAGAAAAATATTTTCTTTTAAAATCAACATAAAAACATGTAAATTATTACTCAATTAAAATAATGGTTATATTGGTTTTAAAATATATTCATCCGGTGAATAACAAAACAAAGATTCATTCCACACTTCTTGTACAAAGTCATAAGAGCCTATTCAAAAAACACTAAAAAATTTATTTTTAGATATATGAAAAGAAAATAAAATATAGTTTAATATAAAATTAAATAATCATTGGATCATAGAAAGTAATATTATTGAGTACATTTTAAACAACATATACTTACAGGAAAAATATTCCCAACCCGAAAATAATAAATAAGGTCGGATTTTCCAAAAAAACATTTTATCTGCCATTTTAAGTATAAAGAGAGTAAAATTGAACTAACACTAGGAAATTTATAAAAATATATATATTATAAGAAAATATTTTTCTTTTAAATCATAAGTATTATATAATTTTCTTTAATGAAAATTTAAGAAATACGTTCCTTAAAAAATGAGATTGTAATATTAACGCTTACCTCAAGACTCATCCTACATTATATGAAATAAAATATCCAATGTAATAAACATATATTTAATATAAATATATTTAAAAACTTTATTCTTGTATAAATTACTATATATCATTCCTTTATAATTTTTAATTACCCATTTATTAAAAATTATTCATTAAAATAAACATTCCGTGAAAACTGGTTTATATTCCATGCATGTCTCCATTTGACGGATTTGGTCCTTGTATCTTGAAAATGTTTTAATCATATATAAAATATTAATAATGTAAAAATTATCATATTTATTCATTATATATACTTTTATAACCATCCATATAAGGAGGTGATGAAAATTGACTTACATCACTTTATGGAGATGGTACTCCGTACATAAGCATTAGTGATGTTTCAAATTTTTTTATGGATGGATTAGAATAATGGTAAATAATAATTTACCTATTTAGAATAATAATTTTATCATAAATATAATATATATTCATTAAATCCATCATTATTACCATCCATGTAAATAAAAACTTAAAAATAAATCGCATCGCATTGTGGAGGTGGTTGTCAACATGTATGCACATGCAACATTATAATTTTCCAACAGATGGAAAATAGATATAAAAGGGATAATAAATTTACATAAAAACATCTTAGTATAGTAAATATAATAATTAGATCATGATAATATGGTTATAGAACATTTTTATGATGTTCAATAAGAAAGAAACATGAAAATGTTGGTTAGAACATATACCTCTTCCACGTGTATCTTCCTTTAAAAAACTATAGGGATTCTTGGATGGGTCTTTTGAAAGGGAAATATAATTTAGGTGATATATCGGTGTGTTTGAATACTAATTGGGTAGGATAATATTAAGATAAAGGTCTCAATAGGTGAGGATAAGTTAGAAGATGAGGTTTCCTTTTAGAAGTGAGGTAGATGGAAAACATGTAAATATTTAGAACATTAAAATATATTAATATCACTCTCATAAGAAAGTGGATAAAAATTAATAAATTTTTAAGTATAATATATTTAAGACAAAAATACAATCATCCAATTTAATTAAATCATGTATTTTTTTATATTTTAAACCTTATCTTTTCGGTTAACCCCTCTTAACCAATTTAACCCTAACTATGGTAAAAAGATTTTTACCATGGTAACTATATTATGGATAAAAATTAGGTTGAACTTATGGACTAATATTAATTATAATAATTCTAAATATTTGTTTCCGGCGCTTTCGCCGGGGCGCGCGCACATCCGTCCGTCAGGAGGACGTGCGGCTTTGTTGCCCCGCATTCCCGCTTTCCAAAGGCGGGCGGCATTCGTTCATTGTTCAGGTACGTCTGATCCTTGATCGAAACGGGATGATGGGATGTCGGTTCTTCCTTCCGTGGATTCCTCCTCAGAAATCGTCACCTAGTCCGGGTCTCCCTCATAGATTTAATACGTTGTTCGTGAATCTCATTCCCGGTGCCATATTGTCATGGACGCCGGTTAATTACACTACTTCCTTCAAGACTTTCCATAGGGTCTTGACATGGTAGCGACCTTCGGTCGGAGTAGACGGCAACATCAGGAATGTCGGGGCATCTCTGGGTGCGTGGACATATGGGAACCTGTATTCTTCCTCATAAGAGGGCATCTCAAGGGTGCAGAACCCGAGGCGTACATCTGAGGTTTTCCTCAGCTTCTTGTGTTTAACACAGGGTATGTTGCAAGATTAACGTCTAGCAGAGACGGTAACACCAAAGGCGTTCCATCCGAGGTTTTCCTCAGGCATCTCATGTTTATCACAAGGTAGGCCGTGAGTTTAACGTCTTACGGAGACAGAATGAGGGTGATCAGAACGTCCCATGGAGACGGATCAGATTGGTATATCCCTAGGAGGGAACACCTGGAAGGTTTACCAAGGGGATGGATCAGAACGCCCAATGAGGACGAATCTGAGGTGGTGCGCCCCATGGAGGGGAGATGTCACACCGTAATGGCTGATCTGAACACCACTGAGGGTGGATCAGGGGAAGTGCACCCCAGGATGGGGTACATTACCATTGGTTGGGATTGAACCTCTTGGAGGTTTCCTACGTACCCTTTGTAGAGGACAGGGATCAAAACCCACGTAGTTCGAATGGGTGATAAATCAGGGTGTACACAGAGGACAACTACCCAAAGATATGTTGGGTCTTACACGTAGAAAGCGGCCCATGCGCCGCTAGGAGCAGCGAGGAGGTGGATGGAATGATCCCACCGGGATGTGGCGGCCCGGGTGAGAATCAGGATGGGTGATGGATGGATGAATGAAGTGGAGGGGGAATGAAATGGGACCATCGCAGGAGGCGACAGTGAAGTTGGGCTTGAGCCTTGACGAGGCTTCCTACGTATCCCTGTGGCAGGGAATCAAAGTCCGCGTAGTTCGGGATGGTGCCGGTAAACCAACGTGAAGCTGGACCTTGGCCCGTTGAATGTCGTCAGCGTACCGACGTGAAAGCGGACCTTGGTCCGATGGGAGTTGGGCTTGAACCTCTGGGAGGATTCCTACGTACCATGCCTCGACATGGATCAAAGACCTCGTAGTTCAAATGGTGGGTCGCAATGGCTTACCACTGGACCGGAATGGGACCCGACGTGAATGAGCGACGTGTGGGCTTGAACCTTGTGGAGGCTTCCTACGTACCATGCCTTGACATGGATCAAAGACCTTGTAGTTCAGGTGGGATGGGTCGCAATGGCTTACCACTGGACCAGAATGTAGTTTAACGTCATGCTGGACGAAGATGGGACCCGACGTGAATGACGGGTGATGGGTGGGCTTGAACCTCGTGGAGGCTTCCTACGTACCATGCCTTGACACGGATCAAAGACCTCGTAGTTCAAATGGGTTTGTTGGTGAACCGACGTGAAATTAGACCTTGGTCCACTATTGGTGGGCTTGAGCCTCGTGGAGGCTTCCTACGTACCATGTCTTGACATGGATCAAAGACCTCGTAGTTCAAAAGGGGTTTGTCGGTGAACCGACGTGAAAGTGGACCTTGGTCCAATGGGTGGTGGGCTTGAACCTCATAAAGGCTTCCTACGTACCATGCCTTGACACGGATCAAAGACCTCGTAGTTCAGAGAATACAGTTTAACGTCATGCGGGACGATAGTGAACCCTGACGTGAATGAACGAAGGGTGGGCTTGAACCTCGTGGAGGTTTCCTACATACCATGCCTTGACATGGATCAAAGTCCTCGTAGTTCAGAAGGGAATGTAGTTTAACGTCATGTCGGACGAAGATGGGACCCGGCGTGAAGAAACGACGGGTGGGTGTGTCGGTGAACCGACGTGAAAGTAGACCTTGGTCCACTATTGGTGGGCTTGAACCTCGTGGAGGCTTCCTACGTACCATGCCTTGACACGGATCAAAGTCCTCGTAGTTCGTTAGGATGGATGGTTCGCAATGGCTTACCACTGGACCGGAGTGCAGTTTAACGTCGTGCTGGATGGGGGTGAGACCCGACGTGAAATGACGGGTGGTCTTGAACCTCGTGGAGGCTTCCTACGTACCATTCCTTGACATGGATCAAAGTCCTCGTAGTTCACTTGGGTTTCACCGGTAAACCGACGTGAAAGTAGACCTTGGTCCACTATTGGTGGGCTTGAACCTCGTGGAGGCTTCCTACGTACCATGCCTTGACACGGATCAAAGTCCTTGTAGTTCAGATGGTCACAACGGCTTGCCGTCGGACGGGAATTGCAGTTTAGCGTCGTGTTGGACGTGGGTGAAACTCGACGTGAATGAACGACCGAGCAATGTGGCTTGAACCTCGTGGAGGCTTCCTACGTACCATGCCTTGACATGGATCAAAGACCTCGTAGTTCAAATGGGGTCAGGGTCGGTGCTCACTCTAAGCCCACGTGAGTCATTCTCGGTGTGAGAAACAAGAGTTTGCAAGGACCTGACGATCACGTCGCGAAGGGTGCGTCCGTGAGAAGCGAAGAGGGGCTTACGCGTTGGGCAGCCCGTGGTGTTGGGACTTACTCCAGGATGGAGTCCCAGAACGGCTTACCGCTAAATTGGAATCACAACGGCTTACCGCTGGATAGGGTTGTCAACGGCTAACCGCTGCATAGGATCACAACGGCTTACCGCTGGATAAGGATGTCAACGGCTTACCGCTGAATGGGGTCACAACGGCTTACTGCTGGATTGGGTCAAAACGGCTTACCGCTAGATGGGGATGTCAACGGCTTACCGCTGCATAGGATCACAATGGCTTACCGCTGATTGGGATCACAACAGTGAATGGGGCTTACGCTAGGAAGCTGCCCGGGTGCCGCTAAGGAGCGGCGCTGGTGAATGGGGCTTATGCAAGAAGCTGCCCGGGTGCCACTAAGGAGTGGCACTGGTGAATGGGGCTTATGCTAGGAAGCTGCCCGGGTGCCACTAAGGAGCGGCACTGGTGAATGGGGCTTATGCTAGGAAGCTGCCCGGGTGCCTCTAAGGAGCGGCAATGGTGAATGGGGCTTACGCTAGGAAGCTGCCCGGGTGCCGATAAGGAGCGGCAATGGTGAATGGGGCTTATGCTAGGAAGCTGCCCGGGTGCCGCTAAGGAGCGGCAATGGTGAATGGGGCTTACGCTAGGAAGCTTCCCGGGTGCCGCTAAGGAGCGGCAATGGTGAATGGGGCTTACGCTAGGAAGCTGCCTGGGTGCCGCTAAGGAGCGGCACTGGTGAATGGGGCTTACTCTAGGAAGCTGCCCGGGTGCCACTAAGGAGGGGCACTGGTGAATGGGGCTTATGCTAGGAAGCTGCCCGGGTGCCACTAAGGAGTGGCACTCGTGAATGGGGCTTACGCTAGGAAGCTGCCCGGGTGCCACTATGGAGCGGCAATGGTGAATGGGGCTTACGCTAGGAAGCTTCCCGTAATGTCTTCCTCATGTCTGGCCATGAGGGCATCCCAACTCACTAGTGGGTTGAGGTATGTGCCTATGCGCAAGTGCACAAGCGGGATAACACCAAGGGCGTTGGAATCAGCCCAAACAAAGGGACAAGAAAAGTGTGAATCACATGCCCAATATTCAGAACGTCATGATATTGGAGTGGTGATGGAGGATTACTTCTTACCATGTTCGCAACGCAGCATCCATATCACGTTAGCCAGAAAGGAGGACAACAAATGAGGGTCGACCGTTGACCATGTTCGAAACACGGGACCATGTCACAAGTGTTGTCGATCGATCCTTCGGGACGTTGGCCCAGGACAGCAGGCGGACCATAGGTCGAGCATCCATACTGTTAGGGGGTCCCTCCAGACGTGATCAGTCTTCCGGGGCGTTGGCCCAGGACAGCAGGCGGACCATAGGTCGAGCATCCATACTGTTAGGGGGTCCCTCCAGACTTGGAAGTGAATGACGATCCAAATGAAGGACACGCAAAGCGTGAGGTGGAGTGATGGAATGTTTGAATGGGTTCCAACGCTCTTGATGTTACGCCACTGTGATCATGGCGTTAGGCATCTTATGCTTGGCGCACAAGGCATCTCTTGTTTAATGGAAGAGGCATCCTATGTTTGGAACATAGGGATTACTACAGTTTAGAGTCATGTAGGATGGACTGTTGGCATCTCATGCTAGGAGCATAAGGCATCTCTCGTATAGGGCAAGAGGCATCCTATGTTTGGAATATAGGGATTACTACAGTTTATAGTCTTGTAGGTAGGACTATTAGCATCTCATGCTATGAGCATAAGGCATCTCTTGCTTGGAGCAAGGGGCATCCTATCATTTGTTAGATATGGATAATACTACAGTTTAGAGTCATGTAGGTAGGACTATTGGCATCTCATGCTAGGAGCATGAGGAATCTCTCGCTTAGAACAAGAGGCATCCTATCATTTGTTAGATAGGGAGTGCTACAGTTTAAAGTCATGTAGATAGGACTGTTGGCGTCTCATGCTAGGAGCATGAGGCATCTCTCGTATAGGGCGAGAGGAATACTATCATTTGTTAGATAGGGAGTATTACAGTTTATAGTCTTGTAGATAGGACTATTGGCATCTTATGCTTGAAGCACAAGGCATCTCTCGTTAGAAGCAAGAGGCATCCTATGTTCGGCACATAGGGATTACTACGGTTTAGAGTCATGTAGAAAGGACTACTGGGAAGAAGGTGCCTAGAAATGGTTGGTGTTGGGACTTACGCAAGGGCGGACCTTTCTGGTTGAACCTGGCATAGGAGCCAAGTGATTGGGTTTGGAGGAGTTACCTGAGGAATGGTTCGACTCAAGGTACCCGGGGAATTGATGATGAGAATCTCGACTCACGACATGGAATGAAACCAAGAGGAATATGTCAACTCAAGGTGTTCCATGGTGTGTGGAGGAGTATCTCAAATCATGGTGTCCCATAGGTGGTAGGTGGGAGCGCATAAGGGCGCAATGGAAAATCCCGGCATCCCGGCCCGAAAAGTTCGCGGTGCGACTCTCCATTTTTCATGGGGGTCTGTGACGGTAGCGAAGGGACCGGGCCGGAGGGCTGGGACCGCAGCCCGGCACTGCCCTCGAGCAGGGGTGCGGGGGCGAAGCCTCCGCGGTATGGACCGGTGGGCGCGAAGGTAGGATCCTCGCGAAGGATGGGTCTTCGCGAAGTAGCTTCGCGAAGCATGGCCTCACGGAGCAATGGTCTCTCGCGGAGCAAAGGGGTCTCGCGGAGCTAGGTCTCACGGAGCAGCATCGCGGAGCTTGGTCTCGCGGAGCAGCATCGCGGAGCAGCATCGCGGAGCAAGGGCTCGGGGAGCAAAGGGCTCTCGCGGAGCTTGGTCTCGCGGAGCAGCATCGCGGAGCATAGGCTCGCGGAGCATGGACTCCTGGAGTCTCGGCTCGCGGAGCAGCAATGCGAAGGAAGCTGCTCGCGGAGCATGGCTTCGCGGAGCCGCAATGCGGAGCTCCGCTCGGACGCCAAAGGGGCGAAGTGCCCGTGGTCGTCCTTTTTGAGAAGGGGGTGAGCTGGGTATTTATAGGCAGGGGCGCCGCGAAGCAGAACTTCCGCGCCGCCTCAGGAGCTTCGCGGCGCGCTCGCGAACGTCAAATGCGTTCGCGGAGCATCACCGCCTCTGGTGCTTCGCGGTGGCTCGCGAACGTCAAAAGCGTTCGCGGAGCATCACCGCCTCTGGAGCTTCGCGGCGGCTCGCGAACTTCAAATGCGTTCGCGGAGCATCACCGCCTCTAGAGCTTCGCGAGGCCACGATGGTCAGGGCGCTTCGCGGCGTGGCTTCGCGGGACCGCGCTGAACGGGTGCTTCGCATCGGTGCTTCGCATTAGTTCTTCGCGACGGGTCTTCGCGGCACATCGCAAACGTCAAACGGGTTCGCGGAGCCTCTCGCCTCATTGCTTCGCGGCGGCGCTCCGCGATCACGGAGGGGGGGCTTCGCGAATGGGCTTCGCGAACCAGATTTCCAGCCCAACTTCAAACGTCCATAACTCCTAATCCGTAACTCCGTTCGGGCCCTACGACCTACCAAATCGAAGCTTGAGAAATGGACTACGATCTTGGATCATGTATGGAAGCATTTGGAAAATTTTGGGGACGCGTTTTCCGGGGTCTACAAAAGCCACCCCTAAGAACGGGGTCCCACAAGGACGAGAAGGGCGAGGCAGACCGCGTTCTTAGGAAACGACTAAGGAAAACGCGTGCATTGGGGTCCATTGTACCTCGATCACATTGAGGATAAATTCAACTAAATCTCTAAGCCTACGTGAGCCTTGCTCGGTGCAGGAAACAAGAGATAATAGGAGCTCCTATACGAGAGTGTAAAACAACCGAAGGTGCGAGGGGATCGACATGGGACATAAATCACCATTTGGGGGAATCCTGAAAGAGAGAGAGGGGTCACGACTGGAGAACATGGCTCTCTGAATAGCCGACCTTCTTTTCCCACCCTGCTCTGGTGCATGAGCGGGGTAATGCCAGGGGCGTTAGAATCAATCCAAACAGAGGGAAGTGGGAGGTGTGAATCACGATACCCAAAATCCGTAACACTATGGAGGCGGCGTGACAATAAAGGACAACCGTTAACCGTGGCGGAAAAACGGTATCCTTACTGCGTTAGCCTGAAATGGGGACAACAAATGAGCATCGACCGCTGACCATATTCGCAACGCGGGATTTTATCAATTTGTTGTCTATCAATCCTTCAGGACATTGGCCCGTAACGGTAGGAGAGCCCTTGGGCGTAGTATCCAGGCCGTTATTGGGGGTCCCTCCATACATGACCAGTCTTCCGGAACGTTGGCCCAAGACGGTAGGTGAGCCGATGCGGCATGAGACCAGGCCGTTAGGGGGTTCTTTTAGACGCGAAACAGGACGAGGGTCCGAATAAGGGGCACGCAAAGCGTGGAACATGGAGTGGTGGTTTGTTCAAACAGAATCCAACACTTCGGTAGTTACACCATCGTGGTGGGAGTACGCCAGATGGGCGCATCGGCCTGATCACGGATCATTCTTTCTTCTAGATAGGGCCTCTCCGGTGAGGGCTAGAAATGGGGAGGAACAAGATTTCGGGATTCCAGGGGCTGAACCCTAGGTGAAATACCTGGGTGTCTCTACGTATCCCACGTGATGATGGGAATCAAGCCACATGTAGTTCTGGAAGCGCAGTTTAACGTCATACTGGACGAGGAGCAGTCTGACCGTGTTGGTACACATCCTACCAAAACTACTAAGCCCACGTGAGTCGTGCTCGGTGTGGGAAACAAGCAGTAGTGGTCGGAATTTCCCGACGCAGAGAGGGGCAGGTTGGGGCAAAGGGATGCTCGGTGACTACCGGCCCGATGACACTAACACGATCATTCAGCGCACCTAGATGCGCGAAGAGAAAGAGCCGAGTATGATGGAGTTCCACTTGAACATGAGGGAGTGGAAATGTGTGAATCATGATGCTCGAGATTCGGATCACGATGATGGCGGCGTGGCGATAGAGGATTACTGCTGACCATGTTCGCAACACAGCATCCTATCGCATTAGCCTGAAATGGGGACAAACAAACGAGGGTCGACCGTTGACCATGTTCGAAACACGGGACCATGTCACAAATGTTGTCAGATATCCGTAGGGACGTCGGCCCGAAACGATTGAAGGGCCCTTAGGTCCAGCATTCATGGAGAGCCCTTAAGCTTAGTATCCACATCGTCCGAGGGTCCTTTTGGATGTGGAAGAGGATGAGGATCCAAATAGCGAGCTCACGAAGCTTGGTCATGAGATGAGGAGAATTTCCCTGTGAAAATCCCATGCTTCGGGCTTTTTGTCAAAACACATCTGAATACGGCAACGAAACGTATTAGAGAGAGGGAGCAGATTCTTTTCCCTTGGGGTGATCTTAGTCTATGGTCATAGAACTCGGACCATGGATGGGAAAAGGGATCAGGGGACGCATGACATCAAAACCTGACGTAAATGAGGACATAGTCCTGCTTACTATGCGTTCTCCGAGGAAATGCTCGAGTCGAGGGACCGAACAAAAGGGTTAGGCTGGGCCCGCGGGGAAGTACCCGGGCGCTCCTACGTATCTCATAAGGATGAGAATCAAGCCATACGTAGTTCTGGAAGGTGGCACGGTAAGGTACCAGTGCCAGGGGAAAAGGGGAGTGCGGACGTGGCCCTTGCACTAAAGAAGCGGAATTTGATGTATCTTGTTTGTTCTTTAAGTTGAATGGTTTTTTTGTGAAGCGACAGGCCTATAACAGTAGGTCGTGATGTCGCCACAAGAATCAAGCCGTGATGGGCATTGACAAATGGCATGGCACATGACCAATACCCAACGTGATGTCCTCTACAGCGAGGTCACCACAATGCGGTGCCGTTTTTCGTCGTGCGGCCAGGACGATAATGTCACAGTTTAGGGTCGTATGATAGGACCAAGCATGCATTTTATCGTCATGCAGTGCAGACGTAGCAGGGACGATGCTAGGAGGGAAATGTGCGCAGTGTTATAAAACACAATTGACGGAGACATGATCCCACATCAGATTGTACGCCATCCGGAGGTGAAACAGGGAGAGAGACTGGCTTCCTGAATGGGGTGTACTCAGAGACAGGGCGTCTGGGCGGTCCTATGTATCCCATGAGGATGGGAATTTGAACGTAGTCCCGAATGGGTCTTAGTTTATGGTCTTAGAGCTCAGACCATGGGAGTCCCAAAGGACGCCAGATTGCATCTTTGTCCCCCTAGCATGCAAAGGTGCACTGAGGGATAGCGCCAAAAGTGTCGAGATTCCACCTGGACATGATGGGGTGGAAAATGATGTAAATCATGCAACCAACATTCAAGGACTGAAGGGGCTGGCGTGACGACAGAGGATTACTGTTGACCATGTTCGCAACACAGCATCCTGTCGCGTTAGCCTGAAATGAGGACTAACAAAACGAGCATCTACCGCTGACCATATTCGCAACGCGGGATTTTATCGATTTGTTGTCTGAAACCCTGGAGGGCGTTGGCCCGTATCGGTAGGAGATCCCTTGGTCGTAGTCTTCAGGTCGTTCTTGGGGGTCCCTCCGAGTGTGAAAGATGATGGAAGTCCGAATAGAGGGGAACACGAAGCTTGACAAGTGGAAGGAACTTGGTCAAGTTGAATCTGACACTCTTGGTCCTAGACTAGAGTGCTCTTAATACATGGGTGAACCACTGCAGGGAGTCAAGGGACTCAACCTTGAAGGTGATCGAGAGATGGCAGATTCCCAGGGAAAGGGGGCATGGTGCCGAAAACCTTGTATCATACCTACACATCCCCCTTCTGGAGAGAGATGGACTAAGTGGCCTAGGTGACTGGGAGATCAGGGGATCACCAGGAGGTGGGGCTGGACCCGAATCTTAAACATCCAGGTGGTCCTACGTATCCCATTAGGATGGGAATCAAGCCACACGTAATTTTGAAGGGTGCCTTTTAACGTCATGAAGGACAGGGAATAGGAGGACTGAACCTCGAAATGGGGGCGTGCGTGGTGCAGTTGTTGCAAACCCGACGTGAATGAGGACGTAGTCCTACACTGCGCCACGCAGTCCTGTGATCAGGGTCCTGAAGGCAGGATTATAGAGGTAAATTTGCTGAACTCAAGATGGGTCTGAAGACAAGGGGTCCTGAACGTAGTTCCAGATGAGAGTCTTAGTTTATGGTCTTAGAGCTCGGACCGTGGATGGTTACAACTCCCGAGTAAGAACAGATGTTAACTCAATCCCTAAGCCCACGTGAGATAAACTCGGTGTGGTAAACAAGGGGGGTATCCTCATCGCAATACTTGGGGCGTCCATCAAAGGGGAGTCAGCAGAGAGTTTCGAAGGACACCTTGATGTAGCTTGTTCCTCCAACGCGCAGACGTGCATGGGGGAAAAGTACCAAGAGTTCCGAGACTCTACTTGGACATGATGAAGTGATGAAGGGTGTGAATTATGTACCTGGCATTTGGGCTTAATGGGTTGGCGTGAAGACAGAGGAAAACTGTTATCCATGACGGAAACACAGAGTCTGTATCGCGTTATCCTGAGGTGGGAACAACAAACGAGCATCAACCGCTGATCATATTCGCAACGCGGGATTTTATTGATTTGTTGTCCGAAACCCTGGGGGGCGTTGGCCCGCATCGGTAGGATAGCCCTTGGGAATTGTATCCAGGCCGTTCTTGGGGCTCCCTCCGGGTGTGAAAAGGTGATGAAAGCCCTGATGCGGGGATACGCAAAGCCTAGGAAGCGGGTGCAGATGTGTCTGAGTAAAGCTTGGCATTCCAGGTAATGAACCAGAGTACTCTTAAGTACATTGGCGAACCGCCGAAAAAAGGGGATCGACGAAACAGCTCAGAGGACATGATCCCACACCACACCATATGGTCCCCTCATGGGGGAAGGATGGGCCAAGGGGCCAAGATGGGATGGGGATTCCCGAGTGATGGGGCTGGACCCGGATCTTGGACATCCAGGTGGTTCTACGTATCCCATTAGGATGGGAATCAAGCCACACGTAGTTCTTGAAATGCAGTTTAACGTCATACTGGACGAGGAGGGGAGTAATATACCCCTAAACAAGGGAGGTGTATGGCATGGTAAAGAAGCCGTCGTGAATGAGGACGTAGTCCTACGTCACACCATACGATCCTATAAAGTAAGTCCTGGGCCGCGGCCCGGAAAGGCCAAGGGGCCTGGGGCTGGGCCTTGGTCAGGAAGGCCTAACTGGTTTGTAGTTTAACGTCTTACATGAGGACGGGGGTCGAGGACCCGAGGAGGCCAAGGGGCCTGAGGCTGGGCCTCGTAAAGGGAGTTGCACGGCATGGTACATGATCCCGACGTGAATGAGGACGTAGTCCTACATCACACCGTACACTCCGGGTAAGAAGGGACCTAGGCTGTGACCTGGAAAGGCCAAGGAGCCTAAGGTCAAGTATCAATCAAGAAGACCTGACTGGCTTGCAGTTTAATGTCTTGCAGTGAGGACGGAGAGGCAGTTTAAGGTCATGCGGGACCAAGTCGCAGTTTAGGGTCGTGCAGGACCACTTTCGCAGTTTAGGGTCGTGCAGGACCACTTTTGCAGTTTAGGGTCGTGCAGGACCACTTTTGCAGTTTAGGGTCGTGCAGGACCACTTTTGCAGTTTAGGGTCGTGCAGGACCATTTTTGCAGTTTAAGGTCGTGCAGGACGATAATGATCAGTTTTACGTCATGACGGATGAAGATGAGCAGTTTTACGTCATGCAGGTCGATGGTGCAGTTTAAAGTCTTGCTGGACGATAATGATCAGTTTTACGTCATGACGGACGAAGATGAGCAGTTTTACGTCATGCAGGACGATGATGCAGTTTAAAGTCTTGCAGGACGATAATGATCAGTTTTACGTCATGACGGACGAAGATGATCAGTTTTACGTCATGCAGGACGATGGTGAGCAGTTTTACGTCATGCGGGACGATTGTGCAGTTTAATGTCATTCAGGACGATAATGATCAGTTTTACGTCATGACGGATGAGGATGAGCAGTTTAACGTCATGCAGGACGATGATGCAGTTTAATGTCATGCAGGATGATAATGATCAGTTTTACGTCATGACGGACGAAGATGAACAGTTTAACGTCATGCAGGATGATGATGCATTTTAAAGTCTTGCTGGATGATAATGATCAGTTTTACGTCATGACGGACGAAGATGAACAGTTTAACGTCATGCAGGACGAAGATGAGCAGTTTTACGTCATGCAGGACGATGATGAGCAGTTTTACGTCATGCAGGACGATGATGATCAGTTTTACGTCATGACGGACGAGGATTGTTATGCAGTTTAATGTCATGCAACTAGGACATGATTGTTACGCAGTTTAACGTCATGCAACTGGGAAGTTGAACCAAACGAATTGTGTCGGTATAGGAATGGTCATCTCTACCCCGTTCTGGTGGTTTGGGATGAGGGGGGATCTATATGAGGGGAATTCCTTAAAATCCCCTGATCATGAAGATCCTTCCACAAGATGGTATCAAGGCCACAGGGAGGACATCTGTGGTTGATGCAACGTGGTAGTTGGGATGACACAGAGTGTTGCAAGGGTAGTAGGGATGACTATATTACCTTGACCTGTAGGGGCGAAGAAGCCAAGATCGTCGGTACGACGGGGAGAAGGAGCCCGGGAGGCGTGGAAGCCTGGACGTCGACACGACGGGGCGATGGAGCCCGGAAGGCGTGGAACCCTGGACGTCGGTACGACAGGGCGATGGATCCCGGAAGGCGTGGAAGCCTCGATGTCAGCACGACGGGGCGATGGAGCCCGGAAGGCGTGGAAGCCTCGATGTCAGCACGACGGGGCGATGGAGCCCGGAAGGCGTGGAAGCCTCGATGTCAGCACGACGGGGCGATGGAGCCCGGAAGGCGTGGAAGCCTCGATGTCAGCACGACGGGGTGATATGAGGAGCACCTCCATAGTTGCCGGTGAAAATAGAGTGGGGTCGGCAAAGTGCCGATAGAGTTGGGGAAGGATTTCCCATACGCAGCCTCTTGAGGCGGCGGAGTCGGCGAGGGGCCGATGGAGCCGGGTGGCGGAGCCACTTGCGCGGCCTCTTGAGGCGGCGGAGTCGGCGAGTAGTCGATGCAGTCGGGTGGCGGAGCCACCTGCGCGGCCTCTTGAGGTGGCGGAGTCGGCGAGGAGCCGATGGAGTCGGGTGGCGGAGCCACCTGCGTGGCCTCTTGAGGCGGCGGAGTCGGGGAGGAGCCGATGGAGTCGGGTGGAGGAGACACATGCGCGGCCTCTTGAGGCGGCGGAGTCGGCGAGGAGCCGATGGAGTCGGGTGGCGGAGCCACCTGCGCTGCCTCTTGAGGCGGCGGAGTCGGCGAGGAGCCCATGCAGTCGGGTGGCGGAGCCACCTGCGCTGCCTCTTGAGGCGGCGGAGTTGGCGAGGAGCTGATGGAGTCGGGTGGCGGAGCCACCTGCGCGGCCTCTTGAGGCGGCGGAGTCGGCGAGGAGCCGATGGAGTCGGGTGGCGGAGCCACCTGCGCTCCCTCTTGAGGCGGCGGAGTCGGCGAGGAGCCGATGGAGTCGGGTGGCGGAGCCACCTGCGCGGCCTCTTGAGGCGGCGGAGTCGGTGAGGAGCCGATGGAGTCGGGTGGCGGAGCCACCTGCGCGGCCTCTTGAGGCGGCGGAGTTGGCGAGGAGCCGATGGAGTAGGGTGGCGGAGCCACCTGCGCTGCCTCTTGAGGCGGCGGAGTCGGCGAGGAGCCGATGCAGTCGGGTGGCGGAGCCACCTGCGCTGCCTCTTGAGGCGGCGGAGTCGGCGAGGAGCCGATGGAGTCGGGTGGCGGAGCCACCTGCGCGGCCTCTTGAGGCGGCGGAGTCGGTGAGGAGCCAATGGAGTCGGGTGGCGGAGCCACCTGCGCGGCCTCTTGAGGCGGCGGAGTCGGCGAGGAGCCGATGGAGTCGGGTGGTGGAGCCACCTGCGCTGCCTCTTGAGGCGGCGGAGTCGGCGAGGAGCCGATGCAGTCGGGTGGCGGAGCCACCTGCGCGGCCTCTTGAGGCGGCGGAGTCGGCGAGAAGCCGATGGAGACGGGTGGCGGGGCCACCTGCGCTGCCTCTTGAGGCGGCGGAGTCGGCGAGGAGCCGATGCAGTCGGGTGGCGGAGCCACCTGCACGGCCTCTTGAGGCGGCGGAGTCGGCGAGAAGCCGATGGAGACGGGTGGCGGGGCCACCTGCGCGGCCTCTTGAGGCGGCGGAGTCAGCGAGGAGCCGATGGAGATGGGTGGCGGAGCCACCTGCGCGGCCTCTTGAGGCGGCGGAGTCGGCGAGGAGCCGATGGATTCGGGTGGCAGAGCCACCAGCGCGACCTCTTGTGGCGGCGGAGTCGGCGAGGAGCCGATGGAGTCGGGTGGCGAAGCCACCTGCGCGGCCTCTTGAGGCGGCGCAGTCGGCGAGGAGCCGATGGAGACGGGTGGCGGAGCCACCTGCGCGGCCTCTTGAGGCGGCGGAGTCGGCGAGAAGCCGATGGAGACGGGTGGCGGGGCCACCTGCGCGGCCTCTTGAGGCGGCGGAGTCGGCGAGGAGCCGATGGAGATGGGTGGCGGAGCCACCTGCGCGGCCTCTTGAGGCGGCGGGAGTCGGCGAGGAGCCGATGGAATCGGGTGGCGGAGCCACCCGCGCGGCCTCTTGAGACGGCGGGAGTCGGCGAGGAGCCGATGGAATCGGGTGGCGGAGCCACCTGAGCGGCCTCTTGAGGCGGCGGGAGTCGGCGAGGAGCCGATGGAGTCGGGTGGCGGAGCCACCTGCACGGCCTCTTGAGGCGGCGGAGTCGGCGAGGAGCCGATGGAGATGGGTGGCGGAGCCACCTGCGCGGCCTATTAAGGTGGCGGAGTCGGCGAGGAGCCGATGGAGTCGGGTGGCGGAGCCACCTGCGCGGCCTCTTGAGGCGGCGGAGTCGGCGAGGAGCCGATGGAGTGGGGTGCCGGAGCCACCTGCGCGGCCTCTTGAGGCGGCGGAGTCGGCGAGGAGCCGATGGAGTCGGGTGGCGGAGCCACCTGCGCGGCCTCTTGAGGCAGCGGAGTCGGCAAGGAGCCGATGGAGTCGGGTGGCGAAGCCACCTGCGCGGCCTCTTGAGGCGGCGGAGTCGGCGAGAAGCCGATGGAGTGGGGTGGTGGAGCCACCTGCGCGGCCTCTTGAGGCGGCGGAGTCGGCGAGGAGCCGATGGAGTCGGGTGGCGGATCCACCTGCGCTGCCTCTTGAGGCGACGGAGTCGGCGAGGAGCCGATGCAGTCGGGTGGCGGAGCCAACTGCGCGGCCTCTTGAGGTGGCGGAGTCGGCGAGAAGCCGATGGAGACGGGTGGCGGGGCCACCTGCGCTGCCTCTTGAGGCGGCGGAGTCGGCGAGGAGCCGATGCAGTCGGGTGGCGGAGCCACCTGCGCGGCCTCTTGAGGCGGCGGAGTCGGTGAGAAGCCGATGGAGACGGGTGGCGGGGCCACCTGCGCGGCCTCTTGAGGCGGCAGAGTCGGTGAGGAGCCGATGGAGATGGGTGGCGGAGCCACCTGCGCGGCCTCTTTAGGCGGCGGAGTCGGCGAGGAGCCGATGGAATCGGGTGGTGGAGCCACCTGCGCGGCCTCTTGAGGCGGCGGGAGTCGGCGAGGAGCCGATGGAGTCGGGTGGCGGAGCCACCTGCGCGGCCTCTTGAGGCAGCGGAGTCGGCGAGGAGCCGATGGAGACGGGTGGCGGAGCCACCTGCGCGGCCTCTTGAGGCGGCGGAGTCGGCGAGGAGCCGATGGAGTCGGGTGGCGGAGCCACCTGCGCTACCTCTTGAGGCGGCGGAGTCGGCGAGGAGCCGATGCAGTCGGGTGGCGGAGCCACCTGCGTGGCCTCTTGAGGCAGCGGAGTCGGCGAGGAGCCGATGGAGTTGGGTGGCGGAGCCACCTGCGTGGCCTCTTGAGGCGGCGGAGTCGGCGAGGAGCCGATGGAGTCAGGTGGCGGAGCCACCTGCGCGGCCTCTTGAGGCGGCGGAGTCGGCGTGGAGCCGATGGACCGTAGTCTTCAAACACCGAATGTTACTCATCCTCTCACATATAATGGAGAGGGAATTCACATGGATGATGCCTCAATATTCCCGACATATTTGTTCTACTCACTGTTGAAGGAGAAAAGATTCACGTCGGGTTCACCATTTCTGTTTCTGATGCTTTCGCCGGGGCGCGCGCACATCCGTCCGTCAGGAGGACGCGCGGCTTTGTTGCCCCGAATTCCCGCTTTCCAAAGGCGGGCGGCATTCTTTCCTTGTTCAGGTACGTCTGCTCCTTGATCGAAACGGGATGATGGGATGTCGGTTCTTCCTTCCATGGATTCCTCCTCAGAAATCGTCACCTAGTCCGGGTCTCCCTCATAGATTTAATACGTTGTTCGTGAATCTCATTCTCGGTGCCATATTGTCATGGACGCCGGTTAATTACACTACTTCCTTCAAGACTTTCCATAGGGTCTTGACATGGTAGCGACCTTCGGTCGGAGTAGACGGCAACATCAGGAATGTTGGGTCATCTCTGGGTGCGTGGACATATGGGAACCTGTGTTCTTCCTCATAAGAGGGCATCTCAAGGGTGCAGAACCCGAGGTGTACATCTGAGGTTTTCCTCAGCTTCCTGTGTTTAACACAGGGTATGTTGCAAGATTAACGTCTAGCAGAGACGGTTACACCAAAGGCGTTCCATCCGAGTTTTTTCTCAGGCATCTCATGTTTATCACAAGGTAGGACGTGAGTTTAACGTCTTACGGAGACGGAATGAGGGTGATCAGAACGTCCCATGGAGACGGATCATATTGGTATATCCCTAGGAGGGAACACCTGGAAGGTTTACCAAGGGGATGGATCAGAACGACCAATGAGGACGAATCTGAGGTGGTCCGCCCCATGGAGGGGAGATGTCACACCATAATGGCTGATCTGAACACCACTGAGGGTGGATCAGGGGAAGTGCACCCCAGGATGGGGTACATTACCATTGGTTGGGATTGAACATCTTGGAGGTTTCCTACGTACCCTGTGTAGAGGACAGGGATCAAAATCCACGTAGTTCGAATGGGTGATAAATCAGGGTGTACACAGAGGACAACTACCCGAAGATATGTTGGGGCTTACACGTAGAAAGCGGCCCATGCGCCGCTAGGAGCAGCGAGGAGGTGGATGGAATGATCCCACCGGGATGTGGCGGCCCGGGTGAGAATTAGGATGGGTGATGGATGGATGAATGAAGTGGAGGGGGAATGAAATGGGACCATCGCAGGAGGCGACAGTGAAGTTGGGCTTGAGCCTTGACGAGGCTTCCTACGTATCCCCGTGGCAGGGAATCAAAGTCCGCGTAGTTCGGGATGGTGCCGGTAAACCGACGTGAAGCTGGACCTTGGCCCGTTGAATGTCGTCAGCGTACTGACGTGAAAGCGGACCTTGGTCCGATGGGAGTTGGGCTTGAACCTCTGGGAGGATTCCTACGTACCATGCCTTGACATGGATCAAAGACCTCGTAGTTCAAATGGTGGGTCGCAATGGCTTACCACTGGACCGGAATGGGACCCGACGTGAATGAGCGACGGGTGGGCTTGAACCTTGTGGAGGCTTCCTACGTACCATGCCTTGACATGGATCAAAGACCTCGTAGTTCAGGTGGGATGGGTCGCAATGGCTTACCACTGGACCAGAATGTAGTTTAACGTCATGTTGGACGAAGATGGGACCCGACGTGAATGACGGGTAATGGGTGGGCTTGAACCTCGTGGAAGCTTCCTACGTACCATGCCTTAACACGGATCAAAGACCTCGTAGTTCAAATGGGTTTGTCGGTGAACCGACGTGAAATTAGACCTTGGTCCACTATTGGTGGGCTTGAGCCTCGTGGAGGCTTCCTACGTACCATGTCTTGACATGGATCAAAGACCTCGTAGTTCAAAAGGGGTTTGTCGGTGAACCGACGTGAAAGTGGACCTTGGTCCAATGGGTGGTGGGCCTGAACCTCATAAAGGCTTCCTACGTACCATGCCTTGACACGGATCAAAGACCTCGTAGTTCGGAGAATACAGTTTAACGTCATGCGGGACGATAGTGAACCCTGACGTGAATGAACGACGGGTGGGCTTGAACCTCGTGGAGGTTTCCTACGTACCATGCCTTGACATGGATCAAAGTCCTCGTAGTTCAGAAGGGAATGTAGTTTAACGTCATGCCGGACGAAGATGGGACCCGGCGTGAAGAAACGACGGGTGGGTGTGTCGGTGAACCGACGTGAAAGTAGACCTTGGTCCACTATTGGTGGGCTTGAACCTCGTGGAGGCTTCCTACGTACCATGACTTGACACGGATCAAAGTCCTCGTAGTTCGTTAGGATGGATGGGTCGCAATGGCTTACCACTGGACCGGAGTGCAGTTTAACGTCGTGATGGACGGGGGTGAGACCCGACGTGAAATGACGGGTGGTCTTGAACCTCGTGGAGGCTTCCTACGTACCATGCCTTGACATGGATCAAAGTCCCCGTAGTTCACTTGGGTTTCGCCGGTAAACCGATGTGAAAGTAGACCTTGGTCCACTATTGGTGGGCTTGAACCTCGTGGAGGATTCCTATGTACCATGCCTTGACAAGGATCAAAGCCCTCGTAGTTCAGATGGTCACAACGTCTTGCCGTCGGACGGGAATTGCAGTTTAGCGTCGTGTTGGACGTGGGTGAAACTCGACGTGAATGAACGACCGAGCAATGTGGCTTGAACCTCGTGGAGGCTTCCTACGTACCATGCCTTGACATGGATCAAAGACCTCGTAGTTCAAATGGGGTCAGGGTCGGTGCTCACTCTAAGCCCACGTGAGTCATGCTCGGTGTGAGAAACAAGAGTTTGCAAGGACCTGACGATCACGTCGCGAAGGGTGCGTCCGTGAGAAGCGAAGAGGGGCTTACGCGTTGGGCAGCCCGTGGTGTTGGGACTTACTCCAGGATGGAGGCCCAGAACGGCTTACCGCTAAATTGGAATCACAACGGCTTACCGCTGGATAGGGTTTTCAACGGCTAACCGCTGCATAGGATCACAATGGCTTACCGCTGGATAAGGATGTCAACGGCTTACCGCTGAATGGGGTCACAACGGCTTACCGCTGGATTGGGTCAAAACGTCTTACCGCTAGATGGGGATGTCAACGGCTTACCGCTGCATACGATCACAACGGCTTACCGCTAGATGGGGATGTCAACGGCTTACCGCTGCATAGGATCACAACGGCTTACCGCTGATTGGGATCACAACAGTGAATGGGGCTTACGCTAGGAAGCTGCCCGGGTGCCGCTAAGGAGCGGCACTGGTGAATGGGGCTTATGCAAGAAGCTGCCCGGGTGCCACTAAGGAGTGTAACTGGTGAATGGGGATTACGCTAGGAAGCTTCCCGGGTGCCACTAAGGAGTGGCACTGGTGAATGGGGCTTATGCTAGGAAGCTGCCCGGGTGCCACTAAGGAGCGGCACTGGTGAATGGGGCTTATGCTAGGAAGCTGCCCGGGTGCCACTAAGGAGCGGCAATGGTGAATGGGGCTTACGCTAGGAAGCTGCCCGGGTGCCGCTAAGGAGCGGCAATGGTGAATGGGGCTTACGCTAGGAAGCTGCCCGGGTGCCGCTAAGGAGCGGCAATGGTGAATGGGGCTTACGCTAGGAAGTTGCCCGGGTGCCACTAAGGAGCGGCACTGGTGAATGGGGCTTACGCTAGGAAGCTGCCCGGGTGCCACTAAGGAGGGGCACTGGTGAATGGGGCTTATGCTAGGAAGCTGCCCGGGTGCCACTAAGGAGTGGCACTCGTGAATGGGGCTTACGCTAGGAAGCTTCCCGGGTGCCACTATGGAGCGGCAATGGTGAATGGGGCATACGCTAGGAAGCTGCCCGTAATGTCTTCCTCATGTCTGGCCATGAGGGCATCCCAACTCACTAGTGGGTTGAGGTATGTGCCTATGCGCAAGTGCACAAGCGGGATAACGCCAAGGGCGTTGGAATCAGCCCAAACAAAGGGACAAGAAAAGTGTGAATCACATGCCCAATATTCAGAATGTCATGAGATTGGCGTGGTGATGGAGGATTACTTCTGACCATGTTCGCAACGCAGCATCCATATCACGTTAGCCAGAAAGGAGGACAACAAATGAGGGTCGACCGTTGACCATGTTCGAAACACGGGACCATGTCACAAGTGTTGTCGATCGATCCTTCGGGACGTTGGCCCAGGACAGTAGGCAGACCATAGGTCGAGCATCCATACTGTTAGGGGGTCCCTCCAGACGTGATCAGTCTTCCGGGGCATTGGCCCAGGACAGCAGGCGGACCATAGATCGAGCATCCATACTGTTAGGGGGTCCCTCCAGACTTGGAAGTGAATGACGATCCAAATGAAGGACACGCAAAGCGTGAGGTGGAGTGATGGAATGTTTGAATGGGTTCCAACGCTCTTGATGTTACGCCACTGTGATCATGGCGTTAGGCATCTTATGCTTGGCGCACAAGGCATCTCTTGTTTAATGGAAGAGGCATCCTATGTTTGGAACATAGGGATTACTACAGTTTAGAGTCATGTAGGATGGACTATTGGCATCTCATGATAGGAGCATAAGGCATCTCTCGTATAGGGCAAGAGGCATCCTATGTTTGGAATATAGGGATTACTACAGTTTAGAGTCTTGTAGGTAGGACTATTAGCATCTCATGCTAGGAGCATAAGGCATCTCTTGCTTGGAGCAAGGGGCATCCTATCATTTGTTATATAGGGATAATACTACAGTTTAGAGTCATGTAGGTAGGACTATTGGCATCTCATGCTAGGATCATGAGGCATATCTCGCTTAGAACAAGAGGCATCCTATCATTTGTTAGATAGGGAGTGCTACAGTTTAAAGTCATGTAGATAGGACTGTTGGCGTCTCATGCTAGGAGCATGAGGCATCTCTCGTATAGGGCGAGAGGCATCCTATCGTTTGTTAGATAGGGAGTATTACAGTTTATAGTCTTGTAGATAGGACTATTGGCATCTTATGCTTGGAGCACAAGGCATCTCTCGTTAGAAGCAAGAGGCATCCTATGTTCGGCACATAGGGATTACTACAGTTTAGAGTCATGTAGAAAGGACTACTGGGCAGAAGGTGCCTAGAAGTGGTTGGTGTTGGGACTTACGCAAGGGAGGCCCTTTCTGGTTGAACCTGGCATAGGATCCAAGTGATTGGGTTTGGAGGAGTTACCTGAGGAATGGTTCGACTCAAGGTACCCGGGGAATTGATGATGAGAATCTCGACTCACGACATGGAATGAAACCAAGAGGAATATGTCAACTCAAGGTGTTCCATGGTGTGTGGAGGAGTATCTCAAATCATGGTGTCCCATAGGTGGTAGGTGGGAGCGCATAAGGGCGCAATGGAAAATCCCGGCATCCCGGCCCGAAAAGTTCGCGGCGCGACTCTCCATTTTTCATGGGGGTCTGTGACGGTAGCGAAGGGACCGAGCCGGAGGGCTGGGACCGCAGCCCGACACTGACCTCGAGCAGGGGTGCGGGGGCGCAGCCCCCGCGGTATGGACCGGTGGGCGCGAAGGTAGGATCCTCGCGAAGGATGGGTCTTCGCGAAGTAGCTTCACAAAGCATGGCCTCACGGAGCAATGGTCTCTCGCGGAGCAAAGGGGTCTCGCGGAGCTTGGTCTCGCGGAGCAGCATCGCGGAGCAGCATCACGGAGCAAGGGCTCGTGGAGGAAAGGGATCTCGCGGAGCTTGGTCTCGCGGAGCAGCATCGCGGAGCATAGGCTCGCGGAGCATGGACTCCTAGAGTCTCGGCTCGCGGAGCAGCAACGCGAAGGAAGCTGCTCGCGGAGCATGGCTTCGCGGAGCCGCAATGCGGAGCTCCGCTCGGCCGCCCAAGGGGTGAAGTGGCCGTGGCCATCCTTTTTGAGAAGGGGGGTGAGCTGGGTATTTATAGGCAGGGGCGCCGCGAAGCAGAACTTCTGCGCCGCCTCAGGAGCTTCGCGGCGCGCTCGCGAACGTCAAATGCGTTCGCGGAGCATCACCGCCTCTGGTGCTTCGCGGTGGCTCGCGAACGTCAAATGCGTTCGCGGAGCATCACCGCCTCTGGAGCTTCGCGGCGGCTCGCGAACGTCAAATGCGTTCGCGGAGCATCACCGCCTCTGGAGCTTCGCGAGGCCACGATGGTCAGGGCGCTTCGCGGTGTGGCTTCGCGGGACCGCGCTGCACGGGTGCTTCGCATCGGTGCTTCGCATTAGTGCTTCGCGACGGGTCTTCGCGGCACATCGCAAACGTCAAACGGGTTCGCGGAGCCTCTCGCCTCATTGCTTCGCGGCAGCGCTCCGCGATCACGGAGGGGGGGCTTCGCGAATGGGCTTCGCGAACCAGATTTCCAGCCCAACTTCAAACATCCATAACTCCTAATCCGTAACTCCGTTCGGGCCCTACGACCTACCAAATCGAAGCTTGCGAAATGGACTACGATCTTGTATCATGTATGGAAGCATTTGGAAAATTTTGGGGACGCGTTTTCCGGGGTCTACAATATTCAATCCATTTTAAATTATTCAATTTTTATAAGTGGAAAAAATTAATTCTAATATCCGTGCACAAAATGTGTAAAAATTATTTTTAAGTATAAAAAAGATTTTGATCTCATTATTTAACTAGTAATAACCATTAGAGAAATGTTAATATATTTTATTGAATAAATGATCAATAAATTACATTAAAATCATTCAACAATAGTGATTAATTTAATTTACTAATATAAATTTACTTTGTTCAAATGAAATGAATTTTCTGAAAAAGTAACTCTTTTTACCTATAATTTATTTTATCATTGCTTATAACAAATTGATAATCAATTTATGACTAATTAATCATATTTTACCTTCAATAATAATACAATTTATCAAAATTTAAGTTTATTAGTGATAAAAATAGATAATATATATAAAAATACAATTCGAGGAAAAATTATCTTTTAATATAAAATTATATTATTTTAATATTTAAAATTGAGTACTTATTTTCTATGAGAAATTTTATACATATCTATAATAATTTAGATATTCATATTTATATTCACCAATATAACATCTAGGTGATATTAGTCACATTTAGGAATAGTTTTTGGTGGTTTTTTTAAACTCAATGTTGTGTGTAAAGTAAGATATCAAACATGTAAAATCTATTTAAAGAGAAATATATCATAAAATCCCAAGGTTCCACATTCTGAACCCCATATAAGAATTTTTTTATCAATATTATATTACATAAATGATAAAAAAATATGAGTATACTTCAGACTCATTACAACTTTAGGTTCCCATTCAACTTCATTAAATTTTTGGTTTCACCATTTAAACATTTATCAGGTGAGTGGTCTTATTTCCCAACACATTCCCTCTTTGTTACAAAGACTCTATCTGTTTATCCTTATAATAAATTTCGTTATAAAGTGGTTCAAGTTATTATTTTAGTACATAGAATATATTAAATAAATAATTCCTAAAAATATATAAACTGAACAAATCTTGGACTTGAAATAGGTTCGGTGGAAGCACCAAGTGATAAGCAACTACCGAGATATAATCAATATTTTTGGGGCTGATATTTCGGGGGATTATCTATCCATTCTTTCCAAATATAATAACTTCCATCAATAGAGACATTATAAGGAATTCCTTATCATCAAAATTGAACTATATATCTCACTAATGACTATCAATATACATTTTTTTATCAAATCTAATCTGCCCTAATGTGTTGTTGAATAGATATAAGCTTCTGTATCATTTACTTAACTATCTCAGGTATTAATAGATTTTTTTCTCTAAATTAATACCAAAAAATTGGTGTTATATACATATTTATGTAAATGTATTCTTAAGTAGTCATCTAAATGCTCGAGTGAAATCTATTTTTGTATGAAAATATAACTAAATGAAGGTGTTGATCCTAAGAAACTTTGAAATCCATATAACAAGATCCTAACAATTATTATAG
Source organism: Viscum album (assembly GCA_963277665.1). NCBI lineage: Eukaryota > Viridiplantae > Streptophyta > Magnoliopsida > Santalales > Viscaceae > Viscum > Viscum album. The sequence continues at coordinate 1,975,746,476 of OY728131.1, forward strand.
GGTTTGAATGGTCTTCTCAGACTAAAATGTTTTCTTAGGATGATATGTATGGATAAAGTTTGACTCTATATTTAATTATTTCATAATATTTATCTTTAACTTCTATGTAAACCTTTGATCCCAATCAGATACAAAAGAGTATTTTACCCTCATGTAACCTTAAAAGTTACATAATGTATATCCTACAAATATATAAAGAGTGAAATATTATCTAATATAAATTAAATGTTTTGACTTTATAAGGTGATCGTCTATAACCCAAATATCATAATGGACTTTAAATATTTTGAGGAGTCTAATGATGAAATCCATAGTGATGTTTTCTCATTTACATTCTGGTATCGCTTAAGATGTAACATCCCATTTTAGTTTTATATCTTAGTCTTATCTTTATAAAATACCAAGAAAAAAGAATCATATTCCACAATATCCCATTTCAAATTGTTCAAATAGAAATACTCTTTTAGATCTTTGTATATATTCATACTTCCAAGATGAATAAAGAATGATAAACTACGAGCTTCATCCAATAACTCATTCTAAAAATATAGTATTAATAATCACAAACACAATTCCTAAACCTTATCATTTTATCCTAATCATGGTGAAACTAAAGAACCTTTTTCATATTCTTCTATTGTTCTAAATCTTTTTATCATCCTTAATCCTCAAATGGATAGATGGTTCAATATTCATCTAAGAAATATTTGATCTATACTAATTCATCATGATTTTAAGATAAATATTCTATAAATACCTAATTATTTAATCACTTTTCATTCTCTTCATAGATAAACTAATATGTCTCTTCTAACTTAGAGAATCATCCACCTTGTTCCCCTTTCCAAGATAGTAATGTATTGAGCAATCAGAATCGTTAATCAACTCTAACCATCACCTTTGGAGCATATTCAACTCCTTCTATGTAAATATATAATTCATGATTTTATAATAAATATATATTTATATAGATCACACTTTTATCTATGCAGATAATTTCAATATTCCTTTAATTAAAAAATTTCCAATGTCATCTCTAAATCGTGATATAGGTAGTTTTTCTCATGAATTTTCAATTGGCACAAATCATAAGATACCACTATATTATTATGTATGAAGATGAATACTATTAACTTCTTTTATGAATCACTATAGATAAAAAACCTCTCTATACTATAAGGTAGTGTAACTACAAGTGAACTGAACAACCTTCTTTTTAGATCCATGAAGTTTTCTACACATTCATCTATCCAATAGAACTTTTCTCCCATATGAGTTAACTAGGATGTTTAATTTCATATCCATGATAAATTTCTCAAAATATCATTGGTAGAATCCATAAAACCTAATAAAACTATGGATTTTGGTCACAATGGTTGATCTGGTCCATTTCCCAATAACTGTTTCCTTTAAAGGATCTACTGATATATACCCACTTGATAATATATTACCTAGGAATGAAACTTTTTATATCTAAAATTAACAATTTATAAATTTTTCATACAACTTATCCTTCCTTATGGTCTTTAAAAAAATAATTAAATGATATCCATTCTCTTATTTTCTCATGAAATATATAAGAATATAATATAAAAGGACTATCAAAAACTGATAAAGGTAATCTCTAATGACTCTAATCATTTGATCCTTGAAGATTATAGTGGAATTAGAAACTCTATTTTTCGTAACTATAAATCTCCATACCTAAAATAAAATTCTATCTTGGGTATACCCATATTTTTTACCATCTTGTGATGATATCCATATCGAACATAGATCATGGAAAAATATTTATCTCTTTGTAATTGATAAAATTGATCATTGATATCGGGTAGAGGATACTTGTTCTTAATAGTGATGTTGTTAAAATCTTGATATTCAATACAAAGACATACTGAATCGTCATTATTCTTAATAAAAAGAATAGTTTCACCCCATGGTAACTCATAGGGCAATATAAATGCCTTATTATCATTATCCTTGAGTTTCTTCTTTACTTATTGAAACTCAATATGATCCATTTTATTTAGAGTATTTAAAAAGGGAAGCAACTTATATGAATTCTATTAAAAACTAAACTTCATGATTTTGGGTAATAATGGGAAATTATTTAATAAATACAAAAATATATTCTCAGACAATATGAATAACTCCAATACTGAGTTTCTCCCAAACCATTTAAGTAAAAATTTCCTCATAATTAGGTTGTCACTTCTATATAATGGAAGTAATTTCCATTAGAATTTCATGTTCATCATCGTATTGATTGATGATCATAGGTTGATTCAGGATAACAAATTTGGTTTCCTTAATATATAAATTTATATGGGATATATGTAGAAAATTTTAATTAATACTAAAAATCACATCAATTTCTAATAATGTAAAAATAAAAATATTTTCATATGGTACACTCTTAAAAACATCAATATGACATCCCCAACTCTAGGGTGGAGGATAAGTGTGGTTTAATTATCATAATAAACTTATGGAATTGACATAGTATATTCCCATCCTTAATTTTGAGAGTTAGGCCTTAGAATATGGATATTGACTCCAATAATTTCCAAGTTCCCCACATTTAAGACACCGAACTATTAGTGGTATCTAATGAAAAAATTTATTTCCACCCATGGTCATTATCGATTAAAATTTTCTAAACTATATTTTTATTTTATTTACTATGCTTCCAAATTCATTAAGATTTACATTATTAATCATAATTCATGATAGTTGATTTTGAATAACTATAAGGTTCTGAATAATAGTTCCCATTGTATTTGGATGCTTTTGATGACAGTCATTTAACTGGTTGTCACATTCATTGTTCACATTGTTCCTTCTAGTTATGTCCTTTGAAAAAAACAAAATGTATTAGTGTGAGTATCAAACATATATAATTAGATAAATAAATTTTTTTATTATAAAAATTATTCTTATAATGTCCTAAATTATGATACCTTCTTTCAACCCATGACACTTTATTTTCAACACATATAACATTTGTTTATCATATGATTTCATATTTTTTATCCTTTCATTCATTTCATAATGGTTCTTAAAAAGAATATGAATTAACCAAATAATATCCCTCGAGAGTGTCAAAATAGGTTTGTAGTTACGCCTATTTGTCTTGCACCGAGTGAATATTGAGTTAATATCCAATTATTCTTTTTAGGGTTATTACCCCTAGGTGTATCTATGATGGAGTTTGAATACACTTATTGGTATTTATATAGGGATCTTATTGCTAGGAAACCACACAGTCTCAAATTTACCAAAACATAAACATTTTATCCTACACTTAAGCTTATCCCTAGGGTATTCACTAATGTTTTCTAATTCTAATATCTAAAAATAACTAAACCCATCCCTGATACAAACTTAAGAGATCCAAGCATTACTTAAATAAATATCACATCATTTTAGATAAATATTAAGAGCATCTCATTATAATACACACCCCATAACAATAAAGGTTTTTAATCTCTAGAGGCCATATATATAATCAACTTATTCCATGAAGGATCTTCAATATCTCCTAAATAAATTTTCTCATATATTACCCTTCATAGTAATACCCTATTTAACACCCATCTACATAACTTAGGGAAAAGGAAACATAAGAAAGGGTGATATTTGATGATTAATAAGGGTAATCATGGAAGATATCAATTCATGATCATATGTGAGCATGAGATAAGCATAAGGGTATATGAACATGATCATAACTTAAGAATTTCATACCCGATCTATTAAAGATCATTAATTATGAGTTTTAGAATAACAGTTTTTTATAAAAAAAATAAATAATTAAAAATATTGTGGAATCATAAATAATCAATCATGATCCATGATAACAAATTATAATAATAATACATAACTTAGTGGCACACTGATGAGCATAGAAAATCATTTCCCTATTCAAGTCTCACTATAAAGACTATCATAATGGATAAAGTCCCATCGGGGATTGGCTTCACACCCTAATTCATCATTTCCTTAGTCAAGGATCAATTCCAAGAACATTATAGTTGATAGATTTCACTACTACATAATAGGTCTCTATCAATGCTAAAATTTTCCATTATTAGGGTAAAAAAGGTATTGACAACCAGAGCGTGATTAAAAGCCCTAGGCTTTTATCAGTGCTATAAAATCACTTATAAAGCCACGTTTTATCAATGAAAAAAAGACTCTAATAAAGGGAACCTCATCAGTACCAAAAAATGGAATAGATACAGTGACCCTTCTTCAGTGCTTTTTTAATGCTGACAAAGGACCCCCTTCATCAGCAGTTTTAGTAGCACCAAAAAGAAGAATACTATAGTGTGTTTCTAAATTTACAGCACACTATAGCAGAAAAAACAATAGTAAAAAATAGGTTTCAAATATATTATTTAAACGAAATAAAATTTAAAATACAAATAAAAGAAAAAAATCTATTGTAAAAATTTCAAATATTGGTTTGTAAAATTACTTGAGTAGGTACAAATTATCAAAGACATTAAAAAATATTAATGTTTCTTTATCTTTGTACCCTGACCCCCAGTCATGCTATTTCAAAAAAACCACCCCAACTCGAGAAAAATAATGAACCTATATAAGAAAATAATTCTTATGTTTGTAATATTATAATGAAATAAATTTTGAGTCCTACCAGGAACACCGTGTATCAGATTGAGTTGTGGTTGATTCTTACGCATCAAACAATTTCTTTTTTTTTCAAGAATTGTCTCTATGAAAATTAACTAAATAAGTATCAGATAAAAATGATTAATAAATTAATTAATTAATATTATATGAAATGATGAGAAAATAATATGATCACGTTTACATGATTTTGGCGATGTGATGCACGTTTTAAACTAAAGTGGAACTTATATACTGAAAACAAGAAATTTGAGTAACCCCAACCACATCATGTATCAAATTGATTTTTTTATAAATTTCAGTGTTTCCAAAATGACATATGGATCATCCTCCTAAAGTATCAAAACAATCTGAATTTGTTTTTTGGTTTTGAGTATATCACTTTTGTTTTTTACTAAAATGTCATTCTAAGATAGAAACACACACTTTGAATCATACTTATCACATAATAAGTTAGTTTATTGTGATAATTATTTCTACATGTCATAAATGACATTTGAATCATTATCCTAAATTATCAATACAATAAAAGTGTGTTTTCTTGGTTTTAAGAGAGAAACACACTTTTTAACTAATAATAGACACTTTGAGTCATACCCGAAATATGGAGTATTGTATTGAGGTGAGACTAATTACTACACATCAAAATTAAATTATGGATAATTTTCCAAAATTATAAAAACAATACAAATTTTTTTGTTTAGTTTTGAGCATGTCACTTATCTTTTTTACTAAAAGTGATTTTAATTTTAAATAAAAAGACACACTTAGAGTCACACCAAAAACATTGTACATCGGATTGAGTAAGGGATAACTTATATACATAAATAATGGGTTATTTATTATTTTCAAAATGTATCAAAACAATATGAATGTATTTATTAAGTTTTGAGTATGTCACTTACCTTTTTTACTAAAATGTTATTTTAAACTGGAAGTGCACTCTTTGAGAATACTTGTCACATCATGTGTTGGTTTGACATGAGACATATTCCTACACATAAAAATGACTTATGAATAATTTTCCTAAATTATCAAGAAAATATGAGTGTGTTTACTAGGTTTTAAGTTAGTGACATGATTTTTTAAGTAAAGTGGCAATTTTAAACTAATAACGGACATGTTGAGTCATACTGATCACACCATGCCTCAGATTAAGGTGAGGATAATTCTTACACATCAAAAATAACTTATGGATCATTTTTATAAAGTATAAAAACAATAATAATTTTTTTTATAAATTTTGAGTATGTCACTTTTCCTTTTTACTAAAATTAATGTCAATTTTAAATAAAATGACACACTTTGAGTCATTCCAGTCACACAGTGTGTTGGATTTTGGTGAGGATGATTCCTACACATCAAAAATGTCTTCTTTATCATTTTCCTAAAGTATAAAAAAATACAAATGTGTTTATTGGTTTTAAGTATATCACTTGTCTTATTTACTAAAATTAATGTCAATTTTAAATAAAAAAATGAACTTGGAGTCAAAAATGTCACACCATGTATTGGATTGAGGTGTGGTTTATCCCTAAATGTAAAATGTGACTTATGGACCATTTTCCTAAAGTATAAAAATAATACAAATGTGTTTTCTAGGTTTGGAGTATGTCACTTCTATTTTTAAATAAAATGTCATTTTAAATATGAAACTCATAATTTGAGTCACACTGGTCACATCATGTGTTGGTTTGATGTGAGACTAATTCATACACATAAATAATGAATTATTATTTATTTTGTTAAATAATGGATAGAATACGAGTTTCTTTTCTCAATTTTTAGTGATTGACACACTTTTTGAACTAAAATGTAAATTTTAAACTAATAACGGACACTTTGAGTCTCATTAGGCATAACATGATTTTGATTGAGATATTTATGATTCTAACACATCAAAAGTGAATTATTTATTATTTTCCTAAAGTATCAAAATTATATGAATCCATTTGCTCAGTTTTGAGAAACTTACTTGTCTATTTTACTAAAATAAATATTGAATTTAAATAAAAAGACATGCCTAGAGTCATGTTGGGCACATCATCCATCATATTGAGGTATAATTGATTTAAAATCATTAAAAATGACTTGTGGATCATTTTCCTAGAGTATAAAAAATAATCAAAATGTGATTCATTGGTTTTGAGTATGTCAATTTTCTTTTTTTTAAATAATGAGAAATTTAAATAAAAAAGAGACACTTGGATTCATACCCGTAACAATGTGTGTCGGATTGAGGTTTGGATGAATCAAACATGTTAAAAATTAAATATGGATCATTTTCCTAAGTTATGAAAACAATCTAAAATCATTTGTAAGATTTTGAGTATGTCACTATGTTTTACTAAAATTAATGTCAATTGAAAATAAAAACACACAATTAGAGTCATTATGGTCCCACCATATATTGGATTGAGGTGCAGTTGATTACTACATGTCAAATATAACTTATGGGTTATTTTACTGAAGTATAAAAATAATATAAATGTGTTTTATCAATTTTGAGTATGTCCCTGGTGTTTTTTACTAAAATGTCATTTTAAACTAGAAACACACACTTTGAGTCATACCGGTCACATCATGTGTCTGTTTAACATGATATTGTTTTTTACACATAAAAATGACTTATGAATTATTCTAAAAAACTATCAAAACAATTAGACTTTGTTTGCGTGTTTTTTAGTGAGTGACATAATTTTTGAACTAAAATGCCAATTTTAATCTGATAACAAATAATTTGAGTCATACTAGGAACACCATGCATCTGATTGAGGTGAGGATGATTCATAAATCTCAAAATTGACTTATGGATCTTTTTATTTAAGTATGAAAATAATATTAATGTTTTTTATTAGTTTTAATTATTCCACTTATCTTTTTTAATAGATTTAATTTCAATTTTAAATAGAAAGAAAAACTTGGAGTCATATCGGGAACATTGTGTATCAAATTAAGGAGATTCTAATCCATAAATGTCAAAAATGACTTATGGATTTTTTTTAAATTATCAAAATAATATGAATGTGTTTTATTTATTTTTTGTATGTTACTTGTGTTTTTACTAAATTTTTGTCAATTTTAAATAAAAAAGGCACACTTGGAGTCATACTGATCACACCATGAGTCCGATTGAGGAGTGACTAATTCATATAGAATGAAAATTACTTATGGATCATTTTACTAAAGTCTAAAAATAATCTCAATTTTTTTCTCAATTTTGATTATGTGATGTGTTTTTTGAACTAAAATGTAAATTATGAACAAAAAACATACAGTTAAAGTCATATTGAGCACACTTTAAATTAGAGTGAGGTGTGGATGATTGAGTATGCGATGTGTTTTTTGATTTCAACTACCTATAACAAACCATAAAATAAATAAATGTTCCATTTTTATGGAAGAGGAAACCCCATGCTGCTTGAAATGCTGCGACATATTTACTCATTCCTAGCTTACTATAGATAGTTAAAATAAAAATATGACTTCTCAAAAGATCTTAAAAAAAACTGAATAATTATTATATAAAAATGATCTGGAAATAAACTTAAAAATTGTATATAAAATGGTGAAAAATTAATTAATTCAATAATGGTAATTCATGATTTCATAATGTTTATATAAATTATTGTCCCATTTCCTTATTCACATTATATTAGTTGCAACCTCAAAGTCAAATCTCTCACAAGCATGAGCATCTTTAAAAAACCACCCAAACATGATTAAAATAATTCACCTTCATAAGATAAAAATTATTATGTTATTAATACTATAAATATATTCATTAAACTTAAATATAAAAAAAAATACATTAATAAAATGTCAATTTTAAATTGAAACCACACAATTTGGGTCATATCGGTTACATTGTATGTTAGATTGTGGTATGGTTGGTTCCTACATGTCACTAATGACTGAGGTATTGTTTTATTAAACAATAGAAATAATTATAATGTGTATTCTAAGTTTTGAGTTGGTCCCATTTACTTTTCACTAAAATTATTATCCATTTTAAACTCAAACCACACATTTTGAGTAATATCAGTCACATCATTGGTTATATTGATGAGAGGTTAATTTTTAATCCTAAAAAATGAATAATGGATCATTTTACTAATGTTTAAAAACAATATGGGATCATTTTCTTGGTTTTGAATTTTATGAAATGTGTTTTAAACTAAAATGGTTCATTTCTCTTGAAAACATTTACTTCGTGTCGTGTCAACCACATCGTGTCATAGATTGATGTTCAGTTAATTCTTAAAATTGAAAAATATGTTTTGGATCTTTATCCAAAAGTATGAAAATAAAAAGAGTTTGTTTTCTCGTTATTGACTATTTGATTCCTATTTTAAATTAAAATGACACTTTTTTATTGAAAACACATACTTCGATCCATATTGACCACATCATGTGTTGGATGGAAGTGAAGTTAATTTCTACATGTCGCAAATGACTAATGTATCATTTATCTAAATTGTTAAAACAATCTGAGCTCTATTTCATAGTTTGAACATGTAACGTGTGTTTTGAAATAATGTGTAAATTTAAAAAAATAAGTATAAAATAAAAATAATAAGAAACTTTACAAAAAAAGAAGATAAAATGATGAGAAAATTCACTAAATAAGTATTAGGAACTCACCTCATCATGATTCTAATATAAATTCTGACACCATGTATTCTTCCCATTTGTTTCTAAACAAATTTATTTCCTCCATTATAATTCTCATTAAGAAACATATCAAAAATAATATATAATCATTTTAATACTAATGATTCACACACCAAATATATCCTTAAGGTTATTGCTTATACTAAATCACAAACATATCATCTAATCACCAAAATTGTATTTCGAAGAACATTCTGACACCATGTATGTTATCCACTCATATCTAAACAAATTTACATCCTATTTGGACTATGAAGGTTGTCAAAAATATTATTAGTACTGAGAAAATATATAAAAACAAACTATTAAGGAAAATTTTTAATGAAATTTTAATTACCTTACGAAATTACCTATTCGAGGATTCTTTCCCTTTTACAGTTTATGATCTCTCTCATCAATTTTCAAACATAATATCGATAATCATCGTTATTATCTTGCTTTAAACACTATAGAAACATTGACCAAAATAATTAAATTTTTTTGAAATATGTTTTGATAGTTAAATATTTATATATATTCCTTAATCTATTTCCATTTGAAGTAATACATGGGATTTTTATACTTAGTCACCTACTTCAATCCATGATTTAGCCTATATTTAGTAGTTTCCCTATCATAAAAAAATTATCTTTTAAAAACAGACCTAAAACCATAATTATAAGTTTATCTATAAAATTTTGTTTTTAGTGTATTACAAATTCAAAAAACACATCATGTGTCATTTTTTTGTTAGATATCCATGCATTGGATCTGAAAAATAAATATTTATTGTATCCATACTGAGTGAGATCAACATCAAGTGCTTCTTAAAAAACCAAAAACAAATAAGTAATGAATAAAATAAAAATATATTTTATCTGATTAGATTATATAGTTTAACACTACATTATAGGCATCAAAAAGAGTGTCGATTATTATTTTTTCTCAAACTCATCGTTTAGACCAATTTTTTATTCTCAATTTTATACTTCTCTAAATAAGATTCTTTCGTAGAAAAGATATATAGATTAATGAATCCAAATCATACTTCACATGGTTTCCCTTTATAATGTGATAATATTAAAACGCAAAAAAAAATATGAATATTTATTAACTTTAATGAATATATGATATCCTTTTTTGGACAAACGTATTATGAAAATGTACCTTATTTATGCATTCACAATTGAGACTCGCAGCCAATCAAACTTGAGAATCACATTTATACTCTCGAGACCAATTTCATATTTGATGAAAGTTACAAATAATTATTCTTCATATGAAATGTAATAAATTTATCTATCTTTAAATGTGATCTCTACATGAAGTTGTAATGATAATAAAATTTTCAGTGTAATTGGAGAGGAAAATGTACTCTCAGAAGGTCCTTTTAATTTCTTCATCGATTCACTATATTGTCTTAATCCAACCTTCCATTTCCCCATTTCTTTATCCAGATATAATAATATACCTCACTTAAGACCTTTTTTCATCAACTGTTACAGGTTTTAAATATGAAAAAAAATTAAAGGCATAGCTTATGTGTCCTTATAATATTGTACAACCATGCTGTGAAAGTTCCTATAGCATCATTGGCCATTGTAATATATGGATCATCAAGTGGAATAGAAAACTCATAGTTAGACTCTTAATATAACAAAATCCTCACTCTCATGTGATATTTTGTGAGTTATTTATTGTGTAGATTATCTCTTGAGATATTATACAACGTACCCCTCACAAAAATGTGGTTCATGGGTGTTGATATATAGAAATCACATACAACTTTAACCTGCAAAATTTTATTAATATAAATTTATCGTAAGTTGTTTGATTCACATTAAAGATAAATATTAATGAAAAAATTGATTATCTTTAGTAAGGTTTTTGGTTGAGGGGAATGAGTTGCCTTAATGATAATGGGATCATTTTAATTTTTATGTGTGAATATTTGTTCCAACATCAGTTTTCATTGATTCATTATCATATATTGGTATTCCATACCAGACCGGGTAATAATATCTTGGAAATACTCTATTTGTTCCTAAAATCCTTTCATCGTATTATTTTTATCTTCTAGTGGTTTTTTCTTCTTAAAATAGGTTGGAGGAGACACTCTAAAACCTACACCTCTAACATGGCCATATTGTTTTGGCCACTTCAAAGCTACCAAAAGGAGTTTTTCTTCTGGTATGGTTGATGATGATTCTTGTGACTAAACCATATAAAAAAATAAGAAAATAAATTTATTTTTTCTTATAATACTATGATAAATCATAATGAAATACTATTATTCATTACATACACATGTTTCCTATACTAGTTTTTTGTTTTCTTCAACTAGTTTACCCTCTTTATTTACACGAGCCTCCATCTATAACACATGACGTGGGATAGAAATGGATTCATAATTTGATTCATCAATATTCATATAAAAAAGGAACATATGTTTCTTACTATAACATAAAAAAAATTTGATTTAAAATATAAAACAACTTCTTCTCAAGTGAATAATACCCCATTATTAATATGTGATAGGGTTACACTGGTATTGATGTATGTTCTTTATTTTCCTAAATCTTTTATTATTTCATAAATTAAAAAAATTAATCAAATTAGTTAAAATGAATAATGAAAAATAATATAATATCAACTACAATGCACCAGCAATTATTTCTTATCGTGATAACTAATTAAATCATTACATGATTTCTACTTTATAATGTTCTCATAACTAACTGGTGGGTGGGAATTTACTTTCCCCTCATCATCCCTAAGATGTAGCTTAGTATGAAGAATCTAGAAGCCTTTGTGGTCTTTTCCAGAGTCCATTATGACATATTTCTTAAAAAATATTCTAAAATAAATAACTCTATAAGAAATAATTAATATTAAACAAATGTTTCATTGCATAATTTTTTGATAAAATAGAGAAACTATATCATAAAATTACCTTTATATCTTCCCAAAGGGTTTCCTTCATTTCAGGCTAGATGTAGAGCCACAAATATATATCAATCAATAAATTCATCCCTATTATGACCCCAACAAAACTAATGAACATTAACTTGTTATGGTTAATGGGTTGGCTATGTTGATTGCATCCAACATAAAATTTTATACCCATACTTCTTGCCTTGATAATTTTATTAACCACTATGATGCTATGTTGTTCTTGTTTATTTTTCATCAATATGTTTTTCATCCCCCTAATAATTCTACATTTTCAGTATCAATAGACTATTCTTCCCTAGGATTGGTAACATGATCATGTGAAAAATAAATTGTTTGCATTAGTAGTCAAGAATTTTATTTATATTATGTTAATACATTATAGAACATATAATATTATGTGGAAATTCACAGCATAATAAAAAAATTAAGCATGTCATTGAACTCTAAATATTTTTTTAAAATGTTGAAGGGATTTGGATAATCTATTGAGTATCCAAATACCCTATCTATGATCTCCTATAATGTACATGACATTTTCTACATTGGGACTACCATGAACTAATTATGATCTCCTAATGAAATGGTAATCCTTGATTGAATTTTCATCTCACCATATAGTTTTTTTAGTTTCTAATAGGATAATTGAAAAATTATTATTTACCATATCTGAGACATAAAATACATACACTATTTGTGATGCCATTATGAGTGGAAATTCCGTTTTCCCTTCTACATTGAAATTCACCTTCTCAAATCCCATTTTACCAAATTTGATTGCACTACTCTTGTCACCCAATTTGTAACAGAAAATAAATACCTGAAATGTTGTATAATCCAACTCGTATATCTATTTGATAATGCTGAAATATGAAATATTCACATAAATTGGATTTTTATCCTTGGAAATAGATTTTTTGATTACTTCGGCCACAAACATAACTCTACTATTTTGCATAATACTATAGTCATTGTGATCTTTTGTATAGAACTTATAACCATTGATTAAAAAACCAATGTAAGATATTACATTTTCATTTGGTCCCCTGGATATCCATTGAAGTCATTAGAAAATTGAATTTGTATTTTTAAGATAACACCTTATAAATGTGATCTTCGATCCATCTATAAACTATTTATTATGTGTATTTTATATCCATCCTTCATCCCTTGATGGATTCAAATCTCTAATAATTTCTTTGTGGGATTCAGCGTATGGATAAACATCTTCACTATTATGTAAAATTTAAAGGTTCTCTTACTCTCAATCTATGATGGTGATTGTAACAACGTCACTTCTAGAATTCACATCTCCCATAAGATGTCTACTATGATGAGACTTTGGGAGACTTATTTTATCAAAAAATGATAAGAAATAGGTATAGAATTCAATAGCTTCTTCAAAAATATATCATTCTATAATAAAACCTTATAGCCAAATTCAATTCTTGATATAACCTGTTAGAATATTTATATAATGTTCTATACAGGATATCCATATATAATGGATAGGACCACATAGTTGAACCTCTCTAACCAAGTGAACCATCTGGTGGACCATTGTATTAAGGAATGATGGTGTGAATAACATCTCTAATTTGCATAATATGAATCAAATATTTTTATTCATGATTATAAATTTCATCAGATCAATAACTATAATACATATGGGATCTAAAAAGTAGCATATTCTATTTAACGTATGTTATGAATTTTTAAGCAGAGTTCAACCTAAATCAATGGGCATAAAATATTGCTTCAAAACCTAACATTCATATGATTTTAGTCCCTATAACTTCAAATTAATCTTGGAAATGAAATTCTTGATATTTCATTAATATCTCGATGGAAATTTTACACCATTAAGGAAAATAAAGAATTTTTATTTTTCAATCTGGATAGACTATAATTTAATGGTGGAAGAAAATTCTTCCCTTCATCCTTCATCAATGACAACTCTTCACTTATCTCCATGTTAATCATTTCCAACCTAGCATTGGTGCATTATTTCGTTTTTTAAGGAACATTTAGTAACTTACCAATAACACTATCAAATAAATTTTTTTCTATATGTATGAAATCAAGAAAGTTTGGGGAGGATAAATGATTCCAAAATGATAATTCAAATAAAATTGATGACTATTTTCGAACCTGATTAGTAATGTTTTTTGAAAATGGTTTACCAAAAACAGTGTCAAAATCTTTTACTTTATCGAATAGTTGATCACTTGTTAGTGTTGACCCTGTCAAACCTGATTTGATATTCCCATCAAATGATTTTTTCTAGGATCGGTATTTATTTCATTAAGATAAAAATTTCGGATATCCTAAATACACTATATTTTAGGAATATTTCAATAGAACTGAGTGTGTGCATTCTTTATAAATGTGACACCCCAATATTCCTTTAATTATATAGCCTGAAAATTTTCCATAAGCTGGAAAGTCATTTAACATCTCATAGAACCTGGACCTCAATGCTAATTCTACACTTCTATGAGCATGATACATTGTGCCACCTACATCCCACATCAATTAAATATCTTATATTAATGGAGACAAATAGACATCTATATCATTATCAGGTTTCTTTAGTACATATATAAGAAAATACAACATAAAGTATTTATGATTCATGCATAACCATGGAGGAAACTTATAATTTACCAACATGAAGGTCCGTGTACTATGACTAATAATGTGTACACCATAAATATTTATTCCATATGTAGATAATGAAAGACAAAAATTTCATAGATCCTTTCCAAATTTAGGATACTCTTAATCAATTTTCTTCCACTAAGGAGAATCGGCTATATGACATAGGTTCACATTCTTTATTATTCTATCTTCATACCAAATCAATTGTATCAAGGTTTACTAACATCCATATAGTCATCTAAATTATGGAATGATAGGATAGTACCATACAAATTTAAAAGGACTTGATTCATTTTTCTTATATCAATAAGTGCCACACTTAGGTTATTTTATTACTGATTCATGGTGGTTGATAAATAATATGAAATCATTTAGGAAAGAATGTATTTTTTATATCATTCTTTTTGAACATAGCATTCCTTTAGCTTCATATGTTCGACAAGGAAGTTCATTTTCTTCTTATAGCATATCATTCAGGACACTACGTAGTTTTGTAAAGCTAGTGTCTATCTATCCAATACCATCATTCAAATCATATAAATTAAATACATCTGACAATATTGTATATTTAGTACAACTAGTATACAATAGTTTCTTATCACATCTATTTAACTTCTCAAAAAAACATTGAAAAACCCTGAAGGCCATCTTCAATTTCCATTTTCATGTCTTCCATGTGATCTCCATCATTATTTACACTCATATTCAAATCAAATAATCTATAAACCACATTATCATCCCAATCAGTGTGAACGTTTGGTTTTCCTTATTTTTAGTCCAAAATTTATAGATCTAATATATTTCATGACAATTCAAATGTTATTCCAACTATTTTGGAATATTTTTTCTTGAATAATAACAATGTTAACATAGACAACGGATTTGACAAGGGTTGTAAGCATTTTATATTGAAAACTTGAAGTACTATTTAACTCCATATTCATACTATTTTTACATCAGATTAGTGTGAATCCAATTTCAATTTATATACTTTCTATTAGGTTCATAAAATATTTATTTAACAAAAAAAATACACCTAAGATATTTATTATCAAAGGTAAAAGTTATAGATAATTATGATAAGGGGGACCCAATATTTTATTGTTACAAATAATTTCAGTATGCTTTTAATGAAATTTTTAATTGAATTTTATAAAATAATTACTCCACCATAGGAGTATTTATCCCCTGAGTTCATCCAAAATGATCACCGGTACTTCGTATGGGATGGAAACTACTCAAAGTAGTTCAAGAAACATAGGTTTATATACAGAAGAGATGGGTGATGTGTATCAAGAAATTAAATGTAATAATAACTATTTAAGAGATGAACCTAATGTGGATGATAGTTGTATCCTTGAATCTAAATGATCCTGGGCTAGATGTTCACGAATCACCAGACAACATTTCTTCATTTTTTCCTAAATCTAAAAAGTTTCTCAATCACAAAATGGTTTAAAAAAATATCTGATCATACAATACAAGTTCACAGTGCCCTTACTAATTTTTACCCCTTTCCCCATTCCTAATAGGTTGAGATACAAGATCACCTTGGCTCGAGTATACATAAACCACTATCCCTTGAATAGAAAATTTATTCAACCAAGACTATAATATGCCCTACTAGTTGAAACAGATGCATGATTTCATAGTCCCTCTTATTTCAGATAGTATGGAAAGACTTCTAGTTGGTATAAAAGGAATAAAAAAACATGTTTCTAAGGAGTGATTCATGATTTATGTCACTATCTAATGAGGTACTTATACCCCTATAATACCCTAAGATTTAACTATGTACATTCCTTTAAATAAATACTCTGTTGGGTAAATATTATTACACGCAACACTAAACTAAAACAAACCACAATATACCATATTATAGTGAAAGGTAAACATTAAAACATTCTGAGTATAAAATGTGAAACATCATTATAAAAATTAATATCTGAATAAAAAGTCATGAAATTAAAATGACATTAATATTCTTTTTCATAAAAAATATGTATTATAATTTGAAATATAAATTTATATTCTTTTAAAATAATGATTTAATTTTTTTAAAATACCAAGGGATTGTTGAAATAAAATGAAGAGGAGTAATAAATATGATATTATCAAAATCATCAATGTTAAAAAGACATATTTTTCAAATAAAGTTTTTAAAGTGGTGTGTATATTATCATAAAAAAGTAAATTATTTTTATTTAAAAGATAAATGCTATAATATATAATGTTTCAATATATTAAAATCCATTCATCACTTTAGAGGTTTAAATTGTTAACATGGTGTTAAATTAAGATAGAAGGCTAAAAATAAAACAAAGCTTTATCTTCAATTGATTAGATAAGTGGGTTTTATACCTACCCTGTCTTATAATCCAAATATTTCTAATTTGGATCAAGTTACCAAGAATATATCTTCCTTTTTTATGATAAGCAACTTATATTTACAAGTTATTAACCTATTTTATTTTATATTATTAATATTCTACCTAATTAAAATATTAAATCTTAATTCACACTTTAATAATTTTATTAAAAGATATATTTTATGTTATATCTTTCAAGGGGTTTTGATTCTAAAATTAACAAATCCTTAATGGTTTTCCATATCAATTGGAGAATAAATTTAAGGTTGATACATTTTTAAATGTATTCAATTAATCATAGAGAAACCATATTTCCATTTCATCGAGGGACCAAGATGAATTCACATTACTCTAGTATATGTAAATTAGAGTAACTTTAAGTATATAGAACAAAGATAAACTCAACATGGGATTGGTAAGAAAGAGCACCCAACTTCAATAGAGAAGGATAATAGAATTGAAATTATCCTATAGATCTTTGAGAGCACTAAATACAATATATCTTGAAATAAAGAAAGAATGTGTGACTTCATCCAAATTATTAAAGCCTGCATACAAAACATGAAAATTATCTTTCTTAGAATGAATAAAATAATAAGTGGATAAATTCCAAAAAAAAGTTTTAGGGAAAGATATAAATGAATAAGAAATTAATGACATGATTACTATGAATTAAAATCCTAAAAAATATTTTGAATATTATGTTCAAGAAGTATTACATCATAACACCAATGAAAAATATGTAACAAAGATGTAAAAATTTTCAGTAGAGTTGGAATGCATTAAGGAACTTTCCCTCAAAATAAGAAGAGACATGATAGTGACTCAAGAGGATAATATTAGACATAATATTGACTCCATAGTTTTCCCCACAACTAGAAGAGACTTTATTTTTGATAAGGGTAAATTGGTTTTGATGCTTCTCTTTCATAAAATTGGTTTTTACACTGGACATATATTCTAAAGAAATAACCTATCAAAGTAACACCACAAAATAAATCACAAGATGATGACATATCAAGAAATTCAACCAAAATCCGGTCCATCCATATCAACACATCACAATAAACCACCTTCTTTTAAACACATTTTCAATGTCCCTTTACGAAATCACTCACTCATTTTTTTAACATCAAACCCATTTTTTAAAAATAATTTTCTAAATTTCATATTATAATAAACTACATTAAAAAACCCTTTGAAAGAGAACAAATTTTTTTCAATTACTATATCTTAACTCAAAATTACAAATCTCATCTAAAAACCACTTACAAAATTCAAAAGGATACTTTTTAAATTTTCAAAACCCTACTTGAAATTAATTTTTTAAAATTTCTACATGAAAAGAGACCAATTTTTTTAAAAAACATAATGCGATATGAACTACCTTTTTATACAAACTGTTAGCGTCAAGTGAAAAAAATTAAATCATAATCAAAAAAGCATCAATAAAAAAATAAAATTTTAAAACCATTTCATAATGCGGGGAATTTAAATTATCACTTGAAAGTCCAATAAATATCTTTATGAAAATAATTTTCAAGTCCAATAAATCATTTTAAATTTAAAATACTATTTTAAAGAGTCAATCAGGCAATTTGAGAAGTTAGTAACTCGAAACAATATTCAAACCATTCCTTAAAGATGGAAAAGAATCATTGCTATATATGAAAATCAAGTCAAAATCCAATTTCTAACATAAAAAACAATCAGTAAAATTAATAGTATTATAAAACAATTAAAACACAAATATAAACATCAAGAAATCTACAGTTCTGAAATTAAAGATTTAATCATGGGGGAAAACTAGGACTAAGAGAAGATTAAGAAACCCCTGAGAATAAGGAGAGGAGGATCCCAAGGGAAGATAACATGCCCTAGAAATAAAAGATATAATAAAAATTAGAATCCAGACCCCCCTAGCGTTCATCCTAGTGTGTGTAAAATGAGGAACAGTGTGAAAATGAGAGGGAAAAAATAAATAAAAGGGGAAGGAGAAGAATAAGGAACCTGGCCTATCCAAATCCGATCCAAAATCATAAAATACGGCTGGAGATGAGATGTAGAGGAAGATACCATAAAAATTGAACCCATGAGAGAACTGAGCCAATAAAACACCACACTAATGCATACCGTAGAACCAAAATAAGTAAGCAATGAGAGAGGAGGAGAGAATAATAACATACCATAGATTCGAGTCTTGATTCATATGAGAGAAGTCCATGGGGAGTGTCAACATCAGTGGACTTCCACGAAAGCCTTAGAGGAGTGACTAAAATTGGTTCAATTAGGGTTCTTTAAAAAGAATAGGGAGGGTTTTATCATAACATCAAAAAAATACCGATGAAGATACATTTTATCAATGCTGATAAAGGGTTTATAATTATAATTATAAATAAATATTTTTGTAAAAAAAATTATAAATATTGTTTAAAGATTATAAATGTTTTTATATCATTATATACTTATATATATATATATAATAAATATATTAAATAAATTTATTATTTAAATTTATTTAATATAATTTTATAATTATTTAAATATATATTATTTATTTATAATTATATAAATATTTTAAAATATATATTTATTTATTTATAATTATAATTATAAAATTTTATAAATGATGTAAATATACATTTATAAATATATTTCTATATAGATATATTTATTATTATTTATTTTTAAATATAAAAATATTTGTAAAATTATTTATAATTATAAATATATTTATCTCCTTATATATATTTATGTAATTATATATAACTACAAATATAAATATAGTTAATATTTTCATTATTTAAATATATTTTTTATAATTTTATAATTACATATATATTTATATCATTATATATAATTATATATAAATGATAAATAAATATAAATATAAATATAAATATTGTAAAAATATTCAATATTTAAATATATTTATTATAATTTTATAATTATTTAAATATGTTTTCATTTATTCAAAATTATATAAATAATTTTTTAGATGGGTGAATGGAGATTTAATCTCTCAAAAAATGAGAGCCTTTCACTCTACAGTATGTTGGGGATTTCTCTGGTAATCATAGCACAGTGTTGCCCCTCCTTCTAAGAGGAGTTGTTCATGATGAGATTTTTGGGTATTTTGAGTTCTTAGAAGCATGCAGTAGAAAGATTTTTCATGTTGGGTGTGTTGAGGGTAAGGAACCCTCATTGGTGGTTGCTGGTGAAGCCATGATTTTGGATGAAGAAGATGGAGCCTTGGTGGGTTGCGATGGAAACTTGGTTGTGGATGATGTTAGCGCCAAGGTGGTGGGTGGATGTTGAGGGTTGTGAGACTTAGATCTGGGCTCCTACCTTTTGGTTGGGACAGATAGAAGGCGGATCTGGTCAGATCTTGCTCCTCTTCATGTGTTAGGGGACAATGTGGTGGGATGTGGGTTCTGCGTGACCAGGGGAAAACTGGCGGGTTGGACAGCCTGCCTGAGGCCTAAATGGCGATGATTTGTTTGGGATCCCGGAAATGAGAAATGGTGTGCAGAAGGTGTCACCTCCAATGGTGGGTTTCTCGGTGGTTGGTGAGTTATGGGGATCCTGGCGGTGATGCGATGCTCTATGCGCATTGTCATTTACATCACCGGCCCCATGTCGGTGCGTCGATTTCTTGGCTTGGGAAGAGGAATGGAACAGGCTGGTTGGAGGTCTGAATTTTTGGGCATGGATTGCATCGATGATAGTAAGATCCCAGTGGAGATGGATATGCCAGATGGTAGGTTGCGGTATGGTGATGATCTTTAAGTTGGGAGGCGACGACCTCGATATGGGAGGTGATGACTGGGAGCAAGTATCCATGAAATGTGGGTGAACACATCGGTGGCGTACAGGCTGTCTTGCAGGCTAGATGTAATTGGTGAAGTTTATCAGTGGCCCTTAGGGCCTTTTTATTTTATTTTATTGGTTTTTGGATGTTTATTGATGTGGGTTTCTAAAATCAATATTAAAATTTTAATAAATTACATAAATAATTGGTGTATGTGTTTCTATATAAAATTTTATTAATAGCATAAATATTTGTGTGTGTGTGTGTGTTTTATATAAAAACTCATTAATTATAAATATGTATGTGTGAAATCAATGTAACACACTTTAGATGTATGTTAAATTCAAAAATCAAACATAATGCAGTTAATGCCCATTACATGATACAATTAGTCAATATTTTTTATTAATATTAATTTTTTTATTATAAACATTTCCTCAAAAAATATATGACATATTTAATGTAGGAATACATATTTTATATTATATAAATCGTATATTAGGAAATATTATATACATTAATATATATATATATGGACAATTATGTATGAATTTATTTTTATATTAAATGTATTAATAAATAATTATGTATAAAAACCATTGAAAATGAATAAGAAATTAATATGTTTTTAATCATTACATTTATCATTTTCTATATTCATTTTTAATAAATATTATTTATTACTATTTATAATTGATGTGTATATATATATTAAATTTAGCATTTTTTATTAATTATTATTTCATTAATAAATTTTTTAATAATTTTGTAATTTCTTCATTTTTAAATTTTTTTAATACAATTTATTCATTTTAAATTTTTTGGTTTAATTATTACAGTTTATTCATATTATATATCTATATTTATAAAATAAAATTTATTAATTTTCATAATTTCTATGTATGTATATTAAATTTATTCATTTTTTAATAACTATTTAATTTATAAATGTTTAAATGTTTTTTCTATTTACTCATATTTAGGTTTTATTTATTTAATTATTTCAATTTATTCATTTTTTATATCTATATTTAATATATACTGGTAATTAATATTTATAATTTATTTATATATATATTAAATTTGTTAATAATTATTTAAGTATTAAAGATTTTAGTATTTTCTTAATTTTTTCATTTTTAATTATTATTTGTTTAGTTATTTCAATTTTTATTTTTAATAATTCTACATTTTTTATAAGTTAAAAAATATGGGGGAGGAGGGTCATGTGTAGGGCAATTAGGTAGTTGGGTCAAGTCGTGTAGGACACGACCTTTTGTATGAGGGTGAGTCATGGCCTATGTGAAGTATAGAGTAAGCCTCAACCTATACAGGCCCATGATGGGGCCCATATGGAAGTGTCTGCAACATGTATGCAGGAACCCATCCCCATAGGAGGCTTCTGATATTGTGATGCGGTGGAATTATATATAAAGTATCGGTCATTCCTATATAATTTCAATGTGGGACTCATATAAACTAACAGGATTTTTATCAGTGCTAAAAATAAATTGCTGAAAATGATATACATTATTAGCACTGAACAAAAGGGCAGATAAATATAACACTTTATTAGCACTTTTTTAGGACCGATTAATGGTATTATTTATCAATTCTTTTTAGCACTGATAAAGGAATCCTTTATTAGCGATTTCACTAGTGCTTATAATGGATAGAATTATAAACTGTGTGTTTTGTAGTAGTGTTCTATTACAGAATTGGGTTCACTCCCTATTATAGTTCATATTATTTCATGGGACATCAATCTTTACCTAATACATTGGAGGGCTACAAATTTTCTGGCCCACCCATCACAAAATGAAAGTTATATAGTGTGTGCCACAATATCATAAAAACATTCATCATTTCATCATAGAATAACCCATTTAAACAAATGTTTTTTACAAATTTCTCATCATCATATAATCATAGTCCATCTTGAGAAAGGTACTGTAAGGTATCATAAAACCATTCACTATTTCATCATAACTCAATTAACTTATTGGAAACAAATGGGTTTCACAAAAAATTCCTAAAATGTCATCATGAGAATCCATACAAAGAATGAAATTGTATCGTATTACAAGATGTTATCCCCAGTGAATTAAAATAATACTTCATGGATGTTGTCATGGTTAAAAAATACCTTTTAATTTTCATTTTAATATATCCTTGAAAATTGGGAAAATATAATTCTATTTTAGTATATTTAAAAACTAAAAATTCCCATATTATTGAGAAAAATATTTTCTTGGAAAATAACCGTGTAAACTTGTTAAATAATATTTAAATAAAAAATGGTCATGGTGATGGGAAAATATATTCATTCAAAAAAAATTTAAATCAATATTCCTTTCACAGATTTAGAAAAATTAATTATATATAGCATGTTTGGAAAACATTGTAAAAAATAAATTTTAAACCATTAAAAAGAAATAAAAATATGTTTGAAAATGAATTTTAAAAAATAATTAGATCATAGAAAAGAAAATTATAGGTAACATTTTAAATAACATGGACATGAAGGAGAATGGTTTCCTCTAGAAAAAGAATAAATAAGGCAAGATTTTCTTAAAAATATTTCATTGACCATTTTAAGTGCAAAATGTAAGAATATGGTACTAATATTTGAATATTTGAGAAATATCCTTATGTGAATAAACTTTATGGGGTTTAAAGTATATGGATTATATAATTTACCTCAATTAAAACTTTGCATTAATAGGGTTGAAATGAAATGAAATTATAAAATAAACTCTTACCTTATGTCTCGTCTTCCTTCTTACATGTTCAAACATCGTATATAAAAAATTAACATTTATTATACATATATTATATAAAAATATTCATACATTAATTACTATATATCATTCCTTTATAGTTTCCAATTACCTTTTTATTAACAACCCTTTATTAAAATGAACATTCGGGTAAAAATAGGGTTGTTTTCCATGCATGTTTCGGTTCAACAGTTTCATTCCTTGCACCTTCTTTCTTGTACCAATCATCTCCATAATCTTAATGATATAATAATTATCATATTTAGGCATTATATACACATTTATAAACCCTCATACAAGGCGGTGATGAAAAAATATTTACATCACTTCAAAGAGATGATAGTTTGTAGGTACACATGAGTGATGTTTCCAGTTTTCTATAGATGGAATGAAAGAAAGATAAATAATAGTTAAATATTATATAATCTTATTTATATTATAAATATATTATATATTTGTTTAATCTATACTTATGATGATCTATGTAAATAGTAAATCCCAAAAATTACATCACTTCATGAAGGGGGTAGCCCACACGTATGCACGAACGAGGTTATAATTTCCCATTAGATGGGAAGGAGATAGAAAATGGTAATAACATTAATATAAAAACATATATATTTAATAATGAAACTTATTAAATCATGTAAATATGGGTATAGAAAATTTTTAGGAGGTTTAAGAATAAATAAACAAAAAAAATGTAGGTAAGAATATATATCTATTTTTGTGTATCATCATTTCAAAATCACCATAACGATTTTTGGATCAGTATTTTAGAAATAAAAAAACTTCAAGGTCATAGATAAAGATTTTGGGAGACTATTTGGGTAGATATTATCTGAGATAAATGGATAAAGTGGTGTGGATAACTGATAAGAGTATGTTCTCTTTTATAAGCGAGGTGGGTGGAAAATTTGTAAATATTAAGATCATTCGAACATAATAATGTCACTATCATAAGAAAGTGGATCCAAATTTCCAAATATTCAAAGATAAGAACGGTAAGGTCAAAATGAAAAAAAAATTAAATCAAGTGTTTTGTTATATTCTAAACCTTATCACTTAGGTCGATTCCACTTTTAACCCTTATCATGGTAATAATGTTTTTTTCATGGTAAATATTCATTATGGATAAAAAATAATTTAACCATATTAAATAATATTAATTTTTATGATTCCAAATATATAATAGATTTTATAATATTCAATTCCTATAAGTGGTAAAAATAAATTTAATATCCACGTACAAAACACGTAAAAATAATTTTTAGTGAAAAGGTATTTTGAACCACAAAAAAATGGTTTATTCTCATTATTTTCCTAGTATCAACCATTATAGGAATGTTAATATATTTTATTAATTAAATTAACTGAAAAATACATTAGAAACATTCATAAATAGTGTTTTTTAATTTATTAATACAAAAATACATTGTGCTCATAAAAACAGTTTTCTGAAAAATAACTCTTCTTAACATCGAATGATTTTATCTGCACTTATAATAAATTGATAAGAAATGTATGAATTATTATTGATTTTATATATTAAATATCAATATATTTTATCAAAATCATAGTTTATTAGAGATATCCTTTTTTGGGAGGAAAAATGGTTTCTTCAGCTTGCGAGAACGCCCCTAACGCGCCGCCGGTTTTTCAAATTTTCCCGAACGTTGTATCCTCTTCAGCTTGGCCCCCAGCGGCTTCTCTAGCCCCTCTGTCCCCCATGCCTGGCCCTTCTGTTACTCTTGCTATCCCCTGGTGCCCCCGGATCCTGCTCTCCCTCATGGCAGCCTTCGCTCGGGTCCCTCCTTTAGGGATGTTCTGCGTGGCCCGTTGACCTCGGACTCCTGCTTCCCGGACGTCTCTATGGCCTTTCTGAAGGAGTCGCGGCTTAGATCCTATGTTTCCCAAGATTTTTCGTCATCGGAGATTGAAGATGTTGTGGCATGCCTCAAGTGGACGCTGGTGGCAAGGTTCGGGGGCACGAAGCCACCCCTTCAGACCTTCCAGTGCTTTGTTACCTCGTGGGGCCTGGTTGATTCGGTGCGGATCTCTGTGGTCCATCAGAACTCCTTTTGTCTGGTCTTTTCTTCAGAGGCTGACTTCATATGGGCATGGTGTAAAGCTCCCCGATCCTTGGGGCGTTGTAATTTCAGCTTGTCTCGATGGTCTATGGAGGTCCACAATGGAAAGGAAATCCCTATGGCTGTAGTCTAGATCTGCCTCCGTGGTTTACCGCTACCGTTCCAAAATGGAGCCTTCCTCAGATCCATCGGTGATACTCTTGTTGGATTCATGTGCTCAGACGATCGCACCCGAAGTTGTGCTGATACGTCTATGGCACATATCTGCGTTGAATTGGACATGTCCTCTCCTCCCCCTGGATCCCTTGATTTTCGGGTGCAGGGATCAGTATGCCGGAATCAGGATATTCTATACACGGTCTTCCCCAGGTATTGTTCGCACTGCTTTCTTCAGGGCCACTCCCTTCAAATTTGTATAAGATCTCATTTAGGCGGTCGTCGGAGGCCTCCACAGGAGGAAAAAAGAGATTCGGTTCAGCATAATCAGTGGTTTTCGTGTCCCTCGGACGGCTCCCTGACGTTATCTCGGTCCCTGTATTGAGGTTCGGTGGTGCCCCCCCTTATATCCCCAAATCATGATCCTGTGGCCTTCCAGGATACTCCTATTGGAGTTGGTGGTCTAGAACCAACTACTTTGTACTTTATTATTTAAATAAAAGCCTTATCACATCTTGATTGTTCTTCTGCGTGACATGTCATGTGATAATTTCCTAAGGACAGCTGTTGCATTAAAGGGTTGTAGCGGATCCCTACTATGATGAGAACCCAAAAGTGCCATAACATTGTTCTTGAATGTATGTTCTATGGCCGGATGATATTATTTGAGGGACACAAATAATACAGGTCATTAGGGGTGAGGACTCATAAAACTTGGAGGCACCTTCTCATGGTGTGCGCCCTTGGTAATATCCAGGAGGATATTATGAGAACGAAACCCGCCAGTATGAAATCCACATTTCATAGTGTCATTGGATGTTCCTATCTACAGACATGTGTATTGATCCTTAGACTTTAAGATTATTATTAATGGGTATTACAACTCGTGCACTTAGATGTATTGATGAAAACTATGATGACACACTGTTCGCAGCGAGGTGGGATATGTTGGGTTCTTCACGAGTAATACCGCATTAATAGATAATGCGAGAAAAGATTTGTCCTTTCCGTTCCATAATGGAAGTAGATATCTCAGGCCCTTTGATGGAATTGATATAGCCTAAATAAATCCATGGCCATGGTAAGGTATGGGCAAGTTCAATTCCGGGAAGTCAAAGAAAGAATAATCAAGCACATGGGTTGATGGCACTAGCATGCAACCCGCATGATTGGAGATATCGAGACAGAGGGATTATATTACACTGTAAGCATTCGTAGGAGGTGACACGTCATTGCGGTGTTACCTTCTTTCTCTATGGGTGCCTTGGCGTGTTGCTACACGCTAACCTTGGACTTTAGGCAGGCTCAGCCTAATGCCACTGAGAAAGAGGCCTAGAGGGTTACACACTAAGTGTGTCCATGTATCTCAGTTAAATATTAATTTAACAAGTTAAATAAATATTATTCCCGACTGTGGTTTAATAATTATTTAAGGATGTCTGATCGCATTTATTTTGACACTAGTTATTCGAGAGAATATACTGTGGATAAAATAATATATTTATTAGCGAGTAATGCAGTTACATTTATTTAAGAAATAAATAGTCATTACTCAAGGTCTAACAAATGTGGTGGAGAAAAATGGAAAATAACAGTACACGCCGTGTATATTAAATATACACTCTGT
This sequence comes from Viscum album, assembly GCA_963277665.1. Taxonomy (NCBI): domain Eukaryota; kingdom Viridiplantae; phylum Streptophyta; class Magnoliopsida; order Santalales; family Viscaceae; genus Viscum; species Viscum album. Next base: position 1,975,774,228 of record OY728131.1, read on the forward strand.
GTAGTTTTATGGAGAACAAGTACACGCCGTGTATTAATTATTACACGCCGTGTAGTTTTTCCAATTGGTATTTTGAGGATTTAATATTGTTTTATTAAATGATATTTATTATAATCAGCGTGGGCGCATGTCAAGGAATTAATAATTCGACATGGGGATTTTCAATAAGAGTTAATGAAATAAATAAAACGCGTAACGCGTTTATTTATTGTCATAACTCTATTAACCTCAAACCTAATTATAAATATCCTCGCAACCCCAACATTTTTTTAGATCCATTGTTGTGCACAACGGATTTGGAAATACTCTCAAGCCAAGAGAGAATTCCCTTTCCACCAAGAACGCCCTCAAGTTTTAAGAGCAAGATCCTCCACCGGATCAAGGCGGTCGAAGGCGGACATCGCAAGCGAAGGTTCTTCTGCGCTAGCACCCGGAGATCTCTTCGGCGACGTCCGGAGATACGTGACACACGTGTGGATCACCGCTAGAGGAATCCTACACTTGGATTCTACGACGCAACGACGAATCACCGAATTGTGACCGGACACATCAACGAAGAAAGAATTCCAACGAGGTAATTCTTATGCATTAATTAAATTAATTATAATCAACATATGATGATCCTCTTTAAGGGTTCCGGGACTCATCTTTTCTTTTCGTTCTTCATTCTATTCTGAAGATTCAGCATTTTATATCGTGACTGATCTCGGATTGAACATTGTTTAACGAAAAATTAAGTTGGGTAACCCCGCCAACGCGCTTCCGCTGTTCCCAGAACCTACAAGTGGTATCAGAGGGGTCATATCGTTGGTTATAATTATTTAGTTTTTTGTTGGTGATTTACGCATTTAATAATTTAGTTATTTTAATTCATGTTTAATGGTTCTGGAAATCTGAATATCGAGATCTGTTCCTCCTCTCTCGTTTCTCGTTCACCTCACAGAAACGGATTTTTCTTTTAATTTTGATTAAAATAAAATAGAGGAACTCATCTGGAGGAGCCAAATGTTTCTGTCCGTATAACACCAGAATACACGGCGTGTATTCGGAAGTACACACTGTGTAGTCTAGGTTCAATGCATTGACTGATCTTCCAAATCAGGCCGTGTATTGGATTCTTTCTAAGAATTTAAGACGTCGTGTGTTGACCAGAAACAGGTGGCACATGGTTTCCGGAATACATGTTGTGTGGTCCAATGAACACGGCGTGTAGTCCCTTCGGGTTAGGGTTGGGTCGTGTACTCCGTACATAGCTTGCCCGGCTGGAAACCGTGTAACGCGGAAACTACACGGCGTGTGTCCCATTGTACACGCCGTGTACTCCGAAAATTTCCTAAGTACATTAACACACCCTATCCCCGGGCGTGTACTTCGGATGGACGGTGAAGAAAAAGTACACGCCGTGTAGTCGGAACTACACGCCGTGTACTCACCCAAATTACGCAGATTTATTAAACTTTATTATTATATTATACAAACCCTTGAGACGTGTACCATGGTGTAGGCGTAAAGCTGAGGCACAACACGTGATAGGTGTTTTATATATATGTGTTTAATTTTACATCTGCGTAATAAATGGGAATTCGCCGGGTTTCCTCCAAGGTACAAGTTGTGTACAAGGATAATTTTAAATGAATTTATGTGTTTAAAATTATGATGGATGAGAATCTCAAGGAAATTCAGAAAATGGATTTAAGATAAAAGGATTGATTAATTAAAGATAATTAATTGATTCGAGCGTGATTTATTTTAAACAAGAACGATTAAAGAATTTAATGCTAGTTTTATTTATGCGTAAATATCGTTGCATGTATGGATGATCATTAGCTAGACCAAGACCTTTGTATGTGAATGGTTTCATTTAATTTATTTATTTAAATTAAATTTGTTGGCATGCGAGCCATCTCCTCATTAATATGTAGGGCCTGCGCGCCCAAGGATTCTTTTATGTAAAAACCCCTTTTTCCCCTCACCTGCGTGTGAGATAAATGCATATGTAATTGATGGAGCTCCCAAGATAGTGGAGGAGTCTCAAGTCAGGAGCCGAGATGAAACCAATCCAAGGAGATACAAAGGTGGACAGGTGGAAATCTATAAACACGAACCCGAAAGGTTCAAGGTGTTTCTCTCCTAGGTCTTGGGTTAGTTTATCAACCGCTAGATAAACTAACCAATAGAAAATCTCATGATCATACCATTTATTTTATTTCTGTCAGTTTCATGGTTTATTTATTGTGGGTGTGTTGTCACGATCACACAATTAATGAATTAAACGAGCATGCAAGATGGAACTAAAATAAAATTGGCTTATACGTAAATATTATCTTAGACATGGTTAATCACTTAAGTATATCCCACTTAATATTAACAAGCATGTAATCAAAGATAATAAAATGGCAATTTACGTATAAGGATAAAATCCATCAAAATAAATATTAAGTCGGCATAGCCTTCCGTAATCTTGGTTAGAATCGAACCATAGTTCAAAGTGCTTGACCAACCCTAGTTGGGGTGCTTTTAATTATCGGGGAATTCTAATTCAAGGTTTTGGGTTGACATGACTTGGTTCGAATCAAGGGTTGACTGCCACAGCAGGACTTGGTGTGACCAAGAGGCAAAGGTTGAGGAAATCCAAAAAAGGATTTCAGGATTGGGGAGTCCACTCAGCGGATCAAGGAACTGCGAGTTAATGCAGTTGAAATTTGGAATGCCTACCTAAAACCCTTCAAGTTGCTTGACTAACCCTAGTTGGGGTAATGCGAAGGGCAAAATGGATCCTTGCCACTAGAATATTCACGCAATAGAATATTCCGATGTCAATGGTGAGGGCTATTGGATTTCGATAAAATAGTGGGAGACTAATAAGTATTAATTTATTTATTTGTCTCAATTTTTATAATAAAGTACTAAACCTTTGCTCATCTTAAATTGTAGAAACGGCAAGAAAATGACTTCAAACATATCATTGTGCACCATACTCGAAAAAGAAAACCTTATCACCGGAACCAATTTCCAAGAGTGGCAAAGGCATTTACGCGTCGTCCTTCTCTACGAAAGGAGATTATATGTGCTGGAAGAGCCTATTCCAGTTGTGCCTGGGAAAGAGGCTAGTGATGAGGAATTATCTCTCTACATGAAACACATGGATGATGCCACAGATGTCCAGTGTTTCATGCTATCGTCCATGTCTAATAATCTCTTGAAGCATCATGAAAACATGGATGCGTATAGCATGATGTCTCACCTTAAAGATCTCTACCAAGAGAAGGCGAGACAGGAGAGGTATGAGATCTCCAAAGCTTTGTTTACCACGAAGCTTGGAGAGTCTGCACCAGCTGGGCCTCATGTGGTCAAGCTTATTGGCTACATTAAACGCTTGGACATCTTAGGGATTAAATTCCCAGATGAGTTGCGTACAGATCTCATCCTATCATCATTTCCCAAGACCTTCTCTAGCTTCATTGTCAACTATAACATGAGCGGCAATGAGAAGAGTCTATCGGAGCTTCTGACCTTGATTCGCTAGGTAGATAAGGACATGGGGCGTCACAAACCCGCGGTCCTTATGGTGAACAAGAAAAGGAAGGAAAAGGCAAAGGGGCCAAAGACTTATAAACGGTCTGAAGCCCCCGAGCACCGTCCCTCCATGAAGGGGAAGATCCAGAGGCAAGGCAAGGAACGGGAAGCAGTGTGTTTTTCATGTGGCAAGCAAGGCCACTGGAAGAGGAACTGCACCCAGAAGCGTGGGGATGCTAAAGGTGTGTTCGTTATCGAGTGCAATCTTTCTATTTCTACACATTGGGTATTAGATACAGCTTGTGGGGCTCACATCTGTATTAAAATGCAGGAACCAAGTAGATTTAGAAATATCGCCAGAGGAGAGGTGGATCTTCGAGCTGCCAATGGCGCAAGGCTGGCCGCGTTGGCTATTGGCGACTATCACCTCTCATTTCCAACTGGCATGATTTTGGTTTTACAAAACTTTTATTTTGTGCCTAGTGTTACCAAGAACATAATTTCTATATCTTGTTTGGATATGGATGGATTTATTTTCAAGTTTGGAAATAAGGGTTGTCTCTTTTATAAGAACAACGTATGTTATGGTATGGCACATTTGAATAATGGTTTGTATGTATTAAATTATGAAAATCAAGTGTTGGCAATCGATAACGAAACAAACTCACATGAATCATACAAAACCCAGTTATGGCATCACCGCCTTGGTCATGTGAACGAGAAACGCTTGACAAAGCTCTGCCAAGATGGCTATTTAGACTCTACTAAGCTAAAACCACTTGATAGATGTCACGCTTGTTTATAAGGAAAATGACCAAGCCGCCTTTTGGTGGACAAGGTGAAAGGGCCACAGAGCTTCTAGGATTGGTACACACAGATGTGTGTGGACCATTTCCAGTAAAAGCTAGAGGTGGATATTCTTACTTTATTACTTTTACTGATGATTTGAGTAGATATGGATATGTCTACTTAATGAGGTATAAGTCAGAGTCCTTAGAGAAATTTAAGGAATTCAAGAATGAAGTAGAGAATCAACTTGGTAAGAAGATAAAGAAGCTTTTATCGGATCGAGGTCGAGAATATCTGAACCAAGAGTTCATCGATCTTCTACGGGAGTCTGGGATTCTATCTTAGATCACTCCTCCTTATACACCACAGTGGAATGGTGTTAGTGAAAGGAGGAACCGCACCGTGTTGGACATGGTGAGGTCGATGATGAGTCATGCGGATCTTCCATTATCCTTTTGGGGATATGCATTACAAACTGCAGCATACACATTAAACTGAGTACCAACTAAGGCGGAAAATGGAATTACATTTGAGTTATGGAATGGAAGGAAACCCCACATTGTCGCACACACGTGTATGGGGATGCGAGGCATTTGTTAAGACCTTCTCAGGCAACAAACTAGCACCTCGTGGCATGAAGTGTATCTTTATAGGATATCCCAAGGAAACAAAAGGATATTACCTATATAACCCCCAAGACATGAAAGTGACTCTCGCCAGACAAGCCATCTTTCTTGAGAGGGAGTACATCCTCAAGAAGGATAGTGGGAGCAAGATTGACTTCGACGAAGTTGATGCTCAAGATACACAAAAGTTGGTACAGGAACAAGTTCCACAGGTCCCCGTGGAAGAGGTTCCAGAAACACAAGTACTGCGTAGGAGCTCAAGAGAGGTAAGGGAACCAGAGAGATTTGGTTTCCTAGTCACCGAGGATGGTGAATCATTATTGTTGGACAATGATGAACCTCTCTCCAACAAGGAAGAAGTAGAAATCTCAGAAGCTGCAAGATGGCTAGAAGCTATGAATTCTGAGATGGATCCCATGTATCTGAACCAGGTTTGGGTTCTGGTCGATGAGCCAGTTGATGTAAAGCCTGTTGGATGCAAATGGGTATTCAAAAGAAAGCTGGACATGGAAGGTCAAGTTAGAACATATAAAGCAAGGCTAGTGGCTAAAGGATTCAGATAGCGTCAAGGAATTGACTATGATGAAACCTTCTCACCAGTTGCCATGTTTAAATCCATAAGAATCATACTTGCCATAGCAGCTTACCATGACTACGAGATTTGGCAGATGGATGTCAAAACAGCATTCCTTAACAGGAACCTTCAGGAAGATGTCTATATGACACAACCAGAAGATTTTGTGACACTAGGTAAAGCCAAATGGGTTTGCAAGTTGCAGAAATACATTTATGGATTAAAGCAAGCATCCAGGTCATGGAAAATTCGATTTGATGAAGCCATAAAGGAATTTGGTTTCATTAAAAATGAATGTGAGCCATGTGTTTATAAGCGGTTTAATGGGAATGTGGTCGCCATCCTAGTGGAATATGTTGATGACATATTGCTTATTGGAAACGACGTACCAGCCTTACAGTCAGTTAAGGACTCGTTGAACAAGTGTTTCTCCATGAAGGACTTAGGAGAAGCAGCCTACATTCTAGGGATCAAGATCATTCGTGATAGATCCAAGAGGTTGCTTAGACTAATTCAGGGTACATACATTGACCAGATACTAAAGATATTTAGTATGGAAAAATCCAAGAGGGGATTGGTTCCAGTGTCACATGGCTTACATCTTTCTAAGAAAATGTGTCCCCAGACACAACAGGAGAAAGATAGGATGAGCAAGATCCCATACGCTTCGGCTATAGGATCCATCATGTATGCCATGTTATGTACCAGTCTTGATGTTGCCTATGCAGTGAGCATGGTAGGCAGATATCAAGCAGATCCAAGAGAACAACATTGGACTGCTGTTAAGACTATCCTTAAGTATCTGAGAAGAACTAAGGATATGTTCCTGGTGTATGGAGGAGACGAGGAGCTTTTCATCAGAGGGTATGCTGATGCTGGTTTTCAAACAGATCAGAATGATCTGAAGTCACAATATGGATATGTTTTCTGTCTCAATGGAGGAGCTGTGAGCTGGAAGAGTTCAAAGAATCCATTTGTCGCCGATTCTACAGCGGAGTCCGAGTATATAGCGGCTTCTGATGCAGCCAAAGAATCCGTTTGGATTCGGAACATTGTCCAGGAGCTTGATGTGGTGCCTAGCATTAAAGATCCCATTACATTGTATTGTGATAATACTGCAGCAGTGGCTCTTGAAAAAGAACCAAGGTCACATCAACGGACAAAGAACATACTCTGGAAGTATCACCTCCTGAGGGATTTCTATCAAAGGGGTGAAGTTGCAGTGAGCAGAGTGTCCACGGAAGAGAACGTGGCGGACCCCATGACTAAAGGCCTATCTCAGCAGAAGCATGAATATCATGTGAGAGCTAGCGGGTTAAAGGTTGTTAGAAGTTGGCTCTAGTCCAAGTGGGAGTCTGTTGGAGTTGGTGTTCTAGAACCAACTACTTTGTACTTTATTCATTAAATAAAAGCATTATCACATCTTGATTGTTCTTCTGCGTGACATGTCATGTGATAATGTCCTAAGGACAGCTGTTGCATTAAAGGGTCATAGCGGATCCCTGCTATGATGAGAACCCGAAAGTGCCATAACACTGTTCTTGAATGTATGTTCTATGGCTGGATGATATTATTTGAGGGACTCAAATAATACAGGTCATTAGGGGTGAGGACTCATAAAACATTGAGGCACCTTCTCATGGTGTGCGCCCTTGGTAATATCCAGGAGGATGTTATGAGAACGAGACCCGCCAGTAGGAAATCAACATTTCATAGTGTCATTGGATGTTCCTATCTACAGACGTGTGTATTGATCCTCAGACTTTAAGATTATTATTAATGGGTATTACAACTTGCGCACTTAGATGTATTGACGAAAACTGTGAAGACACACTGTTCACAGCGAGGTAGGATACGTTGGGTGCGTCACGAGTAATACTGCATTAATAGATAATGCGAGAAAGGATTTGTCCCTTCTGTTCCATAACGGAAGTAGATATCTCAGGCCCTTTGATGGAATTGATATAGACTAAATAAATCCATGGCCATGGTAAGGTATGAGAAAGTTCAATTCCGGGAAGTCAAAGAAAGAATAATCAAGCACATGGGTTGATGGCACTAGCATGAAACCCGCTTGATTGGAGATATCGAGACAAAGGGATTATATTACACGGTAAGTGTTCGTAGGAGGTGACACGTCATTGCGGATTTAACTTCTTTCTCTATGGGTGCCTTGGCGTGTTGCTAGACGCTAACCTTGGACTTTAGGCAGGCTCAGCCTAATGCCACTGAGAAAGAGGCCTAGATAGACACACACTAAGTGTTTCCATGTATCTCAGTTAAATATTAATTTAACAAGTTAAATAAATATTATTCCTGACTGTGGTTTAATAATTATTTAAGGATGTCTAATCGCATTTATTTTGACACTAGTTATTCGAGAGAATATATTGTGGATAAAATAATATATTTGTTAGCAAGTAATACAGTTACATTTATTTAAGAAATAAATAGTCATTACTCAAGGTCTAATAAATGTGGTGGAGAAAAATGGAAAATAAAAGTGCACGCCGTGTATATTAAATATACACGCAGTGTAGCTTTATGGAAAACAAGTACACGCCGTGTATTAATTATTACATGCCGTGTATTAATTATTACACGCCGTGTAGTTTTTCCAATTGGTATTTTGAGGATTTAATATTGTTTTATTAAATGATATTTATTATAATCAGCGTGAGCGCATGTCAAGGAATTAATAATTCGACATGGGGGTTTTCAATAAGAGTTAATGAAATTAATAAAACACATAACGCATTTATTTATTGTCATAACTCTATTAACCTCAAACCTGATTATAAATATCCTCGCAACCCCAACATTCTTTTTAGAGCCATTGTTGTGCACAACAGATTTGGAAATACTCTCAAGCCAAGAGAGAATTCCCTTTCCACCAAGAACGCCTTCAAGTTACGAGAGCAATATCCTCCACCGGATCAAGGCGGTCGAAGGCGGACATCACAAGCAAAGGTTCTTCCGCGCTAGCACCCGGAGATCTCTTTGGCGACGTCCGGAGATACGTGACACACGTGTAGATCACCGCTAGAGGAATCCTACACTTGGATTCTATGACGCAACGACGGATCACCGAATCGTGACCGGACACATCAACGAAGAAAGAATTACAACGAGGTAATTCTTATGCATTAATTAAATTAATTATAATCAACATATGATGATCCTCCTCAAGGGTTCCAGGACTCATCTTTTCTTTTCATTCTTCATTCTATTCCGAAGATTCGGCATTTTATATCGTGACAGATCTCGGATTGAACATTGTTTAACGAAAAATTAAGTTGGGCAAACCCACCAACGCGCTTCCGCTGCGCCCGGAACCTATAACTCCGGCAGGGTGTGACTCTTCTTCATACATGGAGATGATGCCTATTGTTCACATGGTCCTGCCTGTTCCCTCAGCTATTCCAGTCGGCCCCTCTTGCAGCCATCTTCTACTTCCTAATGTGTCTGATAGCGTGAAGGTATTGTTGGGGAATTATTGGCCCCTAGGTGCTCTGCCTATGCTAATGGCCCCCTCTAGAAATCATGTCAATTGATTAGAGGAGCAAGGGAATCTGGTCTCGGAGGAGCTATATCTTCCACTTATCCCCAGCAAAGATCAATGGCATAAGTCCCCCGTGGATCTCAGCAGTCCTCCAGGCTCTCCTCTTCCTTCAGTCCCTGGTACCCCTGCCTGCACAAGGAGAGCAGGTTCGGCCCAGGGAGCAGTGCCGCCCAGTGATCAGGAATGCTCCTCTCCTTCCCCTCTGCACATCGTTAAGCTGAACATAGGAATTTGTACAAGATCGAAATCTAGGCTACAGATGGATTGTCTTGTCCCCCATTTCACTAAGGCCAAGAGCTCTGGGGCCAGTTCCAGGGCACTCTCCTTTTGATGGTGCGTATTATCATGTGGAATTCTCAGGGCCTCGGTGCTCGGGTCAAAACAGATTTCATAGCCGCCGATATTGGTCAACGTAAGTCCACTATTGTTGCAATCCTTGAACATAAACAAAATCCTTTGAGGATAGGTGAGTTTGCAAGAAGACTCAAGATGCAGGGATACATGCATGCTGATCCCACCAATAGTCACATTTGGATCTTTTGGCACAAGAGTACGGATGTGGAGGAGGTCCAGGAAGGTGATCAGTTCATCACCACCAAGGTGTCACAGGAAAATCGTTTCTTTTTTTCTTCTTTCATCTATGGGAGTTGTGTGCCCAAAAAAGACAGGTTTTATGGCACAAAATTAATTCTTTTGATCCAGGTAACCAGCCATGGATTGTTGGTGGGGATTTCATCATCATGGCTACACCAGAGGAGAAGAAAGGTAGGGGTCCTTTCCCGAGGAATGCCACCATGGACTTTGTCCAATTCATGGCGAGCAAGGGCCTCATGGACCTCGGTTATTTTGGCGATCACTTCACCTGGTGTAATAACCAAAGGGGAATCCATTGCTCGTGGAGTCTCCTTGATCGCTGCCTCTCCAACATCCATGCCCTCTCCATTTTTGATAATACTAAGGTTAAACATTTGGTGTGTGGAGTCTCGGACCACTCACCTCTACTGGTCTCGTTGTCCTTGAGCTAGGAGACCCATGTCAGATTCAGGTTTTCTCAATAGTGGACCCTCTTGCCTAGATTCCAGCAGTTGGTGAAGGAGATTTGGAAAGGTCCCATGCAGGGTCACACTTGGATTTCTTTTCATAACAAACTAAGGGGGCTTAAAGATGCGCTCCAAGCTTGGACTAGATCGTTGCCCCCCATTGGCAAGGACATGGATATGCTAATGGATAACATCAGCCACCTCTTGACAGGTCTAGAGGAGGTCTGGGATGATCAGGTGTTCGATGAGCTGTCTAAAATGAAGGACTCCTTGGCTGACATGATTTTGAAGAAGGAAAGGTTGGTAAGGGAGGAGGCACGGATCAAGTGGCTGAGGGAGGGTGATAGGAATACTACCTTCTTCCATGCCCTAATTAAAGGGAGGAGGCCGACTACTCCCAACATTCGTCTCGAGGATGGCACCTACTCAGACGATATGGACACCGTGGGGGCACAGGCCCATATATTCTTCTCTGACTTATTGGCAGATCCCAACCCATGCATGGAATCCAGGTACCCGGGAGGTAATGGAGATATTATGGACCTGATCCCTAACCAAGTTTCAGAACAGGACAATGTGGTGCTGAGTTCTATTCCTGATGAGATAGAAATTTTTGAGGCGATGTTGAGGCTTAACCCGGAGAGTGCGCTGGGTCCTGATGGTTTCCCGGGATCGTTTTATCGGATCTCCTAGGATGTGGTTAAAGATGATATAGTTGCAGTGATCCAGGATTTTTTCCGAGGTGGGTGTTTACCGAGGGTCGCGGCGGCCTCTACCCTAGTGCTTATTCCCAAGATAAGAAATCCTACCTCCCTCGCGCACTTTAGACCGGTGAGCATGTGCAGTGTTCCTTACAAAATTCTGGCTAGCATAATCAACTCAAGGATTGCTACTCAACTGCCTAGATGGGTATCTCTGGAACTACATGGTTTTGTGAAGGGGCGCTGCATTCAAGGGGTTATAGCCTTGGCCCAGGAGCTGGTCAGGGATATTGATACTAAAACTCATGGATTAAACATGGCTATCGAGTTGGACATGAGCAAAGCATATGATCGCTTCGAGTGGAGTTTCATCAACATTGTGTTAAAAGCTATGGGGTTCTCATATTGTTCTACTGACCTTATTTTCAGGTGTTTCAGCTCTTCTTGTTTGACGGTCTCTTTTATGGGGAAGAATCATGGTTTCTTCAAGGCGACACGAGGATTGAGGCAAGGGGACCCCCTCTCACCGAGCTTATTCATTCTCTCCCAGGATATCCTGAGTCGTCTCATCAAGAGAAGTGTGCTACATGGAAATATCCTTCCATACCGTAGGAAGTCTAGTTCTATCGCCATCTCTCATATCATGTTTGAGGATGATACAATCATTTTCTTGAATGCTAATAGGCATTCGGTGCGTGGGATTAACAATGTTTTGGAAGAGTATTTTCACTGGAGCAGGCAAGTCATCAACAAGGGGAAGAGCAACTTGTACATATCGAGAAGATGTAATTTCAGGCGTGTCTCTTCTCTATGTAGCATGTTGGATATGAAAAGAGGGTAATTTTCAATGGACTACATGGGTTCTCGTATCTCCTTTGGAAGGCTCCGCATTCGGGACTTTGACCACATTGTCAGTAAGATCTCTGACCGTGTCCACAACTGGGAGAATCACTACCTATCCTTTGGAGGTCGTGTGGCTTTGGTCAATAGTGTGCTCATGGCTACCCCTGTCCATGCTCTTTCTTCTATTTTTGTATTTAAAGGTTTCATTGCGAATATTGACAAGATCATGGCCAGATTCATATGGGATGATCTCGTAGAGGGAAAACATCACTGGGTGTCCTTGGGTAAGATGGAAAGATCGGTGCAGGAGGGTGGTATCAATGTTAGGAGCTTGGTTGACACTCTTCGTTGCTTGCATGCTAAATTTTCATGGGAAGTTCTGGAGGAACGTACGCTTTGGGGGAAGGCAATGGAGGGCAGATGGCTCGGGATCTCAGATAGAGATGCAAGGCATGGGTCCCCCTTTTAGGCCACGATTCTCCCTCTCATTCGGGACCTCCAACCCTTTGTCCGATGGATTGTTGGAGAGGGATCCATTTCCTTTGGGCACCAGAATTGGGATGGTTCCATCATCAGTTTCCCGGGGTGTCCGACCACTAATATATCCTTCAAGGAGGTGTCTCTTCATCCTCCCTTCATCTCGGCTATTCTGGACAAGGAAAAGAAGGATATTTTTTATCTCATTAATATCAATGATGAGCGTGATAGGTAAATCTTCACCCCATCCAGTTCGGGGGCCTTCACCTCCATGGATTATAGGACGATTTCGTCTTCTCAGAACCCTCCTAACAGCTGGAATATCACAATGTGGAGTAGGAAAATTCCTACCAAATACAAATTTCTCCCCTGTAGAATTAGGAACAATGCAATACCATCTGATGATAACATCAAAAAGTGTGGTATCAGTATTGCTTCTAGGTGCTGTTGTTTTAAGGAGCACCGGGAGGAGAATGAAGTGCATATTTTCTTTGAAGGCGGATGGGAAAGAGAGGTCTGGAATGCTTTCGTCTAGTTTACTGGGGTTTCTTTTGGTAGCTTGGCTGGCACTCCCTTCGTGGAGAGATGGTTCCATGGTTCGGGTAATACTGGTCCGGAGAAGGAGGCTCAGGCGATCGTGCTTCATGCTGGCTGCTGGTGTCTCTAGAAGGCGAGAAATAAGTCACGGTTTGAGGGGATCCAATCGACAGGTAGGTCCATCATTTCTAGAACGCAGAGCTTACTGATGAACTTGGTTAGTTTATGTAGGAACTGGCGTGATGCTCCTTCCATTTGTTGGTTTCTCCCTCCCAATCCTGCAGCTCATCAGGTCTCCAACGGTCCGAGATCTTCATGGGTTCGCTGGCTTCCGCCCGCTGGTGGATTGAAGCTCAACACTGATGGTTCGTGCAGATTGGGGATCATTAGAGGAGTTGGTGTTGTCCGTGACTCAGGAGGTGTTGTAATTATGTCTTTCATTGCTCACCTCGTAAGTGGTTCATCTCTCCAGGCTGAGGCCAAGGCATTGTTCACTGGTTTATTGCTCTGCCGGCAGGCCAGTATTGTCCACTCAAAGGTGGAAATCAACTCCTTGATTTTGCATAAGTCCTTGGGTGGAAAGGGCCCTATCCCATGGCCAATCTCATATGTCACCAGAAAATGCAAGGGTATGCTAAATAGTTGTATCAAAGTCTTCCATAGTTGGCGTGAGGGCAACAAAGTTGCAGACTACTTTGCATCCTTAACCGAATTCGGCCACGGCATCTCCTGTTTCTCGAAAGTGGATTCTCTTATGCCAGAGGGGGCTGATCTTGTCAGAGGGTATTCCCTCGGATTGCACTACTTTAGACCCCCTTAGGATCTTGTTTGGGATATTTGGTCTTTTATAATAAAATGATATAATTACTAACATTTAAAATTAAGTACTTATTTTCCACACCGAAATTTATACATATTTTTCATGTTTTATTTATTCATACTCATACCTATAAATTTAATGACAAGGTGATAATAGTCACTTTTAAGAATAGTTTATCATGGTTCATTTAATCTCAGTGTTGCTTTTAGAGAAAACTATCAAACACATAAAATTTTTATAAAGATAAATATATCCTAAAATCGTAGCGTGATATAGAAACTGATAAGCAATGTGTGAAAGTGGGGTTATATCTATAGGCAAATGAAAGGTATTTTTTATAATAAAATGTTTCATATTTTGTTATTTTAACATGTGACTTGGAATGGTATTGACTCTTATGACTAATTTTAGTTTTATATTATAAAATAATTATTTTTTATATATTTGAAATATTAAAAATTTGAATTCCAATATTTTAATATTTTATTAAAATTAAATAATCAAAAATATTATTTTTTGGAATAAAATATAATTTATACTTTTGGAAATTCATTTGTTGATTAGAAAAGTATTATTATCATTTTTAAATGAATTATTTTTTTCATTAATTCTAGATTAAGTACTTTGAAATGTTTTAGAAAATATAGTCATTTTTACATCCTTATGATGTCATAATACTTTTGATATATGTTAAAATAATATTTTTATTATTCATCAAAAAATAATATTTTTAAGAAAAATGCCACACTTTTACCCTAAGATAATTTCAACATGTTTATTATAAAAATGAGATCCATTTTATCAAAATATATTTCTAAAATATGTTATTATAATATTTAATATCTAACATAAAAATTAGTTTTTTTACTAAATACATAAAAAATTCTATGTTGAACAATTTTCAATTATAAATATTTTCAGTAACATAATAAAAGAGATCATTTTATGTTATTTAAATATTTTCATTTACTTATTTTATATTCATGTTAATTAATATTTTTATTGTTTTTTGGTATTCTAAATAGCCAGTTACTATTCTCAATGGTCAGTTTCTATTCTCAATGGTTAGTTATTATTCCCAATGGTAGTATTATGCTTATACTTCCTATAAATATATATAATTCTATTAATTCATAATTCACAACAATTACACTTAAGTATTTATATTTTTAACTTCCAAAACATCGATATTATTACTGATGTTTTGTTTATTTTTTACAATAAAATTCATATCCATGATAAATTTTAGGGACCACAGCATACCATAATAACAATTATTATTATTATTTACTTTTTTATTATTCTATTGTAATATTTTAATTTTTATGTACTATATTTATACTATGTATGTCATATTCTAGTTTAGTTTAATAAAATAGTGTTTATTTTTATGGCGTGCATATGAATTATGTCTAAATAAACCATATATATAATTCCAAGAAAATTTTATATAGAAAAAACCTAGGTCATTACATTCTTCCCCACTTTTGATATTTTTTCCTTGAAGTTTCATTTCACACTCTGAGATGAAAACAGAATAGGGTACTTCTTATTTTTTGTTATGCTCAAGTGAGCATGTTTCCTCTTCATACTTAGGTTTCTCTATGGTACTTATATATGATTTATTGTCTTATTTCATAAACCATTATCTCTACGGTCCAAGATATTCATCATCTTCTCCTCATAAGAGAGTTCATGCTCCAACTCTACCAAATGGGGATTCTGTTCATGTGAAGGATTAGGAACTTACTTCCTTGAAATGGATACATGAAATACATCATGTAGTTTAGATATGTTTTGTGTGAGTGGTAGTTGATAGAAAAATACTTCTACATGATCTAGGATATCAAAGGGGTCTATATATATGGGACTTATCATTCCCTTCATCTCAAAAATATTGACTCTCTTCTACTGAGATATATGAAGGAACACTTTTCTTTAATATCAAACCCCGAGATTCATCAATGATTTTAATACTAGCTCTTAATTTGTTTTTTTGTTTATCTAATGTGTTGGTTAATAAATTTCTTCTTCTCTTCCATTTATTTCTTTAATAAACATACCAAAATCTTATGTTTGTAAAATTCATCTCAACATTTTATAGTTTTACACTTCTTCCCATATAGG
This sequence comes from Viscum album, assembly GCA_963277665.1. NCBI lineage: Eukaryota > Viridiplantae > Streptophyta > Magnoliopsida > Santalales > Viscaceae > Viscum > Viscum album. Next base: position 1,975,789,840 of record OY728131.1, read on the forward strand.
GCTTCACATGGATACATTATACTGATTTAGTGGAAGCTATTATTGTATGATAACTTGAATATAGAAAGATGTTGATCCCAAACTCCCATAATGTTCATATAGTGGAATTTGATCATATTTTCTAGAGTTTGAATCATAATTTTAGATTTACCAGATATTTGAGGAGGATATATTATACTTAAGTTCAACTATGTATACAAGTCAGGTCATATAATTTTCATGAACTTTGAGGTGGACCTAGGATATCGATAACATACAAGCGATAATAGTGATCTATGCATCCTTACCACTGGTTTGAGGTATATCGTGGCTAGTTGATCATGTTAGGTATATTTTTAAGTGTAGATGAAGTGATTAGTATTTTTAAGATGATATGAAACAATATATATGGAATTACTTTCCTTTTTATGAATTCACATAAACCATGATAAAATCCAAGGTGATGTTCTCCCATTTCTATGTCGTTATGAGTATCAGTTTCATTATCCCCTTGGAATTTTGTGAGTATGACTTAACTTTTTGTCATATCAATATCTTTTATTTAAATTATTCAATATATTTATTTATATATTCCCATCATAAGTGATCTTAGAGAACTATGTAAATATTTGTTCTTCCTAGGTGGATAGAGAATGTTGATCAATGAGTATCATCTAATAGAATATTTTTTATCTCTGAATCAGATGTTACACATGATCATGTTCCAAACATTATAAATTTATCTTTATCAATGTTGACTTCTAATTATTCCCCCATAATTATTTCATCCACCATATTTTGTATCTCCATATCATCCCATTTATATTCTATAATCTCTCCAGGACATATGGTTGAGAATTAATTTTAGAAAATGTTTTCCATAATTTTATGACTCCCATGTCCATCCTTTTCATTACTAGCAATATTGGATAATTTTCAATCCTAAACATGGATGAGGTTACAAGAACATTTATATTTATATAAACTACTACTTTATTCACTATTCTATGATGGTATTAGTTTGAGTAGTCATTTTCAACAAGAATAGCCATATTTGTTGGAATAAATTATGTTCCATCTATGTAAAAATATTTTTTCATTTTTATGATCAATATATATGTCTCATTTGTATCCATGGAGATAATATATCTAAATATTATAAGTGGAGATTACTTCAGCTCTCTCTAGGTCAAGAACAGGAAAATTTTCTCATGAACCATCAACTATCTTAATGAATATGCTATAACTTTATTCATTCCCTTCTATGATGCATCACTATATATCACAATTCCTTCCCTGATTGAGGGTGGTGTGAGTATGGGTGCATTTATTGGCATATTATGTAACTCCTTGAAGCTCTCTTGATATTCATGAGACTAGAAAAGCTACAGTATCATCTAGTTTATCATGTTTAGTGGGTTTATAATATTGATAATTTTCTCACAAACTATAAATAGTACCCAGCTAACAAGATAAAACCACGAATCTTTGTCATAGATGTGGGTTTGGGCTATTCCTTTCACCCATTTCGTTGATGGATCCACAAATATCCAATTTATGGTGATAACATGCCTCAATAATATGTATTTATTCATAAAAAATTCATATTTACTGTAATTTACATATAACTTATCCTTTCATAAAGAGTTTAGGATATGACTCAAGTGATCCTCTTGTTCGTTCTCTCCCTTTGAGTATATGAGAATAAAATCTATAAAAACAACCTCAAATATGTCAAGGTAATCTATAAAGACACTATAAATCAAGTCCATAAATATTTATGAAGATTCAGTATGTATGATCGGAATCACTAAGAACTCATAGTGTCTATATCTTGTACATGATGTAGTTTTGGAATATCTCACTTCTGTACCTTTAGTTGATGATATCCTAATCAAATTTCAAACTTGGAGAAGTATTGAGCCCTGTGTAGTGGAAAAAAAAGTCATCAATCCATGTATAAGGATATATATTATTTATCATGATTTTTTTGAGCTTGGAATAATGAATTCATAAATTCATTAACCCATTATAATTATTTAAAAAATGGAATAGGTCACCCCATATTGTATCACTTTAATATATGAAACCCTTATTTGTGTTCTATAATAGTTTATTCTTCAACACTACTAGTTTAATGGTTTCTATTTTATTAATACTATTGAAAAGCGGTAGAGATTTAATTATAAGTTCAATTAATAAAATGATCTATTGATTAAGAGTAAGAGAGGGAAATTCATAAATAAATAAAATATCATACTCCGGTATAATGGGCATGCATTTGAAGATGATCATTTTTCTCAATCATTTGAGCTAGATATTATTTCTCATAAGGTATCATTATTCATGGTTAAGGAGGAGTTTCCAAAGGATATTCATTATTATCCTTTCACTTACATAAGATCAAAGGGTGATATGGGATATAGAAATTGATTTCCATCTCCCAAAATTTGATATTGCCTATATATAAGGATAGCCAGATATTCCTAGAATAGAATCGACTTCTACCAAATGATGTATAACAAGGTTCATTAAGAGATTGTTCCGAAACATACTAAGTGGGGAAGAGTTATAAAATTAAGATTAAATGATTTCACCCTCTATTTTTTTCATTGATAACCCAACAAACATATCTTGAGGTAATGTTTGACTATTCTTACTAAACATTAAAAATATAAAATAATTGGTAAAACCATAAACTAATAGGACATTCACTATTTCTTCATAGCTATAAAAGTATCAAATCACTAAAAAATTTAAAAGGTTTGAAATTAGGCCACTAAATAAACATTAAACCTTTATTTTGGGATCAATGAAAAATCTAGAGGCATACCTTGAAATCATTTTTGATGCTTTCCTCAAAACACCCAATTTATTCATACTTTATTTACTTCAACCCTTGAAACTCGCTTTTCATTTTTATATGGGGAGTGTGAGGAAAATATTTTTTAAATAAAATGTTTATTTATGTCTATTACATCAGTTTGATGTATTCATTTGAGGATGGAAAATAACTTCTAAATAGAATAAATCTAGTATTCCATGATTAGGGTATCAAAAGATCCACCAAATGAGGGAGGCATTTTTTACATAAATGAGTCAAATGCTACTTTATCTCTCTAATTGGAGGGATGAAGCTCTATTTGATTCAATTTATTATTCATAACTTGGTTTCGTTGAGAAAGTACCACTATAAGGTTCTTAACTCCCACACTCATCATGTTAGGCATCTTATTTGGGAAATCATTACATTACCTATCACATTGTTTATGGGCATGGTTCCTCCGATTTCTAGACATTTTCTAAAATAAAGGAATTTTGGGGATGATAATTATAAAGACCCAGAATTTCCATGTAATTGTTTTTAATTAAATGGGAACTTTACGAGTCCGTGAATTTTTACGGTGCATGATTCTGAGTCTCGGAGTGTCTGTAATCAATTTCTAATGTTTTGTTCGGGTACATTCAGTAAACGTACGAGCAGGTTTTTATAACTTTTGAACTGGTGCTCGGAATTGAAATCTGAGGGCACCGTTGAAATCACAGCGCTGGTATTTACTTAAGAATACTTTTACCTCAACGGTAGTTGGTCGAGATTAAAAGTTAGTTTTTTGGGTTTTTAGTGAAAGAATTAAATAAAAATAAAGTTGTGTAGCTTTATTTTTTACTTTGGTTAAAGATTCCATGTGGAAGTTGGAGGTGTGGACCACCACACCATAACCTCCCATGAGAGGTTATGGTAGTGGGGCCCACCCGAACCTAACCTTATCTTCAAGTTAATTGAGGTAGGGACCACCTGGGTTTTAAACCCCTTGAAACTCCCCATTACTGGGGAGAAACCCTCATTTTTTCCCTTAAGTGTAGGGGAGCCTCTTCAACTCCCCTAACACTTAATTTGTGAAATCCTTCTCAATTAATTAATCCACCCATTTTTTAATTTTGTGCCAACTATTAAATAATAGATTAACTTAATCTATTATTTTGGTTGACAATTGTCTTTTGGTGGAACTTGGGGGAAGAAAGAGAGCTTAGGGAGAAAATATCTTGTCAATGAAGAACGAAGAACAGGTTCTTCCAATGAAGAACAGGTTCTTCCAACGAAGAACCCCTTCGAATATGAAGAACGATCTCCTTCAACTTTCATCCATATACTCCTAATGACGTGGGATGTCTTCGACCGACCTTCCCTCCACATCGTCATCAACAAACCGACGCACGAGCTCGGAATTGGAAGTGTGCGGCGAACGCGACGAATGACGAAAACACCATCTTCTTCCCCGTAACCCTGTCAGTGAACAACGATCAAAGGTAGGGGTTCGAGCTTTGTTAATTGTTTCACGTTCTTATTTTCCCTTCAAGGATTAAGAATCGAAGCCGCATGCTATCACTCTAATACGGAGGGTGCGGGCCGAACGAACACGGCCCGACCCCCTCCGCCTTACTTTGTGGATTGTGACGATAATCACGGCACGAGTCAGGGTTCATCGTTTTTCATCAACGATGGTTGTGGATTAAAGGAGACGTCTAGAGTAGTGCGCGGAAACTTCTGGATTGGGAATCGGGCCATCGGAACTCGTCCGGTGACCCGCGGAAGGTTCACCGGTGGTCAGAACAAGCGAACGTCACCAACGACGAAGCAAAGGGCGGCCGACACTTTGGCCAGATGCATGGACAGAGGCAGCGCAACTACACCGCCGGAGAAGTAGGCGGTGGCCGATGGGTCATGGCGAGGAAACGGCGGCCGACGCAAAGTCGGCCGTGAGAAGAACCGGTGGCCCGAGCCGTCGGGTTGCCAGGGAAGGCGTGGCGCAGCGCGCGCCACACGGTGGACCGAGAATCCACGGTGGTGTGGGACGGGTGACTGGCTCTACCAGTCACCGGAGGAGGCATGGCGCAACTTCACCACGCGGGAGGTGGCTAGTCTCTCGGCCAACTGGGAGGAGCGGGACCCGCCGCGGGTGTCCCGCATGACATAGACCGGTGCCACATGGCACCTCTTTTGAACCCCACCCCACCCCCCTGAACGACTAAGTAGTTCATGATTATAGGGGGTGCGGCCTTCCCCTTGGACGCGGCTAGGGTGGACCCCATGGGCCTCCAGCCGTGGGCCACGCACGGGCTGAGCCCAGTGCGGGTCGGACCTAGCGCGGGCCGGACCCACCGCGGGCCTGACCCAGCGTGGGTCGGGCCGCCCCCGCGGCCCGGGCCGGACCTAGCGCAAGCTAGGACTCCCCTGTGGGCTGATTTGGACCCTAGTCCAAACTCAGATTAGGCTGGATCGGGCCAGGTCGGTCCGACTGGGCCGGACCGGACCCGGACCCGCTAGACCTGTTTCCCCTCTTTTGCCCGTAACTTTAGCTACGGGCGTCCGATTGACGAACCGTCTCCGGAGACGGAATACTTGGAGGGGGGAGTTATTTTGGTATACCCCACTCAAGGTTTGGACATAGTTTGGGTATAGTCAGGTTGGATCAAATGTAAATTCAATGGGGCCCTCAGAACAGAAATGCAAATAACTCTGAGACCGGGCGTCCGATTGAGGCATCATCTGTCACGTTGGGTTTTTTTGGAAAGATGGATATTTTGGATACATCAACATGGGACTTAGTGGAAGTTGATGTATAGACACTTGGCTTGAGGAATGGACCCTCCCGGAATCAAGCATAATTTTTGCAAAACCCTATGGCTGGCTACATTCTGACAACTGGTCTTGGATCCTACGTGGGTTCGATAGAATAGATTATTTAGTGGCTATATCTAATCATCTCTAACTCTCTACAAAATTTTTATACCTATGTGAGATGAGTCAGTATCTTTTGAGTTTTCCTCATGATTAATATGGATTACTTGATAACTTATGTATATGTATGGGAATATACCTAAGTGGGGTTATATGTTGATTTCAAACTTTGTGGTTTATCCTTGTTAGATTTTGTGAGACCTTGAGGGTCTCGGGGTCCCTATTGAGTATCGTTTTACTTATCCCTGCACGGGCTATACCCGCACCTCATTGTATTGGATGCAGAAGACGGACAACATTGACTGAGGCTTAGAGTACTAGGACTGGACTGTATCCGGAGGTGGACCTTACGATGATTCGGTACACAGAGGAGATTGACGTATGTGGAGTGCTAAAGAGGCTATCTATACCTACCCTTCAGGTAGGAATTCCGGAGGATGACCCAACAACTATTTTTCCTTTCATCAGTTGTATTTCTACTTCTAGTTCCATGTACTTTACAGGTGGGCTTGTATTTCCGGACCCTTTTACTTTTCAGTACTATTTTGTTATACAGTTTACTTAGTGTTTTGTATCCATTTATGTGATCTATTGTGTGCATTATAGGTTATAAAGGCAATGCCTTCCCAGTTTTATGGAATTATGCATTTGGTGCTAGTCGCTAGCCTCTGACCTATGGAAGTCGGGCTTAGGGTAGTCACGGCACGGGCCCCGGGGGACGGGTCATGAAAAATTGATATCAGAGGAGTTGGTTCTACCATAGGACTTATGACTCTAATTTTTCTTTTTAACAGAAATAATTTTAAGTGTAGTGAGTGTGGTTATCATTTTAGGGAATCCAGTGTTGGTGTGGCGGCCGACGTATCCATACACCAGGACCCTGACTTCTGATTTCTGACTCAGTGCATGAAAACACTGATTACATGTGTGTTTTCAAGAGTCTTATTTGTGAATTCTTTGAGTAAGCTCACCAGGTATAACTTTTTTACTGTGGCAGACCTGTTTCTTTTCAGGACGCCTCCACACAGACAACCAGCTAGGGTTCTGAGAGTAGTACGCACAGATAGCCCACTGAACGATGAGGCCTCAGTGCAGGGCCCTTTTCTAGCGGAGGAACTAGCGGTAACACTCTCTTTTGGGCGACCAATGCCACCAGCCCCAACAGCAGAGAGTGCACAATGCCTGAGCACATTGCATGAGTTCCAGCGCCAAAGGCCGCCTAGGTTCAGGGGAGAGACGGACCCGCAGGCAGTTGAGGATTGGATGGAGGTTGTGGTGAGAGTATTCAGACTGGTAGGGACACCGGTCGACCTTATGGTGATCCTTTCTGTGAGTCTCCTTCAGGAAGAAGCAAGCAGATGATGGAGCCTAATGCTCCAGGTGCATGATGAGGTGACACAACTATGGGCAGACTTCAAGAGCATGTTTCGGGTGGAGTTTTTCCCAGCCACCCTACGTGCAATGAAGATACATAAGCCACTTAATCTGCATTAGGGAAGCATAACGGTGGCACAATACTCAGTGAGGTTCATCGACCTCTTGCGCTACTACACATATATGGTTCGAGACCCATTCTTGAGGGTCCGAACCTTCGAGTAGGGGATCAGGAAAGAGATTATGGCTTTCATGATCTCCCTCAGCATCCCAACGCAGGCAAGGGTGTTAGAGTGATCCCTCTTAGTGGAAAGTTTATTTTCCGAGCAGTCACCAGCAGCGAGACCCCCCACCGGGCGTCATGTAGTAGAGTCTTCGGTAGCTGGTAGCTGGCAGATGTCGCAAAGATCCAAGCGGACCAGACCATCCGGTGGATGACCTCAAGACAAAGGTTTGGTTGTGCGAGGCACATGAGACGTAACCAGTCATACGAGGAACAGTAAGTGTTTCACATGTGGCGGACAGGGTCACATGGCTCGTGACTGCCCAACCCTCCATTCAGATGATCAACGGACGGTCGATGAACTGCCCAGGCAGAGATAGAGATTCGATCGAGGTGGTCCGCAGGGCGTAGGAGGGCATGGCAAAGGAGTTGGTCAAGCAGCTGGCGGTGGGCGACGTTTCGAGGTGTTACTGCCACCACCACCAGGAGGTCCACCCCGACTGCAAGGAGTAGGTGGATAGGGGAGAGCTCAGCTCCTGCCAGCTGTGGAATACTATCATGGCACTTCGGAGATGATTCGAGGTACGGTCTGTGTCTAATCCACCTTAAGTGCAGTTCTTATAGACATAGGTTCCATTAACTCTTTCATTTCCACTACCCTCGTTCGGAGCTCGTAGATTCTGACAGAGTCATTGGCTCGATTCTTACAGCTAGAGACTCCTATGGGAGCAGACTCGATGATTACGTACTAGTTCCGGCAGTGTGAGCTTACTCTAGGAGGCAAGAGCTTTGGCTAGGATCTCCTAGTAGCAGCATCGAGGACTTACGACGTCATCTTTGGTATGGACTGGTTATCTACTGTCCATGCTCATATCGACTGTATTAGGCGCAAAGTGTGGTGTGTCCCCATGGATGGGACCAGGTTCACCTTCACTGGAAATAAGGGAGACTTTGCAGTGCAGGATAGACTTTCCTGGAGGAGAGTACATCCAATCACTCATCATTTGGCTTTCCTTACCCTCAGAGCAGTTGATGTGGAGAGTCCGATTAATTCTGTAGTGGTGGACCAGTACGCGGATGTTTTCCCTGGTGATGTCCCAGGTCTACCTCCTCGCATAGAGGTGGACTTTTACATTGAATTTTACCATAGGACAGAATTGATATTTACACCAGCATATCAGATGGCTCCTGCGGAGCTTCACGAGTTGCGGGTACAGCTAGAGGACTTGCAGGGGAAGGGATTCATCCGGCCCAGTGTTTCTCCCTGGTAAGCCCCGATTCTATTCGCCAAGAAGGCGGATAGGAGATTCAGGCTTTGTGTCGACTACCATCGCCTGAACCAGGTGACCGTGAAGAACAAGTACCCACTCCTGAGGATTGATGACCTCTTTGATCAGCTGAAGGGAGCATGGTGGTTCTCAAAGATAGACCTCAGATCAGGCAATCACCAGCTCAGTGTTCGAGATGAGGATGTCCAGAAGATGGCCTTCATATGTCGGTATGGCCACTACGTGTTCTTGGTCATGCCATTCGGCGTAACCAATGCTCTAGCAGTGTTCATGGGACTCATGAATAGGATTTTCCAGCCATACCTCGATCGGTTTTTCGTAGTCTTCATCGACGACATTCTGATATACTTGACTACTGAGGAGGATTATGCCTACCAGTTGAAGGTAGTACTGGACACACTCCGAGGGAACTAGATTTATGGTAATCTCTTTAAGTGACAATTCTGGATCCGAGAGGTTCACTTTCTGGGACATTCACTACTACAAAAACAGGCAAGGGAAGCTCCCCCTTATATCAGCGCTAAGAAAAACCGCTGATAAAGGGTACCCTGTATTAGCGCTAAAATTTTAACGCTGATAAAGGAGTTCTTTATCAGTGCTTTTCTAGTGCTGATATATGGTCTCTTTATCAGCGCTAGAAAAGCGCTGATAAAGAAACCCTGTATCAGTGCTACAATTTTAGCGTTGATACAAGGAGTCTTTATCAGCGCTTTTCTAGCACTGATAAAGAGGCCATATATCAGCGCTAGAAAATCACTGATAAAGAACTCCTTTATCAGCGCAAAAATTTTAGCGCTGATACAGGGTAACCTTTATCAGTGCTAAAATAGCACTGATAAAAAGACCATTTATCAGCGCTTTTGTAGCGCTGATAAAGGGTACTCTTATCAGTGCTAAAAAGGAGCTGATAAAGGACACCTTTATCAGCGCTAAAATGTTAGCACTGATAAAGGTAGTCTTTATCAGTGCTAAAAAAGCGCTGATAAAACCTTAGTTCATTTTTTTATAAAGTCGGTCGCATAGTTCCCTCGTTTTATCGCGACCTAAAGCTCTCGCGGTACTGGAAATCTGCGACTCCCCTCTTCCACCCACTGAGATCACATTGTCGGACCTCCGTCTCCCTCGCTACTCATTGTCGGACCTCCGCTGCCCGCTGAGTTCTCATTTCTGGCCTCCGCCGCCCTCGAGCTTGAGTTTGTCTGACCTCCGCCGCCCGCAACACTTTCAAGCTTCGGTTTGCAGGACCTCCTTTAAGGCATTTTTTCAAAATCTTTTTTCAATATTGTTCTCCTCTCCCATTTGTATATCATTTTTTTAACATGGTTTTTTCTTCTATAGGTGAGTATTATGGATTGACCGATTGAAGAAAATGGACCATACTTGATGGAAATTGATATAAAGGGGATGATTCAAATGTGTTTACTAATTTTCATTATATTTCTCAATAACATGGTGCTTGTTTACTTTTATTGTTGAAAATCATCATTGTTTTTGGTGGGGTTGTTTGAGAAGTTTTTTATTATTTTGGTTGTGATAGATTCCAATGGGGGAAATGTGAGATGGTTGAGGTGGTAAATTGTGCAGTGGGGAAGCATCAACCTTTCCATTGTTAAAAAGATTTAATGAGTGGGTTATTATGGGAGATGACATAGTTAGTTGATATGGGTTTTCCTTTTAGTTTCCCAGTAACATAGAATATAGTTGTTAATGATGAAATTGAAAAGGGTTTGGTGGGAATTGAATAACTTCATGGATAAAAATGAAATGGTGGCTATAAAACTGTGCTCACCCCCTACGCGATGAGTGTATCGGGTGGTTCCCTCTTCTAAAATTCAAATATGTGAGTTCCTTTACTGAGATATAAACCTATGACCACTCTTAATTTAGGAAACATACAACTCTAGGTGATAATCCTAGATTGACTTAGGTGACGAGAATATGAAGCCCCTATGTTATGGGAATATGAGATCTTCTTTATCTCCCAAATAATGTTCCCTTGATTATACCTCATGAGATTATAAATAGATTCATTAGGGGATATGCCTAAGAATACCCTAAGTGATGATCATAAGATCTCTTATTTATCTCCTAGGTAATGATCCTATGATTATACCTCACATGAGGAGCATGAGATTCCTAAGGTGATGTGCCAAAGAATCCCCTATGTGATGAGCATACGATCTCTAAACACTTCCCTTAGTAGATGATCGTATGTTCTTACCTGGTGTGATAAGAACAAGATTCATTAGTTGATGAATATAGAAATCCTTATGTGATATGAATATATTTTATGAACCAAATTTGTGTAGATTCCTCACATGAAAAATGTGATCCACCTTGTGTAATGATCCCAAATATCCAATTCAAATGGGCCTTATTCTATGGGAACCATACATATTAGGCCATACTCTAAATGAAAACATTCCCACTCATAGAGGACCATATTCACTTAGTGGTCCATACTCCAAATAGTTGAAAAAACCCTATACCACATAGAGTCATATTTTTTGTGAATCCAAAATACACTCATTAGGATATATCCCCTTTTAGTTAGACCAAAATTGTCTTATCACACATATTTACCATACTAACTTTCACTTGGTATCACTAGAAAAATCATCTATACAACTTGATGTTAAACTACATCAATTATTTATTATTATAAGTACATTGCACATGGTTGTGATAAATACCCTCGGTGCATTCACTAACCCATGACATGTTGGAGGATGGTTTTAGGGGGTCACTAGACTATAATCTACTATCCAATAGAGGGTTCTAAATGGGTATAGGCCATGAAATAGTGTTATCAAGGAATTTTATTAGGAGATATGATGGGGTTTGATGTTATGAACATTTGAGGATTTCAATGGTTTGGTTTAGAAAGTATTTCATTTGAATTCATTGGTATGTTTTGGGTGTACCTTTCCTTAGGTTTCAAATGATGCTCTTAGTGGTTCTTCATGGTTAGTGGTTGTAGTCTCTTATTTGGGTGAAGGGATTTTTTCTTAGTATATTTCCATCTTATGATGTTCTTCAGGGTTAGTGGTTGTAGTCTCTTATTTGGAGATGTATGATGTTCTTGGTGAGGGCCACTATCTATCTAGTGGTGTTGTTGTATATGAGGAAGCATCGATGTAGTTGGAGATGTATGATGTTCTTCATTTGAGCAGACTCATTCAGATTCCAAGTGGGTGTTTCTATACTATATCTTCTTTTTGGGATTCATGTGTTTCATGAATTCATATTTTATCCATTTGATGTTGGTTAGACATGTTTTGATCATTTTGAAGCAAAAAATAACCCTATTAATGAAAATAATATATGATATGGATGGTATCTTGTTGTGAATTAACCTTTTTCATTGAAATAAATTAGGTTTACTTCTAGACAACATGAAATCCACTAACTTATTCTCAAATACCATGTTTTTCCATCTTGTCAAAGGTGCAGGGTTTGGTGTGACACCTGAGTATATTTTGAGAAGAAGAAAAAAATGGATGATACAGATGAAAAATTGGAACAAATGAGAGAAAAAATAGCAACCCTTGAAGAACAATTGCAATGGCAGGGAGAGTTGCTAGCAACTTTTATGGGTGGGAAGCAAAGGGAAGCCACAACTCAAGAACAAATGCCGCATGAACATACCACCCCATTCCATACCAGCTTTGAGGCGAGCCATTCCCCTCAAAGAACTGTCTTAGTCGTGGTAATCAATATTCTAATAATTGTTCCCATGAAATATGAATCAGACAGACAATGATAATTTTTATGTACTCATCTTCTACAGGGTGATAATTATTGTGATTTATATCAGTCAACACCCACCTATCACCTTGTATAGAGGGCTACAGTGTTCAATATCCCAGATGCCACACTGCATAACAGACCACTTCCGAAAGATCATCTGAAAGTGACGATTACTGTAGCTCATGAGCCAAAGGTAGAGCTACCTATTCCACTTGATGACGATGATATTCATATGGTCGAAAAGGCTATTGGGACATTCATTGCATGGTTGTCCCAACTTGTAAGAGTACATGAAGACAAATAGATATTTATTTCCTTTTATTTTCAAGATAAACCCTTAATAATTAATGAAAAAAGGGTCTAAACCAATGATTGTTGTTATAGACGGAGAAAAGGAAGGGGGTGACAAAAGTCGTCTCAAAACCATCTAAAGGATCGACCAACCGATCCCAAGGAGCTACTGAAAGCATAATAACACCACCTGTTCTCCTTCCACATTTACTAGCATTGAAGACTCATGTGGATACAAAGCTAAAAGATGGTAATAGTCATATAGTGGTTTCCGAGGAGAATATATACGGAGAGGAAAGTCAAGATTTCGTTGCTGCTGAAAATGTAAATGAAATCCTTGAAAACGGTTGGCTAGGCTTCACAGTTGTAAATGTATATATGAGGTTTGTGTCCATGAATTGATTTTCCAAAAGGTGATCTAGCGTGAAAATTATGACTAAATGCATTTTATATTGTTGACAGACACATTTATGAAAAACAATTCAAGGAATTTTCCCATGAGCCAAGATTTGGACTGGTTAGTCCTCATATCACATCAACACACCTAACAAAAATAGAGACATCAAAAAGGGATGAAATAGTGAACGACTTGCTAAAAACATTTGAACACAAGATTACAGATGACAGACTTTTCCTAATACCAACCATGCAGGGGTAATACTCTACGATTAAATCATATCAATTATATTTTTAGTTATTTTATTACTTATTCCTTTTTGTGTTTTTAGGAAACATTGGTTGCTAATTGTAGTCAACTTGGATACTCCGAAGATTTATTTTCTGGATTCAAAGCAAGGATATCCATCAAATTGACCACACATGATGGAGTTTGTGAATCTGTAAGACACTATATCTTACGTTTTAGGTCTAAACATCAAGTAATATAATTTATATTATCTTTTAATGATAGGGAGGTGTATCATTATCGTCTAAAAAAGGAATGCAGCCAGGGGCTAAGCATAAAGAGCCGATCAAGTACTACGTCTGGACAAATATCAGGGTATATATAATAAAATTTTACTATCCAAACACATCTCAACACAAGTTACTTATTCTCCTAATGATCAATTATTTTGCAATGTCCAAAACAAACAAACAATAATGATTTCAGTTATTATGTTTGTAAATTTATGAAAGAGATCATTTTTCATCAGCAAACTAGCATCCCTAAAGTGGTATTTTTAAAAACAACTACTAGTTCGTTTATGTTATTTATTAATTCTTTATTTTTTTATTTTGCAGTACTACTATGACTACCGAAAAGCCTCATACTCACAAGATGATATAGATGTGTTCAGAAATGAGTGGGCCGCATACCTGATGGAAGATTGTACACAAATACAATGAAGAGATGACTTGGGGACATGTACAATTTGTGGTCATTTTTGAGAGGGGTTAAGGGGATCAAAAGATGAAACATTGTTGCATGTAAATGTTAGTAGGAAAATTGTAATTGTTATTAAATAAAACAGCCTTTCTCCAATGAGTCATTTTCCCATTTTAACAGATGATATGCACTAGCAACATGCAAGAACGCTGAACCACTCAAAGGGTCTCTATTTTGTTTAAAATGGACAAGATTTTAATTAAAAACAACAACTGACCTACAGAAATCCAACCAAAAGCATTTTTATTGCATTGATCTTTTATAAGAATGATCAAAGGGACCTTGGTAACGTGTATGAGTCATCCCAGCCTCAATATGAGGCACGGTGTGGCCGTTAGCACTCAAAGGGTCTCCATTTTGTTTAAAATGGACAAGATTTTAAGTGAAAACAACAACTAACCTACGGAAACTAATGATCAGAGGAAACTTGATTAGCATCCCATCTTGTTCATAAAATGTATTGGTCAACTTCCAATCTATCATGGAGGCTTCCGCACCACCTTTACACGCAACAAATGATCAGAGGAAGCTTGATTAGAAAAATAATCCTAAGGGCACTGGACATGAAAGATCATGTGGTTTCATAGTGGCTCAGCAACCTCAATTTACCCCACATGATATAAGGCTATTGGATGATGTCCAAGATATAGAGAGAGGAGAAGAGAAGGTGAAAGTCTCGTAGACGAACAACATCAACAATGAACATCCACCACCCTTTCACTATATACATCAAAATCATATCTTTAAGAACGTCGATGTGAATTTCTATCTTACTTCCATTGATGATGGTGCATGTTGGTCAACTTGTTTTAGAAATTTTTTATCTTCATCCGTGCCTTGTACTTGCACCCATGAATTTGAAGGTGATTATGCGTACACGATAGTTGACCTTCTTAGAGAAGAGTTTCTAGAAGAGTATAAGAAACATGAATTAATGAAGATCATTAGAGTGTTGGAGAAAATGTGGTTGCTACAAATAATGTGGCCATCGGCTTGTGCAACGTGGCCTAAGTTACAACTTGCAGGTATTGTACTTTTTTTAGGGTTTCAGTGTAAATGCATTTTGGAATGATCATTGCTATTCATTGTCTTTTAGGTTTTTTTGACAGGCGAGGGAAAAGGGTGGGGTCTGCAGACATTGGAGGATATGTTGAAGGGTGATTTTGTGTGTGAATATGTTGGAGAAATGGTATCTTTTCCCTTCAAGCTCCCCAAACCCCAATGGTGATCAGGGTTCAGGGAGCTTGAAGGGAAAAGAGACCATTTTGTTAGATGTTAGATACTATGGAAATGTTGCAAAAATATAGGATGTAATTTCCCATAAAGTCACCCTTCGACATATCCTCCAATGTCTGCAGACCCCACCCTTTCCCCTCGGCTTTCAAAAAAACATAAAAGACAATGAATAGAAATGATCATTCCAAAATGCATTTACACTGAAACCCTCCAGAAAAAAATAAAGTACAATACCTGCAATTTGTAACTTAGGCCACGTTGCACAAGCCGATTGCCACATTGTTTGTAGAAGCCACATTTTCTATAACACTCTAATGATCTTCATTTCTTCATGTCTCTTATACTCTTCTAGAAACTCTTCTCTAAGAAGGTCAACTATCGTGTATGCATACTCACCTTCAAATTCATGGGTGCAAGTACAAGGCACGGATGAAGATAAACAATTTCTAAAACAAGTTGACCAACATGCATCATCCTCGATGGAAGTAAGATAGAAATTCACATCGACGTTCTTAAAGATATGATTTTGATGTATATAGTGAGAGGGTGTTGGATGTTCATTGTTGATGTTGTTCATCTATGAGACTTTCACCTTTTATTCTCCTCTCGCTATGTCTTGGACATCATGCAATAGCCTTATATCATGTGGGGTAAATTGAGGTTGCTGAGCAACTATGGCACCGCATGATCTTCCATGTCTAGTGACCTCAGGATTGTTTTTCTAATCAAGCTACCTCTGATCATTAGTTGCGTGTAAAGGTGGTGCGACAGCCTCCATGATAGATTGGAATTTGACCAATCCATTTGATGAACAAGATGGGATGCTAAATTTGACATTAAGAGCATCCAATATAGGAAATTGTTCCAATGATTCGGTAGGTGATGATACATTTAATGATATTTCATGTGTTTCATCAAGCGAGTCAGTTCCTAGTTCCCAAAAGCATTCACAAACATCACTCATCAGTTTCCTCAAGGATAAACTTGGGTTCATCGCTTTGTATGATCAAAGAGATCTATCATCTACTGCTTTTACAACCTATGTGGTGCATGTTTCAAATTCCTCCAGGAAAAAGGAACAAATGTGGTGAGTTGTAAGCCACATCTATTTGATGTTTTGAAATGTTAATTATGTTTTGAAAATGGGTTCAATCTTTGAGGAAAATTTGAAATGTCCTTGATTCATGTATGGTTGATGGATTCACATCCATTCCAAGTGGTTTTTATAGAAAGGATGGATGATAAAATTGGTTTTTGTTCTCATGTATGTATAAGCATGGTAAGTTAGATAACATGTTGGGTATGTTGTGGGGTTTTAGTTGGGGTTCTAGTGGTTCTTTCCCGATGATGGAGGTGTTAAACACCAGATGGTGGTGTTTGTCAGCTAAAGCGTATAGTGGGGAGCACCATAGAAATTTAGTGGCTAGTTCATGAAATGATCGGCATTTTGAATTAGATAGTCTTGGGTAAAATCCATCTTGGTGTTTAGATCGGTTGAGTACATTGAGATGAAGGTTGTGGTTGGGTTGTGTTATGGGTGTTTGGGGCAATGTAAGTATTTAATGGTACCTTTTTGTTTTTCTTAATGAATAATTAGCATATCACATTCGGATTGCATTGATATTTTATAAGAACGATACAGGGGTCCTTGGTGACGTGTA
Organism: Viscum album; assembly: GCA_963277665.1. NCBI lineage: Eukaryota > Viridiplantae > Streptophyta > Magnoliopsida > Santalales > Viscaceae > Viscum > Viscum album. The sequence continues at coordinate 1,975,806,770 of OY728131.1, forward strand.
CGATTCAACCCCGCCTCAATCTGAGGCACGGTGTGGCCGCTAGCACTCAAAGGGTCTCTATTTTGTTTAAAATGGACAAGATTTTAAGTGAAAACAACAACTGACCAACAAAAATCCAACAAAACGCATTCCGATTGCATTGATATTTTATAATAACGATCCAAGGGGCCTTGGTGATGTGTACGATTCAACCCCGCCTCAATCCGAGGCACGTTGTGGCCGCTATCACTCAAAGGGTCTCTATTTTGTTCAAAATGGACAAGATTTTAAGTGAAAACAACAACTGACCTACGGAAATCCGACCAAACACATTCGGATTGTATTGATATTTTATAAGAACGATACAAGGGTCATTGGTGATGTGTAAGAGCCAACCCCGCCTCAATACGAGGCACGGTGTGGCCGCTAGCACTCAAAGGGTCTCTATTTTGTTTAAAATGGACAAGATTTTAAGTGAAAACAACAACTGAACTACGGAAATCCAACCAAGGGAATTCGGATTGCACTGATATTTTATAAGAACAATCCAAGGGTCCTTGGTGATGTGTAAGAGTCAACCCCGTCTCAATCTGAGGCACGGTGTGACCGCTATCACTCAAAGGGTCTCTATTTTGTTTAAAATGGAAAAGATTTTAAGTGAAAACAACAACTGACCTACGGAAATCCGACCAAACACATTCGGATTGCATTGATATTTTATAAGAACGATCCAAGGGTCCTTGGTGACGTGTAAACGTCAACCCCGCCTCAATCCGAGGCATGGTGTGTCCCATAGCACTCAAAGGGTCTCTATTTTGTTTAAAATGGACAAGATTTTAAGTGAAAACAACAACTGGCCTATGGAAATCTGACCAAATGCATTACGATTGCATTGATCTTTTATAAGAAAAATTCAAGGGCCATTGGTGACGTGTACAGGTCAACCCTGCCTTAATTCGAGGCACGGTGTGGCCGCTAGCACTCAAAGGGTCTCTATTTTGTTTAAAATGAACATGATTTTAAGGGAAAACAACAACTGACCTACGGAAAGCTGACCAAACGCATTCCAATTGCATTGATATTTTATAAGAACAATCCAAGGGTCCTTGGTGATGTGTAGGAGTCAACTCTGCCTCAATCCGAGGCACGGTGTGGCCTCTAGCACTCAAAGGGTCTCTATTTTGTTTAAAGTGGACAGGATTTTAAGTGAAAACAAAAACTAACCTACGGAAATCCAACCAAATGCATTCGGATTGCATTGATATTTTATAAGAACGGTCCAAGGGTCCTTGGTGACATGTACGCATCAACCCCGCCTCAATCTGAGGCACGGTGTGGCCGCTAGCACTCAAAGGGTCTCTATTTTGTTTAAAATGGACAAGATTTTAAGTGAAAACAACAACTGACCTACAGAAATCCGACCAAACGCATTCGGATTGCATTTATATTTTATAATAATGAACCAAGGGTCCTTGGTGATGTGTACAAGTCAACTTCGCCTCAATCTGAGGCACGGTGTGGTCGTTAGCACTCAAAGGGTCTCTATTTTGTTTAAAATGGACAAGATTTTAAGTGAAAAAAACAACTAACCTATGGAAATCCGACCAAACGCATCCTGATTGCATTGATCTTTTAAATGGGGGGTCATGGAATGTGATCTATCAGGGGCCCCATATATATCAAGTCATGGTAGGCCTGGTATACTAGGGTGATCATGTGTTTGGGTCTATGATACTTATGGGCTTATATCTGGATGAAAATACTCCAATTTGGGAGGGTGGATATTCTTATGGGTCTTATTCCTTAAATGAGAATACTCTCATAGGGGAGGGATGAGATGTATATAGGTATTATTCCCCAAATGAGAATACAACCATAGGAGTGGGATGAGATTCTTATCGGGAATATTCACTAAATGAAAATAATCCCATAGGGGAGGGCTGAGATGATTATATAGATTATGCCTCAAATGAGAATACACCCATATTGGAGGGTTGATATGCTTCTAGGGATTATTATTTGGATGATAATACTCCCATATGGTAAATAATATATGCTTCTTAGTATTATTCCCTAAATAAGGGTACTCCCATAGTATAGGGATGAGATCCTTGTTGGTCTTATGCCTCGGAATTGGAAGAACACATATGGGTGGTCTGAGATACTGTTGAGGGTATTCCCAGGATGCGAACACTCCCATAAGTGGATTTCCATGATGGAGTATAAATAAAACTCGCATATTTGTGGTCAATGATAATTATGTATATAGTGGGGAGACCATGGTATATTATATGTTTTGTGTGGTTCCTATGATGTACTCAGAGAAACAATAACATTGGATGAAGTAGGTATGGTTGATCAAGCTTTAATACTTGAGAATCAATGTGTCTTGATGTAGATGGGGTAGGACTTGGTCAAAATATATTTTTATAATGTCAACATGATCCTTATGAAATGCTTGGTAAAAGTTCAGCACTTGGAAAAATAATTTGGGTTTAATCATGGTCATGGATTTGAGGATCAATGATGATTTTTTTATTAGTTTTATTCCGGTTCTTTCTCAACTAGGTTGTACATATTGCCTGATCATGCACTTACAATAGCCTTTTGCAGGTTTAATATTGGGGGTTTATTAATGAGATTCATCCCCCCTCCAAGTATGTGCACCTCAGTGTGTGTACAAACCTTATAACTTCTTTGAGGTTGAAAACATGATGCATAGTGGATAGACAAAAGTCCAAAGATTTATGTATTGATAAAACACACCCATGTGGAGCCTTAGGATTGAACTGGAAAGCCCCCCGGACACCCCCTACCCCCCCTTATACAGCCACCCCAAACCCTTGAACAGCCCCCAAACCCCCTGAATTCTAAATTGATTTATTTAATTACTTGATTAACTTATAAATTATGTGTTAATGGTGTATGGGTATAATTGTTGTATGGGTATACTTGGTCTAATTTGCTTATGATTTATGAGTTAATTTTGTATGGGTATACTTGCTTTAATTGGCTTATTGAGATGCTGTTTTTTTGCAGGTGTTCGGGTGTGCTGCTGTAGATTTATCGTAGCAGCAGAGAGGGAATTTATCAGCACTCTTTTAGCGCTGATAAATAGTGATTTTATCAGCGCTAAAAAAGAGCTGATAAACTGCACCTTTATCAGCGCTAAAGAAGCGCTAATAAAAGATAAGTTTATCAGTGGTCTTTTAGCACTGATAAATTTTGCTTTTATCAGTGCTAAAAAGGCACTGATAAACTACACCTTTATCAGCGCTAAAGAAGCACTAATAAAAGATAAGTTTATCAGTGCTAAAGGAGCGCTGATAAAACAATCATTTTTCAGCGCTAAAGAAGCAATTGTTTAGCGCTGATAAAGGAACCCTTTATCAGTGCCGAGCTTTACTGCACTTTTTTAGCGCTTTTAAAGCTCGTTTTTAGTACTGTTAATGCCCGTTTTTGTAGTAGTGATGTCATATCAGAAGCTGTAGTTGCAGTGGATCTAGTGAATATTGAGGCGGTACTTTCTTCGGATCCACCCAGGAGTGGGATGGAAGTACATAGTTTCCTGGGTTTGGCTGGTTATTACCAGAGGTTCGTACCAGACTTCTCCAGAGTTGCAGCACCACTATCAACCTTGACGAATAAGGGGAAACCCTTTGTGTGGTCAGAGATATGCCAGCAGGGCCTTCAGGAGCTGAGGTAGAGGCTGACTAGGGCCCCCATGTTGAGGCTTCTAGAGGAAGGCGTTAGGTACGTAGTCTACTACGACGCATCAGGGACCAGACTTGGATGTGACTTGATGCAGGAGTGAGTAGTGATCGCTTATGGTTCACGACAGCTGAGACAACATGAGCAGGACTATGCTACCCATGAAATGGAGTTAGCAGCAATGGTCTTTGCCTTGAAGATGTGGTGACACTATCTGATGGGTGAGCGTTTTACTGTGTACTCTGATCACTATAGTCTCAAGTATATCTTCTCTCAGAAGGACATGAACCTGAGATAGAGTCTTTGGATTGAGTTCCTCCAAGACTATGATTTCAGGATAGTCTATACTCCTGGGAAGGGGAACGTTGTCGCATATACACTCAGTAGGAGAACTGGTATACAATTATTAGTTGAGGCGACAGAGCAGTTGGTTGCTTTACTGATATCCTTTGTGGATAGAGATGGAGCAGCCTTGCTTCAGTCTCTTACAGTCACTCCACCACTTCTTTAACGAGTCAGGGAGGAAAATCATGGGGACGCTGACTGTGAGACACGACATGCTCAGATATCCATAGGGCAGGCACCTGATAGATTTTCTGAAGGTAGGGAGCACACCATCCTCTTCAGAGGACGTACTATTGTACCAGAGTCACTTTGGGAAAAAGTGTTGAGGGAATTCCACACATCCCCTCTATAAGTACATCCAAGAGTGGCAAAGATATACTGGGATCTCTGGCGACAACACTGGTGGATGGGAATGAAGAAGGCAGTCGCAGAGTTTGTCTCTCGGTGCCTCATTTGTTAGCAAGTGAAGGCAGAGCACCAGGTACCTACAGGGTTGGTTCAGCCTTTAGAGGTCCCAGAGTGGAAGTGGGATCGGATATCCATGGATTTAATTACAGGACATCTGTGTGCATCTAGAGGTCATGACTCGATTTGGGTAATCGTTGAGTGACTCACCAAGTCGGCCCACTTCTTACCGATCAGATAGCAGGGTTCAGTAGAGAGCTTGGGACACCTCTATGTACATGAGATTATGAGGCTACATGAAGTAACTTCTTCAATTGTCTTTGATCGTGATGCATGGTTTAATTCCCTACTATGGAAGGGGTTGCAGGCGGTTTTCAGGACGAAGCTTCGTCTGAGCACAGCCTTCCATCCTCAGATAGATGGCCAGACTGAGAGGACCATTTAGACCCTCGAGGACATGATTAGTGCTTGTGTCCTCGACTTCGGTCGCAGTTGGGAGGATCACTTACCTTTGGAGGATTTTTCATACAACAAAAATTATCACTCCACCATAGGGATGAAACCTTTTGAGGCGTTATACGGGCGACCTTACAGATCTCCCTTATGCTAGACTAACCCAGGAGATTCAGCACTGGTGGGACCAGAGATGGTACGAGCTACCATGGAGAAGGTTCAGATCATACAGGAGCGGATAAAGACTGCATAGAGTAGGTAAAAGTCATATGCCGATAGGAGACGGAGACCTCTGGAGTTCAAGAATGGAGACCAAGTCTTTCTACGGGTCTCACCTCGATGAGGTTTACGGAGATTTGGCCGAGGCGGAAAGTTATCTCCGAGATTCATCAGACCTTTTCAGGTCCTCAGTAAAGTTAGCGAGGTGGCATACCCTTAGCTCTTCCACCTCAGTTGTACCAAGTGCACAATGTGTTCTATGTATCCCAGCTGAGGAGATACGTGCACGACCCTTCTCACATCATTCACCATAGGGAGCTGGACCTCGACGATGGGGTGACTTTTATGGAGGTTCTAGTAGAGATTGAGGATTGACAACATCAGGTCCTACATGGACAGTCGATACCTCTGGTGTGCATTCGCTGGCAGCATAGGAACTTCTAGGAGAGCACGTGGGAGCGGGAGGCTCAGATGCATGCTCATTACCCCCACTTATTCACTTATTTGTGAGTTATGGATTATGGGGATGTGCAACCCTAAGGTGGGGAAAATGTAAAGACCCAGAATTTCCATGTAATTTTTTTAATTAAATGGAAATTTTACAAGTCCGTGAATTTTTACGGGGCATGATTCTGAGGCCCTAAGTGCCGGGAATCAATTTATGAAGTTTGGTTTGGGTACGTTCAATAAATGTATGAGTGGGTTTTTATAACTCTTGAACCGGTGCTCGGAATTGAAATTCGAGGGCACCATTGAACTCGCAATGCCGATATTTTCTTAAGAAGACTTTCACCTCAGTTTGTCGAGTTTAAAAGTTAGTTTTTGGGATTTTAGTGAAAGAATTAAATAATAATAAAGTTGGGTAGCTTTATTTTTATTTTGGTTAAAGCCTCCATGTGGAAGTTGGAGGTGGGGACCCCCACACCATAACCTCCCATAAGAGGTTATGGTAGTGGGTCCAATCCGAACCTAACCTTATCTTCATGTTAATTGAGGTGGGGACCACCCGGGTTTTAAAACCCTTGAAACTCCCCATTAATGGGGAGAAACCCTCAATTTTTTCATTAAGTGTTGGGGAGCCTCTTCAACTCCTCTAACACTTAATGTGCCAAATCCTTCTCAATTAATTAATCCACTGATTTTTGAATTTAATGTCAACAATTAAATAATAGATTAACTTAACCTATTATTTTGGTTGGCATTTGTCTTTTGGTGGAACTTGGGAAAAGAGAGAGAGCATAGGGAGAAAAGCTCTTACCAATGAAGAACGAAGAACACGTTCTTCCAACAATGAATGCCTTCAACTACGAAGAATGATCTCCTTCGACCTTCATCCATGGACTCCTACCGACTCAGGATGTCTCCAAATGACCTTCCCTCCTCATCGTCATCAACGAACCGACGCACGAGCTCGGGATTGGAAGTGTGCGGCGGACGCGACGAACGACGACAAATCCGTCTTCTTCCCCGCAACTCCATCAGCGAACAACAATCAAAGGAAGGGGTTCAATATTTGTTAATTATTTCATGTTCTTAATTTCCCTTCAAGGATTAAGAATTGAAGTTGCATGCTATCACTCTAATACGGAGAGTAAGGGCTGAACGAACACGGCCCGACCCCCTCCACCTTACTTTGTGGATTTTGATGATAATCACGGCACGAATCTGGGTTGAGTGTTTTTTTCAATGATGGTTGTGGATTGAAGGCAACGTCCCGAGTAGTGCGTGGAAATTTCAGATCGAGAATCGGGCCACCGGAACTCGTCCGGTGACCCGCGGAAGGTTCGTCGACGGTCGGAACTGGCGAATGTCACTAGCGACAAAGGGAAGGGCAGCCGGCACTCCGACCAGCTGTGTGGATGGCAGAGGTGCAACCACGCTACCGGAGGAGTAGGCCACGTCCGATAGGCCGCGGCGGTGCAGCGGCGGCCGACAAAAGGTCAGTCGTGAGAAGAACTGGCGGCCCGAGCCTTAGGGTTGTCGGGGAAAGCGCGGTGCAGCGCGCGCCGCGCGGTGGACCAAGGGGTCGCAGCCTTGGTCGTGAAGACGTGGGATGGGTGGCGAGATCTGTCAGTCGCTGGAGGAGTCACGACAGTACTACATCACGTAGGAGGCGGCAAGCCGCTCGACCAGCCGAGAGGAGCGAGACCCGCCGCGTGGGTCCCGCGTGACACGGATTGGCGCCACGTGGTGCTGGTTTTGAACACTCCCCCAGAATGGCTAAGTCATTTAGGATTATTGGGGCGTGTCCTTCCCCCTGGACGCGGCTTGGGCGGACCCCACAGGCTGCCAGCCACGGGCCTTGTGCGGGCCGAGCCCAGCACGGGCTGGACCCTCCGCACGCCAGACCCAGCGCGGGTCGGGCTGCCCCCACGGCCTAGGCCGGACCTAGCGCAGGCCGAGCTACCCGCGCGGGTCGGGTCAGACCTCAGTCCGCACCCGGGCCGGGCAGGGTTGGGCCGGATTGGTCTGAATGGCCGGACCAGACCCGGACCTGCTTGACATGTTTCCCCTCTTTTGCACGTAACTTGAGCTACGGGCATCCGATTGACGAACCGTATATGGTGACGAAAAACTTGGAGGGGAAAGGTTCTTTTGGTATACCCCACTTGAGGTTTGGACATGGTTGTGGTATGTCTAGGTTGGATCAAATGTAAATTCAATCGGGCCCTCGGAATGGAAATGCCAATAACTCTCAGACCGAGCGTCTGATTGACGCACCATCTGTCGTATTGGGTTTCTTTTGGAAAGATAGTTATTTTTGATACATCAACTTGGGACTTTGTGGAAATTGATGTATAGAAACTTGGCTTGAAGAAAGGACCCTCCCGGAATCAAGCATACTTTGTGCGGAACCCTGTGGCTGGCTGCATTCTGACTACCATTCCTAGATCCTACATGGGTTCGACAGCTCTGACTACTATTCCTGGATCCTACATGGGTTCGACATTATAGATGATTTAGTGGCTAAATATAATCATCTATAACTCTCTAAAAAAGTTGTATACCTATGTGAGCTGAGTCAATAACTTTTGATTTTTCCTCATGATTGAGATGGTTTACTTGATAACTTAGGTATATGTATGGGCATATACCTAGGTGGGGTTATCTGTTGATTTCATACTTTGTGGTTTATCCTTGTTGGATTTTTTGAGACCTTGAGGGTCTTGGGGTCCCTACTGAGTATCGTTATACTCACCCCTACACGGGCTATTCCCCCACCACATTATTTTGGATGCAGATGATGGACAACGCTGACTAAGGCTGAGAGTACCAGGACTGGATGGTATCCAGAGGTGGACCTTACGACGAGTCGGTACACGGAGAAGACCGACAGATATGGATTGCTGAAGAGGCTATCTGTACCTACCCATCTGGTAGGAATTTTGGAGGATGACCCGGCTGTTGTTTTTCCTTTCATCAGTTGTATTTGTACTTCCAGTTCCTTGTAATTTACAGTTGGGCTTGTATTTCCGTCCCCTTTTACTTTTCACCACTCTTTTGTTATAAAGTTTACTTAGTGTTTTGTATCCAGTTGTGTGCTCTGTTGTATGCGTTACTGGTTATAAAGTCAATGCCTTCCCGGTTTTAGGGAATTACCCCTTTGGTGCCCGTCGTAAGCCCCTGGCCTATGGAAAGCGGGCTTGGGGTAGTCACGGCATGGGCCCCGGGGGATGGGTTGTGACAATAATACTCAAATTTACAATTATATAGATGTAAAAAAATCAACTTAGAAATAATAACCCAAAAATGAATTTTTTATTCTATCTTATGTCTTTCTAAGTTTCCTTCTAAGAAATTAATAGTTTATTTTATATTGTATTATCTAAAATAATCCCCAATAATAACTAGACTTTTCTTTGATACCAACCATATTGACCTGTATCTCATACACATGTTATTAGAATAATTTTTAACATAAATATCCATAAAAATATGAGAAATCAATAGAACTTGTTTCGTTAAGAAATTAGATACAAAATTAAGAAAAACATAAAATTTCATTTCCTTATTCATTATTCAACCCTATATATAAACAAGATCTTATAACACCTTAGGATATCTTGGGAACATGCATGAAGAAGAAGAGGTCATAAAATCCCAATTGGTGGAAAATAAAGAGAACATGAGGGTGAGATATTATCAATAATAAAATCAAAAAATAAATGAATGATAGTTAGTAAAAATTAATAAATGACAATAGATAATGATATCATATAAACATAGTAATATTGATAATGACGATTAAGTTTCACAACATAATACTTTACAAGAATATAAGTTGAGGATCCCTGCCAAGAAAACATTTCATAACAGGCTACGCTAATTTCCCATGCACCATACATAGTATCTTATCAGATGTAAGAAATATCCAACTAATTGGTGGGATACATAATTCTAATAACACACATCAAATCATAATATATCTTTATTATGTTTTCAAGATAGAAAAATAAATCAATCATTTTTTAAAACCATGAAATAAACACCTGAAAAAAGGATTATATAGTTGTTTCATAAAGAATAATCTATTAATGAATCACAATGATACCAAATATAAGAGAGAACATTTCATATATTATTTTCAAAGTTCAGAATATATATAAATTAATGTATTAAAATTAATGTATAGAAGAATAAAGATAAAATAAATGACATAGAATCATTTTGGTAAGGAAGAAATAAATCTGAAGTATTTCACATATAATGCCAAAGGGTTTGTCTTTAAGAAATAATATGTAAAATATAATAATGAAATTTATATACCAAAAATATATTGTATAAATGGAATAAATAAATTTAGAAATATATTATATAAGAAGAATCAAAGAAATGAAGTCAATAAAGGAAACAATACTTGAAAATGGATTAAGACTTTGACGAAACCCATTAACTTGAGTTCAACCTTCCTTAAAGACATCCTCAAATTCATAAATAATCAATTTAACTTTATTAATTAATTTATTATGAACTAATTTAATGTATATTTAAATATTTTTATTCCTTTTTATTCATACACTTTTTATTTATTTGTTTTTATATTATTCTCTAGTCAATCATTGAAATATTTATTTCACATACCCATGTTCGGATTGGAAGGATGATATATATAACATCCCATTAAAAACTTTCAAGAAATTACCTTATCTTTACATGTTTTCCTCTTTAATTGATTGTTTCTTTGAACTCCTGAGGATAGAGAACATTTGATGAGAAAAATGACCTAATTTTCTAGAATGTATATTTGTTTTAATTAATGGTTTCCATGTATAAATGTGTTAATGGATTAGTGGGGTTCTCTCAGAGTTTGGAGAACACCTGAGATAAATTGGGTTTTCATGTAAGAATCTATAGCTTTCATTGCCTACAGAAAATATACACATGAAGTTAGGAGTACACGATGTTTAATGTTTGCTAGGATCATGTCATGATCTAAATACACAACATGAAATATTACACACCATGTAAATATTACAAGTTGTTTAATGTTAAAAATTGGGTTTTTAATAAAAACCATGACATGTTTTTTGGAATATAATGACCATGTTTGTTACCTGATGTGTAAAGGTATTACATGTTATGTGAACATCTTGAATAGGGAGTTTACGATGTCCTACAAGTGATATGTTTATTCATTCAACAAGAATATTCCTTGATCACTACTCAGATATCCTCTCTGATGATTTTGGGAACCTCCAACCATTCTTGATCAATTTTATCATCAGGCTTCTATGCGTCATCTCTATAGGTGAGTAATCCTTTCTGCTTCTCTATTTCCTTTGATCGCAGTATCATTATTATGTTGTGCTATTGGATTTTTTTTCATGGTGTTTACTATAATGATTATTTTCTAGATCTGTTGTATGATTTTCTTTTAGGGGCCAATTCTTTGTTGGTTGTTGTGGTGAAGGTGTGTGTTCTTAAGGTATGTTGTGATCATTCGTATTCACTGGCACTTTTTTTTAATTTAATGAATTATGAGATGTCTATATTGACTCCAGGGCCTCAATTTTCATTTTTGAGTTCTTCCAATTAGTGGATAATGTTGTGAGTGTGTGTGAACCATATTTTGTGGTAGGTGGTTCTATCTATATCCTGTTTTGGTGAACTACGTTACACCAGTTTTTGATAAAAAAAATATTAAATGGAATATCATGATTAATTGATTTGATTTGTGTCTGTGGAAATGTGTTTTTTATAAAATATGTTATTCTTGTGGTTTTTATAAATGAAAAGGGTTTTTTTAACCACTGTGAAATGGTTTTATAGAATAGTTTTCAAAGAAGGATATGATGAAATGATTTGATGAAATGGTTTGGAAAATAGAGTGTATTGGAAGCCTTGGATACATAGGTGGAAGGTGTAGTAATAGGAATCGTCCATTGTTAGGGGGTCTTCCCATGAGGATTTCCTCATATCCCTAAGATTGTTGTTTTATGGACTTATTATAACTATTGGGGGTTCACTTTCTGAGGTGTTCATTTTCTCTCAAAACTTGATACATATGTCTAGTGGTTTGATGTGTTCGTGATTGTATATGTTTGGTATGAGTGTCCTAGCTATCCTGAATTACTCTGATGTTTTGAATGATTTAGGTTGTTTTGGTTTATACTGTTTTGGTTTATACTGTTTTGGTTGTAATATCATAGATTTGATATTATATGTGATTCATTTTAACATCCTAGCCTAACTGACCACTAAACCGGTAGCCGGATCGGTCACCACATGGCCTGAAGTGTGCCTCCCTGTATTCTAGAGGCTACCAACTAGAAGCAAGGGTATATTTATAGTGTGACGGGGAGACAATAACCACTATATCAGAGTTACACAATAGTTCAACATATAATAAATAACAGAAAAACGTGGATGTTGTAATAAAAGAAATACAAGAAATAGAAGACTAATATAATATCTGAATAAAAAATTTCCAATAGAAATTTACAAGAATTCATGTATGATAGATGATTTTATAGCTGTAAGTAGTAAAAATTACCATTGAAATATAATGTAATAAAAGAAAACTTATCAATGAATAACTCAATGAGCATCCTGAGCTTCATCTTGTTCTTATGCTCCTAACTCCCAAGTACATGCTAAAAAGAATAAGAAATCAACCAAGGTCCTACAAATATAAGTTCTACTTAGGTACCCAAATGCAATGGAGGCCCAATCAAGGTGTGAGATAATAATATCAGTAGGTTAGAACCCACTATGTCTATCCCAATCCATTACTTGATATGTAATGTAAATTATTGAGTTCGTATAAGAAGAAAAATAAACAAGTGGTGATGAATAAATAAAAAACAACCCACGTAGGTTTCTAAGGGACACATGGCAGCCATACATGTTTTTTCACCCTATAGAGTATCAATTTCTATAGGTTTATCCTCCCGCATCAGGATGAATCACCCAAATCAGTGGAATATTCTCCTTTCATAGATGAATCACTAATAACACGTCATAAAAAAAATGGCCGCATCCTACATGCCTTCCATAATATCTGCCTCGGGCATCAAGTGACTCTTTATTTGGTCCTCAAATATCCCATATAATCATAAACTCTTCACATGGTCATCAAGTACGTATTCCCCTTTCCATCATGTGGTACGGAAGATAATGCACCCAACCCTCATGCATCCATAAAAACATGAGTTATATCCAGACAAACTCAACATGTCATCAGCATAAAACCCTCAGGTATCAATTACATTGATATAATATAAGCTCAAAATATATGAAATAAAAAATCACAATGCCTATATCAAACATAACATATTTATTATCATAAGTCACAATATCAATTAATCAAATAATCATCTATCTAACCAAATTCATTTCATTAATCATGGTTCCAAATCATCATCATAATTATATCAAACTCATTTAAATTTTAACATAACCCTAAGTTCATTAATATTTCAATTAACCATAATTATACAAGGGGATTCCTCTATAATAAATCACACAAATTCATTATTATTTCCATTTAAAATTCTACACCCACAATTAATTGAATTATCCAATTTATTAAATTAAAGGATGTAACACATATCAGGTGGTTGTAGGTCTCAGTCTCCTTGCCTATGGACCCAAAGGGATTTAATGGCGGTTAAAAAATAAAATATTATAGTTTAACATGGATTATCAAATTTATTTGGTCATCCCTATGGCAATTCAATACAATCAGACATATTTTGATTACTATTAATAATTTTATCAGATGAAAAGGGATTTAGTTCAGACCACCAAAATCAATTCCATGTTAATTAATTCATTTAAAACTTTAAATTAATTAAAATAATGGAAAACCATCATGCATTATCCATTTTATTTAAATACATTTCATTTAACTAAATAAAAGATGACAGATCAATTACAAGCTTAAAGAGTTACTTAGAAGGTGCTCTGATTATTTAGGCAATCACTAACATGGGTAGTTCCCTTTATAATTCGAGTAAATTCATATAATTGGAAGTACATTGGTCTGATGAAAACTTATAAAAAAATTGGAAACATCATTTAAGAATAATAAAGGAGGCCATGTACTATCATGACACTTATTAAACATTAACATAAGTCATAAGAAAATACTCCAAGGAATAAACCAAGCATGATATAAACAATTTATCATTAGTTATTAGATAAGAGGACAGTGTACCACCATCGAGGGGTTTTATTATAAAAACATGACATTGTTCTTCAAACAATTCATTTAGCATATAAACATTATTTTAATAGGCATACCCAATTCACGTTATTGAACTATTTCAACAAATTAAACTGAGAGGGGATCACTTCAATTCACATCAAGCATTTATTATAAAAAACGTTCAGTGCTAATTAATATCAAAGGAAAGTTCAAAATGTGAGAAATTAATTAATTCGTTAATTAAAATCGGTAATGGAAAGGGATCCTACCTCAAGAGGAATAAGGCCAAGCTAGACACTTAGACACTTTACATATTCATTATAGACCACTTGAAGCTTATCTTTCCCACACCTGGGTATGTTCACCTTCACATATACATAAGGACGCATATCCCCTATGTACATATTATCATGTCTTTGAATATGTAAAAGGGGATACTTACATATTTTCTTATATATTCATACACTTGTTTCCACTTACACCCGTATTCGTTTTTTATATTATATGTAAGCAAAAATATCCCCATATATATATATTCACTACCATGGGTTAATAAACTTATAACGGGGGAACTTACATATATATATATATATATGGTCCTACCTATGCATATGTGAGTAAGTTGACTTTGACAACTGAAACCCAAAACCAATGCAGAAATTTACAATGTATTAAAGAAAATTACCAGTAACTCAGAAACTACAAAAAATACAAAAATAAATTGAGAAATAATTACAAATGAAGGAAAAACTACCTGAAATTGATGAACATCTGATTGAAATGCTTTTCCTTTGGCTGAGGTTTCCTAAACATGCTCGAAGATGAACTAAGAGACCCTTTGCACGCCCTAATGCCAGAGAAGAAACCAAAAATCATGTTAAAAAAACCCTAGGGTTCAGTCAAACTATACATATTGATGGGGAGAGGAAAAAAATAATCCCACCATTAAAAGATAATGGATTGCCTCGATGAATCGAATACAAACCATGAAGAAAACTAGTGAAAAAAAATAACAGAGAGGAAGCTAGAGGGAGGCATCACGTGCAGCCAAGGAGAGGCCTGGGGGGAGGGGGTGTCACATGATGGGGGTAAGGGGTGACCCCTTAGGGTTTCATAAAAAATATCTTAATAATAATAATAATCATCATCATCATTATAACAATAATAATATTTTTATTATTATTATTAAATTTTAAATTTTTTATCTTAATTTTAATTTAATACATTTAATTCAATTTAAAAAAACAGAAAACATTGTTTGGGTCACAGAGTTAGCCAAACCATGTGATGAAAAATGAAAACACACTATCCATTTCGCACTAACCATGAGTCTCAGAACACGATTTGGTTAAAACATGCATATCCTATGTGGGGCATTCTGCTCCCCTGAAACAAGTCATACGATTTTCTGCAAAGGGCCACATGATTTCAAACAATTCATGCACCCTGTGAGAACCCTCCAAACCTTTTATTTTTCTGGTCTAGTGCTATCAAAATTATACAGAACACCTAAGGAACCCCTAGTCCTTAAACCACATCCTAAAACAACACATTGAAGTAACAAAACTCATTTAATTCCATTATGAAGCTCAGTTTTAAAAATAGCCCATCCAATAAACACAAAAGTTAAAATTCCCTTTCAACTTTCATCTGATTCAAAATGTGGTTCATTAAAAACTCCCCACCTTAGAACTTTTCATTCATAATAATCCTTCTAAAACCACAAAAATATCACCTAACCTATAAGGGTCATGAAGATTCTTTAAAATGGTCACATTGTATTTTCAAATTCCCAACGCACCTATGAACATTCATTTATGCACACAGAACTTAAGTTATTAAAACTTGATCCAATGCTCATTTTCCAACTAAGGCACCTAAATAAATCTTACATGATCCCATTCATCTATGGGAACAATAATATTGTCATCTCTTTAAGCATATAGCCAAAGGTACTCCCCACCTTAGGCTTTAACAATAAAAGGGGGGGTCCAATTTTGAGTCATGGTACCTCCACCATTGGAATTTCTCCCCAATCATGTTCTAATCAATCTAGCAATGCTCTAAATGTGAATTATTTATCCGAGTGAACCCTATTACAACAGAGGTCATAATAGGAACCTCATTGACAGACAGGGTCAAACCCCGGTCGACCTAATTTAAACAGGTTGCACATGCTTTATTTGAAATACATAGTCGACCTTGAAACAACACCTACCTTCACATTGCAACATTCATTAAAATGGTCATAAACTAACTGTACACACCAAAAAAGACATAAAACAGGTCAATCCACCTTCGACTGATGATAGGAGAGATGCTCAGCTTAGAAAGTTGGCACATTACAATGGAATTGGGATTCCTTCTCACAAGGAATCCTGTGCTTACAACAAACATGTTCACTGAATACCATACATGACTTCTGGTGACATTCCCTTGATCAATTCATCACCTGGACATTTATATTATTGGGCTTTAGCATAAAATTTTTTTTAACCCATATCCAAGACACTGGAATCATTACACTTTAAACAACACCTATGATCCTGACAACTAGTCATGGATAACCTTGGATTCATCAAACTGGGGTTCAAGGAACTAAAACCAGGTAGTACATACTCCATGATTAAATGTGAAACATCAATACAAGACAATCCAACCACATCAGAGTCACTTCCAAGAAAACACTGCCACTATTTAGACCCACAAACCTCATCTGCAATCTAGAAAAAACAACCATTTCCAAATGGCCCTCTTAGGTTTCCATCCTTATACTTGGAAGGACACATACACAAAACTGACATGAATCACACCACCTTAGTAGTGTCTTAGTCATCGAAAAGGGGAACAGACTAGAAACTCCCAACCGCACTTGGTTTTATTCACCTCGAATGCAAAAGTAAATCATTTGGAATGAAAACTAAAACCAAAAAGATCAGTATGTCAAAACACCCAAGTCTTCCTGAAAATCCATTTAGAGCATTGGGACAAACATGATTCCTTAAGGCCCTGGTCACTCTACTCTGGTGATAACCCAAGAACGTACTTTGCAGTACAAGGATCGATGATTTAATCAAACTCAAATGGTTTTTATTGTCATTTAACATTCAACAACTACCATGTATGTGAACACATACTACCCCAAGGTTTCTAAAGTAAGTGGCACACCCTTGATACCATCCTTAGGTCTTTATCCCTATTCATTCAAGTATTAGGTGTCATGCACAAGAGATTTTTCTCAGAGTCATAATGCCCCATATGACCATTAAAATGAATGAATACATACCAATTTTTCCATCACCAAAGGAGGAGAAAGGGTCTCACTGCCTATGAAATGGCTGACCATGCCATTGAGATGTCTAACCTTCTAAAAATGAGAATTACTCGATGATCACTCATATATTAAAGGCCAAATAAACCATGACCGCCCATCCAAACAAGGGTGTCATTAGTAACTAAAATTCCTTCAAGGGACAACTGAACCTGAATGACACTAAATTTCAAAAAGCTGATAGCATCTAGAAATACCTTTAGCAAGCCATTAAACACTAAGGGAAACACCTACCATGGGCCATCCCCTTACGAATTAGAAAGTGTTGACCCATAACTAAGTTACACCAAACACAATTCACAAGACTAAAATTCCTATCATTAATAAATTGCTAAAAGGGGAGAAATCATATAGAAAATGCACACATTTCCCTTAAAAGGCTACTCAAAGAGAAATTTAAACTTCCCTCATAGGAATTTTTAAACAAAGGACACCTCTAAGGATCCATTTTAAGTCATTGAACTGATTTACATTTAATCTTTAAACATTAAAATATTTAAAACAAAACATCAAGAACCAATTATAAAACTACTTGGTACATGATTTAGCTAACCACTTATGGAAAACAGGAAAGTATCAACAAACTTCCTTTATTAAAACATTAAAAATTTATTAAAATCCCATAAAAACTTAGGCAATTTATCATATAAATTTAGTTTTAATTTATAACAGATAAGGTAACCTATGAGTGTCTTACTAATCCAACCTAGTTTATTCATAAAGCAGCCCAATAAAATTTTCTTAGTTATTAAAGTTTAAAACACCCAAATTGGTCATCTCATAAGAAACATGCCCCAACTAACCTAATTTGGTCGAGTTCTTATTTTTTTAAGTAACCAATTCATTTAGATTACAATTAAAAAAATATTACATTTCAACCATTTATAATATAACATTTTCATAAACAAAAGTTTTATTACATGGTTTGCTAACACCCTAATCTATAAAGTGCCCATACACTTTATTGACTGAAGTCTAGCTCCCATTAAATTGAAACCAACCTCAAGGAAAATTATAACATGCTCATAAAAAATGGTTCAATTATGTGGGTGGACATATACTAACCTATAAAGTGCCCATACACTTTATAGTTTGGTGTTTAGATCCCATTTACTTTTAAATCATACTATTTGAATATTTATTCTTTAGCATCCTTTAAATATTATAAAATATTCTAAACATGTATAATGATAAAATTGATGATTTGAATATATGTGTTACCTTTTACCCATTTTAAGGTGCCCATACACCATATAGTTGAAAATTGGATCCCATTTAGTCGCAACCCGTATATTTATCCCATGAAATCATTTATATATCAAACCAAACTGGAAAGAAATGTTTAAAAGGAAACATGTAGAAACATTCTATAAACACATAAGAATTGCATATAAATAGGCAATTCATGCTAACAAATTACCTAATTAGGTACGTAAGTAAGCATGAAATAACACCCAAGGCACACAATCCAAATCAGCAGCAAGCTATAAATGCAACTATATGACATGGAATAAGCATGACATGTTAATTTCTATGTGCCTATAGTGATTCATGTAATGATTCGTCCTTTCTATAATAGGATAAGGGTAAATTTCCTTAAATTATTCATAAATCAATATGCAGTGGAAATTAAACCAATCATTCAAGGTGAATTCATATCAACGGTAGGGATTGTTCTCTATGGGTGGTGGGATCAGTCCCAAAAACAACTATTTACCAAGAGTCCAACACATTTCTAGTCTCCAATCTACTAGCCAAAAATATTAATAAAAAGTAAAAACAAGCCTATGATACCACTTTGTAATGTCCTGGCCCGAATGACCACTAAATTGGTAGTTGGATTGATCGCCACATGGCCTCAAGCACACCTCCCTATATGCTAAAGGCTGCCGACTAGCAGTGAGGGTTTATTGCTGGTGCGCTTGGGAGACTATACCCTCCAGATCAGAGTACCATATTTTTTTATCAGATAATAAATAACATACAAGTGTAGAAGTATTAATAAAAGAAAGAAAAGCAGAGGAAGAAAAATATAATATCTAAATAAAAATGGACAACTCCAATTTAAAAGAATGTGTGTATGAAAGATAATTCTATAAGTGAAATTAGTATGAATTAAAATATCAATAAAATGTAATAAAATATAACTTCCCAATGACTAGTTCCATGATAATCATGACCTCTAGATCAGTCATGTGTTCCTAACTCACTAGGGAAAGGTAAACATCACAAGAAATCAACAAAAGTCCTGCAAATATAATATCTTCTTGGGTACCCCAGTGCAATGGAGGCTCAAGCAGGGTGTTAGATAATAATCTCGGTAAACTAATACCCATGGTTTCTAGCCCAATAAATTCCTTGATATGTATTGTAATGTAGTGAGTAGTCATAATTCAAAAAAATAGCAAAGCGATGCTGAATAAATAAACAACAACCCACCTAGGTTACTAAGTGTCACCTGGTGGCTATACCTTCTTTTTCACCCTATCAGGTATCTATTTCTATGGTTAGATCCACATATATTTGGATGTACCACCCAAATTGGTGTCAAATTCTCTTACCAAGGATGAATCACTAATAATATGTCATAAACAAATGGTCTCATCTCGTATGATTTGCAGAATATCACCCTCGGGCATCAAGTGACTATGAATCTGGTCCTCAAACATCCCATATAATTATATACTCTTCCCTTGGGAATCAATTACATATTCTCCTTTCCCTCATGTGGTATGTAATATCGTGAATCTAGGCCTCTGGCGTCCACAATAAATATGATTTGTATCCAGAAAAACTCAACATTCCTTCATCATCTAACCCTTAGGTCTAAATTAAATTGATATAATATAATCTCAAAAGGTAAAAAAGAAAAAAATACAAGTCCATTATCAAACCTACCAACTGTATTATCATATGACACAATAATCAATTAATAAAATTATCATCTTTCTAACCAGATTCATAACATTAATCAGGGTTCCAAATAATCTCTATAATTATATAAAACCCATTTAAATTATAATTTGACCCTAAGGTCGTTAATATACCAATTAAAAAAAATTATCCAAGGTGATTATCTAACAAAAAATCACAAAAATATATTATTATGAAAATTCAAAATTATACACAAACAATTAATCTAATTATCCAATTCATTATTGGGTTCGAAAATAAAACAGACTAGGTCTCAATTAAATCCAAGGAAGGAACACCTATCAGGTGGTTATGGGTATCATTTGTAACACCCCAAGCTTCCAAGGTAAGATTCTCTTTGAATAATACACTAGTATGTGTTGTACGCAACTTCGAAATTCTAACACACTATGACCAATCAAAGTAGCAGTTATGAATAGTAATACCCATTTTTTGAAATTTTATAAATTTTATCTCTCAAAATGGACTTCAATTTTGGATTCGGAATATCTAAATTAGCCTAGGGTGAAATTTTGGTACTTTTCGGATAACTTTTATATTTTGATGAATAGTGAAAATTACTAAATTTTAATTAAACACAAATTTTTTAATCGAAATAATTAATAATGATAACTTATGACTTTGAGTGGTTTTATAGTATATTTAGAATATATTTTTACCATTTAATACAATTTTGGTCATTGGACATAATTTCGCATTTAAACCGGACATAAACAAGTGTCAATCTTTTGATATTTATTATTTCTTAAAAACACACTTTTTGTTTTGACAGCGGGAATTAATTTTAAATTAATTTCTGCCACTTCTATATTTTGAATTTAGAAAAATGGATTCCATATTTATAATAAGTAGGTACAAATTTTTTTAATATGTAACTTTTATTTTTAGACATTTGGAATAATTACTTCGGTAAATATTTTATTTACCATGGTTAAAGGGTAAATCCGGTAAATAAGGGTAAAAAAATAATATTATAATATTAATAAATTACCCTAAAATGTGTATTAACCCTATTGGTTGATACATTTCTGACCATGGGCATCTTTGGGTCAATTTTAGGACCCCATTGATCCACTTGTAAGTGATAATGACACTTTATATTAATTATGCTAAAGTAAATACAAAAATGACATAAGCATATATCTTTTAGAAAAACAATTTTTACATAACGTTATATATGTTATATTTTAGAATATAAATATTAATTATAAATATAAAAAGACTTTATACATAATTGTATTTTATTTTTAATTTTTATACATTGAATAATTAAATTTATTGATGACACAATAATGATGCAGTATTTTCCTTAATAATAAAAGAATCAAATAATTGGTATTATAAAAGTTAAAATAAATATAATTTGAAAGTTTTTATGAAATCCACGAATTTTATTGGTTAATATTGAATGTTAGGATTACTTAAATAAATTTTATTCTAATTAATAAAGTTTTTAAGACTTTAACAAAAATCAATTATTGAATAGTTTCAAAATTGACAAAAATGAGTTTTTAAAACAAATATTATATTATTAATTGATATTATATTCCTAAAATTCTAAGATTCGGAAAAAAGACTTATATAATGGTAGGTGTATTATTAATGGACTACTTGGGGATCTTTTAGATGTATATAGTAATTTTATTAACTATATAATATAAAAATACAAAGTGACATGGTAAGTGTCAAATTAATTAACTAAGAGTTAAAACTAAACGATAAGGTTAATAAAGTGACCCAAACCAATCTAAAACCTATTGTTTGAGTTTTTTTAGTCCTATCCCCACATTATACTTTTAATAATCCACTTTGGAGCCATTATAAACCGAATATTAATTTATTATAAAATAATACTTTAAGTTTTTTCTAAAGAACCCCTCCTCCCCCTTATAAAAGGACCCCACTTCTAACCGTTTCCTCACACCTTAAAAGCATTTTTGTTCAGAAAAAATCTGCCCAAATAACCTCTCAACTATCCTCTATTAATCCTAGAGGCATTCCTTTAGTCATAAATCCAACCTAAGGATCCCTTCTGATCAAATCAAAAGGAAGAACCCGAAGAAGAGGTAATGTTTTCACCACCCTCTTTCAAGTTCCTTTCTTCTTCAACTTCTTCTTTCTTTGTTATTTACATTATAAAATAATAACTCAAGTATCTTCTATATATTGTGATGTTATTATAAATATGGTACAACCATATTCAGTATTCTATGCATCCTTTGAATGACATGTCACCATACGTGTGTACGTACGGACTACCGTCTCCACGTCGTGGTGTAATTGTTATTCAATACACTATTATTTGGATGGGTATAATAATGATTTGTAATTAATGTAAATAATAAATATATAATTATAATTATTCTTTATATATTATATACCATACAATTATATATTATTTTAATAACAAAAGAATGATATTGTCGCTCGTGCGTACGTATGGACTACCGTCTCCACGAACGCGATGAGATTCATTCCCCCGTCATATCCATTCAAGAATAAATTTCATTTTATGATTAAAAATAATGTTTAGATAAATGATATAATCCTGGATATTAATAAGATACATCGTATCCATAAAAAATATGGCTCACATAACAAATAATATAAAGGAAAATGAATCCTTTAACACCTGAAACGATAATAATACTAAGATATTATTAACAAATCAATGTTAAAAGATCATATATGATATCATATTAATGTATATGATTATTTTATAATTCAATAACAGTTATTTTACCAATATACAGGAGTTTAACTTACCCTCGACCAAGGAAAAAGTACAATGTAAGGGGTTTCTTATCTCACTTTTAATTTCACGAGATTTCCATTGTTCACCACTAATTTATTGCATGTGGTGTGTGTACTACCGGTGATTGTATTCATTGTGTGATTTACTTTAATTTATGGATATTTACATCATCATTTTATGATCCTTCTTTCATGGGTGTGTGTTTCGTAAGTTACCAAATCGATAAGGGAATTTGAAATTTCCATTTCCATTTATTCGGCTTTACGCATACTTCATTGATTATTTTACTCCAAGATTATGTGTGGAATTAATATTCATTTTCTTATGTCATAACTTCCCCTCCCCTTTCTATGGATATACTTTTGATACACATAATCTCTCCATTTATAATTTCTCAAGTCATCGATATGAATTTGATAAGAGTAATTTTTAACTCATTCTCCATTTGTTGACTTAAATATCCAATTCATTGGTGTTGTCTTTACAAGAATATGTGTGAATGTCCTCTGATTGATTTACCTTGAAAATCCAATCATATTGAGTGTATTTATATTTTTCACACATAATTATTTCGTTTATTTATCCATAACCTAAGTATACGGTCTTTATAAGAGACCTAATCTCAATTTACATTCCATTGAGACTTCTTTGTTGTTATACACCAATTCACTTTTAAATGGTGTATATAATGTACTTTGACATAGTATATCATGAATCCATTTATTCTTATGATATTATAAAGTTTTTATTACCTCAATTATTTGTATTCAAGTGTCTCTCTTTTGGTTAGAAACTCTAACTAAAATATCATTTTAAATGTTTTAAAGATTTATTATTCTAAATCTTTCTCATTAATGTCCATGTTTAAAAAATGGTTTTAAGGATTTTTTTATATGGACATTAAAGTTTTAAAATTAAAATTCCTTTTAAAAGTTTCAAAGTGGTATGGAACACTTTTATTCAAAAATCTATTTTTAAATGGCCTCTTGACAAATAGTGTGACTTTTAAATGTTTTCAAGAAAAGGGGGATATTTCTCTCAAATAGTTTTGATGATTATTTTCATCTATTTAAATATCATTTATTATTCTAGATTGAGGTTAATATGTTACAATACAATCTTCCTTATTTTATTGAATGATTTATGTTTGACTGTGGATGTGATATTTTTATACCATTCAAGGTTTGTGGATAAAGTATTGACATTTCATATGCTAGTTTTAATATGAATGTTTATGTTATGTTTAAACCTATTAATATGAGGAATGCATTGGACTTAGTATGTGATGGGTGGAGCCCGTTATAGCTCCTCGATGCATCAGTAGGTCTCATGAGACAAACTAGTGTCTTGGCACAAGGCCTTGACAAAATCTTATTGTAGTCTTGGCACGAGGTCTTGACTATGTGGTTATGATAGTCTGGAATTATGCATTCCATCATTATGAAAGTGGTTATTGATATTGCATGTGATTATTCGACTAGTAGAATATCCATGTGAATAAGTAAATGGCATTATTTCATTTTATTTTTTCCATATTATGTTGAAGTTCATGTTTAATAGGCTTTTGTTTTAGTTATAAATTTCCTTAAATGTTTATGATTATTTATGAAAGTTTTCGCTATAATGTTATCCTTACTGAGAATCTGAGCTCACCCCTTTCCATGTTTTACTTTTCCCACGATGCAAAGAAGTATATTATGACTGTCCTCTAGGGATATTCTATGGGATCTCAGTGTTGTCTATGGAGACAATGTTGTTGTAGTTTTCTATTTTATGATTTAATGTAAACCTTGTGAATATATCTAGTACTTACAAGGCTATTAAACTAATAGGTCTTTAGAGACTTGATCCTTTGTGATCATTCCAATGTTATGTAATAATGCACCGACTTTGGGTAACTAGGGTTGGGGCGTTATAGTTGGTATCAGAGGAAGTTTAGTACAAACCTTGGAAGCTATATTTAGATAAACTCTGATTAGAGCACATAGCCCTAAGAAAGGCTTAGAGGATTAGTATATAATAACTTCCTAGAATTTTGGTATTGTATAGATTTTTTGAGTTTTCCAAGTAATACATCTCTGTCTAGATACGAGAAGGTAGAGGCGGCTCTGGCACAGATATACCTAGGGGTAAAACCCAAAAACACCGCTTTGAGCTAGACTCAAACGAGAACTGGTGCACGACAATGGGCCTAGCTACACTCTTGGTTACGACACTCCCAGGGGATATGCTTAGCATAATTTACATTTTCTTTACAAAAATATTTGAAGTATTATATATAAGATGAGAGTAAATAACCTTGGTTAATCCTAATGTGTTTCAAATTGAGAATATGGTGACATGATATTCTCTAAATGATTTTATGACTACTGTTACTCACACAATGCTTTCTGCTTTTAGTCAATGGAAGGATTCCAAGGAAGTCATAGTGACTTTGAGAATGATTTACAAGGTGGGAATGATGGTGGCAATGAGCAACAAAATGGAATGTTGATAGGCATAAAAGATATCGTCTTCATTCCAAATTAATTTTCCAAAAATATGATCAACAATATATATATTAACCATTTCACGAAATCAACAAAGAAGAGAAAGGTGATTAATGATAAGAGCTCCAGCAGTGGAGACCATGGAGAAGAGAATCCTAAATTTCCATCATGCAGGAAATGTGGAAGGAGACACCCAGGAAAGTGTCTCAACAGAATAAAGAAATGCTTTACGTGTGGGAAAGAAGGACATAAAGTGAATAATTGCTGAGGAAAAATTAAGAGTACTATGGAAGAAAATAAAAATGGTCCCAAGAATCCATTTACAGTCATGTGCCGTAAATTTAGGGTACCTGGACATTACCTGAGTGAATGCCCTATTCTATAGGATATTTTCTTGTTCAAAGAAGAAGCTATGTGGAAATAAATGGTTGGAGAAATGTTTAAAAGTATTAGTGCTTCTTGTTGATGGGATTGATTTGGAATAATTTTCTCTTGTATTTGTAACCCCGTAGTTTTCCAAGTGAGAATGATATTCGAGGAAGTCTTATCTTTTTCCCATGTGGATATAGTTATAAATAACCATTTGGTTTTATATGATCATTGGTTTTGAGGCAATTACAAGTTATTATATTTTGGGATGAAAATGCAAGGTATGAGATAACATTTCTAGTTAAAATTATGTTATGGTTATTTTGAGGAATTTATCTCATTTTGGTAATGTTATAAAATATATTTTTTGAAAAATGACAACACGCAGACTGTGTGACAACTCGTCGTGTCAGACAAAGTTGTCGGAATCGAACCCACAACCAAAGTGCGATTGAGATTTATCGTCTACCACTGGACTACGTGAAGTCCCTAGTTAGTATGACTAATTATTTTTAGTTAAATGATTTTATCGATCAATAATAATTTGATTTGGATTCTTATGTCTTACCAAATGAATACCCTTAGTATAGGAAAATGATTTGCTGATTAAGTGATAAATGTTATTTTGGAAGATGTTTGCTTTGTTGGGAACACTATATCCCAAGGAAAAATGAATACTATGGGGTTTCATTTGAGGAGTAATGGTGGATTTGTATCTATGTTTTTATTGTGGTTTTATAGTGATTTGGGTTATTTATGGAAATGATTAACCTATAATAGAGAATATGTGATTAGGTTAATTACTATTAAGTATGTGACTTTAAGAGTATTTGATGTCATTTGGAGATACCATTTAACATGGAAGACTACATAACCAAATTCTTATACATTTTGGGTTTCAATATTATTTTGGATTTTAATGAAGGATTTTAAGGACAATTGTTTATTGAATGCTATTTATTTAACTTTGGGGTATTGTTGGTTTAATTTTAGAAATTAAGATTAGTGTTTCTTTCTCAAATGGAATAAACTTTTGGGGGATCATCAGATCTTATACTAACTGTTTTGGTTTTGATTAATATCTAAAGACAAGGTAAATATATAGTTTATTCTTCATGGATCATGTGATTCTATAAGAAGTTTATTCTAGATCTTCTAGTGTGACCAAGTCTTCTTGAATACTCGTCGTTTAAAAATGAGTTAGTAGTAGAAATTTATTAAAGAATGAAACTTTACTTAAAAAGTATGTATATCTCTTTATGTTCTTCGTTAGTCTCAGAAATTAATTCTTCATCTTTATGTAATGTAACTTAAAAATAAAAAATAAAAATGTTGTCCGTTTACTTTTCCTACTGGGAAACTAATGATTGTTTGTCCCATCACAAGTTTGTGGTTTTCTTGTTGTTAACTTTCTCCTGATCATGTTTTCTATCCTTCTCTATCAGAAATTGATACTTAGTTTATCATCCATATCCAAATTTTTCTACATGGAATCCTAGTATAGGTTATCTCGGGTGACCTTTGTACTTCTCTTTCTTTCTTTTAAAGTGATAGTTTTAGTAACTCTTTTTCTGATGTGGGACTCTCCATTATATTCCCAAGCCCAATTTTAAAAATTTCGAGGATGAAATTATTTTAAGGATGGGAGAATGTAACACCCCAAGCTTCCACGGTAAGTTTCTCTTTGAATAATACTGTAGCGTGTGTTGTATGCAACTTCGAGATTCTAACACACTATGACCAATCAAAGTAACCGTTATGAATAGTAATACCCACTTTTTAAAATTTTATAAAATTTATCTCTCAAAATGGATTTCATTTTTGGATTCGGAATATCAAAATTACCCTAGGGTGAAATTTTGGTACTTTTTGGATAACTTTTATATTTTGATGAATAATGAAAATTACTAGATTTTAATTAAAAAAAAATTAATCAAAATAATTAATAGTGATAAATTATGAATTTTAGTGGTTTTAAAGTATATTTAGAATATATTTTTACCATTTAATACAATTTTGGTCATTGGATGTAATTTCACATTTAAACCGGACATAAACAAGTGTCAATCTTTTGATATTTATTATTTCTTAAAAACACGCTTTTTGTTTTGATAGCAGGAATTAATTTTAAATTAATTTATACCACTTCTGTGTTTTAAATTTATAAAAAAGGATTCCATATTTAGAATCAGGAGGTCCAAATTTTGTAAATAGGTAACTTTTATTTTTAGACATTTTGAATAATTACTTCGGAAAATATTTTATTTACCATGGTTAAAGGGTAAATCCGGTAAATAAGGGTAAAAAAATAATATTATAATAATAATAAATTTCCCTAAAATGTGTCTTAACCCTATTGGTTGATAAATTTCTGACCATGTTCATCTTTGGGTCGATTTTGGGACCCCATGGATCCACTTGTAAGTGATAATGACACATTATATTAATTAAGTTAAAGTAAATACAAAAATGACAAAAGCATATATCGTTTAGCAAAACAATTTTTACATAGGGTTATATATGTTATATTTTCGAATATAAATATTCATTATAAATATAAAAATATTTCATACATAATGGTATTTTATTTATAATTTTTAGACATTGAATAATTAAATTTATTTATGACACAATATGATGTAGTATTTTCCTTAATAATAAAATAATAAAATAATTGGTATTATAAAAGTTAAAATAAATATAATTTGAAAGTTTTGATGAGATCCACGAATTTTATTGGTTAATATTACATGTTATTATTACTTAAATAAATTTCTTTCGAATTAATAAATTTTTTAATACTTTAACAAAAAATCAATTATTGAACAGTGTCAAAATTGACAAAAATGAGTTTTAAAAAAATATTATATTATTAATGGATATTATATTCCTAAAATTATAAGGTACGGCCAAAGGACTTATATAATGGTAGGTGTATTATTAATGGACCACTTGGGGGTCTCTTGGATTTATATAGTAAGTTTATTAACTATATAACACTCAAGGCATGCAATCCAAATCCACATTAAGCTACAAATGCAACTATGTGGCATGACATATGCATGACATATTAATTTATAGGTGCTATAGTGATGCATTTAATGCTTCATCCATTCCATACCAGGACAAGGGTAAAATACCATAAATTTTTCATAAATCAATACGAAGGGGAAATTAAACTAATTGCTCAAGGTGAAATCATATCAACTATAAGGATTGTTCCCCATGGGTGGGGTAATTAGTCTCATACATGACTATTTACCAAGTTCCAACACATTTCTAGTATCATGTCTACAATCCAAAAATAGTAATATAAAGGGAAAAACATGCCTTCGATATCACATTGTTGTGTCCTAGCCCGATTGACCACTAAACTGGTATTTGTACCTATCACTACATGGCCTCAATCACTCCTCCTCATATGCCAGAGGCTACCAACTAGCAGTAAGGGTATTTTGATGGTATGGTTGGAAGACTATACCCTCTACATCAGAGTACCATAGTGATTTATCTGATAATAAATAATAGATAAGTGTACAAGTAGTAATACAAGAAAGAAAAGAAGTGGAAGAAAAATATAATATCTGAATAAAAAATGGACAATTCCAATTTAAAATAATGAATTTATGATAGATGATGATACAAGTGAAAGCAGTGTGAATTAAAATATCAATATAATCTAATAAAATAGAATTTACTAATGACTAGCACCATGAGAATCCTGAGTGATAGCTCAGTCATGTGCTCCTAACTCCTAGGGGGAAGCTAAAAAGCATAAGAAAACAACCAAGGTCCTGTAAATATAATGTCTATTTGGGTACCCCAGTGAAATGGTGGCCCGAGTAGGGTGTGATATAATAATCTTAATAGGTTAGGACCCATGTTTTATAGCCTAATACATTACTTTATATGTATTGTAAATTAGTGAGAAGGTATAATTAAAAAAAATAAACATGCGGTGATTAATAAATAAACAACAACTTTCCCAGGTTCCTAAGGGAAACCTGAATGCAATAATTTTTTTGGCTCCCTACCGGGTATCCATTCCAATGGGTAGATCCTACTGCATCAGGATGGATCACCCAAATAGGTTTCAGATTCACTGGTTTATTATGAATCACTAATAACACACAAAAAAAATGGAGTCATCCCACATGCTTTCCAGAATCTCACCCTCAAGCATCAAGTGATTGTGCATCTGGTCCACGTACATCTCATATAATCATATAATCTACCCTTAGGTAACAAGTTGTTATGTTAATTTCCCTTTGTTAGTATGGAATACCATGTATCTAGCCCTCTATAATCCACAATAAATATGATTTGTATCCAGAAAAATTTAACATCCCATCATCATTAAACCCTCATGTATCAATTATATCAATATAATATAATCTTAAAAGGTACGCAATAAAAAATTACCAGGACAATATCAAACATACAAGACATATTATCATAAGATACAATAGCCATTTAATAAAATAGTCATCTATCTAATCAAATTTATTTCATTAATAAGGGTTCTAAATGATCTTCATAATTATATCAAACCCTTTTAAATTATAATTTGACCATAAGGTCATTAATATATCAATTAACCAAAATTATCCAAGTTGATTCTTCCACAAGAAATCAAAAAACATTATTATTATGAAAAATTAAAATTTTACGCTAGAAATAAATCTAATTATCCAATTCATTGTAGGTATCAAAAGTCAAACATACAAGGTGTCAATTAAATCCAAGGATGGCACACATATCAGGTGGCTACAAGTCTTAGTATTGTTTCCAATAGATCCAAATTGATCCAACGACACTTTAAAAATAAAATATTATAGTTTAACAAGGATAATCCAATTTATTTGGTCGGGCTTGCATCATGCCTACATGATCATACATATCGTAATTACTATAAATAATTTTATCAGATTAAAAGGGATTTAGTCTAGACCACCCAAATCAGTTCCATTTAAATTAATTCATTTAAAACATTCAATTAATTACAATAAGGGAAACCCATCATGCATTATCCATTTCATTTTAATACATTTCATTTAACTAAACAGAACATGGAAAATCAATTACAAGCATAAAGAGTCACATAGAAGGTGCTTCAATTATTTTGGGAAATCACCCACATGGGTAGTTCCCTTTATAAGTCGATATAATTAATACACTTTGAAGTACTTTGATCCAATGAAAACTTATAAATAAAGGTGAAACATAATTTAAGAATAAAATAGAGGCCATGTACTATCATGCCACTTATTAAGCTATAACATGAAGGCGTAATAAAATACTCCAAGAAATAAACCAATAATCATATAAAGAACTAATCATTAGTTTTTATCTTAGAAGAGGGAAGACTTCCATATAGGGGTTTTATTATAAAAATATAAAATTATTCTTTAAAGAATTCATTTATCATATTAAACATTATTTCAATAGGTGTCCTCAATTCATGTTAAAGAACTATTTCAACACATTGAACTATGAGTTGATCACCTAAATTCAACTCAAGAATTAATTCTAAAAATCATTCAGCACTAATTAATATCAAATGAAAGTCCTAAAGTTGATAAATAAATTCATTATTTTATTTAAAGGGGTAATTTAAATGGATCCTACCTCAATAGGAAAAAGGTCACGTTAAACACTTAGGCACTTGATGTATTCATCGGCGACCACTCAAAGCTACTATTTCTTGCCTATGGGCATATGAACCTTTTCATATACATAAATACACATATTCCCTATGTATATATTCACATGGTGATGAATATATACAAAGATATCCTTACATATATGCTTATATATGCATACACATGTTTATTCTTACACCTATATGCATTTTTCATATTATACGTAAGCACACCCAGCCCCATATATATATATATATATATATATATTAAAGGTCGTGGATGAATATATATATATATAATGGGGGAACTTTCATATATATATATATGCCTACCTATGTATACGTGGGTATGTATCCATTGACAACGGCAACCCAAAACCAATGAAGAAAGGTCCAACGTACTAAATAAAATTTTAGGTAACTCAGAAACTAAAATAACCAAAAATATATATTTGAGAAATAATTAGGAATGATTGAAACCCTACCCAAAATTGAGGATGGGCAGACTAAAATGATTCGCCTTCGATGGTGGTTGCAGAAACACACCCGAAGATGACCCAAGAGATCCTTCACATGCCCTAACATAAGAGAAGAAACCAAAAATCTTGTTAACCCAAACCCTAGGGTTTTCCCAAACTATACCAGGTGTTGGGGATAGAAAACAATCGACCCAAAAAAAGGAAGGATAAGGAATTACCTCGATGAATCTAATGAAAAACATGAATAAAACTTGTGAAAACAACGAGCGGAGAGCGAGCTGGAGTGGGGCGTCACGCATAGCCAAGGAGAGGCCTAGGGGAGGGGGTGTCACATGATGGGGGTAAGGGGAAGACCCCTTAGGGATTCTTAAAACCTATGTTAATAATAATAATAATAATGATGTTAATTATAATAATAATATTATTACTACTACTACTATTAACTCATTAATTTATTTTAATTTTAATTTTAATTTAATTAATTTAATTCAATTTTTTAAAAAACACACCGAATGGTTTGGGTCTCAAGGTTATCCAAACCTTGCCACAACCATGTGATGAAAAATGTGATCACACTCTCCATTTGGAACTAAATATGTGGCTAGATGCACGGTTTGGGTAAGTTGTGTGTAGCCTGTGTGGGGTGTTTAATCCTCTAAAACAAGCCGCACAGTTTTCTGTTGAGGTCCATACGGTTTCAGAAAAACCATGAACCATGTCCAGTCACTCCAAACCTTTGATTTTTATGGCCTGGCACTCCCAAAATTTGATAGAACACCTAGGTCACCCCCTAAGATGTAACATCCCATTACCATTTTATCAGGTACACCCTTAACCTCATCATGATTTCCCCTCCTTTGAGATTGGGGAAATACCTATAATGGTGAAGTCTGTGATTTTTTGGACTTTAAATAATAACCATTCATTTCTGTAGGCTGCTGAGAGGTTACACATTGTGTAATGGTTTCTGGATGTATGTCTTGAAATACAACTTCACACTGTGAAAGGTTACACATCATGATTGTGACTTACACAAAGTGATTTGTCATAAGGAAAATTTTTAATCTATGGCAATGGGTTTTTCAGTGTATGTGGATCATGGGGAGACATGTCATGTAATAGTATTTCATTCCCTGTAACGGCCCTCATATAGTTTTTAAAAACAATGTGCATTTGTTCTGTTTCAGTTCATTCTATTGTTCTTTATTTCTCTTGACCTAAGGTCGTTCTAGAGAGTTTTTGAAAGACTCAACCCCTTCTAGATTGATCCATTCGAAAGTTGATCTCTATTTTTGTTGTGGTTCATCTCTCTAGGTAAGTGACCTTCCTACTCCTTCATTTACATCAATCACGGTATCGTTGTTGGGTAGCTTCTTTAGACCCATTGTCTAGGGTTTGTGATTCATCTTGGTTTCTTCCTATATCTATTGTGTGATCTCAATCCGGGGGCCTTTTCTTTCATTGGTAATAGTGCGAAAGGCATTCTTCTTTGAGGTATGTAGATTTATTCTCTTCTTCTGACCCCTTGTCTTTTAAATTGAATCAATCTTGATATGTATTTGATTCTAGGGCCTTCATCGACATTGTTCAGTTTCGTTGATTTTGGATTCTTTTGTGGGTGTGTGTGACCCAATTTTTGAGGTAGGTGGTTTCGTCTCTACCCAATGATAATGAATATTTTTTTACTTTACAAACCACTTCATATTAAAATTTTCATGATTGTTTTTGTGTGTTAAAAAGGGGTTTTAATTAACAATGGTTTTTACTAGGTTATTTATAAATAGAGAGAAAATTGGTATTTTTATTGAATTAAAATTGAATTTTTCAAATGGATTTGAATTGGGTTTCCAAGAATTAAAATGAATTATGAAAAATATCACATGGGTGACCTTGGGTACTTAGGTGGAAGGTTTTTCCTGAGGCCATCATCCATTGTTTCATGATTATCAAGGAGGTTTTTCTAAGGACTTTCCTCAACATACTTGGCCTTCTATTCTATGATATAAATATTGACATTTTTATGGGTTTAGTCCTGGTCTATTCCTCTCCTTCCTAGGACCGTTGTTCAAGGATTGGAATTTTTGTACTTTTTTGATTTTGGTATGAGTAGTCTGTGACATAGACCTGTAGTATTCCTTGGTGTTGTGATACAAGTGCTTCTATTTAGTATTTCTTGGATATCTAAGTTGTCCTTGATAGGCATGTTTATTATTGTGTAAAATGATATGGAAAATGTGCTTTTAAATTGTTATACCTTATTTTGTTTTAGAGCTGTGAAAAAAAAGGAAAATTTTTACCATGTTTTCTATAAAACTGTTTTACCATTTATCATGCCATATTCTATTTAAAATGACCATACATGTATTTTTTATAGAAAATAGTTATGGAAAACCTAGGTGGGATCTTACTGAACCTATTAGTTCACACTCCCCACACCTCTTCGATGGTGCGTAAACCTTTGTTTGTCTTATAGTATAGGGAAAGGAAATGTGACAAAGTTAGGCGGCGAGGTTCATGTCATCTTGTTGGGTAGCTAGTGGTGAGATGGTGGGATTTTGTCTATGCCATAGTTTAGAGTATATATTTGGTTTGGGTCCTTTGTATTTGGACTTGTCCTTTTTAGTTTTTAGAAAATTGTGTTGTTGTATTTTTATATTATGGGATATATATATCTTGTTCTTAATATGTTGTTACTTTTTTCTTACTACATATATGCCATGTGTTTGATCAGGTTGGGAGAAATTATTCCCTATATTGTGTTGTTCAACGCTCAGGTGCTTGTCGCCAGCCCATACAGATCGGTGACGCCCTTCGGGTATGTAACAAAACGATTCGAGTCTCAAATTTGATGGAAACTTAGGTTGGTTCATTACACTAGACTTGGACCACATACAAGAAAAACACATTGAAGTGTTGAAACTCTCCAAATTTCATTCAGAATCATGTTTTTAAATACAACCCATCCAGTAAACATAAAAAGTTCAAATTCCCTTTGGAATTTCATCTAGTTCAAAACATAGGTCATTACATGCATTATTTACTTTCAAATGATATATCTATTTTGACATAAGTATATGAAATTCTTTGAACAAATTTACCCTCTTATTTTTAGAAATGTGGAAAAATGGGAAAATTAAATTATTTTTCCATTATTTGATATAAAAACTGTTAAACTATACATTATTCCATGTCATCATTAATGTTGATAAAACTTGGATTTATTTCAAATAATTGATATGGAAAAATTGGGAGAGACCCTATTGAGCATGTTATTTCACACCCTACATGCCCCTTTATCGGTGTATAGACCTAGTTATGTCTTTCTATAAAGGGAAAGGCAAGGCAGAGAAGTGAGGCAAGAAGATATTCTGTTAGCTAAGTTTGGGTAGCTAGATGGGGAGATGGTGTGATTTTTCCCATGCTATAACATGGAGACAGTTGGAGTATCCATTTGGATTTATCTTCCTTTGTAGTTGGACTTGTCTTTTTTATATTTTTTTGCTACAGTTTCAATAATTTCACTAATATTATTCTCTTTTTTTCTTAACATGTGTGTGTGTTAATATTTTTCTTCCACTTTTTCATTTTGTAAATGTATATATATTGTTCATGCTTTCTGCTTTAAGTTGGGATAAATCATTCCCTCTATTTTTTATGCCCAGGTTGAGTTTCCAATCCATGGGGATTAGAAACGCTCTTTAGGTGTATGGAAATTTTGTTTAGGTGCTAGTTTGAGAGGGTATTCAGGTTAAGTTCATCATAATATCAATCATCAGTTCTCTTCCCTTGCTTTCATGAGTTCAAAGAGTTTTAAGATAATGTTCCATGTCATCCTAGTAGTGTAATTTTTATATATTTATGTTGAGACTCAGAATATGTTTTTATTGTAAAGTGTTTCTCTGTAAAATTCACTTTTTAAGAACTTAATGTGGCTTGGATGTTTTATATTTAATATTATTTGTATCATAGATATTTTATAATTAAAAAATAATAAAAGTTAACATTATTTGATTCTAAATATTATCATTGTGATATAAAATACTTTTTATAACTCGAAGATAAGGATTGTAATGAAAAACATCATCTCTCACATTGGTGTTATAAATCCACCATGGTGTGATAAGTGTTTTTATGAATAGGATATGGGGAAGAACAATAATCTAGACTATTAATTTAGTATAATTATTTTAGAATCATATTAATAGAATCATATTATTAGAGTTTTATTATGGGTTTCAGTTGGTTACATAAGTGAATAAAAATTTAAAATAATTGTGATCATAATAATTACCTTCATTAAGGATTCTTCCATGCTCTACTCCTTAATACCCCAAAAATATGTATTTTGGTTAGAACGATGACTCGAGAATTTTGTGATAAGTGTTTGGGGAGGAAATTGGGTAGATATTTTTCTTGAGAGAGTGTTTTAAAGTGAATCGAAATAGGGGGAATAGAAAGTGTATTTATCAGTAATGGAGATAGGTGTATTGAATAAAATATTAAAAAATTTAATATTTTAGTTCAATACATTGAATAGTAATGATTCTTTTAACTAATAATATTTTTTCATTGTAAAATAAATATTATTTTAAAATTTTAACTCTTTTAAAATGTAATTTAGTCATTATAATATTTTATTAAAAGTATGGAAGAAAAAAATAATATTTTATTCTAATAAATAATGATCTATACTTTGAAAATTCATATATAGGTTTTGAAATTGAGTATATTATTTTTATAATAATTATTTTACTCATCAAATCTGCATTAGTTCATTCGACTTTTTTAGAAATTATTGATTAATTTTGACATAAGTAGTATTTTTTAAAACTTATGGTATGCATAAAAATAGTATTTTTACTATTAAAAAAATCAACATTTTAAAAAAAACACAAAAATGAATCCTGAGATAACTTTGATATGGTAATTTAAAAAATTAATTCCATTTTAACAAAAATAAATTTATAAAATATTTCATCATGATATTTAATCTGAAATGGTCCAAGACATGAGTTGTTCACCCAACCAATACCCTGAAAATGTTTATTAAATAAAAAACAATTCAGTGTACACATGAGGAGTAATGAGCTTACACAATATAACAATTTAAATTAGTTGAAAATATACATTCCAATATGCATGAAATAGTGAAAATATAGTGTAGGTATTCACTAGAAGGTTCATGTATCTTTCGACATCTTCTATAAAAGTATCCATTATCCAATTCACTTCATAGTAGTAGGTTTTCATTCCCAACAACTAAACCAAAACCTAAAGGATCAAACATCTTCATTAGATCTACATTTAGAGCCCTAGATTTTAAATAACAAGAATATCCCTAGCCTTAACCTATATGTATATAATAAGTAATAGAAATTAAACTACAAGGTTGAAATGTAATTGCATCATTTGAAAAGAAATAAAAAGATATGTCACCCTGACCAAGGCATAAATTTCATGATCATCTCATGTGGAAATAGGCCATCACAAATTTAATTACAATATTTAATATAAAAATTAATGTTTTTACTATATATGTTGAAAATTATTTATTAACAATTTTATACTTATACGTATTTCTAGTTATAAATATGTGAAATCATTTTATGGAATTTTAATATTTTTATTTACTAATTTTATTCAACTTAATTATTTTTTTTTGGTATTTCACTATTCCTAAGTGTAAGTTTCTATTCCCAATGGTCTGTCACTATTTCAAATACTTTTATACTATTCCCAATAGTAATATTGAGTTTATAATTCTTATAAATATCTCTTATTCTCTCCATTCACCATTCACTACAATTCCTCTCAAGGATTTATATATTTCATATTCAAAATGTTTATTACATTACTAATTTTTTATTTCTTTTTTATAGTTTTGTTCACATCTTTGATAATTTTTTGAGATCGTGACATACCATAATATCATTTTATAGTTTTATTATTTACTTGTTATTATTATTCCATTATAATATTTCCAATTTTATGGAATATATTTGTACTTAAGAGGTAATATTATGTATTGTTGTAATAAAATAGTTTTAATTTTTTTTATAAGGATCATGTGAATTATATCTAAATAATCCACTTATATATTGAGAAGTAAAATTAAAATATATTAAGGTCAAGTTATTATAATCATAATTTGTATGTATTGGGAATGGAAGCATAGATAGTTCTTTATATGAGATGTTTAATTGACATGCTTGGGATTCAAGATCAGTTGATTAGGCATATAAGGTAATTATTTTTATAATGAAACACATAATGGAAAGAGTTTAGTTTAATGGAAGGGTAACTCTAGATTTTTTCAATATCTATAATGGTATTTAATTTGTAATAGTGGAAGATATATACCACATTATTGTATCTTTTTTCATACTCTCTTATCATACGGATAAGTGGGTGAGTGTTAACACAACATGCGTGGAACAAAGGTTGGGATAACCTATGACCGTCATTTCTATGGTGAGATTAGAAACTAGTTTGGCTTTATCAACATTTTATATCATGTGGGACATGATGATTAAATGATGAAGATGAATCTCATGGGAAGTAATATCATGATAGATTCCATGGAACCTAAATTTTCCCAACTATTTGAAGGTAAATCATGAAATTTTAGTGAGATTAGATGAATTGTCTGATTGGGTGGTGATCATGGTATCGAATGACTGTAAATGTTCCTTGACTCTATAGATAAATAGATATGTCAGTTAATATTTTTATTTTATGTCATGGGAGATTTTAAACATTGCTTCTTTGAGGATGACCCTCTAAATATTGACCAATATGAACCAACATATTGGGAAGAGTGTATTAGTGAGAGTATAGAGAATCTATAGAGTGCCTAAACTATTTTTAGTTGGTAATGAATGAAATTGTGGAATTTTTAGTGGTACGTTCTAGAGTTTTATCTCTTTAGGATTCTAGAGTCATGCCATAGTGAGTAAGTTAATTGATCTTAAGATACATCTTTTGAGATTCAAAAAATTTGGTGATTAATCATTGATGAAACTAAAATATGGTAGCATAGAGAATTAAAAAGGTCATGGGTCCTATAGTGAGGCTTGTAGGATGGGTTTATTTAGTTATAACAATCCTAAATCGTGAGTGAGTACATCTAGGTAATGGAGAAATTTAGACATGTTCATGCTCGTTTATCCAGAACAAGAGAAATATTGTGATGTAAAGAACAAAATTGATTTATTAAGGGTAAAATACTCATTTTATGATAATTATAGTGAATTCCAGTATGAAATGTATGATTAATACAAACTATAAGTGGTTGATGAGTCATGTTAAGACATGGATGTGAGTAGAATAGAGAAAGCTAGTTAGTTAAGAAACATTGCAGTGAGTTGGGTGCCTAATGAATGAGACACTTTATAAATATAATGGTATAGTGATCAAGAGAATGTTGGGGGTTTAATGTGTGTATGATATTTAGTTTGATAGAGTATGGATTCATGTGACAAACGGAGTCTTGATTATGAGACTGTAATTCTGGTTGTGGATGATTGAGAGATTCTCAAGTGTAGTAGTGAGTGGTAAGTGGTCAGTCATAGACCAGAGACATCAACCATGGTTGTTTTAAATTATAAACTTGGTAAAATATTTGTAGGATTTTTATATTTGTATTTATTTTCTAAATTCATTTAACACCATAGTGCATGGGTCAGAAATTTTTCAGAGGAAGTTAGTGACGTGAAGTATTATATGGAATATTTTTCTTACAATTTATTATGGTAAATTGAAAATTTATAAATTCATGATATTCAATGAATGACTAGAATATTTAATGCATCAGAGAAAGTGGTATATAGATAATGGCCTATTTTACTAGTTTATATGCAGTGGTGGTGTGTTTCAACTAATATAATTTCCTATAATATGAGAGTTCATATTATCTTGGGGACTGAAAATATTCACAAAAGATTCCCAATTATGAAATTTAAGGATAATAAATGGTATTATGGATATTTTTTAATGACCGTCTTATTGGGCATTGGTGAAACTGTAGGAAACTATAATTTAGTGGGATTGGAGCAAGGGTGTTCATATTTTTAGGATTTTAGTGGTATTATTAAAGTTTGGGTATCAAATGGTTTATGGCTTTTGACTCGTTTTAAAGGTAATAGAATATTTTGGATGTATTAGTGAAAAATACTAGGGTGTTGTAATGAATCGACCCAATCATCCCTACCCATGTTCTAGAGTCATCCCACCACCAGTCCCAAAGGCTATTATCGATCCGCATGAACTAGAAACTAGTGTATGGGCATCAAAAAAGTACCTTGGTAATGATTTTTCCTAATAAAAAGTAATAAAGACAACACATCCACATGGAATAATGGTGTATCCATTTTTTAAGTTAGATGACAATGAACCTAATAGATAAACAAGAGATCAATAATAAAAATAAAATAAGGAATAAATTAATGATCACATCTCATAAAAAATAAATAAATCCCATATCTGATATACAATACCAAAATGATATAGGAATTAATACTTTAATAGAGATGTATTCATGGAATGGTACATCATATTTGTGTAAAATCATAATAAAAAACACATAACTACACATATCTATGAATCAATTGAATCATATTCACTTAGGTCCCCCAAAATACATGAATCAAAACTTTCCCCCAAACGTCACATCCAAGTGGAACTTCCACTAAACCTATAATATGATAAACATGACCACAAATTACTAGTAGGTATCCCCTCCCCACACCCTAGTAGGCTCATCAACTTCTTACCAAATGGTAATTCTTTAATAAAATATTTGATAGGAACTAAGGACCATATTTTTTGATACTATATAGAATTTTTCAATAATCATTAAAGGATTAATACTAGGGATTTGATGGATAGTATCTCTAGGGGTTTTTTAAGATTTTGATAATAGGTTTCTTACTCAAATCCATGTTCATGAGGAGTTGAAATATGTAATTTTTTCCCTCAATATATCAAGTTATTTGAGACCAGATAGCTTCACTAATATGTCCATTCAAGAGTTCTAGGACATAACACATAAGGATATAATGAATCTGATATGTATTTTTTTCAATAATGGTTCCCTTACTAAGGGTATAAAGTCATAATTTCCTATACTTTTACCCAAAGTTTAGGTTTTTAACTCGTAATTATTTTAGGCCTTTCACCCTTTCTAATGATTTCTATTAAATCATGAGCACGATTTAGGATATAAGACTCTATCGGGTCATTGGCAAGGTGGTTTCTCCCAACTAGTTTGTCTTTGTTCATGGAAAAGGAATCTATGATTAACTGATATCCGCCATATAATGTATTAACATTCTCACAAAAGTTAGGAAGATTGGTATGATTTCTATTAAATTAGATATAAAAAAAAGTTCTGGCATGATTAATATGGAATTATTTTTTCAATTAATTTTTATGTTTGGATTTAATGAGAGCTTTATTGGCTAGATTAAAATAATTTTTGAATATATTAGGCTCTATATTCTAGTAAAGGTATCCCCTATTTGATATTATAATTTCTCATGTGGTGTTCATCCAGGAGGACCTCTTTTTTCAATCATATTTTTTTTCTAATTACTATCTTAGCAGGTCTCACCTTATTCTTATGATAAGGGGATGTCTAAGCCTATAAAATTTTCTAGAAATATGAGGGATCATATAA
Organism: Viscum album; assembly: GCA_963277665.1. Taxonomy (NCBI): domain Eukaryota; kingdom Viridiplantae; phylum Streptophyta; class Magnoliopsida; order Santalales; family Viscaceae; genus Viscum; species Viscum album. Next base: position 1,975,848,206 of record OY728131.1, read on the forward strand.
ATATTCTATACGAAGATGAAATTATAATTTTCTATGAAGGGGGTCTTTAACTCTAAACCCCTTAAGGATCTTATGTACCACTATAGCTCTCCTTCCAAGAAATATATCATTTGGGATAAATCAGTTGTTTTCTTTAGAAAAAATTTCAATAGTGAGAGAAAAATAATTATTAAAATACTTCTAAATATCAATAAAGGTAAAATATCATTCAAATATTAAGGTATACCACTTATTTGGGTTAGACCAATGGTGGAGTATTTTTGGGAAATTTCAAGAAAAATTAAAAATAAAATGATTTATTGAAAAGGGAAGTCCATATTCTTGCCCGGTTGAACCACTATGGTTAAGGGAACTATCATCCCCATGTTAGTTTATTATTTTATGATGTAAAAATGTAAATTCATTGCTAAAAAGTGTGAAAGAGTGAATAAATAATTTCATCAATAGTGGATTCATCTTTTAGTAGAATGTAATAACTATGTCTTCAAGAATCACATGTTGAACTATAAAAGATAGTGAATTAGGAATCAAGAATCTTGTTCATTTCAATGAATCCATATAAGCGTAGTTTGTTTATAGGTTATTATTTACTATCCTGGATGAGAATAACATTATTAAAATTAGATTTATGGACATACATTAATCTGGGAATACCAATTATATGTGATCTTTTTTTCCCTAGTCCTAAGAATGTTTACTTCTCCATTATTCTTTAGTCCCAGTCATTGGATAGTCTGGAGTAAAATATATCTTTTTAGAAGGATAACTTGCTTGGAACTCCTCTATCATATTTATTTATAGGGGAGATATTCTTCCCCTTGGCCATTGTTAGGGATAATATCACCTCTCCTCTAGGTTACATACCTATTATATTGAGGGATTCCATCTATGGTTATAGGTTCTCTGTTAACAAGGGTATACTATTTTGGAAACCAACCAAAAATGGAACCTTGACCTCTATCCTCTTAAAAAATACATTGATGTGTAAGGAAAAAAAATATCATACTCATTACATTAGTCTGACAGAAATTGGGTTTCACCTTCATGATTTTCTCTAATTTTGAGGGATGCATGCTACGAAGTCTATGCTGGTCATTCCTTGATTAAATCTAGTATCTATTTTTTTTCAATGTCCATATTTTTTAAGAATGTTCCTAACACCATTTAAAATAATTTTTTATATTATATATTTTCCAAGGATCTATGTTCTATTAAATTTATTCTGTTTTAAGTGAATATATATGGGGAACACACATTTTTGGATATCCTCTTTGGTTTTTAGTCCTTATTTGATTTAAAATAGCTCACAACCCTGTTTTTGGTGGTTGTTTTTTATACCAATTACACCATATAGTGGAACAAAAATATAGTGATAAACAATAATAATTAAATTACCCATCAAATGTCCATAACGAAATCTATTTCCAGTTTCAAGCTAGATAGTAATTTATAGTTTGGTACATTAGGTAACTATATGTAGTATATAAAAGTTCTAGATAGGTTTGGAGTAGAAGTAAATTAATGAAGCCATGTTGGATTCAACCCAATCATCTGGCTACCTCCATGCATGAGTTGGGAGAAAATAATCTCAGACAGATCTTCTAAGGGTTTTATAAGTCTAGATGATTGTGTGAATCTCTAGATACTCCTTAATTGGTGCCCTAGAGTGTTTCTACAAAGATCATGGCATTAAATTATCCTATTAAGATGAAATATAAGGGTCCATATTTTGGATTAAGATCAATAAATACAATAATTAGTCCAAGATCTATCTTGGGGTGGACTCCACCTCCATTATGAAAGAAATTAATCATAAAATTTCATGTCCATCCTTGGAACATTGCTAAATAGGATGATTGAAGGGATTATTGTATGGGGTTGACTTTTTGTTCTCACACATCTTTAGGTTGGGTAAAAATGATGCAGAAAACCTGGCCAATATAGGTGTAGGATTGGGAGATTCGTTTTATTCATATGTAATACCATAGGTAATTGAGGAGACATTTTCCCTGATATCTGTAAAACTCTTTATTTCTATTTATAAATTCTAGGCCCTGAGTTTTTTCCCCATGGTGATCTTATTTAAAAAAATATAATACTTTCTCTTTTATGAAAACTAAACAATTTGTTTCTATACTTTCAAACCATTTCATTTAAAACATGAGAGATACACATTTCAAAACCCATTCTTAACAAAAATAAGAATCCACAATTTAAAATAAAAAACACTTCAAAAACATAAAGATGTAAAATTCCCATTTTATGAAACAAACCAAATAATTTTTCCCTATTTTGAATACTTTTACAAACACACATTTTCAAAATATTTTGAAAGGTAACACATAAAATTCCGTAAAAAAGGAAAATCATAAAATTACACCATCATATCATGAAATAATAACATAAATTAATAATAACAAAGTCAATGGTGGCTCCAAATGAATCAAACACGTGGGGAAATTACATAAGTTATACAATAAGAATCCCTAAAAACACAATCATCAACAACTAGGTACACATAACAGGAATTCTTATCCGACTTATCGAATGGTCATGTAAGACTTCTAAGTGAATTATCATCCTCATTACTATTTTATCAAGATAAACCATTCTAGGGGACATTTCTTGATGCTCGAGCACCATTTAACAGCCCATTGGAATCTAGAATACCGTTAATGATTAATGGTGAGCTGAATCGTGTGTCAGGTCAATGTATCCCAGGTCAATATATTATAAATAGTATCAATGCTCAGTTGTTATTTAAGAGAGTAGTTCTAGATAGGGGAAAGGATTTTCATGACTTAAGAGGTATTTCACAAGAAAGTTCCTAATATCCACCTCCCATGATGATACATGAATTACCATGGGTTGTATAGATATTAATTTTGAATTTGGGTTTGTTATTAGTTAATTTTTTTGGTTTTTGATCCCCATTGAGAGTATGAATCATTTTAGTGGTCGTTATAGGGTAAGAATGGTGGGATAAAAGAAGCTTCATGATTATCTTTCATAGTCTATAAAACCTTATATATCCAATGAAGATGATTTTGAATTATATTAAAGAGGATTATTCATGATTGGAACATAGATTTCTCTCATGTGAGTCCAAACCATGCATAGTTTTGTTTTCACTCTGTATTTTTCATTTTTCCTTCCTCATTTTCCTAATTGATCCCAATGGTGTTTAAAATTGGTATATGGTTAATTAAAGGATTTTTTATTTTGGAATTCATGTTGTTGCTTATTTTTTTATTGAAGTATTTGTCTTTCTATGAAGGTTTTTCCTTTAAAAGTTTGTTTTATGGTTGGTAAAAACCTATTTTATGTGAGAAAATGGTAAGATTTGTGAAATTTTTTATTATTAAACTAGTTCATATGGAAACTTCAGAGAGATTTTGATGCAATGGGGATAGTTTAAATGGTAAATTTTTAAATGATAATGGATTTCCATCTGACTGTTTAAATTATATAGTTGGGATGTAAGGGTGTTTTGTAAAGAAAATGGTTGTTTCTTAAATTCAATGTTAATGTTTTAATTCTTCGAAATAGGAAGATCCAATGAAAATAAATTTTATCCTATAATATATTTTTAAAATGAATCTTTTATATTTTTTGGAATAGAAGTAAACAAAAATTAAGGGCTCTTATGTGGAGTTTTACAAAACAATCCCTTTAGTATATTCTAAAATTTTTGTTTTCATAATGTTTTCAATGTTAGTATTTTAAATATTTTGAATCTAAATGCGATTTTATTCTTACATTATAGAGTGATTTGGAAAATATTTATTTGGGTTTTAATAAAATCCTTAAAATATTTTGGAATATCATGAATGAATGTTGGATTTTTTAAGATGAAAAATGTTTGAAAAAGTTATTTGTGTAAAAATTGAATTCTTAAAAATATTTTTCCTTAAAATTTGGGTTTTGTAGTTTACTTCCATAAGGATTTTATTTAGCTTTCTTAATGACATTATATGTTTAAAAAGTGAACTCTCTTGTGTTTTAAATGTTTGTGGGTTATTTGAAAATGGGTTTTTAATTTCATGGATTGTTTTGTAAATTGTTTTCTTTTACTATGAAATTTGGAAAATGGTTTTAAACTAAGAGATATTTTTTAAGTGAAGTGGTTATAATGGATTCGTGCATTTTATTTTCTTATCATGGTTTATATTGGGACTATTTAATTTTAATTGGGATACGTAGATAAATGAATTCATTTTTGTGCTATTTAAATTTTCCCATGAAAATTAATGAGGAAAGGTAAAAATTATATCCTTATGGTGTCCTTTTTTATGGGTGTGAATCAGTTTTCGAATTGGTGACAGATATATATTCTTAGGTTTATAATTTTAATGTTCAAAGAAGATTTATATTTTTAAGTAAATTCTAGTTTGGTGTGTTATTTTGGTATTTCATAGTTTATTCCTTATGGGACGTTTGTTATTTTGGTAATTCTCAAACCTCTATGTCGGTTGAATTTTTCAGTTTTTATGGTGCACTAGCACTGTGATAAGGTTATGATTTTGAAATTTTGTATATTTTAGGTATTTTTTTGGGTTTGGGACACTAAGATGATCGATACCCCTAGATTTTATTATTCTCTGGATAGTGTTAAGTTTTTCAGTCGAGTTCACCAAGAGTCAGTGTCCTGAGACTGAGGTCCCAGGTAACTCTAACCTAACCCAAGGCTAGAGCCTATTTTGTTATTATTGAATCATGCTTATGATTAAATAATTTTAGAAATTTATATACATTTTTATGTGACTATATTTATTTATTTTTGGATGTTATACCATTTCTGAATTTTTGAGTGTAGTGAAATGTTTAACTCCTATTATCGATGGTATCCAATGGTGATTTTTTAAAACCATTGGGAATTTTCCCTCTTGATCTTTTCATACTTTAATGTGTTTCTTTTTTTTTTGTATTTTTAACTTTTTAAGTTATTTGGGGGTGATAGGTTGTTTTGAAGAATGATAATTTTAGTGGAATTATTACAAGGTGGGGACACCACCATGGATGTTTCCCTTTATTGGCCTCAAGAAATTTTTGAATATTTGATTTAGAAAACTTTCTTGGATGACCATAGGTGGAGAATTTGGGTTCTATGTGATTCTCAAAATTCATTTTGAGAACAAATTTCTCAGTTTTGTGTTATGGTTTTAGATGTTCTCTAGGAGATGTGTCAGTATTTAATTATGTAATTCATATCTATTTGTACCATGATTCAGGTTTTAGTAAATGTAATATTTTTTTCTTGGTTTTTAGAACTGAGTTACATGAAATGAAGTTAAAAATAAACCTTTATATGGTCTACCTTTCCTTCTAGGATCTTTATGGGGGTATAAATCATTATAGTGGAGAAAAATATGACACCCCTAACTAACTTTTCCTTTATATTTTATTTATTTATTGGTTTACATTATTTTATTTTGTATTGGTGTGGTTTTTCTTTGGATTTTGGGAGATTTTGGGGTGTATTTCATGTCTCATAGTTATCACACTATGTAAGGTCCCATGTTTTTAGGCCTTTTGAATTCTCAAAAGAACTCTAACATTCAATTTTTTAGACATGACAAAAATTAAATTGACCATAATTTTGGAATTTTGACATTTGAATCACCTAAATGTGATATTTTTATAAGAGGTTTAAGTCCCAAGAGGTGTATCAGTAGTTTTTTTGAGTTTTGGAAATGTTGGGTTCCAAAAACTCACTTTCTAGGAGAAACATAAGGAGGTATAGTGTTTTTTAAAACTGTGTGGCCCTCTTGGAGAAACCATGCAGCCCTAAAAGGGAATGTTTCATGGTTTGTTAAACCATGTAATGTGGGGTGTCTATTCATGAAAGATGTCTAGAATAATTTTCATAGGTGGGAACTTGGGCTATACATGTTTAACCAAACTGTGTGTCTAGCCACCATGGTCAGTGACACTAAACCAGTAGCACTACATGATTGGCACATTGTTTTCCCCAACCATGTGGTATAACTGTGCATGGTATGGATATTGGGAATTGTAAGTTTCATGGTTGGTTCATGGTTAGGCCTAACTAATTGTCTCATTAAAATAGAAAAATTACCTTTTTCCCCTCTTCCCTTAAATAGGTTTTACCCCTTTTTCTTCTCCCATTTTCCCAAGAGGCCTCATACGTGTGAACACCTTCTTCCTCCTTTATTAGTGGGTACTCTCTCATTTGAGCACAAAATCAAGGGTCATCACTCTCATTGGATCACCATTAGTAAGTCAAATGGTCCTCTTGATTATTATCTTGTTTTCTCTTATCGTATCAGATGCTAAATCCATGCGAGCTCTTTTGCCCTATTTTTAGGGTATTTTTCTAATCTTCTCATTTATCTAAAACCAGATCAAATTAAATATAAATACTGGATGAGTGAAGCATACTATGAACGAGGTAGATGGTCTATGGATTTTTCACTTAAAGTCTCATTGTTTATAAATTATTTCATTGTGTCGCATACTAGGTTCTTCGGGCATTGATCCTAAAATATGAAATAACCTAAATTAATTGCCTAAATAGTGTCCTAGACCCTTTTTTTGACATGTTTTCATGATTTTAGGTTGTTGTCATCAACTTTTCATACCCCATAGGTGTGTCCTATTAATGGAACTTATTAGGAATTGATTTTAATTTTCCCTAGAGTGAGAATTTATTATTTAATGATAAATTAATTGTTTAAAATTACAAATGGGAATGTGTGCTTGATTGGACCTCCAAATTAAATGAATTTATGGAATGGGTATTCTCATGTACTATAAAATGAATAATTAAAATGGAATGCAATTAAAATGGTAAGGATCTACTCTTGGCCCATGATAATAAATGGTTATAATTCTTGAACCATATCACATGATAAATTTGTAATGACTTATACCTTCCCATGGTATTCTTAATTACTTAATAATGGAATGACCCAAAATGTGTACTTGACTTTTGTAATGGAATTATATAGAGATGTACACTTTTTTATTTCATTTATTATAAGTTGTGATACTGGGGCATGGCATCCCTTTCTATTTTTGGGCATGGCATCCCTTACTATTTATAGGAATGGAATCCCTTATTATTTCAGGCAAGGTGTACTTTATTATTATGAGCAAAAAAATCCCTTACTATTTATGGTCAAAGAGTCCCTTATTATTCATTGGAATGTCATCCCTTAAAATTATGGGCATGGTGTCTCCTATTAATCAAGGCTATGATGTCCTCTATTAATCATGGGCATGGCATCCCTTATGATTTCTAAGACTCAGTCATGGAGTCCCTTATAAATTTTGATACTTAGGAATGGTTTACCTTATAAATCATGGAACTTGTGAATGAAGACGATTATTTAAATTATGACTCTCATCATTATACATGGATGCCTGAGTTACGCCTCAGATCCAGACTAGTACTACGTATCTATATATATGGATATATATTTCACTGAGTATATAGTTCACATATATACATACATATATATATATATATGCATTTATATTTATATATATATATATATTGTATATATATATAATGTCACATCATCAAAGGTATTTCAGCATAAGTCGAAGCAGGTATGGTCGGCCAGGTGTCCATGAGGAACCTCAGCCCAAATGTTTTCATCTATATTTACTACATCTCTTGAACATTTATACACATACACACTACTTCATTATATATTCACACACCATATTACAATAGAAACTGTTGTTTGGGGCCTACTGAGTATATATCACACCCTGTTCGATCCTCCATTGGGTAGTCGAATACATATCATCTGGTTACATGTTAATACTTGTACATTATTATGTGTTTTTATACTTTTACATTGGATATTTGGAGCGTAGGACTAAGCCAATGCTTTAGATTCTCACGGAGATATATTTTATGGATTTTTTCACTTTATTATTCTGATTTTATTTGTAACTTATTTGGTACTATTTACTTATTGTACAATTCACCATGTTCATGCATGATTACTCATTCATTTATTATTTCTTTTTTTGTGCCACTCTGATCAATTAGAGTATAGTATCCCCAACATACCACCTTTTGAACCTCACTACTAGTCAGCAGTCACTAATGTATGAGGAGGTGATCTTGAGGCTATGTGACAGATCAGCTCAGGGCATCATTTCAGTGGCTCCCAGTTCGGGACATTACACATGATTAGTGTAAACTATATGACCATTCATGATAATCCTATAGTAAATTAAAGAGGTTCGTTCATAGTTTTTACATAGTTGGGAGAACCATGTGGACAAACTATGTGAAGTTCCTTGGGTGTTTCCAGTTCTATTTTCACGGTTGGATCAGGGTTAAATAAATCATGAAAATAGTCTAGGTCATTAAAAAAATTCATTTACCTAAATTATCTCTTTGTATTTAACCCCTTTGGGATCTTTTTATTCTCCCACTTGACCTAATAGCTCATTGAACTCCTCTCATTTAATTTCCCTCTTACCCTTGTTTATTTCATCAGTTTTATTTGTTATTTGAGGTGGTTTCTTCAGGGTAAGACCCTCTAGAACAACTCTTCTACATATTTCCTTCTTGTTTCTTTGGGTTATTTCCTATACTTTGTTCTAGTGACCTACGTTTTACCTTGGATTGAATTTATTTGGGGTTTTTGTGGTGTTAGGGCTCCATGTGTGCTTATAAAGTTTCATTTTCCTTTATTAAAGTGTATTAACCTAAGGAATTGTAAAAGCAATATGTTTGAGGCAGTTTGCTTTATTATTGAGCCTTTAATATAAAAATCATTAATGGTTATGTATTCTACATTATATTTTAAATTATTAATGACCCTTACTAACTATGTTTACTAACTATTTTTAAAATAATTTAGTTTCACATTGGATATCATTGGATATGAAAAGGGTTTTCATTTAATTTTAAAACTAAAATCTATTTTGGAATTCCAAGAACATCGAATGATTGATTAAATTCTTATATATCCCTTTTTCAAAATCTCCCTCATTTTTGGGTATTTGGTTTTAAATATGGTATATCCTCAAGTTTTATTTGAAAATTAAAGGTGTTATCAGGTATTTAAAGGGGTGTTTTGAGTTTCCCATGATCAATTTAGATGGTGTTATGATGGACATGTGATTTTATTTTCAAATAGGAATTTATATATCAGTTTTATAAAATATATTCCAAATTCCCTATTGGCACATTATGTAATGATATATATTGATCTTTTAGTACCCTTATATTTAACACTATGTATTATTCAATTGTATGTTGAGGATTATGATGAAAAAATAGTGTGTGTTTTAGAAGGTGTTGGAGGTGATATGAAAATTATTTTATATCATTTATTAAGGAAAAATTTGATATTCATTCGTATTGATTTATTATTTCTCGCCTATATCAATTTATATCATGGGAACCCAGCATAGCTTAGTAAAAGGTATTGATGATTATGTCCCTAGTTTATATTGTGTGCTGACTGAGAATTTTTTTCCTGGTTAGACCAAGTGAGATAATGAGATGGATGTGCGACTAGTGAGACTGTAAGAGCTCCAAGAATTTTTGGATTTTACAAAAGTATGGTAGTTTTCTAATAATCTAAGTCTAGTATATTTTAAATTAGAGAATAGTGAGTGTCCATAATGTGTTCCTAATTATTCAAAATAGTGTTTTGGGAGATTCCCACTACATGCCTTATATATTTTACCCATTTTTTATTGTTCATTTTTACTATGATTCTACGATTTTATGGATTCTATTTTACTATATTTTTTATTTCTGGTATTTTATGTCTAACTTTTCAAATTTTTTTCAAAATGAGTATTTCTGAAAATATTAAATATAAGGTAAAATGGTGTGGTTTGTTTTATAAAATGCGAAGTACACCTCATTATGGTTTTGAAGTGTTTTTCCCTTTAAATAGTGGATTCGTCCCTTTGTTAAAAAGGGGAGTGAAAATTGGATCTCACATTTTTTTAAAGGAAATGTTTTATAATGGAGTATAAATATTGTTAGGTTGTGATATAATAGAAAGAATTTTATTTTTATTTTTATTTCAAAATATCATAGAATATATTTTTTAATGTTATATATGGGGTTTATGGAGGATATCTATGGGTAATTTATACTAACAGAATATATATAATAGGTTTATTTCAAGTTTTTATTCGATGCAGTATTTGGTTATGGGTTTTGATTCAAGTATGTTAGGGGTGGTAAGTAATATGCTTCACTAGAAACAAGGAGATGGGTAGTTTTGTTTTTTATTTTAATTTTGGTTTTAAACTTATTTGATATACCATGCCATATTATCATCACAGATAGATATTTATTCCCTAGTTAGTTTTTTTATTGTATCTAAAGTATGGACTTATTTTTTATTTATGAGAAATGGTTATTTTTTTATTCATTGTTTGGATTTTTTTATTGTAAAAAAAGATTTTCTGTTATTGGCATAGTTATCTACCTTATGGAATGGTCAGGTCAAACTTTTGAGTGGATGTATCATCCTCATTACAATTTTAATATGAGAAATCATTCCCAATGTACCTTTATTAAATCAAAGACACTATTTACTAGCATTTGGGGATCAGTAATTCCCTTTAGGATTAGTGGTGGACCAACTTGGGTGTTGTTTTGGGGTAGCCTGGGTTGTTTTGTTACAATCGGTATTGATACTAGATGTACAAAAAAACCATTAGGTGTCTAATGAAGGTGTATTAGGTACCTATTGTATCTTGATGGTGTGCTGAAAAAATATCATACACAACTGGGTAACCAATGGAAAGACTAATGGGGAGGAAATATAGAGGATGGTATACATGTACCTAGTTTCCATCCATCAGGTACCAAGTGATAACTAGATAGGAATTTTTACAATGATAAAAATGGGTTTCGCCTATTTTAATTAAAATAATAACTTGGGGATATATGGTTACAAATGGATACTGTGAGTGAAAATATCCCCTCCACTTCTCTTACCTTCCTTCTTCCACCTCTGATCCTTTTCATCCAAGATGTTTTTTACGTCTATTTAGGTTGGTTAAATTCCATTATTCATTCCATTTTCTTTACTCTAATTTTAGTAGTGATGATTTTAAGAATTTTATAAACATTATACTGATGTGTGGTATAATAATATCATAATGATGGGTCTCTTATATGTAGAAGCTATAGGATGTCAATCTAGGTATATTGGGATCCATTTAATATTATTTAATTAGAGGAAAGTGACTCGGTGATTTAAAATAATGATTTTAATGAAATTTGATAAAATGTTTTCTTTTCATATATAAATTGAATATTTTGTTTTTAATTGGATTAAGGGTGCATTAAGAGTGGATCACACCTCATTGATCATGATTTTAGTGAGGTTAAATGTTTCTATGAATTTTCCTTTATTCTGAAAATTTCGATTGATTGATGAATTATTAAGTAAATTAATTATAAATTTTTTATAATTAAATTAATTTGGTCCTAGATCAAGATAAGGGATCATGTATGTGGATGATAGTCAGTTACCTTGGTTGGTTAGAGTGGGATAATAGAAAAGGGGACAACACTATGTTGATGTAATTAGTACAAAATGTTTTCACTTATATATGGTTTTCTTATGCTATTTGATATGATAAAAAGGGTAAGTTTGTGTGACTAAAACAAGATAGAACCATGATGTTATCCTTATGTGATGTAATAAAAGTGAGTTCATTTAATCTCTTAGATGATCCTCCAATTGTTTTTCCTTGATTATATATTCGTCGAGTGTTATATTCCATATGATAGGACATTTTTAGAGTTAATTTGTAACCAAAAATGGTATAAATAAAAAATAATGGATTTTGTAACCTAGTCAGGACTTATGTTTCAGTTTTTGACATTCCATTCCAGTTATGGACTATGAGTGAGTTAATTTCATAGTTTCTTGATTATCCTTTTAGTGATTGGGTTATCCAAGAGGGGAAAAATTTTGAATAATAATAGAAAGTATTAAGAAAGGACTTTAGAGTATTAATGTGATCGTGAAGGGAGTATACCATGGGTAGTTTATTAAACTAACTTCATAATTATTAGTTAATAATTGGGTTAGAGTATGTGATGAGTAAGTTATGAACCTTATATCGTAGTCACCATGTGATAGGTGACTAGTGATATAAGAATGGGTTAAAGGGTATAAACCAATGGTGGTATGATACTCTCATTGGAGATGTCCTGCTAATGGTATAGTATAATGTTGGTAAGAAAATTTTGGATCTAATACTTGAATTTGGTATATGTAAATTATAGTTAATGTCATAAAATTATACATCATTATAGAAATCCCTATAAACAGTGATGACATGAGCATAGGCTGGTTGATCCCCATTAAATGTATCAGTTTATATGATGTGGATGGGATGATCATCAAAAAAATCTATGTTATAGGTGATTATAGTGTCATCATAAATTATTCATGATGTGATATGGGTTTATACATGGGATAATAATTGGATAATGCATGCTTGTGATTATAATTTTACCCTAATAAACAATATTGTTGATGTGATGCACCATTCACTGCTCAAAGATAGAAATCCACAAGTCATCACTAATAAGTGGATGTTTTCAAAAATGGCAAGGTTGGTCATATGACTAATATGATAAATATATCCCTACACCTATGGAAAGATAACATGGGATATAACAGATACTAATATATTATTAAATTGAGAGAGTTTTCTCCTCATTAACCTTGGGTAAGTGAGTGTTTCAGGCCAAATATTAGAGATACTCAATTCACCACATGTGTTATTCCATTCACCACTAAAGAGGATATGATTATATACACTACTTATAATGTGTGATATTTCATTCTATAATCCCTTTTTTGATGACCTGTGATACTCTATTAACCATAGGTGATTTTTTATCACCTCTATGAGGTTTGATTACCTACGTAAATTGAGATAGGTGATATCTTGTTCACACAGATAGTCAGGGGAAAGTGTTATTCATCCCACACGGGATACTCCATCCTATCTAGATGATCAAACATTATGTTGTTATCTTATACTATTGATGTGACCAGACAATGGTAAAATCTATTCCATTCCATCACAAGCCGAAGTTAGTGTGGGTTTACCATCAATAAAAAAAATTAAGTTTCAGAAAGTTTGACGTGTGTTATAAATGTTCTTGAAACTATTTATATTATTATCAAACATGAATTGATATATATTAATTATTATTAAGGGAATCATTAGGGGTCGCCTAATAAATTTTATTCTCGCACCCTACATAGGCACCTCCATGGATGTTTAGACCATATATTTAGTATGTGAGTAGGGTCATGGGATCTAGAACTTGTGATATACCTAGAGGATCTCTATTAGAATGTGGAGATAGGTCAGAGGCATGGCCTGTGAATAATATTTGGGTCCCCTTGTAATTTTATTTTTAGTATTTATTCAGTATTATATATGATCATCCAATTAGCCGATCACTTAGTTGGTGTGTGACTACATGGAATTCCATGAGATCATTTTATTATTGTGTGGTGGATGTCTATTTATCATGGTATGATTTCTACCATAACTAAACATTTTAATTAGATGATATGTTTTATTATCAATGGTTATGTGATTTTTTTAATTAATGAAATTGATGATGCTAAGGGTATAGACTCCCATGATTTATTAATGACCCTCATAATTAGTCAATAATATATGGTGTATAAAATTCATTAATGAGATCATGTGGGGATTCAGCATGAACTATACATATGGTGATTAGAGAAGTGATATTTCATTAGTGAATACTTGTTTTACTAATTTCTATATCTTTTAATTTTTTCACACAACATAATATGTTCCACCATAAAGGAAATATTTTTTGTTCTCACAATATTATGTTATGTGTTTAAACATTAATTATATATTATATTCCATGGTAAAAAAATTACTATTTTATTTTTAATAAATATTATGTTATATTAGTTTTATTAGTATTTTTTATGCTCTAATACACATAATTCAAGTCTAAAATGTATTTGTATTATTATCTACTAGTATATATTTTTCATTCTCAACTTTCTTCTTATTATAATTAATAGTATATCACTTTTATCTTCTTAGAAGAGGGAAAAGTTCTGAAAAAAAATTGTACAATATATTTAATTTAATTATTATTTTATATGTTTATTTATTTATTATTATTCGTGATATTTAAGATCTAATTAAAATATTATATTAATGATTTTATATTTTTAATTAAAATATTATGAGATTATTGGGAAATCAATTCAGTATTTATGATCATCAAAAAGGGATAAATATTTATAAATAGGCCATAAATATCGTTCTTTAATAAATAATATTTTTTATTATTAATTTAATGTGTTTATTTGATGAATAGAATAAATTATACTATAGGTATATTTATTTACTCGAAATTAAATAATGTTTAATATTATATTAAATCTATTATATGAAATATAATTTAAAGATAACATAAGTCAAATCCTACAATTATCATAGATAATTATATTATATGCATTTTAATTACTAGAAGAGAGAATAAAATTACTCAAAACACACTAGAAGAAACTACTAGACTATTTCTGATTCTTTACACAAAGTTTTTGTGGTTGTATGAAATGTCATGACCTGGTATCATGTTTCCACTTTTCAAAGGTGGTATATCTTAATCACTAAGGGGATGATGAGAAGAAACTTTAATTAGATATAGGAATTGTAGGTTATATTGTCTCATTAAGTAGTTTTTTACCTAGTTTAGGTTTCCCTCATATATTTAAGAAATGCTTGTGAACCCATTATTTTCAATATTTCTATAGACATAGGATAATTATAGAACATGTTGCCTTAAAGGGGTGAATACCTTACAGTTTAAGGGAAGAATGTTTTGGGTATTCTAGACATTTCTATGTATTTATCATATGAGTAAATGAGGGTATATTATGTTAATTACATAAGGAATAATGGTTCTACCAATTTAAATCTTGGTAGGTAGTGTCACTTTGTATTTTAAATCCAAACAGGAAGTTTCTCAAAGGTTTAGGTCCCAATGGGGACACTCTTGGTTTATATAACAGTAGGGGAACTAATGGTTTATAGTTCAGTGGAGACACTCATGGTTAAGAGTTTAGTGGAGACACTAATGGTTTAGAGTTAAATGGGGACACTCATAGTTTAAAGCCTGATTGGGACACTCTCTGGGATAAATCATCATTGGTAGGAACTTTGGGGGGTTAATACTCTACAAAAATATTTTAAAGTTATGGGGTATACTAGAACTTGAAGGAGATATAGTATAGTAAAACTATTGATATTAAACCTCAAATATTCATCCTACATATTCTGCAAACAGGAATAAAAATTCCTTTATTTTATGTTTCATAAGTTAAGGATATTTGATAGGGCATGTCCATATACTTTAACATCTAAAAATTATTATGTTGTGAAAGGGGTTATAATAAAGTATTTAATGGGTATTACACATTTGTATTATTGAATGTTTTCTGTGTAACGCCCCGACCCTAGTTACCTAGAGTCGGTGCATTATTACATAACATTGGCATGATCATGAGAAAGATCAATTCTCTAAAGACCGATTAGTTTAGTAGCCTTGGAATAACTAGATACATCCATAAATTTTTACATTACATCATAAAAAAAACATCTTGACTTCATATACCCTCATACTATCCCTGCAGGTCATTCATAAATTACTTCTTCATAATCCTGGGAAAAATAAAACATTGAAAGGGGTGATCTCAGATGCTCAGTAAGGATAACATTATAGCAGAAGCTTTCATAAATAAGCATACACACATAAGGCAGTTTATAACTAAAACAAAAGCCTTTTAAACTTGAACTTCAGCATAAAATGGAAAAGATAAAATAAAATAATGTCATTTACTTACTCACATGGATATTCTACTAGTCGAACAATCCCATGCATTATCAATAACCACTTTCATAATGATGGAATGCATAATGCCAGACTATCATAACCACATAGCCAAGGCTTCGTGCCAAGACTACAAATAAGATTTTGCCAAGGCCTTGTGCCAAGACACTAGTTTGTCTCATGAGACCTACCGATGCATCGAGGAGCTATAGTGGGCTCCACCCGTCACTTATTAAGTCCAATGCATTCCTCATATGAACAGGTTTAAACATAACATAAACATTCGTATTAAAACTAGCATACGAAATATCAATACTTTAACCACAAACCTTGAATGGTATAAAAATAGCACATCCACAGTCAAACATAACTCATTCGATACAATATAGAAGATTGTATTGTATCAAATTAACCTCAATCAAGAATAATGAAGGATGTTGACATATATGAAAATAATCATCAAAACCATTTGAGAGAAATATGCCACTTTTTCTTGAAATCATTTAAATGTCACACTATTTGTCAAGAAGCCATTTAAAAATATATTTTTGAATCAAAGTGTCCCATACCACTTTGAAACTTTTTTTAAAAGGAGTTTTAATTTCTAAACTTTAATGTCCATATAAATATATCTTTAAAACCATTTTTAAAACATGGACATTAATGAGAAATATTTAAATGAATAAGTCATTAAAACATTTAAAAATGGTATTTTAGTTAGAGATTCTAACCAAAAGAGAGACAATTGAATACAAATAATTGAGGTAATCAAAACTTTGTAATATCATGATAATAAAGGGATTCATGATATACTATGTCAAAGTACATTATATACACCACATAAAAGTGATTTGGTGTATAACAACCAAGAAGTCTCAATGGAATGTAAATTGAGATGAATTCTCTTATAAAGACCATATCCTTAGGTTAAGGATAAATCAATGACATAATTATGTGTGAAAAATATAAATACAATAAATATGATTGGATATTTAGTGTAAAACAATCAAAGGAAATTCACACATAATCTTGTAAAAAAAACAACACCAATGAATTGGATGTTTAACTCAACAAATGGAGAATGATTTAAAATTACTCTTATCAAATTCATATAGATGACATGAGAAATTATCAATGGAGTGATTATGTGTATCAAAAGTATATCCACAGGAAGAAGATTGGAATTTATGACATAATCAAATGAATAGTGATTCCACACATAATCATGGAGTAATATAATCAATGAAATATGCGTAAAGCCGAATGAGTGGAAATTGAAATCTCAAATTCCCTTATCGATTTGGTAACTTATGAAACATGCACCCATGAAAGAAGTATCATACCATGATGATGTAAATACCCATAAATTAAAGTATATTACACAATGAATATGATCATGGCCAGTACACATACACCACATGCAATAATTAAGTGGTGATAAATGGAATTCTCACAGAATTAAAAGTGAGATAAGAAACCCCTTACCACGTTAATCAATTGAGTCGTATGGAAAAACATTAATAACCACCAAATGATTTCCAGAATAAAATGAATATAAAGATAATCATGATAATATATATCAAATGGCAGTACACAATACACCACTTTCAATAATTTAGTGGCGAACAATGGAAATCTCACGGAATTGAAAGTGAGATAAGAAAATCCCTTACTTTGTACTTTTTCCTTGGTCGACGGTAGGTTTACCTCCTGTATAATGGTGAAATAATTGTTATTAAATTATACAATAATAATTTACTTTAATATGATATCATATATGATCTTTTAACATTTATTTGTTAATAATATCTTAGAATTATCGTCATTTCGGGTGTTAACGGGTTCATTTCACTTTATATTCTTTGTTATGTGAGCCATATTTATTAATGAGATGTATATTATTAATATCCAGAATGATATCAAGTCCTTAGATACTATTTTTAAATCATAAAATTATAATTATACTTGAATGGATATGATGAAGAATGAATCTCATCGCGTTCGTGGAGACGGTAGTCCGTACATACGCACGAGCGACAATATCATTCTTTTGATATTAAAATAATATATAATTGGATGTTATATCATATATACAGAATAATTATCATGTTATATTTATTATTTACATGAGTTAAATATCATTATTATACCCATCCAAATAATAATATATTGAATAACAATTACACCACGACGTGGAGACGGTAAGCCGTACGTACGCACGTATGGTGACATGTTATTCAAAGGATGGATAGAATACTGAATATGGTTGTACCATATTTATAATAACATCACAGTATATATATGATACTGGAGTTATTATTTTATAATGGTAATAACAAAGAAAGAGGGAGTGGAAGAAGAAAGGAACTTGAAAAGGGGTGGTGAAAACATTACCTCTTCTTCAGGTTCTTCCTTTTGATTTGATCAAAAGGGATCCATAGGTTTGCTTTCTGATCAAACTAAGGCCTTTAGGTTGTAGTGATGGAAGTTGAGATAGTATTTGGGAAGGGTTTGTCCGAACCAAATGGCTTTGAAGGTGTGAATAAATGAGAAGGAGGAGTGCCCTTTTATAAGAGGGGTGAGGGGCACCTTTGGAAAAGCTAGAAATATTAATTTGTAATAAATTCATATTCGGTTTATAATATCTCAAAAGTTTATTATTTAAATTTTAAGGTGGGGATGGGTCGAAAACAACTCAAAAAATAGAATTTAGACAGGTTTGGGTAATTATATTAACCTTATCTTTAAGTATTAACTCTTAGTTAATTAGTTTCACTTTTACAATGTCTCTTTGTATTTTTATATTATATGGTTAATAAACTTACTATATACATCCAAGAGACCCCCAAGTGGTCCATTAATGATGAACCTATCATGATATAAGTCTCTTGGCCGAACCTTAGATTTTTAGGAATTTAATATCAATTAATAATATAATATTTGTTTTAAGAACTCTTTTATGTCAATTTTGACACTATTCAATAGTTGATTTTTGTGAAACTCATAACAGATTGATTACTTCGACAAAAGTAAATTAAATTAATCCTAATATGTCATATTATCCTATAAAATTATTTTAATTCCTTAAAAGTTTCATATTATATTTATTTGGGTATTTATAATATCAATTATTGTAATTTTTCACTATTAAAGTAATTAATTCATCATCCTTGTGTCATAAATAAATTAAATTATTTAATGTATAAAAATTATAAATAAAATATAATTATGTAGGAAATAGTTTTATATTTCTAATGAATATTTATAATCTAAAATACAACATGTATAACCCTCTGTAACAATTGTTTTTTTAGAAGATATATGCTTGTGTCATTTTTGTATTTATTTTAACTTAATTAAAATAAAGTGTCATTATCACTTACAAGTGGATCCATGGGGTCCCAAAATCGACAAAAAGATGCCCATGGTCGACCATATATCAACCAATAGGGTTAAGACACGTTTTAGTGTAATTTAGTATTATTATAATATTATTTGTTAACCCTTGTTTACCGGATTTACCCTTTAACCATGGTAAATAAAATATTTACCGGAGTAATTATCCAAAATGTTTAAAAATAAAAGTTACCTATTTACACAATTTGAACATCCTGATTCCAAATATGGAATCCATTTTTCCAAATTCAAAACACAGAAGTGGCAGAAATTAATTTAAAATTAATTCCCGTTGTTAAAACAAAAAGCGTGTTTTTTAGAGATAATAACTATCAAAAGATTGTCACTTGTTTATGTCTGGTTTAAATGTGAAATTTTGTTCAATGACCCACATTGTATTATATGGTAAAAATATATTCTAAATTTACTTTAAAACCACTCAAATTCATAATTTATCACTATTAATTATTTTGATTAAAAAAGTTTTTTTTAATTAAAATTTAGTAATTTTCACTATTCGTCAAAATATGAAAGTTATCCGAAAAGTACCAAAATTTCACCCTAGGCTAATTTCGATATTCCGAATCCAAAAATGAAGTCCATTTTGAGATATAGAATTTATAAAGTTTCAAAAAGTAGGTATTACTATTCATAACGGCTAGTTTGATTGGTTATGGTGTGTTAAAATCTCGAAGTTGCGTACAATGCACGTCATTGCATTATTCAAAAGGATACATACCAAGGAAGCTTGGGGTGTTACATTCTCCCCTCCTTCAATAAATTGAGTCCTCGCAATTTTTTTAAAATTTTGCTTGGGAATATAATGGAAAGTCACACATCGGAAAAAGAGTCAATGAAACTATCACTTTAAAAGAAAGAAAGAGAGGTATAAGGGTCATCCAAGATAACCCATACTAGGATTACATGTAGGAAAATATGGATATGGATGATAAACTAAGTGTCAAGTTCTGATGGAGAGGGATAGAAATCATGATCAGGAGAAAGTTAACAATAAGAAAACCACAAACTTGTGTTGGGACAAATGACCATTAGTCTCCTAGTAGGAAAGTAAACAGACAACATTTTTTTATATTACATTACATAAGGACGAGGAATTAATTTATGATATTTACTAAGAACATTATGAGATATACTTACATTTTAAGTAGAGTTTCATTCTTTAATAAATTTCCACCACAAACTCAATTTTTTTTAAACGATGAGTATTCAAGAAGACTTGGTCACACTGGAAGAGCTACAATAAACTTCTATAGAATCACATGATCCATGCAGGATAAACTATATATTTACATTGTCTTTGAAGATTAATCAAAACCAAAATGGTTAGTGAATGATCTAATGATACCCCAAAAGTATATTCCTTGAGATAAATATTCACTAATCTTAATTTCTAAATTTGAACCAACAATACCCCAAAGTAAAATAAATACCATTCAATAATCAATTGTCCTTAAAATACTTCAATATAATCCAAACTAATATTGAAACCCAAAACATAGAATAATTTGATTATGTAGTCTCCCATGTTAAATTGTATCTCCAAATGATATCAAATACTCTTAAAGTCACATACTTAAAAGTAATTAACATCATCACATATTCTCTGTTATAGGTTAATCATTTCCATAAATAACCCAAATCAATATAAATCCACAATAAAAATGTAGATAAAAATCTACCATTACTCTACAAATGAAACCCCATTTTATTCTATTTTCCTTGGGCATATAGTGTTCCCAACAAAGCGAACATCTTCCAAAATAACATTTATCACTTAATCACCAAATCATTTTCCTATACCAAGGGTATTCATTTGATAAGACATAAGAACACAAATCATCTTATTATTGATCAATAAAATCATTTAACAAAAAAATAGTCACACAAACCAGGGACTTCACGTAGTCCAGTGGTAGGCGATAAATCCCAATCGCACTTTGGTTGTGGGTTCGATTCCCACAGCTTTGTCTGACGCGACGGGTTGTCACACGGTCTACGTGTTGTCCTTTTTCAAAAACTATATTTTATAATATTACCAAAATGAGATAAATTCCTCAAAATAACATAGTTTAACCACAAATGTTATATCATACCTTGCATTTTCATCCCAAATTATAATAACTTATAATTTTCTCAAACCCCAATGATCATATAAAACCAAATGGTTATTTATACCTATATCCACAAGAGAAGAGACAATTCTTCCTCAAATATCATTCTCACATGGCAAACTGCGGGGTTACAAATACAAGAGAAAATTATTCCAAAGTAAACCCATCAACAAGGAGTGCTAATACTTTTTAAATTTTTCTCCAACCATTTATTTCCACATAGCTTCTTCTTTGACCAAGAAAATGTCCTATAGAATAGGACATTCACTCGGGTAATGGCCAGGTCCCCTATATTTACGGCAAATGACTGTAAATGGACTCTTGGGACCATTTTTATCTTCTTCCATAGTACTCTTCATTTTTCTTCAGCAATTCTTCACTTTATGTCCTTCCTTCCCACACGTAAAACATTTCGTTGTCCCATTGAGACACTTTCCTGGGTGTCTCTTTCCACATTTCCTACATGATGAAAATTGAGGGTTCTTTTCTCCATGGTCTCCATTGCTGGATCTCTTATCATTTATCACCTTTCACTTCCTTGTTGAGTCTGGGATTTGGTTAATATATATGTTGTTGATCATATTTTTGGAAAACTGATTTGGCATAAAGACGATATCTTTTACACCTATCAACATTCCATTTTTTTGCTCATTGCCACCATCGTTCCCACCTTGTACATCATTCTCAAAGTCACTATGACTTCCTTGGAATCTAGCCATTGACTAAAACCAGAAAGCATTGTGTGAGTAAGATTAGTCGTAAAATCATTTAGAGATTAAAATGTCACCATATTCTCAATTTGAAACATATTAGGATTAACCAAGGTCATTTACTCTCATCTTATATATATATTACTTAAATTGGTTTGTAAAGAAAATGAAAATTATCCTAAGCATATCCCCCGGGAGTGTCGTAACCAAGAGTGCAGCAAGGCCCGTTGTCGTGCACCAGTTCCCGTTCGAGTCTAGCTCAAAGCGGTGTTTTCGGGTTTTACCCATGGTACATCTGTGCTAGAGCCGCCTCTACCTGCTCGTATCCAGACAGGGATGTATTGCTCGGAAAACTCACAAAATCTCTACAATACCAAAATTCTAGAGAGTTCTTTTATACTAATCCTCAAAGTTCATCTTAGGTCTACGTGCTCTAAACGGAGTTTATCTAAATCTAGCTTCCAAGGTTTGTACTAAACTTCCTCTGATACCAACTGTAACGCCCCGACCCTAGTTACCTAGAGTCGGTGCATTATTACATAACATTGGCATGATCACGAGAAAGATCAATTCTCGAAAGACCGATTAGTTTAGTAGCCTTGGAATAACTAGATACATCCATAAATTTTTACATTACATCATAAGAAAACATCTTGTCTTCATATCCCCTCATACTATCCCTACAGGTCATTCATAAATTACTTCTTCATAATCCTGGGAAAAATAAAACATTGAAAGGGGTGAGCTCAGATGTTCAGTAAGGATAACATTATAGAAAAATCTTTCATAAATAAGCATACACACTTAAGGCAGTTTATAACTAAAACAAAAGCCTTTTAAACTTGAACTTCAGCATAAAATGGCAAAGATAAAATAAAATAATGCCATTTACTTACTCACATGGATATTCTACTAGTCGAACAATCCCATGCATTATAAATAACCACTTTCATAATGATGGAATGCATAATGCCAGACTATCATAACCACATAGCCAAGGCTTCGTGCCAAGACTACAAATAAGATTTTGCCAAGGCCTTGTGCCAAGACACTAGTTTGTCTCATTAGACCTACCGATGCATCTAGGAGCTATAGTGGGCTCCACCCGTCACTTATTAAGTCCAATTCATTCCTCATATGAACAGGTTTAAACATAACATAAACATTCGTATTAAAACTAGCATACGAAATATCAATACTTTAACCACAAACCATGAATGGTATAAAAATAGCACATCCACAGTCAAACATAACTCATTCGATACAATATGGAAGATTGTATTGTATCAAATTAACCTCAATCAATAATAATGAAGGATGTTGACATATATGTAAATAATCATCAAAACCATTTGAGAGAAATATCCCCCTTTTTCTTGAAATCATTTAAAAGTCACACTATTTGTCAAGAAGCCATTTAAAAATAGATTTTTGAATAAAAGTGTCCCATACCACTTTGAAATTTTTTTTAAAAGGAGTTTTAATTTCTAAACTTTAATGTCCATATAAATAAATCCTTAAAACCATTTTTAAAACATGGACATTAATGAGAAATATTTAAATGAATAAGTCTTTAAAACATTTAAATATGGTATTTTAGTTAGAGATTCTAACCAAAAGAGAGACACTTGAATACAAATAATTGAGGTAATAAAAACTTTGTAATATCATGAGAATAAATGGGTTCATGATATACTATGTCAAAGTACATTATATACACCACATAAAAGTGATTTGGTGTATAACAACAAAGAAGTCTCAATGGAATGTAAATTGAGATGAATTCTCTTATAAAGACCATATACTTAGGTTAAGGATAAATAAATGACATAATTATGTGTGAAAAATATAAATACACTAAATATGATTGGATATTTAGTGTAAAACAATCAAAGGACATTCACACATAATCTTGTAAAAAAACAACACCAATGAATTGGATGTTTAACTCAACAAATGGAGAATGAGTTAAAATTACTCTTATCAAATTCATATCGATGACATAAGAAATTATCAATGGAGTTATTATGTGTATCAAAAGTATATCCACAGGAAGGGGAGTGTAATTTATGA
Source organism: Viscum album (assembly GCA_963277665.1). Classification (NCBI taxonomy): domain Eukaryota; kingdom Viridiplantae; phylum Streptophyta; class Magnoliopsida; order Santalales; family Viscaceae; genus Viscum; species Viscum album. Next base: position 1,975,872,397 of record OY728131.1, read on the forward strand.
CATAATCAAATGAATAGTGATTCCACACATAATCTTGGAGTAATATAATCAATGAAATATGCATAAAGCCGAATGAGTGGAAATTGAAATCTCAAATTCCCTTATCGATTTGGTAACTTATGAAACATGAACCCATGAAAGAAGTATCATACCATGATGATGTAAATACCCATAAATTAAAGTATATTACACAATGAATATGATCATGGCCAGTACACATACACCACATGCAGTAATTAAGTGGTGATCAATGGAATTCTCACAGAATTAAAAGTGAGATAAGAAACCCCTTACCACATTAATCAACTGAGTCGTATGGACAAAAGTTAATAACCACCAAATTATTTCTAGAATAAAATTAATATAAAGAGAATCGTGATCATATATATCAAATGGCAGTACACAATACACCACTTTCAATAATTTAGTAGCGAACAATGGAAATCTCACGGAATTGAAAGTGAGATAAGAAAATCCCTTACTTTGTACTTTTTCCTTGGTCGAAGGTAGTTTTACCTCCTGTATAATGGTGAAATAATTGTTATTGAATTATACAAGAATCATTTACTTTAATATGATATCATATATGATCTTTTAACATTGATTTGTTAATAATATCTTAGAATTATCGTCATTTCGGGTGTTAACGGGTTCATTTCACTTTATATTCTTTGTTATGTGAGCCATATTTATTAATGAGATGTATATTATTAATATCCAGAATGATATAAAGTCCTTAGATACTATTTTTAAATCATCAAATTATAATTATACTTGAATGGATATGATGGAGAATGAATCTCATCGCGTTCGTGGAGACGGTAGTCTGTACATACGCACGAGCGACAATATCATTCTTTTGATATTAAAATAACATATAATTGGATGTTATATCATATATAAAGAATCATTATCATGTTATATTTATTATTTACATGAGTTACATATCATTATTATACCCATCCAAATAATAATATATTGAATAACAATTACACCACGACGTGGAGACGGTAAGCCGTACGTACGCACGTATGGTGACATGTTATTCAAAGGATGGATAGAATACTAAATATGGTTGTACAATATTTATAATAACATCACATTATATATATGATACTGGAGTTATTATTTTATAATGGTAATAACAAAGAAAGAGGAAGTGGAAGAAGAAAGGAACTTGAAAAGGGGTGGTGAAAACATTACCTCTTCTTCGGGTTCTTTCTTTTGATTTGATCAAAAGGGCTCCATAGGTTGGATTTCTGATCAAACTAAGGCCTTTAGGTTGTATTGAGGGAAGTTGAGATAGTATTTGGGCAGGTTTTGGCCGAACCAAAGGGCTTTGAAGGTGTGAATAAATGAGAAGGAGGAGTGCCCTTTTATAAGAGTGGTGAGGGGCACCTTTGGAAAAGCTAGAAATATTAATTTATAATAAATTCATATTTGGTTTATAATGGCTCCAAAGTTTATTATTTAAATTTTAAGGTGGGGATGGGTCGAAAACAACTCAAACAATAGAATTTAGACAGGTTTGGGTCATTATATTAACCTTATCTTTAAGTATTAACTCTTAGATAATTAGTTTCACTTTTTCAATGTCTCTTTGTATTTTTATATTATATGGTTAATAAACATACTATATACATCCAAGCGACCCCCAAGTGGTCCATTAATGATGAACCTATCATGATATAAGTCTCTTGGCCGAACCTTAGATTTTTAGGAATTTAATATCAATTAATAATATAATATTTGTTTTAAGAACTCTTTTATGTCAATTTTGACACTATTCAATAGTTGAGTTTTGTGAAACTCATAACAGATTGATTACTTCGAAAAAAGTCAATTAAATCGATCCTAATATGTCATATTATCCTAGAAAATTATTTTAATTCCTTAAAAGTTTCATATTATATTTATTTGGGTATTTATAATATCAATTATTGTAATTTTTCACTATTAAAGTAATTAATTCATCATTATTGTGTCATAAATAAATTAAATTATTTAATGTCTAAAAATTATAAATAAAATATCATTATGTAGGAAATCTTTTTATATTTCTAATGAATATTTATAATCTAAAATAAAACATATATAACCCTCTGTAACAATTGTTTTGTTAAAAGATATATGCTTGTGTCATTTTTGTATTTATTTTAACTTAATTAAAATAAAGTGTCATTATCACTTACAATTGGATCCATGGGGTCCCAAAATCGACCCAAAGATTCCCATGGTCGACCATGTATCAACCAATAGGGTTAAGACACGTTTTAGGGTAATTTAGTATTATTATAATATTATTTTTTAACTCTTGTTTACCGGATTTACCATTTAACCATGGTAAATAAAATATTTATCGGAGTAATTATCCAAAATGTTTAAAAATAAAAGTTACCTATTTACACAATTTGAACATCCTGATTCCAAATATGGAATCCATTTTTCCAAATTCAAAACACAGAAGTGGCAGAAATTAATTTAAAATTAATTCCCGTTGTTAAAACAAAAAGCGTGTTTTTTAGAGATAATAACTATCAAAAGATTGTCACTTGTTTATGTCTGGTTTAAATGTGAAATTTTGTTCAATGACCCACATTGTATTATATGGTAAAAATATATTCTAAATGTACTTTAAAACCACTCAAATTCATAATTTATCACTATTAATTATTTTGATTAAAAAAGTTGTTTTTAATTAAAATTTAGTAATTTTCACTATTCATCAAAATATGAAAGTTATCCAAAAAGTACCAAAATTTAACCCTAGGCTAATTTTGATATTCCGAATCCAAAAATGAAGTCCATTTTGAGAGATAGAATTTATAAAATTTCAAAAAGTAGGTATTACTATTCATAACGGCTAGTTTGATTGGTTATGGTGTGTTAAAATCTCGAAGTTGCGTACAATGCACGACATTGCATTATTAGAAAGGATACATACCAAGGAAGCTTGGGGTGTTAAATCCTGGAAGCAGTAAGGATATGTGTAGTTCTTACACAAATACTCCCTAAACCATGTTTGGTGAAAAGATCCAAGAGGTGGATGGTCATAATTCTTATTGTGTTTATGGAGTTTTAGTGAGTTATTCTACATAAAGTGATAGAATATACCATGTTTAATCATTCTTATAAAAGTTTTTCTATACAAATGAGGCATTAAATGGGTGGGTACAATATAGTTTTTTAAAACATATTGGTTTCGCAGGACATTTTTTTCACAAGCAATTATTCCTTTTTGAAAAATGGAACTATTCATTGATGGGAGTTACATGAGATAATATCAATAATTTGATAATTTAATGAAGGTATTATGAATGGTAATTGATTTAAAATTAAACACCTTTATAATTATATGAATGTTCTCAGTATGTGTTTTATAAGGCACGAAACATAACAGTTGCATGAGATGAGATACTTAAACTTCATGAAGATCCTTGTTCTATTGATATCCACCATCTAATCCCAAAAAATGGTGATTTGAGGGGTATTTTTAGGCATCTATATCAGGGAAGTTCCTTGTATAAGGTTCAAACAAGTCGAGGTTATGCACTAACAAAACACTTGGATTCAACGGTGACTCCAGATATGGGAACATTTAAATGATGTTTTCACACTTTTAAGACACTTTTATTTTCTAGATAATTTGGATAATTACATGCACAACTAAATGTATGTGCACTCATGGAACACTTGTTTTCAAAAATGGATTCGAATATGGGATTGCATAATTCGGAGGTTTGTGTGAGGCTCTTTATTCTCAAAATCAAATATTCATGTCATTATTCATCCTTGATCCATAATTGATGTGTTTTTTGTGTAAGAAAATGTCACCCCAGCCAAATAATTTTATAAAATAGTGGGAGATGGATAAAATTATAGGAAAGATAGAGAATTGTAGAAAGGTATGGAGGAGCATTGAACTCCCTGCTTTAGAATCAAATGCATCTCAACCACTACAATTAAATAATTATCTAAAGAATCTAATATTATTCAAGCCATCATTTATATGAGAAATAGAAGAAATAAAATATCATCCCCATTATATGAGATCACACAATCGGGGTGGATGATGAGAGGTCAGAATATTACATCAACCATTGTAAAGGATCTGATGAAGATGGGAGAACTGGTCTGGGTGCGATTCTAAAAGGCTAGTTTTCCCTATCAATGTGAAGAGATGTATTAGTGATAAACACCAAGGGTGTTAAAAATCAACTTGAATGAAGGGAAGTGTGGGAAGTAAAATTTTACCCAGAGAGTTTTAACTAAGGAGGGAAGTGAAAAATAGGCTAAGGATAGCCACTGAAACACCTAATTAAAAAGTGGGTTCCACTACCACATAATCAGGAATGGTGGTGAAAAAGTTGATTATAAGAATTGACCAGGTTCAAAGCATGGGTTCCATTACATTATTAGCATGGTTTTTTCCTTCAGTTTTTGAGTCCTATTTGGGTATTGGTGAGACGAGACAATGAAACATGTATTGTTCCCATAAAATGGGGTGAGACCATATGGAAATGAATGGTTGAGGGGTGATTGTAATTAATGGGATAGAAAGTGTGTTTGTGAAAGAAAGGGAGATTATCATAAAGATTTTAAGTAATCTAGATTTATGCCACCATGAATTAACCATATTGAAGGGGTATGCTAGTATAGATATAAGAAATATAGAACAATGTGATTTTAGTCTAGATGAAAATACCAACCTCGTGAGGGACATGATAATAAGTTCAATCATTCTCTAAGTAGGGGATCGATGTGATAACTTGGGATATATAGTATGAGTTCATATATCTTGAACAAGATAGGTCTAGAGTTTAAGATCCCTAATATTATACCATACACAAATATATTTTAAGTTCATATAGTTCTGGATAAATAGGACTGAAGTTTAGGGTCATATACATTGAATCAAATGGGAGTGAGGTTTAGGATCACACAACTTTGACCATAAGATGAGATAGTCTATATGACCATATGGGAAAAGTAAACCCAATGTAAATTTAAATACCAATGTTAATATATACAATCTAAAGGATATATGCATATAGATTAAGGTTATGGTGCTTGAACAAAATGGGAATAGAGTGTAAGGTCATAAAACTTTGACCAAATGAGTTTCTTCTGGTTTATGGTCATATATCTTAGACTATCTTCTTAGATAAAAAATGGAATCTTTAAGTCAGGTAGAAAAAATAACCCAATGGAGGGGATAAGAACACATACGTGAGATGGGAGGAATAAAAGATTTGATTTTAGGCCCAGGATATGACATGTGGCCACCATTATATGTCCTAAAAAATAGAATTCTGGTCAAACATAGTTTTAAAATATTGATTCATGAATATAGATCTAACTCATATACAGGGCTAGGAAAAATAGGTCAATCTTAGAGTGTTGGGAAGTGATAGGGGGGTCAACTCAAATTGAAGAAATATACCAAACACCGGGATGTATTGGGGTTAGAAATTATGCTTGGTCTTGGTATAAGAGATCTATATTTTACTACATATCATTTGAAATAGGAATCAAGCCATGTGTAGTTCTTTCACTATGGGAAAAATCACTATTTGCGACGGGATTTCTTCCCGTTGCAAATAACCCGTCCAGGAAGCTATTTGCGATGGACAAATTTCCCCATCGCAAATAACCAATTATTTGCGATGGGATTTCGTCTCCCGTCGCAAATAGTTTGGCGCGACTTGCGCGCCAAACCGCGCGGCTTGTGCGCCAAACCGCGCGGCTTGCGCGCCAAACCGTGCAGGGGTAGTTGCGACAGGACCCGTCGCAAATACCCGGTGGCGGTTAATAACTTTTTGCGACGAGATGTCCTCCCGTCGCAAAAGACTGTCGACAGGAACTATTTTCGACGGGTCCTGTCGCAAATAACCTTTTAACCGATGACTGTAATTAATGCGGGCGAGGGTATTTGCGACGGGCCTCGTCGTAAGTACAACCATTTGCGACGGGAAATCCGTCGCTAATAACCCCGTCGCAGCTAATCTAACCTATATATACCCCCATCCGTTTTTTCCCAAATCATTCAGATCTTGCTCTCTCTCTCTCTCTTCATTCTTCAGTTTCAAAGAAAAAATTTCTTTTAGTTGAAATTTTTTATACGAGAGCAATCAGAGGACGTCAATATCTTCAGAATATCAAAGTTTAAGGTATTTATATTTTATTTTATTTATATTTATTTTATTTTTTTATGTTAATTTTAATTGTTGTTTATTAGTTATAATTTAATTAGATTTCAATTGATTTTTATATTTATTTATTTTTACTAAGAAATTGATATTGTCAGTTATAATTATAAATAATTAGACATAATTAATATTAATTAGATATAATTAGATATAATTAGTAATAAATAGATATCATTAGCAATAAATAGATATAATTAGCAATAAATAGATATAACTAGCAATAACTAGATATAATTTGCAATAAATAGATATAATTAGCAATAAATAGATATAATTAGCAATAAATAGATATAATTAGGAATAAATAGATATAATTAGTAATAATTAGATATAATTAGACATAATTAGTAATAATTAGATATAATTAGTAATAATTAGATATAATTAGTAATAATTAGATATAATTAGTAATAATTAGTAATAATTAGCTATAATTAGTTATAATTAGATATAATTAGATATAATTAGTAATAAATAGATATAATTAGTAATAACTAGTAATAATTAGTAATAATTAGTAATAATTAGTAATAAATAGATATAATTAGTAATAATTAGTAATAAACAGCTATAATTAGTAATAATTAGCTATAATTAGTAATAATTAGCTATAATTAGTAATAATTAGATATAATTAGTAATAATTAGCTATAATTAGTAATAATTTGCTATAATTAGTAATAATTAGATATAATTAGCTATAATTAGTAATAATTAGCTATAACTAGTAATAATTAGTAATAATTAGCTATAATTAGATATAATTAGTAATAAATAGATATAATCAGTAATAATTAGTAATAATTAGATATAATTTGATATAATTAGTAATAATTAGTAATAAATAGATATAATTAGTAATAATTAGTAATAATTAGTAATAATTAGTAATAATAAGTAATAATTAGTAATAATTAGTAATAATTAGATATAATTAGATATAATTATATATAATTAGATATAATTAGATATAATTATATATAATTAGATATAATTAGATATAATTAGATATAATTAGATATAATTAGATATAATTAGTAATAATTAGTAATAATTAGTAATAATTAGTAATAATTAGTAATAACTAGTAATGATTAGTAATAATTAGTAATAATTAGTAATGAGTAGTAATAATTAGTAATAGTTAGTAATAATTAGTAATAATTAGTAATAATTAGTAATAATTAGTAATAATTAGTAATAATTAGTAATAATTAATAATAATTAGTAATAATTAGTAATAATTAGTAATAATTAGTAATAATTAGTAATAATTAGTAATAATTAGTAATAATTAGTAATAATTAGTAATAATTAGTAATAATTAGTAATAATTAGTAATAATTAGTAATAATTACTAATAATTAGTAATAATTAGTAATAATTAGTAATAATTAGGAATAATTAGGAATAATTAGCAATAATTAGGAATAATTAGCAATAATTAGTAATAATTAGCAATAATTAGCAATAATTAGCAATAATTAGCAATAATTAGCAATAATTAGGAATAATCAGAGATAATTAGCCATAAATAGAGATAATTATCCATAAATAGAGATAATTAGAAATAATTAGCAATAATTAGGAATAATAAGCAATAATTAGCAATAATTAGGAATAATTAGCAATAAGTAGGAATAAGTAGGAATACTTAGCAATAACTAGGAATAATTAGCAATAACTAGGAATAATTAGAAATAACTAGGAATAACTAGCAATAACTAGCAATAACTAGGAATAACTAGGAATAATTAGCAATAACTAGAAATTACTAGTAATAATTAGCAATAATTAGCAATAATTAGCAATAATTAGCAATAATTAATAATAAAAAAAATTATATTATCAATATTTATGAAAAAACAATATTAATATTGTTAAAATAATAAAAAATTTATAAAATATTAAAATTATCAATATTCGCAACAGGATTTTCTCTATTCTTAACATGTTCAAATCACAAAGGGTCACCAATTGTCAGGTCATGCACAATAAAAAGTTTTTGTCAGTCATGTCCAATGTAAACTCTATAATTGTCCTTGCATGGTTGATCACCTCGCAAGTAGTATTGCAATAGGACAAACCAAGTCATGCCCTTCTTATCTATAAGAATTATCTCACATGAACCTTTACATAGACCATTTTTCCTTCAAAATTTAAGGGAAAGATACTGATATCCCCTAAAATTTTAAAGGAAGAATGATCGATGTAAAGTGTCTTGTGAGATGATTCTTAGAGACGAGAACATCATTACTTTGGTCGTCCTATTACAACACTACTTGCGATGTGATCAACCATGCAAGTACAATTATAGAGTTTACATTGGACATGGCTGACACAATCTTTTTATTGTGCATGACTTGACAATTGACGACCCTTTGAGATTTGAACATGTTAAGAATAGAGCAAAGTCTGTTGCGAATATTGATAATTTTAATATTTTATAATATTTTTATTATTTTAATAATATTAATATTTTTTTTCATAAATATTGATAATATAATTTTTTTATTACTAAAAATTAATAAATGAAATTTGCTTGGATAATGAAGGGAAAATTTGTCATCATCTCTACAATGATGATTACCAAATTTCCTTTCATTATTCAAGAAGTTTTCATTTTGCTAAGTATTTCTAAGTATTGCTAAATTAGTAATAATTAGTAATAACTAGTAATAACTAGTAATAATTAGTAATAAATTGTAATAATTAGTAATAAATTGTAATAATTAATAATAATTAGTACTAATTAGTAACAATTAGTAACAATTAGTAATAATTAGTAATAATTTGTAATAATTATTAATAATTAGGAATAATTAGGAATAATTAACAATAATTGGAAATAATAAGTGTGAGAAAGATGCAATTAAATGAGTCGTCGGACAAAAGAGTAGTCGTCAATCCACTGGAAATTGTGTCACCCTTAATTAATGGTAATTATTAAGTAGTTGTAATTATTTATCTTTTTTTTCAAATAGTGTTTTTATTATTTCAAATTATTCAAAAACAGTGATGATTTTAGATTTTTTGTAGAAAAATATGGAACAAGGAATTCAACATTAATCATTATTAGATGATCAAGCTTGGATAAATCAGCGTAGAAATACAAATGGTTATGGTTTAAATACCTTATATATTGAGGGTTTTGAAGCTTTCTTAGCATTTTCATCATCAAAACCAGAATATGTTTCAGAAGGAACAATTAAGTGTTCTTGTAAAAAATTTGTTCTGAGAACGTTTGACACATTTGAAAAGGTTGGGGGACATCTCTTGCGGTTTGGTTTTCAACCAGATTATGTTTTTTGGTATCAACACGGTGAACACAATTCCAGAGAAGATCCTAATACCTTCATTCTAGATCCATCACGGTTTAAAAATTTAGTACATGATGTTGTGGGTCCATCTGTGCAAAAACTGAAACTCACAATGATATTGATTTAACTCCTGAGTTGGCACCATCGGAATTTTATGAGTTGTTTAGGTCTGCTGAGGATGCATTATATCCTGGTTGTAAGATAAGAAAATTAGAAGTGGTTGCAAAAAATTATAGCTATTAAATCAGATAATTCAATGTCAAACAACTGTTTTGATCAGATATTTTCTTTGGTTAAAACACTGTTACCTGAAGGAAATGTGTTGCCTACAAATTACTATGAGAGCAAGAGGATGATTTGTAATCTGCGCCTTAGTTATCGGAAGATTCATGCATGTCCAAATGATTGCATCTTATATTCTAGAAAAAATGAGTCATTGGATAGTTATCCCACATGTGGATAATCGAGGTATACAGAATCTCAACCAGGGAAGTCTAGATCAATTCCAGTAAAACAGTTGAGATATTTCCTCCTTACGCCCAGGTTTCAACGTTTATTTATGTCTCAGAACACAGTGTCAATGATTTCATGGCACAAAACCAAGATTTCAACTGATAAAATATTGAATCATCCATCTGATGGTGATTCATGGAAACATTTTGACCGTCTACATCCTTCTTTTTCAATTGAAGCCTGAAACGTGTGATTGGGTCTTTCTACTGATGGTTTCTATCCGTTTGGTTCTTATGGTAGTCAGTATTCATGTTGTCCTGTCTTTATAACTCCGAACAATTTTCCTCCATGGATGTTGATGAAGAATCCTTATATCATTCTGACTCTATTAATCCCAGGACATCTGAAAAAGAATATTGATGTTTATTTGAAACCATTGATTGATGAGTTAAATGCATTGTGGAGTGATGTTGTTAATATATATGATGTTGTTGCGAAACAAAATTTCATATTAAAAGCTACATTGATGTGGATGATTAGTGACTTTTCTGTATATGGCATGTTATCTAGTTGGAGTACACATGGTCCAAAACCATGTCCTTATTTTATGAAAGAAAACAAAGCCTTTATGCTCGCCAATGGAAAAAAAACCTTTCTGTTTTGATTGTCACCGTAGATTTATTCCAACCGATCATCCTTTTCAGAGGAACAAATATCATTTCAAAAAAGGTACAATTGAAAGGGATGAACCTCCAAATATGATCTCAGGTACAGAGTTAAAATCAGTTTTATTTTCATTACCCCCATCACATTTGGACCAATAGTAAACCAGCAGAAAATTGATGGCTTTGGGAAAGAACATAATTGGATAAAACAGAGCATTTTTTGGGATCTTCCGTATTTGTCTAATTTGTTGGTCCGCCACATGTTGGATGTTATGCATATTGAGAAAAACTGTTTTGATAATTTATTTCATACAGTTTTGGATAAACCAGGTAAGACCAAATATACTGTAAAGGCACAATTAGATCTTGCCCAAATTTGCAGGCGGCCAGAACTTGAACTATTTGAAAATGTCAGATCACAAAGGTTAATAAAGCCAAAAGAAGCTTATACACTGTCCAAAGAGAGCCGATTATTATTTTGTCAGTGGATTGAAGATTTGAAACTTCCAGATGGCTATGCTTCCAATTTGGGTAGATGTGTTATGAATGGTTATATTACTGGATTAAAAATTCATGATTGTCATGTTATAATGGAAAGACTTATGCCGATTAGATTCAGAGATTTTTTTAATTCTATGATTTGGGATTTGATAATATACATATCATATTTTTCTTGAGACATTTATATAGCAACAATAGACTATGATGCGCTAAGAAAACTGGAAAAAGATGTTGTTGTAATTGTATGTAAACTGGCGAAAATCTTTCCGTCAGATTTCTTTGACTCAATGGAACATCTGATATTACATTTGCCACATGAAGCTAAATGTGGAGTTCCAGTACAGTTTCTATGGATGTACCCATTAGAGAGATGCATGCAGAAATTGAAGAAAAAAATACGTAACAAAGCATTAGTTGAAGGCTCAATTACTGAAGCTTATTTGCAAGAGGAAATTGCTTTTTTCTACTCTCATTATTTTGAATCTCAATATCCCTCATAACACAATCGCATGGGATGAAATGAGGGGAATTTTAATGAAAAAATGGAAAATAAATTAATAGTTTTTAATCATCCAAATCTTGGTTTCGATGGAGTTCATGAACGATGGATTTCAGATTATGAACATCATAGAGCTCATACATACGTACATCTCAACTGTGAAGAAATGACATCATTTGTCCTGTGAGTGCTTCTATCACTTATTCCATAATTTATGTTATAGTATTTAAACTTATTTTATTTTTAGGTTATATGATAATTATATCAAGAAAAAACTTTCACAAATTACAGTAGCTGCTCTTGAAGAACGCAGACAAAAAAAAATTTCTCTAAGGTTTCAAAAACTGGTAACATAAATTATTGATGGTTTAATATCAATTCCGTTTATTATTTTTTATATTGATAACTGTTTTACAAATTTTCAGGTGTCTTAATATGATGATAAAATTGATAAGTGACTGTGTATATTGAGTAACCCATCATCCAAAATGGTTAAATATTATAATGCATATGTGGTGAATGGTTTTTGATTTCATACACATGCATACGGGGAATCAAAAAAAACAATGAACAGTGGAGTTTTCTTGAGAGGATCACATCACAGAGAAACTTAAGTTGACTTTTATGGAATTTTGGATGAAATTATTTAGCTGTGTTATGTAGGAAAAAATTACATAACAAAAGTTTAAATGTAGTGGTTGGATACTGAGAGAGGCTTGCGTGTTCATCCGACTCATGGAATCATCGATATTAAATATAAAAGTCTTCTTAAAGTAAATGAACCATTTTTACTGGCTCAACAGGAACATCAAATTTATTATGCAAATTACTGTGCTACTTCAAGAGACTTGATCGATTGGTGGAGCATAATAAAAATGAAATCTCGGGAAAATCAGATTACTCAAAAATGAATGTGGTTCCGCTGAAGTGGAAGGAATTCAAGTTTTTCAAGAGACTGCTCAAAATCCATCTAATTCACAAAGAGACGTAAATATCGATGATGACACACCACAATTAAGGATCGATGGTGATGAAGAAGTTAATGATGTTACAAATGAATTTGAAATGACAAGAGATGCTGAAACTGAAACTCATATGGATATTGATGATCTTGAGGAGGAATATGAAGACATTGACATTGACAGCTATGGAGAATAGGATGAAGATGAACATTGACACAGTTAAATGCTGATTATAATCATAACTAATATATATCTATATATAATAGTTATTTTTAACTATCTGCAAATAACAATCATTTTGTGTTTCAGATGGACCCTGAGCTATTTCTCGAGTTGCAGGAGGTTGACCTACCATTGGATGAGGGGGATTTTGGATCATCTGACCCTCAGCCTACTGGCAGTTCAGGGGGTACGCAGAGTGGGCGCGGTCTTGCACGACTGATGATTCCTGACCCTATCCTCAAGTGACATCCACATCTTAGTTTCGATCCACGCACACGAAGGTATGGTAACCTGTATATTTAAGTTAGATTTCATTGATTTATTTATATATATACTAATTGTTTGATTATTTATTCATTTTTCACAGTTTTGCGCATGTAGCTATTGGATAGGGGAGCACTATCTTGCGCAATTATTTTTCTCAGCCATGGATCACATGGGAACATATTCTCGTTGATGTGTGATGTGACATGTTCCATCATTGGTTGGTGCTTAAATAAATAATATTTATTTTGAAATTAATTTTATTAAAAACTTGATATTATAAATTATTTGTAGGTTTTATGGTATCATATCAATGATATCATGCGCGGCGCTATCCAAGCGGCATGGAAGGTTTCTATGTGTGACGGTTTCCGTCAGTTTTTGAAAAATTTGAGAAGGACAACCATTAAGAAATCAGGGGTGATAGAATTTGATGAGTCATGTAGTTCCCACCGACCAGAGTACATTTCATCTCACATTTGGGATGGATTATGTTTACACTGGTTGGGTGGTGTATTTCAGAGGAGATATTCAGTGGGACGACAGAACCAGGGGAGATAGGAGGTGACGCATCGAGCTGGTAGTCATACATTCAGTTCGCATAGAGAGCATCTGGTAAGTATATTTTTTAAATATTTTATATAACTTTAAATATAAATATTTTATCTTATATTTCTGTAGGCAGTCGAGCATCCTGATATTACGGAGTTCGGCATTTATCAGAGGATGTACAGTGATCCAGCCACTGGAGAGATTAGAGGCGATCGCCAGCGTCAGATTGTGGTTAGTATTATTTTTTTAGTTTGACAATTAACTTCATATAATATTTTCTCAATTTTAATTTTAAATTGGAATTGAAGGAGTCATATGAGGATGTGACCTCTCAGACACAGGCTGAGGGTCAGGACGAGATGACTGAGCAGACCAGTGCTCACCATTTCGATGTGGCGGCATGGATGGAGGCAACTCATTATGGCTTTGAGAAGGGCAGAGTAGTTGGAATCGACTCTCATTTGACTTCTGGTACTTATTATGGTACTGTTGCGATGTTGGCATCCAGCTCGAGAGGAGCTCGTGGAGAGGCATCATATTCTAGCTCACAGTATCAGGACCAGTTGCGAGCTCAAGATGAGCATATAGAGACTTTGTAGAAGCAGTAAGAAAAGATGTGTCGGCGGCAGCAGCAGCAGGAGCAACATTACGAGGAGCAGATGCATCGATGGCAGCGGCAACATCATGAGCAGATGGAGTACATGTGCCATCTGACTCATAGTTTACGGATGGAGTTTCCTCCACCAGCTCCTTCAGCTCCTCCAACTCCTCCAGAAGACGACCCCCCTAGTGATTTTTTTATGTTACAAACATTTGAATTTAACATTGTAATATGAATTATTTACATTTTCTGTCTTTTATATTTGTGGAAATATTACATAATTTAATTTTTAATATTTTAATATTTTTTTATATTTTTTTGTGAATATTGAGAATTTTAATATTTTTTATTTTTTTATTGTTTTAATAATAGTAATATTATTTTTTCATTAATCGTAATTTTATTAAATTTTATTTTTTTTAAATTAATTAATTATTTGCAACGGGACTATTTGTGATGGGGTCCCATCGCAAATAGTCTAACTAAATATTTATAAAAATATATTTGTGACGGGACTATTTTCCCGTCGCAAATAATTTGTTGCGGCGGGCCCATCGCAGAATGTTTTATATATATATATTTTTTGCGATGGGACAAGAGCCCGTCGCAAATAGTTTTTGTGATGGGCCCATCGTGAAAATGTTTATGTATATATAATACATATAATCGGAAGCTTATTGGCGACGATGATGTTTCCCATCGCAAATAAGATTTTTTGCGACAGGCCCATCGCAAATAATTGTATTTGCGACAGTATTTTTTGCAACGGGATATTTGCGACGGGGCCCTGTTGGTAAAGCCTATTTGCGATGGGATCCCGTCGCAAATAGGTCGTCGCAATTACCAAAAATTTTAGTAGTTTTTTGGGGGTGATGTTATAGGTGACTAAAACTTGATGAATTCGTGTAGTGGAAAGAGACCAAACCCACTATAAGGGGGTGTTCTCTTATGTGAGGACTAAAACATGTTTCTATATTTTAGTCGTTATAAAAATTATGTCATCGATATAGTTTAAGTTCATGTATTGTGGTCCAAAAAATCAAATAGTTTAAAGTCATGTGATGTGGACAACTCCACATAGTTTAATATTATGTGTAAAGGATGATTTCCAGATAGTTTAACATTAGGTGGTAAGTATGATTTCCATATATTTTAACATCATTAAGAAAGGTTGTATACCATGAGTTTAACATAATACGTTGTGGAAAAGGACTATGATTTTTTACATCATGCAGAAAGAAATAATATTGTACAATTTAACATCTTATGGAAAGGATGAATATAGTGTCGCTAAACATTGAACAGTAAGGATGAAAAGGTCAATAACGGCTTACACACATTAATTTTTGATAAACCTTACATTGGTGGGAGGTATAATGTGATCCCTATCCATGTTAATCAATGATTATGCACCATCAGAGTAAGCCTTATAGATAGAGAAGGGGTCCTCCCATTTATGTTGTAACTTTATCACTTTTCTGCCTAGTATCATTAAAATTATCAATGACAACAATAAATCACCATTGAAAAATAAGTATAGTTAAACCTTTTTATTGAATTCTCAAGCCACTCTATATTGATAGAACTCAATATTATACAATTCCTTTATCCTATTTTCATTATGGGGTTCTAACTCAGCTAGTTAAATATGTGACCACTCATCCAATGTCAATTAGAAATAGATGGTTATATAACATTAATGGTAGCCAAAACTCAATAGGTAACACTACCATTATTTTATACACTAATGATAAAGGGGACTCCTTGGTGGAAGCCCGCATCATGATTTGATATGACCAAAATGTATTACATATCTTAGTATTATAACCCTAACTTTTTTATCCAACACCATCTACAGAATGTTATAGAGAACATTATTGAGTGTATTAATATTTACATTAATTTTTTTATGATAGCAACAATTATGGTTCGATTGGATATGGTACTTAGTGTAAAACTTCTTCAGCTCAGAGGCTTGTAAGTTGAACCTATTTTCTATAATAATATTGTGAGGGATCCAAAATAAATTAATGATGTAGGGATTCATGAACTTCATCATAGACCCGATATTGAACTCATTCAAGGGAATTGTTTCAGTCTACTTTGAGAATAAATTTGTACTAGTAAGAACTAACTTGAGACATTTAATTATCCCAAAAGGGTATAGACCCATGACATTGATTCCCCACATAGGAAAGGGTTAATAATACATGATGGTGTGGACCAAGTCTATAAGTTGATGTGTGAATTTCGAACAGACTAGGAATTAATGACACATCTTGGTGAATTACATAAAATAATGAATCTTCATAGGCCAAAATTAGCACATCCACTAGATCTAGTGGTAGAGCTTAAATTATAGAAGATGATCTCCACATGACCTAGAACGTACCTCTTGATAGAACATATGAATTTTACTTCCTTTGACACAAAAAAAAGAAAGCTTTTATCAAAATTGTACTTATGAAGAAATTTTTATGAGTTCGGGGAATCACGAAGGAATAAGTTTGATGTTCATCTATGATTTTTTTCTCACATTGACTGACTTGATAGCTCATCACATGTTCAATGTGTTCTATAAACTAGGTTCTATTGTCACGACCCATCCTTAGGGCCCGTTCCGTGACTACCCCAAGCCCGCCTTCCATAGGCCAGGGGCTGGCGACTAGCACCAAAGGTGAAAATCCCAATAAAAGAGAAGGAATTGCCTTTATATAAGAAAGAAAACACAATAGAGTACACAAGACGAAGTAAACACTAAGTAAACTGAGTACAAAAGTAAGTGCTGGAAAGTAAATTGTCCAATATACAAACCCAGCTGAAAGTACAGTACAACTGAGAAAAGT
Source organism: Viscum album (assembly GCA_963277665.1). Lineage (NCBI taxonomy): Eukaryota > Viridiplantae > Streptophyta > Magnoliopsida > Santalales > Viscaceae > Viscum > Viscum album. Next base: position 1,975,889,491 of record OY728131.1, read on the forward strand.
AAAGTACAACAGCTGAAAGTAAAACAGCAACCACCGAGATGTCCTCCGGAAATCCCACCTGAAGGGTGGGTACATATGGTCTCCTCAGCTCCTCGAATCCGTCCGTCCAATCCGTATAAGTCTCGCCTGATAGTCCACCTTTGGACACCGTCCCGCTCCACAAGTCTCAACCACGATCAGCATTGTCCGTCGTCTGCATCCAACAGAATGTAGTGCGGGCATAGCCCGTGCAGGGGTGATTATACGATACTCATTAGGGACCCTGAGACCCCTGAAGGTCTCCTAAAATCCTCAAAAGATAAACCACAAAGGAAATATACAAATACAAAGTATCAACTAACTCTACTTAGGTATATTCCCATACATATACCTAAGTCATCAATTCCAGTTCTTCTCCGGATCACGAGCCCAAGTACAACCCAGTCCACACAGGAAAGCATAACTCAGTCCACACAGGAATGAAAAACAATCATATCGAGGATAATGATTGAAATTCAAGAATCATCTCACACAGGTATACTACTCACGAAGAGGAGTGGAGATGATTAGATATAGTCTCTGAATCATCTCCACTACCGAACCCACTTATGATCCAAGTATAGAAGTCATCTGTAGAGACCCGAAGCTTGACGTACATAGATATTACATTACTTTTGCGAAATACTTAATACATAAGAAAACCAGACACACAAGAACCATAATAGTTTAGTGTCTTTGGAAACATGGAAAGTAATCTTCTAATCATGGTGAAAGATCTTCAACATCTCCCATAAAGATCTTCCACTTTTTGTTTCCTTACCTAAAACCTTTCTTTTAATGCTGGGGGAAAATAAAACATAAAAAGGGTGAGATCAAATGCTCAGTATGGGTAATCATGGATAAAATAAAACATACCATATACATTTGAACTTAAAAACATGAACACAATGTTTAAACATCAAAATCTTGAGCAACGACATAAAACATGGAAGTACATAAGGTATAGATCATAACGGAACATAAATCATGATAAAATAGCATGGGAATAAAACATGTAATTGTGGAATCCATTAAGTACATGTAATGATTTCCATACTAGCCAAGGAATTTCTTCCAAGACCATCTTAGTGGACGAAGTCCCTTTCTGAATCGAGTTCACTCCTCGTTCAAGTCCTATAATACTGAACCGGATTAACTTACCGTTTCGGCCATGTCTATCTCATGAGATATAAATCTTTACTCAATGCATTGGAGGGAGATATAGGTCCCACCCATCTGATAATTAAATCATTCTTACTAGTGCCACAAAATAAACATACATCATTCATAATAACCCAACGAATAAAATGGGTTTCATAAACATCATCTCATCATCACATAATCCATATAAAAGAAATGGATATTATTTCATAATAAGAAAATTGAAACCATGTAAGTCATAGAGACATTATACTTGAAACATAAACATATGAAATAATGTCATCTTAGATGGAAAATGGTTTTGATAAAACACTTGAAATAAATTCTTGAGAAAAATATCATTTCTTCTTCAAAATCAATTTCTTTTCACAAAACATCATGAAGTTTTGAAAGAAATAGATTTTGTTGGAAATAGTCATGAAATATTTTGGAGGAAGATTTATGAAATTAAGGCTTTATAAAACCGTAAAAATCTGTTCACGCCATATAAGTTAAAAATAACAATCTCCTCGTACTTTTGTCGAAAAAGTCAAAAAGTTCCTCGTATGGTAAACAAAAGAAAGATTTCTTCCATACGATGTGGTAAAAGTAAGAAAAGGTTAAAAATGTATTAAACATACATGGAAGTAAAGTAAACATTTTATGAAAACATTTTGAGAGCATATGGACATGGATAATAAACATAACCCCCAGTAAATACTTACAAGTAAACAATCTCGGATAAGAATGAGATTGGAATAATTATCCCTTACCTTAGGTCCGATATGCTTCGTACGTATCCGAACCTCCTATGTAATGATTTAAATAATGTAATTTACTTATTACAGAATCATATTCATTGTTATGATATCATATATGTTTCACTTATGACTTTATATTACCCATTCTTTTGTAAATTCCATGTTAAAGCAGCGTTTTGGGTAAAATCATTTTATTTATCGTATGTGTTTCGACTTGTCGTTCTTGATATTATTACTTATATCCTGATTTAAATAATTACATAATGTAAAAAATGATTTATATATAATATATATTCATTATATACACATATATATTATAGATCAATAAAAGGAATGAAATACACCATTCATGGAGACGGTAGGTCGTACGTACGCATGAACGATGTTTTCGTTTCCTTATTGAATTGAATGAAACTAAATAGATGACATACATATATATATACATAAATCCAGTAGCATTATTATTTCATATATTTCATTATTATTCATTATATAAACTTTATGATCATTCATGTATGGTTAACATGGAGAATGAATCTCATCGCGTCGTGGAGACGGTAGTCCGTACGTACGCACGAGCGATGATATCATTCCCATAATTATTGAATAGAATTGGAGTGGATGGTATAATATATCAGAATCATTATGATTTTATAATAACCATATATAGTTGTTCTTTACACCATTATACCCATCCATGTAAGGTGTTGGTGGAAAAATAGATTTCACCACAGCGTGGAGACGGTATTCCGTACATACGCACGCGTGGTGATTTCATTTTCTGTAGGATGGATAGATGGTGAAATATGGTTGTTTCATACTTATAATAACATATCATTATATGAGTTATACTGATGTTATTACTTAATAATGAAACAACTAAAGAAGAAGAAGTGGAAGAAGAAATAGAGTTGAAAGAATCGGTAACGGACATTACCTCTTCTTTGAAGCGCCTCTTTGAGACCTCCTCTTAGGGAACTAAAATTGGTCTTTGAAGAATACCAGAACCTATAGGATGTTTCTATGGAAGTGGAGAAGAGAATTGTTCAGGGTTTGGCCGAGATTTAAGGCTCAAAGTGGTTTGAGGAAGAGAGGGAGGAGGTGCCCTTTTATAAGGGAGGAGAGGGGCACCTTTGGAAAAACTAAAAATATTATTTTATTATAAATCCATATTCATTTTTTAATAGCTCCAAATTGATTTATTTAGAAGATAATGTGGTTATGGGTCGAAATAATCTCATCCAATATAATTTAGACAAGTTTAGGTTTCTATTTTAACCTTGTCATTTAGATTTAACTTTAAGTTAGATAATTTTACTTTTACCGTGTCTTGTTGTTTTCTTACACTATAAGGTTAATAAACTTACTATAACAAGCCAAACGAACCCCAAGTTGTTTATTATTAATATATAAAACCTTATCTAAGTCATTTGGCCAAAACTTATATTTTTAGGAATAAAATAACAATTAATAATATAATAATTTTTTTTAAAACTATTTTATGTCAATTTTGACACTATTTGGTAATTGATTTTTTTGAAAATCATAACAGAAAGATTAGTTCAAAAAAAGTTAATAAAATCTATACTAACATGTCATATTAACCTATAAAATTATTTTAATTCATAAAAAGTCTCAAATTACATTTATTTGGGTATTTATAACATCAATTATGGAAATATTTCATTAATAAGATAATTATTGCATCATCATTGTGTCATAAATTAAATTATTTGATGTCTAAAAGTTACAAATAAAATAACATTATGTAGGAAATATTTTTATCTTTCTAATGAATATTTATAGTCTAATTTATCCTATGTATAACCTTATATTAAAAATGATTTACTAATTAAACTTTGATTTTAACTATTTTAACCCTTCTTTAAATAAATTAATAATAAATGTACTAATCTAATCCAAGTGGGCCTAAATGGTCATATTTTATTCCTAAGGTTGTTTTTGGTCTAATTACACTTATCCAACAGAATTAGGACATGTGTTAGGGTAATAATAATATCATTTTTACCCTTAATTACCCTATTTACTTTTAACCGTGGTAAAAAAAAGTAAAAAGTTACTATTCACCAAAAATTATTTTCATCTCATTGAACCACATTTTATTCCGTGATATTAACTGTGTCTCTCGGATTTTCGAAATTCCACTCACAGAAGCGGTAAAATTAAGTTTTATGAAAAATTCTGTTTTTTTTAACTACCACTTAGTGGTTTCACTATTCATCAAAAAAATGAAAGTTTCCAGAAAAATACCAAAAATTAGGCCTAAGCTATATTTGATATTATGAATTCAAAAATGATGTCTATTTTACCAAATTCAAAACATATCAGTTGCATTAATTAATTTAAAAATTTATTCTCGTTGTCAAAACAAGTAGCGTGTTTTTAAGAGATAATAACTATCAAAAGATTGACACTTGTTTATGTCTGGTTTAAATGTCAAATTACATCTAATGACCAACATTGTATTAAATGGTAAAATACATTCTAAATATACTTTAAAACCACTCAAATTAATAATTTATCACTATTAATTATTTCGATTAAAAAAGTTGTTTTTAAATAAAATTTAGTAATTTTCACTATTCATCAGAATATGAAAGTTATCCGAAAAGTACCAAAATTTCACCCTAATCTAATTTCGATATTCCGAATCCAAAAATGAAGTCCATTTTGAAAGATAAAATTTATAAAATTTCAAAAACTGGGTATTACTATTCATAACGGCTAGTTCATAATAATAGTATAATAATATCTCGTTTAGTGAAACTCGGTATTGCGTACTACACACGCTATCAGGGAAGGTCTTTATTGCGTGTAATTCAAGCCAAGTTAGGTATGAGTGTAGTGAAATCTCTTTTTGGTGTTGCGTATAACATAATCAAAACTTATTTCATTTATACATTAAATAAAATCTATACATAATGTTGCGTAGAATAGTTTCTACAAAACGAACTTGAAATTGTGTATAACGTGAGCCAAGAATAGTGTTGCGTATACTGCAAGGAAATACGGTGTTGAATATATAGAAAGCTAATTTTGGTGTAGCGTACAACACAAGACATTAAAAGGAATATTTTTCATAAAATCTCGGGGTGTTACATCGTCGCTGTCGAACCCACGTATGATCCAAGTACAGTAACCATCGTTGTCAAACCCACGTAGGATCCAAGTACCGTCGTCATCGCTACCGAACCCACGGAGGATCCAAGTACAGTCATCCTCGTAGCAGAACCCACGTAGGATCCAAGTACAGTCGCCGTCGTCGTCGCAGTCGCAGCCAGCTCTAGGTTTCCCGCAGACAACACGCTCGATTCCGAGAGGGTCTGCTCTACGAGACAAGAGGGTCGATACATCAACTGTCACGAAGTCCAAAGTTGATGTATCACAAATTTTGTTCTCGTCAATAGGAACTCAACGCGACAGACAGCGCGTCAATCGGACGCCCGGTCTGGAGATAATGGCTCTTCCATTCCAGGGGCCTGGTTAGAAATACGCTCGTTTCTGACCCGGATGATATCCATAGTCATCCAAACCTCGAGTGGAGTAATCCAAAAGAACCCTCTCACCAAGAGGAATTCTTCGTATTTGACAGCACGTCATTCGGATGTCCGGTCCTTAAGTTATAAGCATTTCCGCTCAAAGGGCCCAGTTGGTTTCAGATTCGAACCAACCCGGCCATACCCAAACTTCTTCGAAACCTAGAGTGTAATATACTGAAACGGCTGTCTCGATCCAAGTATCCCTACACAACTGATGGTGCGTCGATTAGAGGTCTGTAAACCATGATATTGGCGTTTGAACGAACCTGATCTGAAAATAGGGGGTCTGGGCCCGGTCTGACCCGGCCCAATACCCCCTGGGTCGGCCCGAACCGGGTCGACCCGACCTGGGTCTGGGTCCGGCCCGATAGGGCGCGGCCCGGCCCGGCCCGCGGTTGGGCGCGGTCCGGCCCGTCTGGCACGGCCTGGCCCGCGGCGGGGTGGGGCGTGGCCCAGCTGGCTCAGCCGGCCCAGCCCGTGCGGCCTGCGGCCCGACTCGGAAGCCAGTCGCGGCTCGGCACTGGCCGAGCGGGGCTCCTTTCTGTAAACGGCGGACCCAGTGGGGTCCGCCTTATATGTTGTTCGGGGGGGTTACACCCCCCGGTTTTCTGGTATCGACCGGCCGATTGAGCCACTGCGGGACCCTTCAAGGTCCCGCCTCCTGGAGACGCTGGCGACCGGTTGTCCGTTCTTCCCCTGCCTAGTCCATCGCGGCCTAAGGTCACGGATTGTCACGCTGGCTCCGCGCGATGGCTCCGTGCACCAACGCTGCGGCCCACTCCTGGCCGCGGCCTCCTTCATCCTCACCGGCGCGGTGTGCCAGCTCCGCGCACCACCGCCGCGGCTCACTCTTGGTCGCGACCTCTTTCGGCCTCACCGGCGCGGGGCGATGGTGCCGCGCACCACTGCCGCAGCCCGCTTCGGCCGCAGTCATCTTCGTCCCCGCGTGGTTTAACGGCACCGCGCCGCCTTCACCTCAACCATCAACATGGAACAACAAGAAGAAGGGGAGGAGAATCGGCCGAGTTTGTGCGGTCTGATCTCCTCCTGTTATGACGATAACATTCGGCCAATTCTTGAACAACGAAGGACGATGATTAAACTTGAACAAAAGAATTAACCCCTACATCATTACGTGATCACTCGACGGATCTGCGGAGAGGTAGCGTCGTTCGTTGACGTCGGAAAGGTGACATCGTTGTTAGCGAATTTCCCATGGCGGTGTCTCCTCCCTTGATGGAGAACCAGGAAGCATTCTTCGTCGAGAAGGATGGTTGTTCTTCGTCAAAGGAAGGAGTTATTCAAAGATTTAGAGCTCTCTCTCCAAATCCTCCTCACACAACAATTCTAACCAAAAATAAAATAAGCTCCTCCTTATTTTATTTCACTTTGCCATGCATTTCAAAAACTTAAAATTCAAACTCTTAGTTAAATTAATTGAAGAGGTTTAATCAATTAATTTAGTGTGAGTTGGCATGAATTAAAGTGGTAGAGGAGGAGTTACTTAATTTAATTAAAGGGGTTTTCCAACATTAAACACAAGGAGTTTAATGGGGGGGTTTTAGGGAATGTGAAGGGTTGGGGATCGTGCGGGCCCCACCTCACATTTATCCTCGCATGGGTAGTTAGGATACTAGTGGGTCCCATCCTAACTTCCCCATGTAGGATGAAACCACCTTAGTTAGAAATAAAATCGTACCACAATTTTACTCAATTTTTATTTAATCCACCTTTTTTAACAACTCCTCCGAAGCAAACGCATCTTCGGTAAAGGTCCTCCTAAGCAATTACCAGCACTGTGGTTTCATCGGTGACCTAAAATTTCAATTCTGAGAAACAGTTCAAAAGATAGAAAAACCCACTCGTTTGTTCACTGAACATACCCGAGCTAAACTTTGGTAATTGATTTCGGGCACACCGGGCCTCGGAATCAAGTACCTTCAGAAACTGCGTACTCGTAAAGTCCCAAATAATTTAATAAAAAAAATTTCATTGAAATTTACTGGTCTTTACATTACTCCCACCTCAGGGCTTTACGTCCCCGTAAAGCAACATCATAAACTAGGGAAACAAATGAGGGTATTGTGCACGCATATGAGACTCTCGCTCTCATGTGCTCTCCTTTGGGTTCTCGTGCTGCCACCTGATGCGCACTAGAGGAATCAACCGTCCACATAGGAACTGCTCCTGTCGATCCTTGATCTCCATCGGGACCTTCGCAAAAGTCACCCCTTCGTCGATATCCAGCTCTCCGTGATCAATGATATGCATCGAGTCGTGCACGTATCTCCTCAGCTGAGATACGTGGAAGACGTCGTGTACCCAGTGCAATTGAGGTGGAAGAGACAGGCGATAAGCCACCTCGCCTATCCTACTGAGAACCTGAAATGTTCTGATGAAGTGCGGAGATAACTTTCCGCCCCGACCAAGTCTCCATAATCCACGTCGAGGTGAGACCTGTAAGAAAACATGGTCTCCATCCTCGAACTCTAGTGGTCTCCACCTCATATCAGCATAGGACTTCTGTCCGCTCTGTGCAGTCCTCATCCGCTCCTGGATGATCTTCACCTTCTCTGTCACAGCCTAAACCATCTCTGGTCCTACGAGTACTGAATTCCCAGGGTCAGTCCAGCACAGAGGTGATCTACAAGGTCCGATGTACAGTGCCTCGTATGGTTCCATCTCGATGGTAGAGTGGAAGCTGTTGTTACTTGCAAAATCTACCAAGGGTAGGTGATCCTCCCAGATACGACCAAAGTCAAGGACACATGCACGGAGCATGTCCTCAAGTGTCTGAATGGTCCTCTCCGTCTGGACATTCGTCTGAGGATGAAAGGCGGTGATCAAGCATAGCTGCGTCCCAAATGCCTCCTGCAACCCTTTCCAAATCCGGGAAGTAAAGCGAGCATCTCGATTGGAGACGATAGTCGATGGCACACCATGAATCCATACGATCTCCTGAACGTAGAGGCGTCCCAATATCTCCACTGATCCATGCTCTCTAATAGGTAGAAAATGGGCCGACTTGGTGAGTCGGTCGACAATCACCCAGATGGAGTCATGTCCTCTGGATGTACGTGGAAGCCCCGTCACAAAATCCATAGATATCCCATCCCACTTCCACTCCTGGACCTCTAAGGGCTGCACTAAACCTGCTGGTACCTGGTGCTCCACCTTCACCTGCTAGCAGGTGAGGCATCGAGAAACGAACTCTGCCACAACCTTCTTCATACCCCGCCACCAGTGCTGTCGTCTGAGATCCCGGTACATCTTCGCTACACCTAGATGTACCGCCAATGGGGAAGTGTGAAACTCCCTCAGCACCTCCTCCTGTAATGAAACTGGTACCATGGCACGTCCCATGAAGAGTATGACATGCTCCCCACCTTTAGAAAATCCATCAGGTGCCAGCCCTGTGGATATCTGAGCACGTCGCGCCTCACAGTCAACGTCCCCACGCTGTGCCTACCTGACCCGCTGAAGTAGTGGAGGAGTAACTGTGAGCAACTGTAGAAAGGATGCCCCATCTCTATCCACGAAGGATATCTGCAAAGCGGCTAACTGCTCTGTCGCCTCTCCAAGTAGCTGAATGCCCGACCTCCTGCTAAGAGCATCAGCTACTAAATTTCCCTTCCCAGAAGTATAGACTATCTCAAAGTCATAGTCGTGGTGGAACTCGATCCATCACCGATATCTTAGGTTTAGGTACTTCTACGAGAAGATGTACCTGAGACTCTGGTGGTCAGAGTAGACTGTAAAGAGCTCACCCATCAGATAGTGCCGCTACATCTTCATGGTGAAGACCACTACTGCTAACTCCAGGTCATGGGTAGCATAGTTCTTCTCATGCTACCTCAACTGGCATGAATCGTAAGCGATCACTCCCTTCTCCTGCATCAGAACACACTCGAGTCTGGTCCCTGATGCATTGCAGTAAACTATGTACACTACTCCCTCCTCTGGTAGCCACAAGATGGGTGCACTGGTCAATCTTTGTCTCAGCTCCCGGAAGCTCTGCTGACATCTATCATACCACACGAAGGGTTTTCCCTTCTTCTTCAAAGCTTAAAGGGGTGCTGTAACTCTGGAGAAGTCTGGAACAAATCTCCGATAGTACCCAGCCAGACCTAGGAAACTCCGCACCTCCATCACGCTCCTGGGTGGCTCCCAATCTAGTACTGCCTCGATCTTCGCAAGATCCACCGCAACTCCCGCCTCAGAGATGACATGCCCCAAGAAGTGGACCTATCGAATCCATAACTGGCACTTCGAGAGCTTACCATAAAGCTGGTGCTCTCAGAGTGTATCCAGTGCAACCCGAAAGTGGTAGGCATGCACCTCCTCAGTAGTCAAGTAAATCAATATGTCATCGATGAAGACTGCGACAAACTGATCGAGGTAAGGCTGGAATATCCTGTTCATGAGACTCATGAACACTTCTGGAGTGTTGGATACGCCGAAAGGCATAACCAAGAACTCATAGTGTCCATACCGACACCTGAAGGTCGTCTTCTGCACATCCTCGTCTCGAACTCTGAGCTGATGATAGCCTGACCTGAGGTATATCTTTGAGAACCATCATGCTCCCTTGAGCTAATCGAAGAGGTCGTCAATCCTCGGAACTGGATACTTGTTGTTCACGGTCACCTGGTTCAGGCGACGGTAGTCAACACACAGTTGGAAGCTCCCGTCCACCTTCTTTGCGAACAAAATCCGGGAAGCCCAGGGTGAAACACTAGGTCGGATCAATCCCTTGCCCTGAAAGTCCTCCAGTTGTACTCTTAGCTCACAAAGCTCAACGGGAGCCATCCGATATGCTAGAGTAGATATCGGGGATGTACCGGAGTACAAGTCAACATAGAAGTCTACCTCTATGTGAGGAGGTAGTCCTGGAATGTCGTCAAGAAAAAAGGTGCGCATACTGATCCACCACAAAAGGAAAACTATGACTCCACACATCAACTGCTCCTAGGATGAGACTAGCCAACTGATGGGTGATCGGATGCCCTCTCCTCTACGTGAGTCCATCCTACACTGAAAAGGCCCCCTTCTCGCCGGTGAAGGTGAACCTGCTCCCATCTGTGCGGACACACAGCACCTTGCTCCTAAAACAGTCTATCTGAGCATAGACTGTAGATAACCAATCCATGCCCAATATGACATCGTAAGGCCTCGACGCCGCTACAAGAAGATCCCAGCAGAAGTTCTCACCTCCTATAGTAAACTAACACTGTCGGAACCAGTGCTTAATCATCGAGTCTGCTCCCGTGGGAGTCTCTAGCCATAAGGATTGATCCAACGGCTCCGTTGGAATCTTCGAGCTCTGAATAAGGGCAGCGGCAATGAAAGAATGACCTGATCATGTGTCTATAAGAACTGCAGTAAGGGTGGAGTAGACATAGATAACACCTCGAACCATCTCAGGTGAGCCGTGGTTGTAGGCCTTGACTGCCTGGAGCTGAGACTGTCCCTGTCCTCCAGCTCCCTGTGGTCAGGGTGGACCTCTTGGTAGTGGTGGTGGTAGTGCCTCAAAGCGTCGACCACCACCTGCTACTCAGCCAGCTCCTCTACCTCGTCTGCCTGCTCCCTGCGGACCACCACGGTCGAACCTCTTCCTCTGCCTGGGTGGTACCTCAACTATCTATTGCTCCTATGCATGGCGGGTCGGGCAGTCACGAGCCATGTGGCCCTGCCCGCCACATGCATAGCACTGTTTTCCTTTCATATGACTGGTTCTGTTGCGTGTGCCCCGCACATCTGAACCAGTATCCTGAGGTCGCCCACCTAATGTTCTGGTCCTCTTGGACCTCTGCGACATCTGTCTACTGTCAGCTGCAGAAGACTCCGCTATGTGTCGCCCTACGGTAGGCCTCGCTGTTGGTGTAGGCTCAGCAAGAAAGCTCTCCACAAGAAGGGCTCGCTCCAGTACTCCTGCCTACGTCGGAATGTTGAGGGAGATCATCAAAGCCCTGATCTCATGCCTTAGTCCCTGCTCGAAAGTCTGGGCCCGAAAGAATGGGTCCTGTACCATGTCTGTGGAGTAGCCTGAGAGATCGGTAAATCTCGCTGAGTAATAGGCTACTGACATGCTGCCCTACCGCAGTTGTAGTAACTCCGGGATGTGCACTGCACGGAGGGTGGCTGGAACGAACTCCGAGAGGAAGAGGCTCATGAAGTCCATCCAAAGTAGAGATTCCACGTCGTGCACCTGGAGCATCAGGATCCACCATCTACCTGATCCTGTGTGTAGGAGGCTCTCCACAAGGATCACCATAAGGATAGCTGGCGTCCCTACTAATATGAAGACTCGGACAATAGCCTCCAGCCAATCCTCGACTACGTGAGGGTCCGTCTCTCCGTGGAACCTGGGCGGCCTCTGACGCTGAAACTTGTACAGCGCACTCAGGTGACGTGCACTCTCAACTGCTGGGGCTGGTGGAATCGGTGGGTCGGTGGGTAGGGGTACCGCCAGTGCCTCCGCTGTAATGGGGCCCTGCACCGAGGCCTCGTCGCTCGGTGGGATGCCATCTCGCACAAATCTCAAAACCCTAGATGGCTGTCGTCATGGGGTCATTCTGAAAAGTTACAGGTGCACCACAGTTAGTACAATATACCTAGTGAGATGACACAAAGTAATCACAAAGAAAACATTTAAAAAACACATGCAATCAGTGTTTTTGTGCACTGAGTTGAAAATCAGAAGTCAGGGTCCTGATGTTTGGATACGCCGGCCGCCGCACCAACAATGGACTCCCTGAACTGATAACCACACTCAATAAACTTAACACCATTGCTTCATATAGAAGTTACTATCAGAGTCCTAAGTTCTACGGTCAAACCGACTCCCCTAATACCAATTTTTCATTACCCATACTCAAGGCCCGTGTCGTAACTACCCCAAACCTGCCTTCCATAGGCCAGGGGCTAGCGACTAGCACCAAAGGCAAAAATCCCAATAAAAGGGAAGGCATTGCCTTTATATAAGAAAAAAACACAACAGAGTATGCAAGATGAAGTAACACTAAGTAAAGTGAGTACAAAAGTAAGTGTTGGAAAGTAAATGGGCCAGTATACAAACCCAACTGAAAGTACAGTACAACTGAGAAAAGTAAAGTACAACAACTAAAATGTAAAACAGAAACCACCGAGACGTCCTCCAGAAATCCCACCTGAAGGGTGGGTACATATGGTCTCCTCATCTCCTCGAGTCCGTCCATCTGATCTGTGTAAGTCCCCCCTGATATTCCACCTCTGGACACCGTCCCGCTCCACAAGTCTCAACCACGATCAGCGATGTCCGTCGTCTGCATCCAACACAACGTAGTGTGGGCATAGCCCGTGCAGGGGTGAGTATACGATACTCAGTAGGGACCCTGAGACCCCCGAAGGTCTCCCAAAATCCTAAATGGATAAACCAAAAAGGAAAGATACAAATACGAAGTATCAACCAACTCTACTTAGGTATATGCCCATACATATAACAAAGTAATCAATTCTAGTTCTGCTCCAACTCACGAGCCCAAGTACAACCCAGTCCACACAGGAAAGCATAACTTAGTCCACACAGGAAAGTAAAACAATCATATCGAGGATAATGATTGAAATTCAAGACTCATATCACACAGGTATATTACTCACGAAGAGGAGTGGATATGATTAGATGTAGTCTCTGAATCATCTCCTCTGCCGAACCCACTTAGGATCCAAGTACAGAAGTCGTCGCTGCTGAACCCACGTAGGATCCAAGTACAGTAACCATCGCTAACAAACCCATATAGGATCCAAGTATAGTCGTCATCGCTACCGAACCCATGGAGGATCCAAGTACAGTCGTCCTCACTGCAGAACCCATGTAGGATCCAAGTACAGTCGCCATCTTCGTCGCAGTCGCAACCAGCTCTAGGGTTCTCGCACACAGCACACTCGATTCCAGGAGGGTCCGCTCCACGAGCCAAGAGGGTCAATACATCAACTGTCACGAAGTCCAGATTTTATGTACCACAAAGTTCTGTCTCGTCAATAGGAACTCAACGAGACAGACGGCGCGTTAATCAGACGCCCGGTCTGAGAGATAATGGCTTTTCCGTTCCACGGGCCCGGTTAGAAATATGCTCATTTCTAACCCGGGTGATATCCATAGTTGTCCAAACCTTGAGTGAAGTAATCCAAAAGAACCATCTCACCAAGATGAATTCTTTGTATTTGACGGCACGTCATTCGGACGTCCGGTCCTTAAGTTATAAGAGTTTCTGCTCCAAGGGCCCGGTTGGTTTCGGGTTCGAACCAACCCGTACATACCCAAAATTCGCCAAAACCTAGAGTGTATTATACAGAAACGGCCGTCTCGATCCAAAGATCCCTACGAAACTGACGGTGCATCGATCAGAGGTCTGTAGCCCAAGATATGGGCATTCGAACGAACCTGGTTCGAAAATAGGGGGTCTGGGCCCCGTCCGACCCGGCCAAATACCCCCTGGGTCGACCTGAACCAGGTCTGGGTCCGGCCTGATTGGGCATGGCCCGGCCTGGCTACCGCGGCCCTGCCCGGCTGGTGTGGCCGGCCCAGCCCGTGCGGCCTGCGGCCCAGCTCGGAAGCCGGCTGCGGCTCGGCGCTGGCCGAGCGGGGTGCGAGGGGCGCGCCCCGCATTTCTGGAAATGGCGGACCCAGTGGGGTCCACCCTAGATGCTGGTCGGGGGGAGGGAGGCTACACCCCCCCCCCCCCCGATTTCCTGGTAACGGCCAGCCTTTATAGCCGACTGGTTGAGCCGCGGCGGGACCCTTCAGCGTCCCGCCTCCTGGAGACTCCAGCGGCCGGTTGTCCGGCTGCCCCTGCCTGGTCCGCCGCGGATTGTCCTACCAACGCAATGTGACGACACCGCGCACCACTGCCGGGGCCCGCTCCGGGCTACGGCCTCCTTAGGCCTCACCGGCGCTGTGCACCCCCGTCGCGGCCCGCTCCTGGCCATGGCCTCACCGGCCCAGCGCGATGGCGCCGCACACCACCACCGCAACCCACTCCGGCCGCGGTCCTCTTCATCCCCACGCGGTGCAACGACACCACGCCACCTTCGCCTCAACCATTAACAAGTAACAACAAGAAGAAGGTGAGGAGAATTGGATGAGTTTGGGCAGTCCGATCTCCTCCTGTTACGACGATAACATTCATCCAATTCTTGAACAACGAAGGGTGATGATTAAACTTGAACAAAAGAATGAACCCCTACCTCATGACGTGATCACTCGACGGATCTGCGGAGAGGTAGCGTCGTTCGTTGATGTCAGAAAGGTGACATCGTCGTTAGAGAATTTCCCACGGTGGTGTCCCCTCCCTTGATAGAGAACTGGGAAGCATTCTTCGTTGAGAAGGATGGTCGTTCTTCGTCGAAGGAAGGAGTTCTTCAAAGCTTTAGAGCTCTCTCTCCAAATCCTCCTCTCCCAACAATTCTAACCAAAAATAAAATAAGCTCCTCCTTATTTTATTTCACTTTTCCATGCATTTCAAAATCTTAAAATTCAAACTCTTAGTTAAATTAATTTAAGAGGTTTAATCAATTAATTTAGTGTGAGTTGGCATGAATTAAAGTGGGAGAGGAGGAGTTACTTAATTAAGTTCAAGGGGTTTGCAAACATTAAACACAAGGAGTTTAATGGGGGCTTTTAGGGAATGTGAAGGGTTGGGGCACGTGCGGGCCCCACCTCACATTTATCCTCACATGGGTAGTTAGGATACTAGTGGGTCCCACCCTAACTTCCCCATTTAGGATGAAACCACCTTAGTTAGAAATAAAATTGTACCACAATTTTATTCACTTTTTATTTAATCCACCTTTTTTAACAACTCCTCCCAAACAAACGCATCTTCAGTAAAGATCATCCTAAACAATTACCGGTGTTTTGGTTTCAGCGGTGCCCTCGGATTTCAATTATGAGTACCAGTTCAAAAGATATAAAAACCTACTCATTCGTTCACTGAACGTACCCGAGCTAAACTTCAGAAATTGATTCCGGGCACACCAGGCCTCGGAATCAGGTACCGTTAGAAACTGCGTACTCGTAAAATCCCAAAGAATTTAAGAAAAAAAAATTCCCTTGAAATTTAGGGGTCTTTAAATCTATAATAAAACACTTATTTCATAAATGGAGAATTTTATGGCCTTACCATTGATGAGATGATGCTAAGTTGATTCACTTCATGGGTTTCTCTATAAAAATGATGAGGAATATCACTCATTGATATTGCAGAAGGATGAACATGGAATCTGATTCTGGATTAGGAATTGATTCTATCATGTTTTATAGAGATTCCAATCAATCATTATAATACTATAAGAAATGGGAAATCACTAGTTCAAAGAGAAACCTCACCATCAAATTATTGGTGCATTCAAGCAAGTAAAAGAGTTCCTATTTTCAATAGCACAGTCAATATTAATTTTATTAATTTCTAGATCAAAGTCTCCATTCACATAAAACCAAGGAAACTAGATTTTGAGGGATAATTAAAGGTAGGTGTTGATGGATTGGTATTGAACCACACTTTTGATGAACCCCTCTAAAATAAGGAATGAATATGACATGTGTGACTTTGAGGGAGTGATAATAAAAACTCAAAGGCTAACCATATTGATTTTAGGGTTGTCAATATTCTCCCCATTTGTTCTTGAAAAGGCTCCATAAAATTTCATTCCCCAACATGGAAACACTTCATCAATGAATTGAATATCATCATTGGGAAACATTACATCGAGGAGAAATCCTATGAGGTTGGGTGAGTGGAAAAGAATTAGGTTGATGATTGTCCTTGGACAGCATTTGGGGGAATGAACATTAGATAGAATTTTTAGAGGATCACTACCCATTATGTTAATCATCCATTCACCATGGAATGATTGATTATATACTTACATTGGTTAATGATGGAGATATACTAGACCTCATGATGTTACCGATAATGATGTGGCTTCTATACTATGAATACCAAGTCAAGATAATTCTTCTTGAAAGAAGAATATCATACCTCTGTGTCTATCATCATGTGATTGGGTTAGTGTAGACTATTCTATTTACCCTCATTGTTCCTCTAATCTATTAAGGTTCCAAGAGATCACTCCATGGATATTAAATAAGGAATCCAGAGTTTTCTTTGGATAGAAGACATCAAAAATAGAGGATACAGTAAGTACTACTTGATATCATCAAATAAACTTTGGAATTCATGATCCCACTAGTAATAAGTTCCTTTATTTGTAAACATTGATAAATGAATACATTTTTCTTCCATATTGGTGACAAAACACCATCTATAGTCTAAATTCTATTGGAATCTTGTTATATCACAAAGATTACACGGAGGAAAAATTTTAATGATGGACTTGATTTTCTCTATGTCAATCTCGGTGCCTCAATATCAGACAATAAATCTAGGTAATTTCCAAGATGTAACCCTGAATACAAATTTAAAGGTGATTATATTCATATTGTGATCATAAAAGATGGTTAAAACATTATAAATATTTAGAATATGGTCATAGAATTTGTGGTATTTGACCACCAAATCACCCACATAGAAATCTTAAATATTTCCTAAAACTGGCTTGAAGAATTGATAAATATCCACCTAACAGGTTACTCTAATACTCATTTATCAAAACGGAATCACCTAGTAACTGTTTGTCCTAAGGTTCCTTGAATGTAGTGGGCTCTTTATCTTTTGGGGATATATGGATTTGTTGTATTTGGAGTGCCCATCTATGAAGGAGAGGTCCTAGAAGCTAGAATTTATATTAACCAGCCACTCTATGACTGTAATATAGAATTCATCCTTTGGGTAGTAGATATTGTGATCTGAAAAGTTAATACAGATTCCGATTACCTATTCTTCTTCCAGGATGGGACAATGATGGTCATCTAGAAGGGTAACTAGTCCTCCATGAAAAAGTTTAATTTAATCAACTTTTCAACTTTATCCATGATCATTCCATTATAGAAGGGGTTCACTATTTTTGGTACCTTATTATATTCTCAATGGATCTTAAAAAGACCTATATGGTAAAAGGTAAACTGAGGATTCTTCCCTATCATCTATTTGTAATTCCATATGAATATATTTTATTTCTTACATAGTAATTTGACATGACACTCATGTTCATCAAGAGGCATGATGACACTAATCAATATCAATCTAGTTCTTCCTCGGTATTGAGGTTCACCTATATCATCTCATTAATGGTGTTGGAAACTCCCTCTTAAAAGGAATGGGGATTCATCCAAACCTACCACATCAGAAGCATGAGGGGTGGAGGGGGAATTAAACTTATAGAGACCCATACTTTTCATACATAGATATTACATATTAATAAATAAATATTTATTATATTTTAAAAATTCACATTTAATGATTGTAAAGGTTTAGTTCCTTTAGAAACTATATACACAATCTTATTATTTCATGAAAAATCCCCAATATCTCCCCAAATGATCTTTCCACATAGTACTCTTTTTATACATACCCAACTAAAAACTTTTCTTCATAACTAGGGGAAAGTAAACATGATAAAGGGTGAGATCAAATAATCCTAAAGGGTAAATAAGGAATATATCAATGATTACATAAACATAACATGAGAATAAGGTTATGATAAAATGACCTTAACATTTAAAATTCTTTACCCAGTATATCATATATCATAATCGTGAATCTTGTTATAAATATTGGCAGTTTCTAAGACATGAATCATAAAGGAATCAAAGAACATTATCAATTATAGTATTATATTGACATAATAGATAAGTTTAGGGCATAAACATAAGTATATAAAATCATTTACCTAGTAAAATATCATAAAAAAACTATCATAGTGGATGGAAATCCCTCCCCATTCTATTGTATCCTTAGTCAAGGTTCACTCCCAAGACTATCATAGTGGATAGAGTCCCTTACTAAACTATCTTAACACCCCATTATAGTTATTTTTATCTTATGAGATATGAATCTTTACCCAATGAATTGTAGGCCTATATAATTATAGGACCACCTATCAAATAACCAAAATTCATTCATATCTGTACCATATAATCATAAAGCATTTATCATATATAATAACCCATGGAAAAGAAATGGATTTCATAGAAATCTCATCATTATTAAAATAAACTATCCAAAGAAATAATAAGGATGGTATCCATGGATCATATCCTCAGAAAATAATAATTCACATCAAAGGATGATATCATAAATGAAATTGCCATTAAAAGATCACTAGGAATATTTTTTGTGGAAAATACCCTTTTAATTTTGGAATCACTTAGTTAAAATATAAAAATTTCTAAATAATTATTAAAAACTAATTATTTTAAAAGAATCAAGTAGACATGAAAAGTAATCTTCAAATATTTCAGCGTTCATAATGGTGGAAAATTATTTTCATACTTTGTATGTTGAAACAAATATTCATTCCAAATTTTCTATAAAAAGTCAAAAGTACCTTATTCATAAAATGACAAGAATGTTATTTTTAACCCATTTATGAAAAAAATAAAACATGGGTTAAAATGAACTTAAATAATAAAAGGAGAACATTCTTGAAAATGTTTTAAATTAAACATAGAAGTGGAAAAAATGAATCCTCTTTAATCAGTTGATAAAATATATTTTTCTTAAAAACATTTTATCAATAATTTTAAGTAACAAAGGGAGTAAAGTTTTATAATTAATTGAGAATTAAATAAATTAATATATTAAAATAAAATTAATTATATTATTAATGGGTAGATCATGAAATTTCAGTATGAGAAACTTAATCATAAATAATCATTGTAAATAATTATATTTTAACATAAAACCTTTACCTCAAGTTTGAATTTCTTAAAAATCACTCTAACCTCATGTATTATAAATTTAAATTAATTAAAATTATATAACTGAATAATTTACATAGTTTTACTATCATATATTATCCACTTATAGCATTTCAACATCTGTTTATTAATAAATACTTATTGAAATCATCATTTTTGAGTGATAACTATTTAGTTTTTCATAAGAGTTTCAGATAGCAATTTTGATCCTTCAATATTGATCAAGGTATCATAATATCCAAAATTTTAATCATGATATAAATATAATATATACCCATTATATATATATATAGAAGCCTCTACAAAGAGTATATATTTAAAAATGATTTACACTGTTCATGGAGATGGTAGGCCGAATGTACGCATAAACGTTGTTTTCATTTTATAAAAAAATAAGGAAAGAAATAAAAATAATATTTTAAAATTAAATAACCATAATAATATCATAAAAATAATATATTACCATTAGTTATATATTTCTAACCATTTAAATAAATTGGTGATGAAAAAAAAGTACACTACTATGTGGAAATGGTAATCGTACGCATACACGAGTGATGTTTTTGTTTTACAAATGATGGAAAGGAGACTGATAGTGGTCGTTACACCATAAAAAAATTAAGTATATTTAATGTAATTAATTACTCTTTCTTTAATTAATAACATATATTTATATGTGGTATAATAAGAAATAAAATAAAAGTACTCTGTTAAGATTTATACCTCTTTGCTAAGAAACCTCTTTTGGATTACACCTTATTCCTTGAAAATATATTATTTTGGAAATAAAAGAAGCTCTAGTATATGGAAATGAAATATAGTAAGGTATTATAGTAGGTATTTTATAATATATAAGGCTCATTAAGTGTGGATAATATAGGATAGGTGGTATCCTTTTATAAGGGATGGAAAGGACACACTTAGAATTAATTAAAAGATTAAATAATATATATATCATAATCAGGAAAACTGAAAAAATGTCACAAAAAATTATAATATAAGATCTTATAAGTTATAAATAAACTCAAATAATCATATTTTGAAAATTTTTGGATATATATTAATCATTATCTCTTGGTTAAACCACATAAAAATCATTTTAACCTTAATCGTGATAACTCAACTTTTTACCCTGATAAGAAAATTATATGGCCAAAAATAAAAAAGGGATTCTTAGAAAATTTGGAAATGATTATTATATGTTTTTAATATATTTTATAATATTTATTTTCAATATATTGTAGAAATTAATTTTAATATAACAACACATAACACATGAAAAATAGTTTTCAGGAAAATACTAAATTTATGGGTAATAATCCTTTTACACTAAAATAAATTAACAAATATGTTTAAAAAAAATTGGTTAAAAATAAACAAGGTAAGGTTTTATAATTTGGATCAATCCAAAAATTTGTGGAATCTTCCATCCACGAAATTTAATCCAATGACCTAAAAAAATTTTAATTTGAATAAAATATAACTTATCTTCACAAAAAATAAAACTAGGGTTCCAAAAATAAAAATAATGTTTTAAAAGTACTTATTTTACTCCAAAAACATATATTTTTCCAAAAGAAGCTCACATAATTAGGTAAAGTTATGTTTTAGAGAGATTTTAATGTTTTACCCCATGTTTTTAAACTAATTTTAAAACTTTTACCAAGTTGAAAAATATTTATTACGGTTAGTATTATTAATGAATAAAAATTAAGTTGAACATATTAAATTATATTAATAACAATAATTCCAAATATGGGATATACTGTATCAAATTAAATTAATATAAGTGGCATGATTTAATTTTAAATTAAACCAGAAAAACTCGATGAAAATTGGTTTTCCATAAAAAAATTGTATTCTTAAGTATAAAATTTTTTTATACCAAGATACAATATAAAATTGATTCAAATTTCCTTAATTTAATTACTCATAATATAAATGTACAAATTTTACTTTGAAACAATTTTCAAAAAATAATAAACTTTTTAAATGCTTGAAATAAAAATAATTTTTTGTATAAAAATCAATATTTTTTATATTCACTGAAAAAAATACATTTAGAAAAATCGCCAAATTTCACCCTAAGAAAATTTTGATAAAATAATTTAAAATTTATACCAATTTAATCAAAAAAAATTATAAAATTAGTATTAATTAAGTATATTATTTTATCATAAAAAGTAATAAAAATCATTTTTGAAGAAAATATATTTTTGAAGCATAAAATGATTTTATTGAAAATTGATTACCTATTTATAAAAGAATTTATATTATATACAACCTTTATACATATTATTCTTAATACTTTTATTAATATACCTCCATTTTTAATTCTAGGTTTTAATGCTCACATTTATATAATATTATTTATATCTTATTTTTTTTAAACTCAGGTTTTCATATATCACAAGAAATCAAATAAACTAAATTTATTTGAAGATAAATATATCACAAAATATTGGTGTGTTAGATTTTAACCCTATTAAAATTAATTTCACCCTCAAAATTTAATCACTCTGATACAAATAAAAAATGATATCTATGTTTTATTATATCCTCAGGATCCCTTGTTGCTTCTTTGAATTTATAATTCCTCCAGTGAACTTTAACCAGGTAAGTTGTCTTGACCCGTCATAGTGGGGCCCGAGCCATAACTCCCTAAGCCCGCCTCCAATAGGCCAGTGGCGGGTGACTAGCACTGATTAGAATATCACTAACATGGGAGGCATTGACTATAAACTTGCACACACACACACACACATCTCCAAGGCCTCAAAGTTGAAAAGTAAAAACTCAACTAAAAATGGAAATGCATGAATACACTAAAAATCCCAACCAACAGAGTACGAAAGGAAATTAAAGTACAGTAAGTGTAAAACCCTGGGCCAAAAACACAAGCCCACCAAAAAAGAGAGTCCGTAACAAAGTCCAACCTGTAAAGAAAGGTGATGGGACTGCAGTCTGTAGCCGTAGGAACACACCTAGGCCTGCCTGATCTCACTGAGTACCATCCGATCCTGGTCCATCTAGAATCTTGTCAAAGGCTCGCTCGTCTACACAAGACATGACACGTGCGGGCAAAGCCCGTGTAGGGGTGAGTATAACAATACCCAGTAAGATACCCTAAAACCACAAAGGAAATACAACAAGGGAGATACCACAAAAGGAAGGTATAGTCATCTCTACACAGTATATGTCTACCAAACATATAACAAGAACATCCAGATATACTCATGCACGATCGACCATCGTGAATACCACCACTAGGATCCAGCTCGAAGATTCCACTAAGCATGCAACCGGGATAACACACTCCTAGGTCTGAAGAGAGAGATACGAAGTACTCATTTCGGGAGGACACACTCCACAAGTACCTTGAGAACATGATGCTCAGATGAGGATCACAACCATGTCATGGGGTGATTCCAACAACTCAGTCTGAGCTAATCCGCTAAGCAAAGGATCGACGCCCGGGTAAAGTTGGTCACGTCGATACCAAGAACTCTACCTAGGGTTCCAAGAATGAATAGAGGATCTGGCTCTAAGTCTCATAGAGGGGATTCCAACAACTCTATTCAGGAGTTCCTCCTGAAGGGATCATACTCCTGTATAATGGAAATGATACCAGAACCTTCAAGGAAAAGACCAAGCGTACGGACCCTAAGAAAACTAGTACAAGTCACAGAAGACAAGTGGCTCAAGCCATAAAGAATTGGTTACACAGCATGTAGTATGGTTACACGTCGTGTTCCTTGACCCCGGGTACTACCCATGTAAATGGCCCGTGTCATCCGTCCAAGCTTTGTAAAACCCAACTACATGGCGTGTAGAAAAATTACACGCCATGTTCCTTGACTCTGGGTACTTCCAGTGTAAACGGCCCGTATCATTTGGCTTGTTGGATAGAAGGTAACTATATGGCGTGTAGAAGAATCGCACACTGTGTCTGAGCACCTGGGGCTCGCTCCGTGTACGCTGGCCATGTGCCCGTACACGACCTCTGTCTATGTCCTTGTGGCCTGCCCGTATACCAGTACACGGGGTATCCCATGTATCTGGCCGGTTCTGGGCTGGGAGGGGTATACACGTCGTTTCCTTGTCCATATACCCAACCTATGTCTGTGTACTCCCAGAGTACACGCTATGTGGTCCGCCGACGAACACACGCCTTGTAGCCCATACTACACGGCGTGTAGTTGGGAAATTTCCAGAACACCGTCTTCTTCCTCGCGCTTCGGCCGATCTTCCGGATCCGCGATCTTTCGTCCGTTCGTCCCAATACTCCAGGGGTTGGTTTGTTTCATCATACGAAAACCGTAACGGGTGTCTTCGGTCCTTAAAACGGATCATAAACCTTGAACGATCCATCCGAATAAAAACGCCTGAAAACTCATAACTTTCGATCCAATCCGAATCGTCCGCCGAAACCGGCGTTGCACCTCTGTGACATCGCTCCGGGGTTGGATCTACTATTTTGGATCGTTGCGCCGCAGAACGGATGCGCAACAATCCGTTGTTCATCGCCCAACGAAGAATGTGAAGAAGACAAAGGGGATAAATCCAAAGAAACAAATTTGAGGAATGAACCTCTGCTGTCGTTTGTCACGGCGTTGATCCTCTCCCATTAATATGATTAAATGGAGCAGAGAAATCGACAACAACAGATCCACATGGATTCAAAATCTCCCAAAATTCCCGCAAAAGTCCATCCCGCAAGAAAGATCAATCCTCGGACTAATCTGTTCGTGGATTAGCCCACGTTCATTGTATAAATAAATAATGGGGAAGAAAACACAAATTAAACATCCTACCTAGATCTACGACATTAGTGTGAAGATTTGGTCACCGTGTCATCATCTCCGCGTTAAGAGGCTTTCTCCAGATCCTCCAGAGCCTCCAAGGGTTTCAGGATTATGAGGTTTGTAACCCTATACCCCTGCGCCAACCTTTAATTAAAAAGGTAAGAGATATATGCTACAGCAGATTTGAAAGATCTCGCTGTAGAATAAAATATTTTTATTTAAATATTTTATTACTCTTATGTCCCAAAAAACTGGATTTCACCACCGACCTGCGTCGGCCGATGTTAGGCCTCGCCTAAGGTAAAATCGTTGTTCTAAACGCAACGGTGCCCTCAGATTTATGATCTGAGCACCCGTTTAGGAGTTATTCCACCTTTTCAGGAAAATGAAATTCGCGCATAATTTAGTTATTAAATTAAATTCAGACATTTGTTTCGGGATCATCGGGCCTCGAAACTGTACACCTTCTCAGAGCCTGGTCTCGAATTAATTCCCATATAATATTAAAATAATACATGGAAAAATCCGGGACATTACATCACATCCACCTTAGGGATTTTACGTCCTTGAAAATACAAAACAAAGGATACTCAAAAAGATGTGGGTACTGCACGCGAATCTGAGCCTCCCACTCCCACGTTCTCTTCTGGAGATTCCCGTGATGCCACCGGACACACCCCAAGGGAATAGCTTGCCCGCAAAGGATCTTCTTCTGCTGATACTCAATCTCCATTGGTTACTCTGTAAAGGTCGCCCCATCATCAATGCCCAGCTCGCCCCAGTCGATAATGTGCTATGGATCATGCACGTACCTCCGTAGCTGCGACACATGGAAGATGTTGTGTACCCGGTCCATCTGAGGAGGTAGATCCAAGTGATATTCCACCTTGCCAACTCTACTCAGAATCTGAAAAGGTCCAACGAACCTTAGAGATAGCTTGCCGCCTTGGACAAATCTCTGCAATCCCCATTGAGGTGAGACCCGAAGGAAAACATGGTCTCCTTCCTCGAACTCCAAGGGCCTCCTCGTCCTGTCGACATAAGACTTTTGCCAACTCTGTGCAGTCTTCATCTGCTCCTGGATGACCTGCACCTTCTCTTTAGTAGCTCACACCATCTCTGGTCCCATGAGTGCTAACTCTCCTGGGTCAGTCAAGCAAAGTGGTGACCTGAAAGGTCTCCCGTACAGAGCCTCGAATGGTTCCATACCAACAGTGGAATGATAATTGTTGTTATAAGAAATTTCCACCAGTGGTAGGTGATCCTCCCAGCTAAAACTGAAGTCAAGTATGCAAGATCAAAGCATATCCTCTAGGACCTAGATGGCCCGCTCTGTCTGACCATCAGTCTGGGGATGAAACGTTGTGCTCAAGCTAACTGAGTCCCAAAAGCTTCCTGCAATCACTTCCACAACTGGGATGTGAAATGAGCATCACGATCTGAGATGACCATGGATGGAACTCCATGAAGTCAAAATATCTCCTGCACGTAGAGGTGTCCCAAGATCTCTACTGAACTCTGCTCTCGTATGGATAGGAAGTGGGCCGACTTGGTGAGTCGATCAACGATCACCCAGATGGCATCGTGTCCCTTGGACGTACGTGGTAAACCCGTCATGAAGTCCATGGATATCCCATCGCACTTCCACTCTGGAACCTCAAGGGGCTGAGACAAACCTGCCGGCACCTGGTTCTCAGCCTTTACTTGCTGACAAGTAAGGCACCGAGAAACAAACCATGCCACACTCTTCTTCATTCTTGGCCACCAGAAATGATGTTGGAGGTCCTGGTACATCTTTTCCACGCCTGGATGTACCGCCAAAGGAGATGTATGGAACTCCCTCAGAACCTCCTCCCGCAATGTCACTGGTACTACTGTACACCCTCTGAAAAGAACAATGTGCTCCCCACTTTCTGAATATCCATTAGTCGCAACATCTGTGGACATCTGAGCACGTAGAGCCTCACAGCTAGCATCCTCGCACAGTGCTTCCCTGACTCGTTGTAAGAGTGGAGGGGTAACAACCATTGACTGAAGGTAATCTCCCTCATCTCCATCAATGAAGGATAACTGTAAAGAGGCCAACTGTCTCGTCAACTCATCCAGCAACTGCAAACAGGATTTCCTGTTGAGAGCATCAGCCACAACATTCCCCTTCCTAGGAGTATAAATGATCTCGAAGTCGTAATCCTGGAGGAACTCAAGCCATCATCTTTGTCTCAAATTTAGATCCTTCTGAGAAAAGATATATCTGATACTCTTGTGATCAGAGTATATGGTAAACCGCTCGCCCATCAGGTAGTGCCGATACATCTTCAATGCGAAGACTACTGCTGCCAAATCAAGATCATGGGTCACATAGTTCTGCTCATGTGGCCTCAACTGACGTGAGTCATAGGCAACCATCGCTTGCCACTACATCAGGACACAACCAAGCCTGGTTCCTAATGCGTCGCAGAACACTACGTACTCGACACCCTCCTCTGGTAATCTCAAGATCGGGGCGCTCGTCAGACTCTGTCTCAACTTCTGGAAAGCCTGCTGGAATCTCTCGGTCTACATGAAAGGCTTCCCATTTCAGGTCAAAGCTGCCGTGGGTGCTGAAATCTTGTAGAAATCAAGAATGAATCTCCGATAGTATCCTAACAACCCAAGGAAACTCCGCACCTCCATCACGTTCCGGGGTGGCTCCCATGCTAGTACTGCCTCCACCTTGGTTGGATCCACTACTACACCATCTGTTGAGATAACATGTCCCAGAAAGTGGACCTCCCATATCCAGAACTGATACTTAGAGAGTTTCTCGTACAATTGGTGCTCTCATAGTGTGCCCAAAACCATCATTAGGTGTCTCACGTGATCCTCCTCGGACGTAGAGTACACAAGGATATCATTGAAGAAGAACACTATGAATTGATCTATATAGAGCTGAAAGATCTGGTTCATGAGTCCCATGAACACTGTTGGGGAATTCGTCACGCTGAAGGGAATCACTAAGTACTCATAGTTACCGTAGTGACATCAGAAAGACGTCTTCGGTATATCCTCATCCCGTACTCGCAACTGGTGATAGCCTGATCGTAGATCAACTTTCGAGAACCATCGTGCCCCTCTCAACTGGTCAAAGAGGTCATCGATCCTCGATAGTGGATACCGGTTCTTCACGCTCACCTGATTCAAGAGCCGGTAATCTAAACATAGACTCAAGATTACGTCCTCATTCTTGGAAAACAGCACTAGGGCCGCCCAGGGGGAAACGATGGGCCTCACAAATCCCTTCTTCTGCAAGTCGTCCAGCAGCACCCTCAGTTCACGAAGCTCTGCAGGATCCATCCGATATGCTGATGCTGATATTGGTGTGGTCCCGGGTTGAAACTCAATGTAGAAATCTATCTCCCGATGGGGAGGTAGCCCGAGGACATCCTCCAGAAAGACGTCCTCATACTCAGCCACTACTGCTGGAAACTAGAAACTCGTAACATCTACTATGCCAAGGGCTAGTCTAGCCAATTGATGTGAAATCGGTTGTGCCCTCCTATGCATGAGTCTGTCCTGCGCTGCCTGGGTCTCTCTTTCACCAACAAAAGAGAACCTCATTCCATCACTACGGACACACCGCACCCTTCTACTAAAACAATCGATCTGGGCATGAACAGTGGATAGCCAATCCATACCAAGAATGACATCGTAAGGCCTCGACGCTATCACCAAGAGGTTCCAACCGAAACTCTCTCCTCCAAGGGTCAAGTAACACTCTCTACAGAGGTGTGTGATCTCTGAATCTTCTCCAGTCAGTGTTTTTAAGCGTAAGGGTCGAGTCAACGACTCAACTAGAATCTCAAGGTCTTGAACAAGATAACCAGCCAGAAAGGAATGACTAGAACCTGTGTCTATAAATACGGAAACCAAAGTAGAAAAGACACAGATAGTACCTCTAATCATTCCAGGAGTACCTGGGTCATAAGCCTCTGCTGCCTGCAGCTATCCCTACCTCTGTCCACTAGCTCCCTAAGCCTGGGGTGGACCTCCTGAGGGTGGTGGTGGTAAAAGGTAAAAATGCCGACCACCTCCAGCTACTCTCCTAGCTCCCCTACCACGCCTTCCACCCCACGGATCTGTCTGCTCCACACGTTGCCTCTACCTCGGTGGTCCATCCACTGCTCCTATGTCAGTAGTATGTCAGGCCGGACAATATCGAGTGAGATGTCCCCTGCCATCACATGAGTAGCATCGCCTCTCTCGAGGATGGATGGATGCGCCCTGTGAACCCTGTACGGCAGATCCCCTGTCCTAGGATCTCCTCTGAAAACATCTCCCACTCCTGGGTCCCTGACGTCGGCTCCCTGCTGCTGAGGTCTCTGCTCCAGCTCGCCCACTACTGAAATCTACCGGCTGTCTCTGCTCTGCCAAGAAGCTCTTGACCACCAAAGCCCACTCGAGCACCCCATCATAAGTAGGAATTCTCAGAGGGATGATTCTAGCTCGGATATCTCTGCGCATGCCCC
The DNA here is from genome assembly GCA_963277665.1 of Viscum album. Taxonomy (NCBI): domain Eukaryota; kingdom Viridiplantae; phylum Streptophyta; class Magnoliopsida; order Santalales; family Viscaceae; genus Viscum; species Viscum album. Next base: position 1,975,918,138 of record OY728131.1, read on the forward strand.
GCTAAAAAGTCCGATCTCTGAAGTACTGATCTCTGACCATATCAATCGAGTACTGCGAGAGGTCGGTAAACCTCGATGAATAGTCAGCCACCGTCATGGTTCCCTACTGGAGCTGAAGAAGCTCATGTATACGTACTGGTCTCAGGGTAACCGGTGAAAAATCCTCTTTGAAGAGACACTCAAACTCCAACCATGAAAGTGATGCCTCATCGTGGGTCTGGTTAACCAAACTCCACCATCATCCTACCAAGCCCTGCAGAAGGCTCGCTGCCAGGATCACCATCTAGTCTACTGGTGTCTTGACCAAATGGAAGACTCTGGACACTGCCTCAAGCCAGTCCTCTACTGCCTGAAGGTCAGGCTCACCTCGAAACCTGAGGGGTCTCTGTCTTTGAAACTCGTGGAGTGCGCTCATCCTGCGCTCCTCCTCCACTGGTACAACAGGCACTAAACACTACTCCACAGGTGGCGGGATAACTGGCACACCACCTGACGGTAAAACTGGGGGATCTGGTCCCTGTATCGAGGCTTCATCACTGAGGGGTCATTCTTGTGATCGAGTTGCTGGATCCAAGCAGGTACACGTCACAAAGGCATCCTGTAAAGAAACAAGATGTATCCCAGTCAGTGATTATATCTGGAGAGCTGACTCAAGAAGGACATTGAAAACACAACCCATTCCTATATGATGCATGTACTATTATTTTTCCTCTGCAACTAGTTTTCTCATGTTCTGAGTCGAAAAGAAAGTTATTAGAGTCCTGGTGTATGGATACGTTGGCCGCCCACACCAACACTAGGGTCCCTGGCCTGAAATCCGAACTCGAAACACTTAACATTGTTTCCCCAAAACAACTCACAGACTCTCGGTCCTAAGGTAGAACCTACCACCTCTGATACCACTCTGTCACGACCCATCCCAGTGGGGCCCGAGCCGTAACTCCCCAAGCCCGCCTCTAATAGGCCAGGGGATAGTGACTAGAACCGAGTAGGAATATCACTAACATGGGATGCATTGCCTATAAACCTATACACACGCACACACATCTCCAAGGCCTCAAAACTGAAAATTAAAAACTCAACTAAAAATGGAAGTGCATGCATACACTAAAAATACCAACCAACAGAGTACGACAGGAAAGTAAAGTACAGTAAGTGTAAAACCCTGGTGCAAAAACACAAGCCCACCAAAAAAGAGAGTCCATAACAAAGTCCAACCTATAATGAAAGGTGTTGGGACTGCAGTCTGTAGCCATAGGAACACACCCCGGCCTACCTGATCTCACTAAGTACTGCCCGATCCTAGTCCACCTAGAATCCTGTCAAAGGCTCGCTCATCTGGACAAGACACGACACATGCGGGTAAATCCCATGCAGGGGTGAGTATAACAATACTCAGTAGGATACCCCGAAACCACAAAATAAATACAACAAGGTAAATACCACAAAAGGAAGGTACATTCAGATCTACATAGTATATGTCTACCGAACATATAACAAGAACGTCCAGATATACTCATGCACTATCGACCATCACGAATACCACCACTAGGATCCAGCTTGAAGATTCCACCAAGAATGCAACCGGGAGAACACACTTCTAGTTCTGAAGAGAGAGATACGAAGTACTCGTTCTGGCAGGACACACTCCACAAGTACCTTGAGAATATGAAGCTCATATGAGGATCACAACCAAGTCATGGGGTGATTCCGACAACTCAGTCTGAGCTAATCCGCTAAGCGGAGGATCGACGCCCAGGTAAAGTTGGTCACGTCGATACCAAGAACTCTACCTAGGTTGCTCGGAATGAATAGAAGATCTAGCTCTAAGTCTCACAGAGGGGATTTCAACAACTCTATTCAGGAGGTCCTGCTGAAGGGATCATACTCTTGTATAAAGGAAATGATACCAGAACCTTCAGGGAAAACACCAAGGGTACGAACCCTAAGAAAACTAGTCCAAGTCACAGAAGACAAGTGTCTCAAGCCAGGAATAATTGGTTACACGGAGTGTAGTATGGTTACACGTCATGTTCCTTGACCCTGGGTACTGCCCGTATAAACGACTCGTGTCATCCCTTCAATCTATGTAAAACCCAACTACATGGCGTGTAGAAAAATTACACGCCGTGTTCCTTGAATCCGGGTACTGCCAGTGTAAACGGCCAGTGTCATTTGGCTTGTCGGATAGAAGGTAACTACACGGAGTGTAGAAGAATCACACGCCATGTCCGAGCACCTGGGGCTCACTCCATGTACACTGGCCATGTGCCCGTACATGGCCTATGTCCGTTTCTGTGTCTCCTGCCCGTGTACCAGTACACGGGGTATCCCGTGTATCTGGATGGGTCTGGCTGGGGAGGGGTATACATGTTGTGTCCTTGGACGTGTACCCATCCCATGTCCATGTAATCCCAGAGTACACGCCATGTGGTCCACCAATGAACACACACCATGTAGCCCATACTACACGGTGTGTAGTCGGGAAATTTCCAGAACACCGTCTTCTTCCTCGCGCTTCGTCCGATCTTCCAGATCCGCGATCTTTCATCTATTCATCCCGATACTCCAGGGGTTGGTTCATTTCATCATAAGAACATCGTAACGGGTGTTTCCAGTCCTTAAAATAGATCATAAACCTCTAAAAATCCATCCGAAGAAAAAATCCTGAAAACTCATAACTCTCGATCCGCTTCAAATCGTCCGCTGAAACCACCGTCGCACCTCCGTGACATCGCTCCCAGGTTGGATGTACAATTTGGGATCGTTGTGCCGCAGAATGGATGTGCAACGATCTGTTGTTTATCGCCCCACGAAGAACGCGAAGAACGTGAAGGAGAGAAAGGGGAGAAATCAAAAGAAACTAATTTGAGGAACGAACCTCCACCGTCGTTCATCACAGTGTTGATCCGCTCCCGTTAATAGGATTAAACGGAGCAGAGAAATCGACAACAACAGATCAACATGGATTCAAAATCTCCAAAAATCCCTGCAAAAGTACATCCCGCAAGAACGATCGATCCAAGGACTAATCTGTTTGTGGATTAGCCCACATTCGTCATATAAATCAAGAACGGGGAAGAAAACACAAATTAAACATCCTACCTAGATCTGGGGCGTCCGTTGGCAAAGATTCGGTCATCGCGTCATCGTCGCCGCATTGGGAGGTTTTCTCCAGAGCCTCCAGAGTCGCCAAGGGTTTCAGGGTTATGAGGTTTATAACACTGGACCCCTGCGCCAGCCTTTAATTAAAAAGGTAAGAGATATTTGCTGCAGAAGACTTAAAAGATTTTGCTGCAGAATAAAATATTTTTATTTAAATATTTTATTACTCTTACATCTAAAAAAACTAGATTTCACCACCGACCTGCGCCGGCCGATGTTAGGCCTCGCCTAAGGTAAAATCTCTATCCTGAACACAACAGTGCCCTCAAATTTCTAATCGGAGCACCAGTTTAGGAGTTATTCCACCTTTTTAGGAAAACCACATGCACTCATAATTTAATTATTAAATTAAATTCAAACATTTGTTCCGGGCTCACCGGGCCTCGGAACTTCACACCGTCTCAGAGCCTGGTCTCAAATTTATTCCAATATAATATTAAAATAATACATGAAAAAATATGGGACATTACATAAGTAGTATTATTCTATAGAAATTTATATCCACAATCCAATATTTATACTAGTTTCTCATAAAAGGAAAGATTATGATCCATTATTACAACCTTTGATTTAGTACATGTGAAGGATCAGTTATGTACTTCCTCAAGAGAGAAACATAGAACACATCATGAATTTGAGGTAAGTTTGGTGGAAGATCCAAGCGATGAGCTATCATCCCTACTAGATCAATAATATCAAAGGGAAAAATATAACTAGATCTTGTATTTACATTCTTTCTGAATATCATAAACTTCTAGAATGGAAATTTTTATAGCAACACCTTCTAACTATATTCCAATTATATATTTTACTAAAATTGTCAGCATAACTTTTCAATCAAAATTGATCTACCTTGATGTGATGTTGAATAGGTCTAACTTAATTTTCCATTTCCACAGCTATCTCAGTACCTAATAGTTTTCATTCTCCAACTTCATCTTAGAACATTGGAGTAATATAATTATATATATATATGGATTCATAAAGAGTCATCTTGATGCTCGAGTGAATTAAATTATTGAAAGAAAAATCAATTAGAGGAAGGGGTTGATCCCAAACACCTTTGAAATACATAGAAAAATATCTTATCATATCCTATAAGGTTAGAATGGTTCTCTAAAATTGGTCATCTATCTAAGGAGGATATTATGTATTGAAACATAACTCTAAATCAACATCTTTCTGAGGAATTCACTAGAACTTTGAGGTAAACCATTGATCCTGATGAGATAACACAAAATATGTCACTCCATTCAACCTTACTACTTTCTCAATGTATATTTTTGAAATAAAATTAAAAGATAAATATTCCATTTTATTGAGTCTGATGAAAAAATTCATCTTGATGTTTTCAACTTTTTATGCTGGCGTGGGTAATGGTAATAACATACCCTTACACTTCTATCTCTTAGCATTAACTTTTTATCATACCAATCATCAAGATACATACTCTTTAATATATCTCTTCATATTCTCCCAATAGAAATACTTTTTCATATCTCTATACATCTTCGTACTTCTAGGATTAGTAAAGAATGATATGTTATAAGATTTGTCTAATAACTACTTCTTTAAATATGGTATGTATGGGACACATACATGTTCCTAAACCTTATCATTTCATCACAATCAAGGTTAAACATTGGAATATTTTTGACCTTTTTCTACAATTCCACATCTTCCTTCTATGCCTATTTAATCCTCACTTGGATAGATTGTTGTAAATTCATCTAAGAAAATCATATTTCCCCCATTTATTCAAGATTTCTAGATCTATAATTTGAAAATATAAAAATATTGAATATTTTTTTATCCTAATCATAGATAATCTTACATAATCCTTGCAACTCAAAGCATCGGCCACCTTATTTTATTTCTTAGGGGGGGTAATATATTGAACTATTGTATTATTTAATCAACTCTAACCATATTCTCTAGAAAATACTCAACTATTTTTGAATGAATATATACATTAAACTTCTTTAATTGGTATTTATTTCACACATTTCTATATAAATATAATGCCTCAATATCATTAATGTAAAAATTATTATATCTAACTTAAAATCATGATTTTTCTAATTTTTCTCAGGAACCTTCAATTGTCATGAGAAAAAATCTATCACCATATCATTTTACATGATGAAAAATTCTAGTCTCTACATTGACGCATCACTAAAGATCAAAAACCCTTATACACTATTGGGTAGTGTAAGAATAGTTGCACTGACTAGCCTTCTCTTCATTTCCTTAAAATTTTTCTCACATTAATTCATCCATAACAACTTAAAGCCCTTCCAATTCAGCCTGATGAGTTGATATGATAGTCATGATAAATCTCTCATAAAGCATCAGTAAAATCCATCCAACTGAATAATAGTAAGGATGTAAGTTACTAAGGTTGTTCTGAGATATTTATCAATAACTTCCATCTTTTAAGGATTGACCAAAATACCCTCACTTTAGTTTATATGACCCAAGAATAAGAATTTCTAAAGAAAAAAATCCACACTTGTTAAATTTTACATACAACTTCTTATTTATTATGGTGTTTATTACAATTAACAAGGGATATTCAGGGTCTTCTTTAATCTTATAGTATATAATAATATCATTAACAAGGACTACCATAAATAGATCAATGTATTATATAAACACTATATTCATTATTTCTATTAATATAGTAGGGGCATTGGTTAGTGCAAATGGGATTACTAAAAGTTCCTAATAACTATACCTCATACAGAATGTTGTATTGGGTATATTCACCCTCTTAACTCTCAATTGATGATATACAGAATTAATTTCAATCTTGGAAAGGTATTTATCTCCTTGTAATTGGACAAAATAATCATCAATATAGGTTACATGAAACTTTTTCTTGAAATTTTTCTTATTAATTTCTCGATGATCAATAAAGAGTTGCAATGATCCATATTTTGTCTTTTTAAAGGAATTGGTGCACCCCATGGTGATTCACTTGGATGAATAAATACCTTATCAATATTATCCTAGAGTTTCTCCTTTAATTCCTATAACTCAATCAGGTTCATTCTATATGGATTCTTTAAAATAGGTGTAGCATCAGGTATTAGTTATATTGAGAACTCAACTTCATGATTTTTTGTAAGACTAGGAAAATATTATGTAAGACCATCAAAAAACTCAAATAAAATAGGCAAGTGTTAAATTTTGAGTTTCTCCCCAAACATCTGAGATAAATACCATTCATGTATAGGAATTAATACCTAAAAACATAAGTAAAATCCATAATAAGTCCATATTAATCCTCAAACTGATAAACGATCATAGGGTCACTCGTAATATGAAATGTGACTTCCATACCTTGTAAATGGATATGGGTCCATGTAAAAACTGATAATACATGTAAAAAATCACATCAACTTTAAGTAGAAGAATATTCACCATATTTATAGGAATCATAGTCCTACAAACGTCAATTGGAGAGAAAATATAATCCTGAGAACCTATCATTGTATCATTAAGATTTTCTACTACTAATTCAAAATATAATCATTGAGGATATGAATTGACATTACTTTATACATATCATGATATAAATTAATTCATATAACTAACATAAAATAGGGTAATTAAATATTTGGACTTATATATAAATGCCTCAACTTAATCATTCAATCTTCAATCTCATAATAAAACTTAAAAACATAGTGTGTACAATAATAATCATAGTGAGAAACTATATAATCCTGAAAAAAATAATTTTTAGGATGTTTAAATAATGAGAACTTATTTTCAATCTACAAAACATTTTCTTTAACCTTGGAAATTCATGGTCATAATTTATTTAAATACTTCATAATAGTTTATAAATAAAATATGAATTAACATAGTTATATGGCATGGGAGTTTTAAAGCTGGTACGTAATAATGGAACACTCACCAACACTAGAATAATGGTTGAGAAATACTTGACCAACTATATTCAAGGTTATTACACCTAGATGAATCTATGACAAAACTACATTCACTTATAGTATCCATACATGTATGTATTTCATGGAAAACTGCATAAACTCTACCTAACCAAAACTAAAGGATGTTATCTTATATTTGTAATTATCTCAATGGTTTTCACAAAAGTTATCTAATTATAATATATAAATATTAACTAAACATGCCTCAAATACTAACTTTAGTGACCATTTTTTTTACACAAGTATATTACATATAAATAGATTAATAATCGATATATTTTACAAACACACACCCAGGGACTGTAAAGAATTAATATCATTGGTAATTATATACACAATATTATTATTTCATGAAATATCTTCAATATATCTCATAAATATATCCTAACATAGTTCTCTTCTTAGAAATTACCTTCTTAAATCATTTATTTATAACCTGTGGAAAGGAAATATAATAAAATGTGAGCTCGGATGCTCAGTAAGGGTAAAAAAGGGAGATATCAACGATCACTTAAGAATAACTTGATCATAAGGGTATGATAATATGATCTAAACATTTTAAAATTCATACCTGGCATATCATAAATCATAATATTGAATCATGGAATAAATATTGGAAGTTCATAAGACGTGAATCATAAAGGAATCAATGAACATGATGCGTGATATTATAACATGGACATAATAAATAATTTTTCAGCATACACGTAACCATAGAAAATAATTTCCTTAGCCAAGGATCATTTCCAATACTATCATAGTGGATTTGGTTCACTCCTCATTCCATTGTAACCTTAGTCAAGGTTCACTCCCAACAATATCATAGTGGATAGAGTATCTTACTAAATTGGGTTCACTATCCATTGTATTCCTTATTATCTCATTAGATATCCAACTTCACCAAATCCATTAAACTGCTATATAATTTTAGTCCCACTTATCACATAACCATAATACATTCATATGTTTTCCATGAGATCATAAAACATTCATCGTATATCATAACCCACTGAAAAGAATTGGTTTCATAAACCTCTCATCATAATAATCATAAACCATCCAGAGAAAGAATAAAGAGTGTATCTAGGGATCATATCTCTAGTAAAGTATAAGTAACATCAAATGATTTTATCATAAATGAAAATTTATTTAAAATATCCCATGGAATATTTTTTAAGAAAGTAAATTTTTTATTTTGGAATCAGTTATTAAAAATATAATAATTTAAAAAATATTATGTAAAATATTTTCTTTGAAAATAATCATGGAAAATTTTAAAGGAAACTTCAAATATTTGAGTAGACATGACAATGGGAAATTTTTCCATATCATGTACGTTAAAAAAATATTCCTTTTTTATTTTTAATAAAAATTGAAAAGTCCATAATTTATAAAATAATATTATTATTATTTTTAAAAAAAATTAAAAAATTAATACATGGGTAAAAATGAAAATAAAATATCATAGAATAACATTCTTGAAAATATTTTAAATAAAACATGGACATAGATGAAAAATATTCTCGACCAAAGAAGAAAAAAAGATTATTTTTCTTAAATAAAAATTTCTCAATAATTTTAATTACCATAGAGAGTAAAATGGTATTATTACTTGAATATTACATAAATAAATAGAGTATAATAAAATTAATGATTTTATTTAGTGTTATATCATGAAATATCATCATTAAAAACTTAAATAAACAGTATCGGTAAATGATGAGATTGTAATATAAAACTCTTACCTCAAGTCCAAAATTATTTGAAATCACTCTTCGGAGTGCTCTGGGTCCTTCTTGGTGCGCGTCGGCGTCTTCCGCGGCAGTTGGTTCTTGGCCACGGTTGAAGGTGATGTTGTCGGGCGTTGGTGAAGCTCACCTTCGTTCCGGTTGATGCGGTCTCCCTACTGTTTCTCCGACGGGCGTGATGAAGGTGGTGGCATGGTAGGTGGTTCGTCAGTCACCGGTGGTGATGAACGTTGGTCGGTCCGGCATGTCTTGCCGGCGACTTGATTGGTGGCGCGTTTCGAGGCGACTGCGCGACTCGAGGATTGACGCGTGATGGCCTCGTGGCTCGAGGTGGGGCATGTGGTTGGACCTTCTTTAGTTTGAATTTTGAATTTGAATTCCACTGAATTCTGTTTGAATGTTTGTGAGGTTTCTGATTTTCCTTAAACCGGTTTGGGGTACCGGTTCCCTCTAACCGGCTTCTGGAAATGGAAAAAAAAGATTGGCCTTATTAGAGTTTCTGTTTGGGAGTCTATATCCATGAAATTTTATCATTATTAAAAAATAATATAATTTTTATAATGATATAAATAATATATATATATATATATATTCATACAAAAAAATAAATATATAGAAAAATTATTTACACTATTCATGGAGATGGTAGACAGTACGTACGCAGAAGCATTGTTATAATTTTCCAAAGAAAAAAGAAAGATAAATAAAATTTTAACATCATATAACCTTTATCATATGATAAATATAATATATAAACATTAGTTACATATTTATAACAATCTAATTAAAATAATTATGAAAAATTAATCACACTACTATGTGGGGATGGTAAGTTGTAATTACACACGAGTGAGGTTTTCATTTTATGTAGGAGGAAAGGAGATCTATAATGGTTGTTACATCATCATTAAAATAATTAATTATATTGAGTTTACATAATTCATTATTTTATAATGGATATCATGGATTTATAGGAGGTATATGGAAAAATAAAATTGAAGGTATTCATTTATGTTTTTTACCTCTTTGTTGTGAAACCTCTTTTGGGTTACATTTTAAGCCTTGAACGGATGGTATTTTGAAAAAAAAGATATAATACATGGGGAAGGAATTAATGAAATTATTATGGTAGTTATTTTCTAATATATAATTTTCATGAATTTTAGATAAGAGAGGAAAGGTGGTATCCTTTTATAAGGGATGGAATGACATACTTGGAATTACTTAAAATATTAAATAATATATGTATCATAATCATGTAAATTGAAACCAAGGAACCTAAAATTATAATATAATACTATATAAGTTTGTAAAAAACTCAAAAAATCTCATCTATACAATATTTGTATACATTTTACTATTTATCACCAAGTTAAACCACTTTAAACTCATTTTAACCTTAATCATGATAACTAAAATTTTTACAATGATAAAACAATTATATGAACAAAAATAAAAGGGGATACACAAAAAAATTAATTAATGATTATAAAATTTGAATCCAATTTATCCAGTTTAATTTCTTTAGTTATAATAAATTAGTTTTAATATAAGAACACATAACATAAGACAACTTCTTTTTGAAAAATATCCAATTTAAAAGTAAAAAAAATTTCTGTGAAATAATGTAGTAAATTGGTTTTCATTAAATTACTTTGTTAAATAATAAATAAAGTAATTTTTTAGACTTTTTCATCAGTCCAAAACTTAATGGGATCTTCCAACCATTCCATTAACTACAAAGACTCAAAAATAGTTTTAAATTTAAATAAAATATAGCTTATATTAACAAAAAGTTAATCTAGGGTGCCCAAATAAAAAATAATGTTTTAAAATATATTATTTCAATACTTAAGCATATAAGTTTCCAAAAACCACTCATAAAATAAGATAAATTAACGTGTTGTATAGATTTTAATGTTTTACCCCGTGGTTTTAACCCAATTTTTCCTATTTTACTGAGTTTAAAAATATTTACGATGGTTATCATTCGTAATGAAAAACCATTATATTGAATATATTATATTATATAAATTATTAAAATTAAAAATGTGGAATCCATTTTATCAAATTTAATTTACATAGGTAAAAGAAATTGATTTAAAATTAAACAAAAAATATGTGGTGAAAAGTGGTTTTCCAGAAAAAAAAAGTTTTCTATAGTAGAAAAGGTTTTAATACCAAAATACAATATAAAATTGATTTTAATGAAATTAATAATATTGATAATAAAATAAATGAAATATTTTTATTGTGAAAGCATTTTAAAATAAAATCAAAAAATTTAAATTCTTGAAATGAAAATAAATTGTTGAATAAAAATTAGTATTTTTCACTGTTAACTTTAAAATAAGTTTTTTAAAAAAATCCCAAAATCTCACCCGAATATGATTTTTTTTTTGTGATGATTTAAAAAATTATCATATTCATATCAAATTAAATTTCTAAAAGTGGTAGAAATTAATTATATTATATTCCAACAAAAAGCAATAAAACCCATTTTTGAAGAAAATTTATTTTTAAAGAATAAAATGATTTTACTCAAAATTGATAACTTATTTATTAATGAATTGATATTATATAAAACCTTTATATATATTGATCATAATGTGGTTATTTATATACCACCAATTCTCACAGACTCTTTATAATTCCCATGTTTAAATAATGTTATCTATATCATAGTTTGTTTAAATTTGGGTTTGCATATATCATAAGCTAACAAAGAAATTAAATTTATTTAAAGAGAAATATATCAAAAAATCATGGGGTATTACACAACACATTAAGAACATGAGATAATATTATGAGATCATCTTTTTATATTGTAAAATATTCCCCATAAGTAAATGTTTGGCCTTCTGAATCTATTAAAACCATGTTAGCAGATATCATGGTCCCAAATCATTGAATTTTTCACTAGCACAATCTGACCAACATCTCAAAATATTATGGATCAATTAAAACCCAAATAGTTAACCATACACTTTCATATACATGGGTGGTATGTCAATTAATGGGAATATGGTAAAATCCCCAACATCCACTGTGAGATTCTTCCTCTATATTTGGACTCAACTATTCCTCATATGAAAATTATGTGATATGGGAACAATCAATTGTAACTAGAAATGTGAAGTGGTGTCTGAGGCTTGGATTTTTTGCTTATAAATAGTGTATTGAAATTAAAAAACTACTCTTCAAATTATCCTAAGGAATTTTCATCATGGTTTCATCTCCTTAAGAACATTGATGAGCTTAGCCACTTAGACCTAAGGATACTATCCAAAACTTTTCTAATACCAGGAATCAATGTAATGGGTTTTACATGAATTAAAGGGGGAATAATCACCATATAGAACCATTGATCAACCATTGATTATTTAAATCATTGATTATATGATAAAGGGATAAATGTATTCTATTTAAAGCATTGATTATATGAACTCAATATTTGATACCAAATCATATAATTAAGTATTGAAAGGGATATTATAGAGTTTATTTTTATTTCCCTAATAATATATCTAAATTTTTAGGTTATATTGGTCCAGATGTGTCTCTATATATCCTATAAAATGGAGTATCTATTTCAGGATAATATTTATCCTGGCACCACCATCCACTAGGAAATAGCGCACATTGACACCATTGAGCTATCCTAAAAGATAGATGGAGAATATATGGCCCATTATGATTCTTCCTATATCCACACCAAAAAAGAGATGATGTTTTTATGTTCCTCTCACTCACCTTCTTTTGCGTAATACGTTTTTATGGTATCCACTTCGTCCTTGAACTCTATAGGTCTTTTCATTTCCTCAATAATGGTCTCATAAAGTGCCTTTGATAATAAAAGTATATCAAGGATCAAGACATGGTCTATGAAACTAGAAATTTTTTTGATCATGTAATACTTACATACTAGGGTCATACTTACATACCTAAAAGGTCATTCCATGACCATAAGTATAGAGTGCCCAACTATATGGGATATAAGTACTTAGCTAGAACCCACTGAATTATATTTAAGGTTTTATGGTTGTGACTCTGGAAGGTTTTCAACCATCCAAATAGACTATAAAGTTTCAATAGAGGCCCCAAAAGTGAATCGATAATTCTAGTGAGCTCATATCAATGCCTGAATTCTTATCCCACCATCATAAGTAATGTTTTAGGAATAGTTTCTCATGAATAGTTCCTACCGAATGAACATATTCCCCAATATCGAGGGAATTAGTGAAAGTATTATAGATTATTTAATAGGAATGCTTCATCCCTATGCACAGTACATCTAACTGCCAGCTTGATGATATTGAAATAGAAAAATTGCTACTCTTAGTCAGATGATTTCTATAAGTTTTGAAAGAAATTGTAAAATCATCCCAATATAGGGGGAATGAAATCTAAGATAGTACAAAGTATATTTGTCCATAGTATGAGATATTTATTTTTCTTGTGACATAGGAATTGACTCCTTATAGTTCTAGAGGGGTATGAAGTCTATAGTGTTATCAAAGAGGATTAACTTCCTCGGTAATATACTAAATAATTTAGTCATGCATGAATAACCCCATGGGATTGAGTAGTTTACTTTAGAGGTATCTAAGAATCAAAATTTTGTACATATAGACTTAAAATCTACTATGAATCCTTGGTACCTACATCATTATCTGAGGTGGTATAAATACATGTAACATGTGCATGAGGATCACCCAATTCTACTATATTTTGGTCTACTATATTTTAAAGTTATTCCTTGAAGATTAATCAATCATAGGTGGTTTTTTAAGGAAATTTTTGTATGGGTTTTTGTTGGGATAGTTTCTCATCTTAGTTTCATAAGTATTTTTAGTTTTTGTAAGTTTGAGTAATTTTTTTTTCAATTTCATATATGAACATTCACGAAACTTTCTCAATCCAAAAGTAGTATTCCATTTGTTTTGGATTTTCAATGGTTTGAGAAATTTTCCCTTGAAAACAACCCTATACATAACTTTTTATACAACTCTTTGCTTATTGGGGGGTTTTCTATAATACCAACTATAACAGAATCACTTGTGGGGATGGATCATGCATCCAAAAATATGTCTCTACTATTCTAGATTTTCATAAAAATAATGGATATTTTGGATGATACCTTCGTTTGGTCTACTACAAATACTCATCTAGATATTATACCAACTTGGAAAACTATCTAAATTAACCAAGATATCTCCAGGAAACTAAATTTGGAACTAGTGCCTTCTGAATGTTCTCAATTCATAATCATGATAACTATTTCTATGATAGTTGATTATCAAGTACATTAAACACTTCCACCATGAAATAGAGTCATTAATACCTTCATTATCCCATTGTTTATAGTTTTATAGGATTCTGAAACTCATCTTGTGCAAGGTGTAGTTTAACTGGTATATGAACTTTCACTAAAGATCCTTTTAGCTGGTAATGACATTGGTTGTAGAGTATTGTATCAAAGAATGTTAGGTTCTTATAACATTTCAATGAAGTAATGAATCTTTAACACCTCATATTTCTCTCGGTTCCCAAGAAATTACCAGCATCAAGATTCAATGTTTATGAGGTGTTTATCTAGGTTACTCATGCCATTAAAGGATGTTAAAGTTGGATTTCTCAAAATAGATTGTGGGGGGAAATGGTCCAAAAATTCAAGGTATAAATTCCTATAATTTTGTATCGAATATAATTGTGTCTCAATGGAATCTATATAGGTAGAAAGGGAATTAATAAGCTCATTCTGAGAGACTTCTTCATGTTCCTATTTCCTTATAGGTCATATTACCCATAAAGTGGGGAGATCATGGTCTAAAGTTAGGAAATCTTGTTGATCCACTATAAAGGGATCTGTAAGGACTATCTGATCTTAGCCTAGGTAAGTAAGGAACCTCACCTTAGTTATAATTAATTAAAAAATGGTCATCAGTTGAAGTAACTCCATTGGATATGCGATGGGGATATCTTGAGAATCATCCGGATTGGGTTGTATCCTATAATGAGATTGGTATCAATCTATAAATAACTCTCAATCTCCTAGAAAAAATTAGTTACTTGATCATCAGTAGAGACTCTCTTGGTTGATATGTTCCTACCATATGGCTCAAATAACCCTTTTAAATTTATCAAGGTTCCAGTGAGTTTGAGGGGTGGTCTGATAAGTGAAATATCGAGGACCATTTCCTTCCTGTACAACAGAGTGTGAACATGTCAAAAGGGATTCACATATCAAGGAGGGTTATAGGGTATAAAATCATCATTCCCGATTCATCACATTTTTTATGCTATTTATTGTCTGGGTTTCACTATGATTACATTAACCATAGCATTTGGTATTGAGAAGTCACTAACATCATCGGGAAGATATGTTTTGGGAACCTATTTTTGAAGCCAAAGGGTATTAAACTATAGGGAATCATAATTACCCTATCCCCTAATTTATATAAGGGGTGATACATCTAATAAAATATAGTATAGTACTACATGATGTTCAGTGCATATATATTGAATATTCTGACAACAACCACCAGATTCAGGTTGTTATGCCACTAAAATATTTGAAAGGTCTACCATCTGGGACTACTTCACGTTGTAGTTAAGGTGATTAGATTCTCTATGGTACATTAACTATCAACTATTAGGGTGGTTAAACATTGTACCTATTTATACCATAGGTATGCCACATGGTTTTGAGAAAGAAAATCTAGAATGTGGAATTTCAAATTTTCCTCTGTTCATAACATGACCAAAATATAGTCCATGGATAAGGACCCCCATAGTTTCCCATTATCCTTGTCATCATCCATAGAAGTAATTTCTTAATCAAAAGTGGTGGATTTATGGGAATCCATAGGATGGAGTGATGATGACCTCCTTTATTGAAAATTTCCATGTGGGAATACTGTCATCTGGTACAACCAACCCAGAGCTAGATAGATGCATTATTGAGATGACTCTGCCTTTAATAGAATCTATTTATATAATAGTTTCCCTTCATACTTTTCTTGAGGGAACATGTTAGGTAACTATATCATCTCGATATGTTGTTTCTCATCTGAAAATTCCATCCTAGATCCTGACATCTTTCTCACTTCTAGTTTAGAGGTAGACAAAAAGAATGTTGATTTCATTAGTTGTGGAATCATTAATACCCATAAAATGAATACATCACAACATCCACACATAATTACTTATGAAGGTTTTTTGGGATCTTATGTACTTTGGTCTCCATAATGGAAATTTACAACCATCAAGAACATGATTTTAGGGGTTATGGTGGGGGGTCTATAACTTCTTCTCTATGTCCTCAATTTCCTAGGATTCTAAAAGATCAAGGTAAATCTAATGTTTATTCCCACTATTTTATATCTAGTATCAACACAAGAGTTCCCTGGACATAAAATTTTACACACCATGGGTAGATTTTACATGAGCATTATATTTGGATCATGGGAAGATCCTTTATGTTTTTTTCATTAAGGGGAGGACCATTGAGGTTGTTGGAATCACAAGGATGACCTACATGATTGTTAGTAAGTTTTTCACCATGGGAGGTCCTTTAAGGAACTGAACATATTTTTGAGGGGAAGAACCTTTGTAATAGTTCTTTATGGATCCAATAGTTGGGAGAGCTAACATGGCATATCATATGGGAAATTGGGGATTTTATAAAACTCTGAAGAATAATTTCCCTTAAATGATGGCTGGGATAGTAGGGGTGCAGCAAAAACTGAGGTAGATACCCCTTTTTTAGTAGGGTTAGTAGTCCAACCCATGTATTATAACTACATGGTTTGGACTAGGGATACCTGAATGGGAGTTGTCTCTACCTATTTGGTTGTTGTATGGGAGCATCTGTATTGATGTTTGTGTTGTTAGTGGAATCCCTCCTTGACGATTCTCAAGTGGAAGTTGGGGATGGTGCACCTTTGATATCCCCCATCACCTCATAATTTTTAAAGTCAACATTGGTGTTATCTGAGGATATAATCCTAAAGAGGTTAAAAGTGATGATAGGAAGGGTTTTTTTCCTTGAGGGATCCCTACTATTGAGGTTCCCAATGTGGATCCATGGCCTCAAGATCCTACTAATCTATCTACTGGGTAAATATGGTGTCTTCTTACTTGTATCAACAGAAAAGGTTGTTGATTCCATTTTTTCATATGACCTTAATTAAGTGTAAGGGGTGGGGGCGCCCTAGAATCATGAGATATACAATAGCCATCATCTGGTCATAAGTGTATGAAGATAATGCATGTAGGTTCCTGAGGTTATCAGAAGTGTCAGGCAGTCCCTCCTTCCTTCTATCTTATTAGGAGTAGTAGGGGTACCTCACTTGGAACACCCATTAGTCATCATTAAATAGAGAGAAGTTGAATCTAACAAATAATGGTTGTATTTGATCCTCAGATACCCAAAAGTACTAATATACTTTCTATTGGAGGAAAATAAATTAACATTAGGTTCATCACTTTTTTCTGAAACTATTCACCAAGAGGTTCTGGATTCATAAAATGTTATGATTAGGTTATATGTTCTTTCTTTCAAAAGGTGAGTGACCTATCATCATCAAGGTAATGACGATCAGTATCAGTGATTAGATAAGAGGATGTGAGGTTATCTCATCTCACTAAGAATCATATTTCCTATTACAGGACTCTCTCAATGAATTAAGACAAGATTTTAAACTCCTTCCTGATGTCACCCACATGTACATTTATTAATTACATCAGATTATTGCTTATTTAGGTGAAGACCTAATAGTTGGAGTGATAAATGTATTAGTCATGTTGAATGTTGTTATGTTTTCCTAACATTAGGACATGAGGGAATTGTATTATCATCATATAATTAAATATGGGTTTTTGGATTTAAAACCATATATTTGAAAGAACTATGAATTTTGAATCTAAATAGGAAGGTGATCACAATTTAGAGTCTAGTGGGGACACTCATGGTTTTGATTCTAGTGGGGACACTTATGGTTTAGAGTCCAGTGAGGAAATGTGTGTTTTTTATTCCAATGGGGACACTCATAGTTTAGAGTCTATTGGGAACACTCATTATTTGAAGTCTAGTGGGGACACTCACAGTTTATATTTCAATGGGAACTATCTATGATATGAGGCCTCATAGGTATTCACTCTATGGGTTAATACTATCCAACAATATGGTAAATTTATGTTTGATACTTCCTCTCAAGGGAGTGATGGGATTTTAGAAATTTTGGGAATGATCCTCAAAGAGGTGTCCCACATAACCTATATATAGGAATCAAAACCCATATAGTTCGAGTTGTATAGTTTAAGGTCATGTGACAAAACCATTGTATTCTATTTAACATCATGTAGTAAGGATGTTTTTTTCATGAAAGGGTTGATGATAATAAATTGAATAGGGCTTACATATTGGGTTATCTGGATCATTATTGAATGTAAAAAAAGTATTTCTGTGGGGCTTATGAAAATATTTCATATCCCATGTCTAATTCAAAGGACCAAAAAGCTCACAATCACAAATCCAATCAAGTTTATAGAGATTTTATGAGTAAATATAGATAAGGAAAGTGAATCCCCAATGTTTTATCACTCTCAGAGAAGTTTTTATTTACAAAATAGGAATCAAATGGGTGGGTATAATAGAGGTTTATATAGAATATGGTCTAAGTGAGATATTTTTTTTTATGAAAATCATTCTTCATTAACCGGAGATGTGTGAAAGAGACTAAATCATCTATTGTTACATTGAATATATTACTTTATATTATTCATATAGAATTACTCATTTTCAAGAGTGCATATAATTTATCTAATTGGTATTTCATGATACACATAACATATGGGTTTTATGAGATGAGATTATTAAAATTTCAGAAATACCAATGTCCAGTCAATCTTTATTCTCTAAACCCAAAAATTTTGATCTAGGGGGTATTTAAAATCCTTAATCCTCATGAAATTTCATTGGTGAAGGTTTTAATAAGTCAAGGATACATACTCATACAATTATTTTATTCCTTAGTGACTCCAGATATGATCTCAGGCAACTCAGGTTTGTATTCTCATGAAACACTTATCTTATATGGATACTTAAGATACAAACTTGTGTAACTTAGATTTTGTTCTCTTTAAAAATAATTTTAATCATGGTGAATTTGGATATGGGTTTGTGCAAGTCAAGGGTTTATTCAAGGTTGTGTACTTCCACTCCAAATCACATCTTATTATCATTTTTTCACCTTGATCCGTCATGGATGTATTTTTGAGAATCAATATATATTTGAACAAAAAAAAATATTGATTTGAATTGGAACAATTTATGGTGTAGAAGGTAACAAGTGACCATGTGATTATCTTACGACAATGATGAAGTATTTTTTTCATATTTTCTAAAGAGAAATACATAGTAGGTTTTAATTCAATTGATAATGTGTGTTTTAATTCCTTTTACAACTTCTATCAAGTCATGGTGACCATTTATGAAGATAAAATTGATTTTTCTCATTCAAAAAAGAATTTAAAAGTGACTATATATTTTATTCAAGTGACTGTGAAGTAAAAAATGAGTTATTTTAGTCCAAAATTTCAAATTTTGTTCATTTATTGGGTACAATGATAACTAACACATAATTAATGACTTTTATTATTACGGTTCATAGAGGTTATTGTGTTATATTATATAATTATCTGGGAATGTTTTCATTAATATTATTTAATAGATAAATTCCAAGAAACTATATATATAGAAAGAACCTCTGTGTGTAAAGGATGATTCTTAAATGATATAATATTTTATATAAGGAATTTTTTTGGTACTTTTCATTACAAAATCCATTACTTGAGGATAACCATATTGATTCTTTTAGATTAACTAATAAATAATCAAGGGAATCATTTTTAAGGACACAATGAATCAATTTTATAATCCTATAACATAAGAAAAAATAATTCTATTATAAGGTTTCTCTTTATCTTACTCTTTATTTTATTTGTTCTATATTTTTTACAATGTTATTTTATTCCATACAATTTTATTCTTTACAAATCTATTTTTTTGTAAATAAGAGTTTTTTAACTCTTTATAACTTTATTATTTTCCCCTATAATATCAAACTAATAGCTATAGAAAAGATGATTTCTTAAGAATTTATATTTTTTTCTATACCTTGTCCAAGAAGAAAATCACACACGGGTCTTCTATGTATAATAATTTGTACTTAATGATTGGATTTCAAGTGGAGAAGACTATATTATAACATATAATAAAAACAATTTTTTAAATTTACATTGTGATTATCATTGTTTTTTATTTATTTTTGAAATTTATTGGTTTCATATGATATAAAAAATTATATAACTTTAAGAAACTATAATTTTATCAAAGATTTTAATACACTATTTGGTATTTAAAATTGTGTTGTAATCTTATATCCAATAATTCCAAGTATAAATTTTTCTTTTAGTGTGGGTAAATATATTTTAAAAGTTGATATTTTTCTTAAAATATACAATTGGGTATTTATCAATTCTTTGAGAAATATTTAAAAAAATGTCATATCATTCTCTAGTATTTTTAATTTATTAATGTTTATTTTAATTGATGAGATTTTCAATTTTTTATAATTTCAATTAAATATATTTTTGGGAAATTTTAGTTTACCATCCAATTGATAAATCTACTAGGACAATAAAAAAAATAACCACCTAAAAACATCCCTTATTGAACCTATATTGATCCATGATAAATTAATTTTCTTTGACCATAATGTTTATTTTAAATATTACATACCTAATATTTCTAAAAAGATTTAGATCATTTAAGAATCTATCCAAAATTTAATTTTCTTGAAAAATTATCTTTAATTACTTCATATATATGTCCTCAAACAATTTTCTAATTTTTTATTCTTTTAGATAATTAATGATGAAATAATAATTAAAACATAAAAGAAATATTTGTGTTCGTACCTATCAAATTAAAAGACAAATATTGATGGTAACTAGATTATTAGAGGTTATTCTAACACTCTCTATATGAATAATTAATCTATGATATGCTTTAATTTAAAAATTTCTTCATTAAAGAGTTTTAGTCAATTTTTTATGCCAATAATATTTTTGAACCCCGAATATTGTTAGAAAATACAAATGGACTAGGGTTCGATAAGATTGAATAAAATTTAAAACATTCTATAATTTCCCACATTTTTAACCATGGTGAAATTATTTATAGGTCATCAAAACTTTTCATCATTGCAGTTCATAACCTCAAATTTCACCTTCATTTACTAAAAAAATTCTCCAAGTTGGATTCTTATCCTGATATATATATCTTACTAGAAATATAGATCAACTACTCATTTTTTCATCTACGATATGTGCTTTTAGGGACCTTATTGTGTCTTATGGTCAGATTCATGGTTTTAGAAGAAAGAATGGAACCTATTGAAATCACTATCAATACACAGAAGTCCATAAATATTGGTAATATATTCAATGTCACCAATTCCCATAAGATAAATACCAAAACCACTGAAATTTAATTAAATATTTATCCTTATTTCAAAAATTGTGAATATTTAAATCATTCTTGAGGTCAAATTTATAATATTTTTTAAAATGAATAAATTTTCTAAAAAAAATACATGAAAAATGGTTTAAGGGTGATTATTTAACAACATGAAAAAAATATTTCTCTAATTAAAAATAAACTTGTTTTTCTTAAATAAGATACATTATTAATTCAAATGCTAACATAATTATTGTCATTGATCAAATGAAATACATGGTTATTGGTTACTTTACTCAAATACCAATTTTTTATTTGGTTGAATCCCACTCTTATAGTCTTAATAATATTATTTAATTAAATAATCTTAATAAACATTACCTCATGACTTTAGGATTCCACTAAATAACTCAAAAATTACATCTAACATCATTACTCACTCAGTTCCTAAGGGCCATATGGAATATTTGAGACATTTTTCATGCATTATCGAAATATTATAGTTAGTTTTCCAGTCAAAGTTTTGAATGAATTACTTATAAGGAAATCAAATACCTTTGTCTATCGATATCACCAAAATGATACAAATATTATCACAATCAATTAAATCAAATATTATATGAAATATGATAAAAATTAATTAATTTCTAAAAAAATAATGACATAAAATACATTCGCATACATAATTCTTTCTCCAAGATAATATCATTTATTAATTCCTTTAATAACTCACCTTTACTTATAAAACAATAATAAAATAGAGTAATACCAACTTTTAATAAAACATAGAAAAAATCATCTCAGGTAATCAGAATGAAAATAACATACTATGAATAGTTAAATATACTACAAGTTGTTGAAAAATAAAACAAAAATAAAAATGAATTAAACTAAAAATGAAAAAAAATATCTACCAGAATCTAAAGAAATATCCAAACATCATACATCGCTAGTTTTTACTAAGACATGCTTCCTAGCCACTATAATGTTAAGAATAATTTGTATCGGAGGAACTCTTGAATCTAATATGGTATGATATTTAATCCCCATTTAATAATATTTAACTACATAAACCATTAGTAAAGGAGTATTCAAAAAATATATGAGTCCTATAGTAAATCATATACAATCTCAAGGTTGCAATGACAATCTCATAATTCTAATAAATAGTAATGATAGAAGGAAAACCATCTATTTAACAAAAAATCATATTTAGGTTACTCTAACCTAAGTACATAAGGATTATAGATCCCTGGTAACTTAACTTATATCATTAAATAGTTCCTAGAAGTTCCATTATTAAACCTAGTCATCCTTGAACCTATGTTTGTGACCTAATACTCAAATATTCCCCTTTCCAACCGCTCATCCCACACCTAATTTTTCTCTCAATATTACAATACACTAATTGAAAAAAATAGTTAGGTAACATGATTTAAGCTTAATATCTAGTCCCCCAAGAGGTCAAAGTAGATATAGAGATAAAACAATACCTGTATAGACCATGTTTCCTGAACTAACATTGCTAGCTCTCGCCATACTACTTTCCCTTATCTATAACCTTAAGAACCTCATATTGACCCTTTCTACCAAAAACCCAATAATATCAACAATACTGGTCCCAAGGACACTTATGGTTTAAAAAAAGAAAAGAATATGTATATTATACAAATAACTCTTTTTCTATTTATGGATATATAAAAACAAAATTAAATTATATGCAATGAGAAACTAGGAAAGCTAAACAAAAAAAAGAATGTCATAATGCCTACACACACAAAAAATTAACCATTAAATATTTCAATTTCAATTTATTTACATAATATTAATCTCAAACAGATTTCATGTCAATCATTACAAGGGATTCCACTTCTCATCATATTATCTCTGTATTCAACTTACAATGAGACTTTTAAGTTTTTATACAATTCAAAATCCATAAAATATGGAGAAAAAATTATGTTTATTATGAAAGTTTTCAATTACCAAAAACCAATAAAAGTAATATATTTGATAACAATTCCAATTCCAAGATTGAAAATAATTTATTTTATTAATAAATCACTGAATTGGTGGTGGTATTATTTACTTTATAAAAAATATTAAGATTGAGAACATATTATTGAATATATTAAATTTTATATGATGATTCAAATATAAAAATGAATCATGTCATAAGAATAAATTTTAAAATTTAGTATATAATAAATTCAGTATGGAAAAATCTCTATACATTATGAAAGAAAATATTTACAACATACTTTTGTGATTAATAGAATGAAATAAACTATTTGATTAATAAGGCTCAAATATATTAAAAACCAATCTAGGTATCATGAATAATTGATCAAAATTAAGGGTTTAGTGTATATTAGGTCATGTAAAGTAGTAAATAAAAAAATGACATGGATATTTACATAATTTTTTCAATTTAACCTACATTCATTTGGTAGGGACATTATGGTTTCCACTATAAGAAATAAAAAATGTTTAAAAGAGATATAAATGACATTTTTAAACAATTAAAACTAAATAATCCATCCATAAATGATGTTATTTTTATTTAGGACTCACCAAAAACATAGATCTATGGATGTGAAATGTACCCTTAGACTTTTACATAGGATTTATATAATAACATACCTAAATTCTAGCATGTATAAGTCATAAGAAATTATGAAAAATAAGTAACCAAATTGAGACCACGTTACTTGGGATTGGTATCACCACTAGAGGTAAGGAACCAACATGAATATACATAGTACATTTTCATCATTGATACATCCTCTATTATCCTCTATAATAATATCCTTATAATATAGATTTACTAAATAAGCTAGGCATAGGGACACTTCATGTACTCTATGGGATGGAAGTAACCTCAAGATCTCATGGTGAGTATCAAGAATCAATGATGAGTTGAAACTATCTCCTCTATGTGTGTGTGTATAAAAACTCTGACCACACATGGTTGGCCATCCCCTTAATTTTGTTTTTAAAATTACCCATTGGGTATATTTTGGGGTATCTTTTTATGTTAATAATGAAGTGGATGATTTTGGAGGGATAATGAAGGATAAATGTTTGTGGATGAGTGTAGTGAAAGAACCGGGTACCTAGTGAAATAACATCAAGTGCCCAATGGCTATAGGGGTACATTCAACACCACCAAGTACCAGTGGACCTATACTGATCACTTGGTAGTGTTTTGGGTGGTACTTTTAGGGGTTGGTTTGGATATTTCACCCTAATATTATAATCATAAAAATCCATACCCCTCTAGATTTACATGACATTTCTAGTAATTTGAGCTTCCACAGAGCTCTTCTATACCTCTCTTCCATAGTAGGTGAACCATCATGTGATTCCTCAGACCCACACGCTTGGTATCCGATGAAAATAAACACTTAATTTACATAACAAATTTAAAATTAACCAAATGGAACCCATTTTAACCATTAATAATTATAATAAAATTAACAAATATTGAGTCTCTTACATATAAAGGATATTTTAGGTTTAGAGTTTTAAAGAGTTGGTAAAAACTTCTAACGAAAAAAATCCCATGTCTTTCTCCTCAAATTAACATTTTTTCCACTATATAAGAAACTAATTAATCGGTAATAAGACATAAAAATCTACTATTTTTTGACACAAGCTATTATTCTACAAATATCATCTGTAATACATTTATTCAAAACTTGAGAAATAGAAACATTATAAGGGTGAGATCAAATGCTCAGTAAGAAAAAATATTTATCAAAATTAATCATGGCATAAACCTAGCATGAATAATTTTGTAGGAAATAAATGATAATTACATATAACAGATCACATAATATTAAAAAAATATATGGATGGCATAACTAATATAAATAGTTTCATGGATAATAATAACTGAATTTTTGATGAACATAACCCAGATACCCTCTCAAACAAGCACCCAACCCGATTTTTCAAATAACCAAAGTGCATTCCTGATCTCCATGGGCTGGAGACTAGCACTTGAGAATCAATAATAACTATAGGGGAAAATTTCATCCAACCTATACTAGAAAACCTGACATGTATTTATATATATATTTATACATGATTAAAAGAAATATTTTAAGAATGATCAAGTATACCAATCATAACAACAGGAAATAGCAGAAGCGACACAACTAAAAAGCAGTGAAACAATCTTCTAGATTCAATTCCAATTGTAATGGAAAAGTATAACCAATATAGTTAATCCATGTGATAGAGGGGGGAACTCCCACAATATCACCACCAACAACCTAGACTTGGCTGATATAAACCTCACTGCCCCACTGAGGTGCCTTGAATTTCCCTACATCAAAATACATACAAAGGTCTATACATCGCTAAAAGGGTGCACAGAGTGTGAGATAATTGTCATTGTAGGATCCCACCTAGGTGTTCCATATCAATTCTTTGTACAACAATATGAAAAATTATAAAATTTAAATAAAACATGGAATGATAATTATTTAAATAATTTTTATACCAAAAGCAAGGATAAACATTTAATTTGACCCTTTTTACACATTTCAAAAATAAATGAGGTAAATAATTACAAATAATTTCATATATATAAAATCATTCAAATCAAACAAGAGCATGTATCAAATACCATATCAGATTCATGGAAGTACAATCTAAAATATTATAATCCAAAATCAAAGGTAGCATCACTCTAAAGTTCACTATAGGCTAGGACAATAGACTTCTCTTATCATATTCAATGACTAGTGTGCACTAAAGTACTTAAAACGTGATATAAAAGAGAAGAGAAACACCCCAGGATTGAATCCCCCAATAATTCCAATAGATTACCTAGAACAATGGACCTATGGAATAAAGTAATACCCCATGAGTGAACCCCCAAAAATATGTGGACGATGTCCCTTAGCTACACCTTCCAACTAAGTACCAAGGGATTCCCATTTTCTCAATTTTCCAAACCATTTTAAAACCATCCCTTGAAAACCATTTCATAATTCTTATAAAATACCTTTTCTTTTACCAAAATAATGGTAAAACCATATTTTCTCAAAAATCCACTTTCACACACACAAACCAATCAATTAATCATTACATTTCATTTTATAAAACAATTTATCCAAACTAGATTAATATAGTTCATCCAACATAGTATCAAGATAGAATCACCTAACCCAAACTCAAGTTGCACACAACCACAATAGGATCCTCCAATTAAGGAAGAACACAATGATTAAAATGGAGGCCCAAAAAACATTCATCACATCTCAGAATAGATTCAATAATAAAAATGGTTGGTGAAGAGAATAGATCATAATATACCTAAAGGAAACTTACATGCCACATCACAACCAACACAAGGGTTAGCCTATAGAGGGATATCACACAATAGACCAATAAGATAATCATCATAGATAAATGAATCCAATAACATAATGAAATGGTGTTACCATGATCAATGGAAATTAAGAATTGGAAGGATTACTCACCTATTGAACTTCAATGAAATTCAAACAGAGTTCAATCATTGAATGAAGAAATTTGAAAAGAGATTTGGTTCCAAAAATCGTCTAGGAGAGCTCCTAGGTTGAGGCAGGAGATTCATATGGCCGAATGAAAAACATATCATCTATGAAACACCCAAAAAATATAATCCATGATATTTACATGGTGTGTAACCCCCATTCACATTGTTTAAACCATGAAACCCAAAAATTACAAAAAAAAACTCACCACCTTAGGTTAATATCCCAATTTTTATCATTACACTGAGTTTAATACATTCACATCATATAAACTTCCCACATTCTATACCAGTTCACGACATCTTTCTAGTGACCAATACACATCGTGTATACTTTACATGTCATTTAAAGCTTAAATGACATATAATTATTACACATAATGTAATCACGTAGCACACTTTGAAAACTCTAAATTCCACACAAAAAACCAAACCAACACCAGTGTTCTTCAAACCTAGGGAAACCCCAACCTATAACAAATTTATACCTGGACTCAATTAATTCAAACAAACATACATCCCTAAAATTTAGAAAATTTTCCCTAGAAAATTATCCCTATCCCTGGGAGTCCCAAGACACACCCAAATAAAGAGGGAAACTATATGAGAGAAGATAAATACTTGAAAGTGGTAATAGGATGTTACAGAATCCACATCATAATAATTTCCACCCTCAATAAGTCATGTGGAAGCATGTTGTCTGTAAAAGAGGTTAGTACACTACTCCCTCATCAATGAATCACACACCCAATTATTATAAGAATATGATCATTTCCACCAAAACACTCTGAGAAATGGAATCAACTTTCCATGAAAGACTTTCACTTTTGGGTGAATGATATCCAATCGCTGCCCCATAATGAAAACATCTAGATCCAACTCAATATTTTCCCATCTAAAAACATGAGAGGGATTAGGATGATATTTCCTATGATGAAATATGTGGAAAAAATCATGAATAATCATCAACTAAACCATAAATTACAACCTATAAGTAACCTGACCAAGCCACTCAGTGACCTCAAATGGTTTAACACATATTGGATCTAACTTTCCCTGCCTTCCAAGCCGACATTCAACCAACCAAAGAGAATTTTTCATGGAACCCATATCACCAATAGATAACTATAAAGGATGATTTTGTTGATCCACATAATATTTTTCAAAACTATGAGCTATAACTAGATATTGATGTATATCTTGATTAATCGCTAATATAACATGGATAAGACTCAGTCCTACAAAAGAGGTTTCACCCACCTCTACCCAAAAAAAAGGTGACATGTATGGATGACCATAAAAATACTCAAAGATTAATTCTAATGGATTACTAAAAATAAATTCCATAATAAAATTCAACTAGTTCTAAATGGATATCCCATGATCTAAGAAAATCCAAGACACAGGCTTAGAATATATCCACTAGGATCTGAATAGTATGCTCTGTCTGACCTTCTGTCTATAGATGGTAAGTTGTACCCAACCTCACATGAGTCCCCATCTCCTCTTGGAGAGTCCTATAAAACCTCTAAGTAAACCTATAATCCCTATCTAAAATAATGTTATACATAACCCAAAGTAAACTCATGATATCCTGCACATATAGCTTACCTAGATCTTCAACTTTAGGGGCGTCCCTGATCAAAATGAAATGAGATGACCTTTTCAACTAATTAATCAACACCTAGATAGAATTAATCCCTCAGGGAGTCCATGGTAATATAAAAACAAAGTCCATGGAAACCTCGTCTCATTTACAAACTTGAACAAAAATACGATGGAGAAAACCATAATGTTTTAGATGCTCTTCCTTTATCTATTAGCAGGTGTAACAGAAGGACACAAAATATCCAATGTCACACTTCATTCCCAATCACCAGAATCATCGTATCATGTCATAATATATCTTCATAGTGCCTTGATGAACTTACCATTAATAACAATGACTGTAAAAATATGTATCTCCTCATAGATATTGGGATGACAAATTGATCCCAAAAATAGAGAATATCATCTAAAGAGAGAGACCAAACAAAAATGTTCTCCCCATCATATAGGGTTTCTTCAATTACTCTAACCTCATCATCTAACTACTGACTCAATTATACTCAATTAGATATGATCAAAACTAAACACTAGTTAGAACCATAGCTAAAGAATCCTCCTTATCATTCATGTGAAACTGACTGAAGAGACCCATAAGGTTCTTCCCATCCTTCAATTCTATAACAACCCGCAATGGTACCTTCCTACTAAGAGCATCTAAAATGATATTCCCCTTCTCTATGGTGTACGAAGTGTCAAAGTCAAATTTCTGAAGGTATTACACCCACTACCTATGTTATATATTCAAATATTTTTTAGAAAAGATATATTTCAGACTCTTATGGTTAGAAAAGACCATGAACCTCTCCCCAAAAAGATAATGATTCCAATATTTAACCACATTCATGGTCGCAGCAAGCTAAAAATCATGAGTAGGGTAATTATTCTTATTTGGTTGAGGCTACTGAGATTTAAAATCCACCACATGATCATCATGCATAATCAACCAACCCAAACTAGTGCAAAAATCATCACATAACCCATAACGGGGTCAGGTAAGATCAGAATAGGATCAAATGTCAAAATCCATTTCAACTCCTTGAAAGAAGACTAAAAAATTTCATTCCATATGAATTTAACCCCTTCTTGGTAATATAATTTAAATGTGATGCCAACTTTGAGAAATAATATATGAACCACTAATAATATCCCGCAAGACCAAGGAATCTCAGAATCTCAATGGCATTATGTGGATCTTCCCATGACAAGATATCTACTACCTTCTCATGATCAACTAATAATCCATGAACCTAAATTATATACTCCAAGAACATCACTTCTTGGATCTATAAATATAATTTCAAAATATTTCCAAACAAATGGTGACTCCTTAGCATTTCCAAAACTAAACTCAAATGGTACTCATTCTCGTGCTTTTATTTGGAATAAACCAAAATATCTTCTATGAGCACTATTAAAAAAGTGTTGATATACTCATGGAAGATATGATTCATCAAATTCGTAAAACCTTTAGAGTAATTATCCATACCAAACATTACCACAAGATATTCAAAATGGTCTTGACCCGACCTATGGCAAGGCCTGAAGGGCATTCCCGATCCCCATAGGCTGGCACAAACCCGTGACAGAAATAACCAAGTCTACTTACACCCAAATGTGTAAGTAGGGTGTGATCTAAAGGCCAGTTTGATACCACCACTAATATATTCCTTGTGATAAACATTTAGAAACGAAAATCTTTCATGTTTTTCAAAACATGAAATGCTAGCTACAATTTCTAAAAGATGCACCTTTAAAAAGTAGTTTTCAAGTGGGTTATTTTAAAGAATGAACACTTTTGAAAGAAATGTAAAAGATACTGAATTTTTCCAGACAATCATACTATATGCCAACGTTAAGAACAAACCATCTAATGAGAACAATCGATAGAAAATAACCTCAAGGTACTAGCTTGTTGTGGGTCCCAGGTACCTCGTATCTCAGTGAATGTAACAATCACAATATCTGTTATTGTGCAATATCCACTGGTAGGGAACATACCCATAACCTAGTGGTCCCCCATCATCATCATCATAGTTTAGTTATTATTGTAATATTCAATCTTACTACATGAAACTGAGGCCAAACCCCACATGATCACTAGCATACTAGTACACGTCCACCCACCAAGATACCCGGGTTTCCCTCTTGTGCTCAAACAAGTTCAACAAGAAAATAAAAATAGTTTGAACATGAAAATACCACTTCCACATCACACATTAACATAATATACCCCATATATATCACAAAAGTCACATCATCCCCCTTTTATTCAAATTGGTTTTGAAATCCAACTCACACCAAAATAGCCCACAACACATTTTTCATATCTTTCAGAATTCAACAAAACCCTTTAACAATTTTATAAAATATTTCCCAAGATTCTAAACATCACCTAACAGCCCAATAACATGTTACATTATACCCTTTTCATAAACAAAGTCCATTTTTCACAACACACTCACACAAAATAGCTCAAAAACATGTTTCACACCCACATCACAATTTCATAAATCACCTCAAAAAATTAAAAAACATTACCAAAACGTTTAACATAAAAAATTTCGACTTTGCCTTTCAAAAATCATTTTAAGAACATACTACCACAAAAAAAGTACATATTTATCCTTTTCACACTTTGTGAAACTCATTAAATCATTCACAATTTTCATAAAACCAACCCAAGGGGTATAACTATGTTTTTCCCACAAAACCCATTTCCAAATCCACTTTCAAAGCCAAAATTACACAAATACTAATAAAAAACAGAATTTAAAGACATAGATATATTTATTTATCCACTATCAAGTATTATAAAGTCACCTCAAATAATACTACAAAATAGGCACATGAAAAACACACATTTTTACAAAATGATTCCAAGAGGCATTACATTGTTTCACTCATAAAACCCATTCAAAAACCCTCTTTAAAACCCAAAAAGCACGCCAATACCCTACCAAAGAAGAATTGGCAGCCCAAAAAAAATTTACTAAACCACTTTCATATGTTAGATAATAACCCAAATAATACCACAAGATTTTTTCATGGAAATACACCAAATTTAAATCAAAATGAAACTGTAGAATTAAATGCTTAACCAAATCCAGAAAAAACAGTTTTCACACCACACATAACATAGGAGGAACATGAAAAATCTGTAAAACAAGCAAAATATCTAATCAATAAATGGTTACACATGGAATCACCTACCTTTTGTGTCAAAACCCTTGAATCTTGGTGCGAAACGTTAACCGCACAACTACCATACCAAAAGGGAGATAAACCCAACCTAAATCCACAATATTTCACCAAAAATAAACAAACTCAAAACCTAGGTTTGAACCCTAACTTTTGGATATAAGGAAAATTTATCAAAGGTGTAAGAAACACTAATGAATGGAAAGAAATCAAAGAGAGAAACACATACTTGAAAAGAACTAGATGAAATAACCCAAAATCAACCAAATGTTGAATCTCCAAGCAACAAAAACTAATAGTGAGGCTCTACTGAGGTTGAGTAGGTCATGTGGGGACTGAAATTGGGGGAAAATAGTGAAAAAATAAATGATTTATGATGGAAGAAAGTTACATTTTCATTTCTAGACGGTTTCAGAAACCCTGAAAAGTTTCACCTTAATTTGTGGTTCAAATGAGCTCCCAAAATGAGAAACCAATAATTGGGGTGATCCTAGGGATATTTTATTCGATAGGGAGGTATAATAACTGGAAAAAAATAAAAAAATTAAATAGATATTAAAGAATTAAAAAAATAATTTAATGAAGAAAATTGGCTTTCTGGAAGGCCCAATACCTTAATAAAAAACAACAAATCCATTATGATTATGCATTCCTATGAGGTCCAAAAGGATATGGTGATTTTAATATACCAGGGGACGATAATTAGGAATTAGAATGGGTGTAAAATGTTAAGAAATGAAGGTTTTATTAAAAAACAAAATTGGTTTTTAAAACATGAAATGGGCTCATGGTTTGGCCCAAATCAGGAAAACACACCATTTCCTCCAAAACTATATGGGAATCCCCCACAAAAAAACAAGAATGGTAATTAAATTAAAACCACCTTTTAAAATAATTAATGGATTTGACTTAGTTCATCCAACTAAAGCTTGATATCTTTCATGTCTATTATCACCATTTGTTAAAAAGGTATCAAAATCGATTTTGTGCCTGGAACCAGGTCAATCCAAAATCTACATCCCACTCTAGAGGAAAATTAGAGAAATCGTTTGGGAAGATTACAATAAAGTACTTAAAAACTATAGTAATATTAACAATAAAAGAAATGTCATTGGGCTCAACTATTATATCAAAAAAACAAACTTTTAAGCTCTAGTTGGAAAGGTCCTGTATGACCAGACCTTAGATCTCACTCTCCCAAAAACTTCTGAGAGCTCCCATCAGCTACAAGAAATGAGATATGATAATGAAAAAAATAAACCTTATCATGATTATTGATAATCTAGTTCATCCAAATGATTGAATCAAACATATCTATATTGTGAACAATGAGATCCTACACTAGCTTCACATTAGTTATCGATAGAGAACAACAACACTGAAACACCTTCTCTTTCCTCTCCCCAAGATGTGTCAATAACTTTATAAAAAAAAGTCATGAGATCCATTGGATGTTTAAGAATATCAGCAAAATATATAGATATAAATGAGTGGTAAGCACCAGTAGCAAATAATGAAATCACTACTAAATATAAAATAAAGATGGTACCTCTCACTATCACTGGACTTGCATTAACCTCCATTAGAAAATCATCTATTGCATGAAGTTTCTTCAATCCTGAGCCATGTGGCACGATCCATATAGTCTTTGAAGTATATGTTTTGCATCGTATTATCCTTTGGAGCCAACAGTCCTTGACCATAATTAGGAGTAGAAATATCCTCAAAAATATTGTAGATGACCATAACATCAATAATATTTGAATATCTTCATAGGTATTGGATAGGAACTTTAGGTGTGTCTGACCTTGCCACACTGGTAGAAAATTAGTGGCACATCACTAGCTACAATTGAAACAGTAGAGGAGGCATGCTGCTAATAACCACCTCCACCCCTCCTATGATGATCCTGCCACTTCCCCTTTTTCTCTAATATGCCACTGAAGATACCACTTTGTGGAAGAGAAGGGGCGGCGTAAAACACCTTTTTTGACATATTTATATCTTCCATAATTACCCTATCTACCATATCCATATAAGTAAAAAACATTATCACAAATACTTATGATCTGATATCTATTATCAAACCCTACAGGTACTTTTAATCCTAAATCTGGTCATTCTTCACTACCTATGGAGAAAATCAAACCACCTTAGCAAGCTGATAGGAGTGCACTGACACAGAATGCTCATCATGTTGCAAAGAGAGGTACTCAAGATACTTTTTCATCGTCAATGAATATGAAAAAAAACTAATAGAATAAGAAATTCTTGAACCCCTTCTGGTCCAAGAGCACATTTCTATCTTCCTATACCATGGATCCCACCATTCCTTGTAGGGACCCTCAAGTCTGAATGTCACACACTTCACCTTGATACTCATAGGTGTATCTAATAAGTCAAATATCTAACCAATTCTATCAATCCTATCCCCCACCTCTTGATGTTCATTTATACCCATAAAGGGTGTTGGTCACTCACATAAGAACTCTCGTGATCTATCCCTTTATCCTCTATCTCTTGGTTATATTCTAAAAACTGTGTTATGATATTTTGGTACATTTTGATCTATATCTCAAAATTCCCACACAATAGGCTCAATAAGATTCAGTTATATATGAGGATTACCTTGAGAAGTATCCACTTCACCCTCTTGAGGAACCTATAGAATACATCTCATGGACATACCGCTACCCAATGAACCAAAAAAGGCATCAGACAATAAAATAATATCAATTCAAACCAAAAACCCATAAGAAATACTTGAGATTAAAGATTATGAACTCAAATTAGGAGACAAACACTTCAACATACAATTGTTATATAAGTCTCTTAATGGAAATAGTTATCCAGAAACTCACCACATCTAACCTATCAAGTCCCAATAGTCTTATCTTCAGTCTACCAAACACCCCAAGATAAGGACTATTGAGGATAGACCACCTATGATACCAAACTATGATGAACTTGGCCCAAATACCCACTCAGACTAGTAATCAAACTAAATTTCCACATACCCAAAGGGCCTTCTAGATCCCCAAAGTCTGGAGACTAGCACCTGGGCATCAATAATAATCATAGATAACAATTTCATCTAACCTAAAGAAAATAACCTGACATATATATATACATGAAAAAAATAAATAACATCAGAATGAACAATTATATATGTCATAACAAAAGGAAATAGTAGAATTTGTACAACTAAAAAGTTGTGAAATAATATCCAAGAGACAAGTTCTATAATAGAGGACAACTAAAACCAAAATAGTTACACTATGTGATAGTTTCAGAAACTCCCACCATCTCACCACTATCTACCTAGAATCAGATGATAGAAATATCACCACCCCATTGTGCCACCTTGACTTTCCATAAATTTAAATAAATTCAAAGTTCTACACACTACCAAAGGGATGCACATAGATTAAGATAACATGCTCAATAAGATCCCACCTAGGTGTCCCATATCAAGTATTTAAACAACAATATAAACAATGATAAAATTTAAAAGAAAACATGGCATGATAATCACTTAAATAGTTTTTATATCAAAAAAATGGCTAAACATTTAATTTAATCATTTTTTCATATTTACAAGATAAATTATCAAAATAAATTCAAATCATTTCATATAAATCAAAATTAGTCAAATCAAACTAAACCATGTATCATGTATCATATAGAATCCCTAGAAGAACAAAATAAAATAGCTCAATCCAAAAGCATAGGTAACATATATCTAAGGGTCGCAATAGGTTAGGCTATTAGACTATTTGTACCACAATAAATGACTAGTGCACACTCAATTCCTTAGAACGTAGGCCTAAGTAGTAGAGAAACTTCCCATGAGTAAATCCCCCAACAATGACAATCGATTCCCAAGAACAATAGGCCTAGGGAATAAAGGAACACCCTAAGAGTGATCCCCCAAAAATACATGGATTATGACCCTAAGATACAACTACCACTAAAGTAACCAAGGTTATCCATGCTCTTTATTTTCTAAACCATTTCAAAACCATTCATTGAAAACCATTTCAGAAATACATTTCACAATGCTTTATAAATACATTTTCTTTTTCCCAAAAAAAGGGAAAACCATAATTTCTCAAAAACCCATTTCCACACACACAAACTAATCAATCAATAAAGAAATTTCATTTTATAATACAACTTATAAAATCCAGTCCAACAAAGTTCATCCAACAAAGGTCAGATATAGAACTACCTACCTCAAAATCAATTTGCACATTCCCAAAATAGGATCCACCAATCAAGGAACAACACAAAGATGAAAAAAGAGGCCTTAAATCAATCCTCACATCTCAAAATTAATTTGATAATAAAAACAATTAGTCAATAGGTCAAATCATAATATACCTCAAGGAAACTTGCACACTACACTAAAACCAACACAAGGGTTAGCCTCCTAAGTGAGATCACAAAACGGATCTAGAAATGATCACGAACATAATCATCATAAATAAACATATCTAATAACGCAACAAAATAGTTCTATCTTGACCAATATAAATTAATAATTGGTAATATTACTCACTCAGATAAATTCACTGTAACTGCAATGGTGATCAATCGCTGAATGAAGTGAACTGAAAGCTGTGGAGGTTCGAAAATTTCTTGGGAAGTCCCCTAGGTTGATAGGGAATAATATTATGGTTTAATGAAAAATATATCCACCATGAATTTCCCTAAAGCCATAAGCTGTGAGATTCACATAGCTTGTAACCCCCATTAATGTTGTGTAAACCATGAAACCCAAAAATTCTAAAAAACACCATCACCTTGGGTTAAAATCATAATTTTTATCATTAAATGGCATGAAATATATTGAAATAATTTAAAATTATCACCCCTTGTACCTATTCCTGAAATCTATCTTTTGGCCAATAAATTTCATATATACTTTACATGGTGTGTAAAACATACACAGTGTGTAATAATTAAACGTTTTGTATTCCCCCATCACACAATAAAAACACCAGATTCTACACTAAAAACCCAAACCAACATTTAAATTATCTAAACTTATGGATAACCCAATAAATACTTCAACATGTTTATACCTGGAATTCAATAATTCAAAAAACATACATCCCAAAAAAATAGGTCAATTTATCCAGAAAATTATCTCAATTTCTTGGAGTCCCAAGACACATCCAAATAAAGAGGTAAATGAAATGAGAGAAGAGAAATACTAGATAGTGGTAATGGGATGTTAAAAATTAATATAAATGGAATGAATAATGTCAGAAATCATGATCTTTTCCATCAAGGCCTCTGCCAAGACATTATTCTTTCAATCAAAGTCATGGTGAGTACAACATTTTTTCATCAATGTCACAACCAAGACATCATTCTTATGTAGGCATAAAAAATACCCAAACCTTTTGTCTCATGATATGAACTGAAGCATTGAGGGTGTATATAATATCTTGACCCACCTGTCACTTCTTAAGTCCAATGCATTCACCATTTTAATGATATAAATATCTATTCCATGCATAATTAACCTTACTTAGTAATCAATAAGTATCTTCATTGTGATAAAAACATATGGAATTTCAATAATTTATTAGTAAATAAATTAAGATAATCCATCCAAATAAATAAGTATTATGGTTAAATAGTACTTAATAAATTTCATAGGTAATCAATAAACATTTATTTCAGAATAACAGTATATTAATTATCAATACTTCCCAAATCAATAATTATAATAGATTTATATGTAAAAATCCTAAAACTAACAATGTATAGAGTAATGGTTATATGGTTAACACAAAAATTACCCCAATCAATCAATGTATGGGTATCTAGTTGAATTCTATTTAATAAAATAAAAAATAGAGTACTCGAAGAGGAAAGGCATTGAAAAATAATCATCCCTATAGGAAGTGGATGGTTAAGAAAGGTAAAAGTAGTAATGGATTTTTTTGAGTATAATCCCACAAAGGAAAATAATATTAGAATATTTTGAAAGTAATCCGTGGATAATATATGCACCCAAAAAAGGAAACTAGTAGTGAATATGAACCATTTCTCAATGAATCAAAATTGAGATGCAAACACCCTTACGATAATGGTAAAGTAAGAATAAAAATAACATGACATGAAATTAAAATATAATAAAATGATATATATTCATTATACCAGGAGGAAATAGGGAATTTAATACA
The DNA here is from genome assembly GCA_963277665.1 of Viscum album. NCBI lineage: Eukaryota > Viridiplantae > Streptophyta > Magnoliopsida > Santalales > Viscaceae > Viscum > Viscum album. The sequence continues at coordinate 1,975,956,072 of OY728131.1, forward strand.
CTATATAAAATAAAATATGGTGCACAATATTAAAAAAGTCCCATGGAATTGAAAATAGAGAAAAAATAACAATTACATATTTAGAAAAATTTGAATCAAAACCCCTTGAAGGATTTCATTTAAAATGAAAACTTAAACACCATGAATACTATGAGTATCTTGATATAAAATATTAAAGGGTATTTTATATACTATACAAAATAAAACATGGTATATAATAAGTAAAATATATTAGGGGGTAAAAATTGTGATAAAAAACCATTAACTTAATTTCAAACTTCCACTAAAGCACATGATTATCATGTATATAAAATATTATTATCTTAATATTTTACTTCATTTATTTATTCATATATATTAACTTTTAAATAATTCATTTATGATCATTTATTATGAATATATTAGTTTGTTATAGCTTGTTTTCGTCATCGGGTGTCAGTAACTTTAATTGTTTCTTGCATGTTTTATAATGTAAACATTGATACTCATTATTTTATACCATTTTCATCATTACTATGTAATTTAAGGTTCTATAATAAATAACATAAATTTATTTATAAATATAGTCTATCATTCCATAAGTTTTTTATTTATGTTGCGTGAAAATGGAATCGATGTCGGATTATTTCTGAAATATTAGAAATCAAAGAGGATATACATAACCAAAATCAAATCATTATTTACTTATCTATATATTATATCATCAATAATTAATTTCTCATAGTCATCCATGATATTATTTTACATCATTGTACATATAGGTTGTTAGACCAACCCAAACATGAACGTATAATAATTAATTAATGATTATGGTTATGAAAGTGATTTATTTTTTAATAATATCATTATTATGGAATAATAAAGATATTATTTAGAAATTTTTAAATTTATTAATCATATTTTAATAAATTTTAATAAATAATAAATAAATTAGATGAAAATGAGATATGTTACTTCATGGAGGTGGTAGTTCGCACAACACATGATTAACATTTTTATTTCACAACGAATGGGAGGGAAAGATTGTGGATTATAATTTTTATATTAATAATCATAATTATATTATATATTTCACATTTATTCTTCAAATAAATCCTTATAACTATATAATAGAGGTAGGGGTGAAAATAGATTATGTCTCTTTGTGTGGGAAATAGTCGACATAAACACACGATCAACGTTCTCTTATTTTTCTAAGTGGATTGGAAGGAATAAATAATGGTTGATCCATTAATATAATTACACTTAATTATATAAATAATAATTATGTCATTATATTAATATGTTTAGGATAATTTTTTTAGATAAAAAATAAGGAGATAAGGAAAAGGATTAAGTAATACCCACTTTGGGACCATGAACTTTCTCTTGAAAGAATCCTTGGAAATGAATAGATTATGATAAGTTATGGTGAACATGGGTTTTTTGTTCTACAAGGGGCTTTTATTATAGTAATGTTATGTATTTTTCATGTAAATTTCAAAAATTATGTGCAAATTTTATAGGTTTGGAGTGATACCCTTTTATAAGTGATGAAAATGGAACTTCCGTGTGCACCGATTATTTTTTAACAATCGTATGACATAATTCAAGGGTAAATGGTTAAAAAATCAATAAATAGTGTATTCTGGGTTAATATAAGGTATATAAATAATATTACACTCATTTTCACACATTTTTGAAAAAAAATCAAGTCATTTATTATTAGTATTTTACTTTTACCTTTTTCTTGTTTTTACCTTAGTAACTACTTTGTAACTAAGTGATTTATGTTTTACTAAAAATATAAGATATAAAATTATAAAAAATGTGGGTGTTAAAAACCTAAGTTTAAACTCTATATAATCTAATTCAATTGAAATATAATCGAAAATTTACTTTAAATTTAAAACATTTAATATATATAAAATTTATTTTATAGAAAAATGTTGTTTTCACCATTAATTGTTATTAATATTATATAAAATTAATTACCAATTAAATGAGTGAAAAAATATGTATATACATGTGAAAAAATAATATCATTTTCATTATTTACTAGATAAAAAATTTACAACATTAATAAAAAAATTATTTTAAAATAACACTTTCACCATTATCATTATCGTTAACTTTAATCTTAGTAATCATACTTTAATGCCAAAAATGAAATTAAAATTATTACATAATATGAAAGTTATGATTTAAAATATAATATCCATTTCTTTCGAATTATTTTCCATAAGTTATGAAAACTAATTTTTAATATAAGTGAATAAAAATAGTTTTTAGAGTAAAATATTACTTAACCATCCAAAATATTAAACCTGAGTTTTATCATATCAATATAGTATTTTTAAATGATATAATTTACTTTATAAATATATATTTTCATATAAGAGTGTTTCATAAAGTTTAAATTCATTCTTTTATTATTATACTTTCATAAAAGTGACGGTATTAGCTAAATCAATTTTTTTTACTATTCACATAAAAATAAATTATTTCAAGAAAAATCCCAAAATTTTATCTTAAGCTAATATTTTTATTATGAATCCCAAAATGAATTTAATTTTGTCAAATTTAAATATCAAATTTTGAGAATTTAACTTTTAAATGAAAAAAATATACAATGAAAATTGTTTTTATAGGAAAATAACATTTAAAAATATTAACTATTCTTATTATTATTTACTATCAATTCTAATAAAATTTTCTGTTAGAATATTATTTATATCATTAATATCTTATATATATAATATATTTAGTATCTTAAAATTAAGTATATAAAAGTAAATTATATTTTTAAGAATAAATCAATATTATTATTCATTTAGCTATGCTAATTGAATTTTATCAATGCATTAGTTTTAATAATGACCTTTATTTAAATTTATATATATATTTCATAATTCAGTTACCTCTATTTTTACTCACCGATTCTATGGTTATATTTTAAGGGTTATATATTCTATCATGGTTTGTTCTGGTGTGATGTTTTATGTATCACATGATGCCAGACATATTAGGTCTTAAAGGAATATTTAATTTAAAATCTCATGGTGTTACATTCTCCCCCTAAATAAATTTCATCCTCATAATTTTAATTATCACTTACTAAAAAATTATTCATGGGGATCTAAAAGATATAAATAACTCAAGATATAATAAAAAATGATTAGTCTAACTTCAAATATAAGGTATGACTAGAAAACACATCTTTTCTCCTCGTCGTGTTAATAAATTTATTCATATTCCCTTTGTAACTTGTTTCATTATACCCCATTTTCCAACTTAAATCATCTTCTAGTTACTTTGAGACATTCATATTAGTGATTATTGCTACACATTTTACATGAATGAAATTTAATCTCCTTTATTTCATCATCTTCATCATCTTTATTTGGGCATCAACCATTACAAAAACCAAAAGAAGTTAATCGTGAGTGATGAAGAATTAACACCATAATAGAATTATTGTATAAAAAATTTATCCTCAAAATGATTTAATATTTTAAATAATTAAATTATATTTTTTTAACCTAAATAACTCAAAGTTCAATCATGGTTTCATTTGGTTGAGTTATCTCATATTCCTTAACCTAATTACATAACATAATTAATCCTTCATAATTACTTGTAAAGATAATTTGATTAGAAAAATCAATCCACCTTGACTGTCTTTATACGTGTTCAATTTTTAGTCCACTCATTTTGAACTGAGTGGAGATATGTTTAATTATCAAATATCCTTTTTCAGGGTGATTATCTTGATGTGAATTTGTGACACAACAACATCCACTTTCCAGTATCCATATAGGGATGTAATTTCTAGTATAACCCCACAATATCTAATTTTACAAAAAAAATATGATGATATCATGTACTTAGAATTATCCCTTATAATTATCTGAAGGTTTATTAATAAATGCCTCTTATCCTAATCCCTAAACACTAAAATATTCACTACTACCTCAACCAATTTGTACCTTTGAAATTATGATAAACCTTAATTTATCAACCATTGATGAAATTTATAACTAATAAATTATCTAAAAATAATGACAACCCAATCTGTAAATTTATCTAAACCACTCTTTGATACTAACTATGATTCCATAGACCCGTACTCCTAGGATATAGTGTGAATGAATGCATATTTTACATATCGTTTTCAAATGAACTGAAGGGACACAATTATAACAATCAATAATTACTATATCACTAATAAATATTGAGTTACTTATATTTGAAGTAACTTTTAGTTTTAGAGTTTTAAATATTTGGAAAAAACTTTTAACTAAAAAATCCCATATCTTTCATATCAAATGGACATTTTTATTATTATATAAGAAACTGTATAATCCGTAATATTTATTCAACAACTCCCACAAAATTATTCACATGGGATGCTCTTCTATACACATCATGTGTAATAAATTTCCTAATAACTAGAGGAAATGGAAACATAAAAAGGGTTAGATAAAATTCTCAGTATGGAAAAATGTTTATTAGAAGTTATCAAGGAATAAACATGGCATTAATAATATATAAGGAAACAAATGATAATCCAAAAATTCCACATAACTAATAACATAAGCAAAAAAACAAATCCACGGATGAGAAAACAATATAAATAATCACATGGATAATAGTAATTAAATTCATGGTGATTGAATTAATAATACAAGACATCTTGATCTTTACCATCTGGGCCTCGGCCTTGATGTTATTCTTTTCATCAAGGCCACATCCAAGACATCATTCTTTCCATGACTGTAGAAACCAAGACATCATGATTGATTTGGGTAAACACAAACCAAATAACCAAACCAATTTATCTCTTAAGGACAACTAATGTATTGAGGGACTATATAATAACAAGCACCACCCTCTACTTCATTTTTTATAGTGCATTCACCATGTGAATGATATGAATATCAATTGAATGAATAATCAACTTTACATAGTTATAAATAAAAATCCATATTGAGATACAAATATATGGAATTTCCAAACTCCTCTAGTCAATAAATGAATATAATACATCTAGGTAAAGAAGGTGCATGGTTAAAAAATACATAATTAATTTTTTTGGGTAATGAATAAATATCCATAATGGAATAAAAAGAATATTGGTTATCAATATTTTCTCAATCGACAAGTAGAATTTATTTCTATCTAATCACCCTTAAACTAGAATTTTATAGTGTAATGGGTATACAGTTAAGCCAATAATTTCTCCAATAATTCAATATATTCATATCTAGGTGAATTCCCATTAAATAAATGAAAAATAGGGTATTCATAGAGGAAAGACGTTGTAAGAAGAATCATCCCAATACACAGTGAATGATTATGAAAGACAAAAGAAGTAATTCATTTCTAAACGTTTAATCCTAAAAAGTAAAATAGTATGATTGGGTTTTTAAATTAATCCATATCCAATATATAATCCACAAAAATGAAATAGTTGGGGAGTACGAATCATATCTCAATAAAGCAAAATTGAGATGCAAACACTCATACAGTAATGATAATGTAAGAATCAAAATAAAATACCATGAAATTAAAATATAATAAATATAAAGGTATTAATTATACATTAAGTCCATAGGGTAGTGAATACATGATAAAAAAATAAAATATGGTGTAAAATATCAAACATGTCCCATGAAATTTAAAATAAATGCAAATAACACATCTGAATTTAGAAATATTTGATTCAAAATCCATCGAAGGAAATAATTTCAATTGAAAATATGAATACAATTAATAATGTGAGTATCATAATAAAAAATATTATATGTGTATTAGATACACTATAAAAAATAAAACATAGTGTGTAATAAGAAATGTCTCAAGGGGCGAAAATAGAGACAAGAAACTCTTACCTAAATTTCTGGCTTCCACTAAAGTTCTTGAATCTCTGGTATAAAAAATAACTATATTAATATTATATTTTATATCATTATTCATATACATTTCATTTTATATACTTAATTTATTATTATTTATTAGGAATATATTAGTTAGTTGTATCTTATTTTTACCATCAGGTGTTAGTAGCTTTAATTGTTTCATGCATATTTTATAATGTTGATATTGGTACCCATTCATTGATACAAATTTCATAATTCATATATAAATTAAGTTACTATAATATATCATTTATATTTATTTATAAATCTCTTATATCATTCCATAAATGTTTTATTCATGTTGCGAGAATATGGAACCAGTGTCGGCTTATTTCGATAATTTAAGCGATCGAAGATGATATTTTAATAATAAGTTAAATATTTGATATAACCTTTCTAAAACCAAAATAAAATAATTATTTAACTAGTTATATATTTTATAATAATTAATTATGTTCTCAGAATCATCCATGATATTATTGTATATCATTTTTCATGTTGGTGGTTAGACTGACCCAAACATGAACTTACCATACTCAATGGATGGGTATAGTTATGAAAGTGGTTTCTTTTCGAATAATATTATTATTACATAATTATAATGATTTTATTTAGATATTTCTAAGTTTAATAATCATATTTTCATATATTTTAATAAATAATAAATAAATTAGATGAAAATGAGATACATTACTTCATGGAGGCGGTAGATCGCACAGCACACAGTAAACGTTTTTATTTCTCAAAGATTGAGAGTGAAAGAAGATGTATTATAATTTGTATATTAATAATAATATTTTAATTAAATATTTTATATTTATTCTATAATTAAATCCTTATAACTAGATAATATTGGTGGTGGTGAAAAAAGAAATACATCGCTTTGTGGAGGTGGTATTCCACCCAAACACACTATCAACGTTCTTTTGTTTTTCTAAGTGTTGATGGGAAGGAATAAATAATGGGTTTTAAATTAATATAATAACACTTAAGTAAAATAATTATATTGATATCATTATATTACTATGGTTGGGATAGTTTTTGAAAATATAAATTAAGATGAAAATGATAAGGTTTAAGTATTACTCTCTTTGGGGCCTTGAACATTCTCTTGAAAGTGTCCCTACAAATGAAGGGATTAGGATAACTTATGTTGACTATGAGATTTATTTCAGGATATTTAATTCTAGGTGACTCCAATTTTTTAGGTTTTCATGGAAATTTCAAAGATAATGTGTAACTTTGAGAGTGTGGGAGTGATCCCCTTATATAAGTGAAGAAAATGGAACTTCGTGAACTCCCATAAATATTCAATAATGGAATGAAACTATTTAATTGTTAATTGTTCTAAAAGTGATAAATAATGGATTTATTGGTGACATAAGGTTGATAAATCCTCTAAAATTCATTTTCAGACATGTTTTAAACATGATTCAAGTCATTTATACATATGTTTTAACTTTTTCTTTTTTTTATTTTAACCTTGGTAACTAGTTCTTAAAAAAGTAATTCATGTTTTACTAAAAATATAAGATTAAACCTATTATAAAATTTGGGTGTTATGATAATAAATTTAATATCTTTATAATATAATTAAATTTTCAAATAAAAAATTTATTTTTAAATTAAAACATTTAATATATAGAAAAATTGTTTTGTAGAAAAATGTTTGTTTTCTGGTAAGTGTTCTTAATATTATATAACATTAATTCCTAATTAAATGAGTGATAGAATATTTTTATACACGATAAAACATGATATATGAGTATTTATATAAATTTTATAATTTTAAATATTTAGATAAAAATTACACAACATTAAAAAAATATTTGAAAATAACACTTTCACCATTATCATGGTCATTAACTTTGATCATAGTAATCATACATTTATACATAAAATTAATATGAAATTAATAAATAATATGAAAATTTTTATCTAAAATATTAAATCCAAATTTTTTATTTAGTTTTTTATGTGAAGAAAACTAATTTTTAATATAAGCGAATAAAAATAGTTTTTAGAGTAAAATATTATTTAATTTTCCAAAACATTAAACATGGGTTTAATAAATTAAACATAGTGTTTCAAAATGTTTTTTTTACTTTATAAGTATATATTTAAATATAAAAATTTTTCAAAAACATTTAAGACATACTTGTACTGTGATAATGTCATAAAAGTTATAGTATTAGTAAAATGAGTGTTTTCTTACTATTCACCTAAAAATGATTTATTTTAGAAAAATCCAAAAAACATATCTTAGGCTAATATTATTATACTAAATAAAAAAATAATCTCCTTTTTTCAACTTCAAATTCTAAAATTTGGTAATTTATCTTTTAAATGAAAATATAAATATATATCAAAAATTGTTTTCATAAAAAATAACTTTTTAAAATATTAACTATTGTTATTCTTATTTCCTATAAATTACTAATAAAATATGGATTTGACATATTATTAATATAAATAATATATTTTGTCCATAATATACATAGTTTCTAAAAACTAAGTGCATAAAATTCAATTACATTTTAAATCATAAATCAATATTATTAGTTATTTAGCTACAGTAATTAAATTTTATCAATACCTTTGTATTAATAATGACCTTTATTTTTATTTCTATATATATTTCATAATTATGCTACCTCTATTCTTACTCTCTAATGATATGGATAAATTTTAATGGATACATATTGTTTCATAGTTCTTTTAGGTTCAATTTTTTGTGTATTATATTCTATCAGCCATATTAGGTCTTAAAGGAATATATAATTTAAAATATCGGGATGTTTAACCTCCTCAATCATTGATACAAGTGTCTCTAATAAATTTCAAATCATTGGAATAATCAATGTAAGGGTCTAAACTAACACTAATATCCCTCTTCATCCTATTTCTTTTATAGAAGGGGTGTGATCTCGTATTCCCTAACTCTTGGGCTTATAGAATTTGTTAAATCAATCTATATTCCTTTCATCTAGTCAACATAGTAATTTGTCTTTAGTAAATAAAAGGTAAAACACATTTTCCACTTACAGATTAATCCATCCTTCAATTAAAGTAACTTAATACCTATTTTTATTTATTTATAGGGTTGTTAGAAGATCATAGTGATGGTGTACCCTCCCTCACTTGATTTCAAAGGATTACTCTGTAGTTATTTTAGAAGGTGAAATCCTTTATCTCTCATACTCATAGAGTTATATCCTAGAAATATACTAAATCAAAGAAACCCAAACAAAAATAAAGTGTTTCCATATAATATTCTTTTTTAAAATTATCTTGTGAAAAAATGGGTGGTTTGACTATTTTTTGTTACACTTTCCTAATTAACATGCCTTTCCATGATTAATATGTCATGTGTTTTTTTATACACTATCTAGACATGATTATTGTTTAATTTATTCCTAATTTGATATATAAAAGATATAATTATTTTCTATATTTTTATAAACAAAAAATTAAAGTGTATTTTGAGTTTCTAGCTCATGCTTACTTTTTTGGAATGTCATAGTACTTAAAATTTTGTTAGCTATCCATGTTTGTCATGTTTTAACCTAGATAAATGTTGTATATGAGATTGAGAAAGTACCCATGTGTTGATGAACAAATGGGTGGAATAGGATGGGCTTGAAATTCCATGGTTGTAGTGTACGCTTTCCCTTATTCATGAAGGGATAGGATGAAATATTTCCCTGGATCTAGTATACATGATTCCCTTTTACCTGATAATATGGTTATCTAGGGACCTAACTTCTTTTACTCACATTTATATATATACATATATGTATTATATATAGGGGTGATAAATATCGCCCTTCGGGATGAAACTGATACGTTATTTCATATCTTAAGTTAATACTGAAGCAGGTAATTGTTGTATCTAACCACCCAGTGTTGGGTATCATGAGTTAAAGCTTGTATACCTATCAAATAACATCAATAAAGTATAATGATTGTTTAATTTTATTATTTAACTTATCGTGTATTGTTTTTTTCACACACTTTAGTTAATGAAATGTGGTTAAAGAGTGGGGTGGCATCAACCAAATGTATATTGATATACTCATGACCTATATGTGTCCATATGGAATGTTTGTAGATGTTGTTATATATGATCTATATAAGGGAATGGCCCATTAGTGTGAGAAATAGTCATGTGTAAATTAGATATCAATGGATCAGTATTTTAAAAAAATTATGGATAGATGGGTTGGACACAATTGGACAAACCTAGGAGTTTTTAATGAAGTGACATTCTTTTGGATTCTATATTTTGGTTACTTAATCTTCATGTGTCCATCACATTATGTAAGCTTTTTTTTCTTATATATTCACCCTTTGTGTACACTATATGGATGTTTTGGATATATTTATCATGGGAATACATGTACATGTACTGATTTTATAATCTCTTACTTTAATAGTATCTAAAAAGTTTCGCCTTTTCTAAATGTCTATATTATAGTCACCCATGCCTATTAACCCCATGTTTCATGCTAGAATTATGAATCATCTTGATATTTTAATATCTACAAATTGATTCATTCTCAAGTATGGAAAACCAACTCCCTTGCTCACTTATATCTAAAAACCCTTGATGTTTACACCAGCTTCAGGTGATTAGGAGGTGAACCTAAGGTGTTGTGGTTACCCCACCCATTACCATTCATGTAATATTTTTAGGTTCATTACAAAATGATGTAATATTAGTCTTAGGAATATTAGATATGGGACTAAATGAAGATAGGATATTTTAAATTCAATAAGTAACTTGTAAATATGATAGATTGGCATAATTATGGTGGAATAATGAGTTACCAAGGGTTGTCCAGGATATCTTTTTCTTTCTTCATCTATTGAGTCTATCTGAAATCATTGAGTCCCATGTATCATGTTAGGTTTTTATGGGTAGGAACTGGTATGATAACGTGAAATTTCATGTTCTTTCCTATGCTTTTTAATATTATAGTTGGATTGAATTGATGATCCATATTAACTAAAACATCAAAAATAAATAAATAGAATTTTACCATATATTTATTATTAATGACTAGGTTAATGTGTTTTCATAGTTGATTAATTTTATTGGAAAGTCTCTTTTACTTTGATATCTCTCTTTTCTCCTATATACTTAAATCATACCCTTATTTGATCTTAAATGATATTTTTTATGTGAAAGGAATCTTAAAGAATTATGAAATTTATTTTAAAATGAATATAATTTTAATAACCATGTTGGGGGAAAGAGGAATGGGGTTAGACATAAATTTGTAGTGCAATATGGGAAATTTGGGCTATATTATATTAGGAAGATAAAATTTGATATTATTATTTACTTTATTGTTGAGTATGCCTCCTGGATGACCACTTCCTATTGTATATAAAGGTCAAAGTGAGAATTCACCACCAACATGACCTACATTTGATCATCAATTTTAGAATAATCTTTCTAAATTACTTCATACTATCAGTCAAGGATCTCCATGAAAGAAACCAACAACCTATTATGTTATGAGATAATTTTAATTCCATCATCCTCTGAACTTTTAGTGTGGTGTATCTCCTTGGGAGGATGAGAAATGGATTGATTTTCTTCAAAATATTTTTAAATGATTGACACCTCAAAGAAAAACCATGTCATATTAGGCACCTATATTCTAGAAAGGGATGCAAGATGATGTTAGGATGCCATGATCAAGGATAAGAAGGATCAGGGCCTTACATGGAAGAATTTAAAAGATCTATTCTTTGAGAAAATATACCCGGGATCTCAAGATCAAGTAAATGATTCAGAATTCATGGAACTGAGGTTATGATCATTGTATATCATGGATTACACTTCTAATTTTACTAATTTAATTTGGTTCCCTTTACCTGATAAGTTATGAATAATAATCATCCAGGTGTCTTGATATGGGTTATAAAGAGACATTGTAGACTCAGGTGATGTATTTTAACATGCCAACCTTCTCTAAGGTAGTAAAGAAAATAATTATCACAAGGTTAGGAACTAAAGTAAGATCCACAATGTGTGTCTCACTTTTTGGTTGAAATATAGGTGGTTGAACATCTAGTTGTCAAAATCAACAACGGGAGAAGATGAGTCGGGGTTTTTCTCACTATGGTAGGCAAATAAGTGGTGTACCTTTATCCCTTACACAGGTAGATATTAGGTATAGTGTTTTCATTATAAGCACTCAGAATATATTAAACCTAACTAAACCTTCAATCTAAAGTAGTATTACATGTGTTTCCAATATAGTCATCTATAGTGATTCTACCAAATAAGCGTAACTGAAAGTATCGAGCAGTGACCCCAGCTGAGACAGATATCTTAGGAATAATAAGCTACTTAGTATACTATCAATGGCTAACCACCTTCTAGGAGATCAATTTTGGGAGGACAATGTGGTCATTAGGGCATCTTGGCTAGTGTGAAATTATTTGTATAGAGATATTCTCCACAGGGACAATGTGAAGAGTTAAGTGGTGTATATGCCATGAGGCACCCCTGCCATTGAGGTCGGAGAAGATTCATCTATTTTAAAAGGTAATACCCAAGTATTTATTAGTTTATCATTCACTTTATTTCTAAAAATTGTTTTAAATTCATTCATGTATATGCAATTTCCATCTCTTCTTGAACATTAAATGGAAGTATATCTTGTTTTTGTAAGTCCACTAGTGCAGAAAAAAAATTTTACGTTGGTTATTTTTTATTTTTTACATCGGTTTTTGGCCAACATTATTGTAGGGTATATTATAAATATTATTTTTTACGTCGATTATTTTAAAACCGACGTAAAAAAACATAAATCTGAAGTGTTTTTCACATTGGTTCCTAAAAAACGGACATGGAAAATGCTTTGGAGTCATGATTTATTATATCAGTTTTGAAATAACCGATGTTGTATATACTTTATTACATCAGTTATTACATAATCGATGTAATAAACTACACCTCTGAAGAGTTTTTCATGTCAGTTATTTAAAAACCGATGCAAAAAACAATTTTACCACATCGGTTATTTTTATAACCGACATGATAAACTAGTCTTCCAATCCTTTTTTCACGTCAGTTAAACAATAACCAATGTGAAAACATGTATACTATGTCAGTTATAAAATAATTTACGTAAAAAAATATTCCAATGAATTTATTATGTTTTTTATTTCATAAGAGATGTAAAAAAACATTCCCATGCATTTGTTACATCGGTTTTAAAATAACCAACATAAAAACCAATTTTTTTAATGAAATCGTTCAACCATTACTATGCCCTGCCAAAGAAGACCTGAAACAAGCAAAAAACATACCAAAAATAGACCAAAACCAGACCAGAATACATACCAGAAAAAAATCAGAACTAGACCAAAACAAGAAGAACCAAGAAAAATTAAATAGTCACATACATAACATTCAAAACTTACAATGTCAACTAAAAAAACCTAAAACCCCATGGACAGCCCCCCCCCCACTGGACCCCCCCCCCCAGGCACCCTCCCAACCCCTTAACCCCCCCCCCCCCACCCTCTAGAAATCCCCCCACCCCCCTTGGCAGCCCCCCCACCTCCTGGACACCCCCACCTCCTGGACACCCCCACCCCGAGACACCCCCACCCCCTGGGCCCCCCCAACCCCTGGACACCCTGGACGCCCCCTAGACAACCCCCCCCCCCCCCCCCCGCACCACCTGGACACCCCCACCCTACTGGACAACCCACCCCCTAGACAACCTCCCACACCCCTGGAAACACCCCAACCCCCTGGACACCCCCACCCCCCTGCACAGCCCCCCCACCCCCTGGACACCCCCCCCCACACCCCCTGGACATCACCCCCCACCCCCATGGACACCCTCCCCCCACCCCATGGACACCCCCCCCCCCCACACACACACACACACCCCACCACATCCCCTAAACACCCCCCACCCCACCAATAGACACCCTCCGACCCCCCCACCCCCTAGACACCCCACCCCCTGGACCCACCCCACCCACCCTCCTAGACACCCCCCCCCCTCTGAACACCCTCCCCCCCCCATGACACCCTAGAAACCCCCACCCCCTTGACACCCCCTGGACACCCCCCACCCCTGGACACTGCACTGGACAGCCCCCCCCCCCCCCCCACCCCCACCCCCTATACACCACCCCCCACCCCCACACCCCTGGACCCCCCCACCCCACCCCACCCCACCCCCTGGATAGCCCCTACCCCCTGGACACCCCTCCCCCACCCCAACCCACTGAACAGCCCCCCCCCCCCCCCCCCCACCCCCTGGATAGCCCCCCCCCCCCCCCACCCTCCTGGACACCCTCCCCCCCCCCACCCTCCTAGACACCCCCACCCCCTGGATACCCTCCCACCCACCAAACACCACCCCACCCCACTGGACATCCCCCCCACCCCCTGGACACCCCCCCACCCCCTAGAAAGCCCTCCACCCCCTGGACAGCCCCCCACCCCCTAAAACACCCCCCCCCCCCCCCCCCCACCCCACCCCGGACACCCTCCCACACCCCTGGAACCCCCCCCCCCCCTGGACAGCCCCCCACCCCCTGGACACCCCCCCCGCACCCCTAGAAAACCCCCCATCCCCTAGACACACCTCCCACCCCCTGGACACCATGGACACCCCCACCCCCTGACACCCCCCCCCCCCCCACCCCACCCCTAGACAACCCCCCATCCCCTAGACACACCTCCCACCCCATGGAAACCATGGACACCCCCACCCCTATACACCCCCCCTGGATAGCCTCCACCCCCTAGACACTCATCCCCCACCCCCTGGACACCCTCCCACACCCCTAGAAACCCCCACCCCCCTATACACCCCCACCCCCTATACACCCCCCCTGGACAGCCCCCCACCCCCCTGGACACCCGCCCACACTACTGGAAACCCCCCCACCCACCCACCCCACCCCCCTGGACACCCCCCTGGACAGCCCCCACCCTCTTTACAGCCCCCCACCCTCCTGGACACCCTCCCATCCCCTGGACAGCACCCCCCCCCTAGACACCACCCCACCCCCATGGACAGCCCCCCCAACCCCCGTAACCCCCCCAACCCCCGTAACCCTCCCCCCCCCCCCAACGCCCACCCACCCACCCCCTAGACACCCCACCCCCCATGAAACCATTACTATGATATGCCAAAGTATGAAACAAGCAGACACCAGACCAAAATCAGGCCAATACTAGACCAGAATCCATACAATAAAACCATCAGAACTAGACCAAAACAAGAAGAACCAGAGAAAAATTAAAAAATCGCATATATAACATTCAAAACATAAAATTTACAAAAAAAATAAACATAAATCCAATCAAAAAAACTACCAAATATACAATTATAATTACAATATTAAAAATTACATTTTAAACTACAAACAAACTAAAATCCAATCAAACCTATAAAATAATTTGACCATTCCACTGGTAAGTGTTTAACCTCTTGAGCACTATAGGGTTGAGGGTCATCAAATATATAAAAATTAAAAGTATAGTAGTTAACATATATAATGAATAAATCAAATGAAATATTATGGAAAAGTTTAAAAGGAAATCTTACCAGTTCAAAGTTCACAAGTGTTCACATTTGTAATTATTTCATACATAAATATTAACATATAATATACGCATTCGATGAAGCCTTGTTTTTCATGAAAATTATGTTTAAAAGACTGTAAATTAAAAATATTATTTTTATGTAATACAATAAAAAGTACAAATTATAAATGGATATTTACATTTACTTTTATATATTTGATCTTTTCACTCTTTTTCTTTGTGTTTTTTCGAAAGTAAACCCATCCCTGTTAGAAAATAATACGAACGGGATGAAATTAAAATTCATTATAATATAAACAACTATTAAGAAATTAACTTACTTTTCCACATAATCTTATAACTTCCCCACACATCTCCATGGACATAGCATATCCAATAAAGTGTTTTCTACCTTGGACAAAAAAACACCTAACATCCAATGATCACTAATATAAAAGAAAATTTAAGGTTAGTGGTTTTTTAGGTTAAAATATATTGAACACTTTGTTAGATATATGTTTCATACCTCTCACAAAAGGCATCATCCAACATTGTGTGACTATATTCTGTTCAAATCTTTTATCAATATAAAGTGTTCTTTGTTCCTCATCCAATGCATGTGCTTCAGGGGAAATCAAATGTGGGTCCATGAATCCATATTCATCTATCCGTTCATTATTCTCACATATTTTATAAAGCTACCAAATACAAAACAGACATAAGTATACATTTTTAATATATATAATGCAGGGAAAGGTGTTAAGACTTACAATGAAAAAATATGCACCACATTTATGCCCAACTTATCTCTAATAACAAGCTCCATGATATCATTTTTCACAATCCCCATATTTATTGCATGTCCACAAACATGAGATTCTATTGGAAACTCATAATGATCTGCCATCAAATTTGATATCTTGACAATCTGTCAAGACTACTACAATTTGTATCTGATTTCATATCCATTTGTCTTTGTTTTTTTCTATACAGTATTTCTTTACCTTTGAAGTATTCCTATAAAAATAAATATAAAAAATATATTATTTTTCAAATTTTAAAAAAACGTTAATAAAAAAATAAATAAAAGATAAAACATACATACCTCAAGGGTAATGAGTCGCAGAAGTCTGGATGGCCAAACTAAAAAGTGGTTGATACTATGTACAACTATCATTACCTCATCTATAAATAATGGTACTCGAGCTGATATATCTATAATATCTTGTATAGTGACCCTATGATTCTCTACCTCTAGTTGTTGATGATGAAATGTATCTCCTATACAATATACCATCCCATATGAAACTATATGATGTTTAGGATCATCAATATACAACTCAAAATAAGTAGGAATCTATGGAAGAGGAGTAGGATAAAAATGGGGTCCGCAGGCTAAGGTGGGGGAGTGGGATCTACTAGAGGAGGTGGAGGATAAATAATGGGGTCTGTAGGGCGCGGTGGAGGAGTGGGAGCTACAGTCTGAAATTGTCTTTTTATGTATGCAAATATATACTGTACCAGCGCTCTAATATTTCCCTCCATCGTCATGTTAATATTATGAACTTCAGCCTCCAAGGATTTTATTTTTTTATAAACACCCTCAATGGAAGAAGTTGAAGAACCTGGAAACACTTTTCTTACCGATACACCTGTCGGATATCCTCATACACGATTGGGGTGTTCAGGATTTCCCAATGCTGCAGATAAAATATCTTTCCTCCCAGTAGCTGTAATGTAATGCCCTGACCCCAGTTACCCAGAGTCGGTGCATTATTACATAACATTGTCATGATCACACAAGATCAAGTCTCGAAAGAGTGATTGGTTTAGTAGCCTTGGAATAACTAGATATATTCATAAAGTTTACATTACATCATAAAGTGAAAACTACAACAACATCTTGTCTACACACTAATATCCCCTTATACTATCCCTGAAGGTCATTCATAAAATACTTCTTCAAATCCTAGGAAAAATAAAATAGATAAAGGGGAGAGCTCAAAAGCCCAGTAAGGATAACAATATAGCGGAAACTTTCATAAATAAGCATAAACATTTAAGGCAATGTATATCTAAAATAAAAGCCTTTTAAACTTGAACTTCAGCATAATAGGGAAAAAATAAAATGAAATAATTTCATTTACTTATTTACAAGGATATTCTACTAGTCGAATAATCACATACAATATCAATAACCACTTTCATAATGATGGAATGCATAATATGAGACTATCATAACCACATAGTCAAGGCCTCGTGCCAAGACTACAAATAATATTTTGTCAAGGACTTGTGCCAAGACACTAGTTTGTATCTTAAGACTTACCGATGCATCGAGGAGCTATATAGGGCTCCACCTGTCACTTATTTAGTCCAATGCATTCCTCATATGAACATGTTTAAAAATAACAAAAACATTCGTATTAAAACTAGCATAAAAAATTTCAATACTTTCTCCATAAACCATGAATGGTATAAAAATAACACATCCACATTAAAACATATCACAAAACCTTCAATACAATATGGAAGTTTTGTATCATAATAAATCAACTTCAAATAAGCTTAAAATCCATCAAAGGATGTTGACATAGATGAAATCAAAACTATTTGAGAGAAATATATATTTTTTGAAATCATTTAAAAGTCACATAATTATAAAATAAAAAATTTACTTTGAAAATATCCTTATAATATTGTAAGGGAAGTTTCTAAGATTTTATAACGGCATAAAATAGCTGCACCCACCGTATAAGTTAAAAAAATACATTCTTACCGTAATTATGTCAAAAAGGTTAAAAAGGACCTTGTTTGGCGAACGACAGAAAGATTCCTTTATAAAACTCTTATAAAAAGTCAAAAAAGGGTATAAATGACTTTAACCCATATTCTGTAAAATAGTAAGAATGTTTTGAAATACATTTTTAAGAAACATGAATGTGGATGATAAAGAGGTCCCAGTAGATAATTACATATAAACAGCCTCGGATAATGAAGAGATTGTGAAATAAACCCCTACCTTGTAATTTTCCTTGGTTGATGGTAGGTTAAACTCCTATATAATGGTGAAATAATTTTTATTAAATTATAAAAGAATCATATATATTAATATGATATCATATATGATCTTTTAACATTGCTTTGTTAATAAAATCTTAGTATTATCATCGTTTCGGGTGTTAACTTGCTCGTTTTCTTTTATATGTTTTGTTACATAAGTCATATTTATTATGGATAGGTTGTATCATATTCATATCTAGAATGATATTAAGTCTTTAAACATTATTTTTGACCATCAAATGAAAATTATTCTTGAATGGATACGATGGGGAATGAATCTTATCGCGTTCGTGGAGACGGTAGTCCGTACGTACGCACGAACGACAATATCATTATTTTGATATAAAAATAATATATAATTGGGTGGTATATCATATATACAGAATCATTATTATGTTATATTTATTATTTACATGAATTAAACATCATTATTATACCCATTTAAATAATAATGTATTGAATAACAATTACACCACGACGTGGAGACGGTAAGACGTACATACGCACGTATGGTGACATGTCATTCAAGGGATGGATAGAATACTGAATATGGTTGTAACATATTTATAATAACATCATAGTATATAGGAGATACTGGAGTTATTATTTTAGAATATAAATAACAAATAAAGAAGAAGTTGAAGAAGAAAGGAACTTGAAAGTGGGTGGTGAAAACATTACCTCTTCTTCGGGTTCTTCTTTTTGATTTGATCAAAAGGGATACTTATATTGCCTTTGTGATCAAACTAAGGCCTCTAGGTTGAAGTGATGGAATTTGGGAGGATATTTGTGTAGGGTTTTTCCGAACCAAAATGCTTTTAAGGTGTGAATAATTGGTTATAAGTGGTGTCCTTTTATAAGGGGGGAGGGGCTCTTTAGGAAAAATTTAAAGTATTATTTTATAATAAAGTCATATTCGGTTTCTAATGGCTCCAAAGTGGATTATTCAAAGTATAAGGTGGGTATGGGTATAAATCATTTCAACCAATAGATTTTAGAAAGGTTTGGGTCATTATATTAACCTTATCTTTTAGTTTTCACTCTTAGTTAATTAGTTTGACACTTACCATGTCACTTTGTATTTTTATATTATATAGTTAATAAACTTACTATATACATACAAGCGACCCCAAAGTGGTACATTAATGATACACCAATCATGATATAAGTCCTTTGGCCGAACCTTTTATTTTTAGGAATTAAATATCAATTAATAATATAATATTTGTTTTAAAAACTCTTTTATGTCAATTTTGACAATATTGGGTATTTTGCTTTTGATAAATTCATAACATCATTATTACTTAAAACCTAATTCATTAAATCAACTATAACATGTCATAATAACCTATTAAATTCGTGTAATTCATTAAAAGTCTCAAATTATATTTATTTAGGTATTTATAATATCAATTATTTTAATATTTCACTAATAAGGTAATTACTGCGTCATCATTGTGTCATAAATAAATTAAATTATTTAATGTCTAAAAATTATAAATAAAATATCATTATGTATGAAATATTTTTATATTTCTAATGAATATTTATAATAGAATTTATCTTATGTATAACCCTATATTAAAAATGTTTTAGTAATTAAACTTTGATTTTAACTCTTTTAACTCTTCTTTGAATTAAATAATAATAAATGTCCTAATCTAATCCAAGTGGACCTAAATGATAATATTTTATTCCTAAGGTTTTTTTTGGTCGAGATAAACCTGTCCAATAGAATTATGATATGTTTTAGGGTACTATTAATATCATTTTTACCCTTAATTACCCTATTTACTTTTTATCGTGGTAAATAAAAGTAAAAAGTTACTATTCACCAAAAATTATTTTTATCTTATTGAACCACATTTTACTCCTTGATATTAACCGTGTCTCTTAGATGTTCTAAATTCCACTCACAGAAGCGGTAAAATTAAGTTTTATGTGAATTTCCAAATTCTCCTCAGAGGTGGGTAAAAGACGGTGAAAAGTTCAATAAAATTTTTGTATATCTAAAATTATTCTAAACTAACTCCAATGAATTACACTGAACTTATATTGGTACTATGTATCTATTTGGACCTTAATTAAATTTAAATAAAATAAATAATTATTTAAATAAAAATTCGTTTTTAAACTATGACTTAGTGTTTTTTCACTATTCATCAAAAATTGAAAGTTTTCAGAAAAATACCAAAAATTTACCCTAGGATAATTTCGATATTCCAAATCCAAATATGAAGTCCATTTTGAAAGATAAAATTTACAAAATTTAAAAAAAGTGGTTATTACTATTCATAATGGCGACTTTGATTGGTCGCGGTGTGTTAGAATCTCGAAGTTGCGTACAACACACGCAACTGTATTATTAAAAGAGAATCGTATCGTATAAGCTTGGGGTGTTACATGTAAATACCCCCTTTGATCTCTGCTCTTAAAGAGAATCCTTTATTAATTAATTGAACATTTCTGTAATGATTCAAATTATATAAAAAATATAGTTAACTTAAATAAATAAAATAAATATCTTACAATCCTCTCAGCTACAATTCTCGATTCTTCCAAAAGATATTCCACCTTTTTTACCATCCGAGCTCTCTTCCATTTTTTCATGTCTAGATGGAGGGGTGGAGAGGAAACCTCTCCAGATCTTGAAGACTCAACTCTCAATTTTTTTAATTTTTCCACCATCATTTTTTCTTCCAATAATGTATACCCTCCCCAAGATAAACTATGAGGGTATACATTTTTAGATTGGATCTCCTGAGGATATATCCTTGTTTTCTATAAATTAAAAATAATAAATCATGAATAAAACATTAATAAGATCATTTACATAAGAAATCTTATAAAATTTTATATTTCCCTTACTAAAAATGAAAATTTTCTTCTAATTTCAACAAACTATCTCCATCTGTCTTTATCTATGAAAGGATATATATGACATGGATTGTAATGACACCTATGACCAAAAATGAAATCAGATGTGAGGGTTGATTTGAAATCCCTCCATATCCTATAAGCCATCGATAAGAATTTCTTCCTAACTCCTCCAGTGTCAGGAATATCAAATGGCATCTGATAAAGAAGAGGTAAAACATATTATACTATAAACATTTAAATATTCAGAAAAAAATAGCAAAAGATCTTACCAAAATCATCTCCCACAAATGAGATATTATCTCTTTGTCCAAAATTCTCCAATCATCATACAAAATGCTTACTTTTCTCTTACCATGAGTTGATACAAAACTCTTAAAATGTTTTTCATTTAGACCTCTAGGAATAGCACTCTCCTAAAACACAACGAGTATCCTCTGGTCTTGGGTATGGGCAAGTGATAATTTTGGTAAACATGTGCAGCCATGTTTACCAACTCTTGAAATATTCTTTGTTGTTATGGGATCACATGAGAAAGATTGGGGAACATCAAATGGATCATGTGAATGTTCCTCCCCAGAGTGCTCATCTCCAGAATCATATGGTTGATCAACTGATTAATCTGTCATTATCCTTCAAATCAAAAAAGAAAACATTAGTTCACATACAAATTCTAATATTACAATACTAATGTAAATAAAAAATAGAAAAATGGACAAAGTTACGTAATAGTAAACATGTTTAATATGGAAAGAATTTTAAACAATGGTAAAGATGGTAAACATGGTAAACATGGTAGTGTAATTTTCATTCAAAAAAATTAATAAATATATAAGTTACGTCAAGGTAAACTATGGTAAACTATGGTAAATATGGTAAACATGGTAAACATGGTAAACATGGTAAACATGGTAAGCACAGTAAACATTCTAAAGTAATTTTCATTCAACAAAATTAATAGATATATAACTTACATAATGGTAAACATGATAAACTAAACTAAAAAATTAAAATAAACAAAAATTTCTGTTTTTTTGTTTTAATACGTGTTTTAATAAAGAAAAAAATAACAATATCTAACATTTTAAGAAAATAATAAATGTAAACAAGAAATAAAAATATGTTACCAGTAATATTAGGAATGTACCAATGGATTGTTTTCCCAAATTCCTTCATCATGATAGTTCCTTATGGCACAAACCATGTCTTTAACATTCTCATCATTATGTTTTTCTAATCTTTCCATGGAAGTAGGGATCTCACATAAATCAACATCTTCATCAAGTTGATCCTCACCAACATATTTTTTTCCATTGTAAAACAATAGACCACTACATATATGATTGATCAACTACATAGAAAATATGTTTTTCATGTGTTTCTATTATAAAATAATATGTTGTGTCTTCTAATCTATTAATATTAACAACTGTCATATCAAATTCATCATGTCTAACACTATTTTTAACGATAAACCATTTGAAGTTAAACAAAAACTTTAATTTTAAAGTAATCAACCTCCCATATTTCTTCAATAACTCCATAATATGCACATGATGTAGAAATTGGGTTTTTTCTTTTGAACTCAAAAAATGAATTGCTTCTGCAAAC
The DNA here is from genome assembly GCA_963277665.1 of Viscum album. Lineage (NCBI taxonomy): Eukaryota > Viridiplantae > Streptophyta > Magnoliopsida > Santalales > Viscaceae > Viscum > Viscum album. The sequence continues at coordinate 1,975,979,097 of OY728131.1, forward strand.
ACCAATACACCACTATTCTGAACAGCGCTTCTATCCTCGAGAAGTTTTTTATGAAATTTATAGCCATTAATGTCATACCCGGACCATGTTATCAAATTTAAACTTGGACCACCCACTAACCATCTTAATTTCTATGATACATCTGATCTACCAAGCAAGGACATTTTAAACCATGACAAAAATGTTTTGTTGTGCTCATTCAAAATCCACATTTCTTTCTTCTTCGGATGAAATTGTTTCAAATCATTAATATGCAATGTGATATATTCTTGAGAATTATCTATGTTTTTAAAGATGTATAATTATACCTTATTCATTTTTTCAGCTGAAAATGATTTGATTTTCATGCCACAAATCCCCTTTCACTCATTATTAAATCATTCATGGTGAGATGGATCCAAACCTATGTGCTCCGTCGTAGCCAAGTAGCTCATACAAAACTTTGCAACCTCCTAAAAATATAATTTTCAGTAATTTAGGCTTTAGGTTGATGTGTATTATTAACATAACCCTTCAATGTTTTCCTATACCTTTCAAAAGGATACATCCAACAAAGATATACAGGTCCACAAATATTTATTTCTCGAACCAGATGAACCATTAAATGCACCATTATATCAAAAAAAGATGGAGGAAAATACATTTCCAATTGAAAAATTATAGAAATTGCACCCTTTTCCAAAATGTTCAAAGCATTCACATCAATAACCTTAATACAAATTGAATTGAAAAAATAACACAACTTCATTATAGTCTTTCTGAATCAGATTGGAAATATTCCATGCAATTCAACTAGTATAATTTATTGTATCATGACGTGACAATGATGAAATTTCATACCTATCAACTTAAAATCCTTCAAAGAGGCAAAAAAAATTTACATTTGAAGAATAACCTTGAGGAACTTTGATATCATGAAGACACTGAAAAAATCTAATTTTCTCCCTCTTGGATAATTTATGACAAGATGGGGGAAGAAATGTTCATCTTCCATTAGGAGTGGGAGCTAACTCCAAACTTATTCCCATTGATAGTAAGTCTAATCTTGCATCCAACCCATATTTTGTATTTCATTTAATATCTAACAATGTTCTAATCAAACATTCATAGATATTCTTCTCCACGTACATGACATCAATATTATGTTTCACTTTATGATATCTCCAATATAGAATCTCAAAAAATATTGACATTTTCTTCCAAATATGTCTATCATTACCAGATTTCTGTGTCTTTCCCAATGTCACATCAAGGTTTTTCACCCTCTCAAAATACATATCATGGGATAAAGGTTTTGGAGCAATATCAAATTCATGTGATCCATTGAATGACTTTTTTAGTCTTCTATAATAGTGATCCATAGGAAAAAATATTTGATGACCCATGAATATTTTTTTCCTCTCATGATGCAATTGTCAATATAAAGTCTGTTGTTCACAAATTGGACATGCTTTATGCCCCTTAGCACTATATCCAGACAAATTTCCATATGCTGGGAAGTCATTTATAGTGAACATAATAACTGCATGCATTTGAAAATATTCTATTTTATAAGAATCATACACCCTAATACCATCCTCCCATAAAATTTTCAAATCATCAATCAATAGTGACAAGAAAACATCAATATCATTTCCAGGTTGCTTCAGACTAGATATCATTATACACAACATGAAATATTTGTGCTTCATACAAACTTCAGGAGGGAGGTTGTAAATTACTAATAAAATAGGCCATGAACTATGTGTGCTACTATGGGTTCGGTATAGATTCATTCCATCTATGAAAAACCCAAGTCTAATATTTCTAATTTCATTTCCAAATGTAGGATACTGCTCATCAATTTTCTTCCATTGTGGAAAATCAGTTAGATGACGTGTTTTTTAATCACATATCCACTCATAAGCATTCCATCTTAACATTTTTTCATCACATGAATTATAAAATAAATGTTTAAATTGATAAATTATAGGAAGATACCAAAATACCTTGGTAGGGATCTCTATAATCTCTACATCAGCCGGTGATTTTTCTTTAAAATTATACAGTGATGTCCCACATTTAGGACACTCTGATTAAAATTTATATTCCTTCCTATATATCATGTAGTCCTTCAGAAAAGCATGTATTTTTTTGTATCCCAATCCAATCGGGCATAACATTTTCTTGTCCTTATAATGTGAATCTTGAATATCATTGTCTTTTGGAAGAATGTATTTCTACAATTTTAGCATATCTGTAAAACTTCTGTCTCTCCATCCATGTTTCTACTTTAGGTTAATCAATCTTAACACTGCCTAAAAAACTGTAAAATCTGTACAACCAGGATACAATGGTTTTTCAGCATCACCATATAGACTAGAAATTGTCGGTTGTATCTAAATTTGTTCTACTACAATATCACGAATCATTTCTTTAATTCCATCGTAGTTACCATCTTACATATCATCATCATCTATAGATATGACATTCTGTCCAGTTTCACAATGCCAAATCCAAGGGTTGTAACTCAGATTAAAACTATGACAAATCATATGATCTTTGATCTCTCTACTTTTCAAATTCTTCATATTAAAACATTTCAAGCATGGAAAGTAAAAAATTTCATTGCTTGGAACATTTCATTTAACAAATTCTAAAAAGGCATCCACGCCTTCCTCATATTCATTACTCATTCAATGTTCCATAATCCAACTTCGACTCATTATTACCTATAAAAAATATCAAAATTATACTTCTTGTTAAGATAAGAAAATTTTATATTTATATGAAAAATATCCAAATTTGAATGTAAAACAATTTTGAAATATAAAACAAATATATGCATATTTGAAAAAAGTATGTATGAAATTGATTTTAAAAAAAATATAGTTATATATAACAGTTTTATATTTATATGAAAATCATTTTAGGATTAAATATATCTCATATTGATTAGTATATAATAGTATAAATTCATCTTGGATCCTTTCTTCTTAAGGTACACAAAGAATACATCCTCATGCAACTAGATACCAAATTCACCCTTCCGTAAACAAGAAATATGAAGTATAAATATTAAAATATGTATACCTTCACTATTGAAAATTACACCTATCCTAATGATTTGAAACCATTGGGATAGCCCCTAAAACCATGAGGATGGAATATCCCAATGGTTTCACACACTGTTGGCATGATGGTCATTGCAACAACCCTATACCAAAGGTTCAACAGGAACCGTTGGTATAGACTGCCTAAAGTTAATGTATGCCAATAGTTTCAATGAAACCATTGGGATATATATATATATATATATATATATATATATATATATATCAATGGTTCAAGAACCATTGGTATACATGTTGTCTGGCATATAATATATTCCAACGGTTTCATGGAAACTGTTGGGATATATATATACCAATGGTTCAAGAACTGTTGGCATACAATCACTAGCATTTAATCTATTACAATGGGGGATGGGGGTAGTCTAGTGAGGTGGGGGATATCCATGGGGTGGGGTGTCCAGGGGGTCCAGGGGTGGGGGCTGTCCAGGGGGTGGGGGTGTCCATGGGGGTGGGGGTGTCCAGGGAGGGTGGGGGCTCTCCAAGGGGGTGGGGTGTCCATGGGGTGTCCAAGGGGGTGGGGGTGGTTTTGAGGGGGTTGGGGTGTCCATGGGTGGGGGGTGTCCAGGGGGTGGTGTCCAGGGGGCGAGGGGGCTGTCAAACACCCTACCCCCTTGGACACCCCCACCCCACTGGACACCCCCACCCCCTGGACACCCCCACCCCCACGGACAGCCCCCACCCCCAGACACCCCCCACCCCCTGGACACCCCCTACCCCATTGGAAATCCCCACACCCCCACCCCTGGACACCCCTACCCCTTTGACAGGCACTCACCCCCTAGACACCATCCCCACCACCTGGACACCCCCACCCCACACCCCTAGACACCCCCACCCCTTGGACACCCCCCATGGACAGCCCCCCCCCCCAACCCCATGGACACCCCCACCACCTGGACACCCCCACACCCTGGATAGCCCCCCCCCCCACCCCTGAACACCCCCACCCCCTAGACACCCCCTACCCCCTTGGAAAGTGCCATCACCCCCTGGACACCCCCACCCCTCCCCACACCCCTGGACACCCCCTACCCACTTAGAAAGCCCCTCACCCCATGGAAACCACCACCCACCCCCTTGGACACTCCCTAAACACCCCCACCCCCTTGGACACCCCCCCCCCCACCCCTGGACCTCCCCACCCCCTACACAGCCACCAACCCCCCCCCCCCCCCTGACACCCCCCACCCCCCCTTGACACCCCCACCCCCCATGGACACCCCCCAACCCCCTAGATAGCCCCACCCCCCTTGGACAGCCCCCTCACCCCCCTTGGACACCCCCTGGACACCACCACCACCTTGGACACCCCACCCCCTGAACACCGCCCCCCACCCACCCCTACGGGACACCCCCACCCCCTAGACACCACCCCCACCCCCACACCACCCCCCCAGACACCCCTACACCTTTGGACATCCCCCTCACCCCACTGGACACCCCCCCCCCCACCCCACCCCCTTGGACACCCCCTAGACACCACCACCCCCCTTGGACACCCCCCACTCCCTTGGATAGCCCCCTCACCCCATGGATACCACCCCCACCCCCTGGACACCCCTACCCCCTTGGACAGCCCCCTCACCCCCCTGGACACCCCCCCCCCACACACACACACACACCCCTTGGACACCCCTGGACACCCCCACCCCCTTGGATACCCCCCCCCAACCCCCCTAGACACCCCCACCACCTGGACAGCCCCCCACCCCCTGGACACCAACCCCCCCTAGACACCCCACCCCCATGGACAGCCCCCCAACACCCTGGATAACCCCCACCCCACTGGACACCCCCACCCCCTATTCACCCTATACCCCCTTGGACAGCCCCCGCACCCCCCTAGACACCCCCACCCCACCCCACCCCTGGACACCCCCCCTGGACACCCCCCACCCCTTGTACACCCCCCCCCCACACACACACACACACATGAAAGTACACACACACACATATGATATAACACACACGGTAACAGCAAAAAACAATGAACTTGCATGATATCACTCGCATGGTTTATTTTATCAGAAAAGAATTTAGCATGTTATAAAAGAATATTATGACACTTAACATGATAGAAAGAACAAATATATAAAATAACATCTTAAAACATAAGTTTAGGTCATCGCAAAAAAATAAAAAATGAAACTGAGACATGTGAGGATTACTTGAGTGTTGCGAGTCGACCTGATAGATCTAGTGATGATAAAGATGATTAATGATGTTGGAAAAACAAGGTTGGAGGGAACAACTTCGAATAATCCTTTCTAGGTTTTCTACCTGAGAGAGATGAGTCACAGGTTTCCCGATTAAAGAAAAATATAATGACACAATACAGGGTGTGATATATCATTTAAAAGCTTTATCACATCGATTATTTAATAACAGATGTGATAAACTATTTTTTTAATGTTTATAACATCGGTTATTTAATAACCGACATAGAAAATATTGTATTACGTCGGTTATTTTATAACTGATGTGAGAGATGGCATTTTATCATGTCGGTTAGAAAATAACTAATGTGATAAAGTGACTAGATTCGATCTATCATGTCGGTTATAAAATATCTGATGTGATAAATCTTATCTTGGTATTTTTTATGTCAATTGTAAAATAACCGACATTAAAAAATGATTATCATCGATTTATCATGTAAGTTATAAAATAACCAACGTGATAAACCCATTTTTTCAGCTTTTCATGTTGGTTATATAGAACCGACCTCAAAAATGCCGACATGTTAAACGTTTTTTGCATTGGTAGTCTTGAGACCCATTGAGGGAAAAGAGTAGAGTCAGTAAGGAATTACTTACATTACACCCAAGTTATCTATTTGTTTGGGAATCTTTGTGATATAGTGGTTCTTAATATAGAATCTTTTAATTTAATTATAGGTATGGACTAGTTAACCTAGTTTTGGGCTTACATAGATTTCTATAATCAAATAGTATCTTTCTCATGACATACTTGTATCTAGTATATCCACTCGAGAGAGTGGGAGTTCTAGGATATTCATGCAGGTCCTAACCAAGAATAGGTAAGATAAATTATTATAGATATGTCAAGTCTCATTATTAGAGTGATTTATTCTTTGTAGTGGTAGTTTATACCTCCTCTAGTATAGTATTATATTGATCTATTTCCTGAACATTTTTTAAGACTATCACATCAGCAAGAGGTAGATTTTATAATTGATCTCTTACATAGAAATGAAATTATTTTAGACCCTATGTATCCTATAGAACAAACTAAACTAATGTAGATAAATATTCAATTGAATGATATTGAAAAAAAAGTATTTTATTAGACCAAGAACCTCTCCCTAGGGTTCTCTAATTATTTTTGACAAGAAAAAGATGGTAATCTATATCTCTATATAGATTAAAAAAATCAAAAAATATAACAATAAAGAATAATTATCCCATTTCTAGAATTTATAATCTATTTGACTATTTAAATGTGGAAAGGTTTATATTCAAATATTGGTCTTTGTTCTAATTATCATCAATTCCAAGTAAAGCAAGAATACATTAGAAAAACTAATTTTTGGATTCAGTATAGTCATTTTGAGTATAAGGTTTTGCCTTTTGGTCTAACTAATTCTACATTAATGTTTATGGCATCAATTAATGGGATATTTTGTATATTTTTAGACTCTATCATCATTTTCTATTTGGTTTAAATCTGGATTTATTCAAAATATTGAGATAAGTATGGTTGACATCTTTACAATGGCTTAGAGATTTTTTTAGGACATCAGTTTCATTTCAATAAATCTAAGTTATAATTATATATTTTTTAAGATAAGTTTCTTTGGAATATTATTTTTTATGATTAAATTTTAGTAGATACTCAAAAGGTGGAATCAGTGATGTCCTGGAAATTTTTTCAAATATGTTTAAGGTGAGGAGTTTCAAGGGACTCCCAAATTATTACTAACATATCATTAAAGACTTTTATAGGTTAGTAATCCCATTAATTGTATATTTTAATTCCCCATTGGGTGTATTTTTTAGTATATATTTATGTTGATAAGGAAGAAGAATATTTTTATATGAGAAGAAAGGGGGGAAGGTGGTGCCTAGGTCATGGGAAAACACAATGTATCTAGTGGAAAAGAATAAAATGCCTTGTGGCACCCTAGTGGTTGTAAGTCTACTATTATAACCACTGGGAAACTAGTGGGTCTAGATCACGTACTCGGTAGAGCTATACATAGTTCTTTTAAGGGGGGTGGTTTAGTCATTTTACCCTAAATTATGACCCATAAAATTTTTACCCCTTAGGATTTACCACACATTTATAATATTTTGAGCTTCTATGGAGTTTCTATATCCCTCTCCTCCATACTTGGCATATCCTCTTATATACTTCATCTAAGAAGATTTGATTAGTCTTAGACTCTTGAAGTAAGAAATTTAAGGATATAAACATAGCTCTAATCTCTTTATTATTCCAAATTATTTGATAGTATGGGGTGTCATTCCTTGTCCCTCAACTATAGAGATGTGGAAATCACCAAATCTATCTTTATTCTGTCTATATAGCTATCATAAAGGTTTTTATTGTGTAAATAAAAGGCCATTTTCATACTTTCCTTACCTAGATCTCTCTCCATTAATGTAAGTGACATAATCCTTAATTTTTATTAATCATAGGGTGATTGTTAGGTCATTTTGGTATAATTCCCTCCCTCTATTAATTTGAAGGGATTGGTCTACATTTATTTTGGTAGGTAAACTCCTTACTCCTATTATAGTAATAGATTGGTAGCTTATAAATTGTTTGGGGTTTGGTTAACATGATTAAAAAATAGTGTTTTCAGGTAATATATGTTTTTTCAAAATTATTTCCTAAAAATAAATGGGTTTTTTAGTTGATCTAGGTTACAATTTACATGTTATCATGCCTTACCCATGATTAATATATATTTTGTTTTTCTTATGCACTAGCTAGCCATGATTAATATTTTTTATGCTAAAATGATTTTTAAGGGATAAAAATGCTTTTTATTCTACCATCCATTAAAATTTATAGTATATTCATAGCTTAAACTTCATGACAAGTCAGGTTACTTACCATTTCTTTAGCTACCCATGTTTGGAATATATATATTTATATATATATCGATTATTTTATATGAGCTTGATTAGGTACCCATATGTTTATAAATAGGTGAGTGGTATACGATGGTCTTGTAAAGCCCTAAAACTAGTGTACCCCTTCTCCTGTTCCTAGAGATATGGGCTTTAAGATTTTACAAACTCTAGGATACACAATTCCATTTTCTACAGTGGGATGGGTTATTAGGTATATGAATTCTTTTACACACATAAATTTATATATAAATCTATATATGAACATGTTTTTGGTACATATAGTTGTGAGAACTGTCTCCCTTAGGGATGTCATTAATACAACATCTCAAATATCAATCTGGGACCTAAGTTGTTAATTCAGGTACAGACCTTCCAAGCATTGGTAGTAATAGGTAAAATATTATATACCTGTCTAAAAACTCTGATAAAGAATAATGTTTGTTTATTTTTATAATTTCACAACCCTTAAATTTTTTTCCCACACACAATAGTTTATCATAGGTGGTTATAGAGTGTGGTGGAAACCATCCACAATGTATTGTTTACTCATGCCCTATATATGTCCTTATGGGACATGTACAGATACTTTTATACATGATCCAATTAAGAGAAAGGGCCTTGTGCATAAGGGAAAGTCGCATTTGGATTAAGGATCTCAAGTGAAGTCTTTATTGATATTTTTTTAAAATAGGTGGAGTGGTCATAGTTACTCTATCTCATAATATTTTGATGAAGTTACCAGGATTGGTACCTCTCTCTTCTAGTTATATAGGCCTCATTTTCTAGACACATTATGTGTACTTTTTTTTCTAGATACACCTTTATTGTACACTCTATGTTTGTTTTTGACTTTGATTTCATGGGAATGTATATACATATAGTTATGGAATTATACTTTCTTTTGATAGCCATAGAATAGGTACTCATTTGGATAATGGCTATATTATGGTCACATAGGCCCATCAACCCCAAGGGTCATACTTGAATTTAAACTGAACTTATTATTTAGATATTTATCAATTGATTTATTCTTAAAGTGGGAAAAACCACCACCCCTGCTCACCTATATCTAAAATTACTTGGTGGTTACGTCTGCCTTTGGTGATCGGGAGGTGTGCCTATGGTGTTTTGGAAATTCAGTTACTACAATAAAGGTAATCTAGTATCTCTCTCTCTATCTTAATCTCTCTTTATCTATCAATATATCTATCTATCTATCTCTCTAATAGTTAGTATAAGTAAGGATTATTGAGTCATTTATCTTTTCTCTTTATGAAAATAGATAACCAAACGAAAAATCCCTTCAAAATGAATCACTACTCAGATCGAACTAAAGGGATAAACGAAGTAATCGATAGGGTGTGGAGTCAAAAAGACTGGAATGGTAGGCATGAACAATTTTCAAATAACTTGAAAATATCTATTATTAAGTGGAATGGTCAATAAATAGGTGTTCAATGGCTTACAGTGAATAAATGGAGGTATTTTATTGGATGTAAGGGTAGTGAAAGTGGTCAATAGTATTTATGAAAAAACATGCGAGGAAGCACACTAGGGGCACATGTAAGTAGCATGATCAAAATAATAAATTATTTAGAGGTAAATGTAGGTGCAATTAATGATTTATTAATAAAAAAACCATGATAATTGGCCAAGGGAGTGGCCTTGGTTTAATATCCAGAAAACATGTGGGTAAGAAAGAAATGGGTTAGAAAAGGCCCAATAAAAGTTAAAATACATATATTTTTTAAAAATTAAAATTAATTTAAATATATTTATTGATTTAAAATTAAAATTCACATATTTTTGTTCATGGTTGATGTGGTGATGATTAAAGAAATTGTGTTTATCATAAGTCAAGATAAATAATTCTCTGGAAACCATGTGCCAAAAATTAAACATTAATGGATCACCCAACACTTAAATATATTTTCCATTATTAAATTTTGAGGGACAGAATATCACCGCCCATGTGGTGGCCTAAAACTAATAATACCCATAATAATTGATGGTAAATTTATGTAGGATTTGGTTACTTCTCAATGAAAATATTAAGGTGGTCCTTTGTTTCTTCTTCTTCTATCATCCTATAAATTTGGGTTCCCATTATATAAAAATGTGTGTGGGAATGATTTAAATCTATTTTTTTATTCCTATATTTAATATTGATTATTCTACCTTCCTTATAGATTTAGGTCTTTACACTGAAAATGTAAATTCTCCATTTTCCCCCTTTTCTAGTTGTGTGAGTGAGTTCGATTGAGATAGAAATCACACAAAAAACTTGTATCAGAGTGAGGTTGCATATTTGGAGAAGATAACTAATATAATTACTTCATATTAATTTACTCTAATTTATGTGGTATCTCTAACTTCTTTTATTCATCATTATTAGTGCCACCTGTTCTCAGCCTCCATCTGAAAAAAACTAGTGTCGTGGTTCAATAAGGCCACATTCAATGTCTTTGGTATGAGCTATTTATTTCACTATAATTGTTTGTCATTTTTTTAAAAATTTGTTGTGAATATAACTATAAACTATGAGGAATAATTATTAATTAAAAACACATGGGAGAAATTGGTTAGCCAGATGGGAGTCAAAAGGAAGAAAAAAACTATTTAAGAGAAAAGGATGGGGCCCTATCACCTTGTGGGTAGTGAAAAAAAGAATATTTTAAAAAAAAATGGGATTAAAGGGTTGGTGTGACATATAGTTTTTATTATTAAAAAAATTTGGCATTCCCAACGTGGGATATTTCAGGTAAAAAAATAAATTTTTAACAAAAGAAAGGAAATTCACTCCTCATTTGAGGTTTATTTAAAGTGATCAAATATCAGTTTTTTACATTATTTTACAATTCTATATTCATTAGTTTTTTTTATTTTTTGAATTTATGAACTTTCCTTGATTTTATATATAATTTTAAAACAAATAATAGTGTGACGCCACCCAAAGAGATGATTCTAGAAGGGAATACCAAGACATCAAGCACTTCTGATCATAGAAGTATAGTGTCTAACACCAAAATCAGTGTGTATAAATTTAATTATATTAATAACTTTAACATGTTTCAGTGTGATTTTCTTAATGTTCTAACACAATATAAGTTAAATATTACTCTAGAAGAAAGTCCCACATGTATATTCGATGGTGATCAGAGGAGTCTCAACCACTAAGATTTTAGTGCAATCAAAATTTGTTTAGAAAAAATGTAAAAATAAAGTGTCATGTGAGAGACCTCTATGAAGAGTTTGTGGTAGATATTAGAGAATATGTACATGGAAAAAAGCATTGAAAACTAGCTATACCAAAAAAGATAATTATTTCATTTTTAGTACATGAAAGTTATGTCCATGATTAATCACTGGGGTTTCTTTAACAAAAATACTTAGTCATATTTTAAAAGTTCATTAAAATGATCATAGATGATTATAAGGCCCATTTTTTAAACCTATATAAATAATATTTATGATCATCTAACCACTGCACTCATGTGTGGTAATGATGAGGTAAAATTTATCAATGTATCAAATGATTTGATTAAAAATGACTATTAATTAAAGGATAAGTAAGACCACAAGGATTAAAAATTAATAGAATTGATGGAAACCTAAAGAAAATAATCTAACATGAATTTTGGGGGATAAAATGTGGTAAATTGTGACAAAATTCAATTGTTTTTTCCACCTGTAGGTGACTAGAAGAAGATGAGTGAACCTATTATCATAAAAAATGGTACTATAATAATGATTGTCCCAATATTGGAAAACCAAATATGAATATTATATAAAAAAATTGGATTTTAAAGTTTCAATATTAATTGGTTCCTATATAGTAAACCACATAGATATATGGAATCTTGATTTGGGTTTTTCATTCCATGAGTTCTATAATATATATTGGTTTTCAAGACTTAAGGATTTTTATGGAGGTATATTGCTAATAAAAAATAATTATCCATTTAATATGAGAGTTATTGGACAAATGAATTTAATGATTCATGTTTATATAATTAAATACATTATAGATGTGAGATATATACCAAAAATAGGGAATAACCCCAAATAGTTAGGACTTTTAGATATACTTAGTTATAGGATAATCATTGAAGACTAAGTCATTGGAGTAATCAAAAGTGCATTCCAGACAATAAAAGGTACTTGTAGAGATATTTTTTATTATTTCAATATTGAGACTATTATGGGTGGAAAAGTGCTATAAGAGGGTGAAATCAAAATGCTTCCAAATTTTAGAATATGAGACTCACACATACTAGAGAGAATTATTTTTAAAGATTAGTGAATAAAGGTGTTTTTAAATTTTCCAGGACAAAAAAACGTGACTTCTATGATAATTATGTGATGGGAAAGTAGACTAGATTTTGTTTTAGAACCAAAACCCATTACATGAATGAAAAACATGACTACATTCATACTAATGTATAAATACCATTAAGGAATGCTTCATTGGGAGGTTATCATTATTTTATTACATTTATTGATGACTACTCATGATATGTTTGGATGTATTCCATAAAGAATAAAGATTATGTGTTATATTTATTCCTCAAATGTAAGAAGGTGATTTAAAATAAAATACAAAAAAAATATTAAGATATTGTGATCAGAAAATAGTGGAGAATACACCTCAGATCCATTTAAGAAAGTTTTTCAGGGTGAAGGCATTATGCGGCACTTTATAGTTCCTATAATGGTGAAATATAATATAATAGTAAAATAGATAAACTATATTCTAATTGAAAAGGTATGATATATTTTATCCTAATCAGTTTTGAGAAAATATTTTTGGGATAAAGCATTCATGAATGTAGCACAGATTATGAACTAATTACTTTCTTCTGCGATTGAAGGTAAAATTATGATAGAGATTTGGTATGGTGAGATTGGTTTATATTATGTAAAACTAAATATATATTGGTTATACTATTTATCTTTTTTTTCTTTAGTGATGGTGTTAAGGCCTTTTACCTATGGGATATAGAAACAAAGAATATCATTCTGAGTTGTGATATCACATTTGAAGAATTTTTAATGGTGAAGTGAAAAGTTTCTGAAAAATATATGGATGGATCAAAAAAAGTTTCAATTAAAGTATAGAAAACTATAAGGATTATTGATTAGGAGTCATAGGAGGTATTTTTAGTGATCAAATAAATATAATGACTAAATAAGAAGGCATTTCATAATAATAGGATAATCAACATCATGAGAGTATTTCCACCAGTAGATCATGAAAGGATATAAAAATACGATACAGGTATGATGATATGGTTGTTTATGTTCTCCCAGTGATAAAATATAATGTTCCAAATAGTTATAAATAAATTTTAGATAAAAAATAGATAAACTATTGGAGGTATACTATAGAAGAATAAATGAGTTTTTTGTATCTGAATCAAACATGGGATCATGTTCTAATTATAGAGAACTAGAATAAATTTGGGTGAAAATGGGTGTTCATAAAAACAAAGATGAAACTAGTAAGAATAATATCTGGTATAGGGACATAATTATTTCTAAGTTTTATGCACAAAATAAAGGTATAAACTAAATTAAGGTATTTTCTCCAGTTATTAAAAATGAATCTGTCCAAATTTTATTGGAATTAGTTTCACAGTTTGATCTACAGTTAGCTCAACTTGACATTATTACAACATTTCTTCATATATAATTAGATAAAGTGATATTTATGATAAAAATGATAGATTTACTATACCAATACATGATAATAGGATATTAAGGATACAAAAATTAGTGTGTGCCAAAAATCAATCCCTGAGATAGTGACACAAAAGGTTTGAAACTTTTATATTAAATTAGAAATATGTCTATAATTAGTTTTATCATTATATTTACTTCATAAAAATTTGATCTTGTATATTTATTTATCTGGTTTTATATATTTATGATATGATAATTTCATGTAAAAGTGATTTGAAGATTGATATGTTGAAAGCTCAGCTCAACTTAGTGTTTGAGATAAGGGATCATGGAAAGGAAAAAAAGATTATTTGGATATATATTGAATGATAAAAAGTGAAGGGTATTTTAACCATTATATAGATAAAAATTTTGAAAAAAAAACTCTAGAATTTTTGAATTTGATGATAAATCCAAAACATTCATCACCCCAATAACACCTAGTTTTAAATATAGTATATCATTATCTCTAATTATATATAGAGAGAGGAAATAAATGGATTGTTTTCCATATAAAATTTTAGTTGGATCATTGATGTATTCTATAGTATGTACAAGACCATATATTTCACACATGGTAATCATGGTAAGTCGGTATGCGTATGTCCCTAGTAAAGGTCATTATCAAATAGTTAAATAGAATATATGGTATATCAAAAGTATTTTATATGTATTTTTAAAGGTTAAGAGTGATACTGATATTAAAAAATTTATTTTTGAATATTTTTATTTTTATTATGAAGAAGACTTGGAAAATAAATGATCTATTATTAGATATGTTTTAATTATGTAAGGATGACCCATGATCTTGAGATCTACTTTACAGACAATGGTATTAGGATTTATGAAAAATATTTTTATTATTTTTAAATTTTTTTCTTAGAATAAAATAATATAGAACTTGGGGTTCTATCCTAGAGGGGGATTGTGGTAAGATAATACTAGTATAGGTAGGAATGGTTCAAAAGGACATGTTTTGGAACTATTTTAGCAGGTTCCCATGTATATATAAGGGCAGTGTGTAAAAATTCTCATATAGGATGAACTTTATTGAATGCATCAAAGTAACTTGGTGTTTTATAAAGTATGTGTCAAAATAATAAAAGGGATATATGAGAATGGATATATTTGTTCAACAAAAACAAACAATTGCGGTGGTGAAATATATGAGAAACAAAAGGTGTTCATGTTCAGTGGTGGGTGCCATGTGAACTTTTGAAGGCGATTAAATTGATTTCACTGACTAGTACCAATTAAAAATAGATTTTATAGGGTTACTTGTACTTGTACTGGAAAAAAATAAAGAGACATAATATTTTATAACTTGTTCAATTATCATTATAATGTTCTTCTTCTTCTTCTATGAGTATAAAATAAAGTGGATAAGTTCTCTAATTGAGTAGAAATAACTCCAAACCACAAAAGGTATCATTTTTATTATATTTTTTTCATCTTGTGTGATTATTATATGGTTTTTGAGTTTTTTTAAGTGTGAAGAATTTTTTTGTGGTGATTGGTGCATATTATCTTCTCAATTCTGGTACATTGTTATATAGGATCTTTTATCTTCAGAATTTTTATACTTTTTTCTGTGATTTAATTTCCAATGAGTGAATCTAGATCAGTGGTTCCAAATTTTAATAAGTAGTATCATAGAATGTGGTTTAGAAATTATTAGCACACTCAGCATTAGAATATATGGTAACATTATTTTCATTATTCTTTTTCATTTCAGTGAGAGTAATATGTTTCAGAATGAATGTAATTAGATGAATTCATGGTCTGAATTGATAAGTTATATGGGACGGACTTTAGATTCTAGATAAATAATATGGAATATTATCTATTCTGAAAGAAACTTGATCTTTAGTGTAAGGGAGTTAAACTAGAAGTAGTGGATAAACTAGAATGGGAATGACTTGATAGGAAGGAACTTTGAATCATACAAATGTTTTTATCAAGTATTTTTTCTTATAACATCCAGGAGGTGGTGGCCACTTTGGAATTGATAAAATATCTTGTGGATATTTAGGAAAATTCAAATGTAAATAACAAATTGTACAATATATAGAGGTTATTTGGTATGAGAATATTTAAATGTAGGACAGTAGTTGATCATATCAATGACTTCAATATTATTTACAGTCAACTTGAATCAGTGAAGGTGGAATTAAATGAATGTTTATGGGATTTATTACTACTTTAATCATTTCGAAAATCAAGGTATGTGGTGATTACCATTGTAATCAACTCTTAATGTAAGACCAACCTTGTATTTGAGATAATTTTTAATTTCATTTTGAGTGAAGGGATAAATCATAAAGAAGTAAGGAAACCTTTCGAAATAATGTTCAATTTGGAAGGTACGGGAATTTTGTTCGATGAAACCTAAAAATAAATAAGAATATAAGTCAAGGAAGATAATTCAAGGTAAATTGATTGGAAAAAGACCTATATATTATCATTGTAGGAATAAGGGACGCCTAAAGGAGGATTTAATGGAAAAAACGTTAATTATAGAGGTGTAGATTCTATAATATTTAAAAACCCCATAGTTGGTGATTGTAGTAATTTACTACTAAGTGTTAATATTTCATTCGAATCAAGGATCATTGATTCTAGGGTTTCTTTATATACCATAGTCGATAGAGAATGCTAGGTTAATTATGTGTTCAGAATGTTTGGAAAGGTTCATATTTCTAATTTTGAAACTATTAAAATCATGGGGAAGGGTGATATTAAACTCTAAATATAAAATAGAAGCTTCTTAGTGTTGTAAGGAGTTCATCACATAACAGGGTTATGGTAGAATTTAATTTTCATAAGAAGGATTGATGAAGTGGGATTCAATACTGTGTTTGTAGAAGTAGTGTGTAAAATTCTACACCCATCCATAGTGGTGGAAAAAGGTTTAAAATGTATAATATTATATCTTATGGGGTGATTAAATAAAATAGTAATTTTTTAGGCCCCAGTATGTTAAATACCTAGAGTAGGGGTGAATAAGGGTATGAAGGATTAAAAAACCACCTTTGTGATCATTTTTAATTGATAAAAAACTCTCTTATATCTTCTTCTAATATTGATTTTTGCATATATATATATATAAATTAAATCATTCATGTGAAACAATAATTTTACTTGGTTCACCCTAACTGGGATAGTCTAAGGGCAGTAAAAAGATGATGTAATAGTGTACGAGAATTCACTATAGCACACTATAGTTACAAATTTTAGAGTGGAATAAATATCTCCCATGGTTTAAAACCATTAACACTATGGGAATGAACTTCTCTCTCAACTAAAGTGAATGTACTGGTCTTCCAAAAGATTCCTCCCTTTTCTGAATCACCTCAAAATTGGTTCACATATTTTTGAGTGTGTTAAGAAGCTTATTTTTTATCCAAGAGGAAAAATCTACTTTACCATGTAGAATTTTAGTCATAGAAACTTATTCATATATAATTATCTTATGGAAAATTATCACTATATATCAACCTTTTGAACACCACATACTTCCTTTTTGTTGCACTTTCCAATGTATGCAAGGTAGGTGGAAGCCACTGTGCAAGTTACTATACTATGAACTTACTACATGGACCTCTTTCGTGAGTTTCCATATAAAACCACTAGAATGAACTTACTTCTCCAAGTATCAACTATGAGAACATATTCCTTTACTTCATATTCCTTATATAAACTACCTTTTGTATGTACTCCCCTTGCGGTCTTTCTTCATCATGGAATATACCGCGTGAACTCCATTCTAACTTAACAGAATTCTCCAAAAAAAATCAACCTTGATAATTGTTTTTCTTCTAAATGAAGAGATTAGGGGGTCCTTATATAGGAATACAAAACTAAAAAAACTTTTTAACCAAGAAATTACTATTCACCCTTTGTTGATGCCTCTTCTCACACTCTCACCATCACAGTCTACCTGGAAACACCACCATACAACCGCACATTTCCCGCATTGTTATGAAAACCCCCTTCAGGTATTCCCCATACATGAACCTCATTTATGATCAAAAACTTACAAGAAATTATTTGATCTCCCTCTATGGTGTCACAAACCATGTGACTCCTTTGTAATCATGTAACCATCGGGTTGCAAATGTTCGCCAACTGATTGTGCAACGTCATACATGTATCATGTAGTCCACCTCATTACCATACAAAAAAACAACCTTTTCCATTTTTATCCTCAAAATCCAAACAATCATTTTCCTAAAAATCATACCCAAAATTTTGGAAAACACTAATAAACAACATCACTTTCCAAACTACTACTTAGGAAACAAATAAGTTCCACCTTTATCCACCAACATTTGTCAAAAAACACAATGAACTTAAAAATCTTGAAATATCACCTTGAGGGATTTTTCCCAATTATAATATATTTTTATATGAATAAATTATTAACACTAGATTAAATTTATATGAAAAATAATGGTTAATATATAAAATTTCATTTTCCTATAAAAACTATTTGTCCCTATATTTTATATTTTTAATTAAAAAAATATATATTTTAGAATTATAATTTTACCAAATTAACATCATTTTTGGATTTATCATGGACCTGTTATCTAAAAATTATTTTTTTTTAAATCTAAAAATAATAATTTTTAGATGAAAAGTGTAAAATATGGATTTTATAAATAACATGACATTTATGATGTTATTAGTTTATATGAATGAATTGGAAATTCAATAACCATTTTTTAAGACAAAATGTGTATTTTATAAGTGAATTTATAATTTTAAAAATGTTTTTTGTAATTTATAAACCCATATTTGACATTTTAGAACTTAAGTTATATTTTTTTAATAAATTTTTTTAATAAATTTTAAATTTAGTGGTTTAAAATTAGTTTTTATCACTTTCAAAAATAGAATAAAAATGGATTTAAACATTTTTATCCTTATATACAAGTTATATAATAAGGAACAATATATTTTTTTAATTAAGGATAAATTACCTAGGTAAAAACTGGTTACTATGGTGAAAACCAAAATGGTAAAGATTAGTGATCTAAGAGATAAAGGGTGAAACATGTTAAAAACATGTTTTAATTGATTTTTTGATGTTTTTATCGACCTTATATATTCTCCTCTAAATTATTTATCTATTTTTTAACCAATTTCATTAAGAGTTACTTCCCACTATTGAAATTTTTTGGTATTTACAAAAATTCCATATTGTTTGACTTATAAAGGGGGCACTCCTCTCCACATTTCCCTTCACACCAATACCCTTATGTTCCACAAAAAATATAAAAGAAATCCTATCCTAAAATGACTTATAAACCTTGATATGTTTTTTTAATTCTCAAAATATGATCCCTTAAAGGTTTAATCCCCTTCAAAAAGGAAATAATCCAAGTAGTGAGGTAGAGATTTCTAACTGCTTCTCCCTCTTTTCAAATTTTTTGTGTGCTTTTCTTCTTACTAAAATTTCCTTTAACCATATTTAAATGATAACATCGGTATTATTATCATACTATTATGTTATTATAATGAATTTATAATAATTAACCTCCCTCCCTTTTCCATTAATAAAAATGAAAACCTGGATCATGCATTGTGCATAATATCGCCTCCACAACCCAACGTGTTTTGTTTTCCTTCACCACCTTACAAGGATGGTCCTAATTAATAATTTAAAATATAATTATTATATTTATGAAATATTTTATATTCTCAACTAATAAACCATATTTATCCTTTCTCCTATTCTATGAAAGCAAAACCATCACCCATGAAAGTGTACAGACTACCGTCTCCATGGACCAATGTATTCCGTTTTGAACTACCACTATCATAGAGAGTTTTAGTTTATATTTTATGAGTATATATGATATATATATAGATATAATGAATATATTAATAATATTATTTATGTATGACATGAAAAAATAATGATCGTTATATGGTAATCCATCGATACTGGTAAATTAATCAGAATTAGATCATCACTATTTTTGTCTTCACGAAACATGACTAAAACTCCAATGTAATGGGATTATAACATTATAGTTATTTATAATACATGAAATTAAGTACCTTTAATGGTTTTAAAATGATTATATTTTGAATATAAATGAATATCGTCACCACTTTTACAAACCTAGTTCAAAATGTTTAGGAATATTAACACTTGATGCTGAAAATAGATTATAACATTCCAATACATGAAGAGAATTTATATTAACAAATATTATAAATGAAAATATATATGAATAAGACTATAAAATAGGTAAATAATATTTTTATCTTTATAATACATGAGGTTAAGTCACTTCTATGGAACTCAAGGTTAAATTTAAGGGACTTGGTAACTCAAATTCATTCCTTTGAGTCATACACTTTCTTCTTGATTTTATTTCCCCTATATCAAATAAATTTTCCATCCTAAATGTTTTTAATTATTTATTTATAGGGAAAAATATTTTTAGATCTAAATATGTTTCTAAGTAAAGCTTTGTTTTCACTATTTTTTTTAAAAAATAAAGTATATTTTTTTAAATGAGACTCATAACTATGACTTTTTATAAAAATGTTTTAAAAAAACTATTTCCATAAATTATTTTTCAATATCATAAAATGATATATCTTCAATGGAGTTATATTTCATAGTTTACCCTAAATTTATCAAATTATTTAATTATTTTTGTTGATCATATTTTTGTTATCAAACAAGTTAATTTGTGATGTTATTTTATACTATTTGGATGTTTTATTAAACCCAATTTATGTCCATGTTTTATTTATGAAAAGTGAATGATTTCCATTTGTATGTTTTATGAAACCCAATTAATTTCCATGGGTTATTAATGAAAAGTGAATGATTTTTATTTATATATTTAATAGACCCATTTGTTTCCATGGGTTATTTATTATATGATGATGATTATTTTTAGGTGGCACACATATGTATGGATAATCATGAGTTGGCCCTATATATCCATATAATTCATTGGTTTAAATTTACATCTCATGATATAGTTACATTTGGTTATAATGACTTTGTTCACATGGGAATGGAAATGATGGGTTTTCTCACATTTATAGGTGTGTACATAATGAGTTTGTTCACATAGGAAGGGGATAATGTCTTTTATCACAAAGGATTAACTATTCTTATATGTTTTAATGATTATGAAATATTTTTTAAATTATTCCACAATTTTATGTCTTGCTCACATGTTATTGTTGGGACCACTTTGTGTATAAGGTTGTATTTCTTATCAACAATTTTCAATGAAGATAAAAATGAAGAAGGAGATGAAGAACAACTCAAAAGTTATTGAGATACGTGCATTATTGCATGAGGGATCATGTGGAGATTTGAAGATTTAAGAATGATTATAAAAAGTTGAGAAGATGATGTCAGTCATATTCAGTGTTGACTGGAAAGACTGATGTTGCTAGAATACAATGAAGTTGGTAAGTTTCATTACTTTCCCTGGAGAATCTGACGATGATGGAATGGATCATTCAAAGAGTATATATCATGGTGGAAGGACTTTGTGATGAGATTCATTGGCTATTAAAGAAAAAAGATGATAGTGAATTAGCATGGGTGTTCTTACCGAAGCAGATATTTAAGGATTTCTTCATAGAAGTGAACGAGATGCGGAACAGTGAAGAAAATCGGCAAAGGAATAAAACCACGTACCTCGAAACATGGACCACATATCATGTTCCAGGAATGGTTTGCAGTCACGTACCTAGTAGAAAAAATGGTATGCGGAGTGGTGTGCAGAACTGAAAATGGTTTGTAGTGACAGTATGCGGTGAAGGAGTGAGGTAAGTGGGAAAGGTACACAGAACAGTTCGCAGAACAGTTCGCAGAACAGTTCGCAGAACGGGTCACTGTACTGAAAATGGTTCATCGTGGTAGGAGTTGTAGTATAGGGAATAGCTCTTCACTGGCAGAAGAGATGCAGTACGTGGACTGGAAGTCACACGGTACGTGGTGAAGGTTTTCCGTTTGCAAGAGGGTCGTAGTACAAGGTGAATTCTTACTGTATACAGATGGAGTTTAGTATGCATTGAAGTTTGTACCACATTAAAAATTTGGGTAAAACGGATTATAAAAATATGTGGAGTTATTTTTATATATAAGGAGTGATAATCCCATCATTTAGGACATCAAAAATTCTATAAGAAAATATCATTTTTGTATAAGATCTCATCTAATTATGAAAGTGGTATGCATGAGAGATTCTGCGTAGGATGAAGTGGTACACGAAAGCCAAAATAGTTAGTGAAATTTGAAGGACTAGTCCTCAAAAGAGATTTTGCGTAAGGAAAAAAATGGTATGTGGGAGATGAAATAATTCTCATAATTTGAAGAAGAAGTATAGAGAATGAATAAATAGTATGCAGAGGCGGTACGTGAAGCCGGTACATGAATGTGGTATGTGAATTTGATAGGCGAAGGCGGTATCATGAGGTAGTATGCAGAGGCCATACACAAAGGTGGTATACAGAGGCTGTGCATGGAGAAGGAGCGGTGCGCGGAGCAGGCTCAGTGTGCAGAGCAAGAGTGGTATGCTGAGCAGGGGCGGCACACGGAGCAAGCCTGGTACCTGAGCAGGGGCGGTATGCGAAACAGGCATGGTACACAAACCAAGTGTGGTATGCAAAGTAGGCATGGTACGCAAATCAGAGATAGTCTGCAGAATCAGGGACAGTTCATGAAAACAAAAACATCATAAATGGAGTTTTTGATTCTAGAAAATAAAAAGAGAAGAAGTTATAATGCATTTAGTAATTGTGCTAAAGGATAAAATTGAATATAAAAGAACATCAATTCATGACTTTTATGCAAGTAGTGTCTCATGTTGAATAGAGACAAATACTTTTCATACCAATCTTTTGAAGCGACCTTCAAGTCGATAAACTAAGTGAGACCACTCCCAAGGTAGTGAGTGAGGGGGAGTCAATGGAAGTGATCTGACGGAAGTAGTGGTTTATCCCTAAACCTTTGTAAAGATAGTTTGTTTGGGAAAGAGTGAAAATTCCCAAACCTTTTTCATCCACAGCTTGTGAAGTTTAGTGGAATTTGGTATGACCGGCAACCTGTCAGTGTATGCTCCTTGGACGTAGCCCTTAGTGGTGAACCACGTATAAAGTGTTGTGTTGTCCTTATACATGTTTTAATTATTTCATATATCCATCACACAGGTTTAAACAAGTTCCTACCAATGTGGGAACAAGATCTAGTAAAGAATAAAAAAAATTCATAGCCTGATTCACCCCCTCCCTCTTAGGGTGGTCTAGGGTCCTCCAATTAGTATCAGAGGAAAAGTCTTACGTATATTGGATACTCTTCAATAATTCTATTCAGAAGATTATTTGAGTTTCTTTCCTAAATTCAACAATTAAGTGAAGTCTTGATGAATATTCAGTCATTTTTTATCATAAGTCTACATCCAGCAAGACCATGACAAATAGGAAAATAAAGAGAATAAGAAGTTGAAGAAGTCCCTTATTTCTTTCTTTTTCTTCTTTTTAGTCCCCGTTGAAGAAGTCCCTCATGTTCAAAGAAGATGCAGTGTATGGATCTCCATGCCCTTCTAATAATGAAGGAATATCAAGCTTGGAAAGAAAAGAGTAGGTGGCTTAAGTTTCTACCATAGGAAAGGAAGACATTTCTATCTCAAGTGATCAGGAGAAATTAAGAACCTATCAGCAAAATATTCCTGAAGATATAGTTGTTGTTATTTTTATAATATTTCAATGTATCCCATATGAAATCACCCAGCTAAAAAAATAAGCACATTCTATGGAGGAAGGCTTGGAAAAGAAAATTTTAGAATATTATAAGCTCTCTAGAAAGATTGAATCCTTTAAATAAACAATGAGGAAACATGAAATAAATACATCGAAATGGTTCAATGAAGATGAATAAGAATAGAGAGTCAGAAATAATCTTAAAGAAAATATCCATGTGCTTGAAGGCAAACTAAAAAAATTACACTGATGTCATGGGTCTACAATTGGATGGGATTTCCAAGAAGATCAAGGAAAATTGAATCTTTGATTCAAAATAAAATGATGCTTCATGAGGAAGAATTTGGTAGAATAAATAAGAATTGTGAAGATAATATGAATATGATTGAAGATCATAGGTTCATTATCAATAGGAAATGTCTAGAATTGATTTCTCAGTTGACCAATCTTGAGAAGACACATATTGAGACTTTAAAAAATAATTAAACAGTTGTTGTCGGTACTCAATTCCCACTAGGGGATTCTACTATCAAAATACCTCCAACGTGTGACAAGAATATCATGGCGTCACTCATTGATCTATCACAAGTAGCTGAGAAGAATATGTTACCATCCAAATCATCTTGTACTCATGTTTCTAAATATGTTTCCACAACGAGTGTAGGATGGAAGAGAAATTCAAAACAAGTATGGATGAGGAAATGTGAGGAATTACCTATCACCATGTTTTGGGTGAATTGGAAGAAAAATTTGGAAGTTGGTTCTCCACAAAGATCACAATAAGTCAAGAAGATGGTATAGCAACATAATACAAATAAATCAAGATTTTTGGGTCAATGTTGGTGCTACAATAGATTTTGGAATTGTGAAATAAATTTTTGGTATAATCCTTATAATGTAAAAGCACAAAGGAAGCCTACCTCATTGGAAAGACAGCCAGAGAAGAAGAAGAAACATATGCAATTACAGAAGCATCTATTTACCGCAAACAGATTTGGAATGCTTGATAACATTTGTAATGTATGCAATAGAAGTGGTCACAAGGTAGGTACATGCCCATCTAAACATGCATTCATCATTGATAATAAAATAAGACCTCCAATTCCAGTTGAGTATGAAGCACCTTTCTTGGGAATAATAAAGAAGAATATTGTGAATAAAAATTTCCCCAAGAAGATCTCAAGTAGGGGAGCTAAGAAGACCCTGGTTTTTAGATCCAAGAAATTGAATGGAAATTCATCCAAAAGAGCAAGTAATAGGGATGAAACTCAGATGAACCCATATCAAAGAGCCAAGACTGCTGCAATAGTTCTAAATGACATGTTGGTCATCTGGACAGAATATTTGGAAAGAATGAGGAAACTTGAATATGAGAAGGTCAAGGCTGTAACATCCCGGTTCTAGAAGCCACATAGAGGCGCCCTGTACCCGGTTAGTCACATGGCCTCAAGCACATTTCCCCAAATGCCAAAGGCTGACGACTAGTAGTGAGAGCCTTGGGTGTGGTAGTGGGGAATCTATGCCCTCATTGGTAGAGTACACAATGGAAGTAAAACAGTTATACAATAGCAGAAGCAGTAATGATAACATACAACAGTAAACAGCTGAAGACTAGAAGTAATAACAACTGGAGCACATATATTAAATTATTCTTGATACATATATCTAGGAAAAAATCTAAACAAGTCAAGATTAGGAATACAGTACTAACCCAAAGTACAAAGAAAAGAAATTGAACAACTCCTCAGCATCGCAAGTCGTAGCTTGGTCCCATGCTATCCATCTCAATAGCAAATACGTACCTGAAGTAGAAGGGCGCTTTCCCTTATCTATAACTACTGCAATATAATCTGTTTGGGCCTAAAATCATGAACCAAAAATGGTGTGAGACTAAATCCCAGTAGGAAACCACCAAAAGATATGTGCCTAATAGTTAGTGAATATATGGAAGGAAATAAGTAAAAAGAGCAGTAATAAAGGAAGTACTCCGAAGTAAACAATTCCACAGTTTCAAGAATTCAATTACACATATCCAGTAAGCATCTAATCAAAGCAGGTAACCCTCTGGGGAGTACTCTCAGCCTAACCCCTCTGTTTCAACCCAAAACAACACAAGAAACCCTCTTGTAAATACACACAGTCTAACCCCTCTGGTTCATCTTAAGCGTAGACTCTCTGAGGAAGCACTCGCCGTCAATTCCCCCTATATTCTCGTATCAATAACTAAAAGTGCTCTGGGGAATAACTTATGTCACATTCCCCATGTGGCCTACATTCAGGAACTACAAACACTCTGAGGAAGCACTTGCATTAATTCCCCATATGGTCTCACATCGTAAAAGTAAAAATAGACACTCTGGAGAAGCCATTACATCCATTCTCCCTATAGTCTACTACACTAGGTTCTCACAGCCGTGTGTAAGTCAATCAAGTACAGTGATATATATCATCCAAAGTAAACCTCAAGACCTACTTGGCTAAATAGTCTACAGCATAACAGTATGTCATATAAAAAAAATCACACCATCCTACAATACTAGGCATGGGAAAAACAAGGTAGCCTAACAAGCTAAGCAGGACCAAACGGTCATAAACAAAACATGCATGGGAAAACACTTCCAAAGAATAGAAATTAACCCTATTCACATTCAACTAACCTCTATTCTAGCATACAAGCATAGCAGGCAATTATCAGGGCTAAAACAGTAAACACACAATACCTCATTCAAGCGTATTGGGAAATTTTTCACACATAACTCAAAGTCTAGCTACGAAAAGGCACAAATCACATACCTCGGTGTAGTAGGAATGATATACGTAAACCTCAAGCCTTGAATTGCTCAAGAACACCTTAGATCTACAAAAATGTCTAAAACATTAAACAGAGGATAATTATTGAAAGAGTAAGAATCAAGAAACGAAGCTCTAGAAGAAGGAAGAGCTTACCAAAGCGATTCCAATGCAATCGGCGGTGGTCTATTCGAAGAAAGGATACTCGATTGGGGGATCAGAGAAATATCGTAGTCGTATGGTCTCTCTCAGACGAACCAAACCTACAAGGAGATGGTTCTTTCTGTCAGACATGACTCTGGTACATTTAATGAAAAAAATACAAGGCATGTACTTTGGAAGTACACGGCATGTACTTACCCTTACCGAGCCCAAATTTAGGCAGTCTCCAGGTTACCACACGCGTTTGTGTGCAAGGCTGCTACACGACTTGTACTTATAAAGTACACGGCATGTACTTCAAAAATTTCCAGAATTTCCTCTTTTTCTCAAAAACACCAGAAAAATAATAACATACCTAAAAATAAGATCTTTTTTCTTAAAAACTTCCCTCCTTAAATAAATTCATCCCTAGATTATCCTAGCAAGGCGCCATAGATGAAGAAACTCTGAATATCTCCGACCACTATGATCGTACATCGGCCTACCTCTCCCAAGCCTCATCTGGTACTTGCCAATGCTGCCATAGCACCCGTACCGTAGGAACATACCAGCCATGGAGAACCATTGTACTTTGATCAATAATCTGGATAGGATGCTCCTCGAACGAGGCGTTCATCTCTAACTCAACCTCCTCAGGTTGAAAAACATGAGAAGGGTCTGAGAAGTAATGTCTAAGATGAGAAACATGGAAAATTCCGTGCATATACCGGTACCTATGAGGTAAGTGCAACCGATAGGCAACCATCCAAAATCTCTCTAAAACCTCAAACGGACCGACGTACCTCAGCGAAATCTTGACTTGTCTCCTAATCCTCCTGTGTCCCAACCTTGGTGTGACACGTAGAAAAACCTAATCCCCAACCTTAACTCCAGAGGTCATCTCCATCGATCATCATAAGACTTATTTCGAGACAGCATAGTAGCCATCCTCTTCTGAATCAATACTATCTATTTTGTGGTCTCCTGGACAAGACGAGGTCCCAACATAACTACCTCTCCTGCCTCTAGCCAACATAAGGGTGATCGGCATGGCCTACCATACAAAGCCTCAAAACGCGTCATCTGAATAGTTTCTTGAAAACTATTATTGTAGATAAACTCCACAAGAGGTATGTGTTTCTCCCAATAACCTCTAAAATCTAGGATACATGCTCGAAGCATTTCCTCAAGAACCTTAATCATATGCTCAGACTAGCCATCTGTCTGGGGGTGGTAAGCTATACTGAAAAGTACCTGTGTATCCAAAGCATTCTGAAGCCCTTGCCAAACCCAAGAAGTAAAACGTGCATCCCTATCAAAAAAAATGGAGTGTGGAACCCCATATAGATGTAAAATCTCACGGATGTACAACCTTCCCATCTCATCAACACTGAATATCTCCTTGATCGAAAATAATTGAGAAACCTTGGTGAGTCTGTCAATGACAACCCAAACTGCATCATTCCCTTGAGGCAATCTTGGAAAGCCTATCATGAAATCCATCACAACATAATTCCACTTCCACTCGGGAATGGGTAACTTTTGAAAAAGCCCTTCTAGTCACTGGTATTTTGCCTTCACCTGCTGACAGGTGTAACACCTCAGGACGAAACCAGAAATGTCTCTCTTCATACCTGGACAACAATACTAACGGTGTAGATCACGATACATCTTGGTGATACCAGGATGAACTTCCCAAACTGAGGAATGAAAGTTCTGCATCAGCTTCTCACATATGTCTGCTGGCACCCAAACGTTCCTATGAAAACACAAGATCTCTCGCCTATGGTCCATCCAGGAATAGGGTCATCTACTAATACACTCTCCTGCAGAATTAGGCCTTTTGAATCTGATAGTTTCCTCATTCACACTCAATCAAGAAGATTAGAGGTAATATCTATAGAAGAAAGGAACATATGCTTTTGTCTATCGTGCACCTCCAAATGAATCTCAGAGAACAGATACATAAGATGCTACTCACTGTTGGCCTCTTGAATTGCCTGTATATGAGTCCTCCAACTCAACGCATCAGCCACTGTGTTACCTTTCCCAGGAATATAGGCAAGCTCAAATTCAAATGACTAAAGTTACTCAACCCACCTTCTCTGTCTCAAATTTAATTCATGCTGAGTGAAGATGTAATTAAGATTCTTGTGGTCGGTGAAAACCACAAAATGCTCCCCCATAAGATAATGTCTCCAACAGAATAAATCATGAACAACAACAGCCAACTTGAGATCGTGTGTTGGGTAGTTCCTCTCTTGTAGCCTCAACTACTGAGACTCGTACACAACAACTCCTTCTCCCTACATAATCACAGCTCCTAGACTGATACCTAAAGCATCACAGTAAATAGTATATCTCTTTCCTAGCTCTGGAAATACTAGTATCGGTGCTGAGGTCAACCTCCTTTTCAGCTCCTGGAAGGAAGACTCACAAGAATCTGACCATAAGAACTTTGCACCCTTCTTAGTAAGGACCTTCAGTGGTGCTGCTAAACGTGAAAATTCATGTATAAAACTTCTGTAGTATCCATCCAGCCTTAGAAAACTTCGTACCTCAAATTCATTCTTCGGATACTCCCAGGAAACTACTACTTTCACTTTCTCGGGGTCTACTGATACTTCTATCTCTGAGATAACATGACCCAAGAAGTGAATCTGATCCATCCAAAAGTATCAATTTGAGAGCATATCATATAATTGATTCTCTGTCAGTGTACTAAAAATGATCTCAAGATGTGTGGCATATTCATGTTGAGTGTGAGAGTACACCAAGATATCATCCACGAAGACTACCACGAAAGAATCCAAGTATGGATGGAACACTCGGTTCATCAGTACCATGAAGACTGCAGGCGTGTTTGTGAGATAGAACGGAATAACCACATACTCGTATAGACTATACCTACTCTAGAAGGCTGTAAGAGGTACATCAGATTGTCTAATGTGCAACTGATGGTAACCGGATCTCAAGTCAATCTTCGAAAACACTCGGGCTCCTCGAAGCTGATTAAAGAGGTCATCAATCCTCGGTAAGGGATATTGGTTCTTAACCATAAACTAGTTCAGCTTTCGATAATCCACACATAGTCTGAGGGTATCGTCTGCCTTCTTCGTAAACAGGATAGATGAACCCCAAGGAGAAGTACTGGATCGGATAAAACCCTTATCCTATAACTCCTCCAACTGCTTCTTGAGCTCTTGTAACTCTGTCGTAGCCATCCTATAAGGAGGAATGGAAACCGGTTCCGCTCCTAGAACAAGCTCAATAGAAAAGTCTACCTCATGCTCTGGAGGCAAACCTAAAAAGTCCTATGGAAATATATCTCTGAAATGATCCATCACTGAAGGAAAGTCCAACTGTGAAGTCCCCTGGTCATCCAGATAAAGACTAGTGATCTGGGATGTAACTCCTCCCAACCCATGATGCTTGGTTCCCGCTCTACTTGCCTGGACATTCCATTCACCCATATGAAGAAACGATCCACCTACTGGTGATGTGAAACTCACCCTACAGCAATAGCAATCAACAAAATCCTATAAGGGAACTAATCAGTCCATTTCGAGAATGACATCATAGCTTGTCATCTCTAGGACATAGAGGTCCCATAAGAAGTTACCCCCACCAACCTCAAGAGGGAACTCCCTGCATTAACTTACACTAGCTATTCTAGTCCCCAGCGGAGTGTCTAGAGTCAAGATATCGGCAGAATAAAAGATATAGAGCCCAAGGCTCTCCACAACAACAATAGATATAAAGCTATGGGAAACCCCTGTATCAAATAGAGTGCATTCTAAAACTAAGGCAACTAAGATTTTACCTCGAACTGTAGAGGGTCCGGGATCCTCCTCCTTATAGGTCTGCTCCACTGTAAAATTTTGATCTACACCATAGCCCTATAACACTGCCTGACCACTCTGAGCTGATCCACCCTGTTGTCGCTGAAAGCCTGGAGATTGGCTACCACGGCCAAGACTTCCACCTCGGCCTAAACGGATAGAAGAACTCCAGTTCCTAGCCAAGTGAGAAACTGGTGGTGCTTCTCCTAACCACGGAGTCATAGAAAAAACCCTGTGACCCGCTGCTGGTGAAAAGACCTGACAGAAGCGTGGAAGGTGGCCCATCTTTCCACAAGATTGGAACTCCACTAGGTCTCTCGGGAAATGTGGCCTTGTATGCCTACTCTTCATGCACTAGTAGCACACCACCTGACTACTAGAAGAAGTGTATTGCCTCCTTGTATTACCATGTTAAGACTCCCAATGGCGCTTCCTACTATCAGTAGGAGGAATACTAACTCAAGATGTTGAGCTACCCTGGCTCACAAATCCATAATCCCCTAGGTTGTGCTCCGTGATCAGCACATGGTTGACTATTGAAGTGATGGAATTCAACCTGAAGATGTTCACCTGTGATCGGATTTCATTCCTGAGACCATCCTCAAACTTCCTTACTAGTAATAACTCATCACCTCCTGGAATAGATGTGAAGAGCTACAGCTCCGTGAAGCGAGAAGAATACTCCATAACAGAAAGAGTACCCTACACCAGACTTATGAACTCTAGGGCTCGATCAAACCTCAAAGTCTCCAGATAGAAGTAGTAGTAGAAGGCATGCTGGAACTCATCCCAATACATAACCTGTTGGCGTCCTGTCTGTGATATCACATCCCACCATCTCTTGGAGGAATCCCGAAGCATATATGTCACATTCTTCACCCTCCTCTCCAGAGGAATCTCCAAATGATCGAAGATAGAAAGTATGGCTTCTAACTATGACTCTGCAGCTTGAGGTCCTCCATCCCCTATGAAAGTGGGAGGATGTTGCTGCTGGAAAACCCGCGTCAACTTTTCCATAGAAGTGGTAGGATGTAGTACTCCTCGGAATGTCTGCATGAACCTCATGAAGCCCTCTCAGAACTGTGGGTCAGTACCTGTGTCTAGAATGAAGGCTGGTGCCAATACTGGCACTATTGGGGGATCTTCTGGTAGTCCCTGATCAGCCATGTTCGGTGTCTAATCACTACCCTGTAACTGGAAGACAACTGGAGGACATCTTAGTGGCATGACTTTTCATGGTCAAGCGCACACCTTAGATCAATATTAACTAGGACTAAAACTTATAAGTAAAATAAGGGAACATGAGAAATAAATAATTCAAGTTTTTCAAAACATGTATACAAAACATGTATAATGTCTACATGGCGTGTTCCCTGAAGCCCTTCACATGAGCGTGTACCTCTGCCAACCCAAGTCGTGTAACACCCCAAACACACGGCGTGTTGTCTTAACAAACGGTGTGTACTTGAATCCTCTTCCCCTATATGAGTTCTCTTACACAGCCAACCCACAAGGTTCTCCTAAAACAAGACTACATGGCGTGTTCATACTAGACACGACGTGTACTAGATAAGCTCCACTGGAATGTTTTGTTAGTGACACGGCCAGTTACATGGAAAACTCTACACAGCATGTTTGTGCTAGACACAGTGTGTACTAGTAAGATTTAACCGACCTGTGCTACTCGTTACACAGCAAGATTCTCTGGTTAAACTACATGCCAGGTTCCATCCGAACACAGCGTGTATTATAAAAGACTCAACTGACCCATTTTTTTAGTGACATGGCCAGTTACACGGTTCTACAACACGGCGTGTACATCCGGTACATGGCGTGTCCTACCAAAAATTTCCAAACCCTGTGTCCCTACCCACACATTCTAAGAAGCGGTTAGAGACTACACAGCATGTACATACAGTACACAGCGTGTACTTAAAAAAAACATTTCCTTCCCAAATAGAAGGACACATGGCGGGTATTTAACATTGCACGCTGTGTATTCTTGGTTTTTTCGGACAGTAAGCCTCAGAAACTACTCCAGAACCCAGAAAAACACTGAAACGAACATTGAAAGTGCAAAATTTCGATCTGTAAGGGCCTATACTCCCTGAAAATCAAAGATTGGCATCTTATACATGCCATATACAAGGAGAATAAGTCAAAAATCCACCAAATTCTAATTCATAAGGGCCCATAACACCTCAAGAACCAAATTTTGGCATTCATTCAAACAACACCTTACTCATAGAAATACTCTACCCAAAAGAAGGTATCCTATCAAGGAATCTATCACAACAGTATGCATATTTAACACAACATCTATCACAAAAACATGAAAATGCTAATGCACCCTAGATGGCATGGAAAGAATGCATGATATGTGATTTCTAGCAAGTTCATATATGATGAATGAGATGGAATACCCACATCTCATCGGGTTTCAATAGAAATAGAACCTCAATCACATCAACGATAACAGCACAAATCATGTGAATCACCCAACGGTGAAATAAAATCAACTGTAAAATTGAAAAACTAGAAAAAATTGCAATAATGAGTTAGATTGGATTTTCCTTGTACACGGGTTAGCTACTCCCAGGAACAGCTTATTTCCAAGTACCTATTTCCATCCTATACCTAGATAAAGACTCCAAAAAGTAGGTCAAGAAGAAAAAAACCTCCCTCTGATGCCACTTTGTAACATCCCAGTTCCGAAATCCACCCAGAGGCGCCCCATACCCGATTGGTCACATGGACTCAAGTGCATTTCCCCAAATGCCAGTGGCTGCCGACTAGCAGCGAGGGCATTGGGTGTGATAGTGGGGAAACTATGCCCTCATTGGCAGAGTACATAGCAGAAGTAAAACAGTTATACAATAGCAGAACCAGTGATGATAACATACAATAGTAAACAATGAAAGACTAAAAGTAATAAAAACTGGAGCACATATATTAAATGATGAATGATACATATGTCTATAAAAATATCCAAACAATTCAAGATGTTGAATAAAATACTAATCCAAAGTACAAAGAAAATCAAGTAAACAACTCCTCAGCATCACAAGCCATATCTTGGTCCCATGTTCTCCAGCTCCACAGCAATCAAGTACCTGAAGTATAAGGGTGCTTACCCTTATCTATACCTGCAGCAATATAATCTGTTTGGGCCCAAAAGCATGAACCAAATAGGGTGTGAGACTAAATCCTAGTAAAAAACCACCAAAATATTTGTGCCTAACAGTCAGTGAATATATGGCTGGCAATAAGTAAAAAAGAGCAGTAAGCAAGGAAGTACTCCGAAGTAAATAATTCCACAGTTCCAAGCATTCAATTCCACATATCTAGTAAGCAGCTAATCAAATCAGGTAACCCTCTGGGAAGTACTCTCAGCCTAACCCCTTTGGTTCAACCCAAAAAAATACAAGAGACCCTCTAGGAAGTACACATAGTCTAACCCCTCTGGTTCATCTTAGGCGTAGACTCTATAAGGAAGTGATCACCGTCAATTCCCCATATAGTCTCGTATCGGTAACTAGAAGCGATCTGGGGAAGCACTTACATCACATTCCCCCTGTGACCCGCCTCGAGGAACTACAAACACTCTGAGGAATTACTTACGTCAATTCCCCCTATTGTCTTGAATCGTAAATATAAAAACATACACTCTAGAGAATCCCTTACGTCCATTCTCCATATGGTCTACTACACCAGGTTCTCACGGCCATGTGTAAGTCAATCAAGTACAACGATATATATCGGCCAAAGTAAAACTCAATAACTACTTGGCTAAATAGTCTACAGCATAACATCATGTCAGATAAA
The DNA here is from genome assembly GCA_963277665.1 of Viscum album. Taxonomy (NCBI): domain Eukaryota; kingdom Viridiplantae; phylum Streptophyta; class Magnoliopsida; order Santalales; family Viscaceae; genus Viscum; species Viscum album. The sequence continues at coordinate 1,976,013,378 of OY728131.1, forward strand.
AACAATCACACCATCCTACAATACTAGGTATGGAAAAAACAAGGCATCCGAAAAGGCTAAGCAGGACCAAACAGTCATAAACAAAACATGCATGGAAAACACTTCCAAATCATAGAAATTAACCATATTTACATTTAATTAACCTCTATTCCAACATACAAGGATATCGGGAAATTATTAGGGCTAAAATAGTAAACACGCAATACCCCGTTCAACGGTATTGGGAAAGTTTGCACTCATAACTCAAAGACTAGTTACAAAAAGGCATAAACCACCTACCTCGGTGTCGTAGGAATTATATATGTGAACCTAAGGCCTTGAATCTCTCAAGAACACCTTATATCTACAAAAACATATAAAATGTTCAATGGAGGATAATTCTTGAAAAAGGAAGAATCAGGAAACGAATATCTAGAAGAAGGAAGTTCTTACCGAGGTGATCCTAATGCAATCAACGATGGTCAATTTGGAGAATGGATGCTCGATCAGGGAATCAAAGAAAAAAAATACATTGTGTGTACTTTGGAAGTACACGACATGTACTTACCCTTACTAAGCCCCGCTTTTGGCAGCCTCCAGGTCACCACACATGGTCGTGTGCAAGTCGGCTACATGGCCAGCACACGGCTACCTGCAGTAACCGAGTACACGGCGTGTGCTTCAAAAATTTCTAGAAATTACTCTTTTTCTCAAAAACACCAGAAAAAGAAAAACAAACTTGAAAAAAAGATACGGGTTCTTATAAAGGCTGGTTCTAAAAGAAAAGGAAATATTTCACATGATGGAGATAATGTGCATGATAAAGTGCAAACCAAAGGAAACACAAGTTCTAAAGAAATTATTTGTGAGAGACGTATGAAATCTGGTCTCATTGAAAAAGGTTATCTAACCTTAATACCATATCAAGAAGTTTTCCTTAAAAGGAGTAATAATTTATCACCCATGATGGATATTAAGAAGAACAACTCTCCACACAAAGAAGTAGAGAATGTGAATAGATCCAAGCCATATCACCACGGATCAGAAAAGATGATCAGATGTGCGATTATGAAGACTGGAGAAAATGAATCATCTTGGTTGAGAAAACCATCTCAAACTTTCGGCTCACATTAAAGAATCAAGGAGGAACCACCTTATTACCTTAATCATTTTCGTATTGCATTGGTGCAGATAATTCAGGGAATTGAAGGAAAAGCATGCTCTCAGGGGAAGAACCTGAGAAGTAGCAAATGTTGTCAACACTTGATAGCTAAGCTGAAGAAGTTTACATCCTTAAAAGATTATTCAATTGATATTAAAAGATTAAAATGATGAAGGATCAACCTTGATGAATATTATTAGGAGTGTTTCCCTTAAGGGGGAGAGAAATGAAGAAGTTTATAGAATTTTTATTTCAATCATTATCAACTTTTGTTGGTATTAAATTCAATTACTCTAGAAATTGATTCAAGAACATTCCATTGGAAAAGGTATGTCATTTATCAATCTATCATCCATGGTTACTAATAATGAATATCATTTTACAAAGGGGGGGTAACTGAATTAATCAGTGACATAATAAGAATGAAAGTTCCCCAAGGCCACTTATCCTGCCAATTGAACATGAATGTTTTTTATATATTTTTTATAAGCTTTTTCAAGTGAGTGTAGAAGTTTCAGGTTGATTATTACCTATCACATTCGATTTCTTCAGCCTAGAATGAAATTGGAAATCCCTTGAAGAAAAATTGCATGAATTCTCATCTCATGTGGTATCGTGGTCAGTGAAAAATGGACAGTCTTGTTTTCTAAATAAAATCCTCTTGTTTTCTACACCAAGCATTGATCAAGTAGACTTAGATTGAAATGATTTATGGCACATTGCTTAAGTATGGATTGATACCCTTTTCCTATGAAATTTGTATTTCTTATCAATAAGGGGGAGAGAAGTGAAATGAAAGCAAGGGGAGAGAGAAGATTCTTATTTTGATATTGACATATTCATTAGAGGTAAACTTTAAGGTATTGACAAAAAAATACAAAGGGGGGTTTTTTGGGACCACTTTGAGTATAAGGTTGTATTTGTTGTCAATAGTTGTCAATGAAGATCAAAATGATGAAGGAGGTGAAGAAGAACTCCAAAGTTATTGAGAGATGTGCATTATTACATGAGGGGTAATGTGGAGATTTGAAGATTCAATAATGATCATATAATGTTGAGAATATGATTCTAGTCATATTCAATGTTGACTGGAAAGACTGATGTTTCTTGAAGATAGGGAAGTTAGTAGGTTTCAGTACTTTCCTTGGAGAATCTGATGATGATGGAACTAATCGTTCAAAGAATATATATCACAGTGGCAGGAGTTTGCGATGAAATCTGTTGATTGTTAAAGAAGAAAGATTGTAATTAATTAGCATGGTTTTTCTTGACAAAGTAGATATTTAAGGATTTCTGCATAGGAGTGAATGAGATGCTGAACGGAGAAGGAAATCGGTAATGGAAGCAAACTGCATACCTTGGAACATGGACCACATACCATGTTTCGGGAATGATTTATGGCTGCATAACTGGTAGTAGAAACGGTACGCGGAGCAGTGCGTAGAACCGAAAAAGGTTTGCAGGAATGTTATGTAGTGAAGGCATGTGGTAAGCAGGAAAGGTACACAGAACGGTTCATGGAATGGGTTGAGGTACCGAAAATGGTTCGCCACAGAAGGAGTTTTGGTGCACAGAATAGCTCATCGTTGGAGGAAGATAAGTAGTACATAGACAAGTAGTCACACGATATGCGGAGAATATTCGTAGTTCACCGGAGGGTCATAGTACATGGTGTAGGCTCACTATACGCGGATGGAGTTCAGTATGCGGTGAGGTTTGTCCCACATTGAAAATTTGGGTAAAAAGGATTAGCGAAATTTTTGGAGTTTTTTACCTATATAAAGAGTTATAATCCCATCATTAAGGATAGTGTGAATTTGATAAGAAAATATTATCTTTGTGGAAGATCTCATCTAAGTCCAAAAGTGTTATGTAGGAGAGATTTTGTGTAGGACGAAGTGGTATATGAAAGCCAAAATGGTTTACAAAATTGGAAGGAGTATTCCACGGAAGTGATTTTGCGTAAGGAAAAAAATAGTATGTGGGAGATGAAATAATTTGCAGAATTTGAAGAAGTATGCAAAAGGAAGAAACAGTATGTAGAGGTGGTATGCAAAGGTGGTACGTGAAGATGGTATGTGAAGGTGGTACACTGAGGTAGAACGTAGAGGCCATACGCAGAGGTTGTATATAGAAGCAATGTACGGAGCAGGCATGGAGCACGAAGTAGGCACGGTGCGCGGATAAGGTGTGGTGCACAGAGAAGGAACAGTGCGTAGAGAAGGCGCGGTGCACGAAGCAGGTATGATACGTGGAGTAGAGGCAGTATGCAGAGCAGAGGAGGTACGCGGAGCAGGCACGGTACACAGATCAGGGGTGATACAAGGAGCAGGCATGATACGCCGAGCAGGTTCGGTACATGGAACAGGCATGGTATGCAGACCAGGTGTGGTACGCATAGCATGTGTGGTATGCAGATCAGAAACAACCTGCAGAATCAGGTACAGTTTGTGAAAATTAAAACATCATAAAGGGATTTTTTGATTCTAGCGAATAAAAATGTAAGAAGTTCTACTGCATTTAGTAATTATGCTAAAGGAGAAAATTTCATATAAAAGAGCATTAATTTGATACTTCGATGCAAGTAGTTTCTCATTCTGAATAGAGACAAATACTTTTCATACCAATCTATTGAATCAACCTTCAAGTTGATAAAATGAGTGAGACCACTCCCAAGGTAGTGAGCCAGGGGGATTCAACAAAATTGATCTGAGGGAAGCAGTGGGCTATCCCTGAACCTTTGTAAAGGTAGTGTTCTTGGGATAGAGTGACTATGCCAAAACCTTTGTAATACACAACTAGTTATGATTATTGGAATTTGGTATAACTGGAAACCTGTTGATGTATGCTCCTTGGACGTATCCCTTAGTGGTGAACAAAGTAAAAAGTGTTGTGTTGTTCTTATGCATGTTATAATTACTTCACATATTCATCATATAGGTTTAAACAAGTTCCTACCAACATGGGAACAAGATCCAGTAAAGAAGAGATAACATTGACACGTTGATTCACCCCCCCCCCCCTCTCAGGGTGGTCTAGGGTCCTTCAGTTATAAGACTATTGAAATGTATTTTTAGCCATGTCATATCTTTTATGATTCCTTAAAAATATTTTTATAATCTTGTGTTACCCTAAAAAACAATATTAATATATAAGGTATTTTATCATTTATTAATATATTTATGTATTTCTTGTGTTATCCTTCATGTTTTGATCTGGCACGTTATGATACATTTTTTCATTACTGAGCATATGAGCTCACCCTTTTCTTATATTTACATTCCTAGGGTTATGAAGATGATTATATTATGTGAGATGTCTAGAAATAATCTAGAGAATCATGATTATGGATAAATGATCACAAGTGTTTTAAAATAATATGTTTATATAGCTAATCTCTATGAAACTAAAAATTTAAGCCCTTGAGTTGTGTGACTTATTATGAGATGTATTATATAAATATTGAAATTATTATACCATTTAAATTTTGTTTGTATTGGTTCTATTTATCTCATATCAGAGAAGGGTTTAGTTATTTTTGTATATTAATTTAGTTACTTTTGGTATTAGTGTTATAAAACCTCAGTAAAAACCCTAGATATTATTCTAAATATTAGATAACATCCTAAAATTTTGGTATAGTATAGATTTTGTGGTTATCCTAGAAATTAAATCCTTATTTGGATACTATAAGTGGATACAGGATCTAGAACAGATGTTTGTAGGGGTAAAAACCTCGAAAAGGGCTAATTGTGTGAACTTGATCATCACATAGTGTATGAAAAAGATGTATAACTATACACATAGTTTGACACTCTAGTGGGATATGATTTGGTTAATTCACATTTTCTTTATGAAACATTATGAGGGATTTGAATATGTTTGTCTAGAGAACCTAACTAAAATTTAACATGGATAACCTATACTGAAGATAAGATATTCATAATCTTGGGTATGCATATCATTTATGAGTTATTTCATCTATGATCATATATTTACATGGGAAAATTTACTAAATTAAGTCATTAAATATTATTTATATTATACAAGTTTTCTAAGGATAGGGAATCTCCACCCCAAGTAATAGATATTGAACTATCTGTGAAACCCCCGGGTCACAAAATTATCATTTCTAAGATTTATAAATTTTCTTTAATTGGGATCTCTTCGAGGATACTAACTAAAGATCTAATTATTCTTCCTTTGGTTGATTTTTACATAATATTGGTTATGGTTTGGCTTCACCTACATAAATCATATGGAAACTTTTGGGATGATGAAGTCTCATTTCATATCCCAAATCACTTTGTTATCATGTATTAATAAAAGGATGATTATGAATTCAAAGTGGAATAAAGTTTTATGACTTGGGTTATGGTACCCAAAAAAGAGGAACTCTTGACTCAGATGATTGGGAATAGATTAAAAATTTATTACATGATTATTTCATAGGAATATTCTAATGTATTTCCACATGAACTGTCAGGTCTTCCCCATGATCATGAGGTTGAGTTTTTAATTGAACTCATATCGAGATCCATGCTTATCTCAAAGAGTCTGTATAAAATAGAACCCATGGAATTATATGAGTTAAATGACAAACTTTAATACAATTTTGACAAGTGTTTTATACACCCCAATGCTTCACCATGGGGTGTACCAGTCCTCTTTGTTAAAAATAAGGATGGGTCGATATTTCTTTGTATATATTATCATTAACTTAATAAAATCAGGATCTATAATAAGTATCATATACCCTATATTGATGATCTATTGGATAAACTCAAAGGATATTGATACATTTTAACAATTGATATTTGTTCTAAATATTATTAGTTAAGTGTTATAAGGGATGATATTTCAAAAAAAATATTTCCTCATGAGGTATGGGAACTGTGCATTTATAGTTATTACCTTTTAAAATATCTGACCCCTCCTCATCGTATTGAGAATTGATGGATATCCTAGTATCCTTAAGTGATGTCCCCAAGACATGGAAGGATAGTAATAAATTCAAAGGTATTTGTAAAAAAATGGGGGTTGATTTTCCATTTGATAAAAAATAACCCAATCAAAAGATGAAACCAAAAAAACCACTATATAATTCATGAGTATAATGAAATAAAACTCAAAAAGTAACCAACTGACAACAAAATCAGAGTAAAATGAGGAAAACATAACCAAAAAAACTCAAAGACACCAAATACCTCAACTCAACAACTCTGACATGCTCCTAGCTCCAACTCAACAAGAAACCCACAAGGAATCAAGAAGCATCACTAATGAACTTTGAAACCCTACCTTTACCTATGTCATGATAGATGAAATCTGAAAATTCACAATAGTTCCCAATCATGGGGTGAGTCTAAACTTATTAGATTTTCCCAAAGGAATTCCCAAATCATGCCACTAGGAAAGAACATGTTAGCTCATTTATAAAAAAAATATTCTAAAATCAATTTAAAATAGTTTATATTGAAACAAAAAAACTTTGAGAACCAAAATGATTTCCATGGAAAGTAATAAAACAAGTCTTTAAAACATTTATCAAATACATTTAACATACAAATTTCAAACATCCATGCATGCATTCTCAGGTGATAGTTCCATACTCATGAGAAGTCTCTTGTAAATCTACTAAGTCTTCATAAATTTCCAATTCTTGGTTCCCCAATGGCACATGCCCCTTCCATAGGGTCACGTCTAATGAAAATGAACAAACACAAAACATGTATTCCAAAACCCATTCCAATCCATTTCAATAAAACATTTATTTTATTTAAAAAAATCTATAAACATTTTTTACATGCGTTTAAACCTAACCACAATATTGAAATCATCATCTTAAAATCATGAACCAAAAATCACTTTCCAAAAAACCATACAATTTTCATAATTTCAAAAAAAAATATCACTAAAGATGTTTTTAACCAATAATCGCACATCAATTTCATAATTAAATTCAATAAATTCAAACAAAATTGAATCCAAGACTTCATGTTTTATTCATGTGAAAATGATATAGAATCAACCTACCTCTAAAACTTTTACAAAAATAAAGAATGGTATATAAACTCAAAAATATGGTTTGGAAATCATAAAATCATCCTTATATATTGTTACCTTCAATCAAAACAACCACATATCATCATGATTGAAATCAAACAGCATGAATCTATCCACAAAATATTAGAACCATAATTCCAATATAGGGAATAAGAATAAATATAAGTAAAATGATGAAAAATGAGCACTTACTAATGAATCTTGGCCTCCAACACTCTTTGATTAACCTAGAAATCTGTCCTGGATTGAAAGGAATGGTATCAAAAACCTTAACAGGAAGAGGAATTTGTATTATGGCCTATTTAGGGGTAAAATGAGGGATTAAATAGATTAAATAAGTTAGATCCATAATTTTTTAATCTAATTTCCCATGGTAAACGGTTAAGGTGTATGGTTAGAAAAACCGTATGCTAACCGTGCATGAGACACTACCTCTAAACACCCCTCACGTGGTTGGCATGCATGATTAGACAAACTATTCCCCAACCATGATATTCCCATATTTTCAAAATTGCACGGTTTCTCGTCTACATGGTTTGGAAAAATCGTGTGCCTATAGAGTGCCCACTATTTCAGTTGCACGATTTCCTTAGAGGTGTTTCATGGTTTCTACTAATTGTGTTCAAACCATGAACGTCCATAAAAGCCTAAAAACATTTCAAAACTCTTATAGACCTCTTGAAACTTTACCCAATAACTTTATATACTTAAAATAAATAAATAAAGGGTCAAGTACCTTAAAATGTGGGTGATACATTCTCCCCACCATTTATCATTCCATCCTAAAATAGTAGAAAACCACCATTATAATGAAATAGTTCAGGCCATTGCTCCACCATTTCCTTCTCATGCTCAGTGTTTCTTCCTAAATCTTACCATGTTTCCATAAAACCCACACTAGACCAATGATTTTCGCAAGCAAGAATTTCTATTGCCTATCCATAATCCATACCAGTACATGAACCTATATAGCATCCAAAAATAGGTCAAAATGATCACATCAAATAACATGGTCTGGATCTAGATGATAATTCTTCAATTGAGATACGTGAAATGCATTATTCATTGAAGTAAACCTTGGTGTTAAAGAAAATTGATGTTACACCTCACCAACCCATTTAAGTAACTCAAAAGGGCTCATATATTAAGCAGATAACTTACCATGATTCTAAAAACTATAATGACCAATCCTTGTAGAGATTCTCAAGAACACATGATCACTTACCTTTAATGAAAAAAACCATTGATGATGATCTGCATAAGATTTTTTATGAATATAAACTATCTCCATCCTTTTCCTGGTCAATTGAATTTTCTTTATTATCTCTTGCACAAGGCTTAACCTACTAGTAAAGTCTCAAATATTTCCACCAAAAATTATAGAATTACAAGGATTCTCATAAAAATATTCAAAAGGATACATGTATATCTATGCCTAATATTTATTATTGTATAAGAACTTCATACAAGGCTTGATCCTACCAGTGAAGTCTCACTTGTTTCTACCCAACAAGTAGATAATGACAAGGATAGAAATTAAATGCTTCAAAGGGATACAAGTATATTGATTCTTGGTAACTTTTTTTGAATAAGAACTCCATTAATGGTATGATCATATCCCATGATCCACCAAAATCCATTTCACAAGCTCTAAGCATGTACTCCAATGTTTGGAACATCCTATCAGATTGTTTATCCATTTGAGGATGATACATCATGCCCATCATCAATTAAGTCCCAAGGGATTACAATAAGGACTTCCAATAACAAGATGTAAACCTTGAGTCTCAGTATGATACTATCGAAATGAGTATTACATTCCTATTTACCACTTCACGAATATAGATTTTTGACAATTATTCTACTGTATGAGATTCATGAAAAGGGATGAAATGAGATGACTTCATGACTCGATCCACTATCACCCATATGGAATCTTGTTTCTGAACCATCCTTTGTAGACCTATTACAAAATCAATAGGTATTTACTCCCATTTTCACATGGGAATCATAAAATATTGTACCAAACCTGCTGACCACTGGTTCTCTTCTTTAACATCCCGACATTTTAGGCATCTCAAAAAAACTAAACCTCTTTTCATTTCTTGTCATCCCACCAAAATTGAGCTTTCAGTGCCTTAACCTTATCAAATAAATCAAGAAAAAAAAACTGAAAATAAAACTACAACATGTCATCAGTCTTCACAATTCAAGTGCATATTTACAATCACTGACACTAGATACCATTGATCTAAATCATGTTTTACTAAGTGAATGTATTATTTCCGGATTAATGTATCCTCCATGGGGCTCCCTTTACTCTGTGTATACATTATGTCAAATTCCAACATATGAAGATACTTCATCCATATTCTTACTCACATATTCAAATTTCTTTTTCATAAATTTTTTTAAGATCTTATGATATGTAAACACTATAAATTTCTCACCAAAGAGATAATGATGTCAAGTCTTCAAATAATGGACCACATCAGCTAATTAAAATTCATTTTTTGGGTAGTTATTCTCATGAAACTTTAACTTTTGTGATCCATAAGAAACAACATGATCTCCCTACATGATAATACACCCCAACCTAGATCCCAAAACATCACATTACTCCATATATCCTTGTCATGATTCCATAAAAAACAATATCGGTGCTGATGTAAGGTGAGCTTTAAACTATTGAAAATATTTCTAATATTCATCATTCTATTTTAAGGGAACTATTTTTCTTGTCAAATTTGTCATTGGTGAAGCTAGTCATGATAATTCATGAACTAATGTTGGTAATAACTATCCATACTAAGGAAACTATGTATCTCAAAGTCATTATTTAGCAGTTTCCAGGATATCATGACCTCTATCTTTTTTGGAAATTTAGAAACACATTTTTCATAGATTACATGGAAAATGAAAAATATCTCTTATATTCAAAAATCATACTTTAAAAGTTTGGAAAACATATGATGATCCTTCAAGATATCCAACATTATCCCTAAGTGTTGCTCATACTCATCAATTTTCCTAGAATACACCAGTATTTTATCCCAAAACACTACCATAAAAGAATCTATATACCTTTAAACATTTTGATTCATCAATTCCATAAAGATAGGTAGTTCATTCATAAGACCAAAAGGAATAACCACATACTCATAATTTTCATATCTACTCCTGAAAGATATCTTCGGAATATCCTTCTTCAAAACCCATAGTTAGTGATATCTTGAAAGAAAGTCAATATTAGAGAACCACTATGATCCCCTAAATTGATCAACCAGGCCATCAATCTATCAAAGAGGATAGTTATTTTTTATAATAACTTTATTAAGCTTACGATAATCCACAAAAATCTGAAGAGTTTCATCTTCCTTTTTCACAGAAAGAACCAGTTCTTCCTAGGGAGACATGCTCGGATGAATGAACCCTTTTATTTCTATATCTTCCAATTATACATGTAATTCCCTTAATTCTATTAGTTGAATCTGATAAGATGAAAGTGATATAGGATTGGTCCCTGGTAAGATATCATTTGTAAACTCCACTTCCCTTGTAGGTGGAAAACCTAATAAATTCTTTATAAAAACATCAAGAAATTGATCAAAAATTATTGGAAAGAAACCATTGATTTGATCCATAGATTTCATGATAATGGTTTTCAAATGGTATGTGATAGTTATAAGTGTTGGTTCCAACAATCCTTCTCTACTTTCCTTTATATATAGATCTCCTCTAAAGAAATGCTCGACGCCATCATTTATTTTAAAACTAACCTTTGGGTGTAATATTTGATGTGATATTTGAAAATTTTCAACCAATCCATACCTAGGATTAAGTCATATAAATATATTTCAAGCACTAAGAACCCCGAAATAAATTTAGCCCCATCAATTATTATAGAATATTCTTTGCACGAAAAGGCTCAACATTCTTTTTTGGACAAGGGGAGTTTAATGTTTCAAAACAAAATACATCATCTCAACATGGAAACCCAAATGATCAGCAGTATAAGAAGAAATAAATGAATGGGATGAAACCATATCAAAAAAATCTTTCATAAGGATATAATTCAAAATAATTATACCTCGCATTATCGAAGGTCTATATTGATCATCCAGGATCATTTTCTTAGCTCCATAAAATTTCATACTCATTGTATTTTTCTCTTTATTACCCTATTGATATTTCACTGGTTGAGGAGTCATGGTATTCCAAGAATCACCACAGATTACTCGGTTTTGTTGAAGAGATCTATTCTAATGCACTCATCCCTTTGAAGAAGGAAATGCCTCTGAAGCATGATATGTGTTCCTAGCACCCAAACATAGAACACTTTGAAAATAGCACTAAATATGTCCCATATAGTTTCAATTTTGACATGATCTAGGTTGTTTTATACAGTCTCTCTTAATATGTTAAAAATAACAACACTAAAAACTTAATGGTTTATTATTCATTCTATGAGATAATTGACTAATCCCATAGTATGATTGTGAGATATACTACACCTTGAGAATAGGTTCCCCTCCTCCACTTTCTATCGTTATTGGAGTTCCCACTAGTTCTTGTAGCAATAAAAATGCTTCCTCTAACTATATTTTCTAAGATATCTCTTACTTCCACTGTCACTCTATTGGCCATCACTATATAATCCATTATAAAAACTAGTAAAATATTTAAGAGAATTTCTGGTTCCAACCCTGATTCAAAAATTCATGCCTTCAAGGACACACTTACAACAACTTCCAGGGTAAAGTGAAAGAAATTCATAAATTTATACGCATATTCTATTATTGAGAGGTTATCATAATTCAAAATAAATTATTCGATTGATCTAGCAATTCTTAATGTGTGAGGATATAATTTTTGGTTGAACAATTCTTAAAAATCCTCCCACATCATGACTTAATCTAGTTTAGCCTGAACTTCTAAATCCCACCATTGGAATGACAGGTCCTCCATTATATAAGTTTCCAACTTTACATTAATCTCAAATGGTGTACTAAGGAATTTTAAGATTAGATTCATCCTATTTAGCCACACTTCTACATTTTATGGCTCTGAATCATCCCAAAAGATGGGTGGATTCTACTTTTGAAACCAAACTAAATAGTCCACTTTCAAAGAATCATCCTACTTATTTCCTTTTTCCAAAGCTTGAAAATATTGAACAATATTTTTAACCAACTACTGGTTCACCTATGGCTTAGGTGAAACCAAATTCTTAGAATCCTCTTCCAGTTGGTTTCTTTGATGCCTACCTAGTTCCATTTGATATAACCAAAACAAAATCCATTTTTTATAACTCTCTAGAAATAGAAGGATTGGAAATTTTAAATTTACCACATCACAATTATCACAAAAATTCATTACAAAATTCAACAATGTCTATTTTCAAACAACTGTTTTGATAATTCCACCATGATTTTTGAAAATCAAACCATTTTCAGCTATTTTCAAAAATTAACACTTTTTAACCAAATCATAAATCATTACATAAAATGAACTATGTTCTCCTAGTGGTAATTCATTCATATCAATGCATTTCATTCTATTCTCATCGGATCAACCCATGAGGATGAGGAAAACTAGAAGTGTCTCAAAACACTCATATACCCAAACTCCCTAGTTACTTGAATTTTAACATAAATAGGGTAGCTACAACTTTTTATACTCTAAATTTCAGGTTTTAAAAATATTACTCTTTACTACCAACCCAACTCAAGGGATAACATGAATTATTTCCCAAATCCATGACCAAACAAATTGATACCATTTGTAACATCCAACCCCACCTCATTAGATTCAGAAGTGATAGGTAAGCTATTGGCCTTAGGTGACATCCCCAAGACACTAAAGGCTAGAAATAAATTCCAAGAAATTCATAAACAATTATGGAATTATTTCATTTTGAAAATAAAAAAAACAACTATAATAATAAACTAAAAAACCCAATATATAATGCATGAGTATAATAAAATATAACTTAAAAAATAACCAACCAATGATAATATCAGAGTACCAAGCAGAAACCAAAACAAAAAAACTCAAATACACCAAATACCTCAACTTATAAACTCCAATATTCTCTAAGATCCAACTCAATAAGCAAATACCAAGGAATCAAGAAGCAATTCTAAAGAACTATAAAACCTTCCCATTACCTTTATCCAAATAGATGACATTTGCAAATGCAGAACAGTTCCCAAGATTGGGGTGAGTCTAAATTTGTGAGTTTTACCCAATGAATTCCTAAATCATCTCACTAGGAAATAAAATATTAGAACATTTACATAAAACATTTTAATAGAAATTAAAAAAAATATCAAAACCAAAAAACTTTCTAAAACAGAATAGTTTACATGGAAAGTAACAAAACAAGTCTTTAAAACATTTCTCAGATCCATTTGGCATACCCATTTCACAAATCCACACATGTATTATCAGGTGATAGTTTCATACTCATGAGTGTTCTCTCATCAATATACAAATTCATCACAAGTTAACCAATACTAGGTGCCCCAATGGAACACGCCCCTTCCATAGGTTAACATATAATCAAAATGAATACACACAACCCATATATGCCAAAACCCATGACAATACATTTTAATAAAACATTAATTTTATTGAAAATAATTCTAAAATTATTTTTCCATGCATTAAAACCAAACCATAATTTTAAAATTTTCATTCTAAAATCACAAACCAAAAGAACTTTCCACAAAACCATCAAATTTTTACAATTTCACAAAACCATCACTCAATAGGTTTTCCATAAATAATCACACCTCAATTTAACAATTAAATTAAAGAAATTAAAACAATTTGAAACCAAGACTTTAAGTTCTATTCAATTAAAAATGAGAGAGAATCCACCTACCTCTTAAACTTTGGAAAAAATGAAGAACGGTGCAACAACCTCAAAAACCCATCTTGAAACTCCTAAAACTATCCTTATATCTTTTTACCTTCAATAAAAACAACCATATATCAACATGATTGACATCACACATAATGAATCTATCCCCAATGGATTAAAACTATGACTTTATATAACGGGAAGAATAAGAAATCTAAAGAAAAATATGAATAATGAGAAATTTCCCAAGGAATGTGGGCCTCCAACGCATTTTGATTCATCTATGACTCACTCTTGGATAAAAAGGAATGGTATCCACAGCCATACGAGGAAGAAAAAATAATATTATTGCCTTTTTAGTGGGAAAAGGGATTAATGAGGTAAACTGAGTTAGATCCATAATTTTTTGATCTAATATCTCATGATGCATAGTTAGGGCACGCGGTTAGGAAAACCATGTGCTAATCCTGTATGATCCACTACCTCTAAACACTCCTCACATAGTTGGCTCACAAAATTATAAAAATTGTTCACTAAAAATTATATTCCCCTATCTCCATCATTGCATGGTTTCTTATAAGAATATACATAGTTTTTTTAAACTGTGTGCCTAACAGCGTGCCTACCCAGTTTCCACTATTTTAGTTTCATGATTTCCAGGGAGGTGTTTCACAGTTTCATTTAACTATGCTCAAACTGTGCACCATTATAAAATCCTCAAAAACATGTCAAAAAATCTCCAAACCTCCCTAAACTTAACCCAATAACTTTATATAGTTAAAATACATAAATAAATGTTCAATTACATAAAATTGGGGGTGTTACACCATTGAACTTAAAATTTATCCTAATATCTTCATAGATATACTGAATAGAGTCTTTATATAATGCCTTGTTTAATTTTTATTTATATTAATAGAATATATTCTTATAAATTCAAAGAGTAATGAATAGTATCAAGAAAATTTTAAAATTATGTTAAAGATCTTATGAATGGAGAAACTATATTCCAAATTTAGAAAGTGTGAATTTTGGCAGCAAAATGTATCATTATTCTATCATTTATTTTCAATAAAGTGCATATTGGTAGATCCATCAACGTCAAAATTTATTGAGCAATGTATTAGATTGACCATTTTAATTGAGATCTATATTTATCTTAGGTTAAAAATATATTACATATTCTTTTTGAGATCTATATTTTTCTAAGTTAACATGTAAGGGGGTAAATTTACATTGGAGATAAGAATGTGAAAAAAAAATCAAGGAGCTAAAAAAGAGGTTAGTCACGGATCCTGATATTACATTACCCTAAAGTGGGGAAAGGTTTCTAATTTACAATGATTCTTCAAGAAAGGGCTTGGGTTACATACTCATATAGAAGTATATGGTAATTAATTATTCCATGTTATAATTAAAGACACATGATAAAAATTACCTCATGCAAGATTAAGAGCTAGCAGTAGTGATCTTTACATTAAATATTTGGAGAAATTATCACTATGGATAAGTGTGTGTTATATATACTGATGAAAAGTTATTGAAATATATATTCACATATAATGAATTTAATATGAATCAAATAAGGTGGTTGTAATTGAAAAATTATTATTACTACATAATAAATTACCACCTGGGGATGGAAAATGAATTAGTTAATGCTCTGAGTGTGAAATATAATGCTACTCTATCCATGATGTGGATTGAAAAAGACCCAATATTCATGGATTTTCATAGGATAAATATTGAATTCATAATGGGAGGATAAAAATCCTATCTTTCCCAATTGATTTTTCAACCTTACATTCACATAAAGATCAAATAATCCTCTAAAGATTATGTATATCTGCAGAAAAAAGTAATGAATATTATGAAGTTCAAATTTGATAAAGATGGGGTTATATAGCTTGGATCCCAAATATGTGTCCCATAAAAACCAAAATTGAAGAAGTAACTTTTGGATGATGCACATATATTATTCTTATCTATACAACTGCAAATTATAAAGATTTATAGATATCTAAAACAAAACTTATAATAGGATGGTATGAAGAGAGAAATTGTATAATATGTATCAAGATGATTGGTATGCTATAAAGTTAAGTTTTAACAAAAAAAGGTTAAGGTTATGTCAAAAAAAATTCCTATACCGATATGAAAGTGATAAAATATCACCATGGATTTTTTCATAAGAATACCCAAAACGTCTAAAGTTCATAACTCGTTTTAGGTTTTAGTTGATCTCCTTGAAAATTCAGTGCATTTTATTACAATCAAAGAAGATTTCTCCCTTGAATTATCACCGAGATTTACATAAGGTGAGTGGTGAGGATTCACAGAGTACTACTATCCAATATATCTAATTGGGATCTAATTTTTACCTCAATTGTTTGGATAATTATTATAAAATAATTTGATATAAAGTTGTGATTTAGCACTATTTATCATCCTCATAAATATGTTCAGCCTAAGAGAAAAATTCAAACTCTAGAGGATATTTTGAGCTCTTGTTCAATGTATTTCCAAACATGATTGGATCAAAAACTCCCCCTGGTAGAGTTCTCATATAACAGTAGTGTCAATTATAAAATTTAGATGGCACCATAGGAGGCTTTTATAGAAAGAGATGTGGGAATCCAACATGATGGAATGATGTTAGAGAGTGGAAGATGATAGGTTCTTACCTTATCCAAGAAATAATAGAGAATGGTCAAACCATTTAACAGCATATAAAAATGGAAAAAATTTGATAGAAGAGTTATAAAAATAATCATCGATGAGGTCTAAAGTTTGAATTTGGTGATAAGGTGTTACTTTTAATATCTCCATCGATGTGAGTTACGAGATTTGGGAAGAAAGGGAAATTGGTTCCTAAATACATCGGTCCCTTCGAGATCCTTGATCATTTTGGGGTCATAGAAAATCATTTATAAATACATCCAAACCTCACTCAAGTGAAATATGTGTTCGATGTACTAATTTTGAGGGAGTATATATCAGATCGATCATGTGTATTGAGCTAAGATGTTGTACAATTAGAACATGACCTCTCATATGAAGAACAATCTGTGGAAAATTTGACCAAAGAGACAAGGTTTGAAGAAATAAGACCACCCATATAGTAAAAGTTATATGAACAAATATAATGTTTGGGGAATCTACATGGGAAACTAGGGATGTGATAAGAGAAAATTACCCTCACTAGTTTTCTTCAATGTAAAAAAATTGGGAGGATGAAATTCATTTAAAGGGGTATAATGTAACGACATGAGCTTTTCCTCCTTAAATAAATATTGTGTTTAATAGTTTCACCACATGAAACAGAAAAACCAAACAAATATAGACCATTTTAATTTATCCATATAATTTTTAGGTATAAAAATTGGTAATAAAATTATGAAATATATGTGTATATATAAAGAAGAACAAATCAAAATAAATTTCACATTAAATATCGAATCAATTAGTACTTCCAGACAACTAATAAATATTTTTAAAAAAATTAATCCATTGCAAGTATAATAAATTTTTGATATGAATAAATAGATAACACTATATTAATGAGTAATTTATAGGAAAAAGTGATAGTTAATATATCAAAATTCATTTTCCTATAAAAATAGTTTTTCACTATATTTTATGTTTTTAATTAAAAAAATATGAATTTTAAGATTTTAATTTGGAAATATAAACATATTTTATTGGATTAATCAAGTCTATATTATCTTAAGATGTATTTTTTTTATAAAAAGATTTATTTTTAGGTGAATAGTATAGAATAACATTTTTAAAAAATAGCTTTTTTGACATTATTAGTACATAAGTATGAATTTCAAATTCATGAAACCTTTTTATAAGACTAAATATATATTTTATAAGATAATTTATAATTTTAAAAGTTTTGTTTATAATTTATAAACCCATATTTTACATTTTAAAACTTAAGTTATATTTTAAAAAAAATACATTATATATTTAGTATTTTAAACTTTTTAAGAAAAAAATATATATTTAAAATTTTTAATGATTAGTTGAAAAATATAAAAAAGGAACATTTTATGTTTTGGAATAAATTATAAAATTCCTAGTTAAAAACTAGTTACCATAGTGAAAACCTAAATTGTAAAAATGAGTAACCTTACAGGTAAATAAACCATCATTTTAAAAACATGTTTTAATTGAGTGTTTGAGGTGTGTATATACATTATCTATTATTAAATCCATTATTTCTAAATTTTGTATCTATTTTACTTTATAATTACTTCCCATTATTGAAATTATTTTGGTATTTTCAAAAATGTCATCCCTTTTCAATTATAAAAGGGAAACTCCTCTATTCAATTCAATAAACACAAAAACCAATTATATTAAAAAACATATATACTCAACCCTATCTTAAAAAATGCTATAAACCTTAATAAGTTTCTTTTATTTTCAAAATACCATTCCTCAAAGGTTTAATCTTCTTTGCAATGGAAATAATATAAGTAGTAAGGAATGTATTTCTGACCGCTCCTCCCTACTTTCTATTTATTTATATGATTTTCTTCTTCCTAAAATTTCATTTAACCATATTATATAATTACATAAGTATCATTATAATATTTTATATTGTAATAATTATTGTAAAATCATTAGCCGCCCTCCCCTTTTCTATTAAGAAAAATGAAAATGTGGATTATGCGTTGTACGGACTACCACCTCCACAACACAACATGTTTCTTTTCCTTTAACCACCTTAAAAGGATGGTAATAATAGGGAATTTCATATATAATTATTATATTTATAACATATTTTAGATTTATAAATGATAAATCATGTTTATCCTTTCTCCAATTCTAGGAAAACAAAATCATCACTCATGTGTACGTGTAGACCACCACCACCATAGGCCAGTGTATTTCATTTTTCATTGCCATGGTAATGGATGGTTTTAGTTTATATTTTATGAGTATATATTATATATATATATAATATATATAATTAATATGGATATTTATGGATAATAATAAAAAGTAACAATCTTTATATGTTAATCCATCGATATCGATAAATTACACAAAAAAAGTTCATCGCCATTTTCACCTTCATGAAACCTGACTAAAACTCACATGTATCATAATTAAAACATTGTAGTTATTTATAAAACATAAATTCCAGTAACTTTAATGGTTTATAAATCATTTTATTTTGGATATAAAGTAATATCAATTCTACTTTTTTAACCCAGTTCAAAACAGTCGAGATTATTAACACGTGATGTTGAAAATAGATTATAACAATCTAATACAATAAGATAATTGTTATTAATAAATATTATAAATGGAAATTTATATAAATAATATTATAAAAATATATATTTAAGATATTTATCTTTATTATACTTGAGGTGAAAACACTTTTTTGGAAATCATGGGTAAAGGTAGGGGATTTGGTAACTGAACTTTTTTCCTCTAAGTTGTACAATTTATTCATGATTTTAATTCCAATATTACTAATAAATTTTCCATTTTAAATGTATTTATATATTTATTTCTAGGGAAAAATAATTTTTTATCTAAATCCATTTCCATAAAATGTTTACTTTTCCATTATTAAAAAAAGAAAGTTTTTGAAAAAAGAATCATAATAATGACCTTTTATACAAAATGTTTTCACAAATATATTTTCCTAATTTCGTTGTAAATATATTCAAATTATCTATTTATAATGTATTTATATTTCATATTTCACCCTATATTTTCTTTTATTATGTGATTAATTTGGGTGATCAGTTTTTTGTTATCAAAAGTTTTAATTCAAGATGTTATTTTATACCATTTAGATGTTTTATTAAAACCATTTTATTTCCATCAGTTATTTATAAAAATTTAATGATTTCAATTTTTATAATTTATAAAAACCATTTCATTTCCAAGGGTTATTAATGAAAATTGAATGATTTCCATTTTTATGTTTAAAAGACCCATTCTTTTCTATGGGTTCTTTAAGATATGACAATGATTGTTTTTAAGTGGAACACATATGTATGGATGATGGAAAATGGGTTCCTATATCACCCTATAATTAATTTTTTTAATTTTATATCACATGATATATTCAAGCATAGAAATAATGAGTTTTTTCACATAGGCCTGGTCTGGATGTGTTTGCTCACATTTTCAGGTGTGGGTATAATGAATTTGATCACATAAGCATGGGCTTTATGGGTTTGATCATAAAGGTTTTCTTATTATTATGGTTGTGACACATTTCCAAGTTATTTATAAAGTTATTACACATTTTAAATAATAATTTAATTTCTATGAAATTTTATTTATTTATGATTACTTGGTATTTTTAAAATTATTCCACACTTTTATGTCATTCTCACATGTTGTATAATCATTAATATGTATTTTGATCCATGTAATATCTGTAATTCTTCCCTAATTAAATTTTTATGTAATTTTTGTTGATATAATATATTTTATGAATAATATATAAGGTCTTTGATCTTTTTTTAATATATTTATGTATTTATCATGATCTCCTTCATGTTTACTATCTAACACCTTATGATATGTTTTCCCTTTTGAGTATATAATCTCACCCCATTATTATATTTATATTACCCATATTATGAAGATGATTATGTCATGTGATATGTCTATAAAGGTTCTAGAGTATAATGATTATGGATAAACGTTTTTAAGTGTGGTAAAAATATTTTTATATAGTTTCTAAAGGATTTGAGCCACTAGTGGAATTAAAGAGGTATGACAGGATCATAATATCTATTAAAAGGTTCAAAAATAATCATCACTACTTACTTATAAAATATGATTGAGAACACAAGATCCAATAAAAAGTTGAAATTATTGTTGATTCAAGAAAGTGGAAATTATATATTAAAGAAGAAATTGATTCATTTCATAAAAATGGAACCTATGAGCTCATGAAATTACCATAAAAAAATAATGTGTCATGGAATAACTGTGTATATGGGTTGAAGGAGGAATTATATGGTATAAATTGGTACAAGTTTTGGTTTTTTTTAAAGGATTTTAGTAAAAGGAAGGGATATATTTCTCTAAAAAATCTCTTGATGTCAAACATGAAACTATTAGGATGGTGCAAAGTCGGGTAGCTTTAAAAGGATTACATAATGAATGCTTAATTGTAAAAACCTAATTTCTTCATGGTTATTTTAAATATTATGCCAATATGAAGAAGATATAATTTTTCGTTAGTAAATATAATGAAATCATGGTTTTCAAGCTTAAGTGAACCCTATATAGTTTGAATCAATCATTGAGGAAATGGAACTAAAATTTTAATGCCTTTATTGATGAAAAGGGGTTAATCCAAATCAATATTAATAAGTTATAATATCAGAATGTGATTAATGATGGATTTAATTTAATTATTCTCGTATAAATGGATGGTATGCTCCTGCAATCTGTAAATATGGACTAAATTAGGGATTCAATAACTAATTTTTCTAGAAGGCTTGAGATGAAAGATCTCGATAAAGCTAATTGGATTATGGTGATACAGATCAAGAGGGATAGAAAAACTGTAGCATTGTGTCTATCTCATAAGAAGTACCTTGATAGGTTCATCTAAATATTTGTAATGAATGAATGAAAACTCATGTCCACCCCTTTGTCTATACATTTCATTTTATCTAAAAATAAGGAAATTAAAATGGAATATGTGGATAAGTATAGGGAGAAATTTCTATTTAAATTGATGATCAGAAGCTTTATTTACTCCACAGATTGTTTGAGTTCATACATTGATTATATAGTAGGAGTTATCAATGGGTATATGGTGAATCTGGGAAGATATCAGAGAAATTTTGTGAATTTGAGTCTTTGATATCTCAAAGGAATGTAAAAAATAAAAAAATTATTTAAAAAAAGATAATCTTTTATAAAGGTATGTTGATGCAGAATTTAGAGGGGATATAGATACACATAATATTATCATGGGTTCTATGTTCACCTTTGGAGTAACTACCATAAGCTAGATGTCAATACTAAGGTTGGTAGTTTCACTCTCTACTATGGAAGAAAAGTATATAGTCACTATGGAAGTAGGGAAGAAATTTATATGATTAAAGTTCTTGTTGAAATAACTCAAAAGAAATATAAAAAATGTGTTTTTGTTATTTAATAGTCAAAGTATGATTCAAATATAAACGAATATGATATTACATTTATAGTATAAAGTAAATCATGATTAAGTATCATTAAATATAGAATCTAATGTAGGATAGGGTCCTGAAGTCATGGATGATTGGTGGAAGTTGCAATCCAATTGACATATTGATTAAGGTCTTAGTTCAATAATTTATGGAGAAAATTATGCATCTATGGGACTTGGGTGACCAAAAATAAAAAATAGTTACACTGAATATTGTTGTAGAAGATGGACGTCTTGTATGTGTCTAAGTGCCGATGGTTTCCTTGGATCCTTGAAATAAGACTTTAAGTGGGAGATTGTTCGGATTTATGAAGACTCCTTTTATGGTTATAATTTTTTGGGTCTAAAATAATAGAATATAGAACATGGGGTTTATAACAAGAGGGGAGTTCTTGTAGTGGAAAACTAGTAGAGGTTAGCATGGTCCAAAATGACATGTTCTTGAACCTGGTTGGAAAATGAACATTTTAAAATAATGGGAGTGTGTGATAAAAATCACATATGATGAAATCTATTTTATGTATCATAGTAACTAGGGGTTTCCAAATTTTTTATAATAATTATAAAAGGACTGCATAAGAATGGATGGAACTATTCACTGGAAGTCAGCAGTTTAGGTGATGAAATATATGGACAAGCAGATGTAGTCATGTTCAATAGTGGGTTCCCCATGAACATAAAAAAATGGAATTATTTTCATTATTTTGTCCCCACTATAAATAGATGGTGTGGGTTCACTTGTACATATACTAAAAAAACTTTAAGAGATTTAATATTGGATAACTTATAGGATAGTGATTGTAATATTTTTCTTAATTCATTTTTATAAGAGAAATCAATAGTGTTTTCTTATAGCGTATCACTATGTCTAAACCATGTAATTTATCTTTATTTTTGTTATCTTTTCTTCTACTTGTCTTTTTATTCTATAAGTTTTGAGTTTTATTTTTTGAGTATTTGGAATTTTATTGTAGTGTCTGGGGTGTATTGTATTCTCATTTTTAATACATAATTTCATGGTATCTTCCATTTCTATCTGTTCTAAAAAATCACACTTCATGTTTTAGTGATTACTTCTGAATCAAAGGTTCTAAATCCCAAAAATAGTGGCCTTATCAACTATAAAGGAATAGTATATGGTTGTGATAGAATATTTCAAGGATGTTATCTAGTTACATGGACTGATTAGATACTTGGGGATTATCTAAAAGATTATTGATGTTTTTTTATTTCTATAATGTCATTTTATTTTCAAATATTAGTATTCTTCTTAATCAAAACAAGCATATTGATTTTCTATTCCATTTCACATGAGATATTGATAATGAAAAGTGTATCTTAATTTAAAATATCATGACAACTAATAACCTTTCATATGTTCTAATGAAGTTGGTTACAGGGATGAAGTTCCAATACTATTTGGACTATATCAACATCATTCATACTTGATATTTCTATGGCTATATCGAAGGAAAAATAATGAATTTTTTGGGAATAATCACTTAGAGTTGTTTATTTTCAAGGTATATATTATTAAATATTGATAAAAAAATATTATCACCCATGGGGTGGGAAAGCACTGAATAAGAATTGTAGTAGGAATTGGTTAATTTCAATAGGAGTTAGATATAAGGCCCCAGCCTTAAACCTTACTTAATCTTGAGTTATTACAAGATTACACCTTGAGGATCTTTTCAGGTTTAGAGTTTTAGAGAATTAGATCATAAAACTTGCATTACATTCCACATATAAACAAAGTGGTTACATAAAGATAGTATTCTTAATTTCCATCAATGGAAACATATTTAAAATAAAACATGGATTCTTTCTTGACACTTCCTTGACACTATCATCATATCATGTACCTTTCCCTTGACCTGTGAAAAACATTTCAAAAAACTTGGTATGAGCATAAAAAGCTCAGTAAGGGTTATAAAAATATGGAAAGGAAACATGAGTTCATATATACATAAGAATGAAATCATACTTTACCCATAAAACATAAGAACTTTAACATACCTCATAAAGTCATGAATAAATCATAGAAATCATAAGACATAAAAGGTAACTTGAGGCATTCATAACATTCTTACGTAGAGAGTAACCCTCTTGGTTACGTTTGGAATACCCATCACAGTATATTCCCTAAATCTCTTCGAAGAAACCTTAACGTTTCACTCCTTCACGTTACCCAATGCATTGGAGAGCTATATCAGGCTCACCCGCCCTTAGTCTATCACGGAACCACCCGTCTTCATAATAATGCCCAAGAACCTCAACATAATCGTATCACATAAAACATGAATAAAGGAAACATAACATTTCCACCTTTCAATCACAATATATCAATACAACACATTGATATAAAAACATTTTGAAAACAATTTTCAATACCAAAATAAAAGAAAAGTAAAACATGGTATTTATTTTTTTCTTTTAAAAAAAGGTATGGCTTGTAGAGGAAGTCGAAACTCAAATAATGGTCACGGCGGCGGAGAAGTCGTTATCGCCGCATACGTCCGACAAAAACATTCCCTTTTGTCGTTTAGTAAATTATTCGTATAAAAAAGATTCCTTTTGAATAAACGTAAAAGTAAAAGGGGTTTATACACCATATAAAATAATGTTGTGTATAAAACAAAATATGCCTCAATGAAAGGAGATTGAGATGAAGTCCCATATATCGGGTCCGACTTGACTAGATCGTTCTTTAATGTCCTGAATAATAAACTTGAGTTAATTTCTACTTTCTTAAGAACCTTTTTCAAGTTCATTATTCCTTTTATATCACTTATTACCATTTCATGAACACTATGTAATTATTTAAGTAAATAACGATCATTTTAACGATCATTGGTACTTGAGTCAAAAATAAACCCTATATAATTACAATTTGTTCATGTATCCATTATATCCAGAATGGTATTCATGATGTAGATATCATATATTTCATATATATCTAGTACATTCATGCATTTATAATATTATATAATCATTTAGAGGTAAGAAATGAAATGCACCGTTCATGGAGACGGTAAGCCGTACGTACGCATGAACGCTACTTTCATTTATATTTCGTATTTTATAGAATGGAATCATAATGATATAAAGGTATATTATAATTCCATTATAATATCATATATAATATCATAGTTCCATCCTTTATACGTCCCACATATGGTATTTAACGAATCAAATCACTTTGAGGGGGCGGTAGTCCGCACTTCCTTAAATGAAGATATCGCGTTTACCCATAATGGAAACCATAAAGGTATGACCAAAAAGAGAAAAACAGAAGCTTAAGGAAAACATAAACATATTATATATCATATATAAATATAGTGACATCTTAATGGCCACCTTTGAAGGTGATAAAAGAATGTTGAACAATCATCGTTTCGGGAGGCATAAATTCTCCATCCACGGAAACAGTATGTTCGTTAACCATTATATGTAGGTGTGTGTAATTGTAGCTCAAATCCTTATTATAACAACATCCTAGTATATTGAGGATACTGTAGTTGTTACAAAATAAAAGAATAAAAAGAGTTTAGGGGGTTAGAGAAGAAAAATAAAACAAAAGGACTCAAAAGAAGACATTACCTTAAAATCGGGTAACTCCCTTTGGTTTGAGCTCAAAGGCTTCCTTGGGAAGACTTCTGCCCAAAGTGAGGCTTCAAGGAGTAATAGAGGGAAGTGTAGAGACAAAATGGGAAGGGTTTGGCCGAGCCAAAGGCTTTGTAAGTGTGGTTAAGGAGGTAGAGGTGGGGGCCTTTTATAAGAGGAGAGGAGGGGCACTCTTGGAAAGTAAAGATAAGTTACTTTATTTTAAAAAGAGTTTAGGATTAAAAAGGTCCCACATTGATATAATTAAAGTATAAGGTGATAAGGGTTCGAAATGAACTCATCCAATAGGTTTTGGACATGTGTAGGTATTAGATATTACATTATCTTTCCATTTTATTTAAATCGTTAAATAATGAGGTCATCGTTGCATCATCATGATGTCATAAATAATTTAATTTATTTAATGTATAAAAATTATAAAACAAATACTATGATTTAGTAAATCTTTTTACCTTTCTAATGAATATTTATAGTTAAAAATCTGACTTGTATAACCCCATATAAAAATTGTTTTATTAACATAACTCATGTTTGTGTCATTTTTACTTTAACATTAAATAAAAAGTTATTTATGTCATTTCCCAACCAAAGTGGCTCCATGGGGTCCCCAAGTTGACCCATGGATTTTCTTGGTCGTCCATGACACATCCAATGAGGTTAGGACATTTTTCAAGCTCATCGCATATTATTAAAACATTATTTCTACCTTAAACTACACTAATTACCACTAATCACGATTAAGAACTTAAAAGTTACTATTCACCAAAAAATTATTTTAATCTCATTGAACCACATTTTAATTCTTAATGACAACCATGTATGTTGGATTTTTGAAATTCAAAACACAAATATGGCAAAATTTCATTTAAACGAAAAAATCAATTTTTATAAGTACCACTTAGTGGTTTCACTATTCATCAAAAATTGAAGTTTTTCAGAAAATTACCAAAAATTCACCCTAAGCTATATTTGATATTATGAATTCAAAAATGAAGTCTATTTTGCAAAATTCAAAACATATAAGTCACATTAATTAATTTAATAATTAATTCCTGCTGTCATG
This sequence comes from Viscum album, assembly GCA_963277665.1. NCBI lineage: Eukaryota > Viridiplantae > Streptophyta > Magnoliopsida > Santalales > Viscaceae > Viscum > Viscum album. The sequence goes on from OY728131.1 coordinate 1,976,040,334, forward strand.
ACAAATAGCGTGTTTTTATTAAACAATAAGTATCAAAAGATTGACACTAGTTTAAGTCCAATTTCAAAGTGAAATTGATTCCAATGACCACCATTGGATAAAATGGTAAAAATATATTCTAATTTCACTTCAAAACCAATTCAAAAGATAATCTAATCGTATAAATAAATTATATTAAAAAGAGGTTTTGAATTAAAATACAACATTTTTCACTATTCATTAAAAAATGAACTTTATCCGAAAAATACCAAAAATTCACACAAAGTAAATTTTGATGTCCCAATCATAAATAATAATTCTATTTTGACAAACATAGCTTATAAAATTGTTAAAATATAGATTTAAAAAGGGTTTTCCATCAAAAGGCAGTAAAACAATCCTTTAAGAATGTTAGTGATTCCATGCATAAGATTATATTTATTTTCATTTTAAGCCTCTAAAACACTATCTTAATCATTAATAGACATAGATAAAAATATCTATTATTCATTACTTACTTGGGATGTTACATCCTTTCCCCCTTTAGAAAATTGCGTCCCCGCAATTTATTTACTTATCGAATAAATGGGGGTACTTATCCCTCATTGCATTTTCAGATTCCCATGTTGCCTCTTCCATCATGTGGTTTTTCCACAAAACCTTTACCTGATTAATCACCTTATTCTGTAACACTTGCTCCCTGTGGTCAAGAATTTGGACCGGTTGTTCCTCATAAGATAGGTTCTCTTCCAGCTGAACTACCTCTGGACTCAAAACATGAGATGGATCTGGCATATACTTTCTCAACATCGAAACGTGAAAAAAATTGTGTACCTGAGATAAACTCGGAGGTAAAGCCACCCGGTATGCAATTGATCCAACTCTCTCCAGAATTTCATATGGTCTAATGAACCTTGGACTCAACTTTCCTTTCTTACCAAATCGTATCACACTTTTCCATGGTGATACTTTGAGAAAAACATGATCACCTACCTCAAAAGAGAGATCCTTCCTCCTGTTGTCCGCATAACTCTTCTGCCTGCTCTGAGCTGTTCTCATTTGTTTCTGAATCAGCTGAACTTTTTCTGCCATCTCTTCTACCAATTCTGGTCCCATCAACTTCCTTTCACCCACTTCATCCTAGAAAGCTGGAGTTCGACACCGCTTCCCATATAATGACTGAAATGGTTCCATCTGTATACTGGAATGAAAACTGTAATTATATGAAAATTCAACCAAAGAAATATTTTGGTCCCAACTTCCCTGATAATCCATAGAGCAAGAACGTATCATATCCTCCAATGTCTGAATTTTTTGTTCTGACTGCCCATCTGATTGAGGATGAAAAGCTATACTAAAATTTAATTCAGTACCCAACGACTTCTGAAGGCCTTTCCAAAAGTTAGAAGTGAACCTGGGATCGCGGTCAGATACAATGGAGAGAGGAACTCCATGTAACCTGACTATCTCTTTAAGATACAAACGGGAAAGTTGATCTAGGGAAAAAGTATCTCGTATAGCAAGGAAATGAGCAGATTTGGTCAAGCGATCAACAATAACCCAGATTGCATTATTACCTCGAGATGTCTTCGGTAATCCCACAACAAAGTCCATGGATATATTCTCTCATTTCCACTCTGGCACTGGTAAAGGCCGAAGCATCCCTTTCGGTAACTTCTGCTCTACTTTAACCTGTTGACATGTCAAACACTTCACAATAAAGTCAGCAATATCTCTTTTCATTCCATCCCACCAGTAATACTCCCGCAGATCTCTGTACATCTTAGTACTGCCAGGATGAACTGAAAACGGAGAACTATGAGCTTCACATAACAACTCTCTCTTCAACTGTGAATCACAAGGCACGGACAATCTCTTCCCAAATCTCAAAACGCAATCATTATCAATGTTGAATTCAGGCAATTTACCTTTATGAACCAGCTCTACCTTTTTCTGCAACTCACTATCTTGCTTTTGTGCTTCCTGGATTCTATTTGATAGAGATGATCTCACTGATACCTGAAACAAAAAAAAAAGAACTTCCTGCACCAACAACTTCTATGCCAAAGTTCATCAAATCCTTAACCAAAGGATCACGTTCCAAACGCAACATTACTAATGAAGCATTACTTTTTTGACTCAAAGCATCAGCTACTTTATTTTCTTTTCCCGGATGGTAATGAATTGTATAATCATAATCCTTGATTAATTCTAGCCATCTCCTTTGTCTCATGTTTAATTTTTTCTGAGTGAATATATACTTTAAACTTTTGTGATCGGTATATATTTCACACTTTACTCCATACAAATGGTACCTCCAAATTTTTAAAGCAAAAACAACAGCAGCTAATTCCAAATCATGTGTAGGGTAATTTACCTCATGAGTTTTCAACTGTCGTGAAGCATAATCAATTACCTGATCATTCTTCATTAGGACGCAACCAAGTCCTTTCAATGAAGCATCACTGTAGATAGAAAACTCACCATTCCTGGAAGGTAGTGCCAAAACTGGAGCATTCACCAATCTTCTTTTCAATTCCTGAAAACAATCATCACATTCTTTTGTCCAGATAAACTTAACACCCTTCCGAGTTAGCTTAGTCATTGGACTAGATAACCATGAAAAATTTCTAACAAACCTTCGGTAAGAGCCTTCCAAACCAAGGAAGCTACGAATCTCAGTTACATTTGTGGGTCTTGGCCATTCTTCCACAACTTTTGTTTTTGAAGAATCAACAGTTATCCCATCTTTAGAAACAATGTGACCAAGGAAAGAAATTTTTTGCAACCAAAACTCACACTTTCTGAATTTCCCATACAATTTCTTTTCTTTTAAGGTTTGCAAGATAACCCTTAAATGTATTTCATGCTCTTCTTCACTTTTAGAAAACACCAAAATATCATCAATAAAAACCACCACAAACTTATCCAAGAACTCATGGAAAATTATATTCATTAAGTCCATGAATACAGCAGGTGCATTGGTTAGCCCAAAAGGAATTACTACAAATTCATAATGTCCATATCTTGTACGAAACGCAGTCTTAGGAACATCTTCTTCCTTTACCTTCAGCTGATGGTACCCCGATCTCAAGTCAATCTTTGAAAAATACTGAGCTCCCTGGAGCTGATAAAACAAATCATCGATATGAGGCTAAGGATATTTGTTCTTAACAGTGATGTTATTCAAGGCTCTATAATCAATGCAAAGTCTCATAGAACCATCTTTTTTTTTAACAAATAAAACAGGAGCACCCCATGGTGATGTGCTAGGTCGAATGAAACCTTTATCTAATAAATCTTGCAATTGCTCCTTCAACTCTAAAAGTTCAATTTGAGCCATTCGATAAGGGGGTTTTGAAATTGGATTAGCATCAGGAACTAAGTCAACAGTAAATTCAACTTCCCGATCTAGTTTTATTCCAGGCAACTCATCAGGAAAAACATCAGGATACTCATTTACCACTGGCACATCATTAATCTGAACAGTTCCTTTATTTTCAAAGATGTGTGAAAGGTAACATTCATTTCCATCTTTTACAAGTTTCTCGGCCTCTTGATATGTTATCAACAGTAAGGGTTCATTCTTGTACACAAACTGAAAGTCTTTCTGAAAAGAAACTTCTTTAGCTCTACAGTCAATCTTAGAATGGTAAATAGGGAGCCAATCTATACCCAGGATAACATCAAACTCTACTAGAGGTAGAACAATAAGGTTTGCAAGTAGGTTCTTTCCACGGATAAGGATAGGAAGATTCTTATAAATTCTTTTTGCCTCAGCATTTCCCCCAGGTGTTTTTTCCAAAAGTTCAGGAGTCATTTCTTGATATGGTATTCCCATTTTACTATAAAAGTTTTCAGAGATGAAAGAATGTGTAGACCCCGAATCAAACAACACACTGGCATAATCTGAAAAAACAAACAAAGTACCTGATACAACTTCATTTGATGGCCCGACATCTGCCGAAGTAGTTTCAAAGGATTTCTCCACCCCTTTCTTCTTGTATTCCAACTTCTTCCCATCACTCAAACTCTTTGTCGGACACTCGTTTGCATAGTGACCCATCTCATTGCACTTATAACATTTCACTAACTGTAAATAAAATTTGGTCTTACCTTCACCTTGATCCTTTTCAGTTCAATCATGAGCCTTATGTCCCATCTTACCACATCAGTAGCACTTTCCAGAATTCAGAAGACATTCCCCAGCATGTCTTTTTCCACATTTATCACAAACTGGGAACTTAGTTTTCTTACCATCAGAATTTTTTGAAGAATTCTTACCTTTCTCCTGCCACCTCGGTCTCTTCTTCTGTTGGTTGTTATAGAACACTTGATCATCGGAAAACTCCATTTCCACCTTCTCAGCACATCGAACAAGCTTTTTATAACTTTTAAACTCACGAGAAGCTAATGACCTTCGATATTTTGGCTTTAATCCTGAGTAAAAACGATTGATTTTACTATCAAGGTCTCGGATAAAATTTGGAGCATACCTTGCCAATCGAGTGAAACTTTCTTCATAGGTAGCCACTGAGTCTTCCTCTTGCCTCAATTACAAGAATTTCTTTTCCATCCTAAGTCGAACATCCTTCGGAAAATACTTCTCAAGAAACATACCTTTGAATTCATCCCAGTCGAGAGCATCAATCTCATCAACGTCCCTGATATTTTTAACCATCGACCACCACTGATCTGCATCACACTCCAAACAGTAAATAGCAAGACTAACCTTTTGATTGTATGAACACCCCATGACATCGAAAATCTTCTCCAGTGCTTTAATCCACCCTTCAGCTAACACAGGGTCAGATGATCCGCTGAATGATGGGGGATGTTACCTCATGAAATGTTCCACCACTGACATGTTCTTCTGCGGTTGATCTGGCTGATCTCGTGTATGGATACCACCACCAATTATCGCTTGAGTCAACTGCGCCATTACTGCAACAAACTGTTCAGTTCCAATTCCGACCATCTCAGGATGCTGATTCGGAAGGTTATTTCCTTCTATATGCCTTCCTAGCACTGCTTCCCTGTTTCCTCTGCGGAAAACCATTATGAACAAACATGTCTTAGATAAAGCAACATGGTAATCTTCAAATGCTATATCACTTCAATTTTGACCATAAAAAAATATTTTTGGATAATCATTTAATATAATTCTAACTCCTAAAGTTATCTAAACCGACCTTTGATACCAACTATAAGGCCCCAGCCTTAAACCTTACTTAATCTTGAGTTATTACAAGATTACACCTTGAGGATCTTTTCAGGTTTAGAGTTCTAGAGAATTAGATCATAAAACTTGCATTACATTCCAAATATAAACAAAGTGGTTACATAAAGATAGTATTCTTCATTTCCATCAATGGAAACATATTTAAAATAAAACATGGATTCTTTCTTGACACTTCCTTTACACTATCATCATATCATGTACCGTTCCCTTGACCTGTGAAAAACATTTCAAAAAACTTGGGATGAGCATAAAAAGCTCAGTAAGGGTTATAAAAATATGGAAAGGAAACATGAGTTCATATATACATAAGAATGAAATCATACTTTACCCATAAAACATAAGCACTTTAACATACCTCATAAAGTCATGAATAAATCATAGAAATCATAAGACATAAAAGCTAACTTGAGGCATTCATAACATTCTTACGTAGGGAGTAACCCTCTTGGTTACGTTTGGAATACCCGTCACAGTATATTCCCTAAATCTCTTCATAGAAACCTTAACGTTTCACTCCTTCGCGTTACCCAATGCATTGGAGAGCTATATCGGGCTCACCCGCCCTTAGTCTATCACGGAACCACCCGTCTTCATAATAATGCCCAAGAACCTCAACATAATCGTATCACATAAAACATGCATAAAGGAAACATAACATTTACACCTTTCAATCACAATATATCAATAAAACACATTGATATAAAAACATTATGAAAAAAAATTTCAATACTAAAATAAAAGAAAAGTAAAACATGGTATTTATTTTTTTCTTTTAAAAAAAAGGTATGGCTTGTAGAGGAAGCCGAAACTCAAATAATGGTCACGGCGGCGGAGAAGTCGTTGTCGTCGCATACGTATAACAAAAACATTCCCTTTTGTCATTTAGTAAATGCTTCATATAAAAAAGATTCCTTTTGAATAAACGTAAAATTCAAAGGGGTTTATACACCGTATAAAATAAGGTTGTGTATAAAACAAAATATGCCTCAATGAAAGGAGATTGAGACGAAGTCCCATACCTCGGGTCCGACTTGACTCGATCGTTCTTTAATGTCCTGAATAATAAACTTGAGTTAATTTTTACTTGCTTAAGAACCTTTTTCAAGTTCATTATTTCTTTTATATCACTTATTACCATGTCATGAACACTATGTAATTATTTAAGTTAATAACGGTCATTTTAACGATCATTGGTACTTGAGTCAAAAATAAACCCTTTATAATTACAAGTTGTTCATGTATACATTATATCCAGAATGGTATTAATGATGTAGATATCATATATGTCATATATATCCAGTACATGCATTCATTTATAATATTACATAATCATTTAGAGGTAAGAAATGAAATGCACCGATCATGGAGACGGTAAGTCGTACGTACGCATGAACGCTACTTTCATTTCTATTTCGTATTTTATAGAATGGAATCATAATGATATAAAGGTATATTATAATTCCAGTATAATATCATAAATAATATCATAGTTCCATCCTTTATACGTCCCACATATGGTATTTAACGAATCAAATCACTTTGAGGGGGTGGTAGTTCGCACTTCCTTAAATGAAGATATCGCGTTTACCCATAATGGAAACCATAAAGGTATGACCAAAAAGAAAAAAACATAAGCTTAAGGAAAACGTAAACATATTATATATCATATATAAATATAGTGACATCTTAATGGCCACCTTTGAAGGTGTTAAACGAATTTTGAACAATCATCGTTTCGGGAGGCATAAATTCGCCATCCACGGAAATAGTATGTTTGTTAACCATTAGATGTAGGTGTGTATAATTGTAGCTCTAATAATTATTATAACAACATCCTAGTATATTGAGGATACTGTATTTGTTACAAAATAAAAGAATAAAAATAGTTTAGGGGGTTGGAGAAGCAAAATAAAACAAAAGGACTCAAAAGAAGACATTACCTTAAAATCGGGTAACTCCCTTTGGTTTGAGCTCAAAGGCTTCCTTGGAAAGATTTCTTCCCAAAGTGAGTCTTCAAGGAGTAAGAGAGGGAATTTGAGAGAAAAAATGGGCAGGGGTTGGCCGTGCCAAATGCTTTGTAAGTGTAAGTAAGGAGGTAGAGGTGGGGGTCATTTATAAGAGGAGAGGAGGGCACTCTTGGAAAGTAAAGATAAGTTACTTTATTTTAAAAATAGTTTCGGATTAAAAAGGTCCCACATTGATCTAATTATAGGATAAGGTGATAAGGGTTCTAAATCCACTCATCCAATAGGTTTTGGACATGTGTAGGTCTTAGATATTACATTATCTTTCCATTTTATTTAAATCGTTATATAATGAGGTCATCGATGCATCATCATGATGTCATAAATAATTTAATTTATTTAATGTCTAAAAATTATAAAAAAAATACTATTATGTAGGAACTATTTTTATCTTTCTAATGAATATTTATAGTCAAAAATATGACTTGTATAACCTAATATAAAAATTGTTTTAGTAACATAACTCATGTTTGTGTCATTTTTACTTTAACATTAAATAAAAAGTTATTTATGTCATTTCCCAACCAAAGTGGCTCCATGGGGTCCCCAAGTTGACCCATGGCTTGTCTTGGTCGGCCATGACACATCCAATGAGGGTAGGACATGTTTCAAGCTCATCTCATATTATTAAAACATGATTTTTACCTTAAACTGCACTAATTACCACTAATCGCGATTAAGAATTAAAAGTTACTATTCACCAAAAAATTATTTTAATCTCATTGAACCACATTTTACTTCTTAATGACAACCATGTATGTCGGATTTTTGAAATTCAAAACACAAAGATGGCAAAATTTCATTTAAATGAAAAAATCAGTTTTTATAAGTACCACTTAGTGGTTTCACTATTCATCAAAAATTGAAGTTTTCCAGAAAATTACCAAAAATTCACCCTAAGCTATATTTTATATTCCGAATTCAAAAATGAAGTCTATTTTTCAAAATTCAAAACATATAAGTCACATTAATTAATTTAATAATAAATTCCCATTGTCATGATAAATAGCGTGTTTTTATGAAACAATAAGTATCAAAAGATTGACACTAGTTTAAGTCCAATTTCAAAGTTAAATTGATTACAATGACCACAATTGGATAAAATGGTAAAAATATATACTAATTTCACTTCAAAACCAATTCAAAAGATAATATAATCATATAAATAAATTATATTAAAAAGAGGTTTTGAATTAAAATACAACATTATTCACTATTCATTAAAAAATGAACTTTATCCGAAAAATACCAAAAATTCACACAAAGTAAATTTTGATGTCCCACTCATAAATAATAATTTTATTTTGACAAACATAGCTTATAAAATTGTCAAAAGATAGATTTAAAAAGGGTTTGCCATCAAAAGGCAGTAAAACAATCCTTTAAGAATGTTAGTGTATTCCATGCATAAGATTGTATTTATTTTCATTTTAAGCCTCTAAAAAAATATATTAATCATTAATAGACATAGATAAAAATATCTATTATTCATTACCTACTTGGGATGTAACATTAGAAATTTCCCAATAAAAATATTACATAGGTATTTTATTTATTCTTATTCTATAATTCAATAAATTTGGGTGACCATTATAAAACAATGTGTGTGGGAATGCTCTAAATCTATCATTATATTCCCATCTCTAATTTTGATTTTTTATCATCCAAGTCAACATAGGTCTTCAAAACGAACCATATAATTTCTTTTTTCACTTTTCAACTTGTGTGCATGAGTTTGATTGAGATAGAAAATAAAAAATGTCACTATCCTGTTATAGGGTTTGTTCACTTAAAATAATTGAATTTACCATGAATTTATTTAAAATATTAACCTTTTGATCCTTGATTTTATTATGGACTCATTATTGATCATATTTTATCAAGTTTTTGAAATCGGTTTTATTTACAACTATTTTATTGAGAATGAATTTTCTTTTTTATACTCTATATTGTGATTCGCCTATATAGATTTTTATCATTGGGCATTGATACTTGGAAATAATTTCATTTTATGTGGATAGTATTTTAAACAAATATATATGAGTATTACCTCTATTATAAATGATTCCATTAAAAGATGATAATTACTTCTATTTTAAATTCCTCATGTACCCCCAGAATATAGGAAATTGTTTAAAAATATAAAAAATAGTGGACTAAAATTTTCATTTTTCTCTTTTTTAAATTGATACCACAAAACACTGTTGAAGAAAAATATCATTTTGTTGTGAAAAAATAAAATGTATATTGAAATCATAAAGAATTTTGAGACTGTAAATTTATGATTGATCATGTGAAAAGAAAAATGTTGAAAAAAACATAGATTTTAATGTTCATATAGATAATGATGAAATAAAATATATAAAAAATAAACAAGAGATAAGGAGAAAGTGTATAGGACAAAATTACTAATTTTTAGTAACATGGTGACATATAAATAGGATACATGAAGGTTATAAAAAATTTTCTAGATAAAACCATATCTCCCATTTAATATCAAATTGTTGGAATTCCAAAGGTTGGATAAAATGAAGGGTTGTAAATGTGAAGTTTTAGATTTAGGAAATGGGAGTAATAATTATTTTGGGATTATGACATCTATATAATAAATAATATTTCCAAACACTCTCCCTTATATTTCATAATTTCATAGAAACTTATATAGTGTTAACTTTAAAAAATCTTATGGGAAAAAATAATTTAAGCCAATGTAATTGGATTCCATGTCATGATCTCTCATTAAAAACCTTATTAGGACTACCTAGTATACCTAATGAAGGGAAAATTTGTATAGTGATCCCAACTCCCCCTCATAAAATTAGGATAGGCTTTTCATTCTTCATAAACCAATTTTATAAATCATTTTCTTAAATGGTTGTAGTTGGTAATACCTTAATGAAAAAATATTAAAGATTATCATAATACCTTATTTACTGGATATCAATCTTATAATTCTTTTAAATTTTATCAGTGAAGATTAATTTGTGTGAGATATGTTTTTTGTCACCATTGATATAAAAAACCATCAATTATGTTATACAAGAAACACTATCTTCATATAATATTGTGAGAATATAATTATCTATATCTAATCCACAATTATTTTTGATATGATGAATAATTGATCTCATCCAAATACATTCATAACATGATTCATGAATTTAAATCATGTTAGTGTGAATATAGGAAGTCATAGAAACTCTTTGTTTTACAAAATTACATGAAAGGGAAGTTCTACCATATGCTAAAAAATATACTATTTGAGATCTAGATTTATGTGGATTAGATAAATATCCATCATCAGCATAAACATGTAATATTGAGATTAAATTTTGGAACAAGTAACTATTTGTACCCTTTAGATATCAATAAGAAAGATAATAATATTACCTTGCATTAAATTAATTATAATAAAATGTCAGGTTATTTACAAGGTTTATATGAACATTCACAAATATATCCTTAAAGAATAAATAAAATGGGAAATTATATTTAATCCTAAAAGGATAAATAAGTACTTAATCATATCCTCATGTATGATTTATATCACTCCTAGAAGCAAGAGATATAATTGTTTAGGTATTTTTCATGAATATTTAAAATATTTCTGAAATTTATTATTTCATCTTCTAGATGATTTATTCAAGATATAAGTACATTCCTTACTATTTTATCATCAAACACACTAATGATTTTGTAAAATATTCAGAAGTTTAGATGTTATCCAAAACATATCGATTAATGTAAAATATTTTATTTATACAAACCATGTAATGATAAAATAAATTTTATATTCTTCCTCATATGAATATATATTAAGATAGATACATGAAATGAATATTATTTAGTTCACTTTATAGATTAATTTATCTAATTGGTAAAACATTCATAATTTTAAATATTCTTCAATAATTTTGAACCCTTTTGCGATTTATAGATGTTATAATCAATCTTACCATATAGATAAACAATAAATACATTAATTATACATGATACAAAATATAAATATACAAATTTAATGGTCAATTATTTTTATTTCAACATCTATCAAAATTAATTATCATTGAGGAGTTTTGAAATAATTAAAAAATTAAAACATATCATCAACAACATTTGATGATATATCATAAATTATATAGTACTAGTGTCACTTCAGGAATAATATCTAAAAAAGACACATTGTTGTTAGTACATTAATTTTCTTCATCAAGGGAAATATATTTACTACTTTATACTCATGATGAATAATGTTTTTATATAATTAGTTAAACCACACTTCTGTTTTGTATAATTAGAATATTTATCTTCAACACACTTCGTCTAAAATATTCATATAAGTTTAGTGATCATCTTATCAATTATTCTACTAGGCCATTTTATATATGGTATATGATTATCAATATTTATTTTAATCAACATGTATAACATGAAATGTATAGTAACCTATAAATAATAATACATGTAATGATTTAACATATGAATCTTTAATATAATATTTAAATGGTTCATGTTGTAACACCCTGAGATTTTGTTAATTATATTTCGAATTAAGTAAATCTTTGGAATATTTTTCATTTCATGCAACATTGAAAATAGTTTATTTTATATTAAATCACAATGGATGGCTTGAGTTAAATGAAACACCAATTTAATCATGCACTAAACACAACATAAATTTTATCTTTCTACACACGGAATACCAATGTTAGCTTACGTTACACACAAGACTGACTTTCATTGATGGCTTTCTCAACATGCAAGACTGAGTTTTACCGAACAATAATATATTATTAAAATATTATTATTTAATATAATAAGATATAACCTAGTCATTAAATTTGAATTTATGAATAGTATTAACTAATTTATTAAAATATATTGTGTACAAAAATATAATACGAATTCATAGGTTACCAATTAATTAGAAATTAATGTGAAAACCGATTGAATATAAAGGAAAATATTATTATTATGGTCACAAAGATGTTTTACCTTAATAAATAAAATTAATTACAATTAATGAGTGATATTAATGAATTTTATATTTTATATATTCCGTAAAATATTTTTTATATTCATCTATTAGGTTTTACAAACATAAGATAAGAACAAACTTAATTTTATTCTTAAAAACCTATTTTTTATTAAGACATTTTTACCGCCTTTTAATGGAGAAGCCATTTTAAATCCAATTTTTTGCAATTTTATATATTTAATATGTCAAAATAAACTTCATATTTTAAATTTCAACATAATAATTAGGTTAGGGTAAATTTTTTTATTTTTATGTGAATTTTCATTTCTTAATGAATAGTGGAAAATACTAAATTTTAATTCAAAATTGGTCTTTTATATGATTTATTTATAAGGTTAAATTACATTTTAAATTTGTTTAAAATATTAATTAGATCATATATTTATCAATAAACCCAATTTAGGTCAATTTAATCAATTTCACTAAAAAAATTTAATATAAAAAACATAGCAAACTTTTGAACATTTTTACTTTAAAAAGATGCATTGTTGACCAGACTGCAGGAATAAATTTAAATTAATTTCTGCCACATCTGTGTTTGAAATTTATAAAAATAGATTCCATATTTATAATAATAATAATTTATAATGTAGACTAAGTTAAAATTAGTTTTTTTCCAAAAATATTAGTGAAAGTAATTAAAATTAATTACATCGATTGGGGTAAAATTAAGATTAACTAAAGACTAAACCTTAAATTTAAGACCCAAAACGACCTAAAATCCTATAAAAGAGACATTTTATGGCCATATTTTGACTATATCCTCCCTCAGATCGAATTATTTCCATTATTTTATCCACTTTACATGTTAAAAACAAGCATTTAATTCCTCTGTTTAAATATTAAAAGAGGGTCACTCCTCCACTATAAAAATACCTCATATCCTCCCACTTCTTCACACCTCTCAAACCACTTAGGCTATGCCAATATATGATCAAATATCCTCATAAAAACCCTATATTACTCCTTGAATCCTCTATTTGGTAATAAATTTTTACAAGGAAACCCTTTGGTGAAAACCAAAAGGATTTACCTGTTTAAGAGGTAACACCCTCCCTTAAACTCCTTTCTTTTATTTTCATTCTTCACTCCATAAACTCTTATTTTTAGATGATTGTATAAAAACCAGTATTTTAAATATATTAGGATGTTTTTATTATAATTTTTTAAACTACACTTACACACACTTCCATCTAATGGGTAACCAACATACTGTTTATGAGTATGGAAAACTACCACCTCATGAAAGGATGATTGTTCATTTTTTCTTTACCGCCTCTCATAGTGGAAATTATGATGGAAACTCTATTTATTTATGTTATATATTATATTTATTATTTATTTAATCTAATTTAATCATTTTTCAACACATATCATTATAATTTCCATTTGGTGTAAATACAATAATTTTGTTTGAGGAAGTTCGGACTACCGCCCCCTCAAAGCGATGTGATTTGTTCACACCTTACATGGAATTTATTAAGGATGAATTTAGTGAAATTATATGATATATATGAAATAATAATTATACTATAATTATAATATATACATATATACATATATTTAATTTACCATATTTATTTAAATACGACAATTAAACAGAAACAACATTCATGCGTACGAACGACATATCATCTTCATAAACGGTGTATTCCATTTCATACTTCTATATTATATAGATTATTATAACACACATATATAGAATATAAATAATATTTATATCATTTTTTACATTCTTTAAATCATTATATAAGTATAAGGATCAAATATATAACAAATTAAGACACATGCAAAAAACAAAGAGAATATTACCTGAAGTGTAACATTAACATCGAATTGTTAACAAGTGGGTAATATAAAGTCATAATAAAACCATATATGGAATTATATATAAAAATATGTTTCTATTATATATGTATAATAAATTTATATTTATTATACAGGAGGTTTTAATGAGTACAATGATAGTCAATATATAAGTTAAGGGAATTTCATCTCATTTTTTATTTCTATGAGATACATGCTTTATTCACCACCCATTCCTTTGGTGTTGTGTGTATAATGCCCATGGATGTATTATATAATTATTATTATCAAAATTATGTGTATTTACATATCCATTATATTATATTTATTTCAGGTAGTTTATGTTTCAAGGGTTACCAAATTGGAAAGACATTTTTGTCTCAATTTAGCTTCTTTGAGACAGATGTTTTGTTATGCACTTCCATTATTTTTCAAGGTGTATATACTGCCATTTGACATGTTATATAATGAACCTCAATATTTTCATGATATTTCTCACATTCATTTAATTCCATTTTATTACATGGAGAGTATGATCCCAAGTAACCAAGTGGTAAGATTTTATTGAAATCACCTCATCGCTTTTTGATATTGTTAATGATTATTCTTCATTTTATGAAATATAATGATTCATATCTTCATAACCCTCATGAGTTTTTTTATCCTCTATTTATTAACGATGTTTTTAGGTATAAGTACCATTTTTCCTCAATTTGTTAATTAATATTATTAATAAAAGGTTTTTAAGAAAAATATGATTGTATTTCTCTCTTAGGTTGGAAATCTGTTTTATTTCAAAAACCATGTTTTCCAAAAAAGGGTTTCCAAGTATATTCTGTTATTATCCTATAATAATTAGAATAAATTTTTAACATTCTTTTCTTTTACATTTGCTTTCAAATGAATATTATTGTTTCTTTTTGAACAATCCAATTTTCTAACCTTTTTACCATGAAAAATGAATGTTCTTTTTACCTCATACGACATGTACGGATTTACCAATCATCATTTCTGTGTGCATTCCTTTTCATGTTTAAAAGGTTAATTTTTAAGAAATTAATTTTAAAATTAATTTTCAAAGAAATTTTTTTCTAAATTTTTTCAAGATTTCTTTATAATTTTTCAATTTATTTTTTAAGGAAATTATTTTTTTAAAAGGTTTTTATTATTTTTTTAATAAGTTTTTAAGGAAAATGGTTTTCAATATGTTTTCAATATTCTTTTATAAGTTTTCAAGGAAAAATATTTTTAAAATGTTTTCAAGTTTTCTTTATATGATATCAAGGGAAAAGGTTTTAAAATTGATTCCAATCCTTCTTTATAAGTTTTAAATATATTTTCAAAGAAATTGGTTTTCCAAAGGTTTTATGTTTTAAAAAAACTTTTTCAAAGAAGAAAATATATTTTCCTCAAGAAATGTTTTTTTAAAGATATTTCAAATTTATTTTCCATTTAATATGAAATCCATTGATGTTACTCATTCCATTACATAAAATGATTTAACGGAACCATTCATATTATTTCTCTGAATGTTTTATGACTTGATGCCATGATGTTTATAAAACTTGTTTCTCTCTTACGATTTATATACTTTTGAAACCCAATTATTTTAATAGGTTATGTTTATGATGAAATTATTATGAAACCTATATCTTTTTCCATAGATTATGATAAGATTACATATTTATGATACCAATTTAATTTTATGGGTTATGATATGATTGTTTATGATTTTTTGGCACATTTATGTATGATTTAATTAGGAGTTAGGTGGGACCAATATCTCCCTCCAATTCAGTGGGTAAATACTTATATCTAATGAGATATACTAAGATGGTCTTGGGAGTAAACCTTGACTGCTAAGATGTCCATGGGATTGAACCATGACTACCAAGACGGTATGAGGAGTGAAATCATGCTACTAAGATGTCCATGGAAGTGAACTACGACTACCAAGATGGTATGAGGAGTGAGATCATGCTACTAAGATGGTTGCGGGAGTGAACCATGACTACCAAGATGTTATGGGGAGTTAATTCATACTACTAAGATGGTCTTGATAGTGATTCCTTGGAAACTATGGAAATAATATTATATGCTTATGTGTTTTCCAAAATTCCATGTCTTATTCCTTTGTTATGCTTTCTTGGATTATGTTCATTATTTACTTATGATTCATGTATTATGAACTTCCAAGATTTTTTCCATGATTTATTTGTATGATATTTGATATGCAGGGTATGATCTACTATTTTCTTGATCATGTTCCTATACCCTTATTCTCTTGATTATGCTTACATGTCTCCCCTGTTTACCCATACTGAGCATCTGATCTCAACCCTTTTTATTTTTCCTTTCCTAGCTTATGAAGATATGTATTATTTTTTATGTTTCTAAGAATGGTTCTAGTCAAGAATAACCTATTGAGAGAAAATTTAGCACATTTATGTACCAGTGTTTATGATTCCATGCTTCCAAAGTCACTAGACAGGCACAGACTTTGGGAGTCTATCTGTATAATGATTTAAGTATTCTAAAAAAGTTATGTAATTATAATTTATGAAAATCTAGGGTCACTATACATGTGGTAAGTGAGTGCACCTATATATATTCTATAATTAATACTTGATATGAATATTAGAAATTTAATTCTAATAGAGTTGTTAATGATATAAATAATTTACCTTAATATATAACACATGGTAAATCATCATCTAAGCGGTATTCATAATAATATTATGACAACATAGAGTTTATAAATGATATTTTTCTCTTGAAATAAATGTGTGTTGTAATATAATATATAGTATTATACACATAAATAAATCAAAAAAATTAATTTCATTAATAAATATTTTTACATTAATTATAAATGAAACCAATTAAAATATAAATAATACAATTGAATAAAAAATATAAAATCTAAAATCTAAAATGGGAAAATATGGATTGCCTCAATCTACTAGATACATCACCCCCACTACCACCACTATAGAAAATAAAAGAAATATTAGTAAATTATTCAACATGTTATAAAATAGAAATATTGAACCTTGAGAGGAATTGATTATTGAGGTAAAATGAAGTGGTATTTATAGGAGGTTAGGTGAGTGTTGGAATAGTAATGTGACCATTGGAATAGTAACTTGATCATTGGGAATAGTAACCTGACTGTTACAATTGTATTTTTTCCTCAAAATAAAAAATATAACAGAAATAATACTTATCATGATTAATATATGTTAATATAAATATTATAAGACTTAAAAATAAATACCATGATTAAAAAACTTAAATAAAATATATGCACGTTTTTTATAAATTGTATTTTAAAGTATTTCATAAAAATCATTATTTTGATATCAAAAATTAAAATTGGATATTTAAGAAATTTATTTTAATAAAATAAATATAGTTTTTTAAATTATCAGGTTGAAATTATCCATGGGTGGTTTTTTTTTAATTTTTATGAAGTACTTTAACTTTCAAGTGAGTAGTAAAAATATAATTTTTCACATAACCTCTGTATCTTAAATTGCATCATTCATGATTTAATAATGAAATAATATTGTATACAACCTGAGGTTCATACATGATATTTTTTATTTCCTAAATTATTCATTAAAATACAATAAAATTAATTTATAAACCTAAAATGAACTTTTCAAAACCTAAAGTCAAAAGTGATTCCTTAAAATAACAATTTCTCTTTTTCCCGCTTTCTTTTTTAATAAACAAATGAATTTGAATTATAAAGTATATTTAAAGAATTATCCCCATTATATTATATTTATATATTATTTATATTTTCAAAAATTCACTATTACATGGTTTACATTTGATATAATATTTTATTCAATATTTTATTCCAAAAATACCCCTCTCCTCAAGTATAAATAACCCCTCCCTCTCCCCTTGGAAAATCACTCATAAGAGTCTTAAAAACTTCAATCCTATTCCAAAATACACCCTATCAATAACCTTATAATACCTAGGTACTTTATGTAGTAAATTATCTCCAAACATCAAGGGATTTGTAGTGGCGTTCAAGAGAAGCTACACCGAGGAATAAGTTAGTTTCAATCAACTCTTCTTCTTTTTATTTATTCTTCTTCTTCTATTTATTTTTTGACCAACTCTTTAACAACCAAACCATATAATATTAATTAGGCAGTAATTTAACATTATATTAATGTTTTAAACCTTTGTAAGAATCATATTTACTATATATATAAATTTCAAACTTCCCTTTCCCGCTCTACCGACAATGTCCCGTCAAAGGTTGGTTAACCACCTATAGAGACATTGTCATGTCAACACATATAACCATCATAATTTAAGGATATTATTAACTATATATAATATATAAACATGTAATTCTATTTATTATAAGCTTATGGAATTAATTATAGCAATGTATAAATTACATTGAACAAAGTAGAAAAATCAAGCCAAAACGGGAAATTTTTAAGTAAAACATGATATCAAAATGACTCCCCTATAACCAAGGAAATTAAGAAATATAATCAAATGAAAAGTAATGATAAATAGTGGTAAAAATTACAATAATTAACTTCTATATCATTGTTTTAATAAATCTAATTTTATTATTCAGGAGGTGAAAAAGTGATGAAATAAAGTATCAATAAAGGTTAGAAGATTCTCGAACCCAACTCCCTTTCATTGAGTCATCCCTCTTTCATGTAATATTTGGTATGGATATTAATATAATGTTCCTTAAATATCCTTTCACTATAATTCCCTATTCTTTTGGGTATATATATATTTCCACCTTGATTGATATGACAATAAAATGATTTTCCAAAAAAAAACATTTCATTCAAAAACAAATCTTTTAATCCTCATGTTTTATTTCTTATCCAAATAAAAATGATCTTTTATTCCAAATTATGATCTCAATTTTTCATTTAGTAACCCCAAATTTCATCCATGAATGTATGATTTATAAAATATTTATGAAAATCATTTCTTTCCTTGGGTTATTTCATTTATACAATTTATATATGTTCTATGTGGTATGCATGATTATGTAAATGTTATGATGTGATAGTTGGGCCTAAAATTATATATACCTCCAATAAATTGGGTAATGTGATTTATCTCATGAGATAATTTGTAATATGTTTGAACATGATTCTGTATTTTTTTCAATTATTATGTTTTGATTATGCACATATGTTATGCATGAACATGAAATTAACTTTGTTCACAAATATGTGTGTTATTTGACCACTATGACATAATGTTTTATTTTTAAGAATTTACACATTCCACACCTTTATCACATGTTTCTCTCCTAATATTAATGATTATTCTCTTCTTATGATACTATGACGATCATTATGATCACTAATGTTATATTTATCCATGTCCCTTATTCATCCACTTACTAGGATTTTAGTTCACCCCTTTCTATAATTTATATCCTCTAGTGATTGCATGAACTAAGGATAACTTGATATTTTAAGGATAAATATAAAGGATTTAAATAAATTTTTATGTTTTATTATGTAAAAATTATGTATGATTCAAATTTTCCCAAGACATTAAACCTTTTGATCATGGATTTGTATCTCTATTATGTTGTTTATATTAAAAATGATGTAATAGACATGTAATTAAAAGTGGTGTCACTATAGTTGGTATCCGAGAAAAAATTAGTTAATTTTTTAATTAGTATTAGGGAATGTTAGTAACAACCCTTAAGATAAGTATAATTATATTTAGATATCTAAGAATCTTTGATTTAGAAAAATGATAAACATATGGATCCCATAAGATAATCCTTTAGTGTTAATTTCATAAAAGAATAAATTATTCATGCTTTGTTGACTTACATTTTGTTCAAAACTTTTCATTTTAGAAAATGGTGGAAACCTAGAGAAACCAATCCAACAAACCATGTATGGGACAATGAAACGATTGTTCAAACAACATCCCCAATTCCATGATATTTGAAGTTAAAAACTTTATGGTGATTATTACCTAGTTGTCTCAGGATATGAAGAATAACCTAAACCACATGGAACATCTATTCTTTCCCAATAACGAGAAACAATCTATTAAGTCCTTTATATGGTAGGGACCATCAAAGTTTAAAGGAACTTTTGAATAAATTGTCATGGAATAGTGGGTTAACTCATCTAAGAAGATGTTTTCTATGATCTATTATTCTGATAAGGATAAGGTGACTCTATTCATATATCATTTATATATATATGCCAATAAATGGTGGGTGTTTATTAAGAACTCTAAGTCGAAGGATGAAATAGATGAGATGAAGGGGGAAGAAATTATGAAAATATTTCTTAACAAGTATTTATTTTGAACTCTTTGAACAAAAATATAGATATAATTATTATATCTAAAGAAAAAGGAAGTTTAATTTGTCACGGATTACGAGGAAAATTCATAAGGATTGCAAGATATGACTTGGGTTTTGTTATCAACAATTTTAGAAAAATAGATAGATTCTTTAGGGGTTTAAAACCGCACTGTTGAAAGGATCTAGCTATCTGATACTTCAGTAGTTATTAATAATTGGTTCTATGTGATCCCATAGTAGATATGGAGGTCAAATAATGGTCCCATAGTTATGGAGATAAGAAGATAAGAATGTATATTCAAGTTGGTGAGTCAAATTGCAAAGAAAGAAAGAGGATATAACTACCCATGTGTCAAAAATGTGGTAATAAACATTATGTAAATTTCCTCAAAGGGATATATAAATGATTCAAGTTAGATATAGATGAAAAATAAGCTCATAAATATCAAAGATACTTGAATAATTCAACCAACATGATGGAGGAAAGGAAGGCACCTCCTAATACACCACCCATGGTTCAATTCTTCAAATGTACGGAGCAAGGGAACTGTACAATATAGTGCACTAAACCATGAGTTATTGAGGTTAATCAGTGTTAGAAACCACCAAATCCAAAGGAGAAAGAGAAATATTATTCCATCACTACTAAAAAATTAGATCTTGAAAATAGAATCGTACAAGTTACACTTCAAATTCACTCAATAATGGAAAAAAGTTTTATTTGATTTTGGATCTATGAATTCAATTATATCCTGCAAGTTTTCAATAACTATTGAATCAAATCCCTAATGCCTTGATTTAGAGATATATATAAAAACTCTTAGTGGTGAAATCATTGCAACCCAAGTGTTAAACTCCTCTCATGTAAACGTCTCTAGGAAGGTTCTTCTAGAGAATCTCTTAATACTTTCCTTGGTGGAATTTGATGTTATACTAGGCTTGGATTGGATCTCATTATATAGAGCACACATCAACTATTGTGAAAAGGAAAAATATTTTCATATTCTAAACCATCCAATGCTCCTTTACAAATGCAAGGAATATCATGAATCTCCTTTAAAAAATCCATCAACAGTGTGAGTGTTGATACCCTGTGAATAAGAATACCTTACCCAAATGGTTGAGTCAAATAATGTATAAACCTAGAGGAAATTATTGTTGTTAGGGAATGCATTGATGTATTTACCAAAGAGTTACCCCCACTTCCCCCATATTTTTAAGTATATTTCTCAATATAAATTATATCAGATTCCACTTCTATCTTCAAATTCCCCTATAGGATATCCCCAATCGAACAAGAGGAGTTAAAGAAGAAACTATGGGATAATTTGGACAAAGGGTTCATATTACCTAGTGCATCACCTTGAGGTGTTCCACTTCTATTTGTCAAGAAGAAGGATGAATCAATGCGGCTATGTATCAATTACTGGGAACTTAATAATATCACCATAAAGAAAAAGTATCCTCTTTATAGGATTTATGACTTGTTCAATCAAATGTGAGAAGCTCATAACTTTTCAAAGGTGTATATTCATTCTGGATATCACCAACTAAAGGTAAAGAAGGAAGATATTCAGAAGACTGCTTTATGTACAAGGTATGGTCACTATGAGTTCATAGTGATTCCATTCAGACATACTAATTCCCATATAATCTTCATGGATTTGATGAATAGAGTATTTAGATACTGCCTCAAAAAAAATTTGGTGGCATTTATTGATGATATTCTCATTTACACCATGATAAAATAGGAACATAAATAGCATATTAGGATTGTGTTAGAGACATTAAGGATGAATAAAATATAGGATAAATTCAGTAAGTGTAACTTTTGGATGTATCGAGTCACATTCTTTGGGTATGTGATCACAAGTGAGGGAATTTATGTAGACCCTTAAAAAACAAATGCAATTGAGGAATGTATCAGAACCACAAGTGTCATGGAAATCTGTAGTTTTATTGGATTATCTGGGTACTACCAATGTTTTGTGAGGAATTTATCATGATTTTATATCTCTCTAACTAAGTAAACATGTAAAGGGTTAAATTATATATCTATAAAATAATTTGAGGAAAGATTTAAGGATATCAAGAATAGGCTAATCACTACACCTGTACTCACACTACAAAAAAATAGAGAAGGTTTTATGATATAAAATGATGCTTGAAAGAAATTCTTGGGTTGGGTACTCATGTAGAATGATAATGTGATAGTATATTCCTCCTGACAGTTGAAGATCTATGTGTAGAACTACCCAACACATGATCTAGAGTTACAGTTCTGATCTTTTCTATAAATATTTGGCGGCACTACCTATATGGTAAAAAATAAGATATATATACTTATAAAAAATTTATAAATTATATATTCACACATAAGGATCTAAAAATGTGTCAAATAATATGGTTAGAGCTAAACAAGGACTAAGATTTCTCTATTCACTACCATATGGAAAAGGTGAACAAGGTAGCTAGTGGTCTTAAAAGAAAATAAGTTTCTACTATATCCATGATGAAGATTGAGAAAGACCCAATCTTTATGGATATATAAAATATGGATCTTGAAATCATAATGGTAGGTAATATATCCTACCTTTCCCAAATGATTTCCCAACCATCCATCTAATAGAAGATCAATGAGGCACAAAGGGATTATCTGGAGCAACAAAAAAAGGTGAAATCATTAAATTAAGGGAAGTTATAAGAGATCCATATTGATGATGATGGTATGATTTGGTTTGTAATGAGGCTTTGTGTTCCTTCTTCACCTGAGATAAATATGGATCTATTGGATAATGTACATAGATCATCTTTCTCCATCCATTCCGGAAGTACCAAGATGTATCGTAATCATTGAGAACACTTCTAGTAGGACAACATGAAGAAGGATATTACATAGTATATCTCAAGGTGTTTGGTATTTCATCAAGTTCAAGAAGGGAAATAGAATCCCAAAGGGATGATGCAATCATTTCCTATATCCACATGGAAATGAGAGAATGTCACTATGGAATTTTTCACTAGTCTCCCAAATACATCCAAATGAAATAATGCTATATGAATTGTGTTGGATCAACTCACAAATTCTTCCCTCTTAATTTCTATTTGGAAATATTTATTTCTTGAAAACATACTAATATATATATGAAGGAAGTGGTGAGGTTGCATGGGGTACCACTTTCAATCATCTCTAATAATGATCCAAGGTTCACATCAAAATTATAGAGAATTTTTTAACATGATTTCAGTGTTGAATTGAATTTTGGCATAGCCTATCACCCCCAAAATGATGTCCGGACTGAAAGGATTATTCCCTAACATTAGGACATGCTAAGAGTATGCTCAATGGAATTCAAAGGTGTATGGTATCAACATATCCCTTTGGTTGAGTTCTCATATAACAACATCTTCTACTCAAGTATTCAAATGGATCCATATGAATCTTTATATGGGAAGTGATGTAGAACTCCAAATTATTGGAATGAAGTTGTTGAAAAAAAGATAATTAGACCTAACCTTGTGAAATAAATGACATAGAAGGTTTAATCCATCCAAAAAATATATAATTTAATCATATTCGGAAAAGGAGTTATGCTGACAACCATAGAAAGTACTGGGAGTTCAATTTTGGAGACAAAGTTTTCCTTCAAATATCACCATGGAAGTGAGTCATGCAGTTTGAAATGAAAGGGAATCTTAGTCTAAGGTACACTAGCCCCTTTGATATCCTTTATCATATAGGAAAAGTGGTCTATCAGCTTTCACTTACACCAAGTATGACTCAATTTCATGACATATTCCATGCGTCACTTCAAAGGAATTACATACTTTATCCCTCGCATGTACTGAATCCATAAGTGGTACCACTAGAGAATGACCTCTCATCTGAGAAGTAATTGGTGAAGATCTTAGATCGTAGAGACAAAGTTCTATGCAACAAGACAACTCACCTTGTCAAAGTGTTGGGGGGACCATAAGTATGAAGAGGTGACATGGGAACTAAAATAAATAATGAAATAGAAGTATCCTCACCTATTCTCAACTGAGAAAATGATATGAAATTTTGAGGTTGAAATTTCTAAAGGGGGGAGAATGTAACAATCCAGAGTTTATAAATGATATTTTTCTCATGAAATATTTGTGTTTTATAATATACTATATAGTAATATACTCATAAAAAAAGACCAAAAAAATATTTCATTAATAAATAATGTTTTGTTAAATAGAAATGAAACCAACTAATATTTCAAACATTGAAATTGGAAAAAAAATAGAAAATAGAAAATCCAAAATGGGAAAATATGGATCGCCCCTATTGCCAACACTGTAGAAAAGAAAAAAAATATTAGTAAACCAATAAACATATTAGAAAATTAAAATTTAAAACCTTTAGAATAATTGAGTTGAATATTGAATGAATGAATTAAATGATATTTATAGGAGGTAAGTTGATCGTTGGAATAGTAATTTGACCATTGGAATAGTAACCTGACCATTTGGAATAGTAATCTGGCCATTAGAAATAGTAACCTAACCTTTGGAATTGTAATTTGACCTCAAAATAACAAAATATAATTTAAATAACATTTATCATGATTAATATAAGTAAATATAGATATTATAATTCTTAAAAATAAATATCATGGTTAAAAAACTCAAATAAAATATAAGCACATTTTTAATAAACTGTATTTTAAAGTATTTTGTAAAAATCATAATTTTTATATTAAAAATTAAAATTAACTATTTTTGAAATTTATTTTTATTAAATTAATATCATTTTTGAGTTCATCGCATTGAAATTTTCCAATGATTACTTTTTAGTAATTTTCTGAAATACTACAATTTTCAAGTGAATGGTAAAAATAGAATCTTTCACACAACCAATGTATCTTAAATTGTATAATTCATGATATAATAATGAATAATAATTTTTAGAACTTGAGTTTCTACCATGATATATATTATTTCGTAAATGATTCATTAAAATAAAATAAAATTGATCTCCAAACCTAAAAATAACTTTACAAAGCCTAAAGTGAGAAGTGATTCCTTAAAATAACAATTTCTATTTTATTTCACATTACTTTTTAATAAACAAATAAATTTCAAATAATAAGGGGGATTTAAAGTCTTAAACCCATTATATTATATTTATATATGATTTATATTTTCAAAAAATCACTATTACATTTTTTACTTTTGATATAATATTTTATTCAATATTTTATTCTTAAAATACCCCTCTCCCTCCCCTTGGAAAATAACTCGTAGCTCTCTTAAAAAATCCAATCCTCTAAAAACATATCCCCTCTAAATGAATTTATAATACATATGTATTTTCTAGATTAAACCAACTCCAAACATTAAGGGATTTGTAGTGGCGTACGAGAGAAGTTACACTGTAGATTAAGTAAGTTTCGATAAACTCTTATTCTTTTTATTTATTCTTATTATTCTCTTTAACTTTTTCCAACATATTTCACAACCAACCCATATAATATTAATTAGGTAGTATGTTAACATTATATTAATGAATTTATCCTATTTTAAGTATCATATTTACTATATATATAAATTTCAAACCTCTGTATCCTGTTCTCTCAAAAATGACCTATCAATGGTTGGTTAATGACCTATGGAGACATTTCCATGTCAAAAAAATATAACCATAATCAAGTATGGATATTTTAAACTATATATAATATTTAATCATTTAATTATATGTATTATAGTATTATTTAATTAATTATACTAATTTATAAATTACATTGAACAAAGTAGCGAAATCGAGCCAAAACAGGAAATTTATAAGTAAAACATGATATAAAAATGAATACCCTATAAACAAGGAAATTAAAAAATAAAATAAGATGACTATAACTAATAAATAGTTTTAAAATTATAATAATTAACTTCTTGACCAAATTTTTAATAAATATAAGTTTATTATTCGGTAGGGGGAAAAGTAATTAAATAAATCGGGAAAAATGGTAAGGGGATAATTGAACCCAAATCCCTTTCATTGGGTCATCAATATTTCACATCATCATTGGTATGGATATACCTCTAATGTGAATTAAATATCCTTTCACTATCCTTCCATTTTATTTTGGGTATATAAATGTTTCCGCCTTTATTTATAAGCTAATAAAATGATTTTCCAAAAATAAATTTCATTTCAAAACAAATCTTTGACTCCAAATGTTTTATTTATTATCCAAAGAAAAATGATATTTTATTCCAAAGTATGGTCTTCATTTTTTATTTGGGAACCCTAAATTTCTTCCATGAATGTATTCTTTATAAAATCCTTATAAAACCAATTCTTTTTCTTGGGTTATTTCATGATTACAATTGGTATGTGTTAAATCTTGGATGCATGATTATGTAAATGTTATGATGTGATGGGTGGTCATAGAATTATATAGACCTTAAATTGTCACATCCTCGACTAGGTGGACACTATATCTGGTTCCCTGAGTAAGTTCATCACGTTACCTCTGGTGGGCCTCCCCGTATACTAGAGCATGTTAACTAGCATCATGGGCTTATGGAGAAACGTTGGGGAGACTATACCCGCCTTTTAGAGTAATTACACAACAGAAATAATATCAATAGATATAAAAACCATTAGGAACAATAAATTTATATAATATGAAGAAATCCAACAAATAATAAATTAGAAAATTATATAAGAGTATGATGAATACATTACATGTCAGAAAGTCATACAGATAAGATCCCAAAAAACACTACCAAAAGACCCCCCAAGAATGAACCCAGGTCTCAATCTGGTCCTGACATCCCATGATCCAACTCAACATACCATGCATAAACCAAATTCCAAGTCCCTATCCTAAAACTGTAAGAAAAAAAGTAGTTTTTTCTTGGGTACCCAAGTGCCATGGTGGCCTGATTAGGGTGTGAGTATAACTCAGTCGGCCACCACCAATGGTGTCTAAAGAAATAACTAGTTTGTACAATAGTGTATGTGAAAAAACAAGCGCAATAAAGAAACATATCAAGAAATAAACATGTTTCACTTTTAAATAATGACAAATTAACCATTTTATCCTCTAGGTTATTCAGGGTCAACCAACCAACTAATTTTTTATGGTCACACTGGGAGCCTAATTCATGGAATAATGGGAATCAACTTAAAATCACAAGGGAATTAGATAATAATAATCTATCAACATACCCCAGATCCTTAGTCTGGTTATTAGGCATTTTTCATGTGTTTGGGAATCATATACCCTTAGTATTACCTCCCAACCATGCATTAAGTAACACTACCTTGGATCCTCAGTCCAAGTAGCCTCACCTAATTACATCACACTTACCTTGGATCCTTATTCCAGGTAGTCTTATCCAATGTAACCATTAGGGGCCTAAAGCAATAGTTTGACTCCCTAACCCTTGAATTCTAGGGTTGGAGTTTAGAACCTCATTCCAACCTGACCCCTAGGATGAGACTCAGTCTAATACCCCACATACCACCAAGACATGTGCACATTCTTCTTTATCCATAACACATTTACAAAAATCAAACCATAACCATTAAACACATTCATCATTTACAATTATAACTCGTTATACATATCCCATTAACAAGGAATCACCCATTAACGCATACATCATTATGTCAAACATCCCCTTATGCTATATTAAATTGGTAAATAATCAACATCCAACTAATTTCACACTCTATGATAACACACAAATAAAAACACTCATTTATGACCATCTTAAATCCAACCCCCTTAAAATAAGGGTCTTGCTCTTTGAAAAACTATCCCATGCCCCAAGGATTTCATTTCTATTTCCAACCATTTCAATTATTCATCAAGTAGTTTTCAAAAAAAAGTGGAACCATTCCCTCAATTCAAATAATCATTTTAAATCTATAAAGATAACCACTTTCTAAATCGCCTTGTGTCCAACTCCTCCTTTTAAAACATTCCAACTTCATTCGTTATTTAAAATCCATAACAGGATCAAAATCAAAAATACATTATTTAAACAATTTCAAAATCCCCTTAGGCATTCCATATAATCTGAAAAATAGTCAATTGAATTAACCCTTTAACCAAGCCCACATGACCGATTACAATTCACAACCCATTCACTCTCACATTTCCCCTATCACAATGTTTCCCAATTTATGTCAACATTCTCAAGGGTTCGACATACCCCATGGTAAGCCCTAGGTATGGTCTCACATCATCTATGAACCCAATGGGGTCTGTGAAGGGTCTCTCACCTCACTCTAAGGCCCAAATCACTTTCCAAACTCAATGACATAATAATGAGAAAAGTCATTGAATCAACACAACTATATACACATGTGTAATAAAGAGGCTATAGGAAAAATCTTTAAGACCACCTACCTCATTTCCATTGACGAATGATTGATTAACCTCCACCCTTGATTATAACTCAAATACCCATTAAATCCCTAACATAGAATCCACTGGAAAAATTGGGGTTTAGGTATTCATAAGAAGATAATAAATTCTACATTCCCTAATCTATAAAATAGAGAAAAGAGGGTGTTAGACTCATTTAGAGCTTTGATCTACACCCAATAGTGCTCTGAACGGCCTAGAAATGATGGAGAATTTTCCCTTAGAAGTCTATAAGGATTTGGTTTCTCACCCAAGATATTGGAGGAGAAATAGGGGAGAAATATGGGTTAGAACCCTTAGATCCTAATAATTTCTCACTTTTTAAGGGTCACACGGCTTGGATGTGTGGTTATCCAAATTATGCACCAACTGTGTGGATCCCTCTATCCAATAAGGTTCAAGATGCACGGATTCCTAGAAGCACCCCCATGGTTTGGAAAACCATGCACTGACTATGCACCAGCCACTACTGAAAGAAGGTTTGGTTGTGCGGTTTCCCTACCCAGGAGCACAGTTTCTACTAACCATGTGTTGAACATTATTTAGCATATTTTCCTTCTCCTTTCATTTCCTAAACCCCCGGTACATCCCCCAAAACTCCTAATACACCCAAGACTCACTTAATTATCCAAATAAAAGGGTGTTTAACTAAAATTTAAACAAGTATGCACCTCCATGAAAATTAGGGTTCTTACAACCTCCCTAAAATATAATGGAATTTCCCCAAGCCACACTTCATGAGAATAATTATAGCCCCAAGACTAAGGGATGGTCCATGATCCCACCTATATACTTCAATCTTAAAATATTCTCCCGGAAATCATCCATGTCTTAACAATGCTCGAACCAAGGAAAGCATCCTATATGAAAAAAAATTCCCCACTGTGATCCACAATCACAACCCGATGCTCCTCAAGGATGTATCCACCTCAACTCATCATTATCAAAATCAAAACCAAGAGAAAGTTTTGGGAAACATTACTTAACTACCATAGAATAGGATACTGAAAAACCACTACACTACCCCTGAGGAGAGCCAATCAGAACACCTATGGTCCAATACTCTCCACAACTCGTGGCCCAAATCATTCTGAGCCATCCTGCATAGTTTCCAAAATTTTAATGATGACCCAAGCTCAGTGACACAAAAGGAACATGTAGATTCCAACCACATTTTCTGACCTACATCGTTCTGCAACTCAAGGTCCAATGGCCTTAACCCATTTTCGAACATTCAAAGCATAATCCAATAATAACCTTCATCTAGAGGTACTCAACTGGTCAAAATCCGAGCCAAAGTTCATCACCAAAACCAATACACCGAGATGGATCCTACCCTAGACCATCCAATTTGAAACACTGATCATGTCATTAACCAATTACTCAACCACTATGGTATTCCCCACCACACACTTTAGTTCACCACCACCATTTTTTTTATTTTGATCACTTAATCATAAAAAAGGAGACCAAAAAACTTCAATTCAACTTTCACGACTTTCCTGAAGTATTTCCCAACTTATCATGCCCAAATTTACCCAAAAACTACATTAAACTTTGTCATTCAACCTTTTCATCAAGACTACTGAGATTGGTCGCACTTTCTCCATCCATATATCAACTATGGACTACTTGGTTCTTCCTCAAAACTCATTCCCAATACCGAGATGCACTTATCATACCAACATTAACCATATGTGGATCACATCCTAAAACATTTGTTCCCTTTCTACCCAATTGAGTCATCCCATTCCGGTTGACTCACTCCATCGGTGCCCAACTTCCATTTTTGTCATGTTTTCCCTCTACCTGGACACGAGGACTTCTCACTTACAGAATACCTCCATAACCTGAATTCACCTACTGGATTCCATTCATGACCTCTTTTGAAACTTCATTTTCTTATAATCCTCAACTTCATAAACTATTGTTGGCTCTATAGCACCCACTAACACATCTCCGATGAAAACACTCAGATCACCTCATAAAATATCCTAAGTCTGAAGCCATCGCTTGGTTCGATCTACCACCACATAAAAGGCCCACCTAGCCTTCCCTAAGGACCCCAAACGTGTCTCTTATAGGATTCTCATGGGCACCCTGATACCACCACATACACTCCATAGTTTTATCCACACATCCACAAATAACATAACACCCCCAACCTTAGTATTTTCATTCTAACTAATTTTCTCAAGAAATTCAACCACCATGGCTCATGATTTGATCAAAAGATGAACCCCAAAACTTGAACGTGGCCATCCATCTTCCCCTAGATCAATAAAACAAAAATTACCCGATACTCATTCTTAGGTTTTGATAATAGCACTCATGGAATTTGTCAATATCTGGTCCATCGGGAGGACCTCACCTATAACTATCGATGGTGTTCTTCCCACTATCCAACCCCAAATACCTCTCTATGAGTGTAACCTCTAGGAGGACCCATATCTAACCCAAACACATTTAGGAAAAAAGGAATAAATCCATAGCCCTCCCAACATGCTTGGGACAATGTCAAGATATCATACATTATCTTCACTAGCTAAAATTACACAAGGAATTCATTGACAAATGCCGCCATAACTCAAATGGGATTTCTAACTAAACTCGACACCACTTTGTGATCCCTTTACCAAGAATATGTGAACTGACGCTTCATGTGGAGATGTTAATACCACAACTCTCAGGTTCTACCAACATGACCCAGGTGGCTCACAACAGAAACACAAAATTCAGTATACCAATCCACAACCATACATTCCCTCGCATAACCATCACTTCCCACTATAATCACATTTAATCTTGACATGCATTTATCCCAATCCACATGTTCACCCATCCCAAATGGAATTGTGCCCTTCCAAACATATTACCACAAATGGACCTCATCATATTCCTTGAGGTCTCACACTTTCCTATGTTTTTAAACTAAACCTGACTCTAGATCACATGGGTCGTACATCACCAGATCTAGGTCCAAATCCTTCTTACACTACTAACCATGCCTCCTAGTCCATCATCCACATTGTACTTGAGGCATCCTCAACATTATCACCTAAAAAACAACCACTCATGCAATAAATCACAACCACATGCCCACCACCTCCTCAGGTGTCACCACCATACTAAAAGCATCCATCCACACTTTGGTCACTCTTATCTTGTTCACCCAAAAATAACATCGATTTCCACATCAAACATCATCAAGCCACAAAACGAGGCTCCTAATGACCTTTCCTTTTAAAAAACTAACCTTAAAACCAACCAAAAGTACTCAAACATATCCTTCAGACTGAAACCAAGTCATAACCAAGAAATTTAACCAAATTCAATGTCACCAACCATTTTTTGATTCCACCTTCATATCACCCACCTATGCATCATTTTCCATGGAACCTGAAAAACTAGGCTAACCTCCCTAGAGGCCACCCTCGATTTCCCAAGACTGTCAAATAACATATATAAATCGAGTCACATATCTAAGAACATCAACTGTAACATCCCACCCCTCCTCATTGTCTTGAGAAGGTGTAAGGATATTACTTAGACTTAAAAAACATCCCCAAGACACCAAAAGTAGGAAATAAATACCAAGGGGTTCATTTACAATTGGAGGGTGATTTTTCCTCTGAAAATTTAACAACCAACCAAACATTCCACAAAAAAATAAACCAATATATG
This sequence comes from Viscum album, assembly GCA_963277665.1. Taxonomy (NCBI): domain Eukaryota; kingdom Viridiplantae; phylum Streptophyta; class Magnoliopsida; order Santalales; family Viscaceae; genus Viscum; species Viscum album. The sequence goes on from OY728131.1 coordinate 1,976,072,861, forward strand.
ATGCATGATATAAATGAAATAAAACTCAAAACAATATCATTTATATCAATACCAACTACAAAAAAGTTCCACTGTAGAAGACTAAAAAATAACTAAGTACACAGCGGAATACATAACACACTAAAACTCAAAGTCACCAAGACAAAACTCCAAAATCCAATATTCTCCATGCTGAAACTCCACAATACATCCCAAGTATCACTAATAACCACTAGATAAATTTCATAATTTCCCTTTTCCCATGTTCCGGTAAATGATTAATACAAAAGCACCAAAGTGCTAAATCAGGGGTGAGTAATGAAACTCAATAGTATTAATCCAAATGAATTCCCTAATCAATTTACTAGGATAGATAATTTTATCACATTTATATAAATAAGTTTATATAAAACAAATTCTAAATAGTTTATATCAAAATATAAAAAAGTTCCATAACCAATAATTCTTCACAAACAATAACAAGTTCCAAGTAAAGAAATCAAAAAATGCTATAAAACTATTTCAAAATTTCCATTTTGTCATAATCCATTTCATTCCACATAACCACACATCCAGCCATGCTTACAACCATGGACCTCCCTATACTCACGAGGGGAGAATCATCCTTTCACTACGATGTCACTTAGTGAACCATTTTAATGGGGTTACTTCATTCCCATGTCTATCCCAACCTTTTAATGGGGGTACATTATGCCCTTATCCATCCCAATACACATGAACACATGCTAAATAACCATGCCAAACTCAATTACAAAATGACTATATCAACCATTTCAACTATTTCAATAAAACTATAATTTTATTGAAAACCTTTCAAATATTAACTTTCAAAAAAACCAAATTTTTATTGAAAATAATTTCCATGTAACAAAACCAAACAATCATTTTAAAATCACTATTTTAAAATCATTTTTCCCATTTCACTTTCAACAAAAATACCCAATTTCCACAATTCTATAAACCGTCATAAAAGAGGGTTTCCAAAAATAAAATCAACAACATTTCACAACCAATTTTAATCAAAATAATAAATTTGAAATAAAGCCTTAATATTATAAATAGAGAATTCTATAGTGAAGCCACTACCTTGGAAAACTTGTCAAAAACAGAAAAAAGTCATGAAAACGTCCACAGAATTGGCTTGAAACTCCAAAAAACTGCCTTAGATCTTCTACCCTATCATCAGAAAATCCAAATATCATCATATTTGGAATAAAATACCTTATATATATCCACAATAGGTTTATATATAAGAAACTGAGAGAGAGGGAGAAATAGATCTAAGGAAAACTGAGTAAAACAATCATAAATGATGAATTATAGTGAGAATCTAGCATCAGCGAACCAAGAGAAGCCTTCGGATTGCTTATGAATGGATGGGATAATCATATAATACCTTTTGGGGAGAAAAAATTGAGTTAGGGTCGGTTTGAGGCAAAAATGAGGGGTAAAATCTTAATCTTAACCAAGATCCAATTTTGGTGGACCTAGTTTCTAAACCGCCCACGGTTAGTCGCACAGTTAGGAAACCGTGAACTAACTATGCCCTAGATTCTACCTCAACTAGGAACATTGAAAGTTGGCTCACATTATTTCCAAACATTTCTCCAACTATACCAAATCCCACTGTCTCAAGTTTCAAGGTTTCTCCTAGGCGGTTGCACAGTTTGGAAAAACCATGCAACTCCTCGTGCACCTTCTCCTTAGCCCTTGTCTCATTGTTCAAGGTTTCTTGTATGTGTTTCATGGTTTCCCCAAGTCATGAACCAATCATTAAGCCTTATAAAATCCCAAAAAACATGTCAAAAGGTTTCAAAACCCTACCAAACATTACCCAAACACTTTATATACAAAAAATACATAAAATAAGGGTTACTTAATTGAAACTGGGGCTGCTACATTCTCCCCACCATCAGCCTTTCCCTCCCTATAAAGTAGAAAACCAACATTTATTTGAAAGAGTTCTGTGCATTTCTCTTTCATTTCCCTCTCTTGTTCCCAAGTCTCTTCTTAGATCTACCCATGTTTCTATAAAACCAATGCTTAACTGATGCTTTTCCCATGAAATAATTTCTCTTGCCAATCCACAATACAAACTAGCATGTGCAGTAACAAAACATCCAGATCTAGGTCTATATGATCCTATCAAATCACATGGTTAGGTTTAGGTTGATACTTTTTCAACTGAGGTACATAGAACACATTATGCACAGCACTAAATTGAGGTGGAAATTAAAAACAATATGCTACCTCACTAACCCATTATAGTATCTCAAAAGGGTCTATGTATCGAGGAGAAAACTTGTTATACTTCCCAAAACATCGATGAACAAGCCTTGGAGATGTTTTCAAGAACATATGATCACTAACCTTGAATGATAATGGTCGTTGGCGATGATTCGCATTTGATTTTTGATGAATCTGAGCCATCTCCATCTATTTTCTGATCAACTGAAACTTCTCTATTCTCTCTTAGATAAGGCTCATCCCAAATAGTGAAGTATCACCTATTTCCACCCAAAAAAGTGGAGAATAACAATGATACTCATACAATGCATCAAAAGAATCCATATGTATTGAGGCCTGATAACTATTTTTATACAAGAACTCCATTAATGGTATGTATTATTCCCATGAGCTACCAAAATCAATTAAAAAATCCTAAAACATATCTTCCAATGTTTGTATCATCCTTTAAGATAGGCCCTCTATCTGAGGATGATATGCCATACTCATAGTCAACTGAGTCCCAAGGTCTTGTTGTAAGGATTTCTAGAATTTGAGACATAAACCTCAAATCTCTATCTGATACAATTGAAATTGGTATTCCATTCCCATTTACCACTTCTAGGAAATCGATTTTTAAAAAGTCCTCCACTATTTAGATTCATGAATATAGATGAAATGAGATGACTTTTTGAGTTGATTCACTATCACCCATATGGAATTTTGATTCTAAAATGTTTTTGGGAGACCTGTTACAAAATACATAGCTATTTGTTCCCATTTCCAAATAGGGATATATAAAGACTGCAACATATCAGCTGGTTACTGATTCTCTACCTTAACCTATTGACAAGTTAAGAATATTGAAACAAACTCTACCACCTTCTTTTCATATAGACCCACCAAAAATATGATTTCAACACCTAATACATCTTCTATGTTCTAGGATGAAAAACTCATTTTGATTGGTTGTATGCATGAAGAAGTTGTTCCTAACAAGACATAATGATACCATCTGATTTATGAACCACAACATGCAACTCCCATCCATCATCCACCCCTCAATGGTCTCCCCACTATTGAGTTTTTACCTCATTTCCATGCATTCTGCATTACATATCTGTGCCTCTTTAACCATCTCTACCAAATCCAAAACAAACTAAAATGAAAATAATGTCACAAATTCACCTTTTTCTTCACATTACAAGTTTATGTCGACTAGGACTGACATCAACTACCACTCATCTAAAGCTTCTTTTTTCAACTGAGCATAGACTTTCTGCTTAATGCATCTGCCAATAATTTCCTTTACCCAATGTATACATCAAGTCAAATTCAAAAATTTAGAGGTATTCCAACCATATTCTTTGTCTCAGATCCAAATCCCATTGTGTGAAAATATGTTTCAATATTTTATGATCCATGAGCATAGTAAATTTCTCACCAAGGAGATAATGATGCCAAGTCTTCAAAGCATAGACTATAGAAACTAACTCCAAACCATGTGTTTGGTAGTTCTTTTCATGTACTCGTAAATACCTTGATCTATAAGAAACAATATGATCTCCTTACATGAGAATACATCCTAACCCCAATATCAAAGCATCACAATACACCACATACCCTTGTCCTGATTCTAGAAAAGTCAAGATTGGTGCTGCGGTAAGGAAAACTTTCAATTCTTGAAAAGACATCTAGAATTCCTCAGTCCATTGGAATAGAACATTCTTCTTTGTCAAAGTTGTCATATTTTAATATAGTCTTGAGAATTCATGAACAAAGCATAGGTAATAACCATCTAGACCAATGAAAATTAATATCTCAAAGACATTGTTTATTGTTTTCCAAGAGATAACAGCTTCTATATTTTCTGGATCCATATAAACACCTTTTTTAGAGATTACATGGTCAAGGAAACTAACGTATTATATCCAAAAATCAAACTTTGATAGTTTGGAATACAACTTAGGATCTCTTAAGATTCCCAACACTAACTCCATGTGTTTCTCATGTTCATCCCTTGTCCTCGAATACATCAAGATTTCATCCAAAAAAACCAGCACAAAAGAATCCATATACCTCTGAAATATCTGATTCATTAATTACATAAAAACTTCTGGTGAATTTATTAGACTGAAAGGAATCACCACAAATTCACAATGAACATAATTATTTCTAAAAGTTTTCTTCGAAATATCCTCCTTCTGAAACTGCAATTGGTGATATCCTAATAGTAAGTCAATTTTGGGGAACCATTGATCTCCCATAAATTGATTGAAAATATCATAAATACATGGAAATGGATGCCAATAATTTATTGTAACATGATTAAGCTTATGATAATTCATACATAGTTGTAGAGTTCTATCTGCCTTTTTCACAAACAAGATTGGTGCTTCCAACAGAGACGTGCTAGGACGAATGAACCCTTTGATTTCTAGCTCCTCCAACTGAACTTTAAATTCTATTAATTCTGTTGGTTCCATCCAATAAGACAGAATTGAAATAGGATTAATCCTTGGGATGAGATCAACCATAAAATCCACTTCCCTTATGGGTAGTAACCCTAATAAATTATTGGGAAAAATATTAGGAATCTGATAAAAAACTGCTAGAAAACTACCATCCTCAATCTATTCCATAGATTCCAAGGCCAAATATGCTATCTATTAGGATATTTTTCTAACCACTAGTTCCAATAGACCTGTTTCACCCACCCTTAAATTCTGATCTCCTTGAAAGAGATGCTTGACTCCATCTTTAGTTGTAAAACTGAATTTTCTTGTATAATAGTTGATGTGAGCCTTGAACATTATCAACCAATCCATACCCAATATTATATGATATACATCCATATCTATCATATAGAAATACCATAATAGATTGCCTTTATCAACAATTTTATAACATGCACTACACATGAAGTATTGACATTCTTTTTTCCCAAGAGGAGTTTCAAGTTTTAAACCATAAGGCATCCTTTAAAATTTTAAACCCAACAAATCAATAGAATGAGAATCAATAAACTAATGGGATGAAATTGTATCAAACAAATCTTGTATAAGGTTATAATTAAAAATAATATTACCTCGCACCATAGATGGTCCCGACTGATCATTCAAAACAACCAACTCAGCTCCATATAATTGCTTACTCACTGCACTTCGTTTCTTATTGCTCTGCTGAGATTTCACTACCTGAGGATTCATGGTATTCCTAGAATCATGATTGATATATCTATTCTACTGATGATATTTATTCTTCTATCCTTGTCCTTTCAAATAATACAATGTCATATACACATGATAAGTGTCCTGAACAGCTGACCTTGGAGCATTGCGACAATAGTGCTGAAGATTACCCACCTGATTTCAATTGTGGTAGACTCTAGGTTGTGTCATACACTCTTTCTTTATGTGGTAAATAAAACTACATTGTAAACATAACTCTTTTCTCTTGGGTCCAGTAGGAAGTTTCAACAATCCAACTGTCTAATTTTGATTCATACTACCACCTTAGAAATAGGAGTCCCTCTTCCTATGAATCTCAGCATTAGAGTTCTCACTTTTTCCCATGGGTATCAACATACTTACTCCACTCATAGCTCTTAATATTTATCTTTCAACTGTTATAAATCAATTGAAAATATCTATATAATCTGTAATAAAAAGAATCATAATCTTCAACTAAATCTCCTACCTCATCATTGATTCAAATATATGTTCCTTTAAGGATGCAATAGAAATAACTTCTGATGTGAAGGGTACTAAATTCTTGAATTTAGCCATGTACTCCATGACAAAAATATTTTCTCACTTCAAACTGAATAATTTCATCTTTCATTTAATTTTGAACATATGAGGATAGATTTATTTATTAAAAAATTATTTAAAATCCTCTCAACTCATGCTCTCGTCTATTTTAGCTTGTAATTCTAAATCCCACCACCGGCATGCAATATCTTCCAGAATATAAGTCACCATCTTGAATTTTAACTCACTGGTGTGCCGATGAAATCAAAGATATGATTCATCATATTTCTCCACACCTCCACCTTTTCTAGTTTCAAATCACCCTGAAATATGGGTGGATTTGGCTTCTAGAATAAGACGGGATGATCTACTTGACTTGGCTCATTCCTCCTGGTTCTGTTGTCCATAGCCTGAAATGATTAGACAATACTCTAAACCATCTATTAGCTCACATGTGGATCAAGTGCAACCACATTCTCAGCTACTTCTAGTGGTTTTTTTCTACGAACCCTACTGTGTTCTATTTTTTATAAACACAACAAACTCCATAAGTCTCATTATCTATTAATTGAAGTCTTATCATTTCAAATTCTCCCACATCATACTATCATAAAAATTCTTTTTAATATTAAATTTTTCCATGCTCAACCATTTTTGAAAAAAAATCATTTTTCTTTTTAAAATCAAAACATTTTCAAAATACCACAACCATGCTCTTTTCCAAAATGATTCATTTGAAAAAATAATAATGATTTTTTTAAAATCAGAACTTTTGCACCAAATCATAAATCACTACTCAAAATGAAATATGTGCTCTTAATGGGAATTCATTTTTCTAATGAATTTCATTCTCATCTCATTGGCTAAGCCCATGATAATGAGATTTGAAATCCTATAAGTATCTCTATAACACTTATGTACCCAACTCCCTACTAACTTGAAGTTCAGCATAAAAAGGTTAGCTACGTATTTTTATGCTCAACATTTTAAGTCTTGACAATCATACTCCTTTCTACTAACCCAACATAAGAAATAGACTATAATGATATCAACTCTAAGATCGAGAGAACTAAAGATCACTTGTTCCACAAAGAAGTTTGTTTAGACCAAGACTCATGCCACTTATAAGATCTCATCCCTCCTCATTGTCTTAAGGAGGCTGGAGGATGTTGCGTGGCCTTAAGAGACATCCCCAATATACCAGTGGCTATAAATAAATTCCAAGGGATTCATTTATATTTGGGGGACAATTTTCCCTTGGAATATTTAACAACCAACCAGACATGCCATTACCAAATAAACCACTACATGATGCATTTTATAAATGAAATACAACTCAAATAAATATCATTTATATCAATACCAACTAAAAAAAGTACCATATAGGAATAATACAAAATAAAAAAGAACATCGTGGATGGCGTAACCAACCAAAACTCAAAGAATCTAAGAAAAAAGTACAAACTCCAACAAGATCCATGCTCCAACTCCACAAAATAGCCCTAGTATCACCAAGAACTACTATAAAAATGTGATACTTTACCTTTTACCGTGTCCTGGTAAAATATATCTGCAAAAGCACAAAATTTACAAAGTAGGGGTCAGTAATAAAACTCATTTGGATTTACCAAAATTACTTCCCTAATCACACCACTAGGATAGAACATTTTAGCACATTTATATAAAACAATTTATATTAAAAAAATTCTAAATAATTTCTACCTAAATATAAAGAAGTTATATAACCAAGTAGTTTTCAAAAACAATATCAAGTTCCAAGGAAAGAAACCTAACAATTATATAATACCATTTCACAATTTCCATTTTGGAATAATCCATTCCTTTCCACATAACCACACATCCAAATATGCATGAAACCATGGGCCTCCCAATAATCGCAAGTGGTGAGTCATCATTTCACTAAATCATCACTTTGTAAACCATTTTGATGGGGTTAATTCAATCCCATATTCATCCCAACCTTTTTATGGGGGCACATCACACCCTTATCCATACCAATATACAAAAACACATGCCAAAAAACCATGCCAAACCCAATTCCAAAACAACCATATCAACTATTTCAATAAAACCATACTTTTATTGAAAACCTTTCTAACATAACCTTTAAATAAAACCAAATTTTTATTGGAAACACATTTCCATGAAACAAAACAAAAAAGTCATTTTTAAATTTCCATTTGACAATCAAGTTGCAATTTCACTTTCCAAAAAAGCACCCAATTTCCGCAATTCTATAGACCACCACCAAAGAGGGTTTATAACAAGAAAACCACAAATATTTCAAAACCAATTTTAATAAAAACAATAAATTTTAAATTAATCCTTCATGTTTTAAATAGTGGAGTTAATAGATAAGACACTTACCTCATAAAACTTGTCAAAAATAGAAAATGGCACAAAAACATCCATGGAATCATGTTGAAACTCCAAAAACCTGCCTTAGATCTCCTCCCCTGTCATCAAAAAATCCAAATCTCATCCTATTTGGAATAAATAACCCTATATATATCTAAAAAGAGAATATATATAATAAAATGAGAGGGGGAGAATTATATCTAAGAAAAACCAAACAAAACATCCATAAATGATGACTTAGCAAGAGAATTCAGCTTCAACAAACCAAGTGAAGCCTTAAGATTTCCTCTGGATCAATGGGAGAAGCCAATACTACTTTTAGAAGGAGAAAAAATCGAGTTTGGGTTGGGTTGGGGAAAAATGAGGGTTCAGATCATAATACCAACCAAGATCCACTTTTTTTTATCTAGTTTTCAAACCAAGCATAGTTAGTCACACGGTTAGGCAAACTGTGCACTAACTTTGGGATAGATTATTTCTCAAGAAAAGAACCTTGCATGGTTTTCTCACATTTTTTCCCAATTTTTCACCAACCGTTCCAAATATCATGATCTCAAGTTTCATGGTTTCTCTTAGGCGTCTGCACGATTTGGAAAAACTATGCGCCTACATGTGCGCCTTCTCCTTATCCTCTGTCTAATTGTTCACAGTTTCTTGTAGGTGTTTCATGGTTTCCCCAAACCATGAACCAATATTTCAACCTTATAAAATCCCCAAAACATGCCAAAAGTTTTCCAAACCCTCCCAATATAGCATCCCGCCTTTTTATAACATAAACTTTCATTACATTACACAAAACTGAGGATCTTTAAGGTTTAGTGTCTTGGAAACTAGGAACATAATACATGAAAACAACATAAAACATCCCTCTTAAACACTTTAAAGGCTTCTCCTTATGTTCATCCTAGTTTCATTACTGCATCTCATAACCTGGGGACATACATCAAAAGAAAGGGTGAGCAAAAGGCCCAGTAAGGGAAACAAGATGAACATTTTACATGTGAACTTGAGATACTTCAATAAGGACATGAAAAGAACTTTAAGGCACGAGAAAGAAATCATGAGGCATTTCATAATAAAAATAACATTTTTCATAACTTGAATATGTGGCTGCAACATTTAATATTGACAATCAGTTCGTTTCACCAAGTTCCATCCCCAAGGTGTCATTAAAAATTACCAAGGTTATTCACCAAGGCATCGTTAAAATGGTCATCTCTAGAGATTAAGTCTTTACCCAATGCATTGGAGCGCTATCAGGGTGCACCCTTAAATTTTCCTTTATTATCATGTGAGCCACATATATCATCATCAAAAATTTCATAAAGAACCCATGTAGCACAAAATAAATGGGTTTCATTTCGTAATCATAACGTTTTAAAAACTGCTTTAAAGACATGATCTTTACATCACTTTAAAACCCACAGAAAAGGAAGGTGGGTCTCATGTATGTAAATCCCATGATTTAAAATAGAACATTTTGGTATATATGTGAATACCACTTTAGAATAAAGAGCTTTGAGTATTCACTTAATAATATAAAAGAACTTTAGAAAAAGAGAGAGATATTTTGAGATGGAAATTCTGCAGCATAACGGCTATGTTACGAGGTTTTAGAAGACATTAAAAAGAGAGGGAAAATGGGTCAAACATTCATAAATGACCCATAAAACAGTAGATGGACAGAATAAGAAGGATACATGATCATGGTAATGAAATTTCAAGGACATACCATTTGAAATGAAAAAACATGGAAGAAAGACAAAAATTAGATTTCTCTTATGAAAGTTCGGCAGCCTAACGACGTTACTTAAACTTCAAACACAATGATTTGAAAAGATAAAATAGGGTCTCTCATCATGTGAACATAATATTTCAGTATGATAGATATAGAGATAATGCCCCAAAATAATTAAAAAGGAACTTGAAAGACTTGACATGAAAGTAGAACTTTGAAAAGAATGAGAAGGGTGAAAGAATCCCCTAAAAATTCGGCAGCCTAACGGCGCCACTTAAAACTTCAAAATACTGAATTGAAGAGATCAAATTGGGTCTCTCATCATATGAACATAAGAGTCCAGTATGATAGATATAGATATCATACCCCAACATAACAAAAAAGGAACTTGAAAGAATTGACATGAAAGTAGAACTTCAAAACGAGAAGGGTGAAGAACCACTTAAAAATTCGGCAGCCTAACGGCGCCACTTAAAACTTCAAAATACTGAATTGAAGAGATAAAATGGGGTCTCTCATCATATTATCATAAAATATTAGTATGATAAATTTAGAGATCATACCCCAACATAATAAAAAGTAACTTGAAATAATTGACATGAAATTAGAACTTCAAAACGAGAAGGGTGAAGAACCACTTAAAAATTCGGCAGCCTAACGGCGCCACTTAAAACATCAAAATACTGAATTGAAGAGATAAAATGGGGTCTCTCATCATATTATCATAAAGGATAAGTATTATAAATTTAGAGATCATACCCCAACATAATAAAAAGGAACTTGAAATACTTTACATGAAAATAGATCTTGAAAAATGAGAAGGGAGAAAGAGTCCATTACAAAAATTTCGGCAGCCTAACGGCGCCACTTAAAACTTCATAAAACGAAATAATGAGAGTAAGAGGGGATCTCTCATTATATGAACATAAAAAGGGCAGTAAGAGGAGTATAAAATAACATCCTCCAACATAAGAACATGTAGCATAAAAGGAATGACATAAAAGAGATTACTTGAAATGAAATAGAGAGGTCGGATCCCTTACCTTAAAACGTGACTATTGAAACTCAAAGTTTTGGACCTTGAGGGCTTGGGGGCACCTTGGGAAGACTCCTTGGGAGGTAAGGAGACCAGAACTTCGTTGGGGGAGAGTTGGGAGTGAAAACCAAAGGAGGAATGGGTGGGTATTTATAGGGAAAGTGAGGGGACAAGGCATTAATGGCCAAGGGACACCTCATTAGTGGTTTTGGAAAAACCATGGGCTTTCCCATGGTATTTTCCCATGGTATTGGCCACTTGGGACACCTCATACCTTATCTTACTATTCACAATTCGACCATATTGAATATATACTTAATACATCATTTAATGATGTCATTAGACACCCGTAACTTAAAAACTGTATTTTCACTATTCATCGAAAATTCAACTTTCTCAGAATAATCCCAAAATTTCACCTTAACCAAATATCAACGCTCTGATTAAAAATATGAACTCCATTTTATAAAAATAATTTTCTAAATATTTTTAATTTAATTTTTAAATAAAAACACTATTCACCGAAAATTCATTTTTTCAGAAAAAACCCCAAAAATTACCATAGCATAATATCGGTGCTCTGAGTTCAAAAATGAAATCCGTTTTATAAAAATAATTTTCTAAATATTTTTAATTAAATTTTTAATTAAAAAAACACTATTCACCTGAAAAACTAATACTTGAATAATAATTTATGAAACCGTTATTTAACCATTTTATTGAATCACGTTACTTAATCAAGGTGCCTAGATTATATTAATACTTTCTTTAAATGAGATTACTAATCCATTTGGTCACATTACTAATCCTAAGCGTAAAATCACTATTCATAATTTACTATTCTTCAAAAATCAAGTTGATCTTATTAGACTCGAAATTTCATAGTGAACATAATTGTAGAAGACCATTTTTTGAAAATCATTACACATTTTTATTTATTTAAGGTTTACATAAACATTTTTAAAATATACTTTCTCTAAAATTTATCAAAAATATGCATACTATATTTATCTGGACATTTGAAAATTCATAAACTTAATCATAAGAAGAAATCCAAATTTTTATTTAAAACAAATGATTACACAAGGCAATTACGGTCTCCTTACATAGCCCCTTATCACACCAGCATAGGACCTAAGTGTAAGGTGTGCTAAGGTGAGAGAATCCGAGGGAGGCTCGGCCAACATTGCACGAGTCGTAATTTCTATTAGTTTGAACTTCTCACGAAGGCGATCCCGTTCTAGCTTCACACGATGAAGTTCAGCTTGGGTTTGGTCCAGAGCAAAGCCCAGTGGTGCTACCTCCTTCCCAAGTTCTGTTAGATGGGCTTCGATCGGTCCAAGACTACTGGGTGAGGCCATAGAATCTTCTTTCTATATTAATTAACCAAGATTGCTTGTATTTAGATATAGTAATCAAAACATTTAGTTTCTGGCGGTCATATTGACCAATGGTCAATTAATTTTCAAAACCCAATAGTATCATTTTAATTATACTCATGTTATCAAATGAAACATTTTTGTTGAGTATAAAAATAAAATAAAATAACACATAAAATTAGTAAATAAGATTTATTCAAAATTTCGGGTCGTTACACCCAAACTTCACCCAAAAACTTTATAAACTTAAATTACATAAAATAAGGTTTACTTACTTGAAATTGTAGGGTCTAAATTATCCATACCATTGGACTTTCCATCCTAAGAAATTAGAAAATCAATGTTGATCTGAAAGAGTTCCAGCCATTTCTCTTTCATTTCCTTCTCCTGTTCCCAAGTCTCTTCCTGGATCTGACCATGTTGCCAAAAAACCTACACAAAACTGATGCTTTTTTCAAGAAAGACTTTCTTTTTCCTATCCATAATCTGCACTGGCATGTGCACCAAAAAATCATCTGGATCTAGGTCAACGTGATCCCATTGAATCATGTGGTTAGGACAAGGCTGATACTTTTCCAACTAAGATACATGGAACATATATGCATAGCACTAAACTATGGTGGTAATTCCAAATTATATTCCACCTCACAAGCCTATTCCAATATAGGGCATATGTATCAAGTAGATAACTTCACCTTCTTCTCAAAACATTGATTCCCAAGCCTTGGAGAGATTCTTAAGAACACATGATCACTGACCTTGAATGATAAGAGTCACAATGATGATCTTCATATAATTTCTGAAAAATATGAGCCATATCCATTCATTTCTTGATCAATTAAATCTTCTCTGTTGTCCCTTGGATAAGGCTAGGCACAACCATTGATGTCTCACCTATTTCCAACCAATAAATTAGAGAATGACAAGGACACCCAAAAAATGATTCAAAAGGATCCATATGTATCGAGGCCTGATAATTGTTGTTATATGAGAACTCCACTAATGGTATGTGATCTTCCCATGAGCCACCAAAATCCATTACATAAGCCCACAACATATCATCCAACATTTGTATCATCCATTCAGTCTACACCTCTGTCTGAGGATGATACGTCGTACTCATAGTCAACTGAGTATCAAGGGATTGTTTTAATTATTTCCAAAAATGAGATGTAAACCTCAAATCTCTATCTTATACAATTGAAACTGGAATATAATGACTCTTTAACACTTCTTAGATGTAGAATTTTAATAAGTCCTACAGTGTATGAGATTCATGAATAGGGATAAAATGAGCCAACATTTTGAGCTGATCCGCTAACACCCATATGGAATCAGTTTTTTGAACCATTCTTGGGATACCTATTACAAAATACATATCCATCTACTCCCATTTACAAATAGGGATAGGTAAAGACTACAACATACCTGATGTTCGCTAATGTTCTTCCTTAACTTGCTAACAGTTTATGTATCTCGAAACAAACTCAAACACCTTATTTTTCATACCGACCCACCAAAACTATGCTTTCAATGCCTTATACATATTCTTTATTCTAGGATGAACTATCCATTTTGAATAGTGGTAATAATGAAGAAGTTGTTCCTAAAAATCCGTAGGTGCTACCATCCGATTTATGAACCACAACATGGAACTCCAATCCAACATCCATCCCTCAATGGTATCCATACCATTGAGTTTTGACCTTATAGCCACACATTCCGCATCAGGTGTATGTGACTCTTTAACCATATCCACAAAATCAAGAACAAATGAAAATTGAAAGAAGGTTGTAACTTCAACTTTATCTTTACATTCCAAGTACATGTCAGCTGGGACCGATACCAATTTCCACTCATCTGAAGCTTCTTTTTTCAATTGAGCATATGACTTTCTACTTAATGAATCTACCACCAAATTTCCTTTACCCGGTGTATATATCAATTAAAAGTTAAACATTTGGAGATAATCCATCTATCTTCTTTGTATCAGATTCAAATCCTATAGTGAGAAAATATGTTTCAAGCTTTTATGATCTGTGAACATAGTAAATTTATCGATAAAGTGAAAATGACACCAAGTCTTCAAAGCATGGACTACAAAAGCTAACTCAAAATTATGTGTTGGGTAGTTCTTATCATGCACTTGTAACTGCCTTGATCCATAAGCAACAACATGATCTCATTGCATGAGAACATTTCCAACCCTAGATCTCGAAGCATCAGAATACACACTACAAAAAAACAGCATATTAGCAGTGGTTTTTTATATGGAGTTATGTACAACCCTCTATAAATTCATTTAAGAGGGGGCTATGCAAAAACCCCTCTAATAATAAAATTTATAGGGGTTCCACAACCCCCTCTATTTTTTAGTGTTATTTTATTAGTATTTGGATTGATTTTAGAGAGGGTAATTTCAAAATCACCGATAATTTAAAAATTAGTTGTGCTTTATATTTGATTGGATTTTAGCAGATATATATATATATAATATTCATTTGGATATATATATAATTTATTTTTTAAAAGAAAATAGTGGGGGTTCACAACCCCTCTAATTTAACATATTAGAGGGGTTAATGAACTGCTGTAAATCCTTTAGATTTTAGAGGGGGTTTTGAACCCCTTCTAATCGATGACATTAGAGGGAGTTTTGAACCCCCTTTAATTCAAGAAATATGATGGGGTCCATAAACCACCACGAATCTCTTTTATTAGAGGGGGTTTTAAACCCCCTCTAATTATTTATTTATTTTTTAAAATAAATCTCATATAAATTCAAATTTTATAATATATATGTGTGTGTGGGAATGTATGTATCTATAAATGTTACATAAACACATTATATAAATTTATTTAAATACATTATAATCATATATATATATAAGGACATTATATAAATACTTTAAATAAATACTTATACATAGAAATACAAATGTATACATATATAAATATTGGTATAGATAATATCAATGTAATTATAAATATACTTATTCCAATCTATAAAATTTATATATGGTTTTATAAATAATATACATTTATATTATGATTTATATTATAAATATATTATATTAAATACATTTTTATTGTATATTTTTGTATAAAAAAATTTATATTATATTATGTATACATATATATAATATAGATAAAATGAAATATATATATATATATATATATATTATAATTATGTTATATATATTATATTATATATATTATATAATAAATATTTAATTATATATAAATTTATATATATTATATAATTATTTTATATATATTGTAGTATACCATATTAATTATAAATTAATTTAGTAAATATATATATATATATATAATTTAATTATATTACATATTTACAATTATTTGAATGTATTTATTTTTGTGTATATATATATCATATAATATAAATGCATATAATCACACACATAAATATATAATATAAATATATTTAATATAATATATGTATAATATAAATCATAAAATATATAAATGTATTGTATTTATAAAACCAGCATATAATTTTTATTGTTTAAAAAATAGGTGAAATAATTATTATTATTATTATAATAATTAATAGTATTATTACACACACACGTATATATACAAATATATTAAAATAATTATATAAATATATATATTATAGGTATATTATATCTATAAATATTATATAAATATATAAATATACACACACACAAATATAATTATATATTTACAAATATATGTATAAATATATATATTTATATATGTAAATATAATTATTTATATAAATTTATATTTATATATGTAAATCTAATTATTTATATATATATATATATTATACACAAATATATTATATATTATCTAATATTTATGTATGTAATATTATATATATATATATATATTATAGAAAAATATATAAATCATATATTATACCCAAATACATTATACATATATTATATATTATACACAAATATATGTTATATATAAATATTATATAAACATATTATACATAAATATAAATTATGTATAAATACTATACAAAAATATATAATATATAATATTTATTTCTATTTAAATATTTATTCAAATAATATATATTTCAGTCACCTGATTAATACATATAAATATAATAATGTTTAACTATATAACAAAATTTGTTTTCCATAGTGGAAAAGAGGCGGACCTTAAATCACAATGGTTGGATGTTCGAATCCCAACAAGGTAAATATTTTACACAGTGAATGCAAGAAGTTTATAGGGGCACGGCATAACACTAGGGAACTGGGGAACTTGAGGAGAGGAATGGGGTGGGGGTCTGGAGAAAAGGTGGAATGGGGGAGTGTAGGGAGGGCATGAGACAGGAGAGGAATAGGGGTGGGATAGGGGAATGGTAGGGTGTGGGGGTGGTCCTGGTGTGAGATGGTAGGGGGTAACGGGATGGTACTGGGGGCGGGAAGGGGGGACAGGATGGGGGAATAGGATGGTAGTGGGGGCGGGATGGGGGAACAGGAGTGTTTGGGTGTGTGGGGTCCTCTTAAATTTAAAAAAATAGAGGTGGTTCCTAATAACTACCTCTAATATGGACTCAATTAAAAGGGGTTAAAAACCCCTCTAATTTATCTTTAAATAGAGGTGATTATCAATAACCACCTCTAATATGTAACGTTTTATTCAAATTGTGATGGTTTCCAACTGCTACTATTTTGGAAAAAAAATAAATGGGGTTAAAACCCCCTCTAATATGACATTCCATGGTGAAATTAAAGGGTGTTTAACCCCCTATAATCTAATCACCACTAATTTTACCATCACTTTACCATCGGTTCTTCAAAACCATCTATAACAATAGTAGGTGCACACATTAGCGGTGGTTCCTCATAACCGCCACTAATGTGTTTATAGAAGATTATAACCTCTTCTAAACTAAAAAATAACCCCTTCAATATGGGTCATTTTTTTGTAGTGACACCACGTACCCTTGTCTTGGTTTTAGAAAAATCAAGATTAGTGTTGATGTAAGGTGAATGTTCAACTCTCGAAAAGACTTCTGATATTCCTCACTCCATTGGAATAGAATATTATTCTTTGTAAAAGATGTCATAGGCAAAACTAGTCATGATAATTCACTAATTAAGCATCTGTAAAAACCATATAGACCAAGTAAACTTTGTATCTTGAAGACATTATTTGGCGGTTTCCAAGAGATAATAGCTTCTATCTTTTCTGGATCCACAGAAACACTTTTTTCAGATATTACATGGCCAAGGAAAAATAATTCTTATATCCAAAAATCACACTTTTATATTTTGGCATACAACTGATGATCTCTTAAGATTACCAACATTGTATCCAAGTGTTGCTCATGTCTAACCCTTTTCCTTGAATGCACCAAGATTTCATCCCCAAACACCACCATGAAAGAATCCAGATACCTCTAAAATAACCAATTCATCAATGCCATAAAAACTGATGTTTCATTCTTAAGACTAAAAGGAATCACCACAAATTCATAATATCCATACCTACTTCTGAAATTTGTCATCAGAATATACTTCTTTCGAACCCACAATTAGTGAAATCCAAATCGTAACTCAATTTTGGATAATCATTGAGCTCCCCTAAATTAATAAAATAGATCATCAATACATGGAAGCATATACATATTATTTATTGTAACTTGCTTAATCTTACGATAATCCACACATGGTTATAGAGTTTCATCCGCCTTTTTCTCAAACAAGACTAGTGCTGCCCACAGAGACGTGCTAGGCTGAATGAAGCATTTGCTTTCTATATCTTCCAACTATAATTTTAATTACCTTAATTCTATTGGTTATATCTGATAATTTTGAAGTGATATAGTACTAGTCCCTGGGAAGAGATCAATCATAAACTCCACTTCACTTATGGGCGGTAACCCTAAGAAATTCTCAGGAAAAACATCAGGAAATTGATCAAACACTACTGGAAAACAATCATCACCGATCTCTTCCATCGATTATAAGGTAAAATCCACCATCTGGTATGATATCATTTCGAATTATAGTGCCAACAATCTCTTTGCACCTGCCCTTACATTTTGGTCTCCTCAAAATAGATGTTCAACTCCGTCCTCAGTTTTAAAACTGGACTTTCTGGTATAACAATCGATGTGATCCTTGAACATTTTCATCGAATCCATACCCAAGATTATATCATAGATATCCATATCTAGAATAGATAAATCCCATAACATCTCAACTTCATCATCAATTATAGAACATGATATACACATTAAGGCTCGACATTCTCTTTTCCCAAGAGGATTTTGAAGTTTTAAAACATAAGGAATCATCTCAACTTTTAAACCCATCAAATCAACAGCATGAGAATCAATAAAGTAATGGGATACACTCATATCAAACAAAGATTTCATAAGGGTAAAATTAAAAAAAATCGTATCTTTCACCATAGATGGTCTAGATTGATCATCCACAATAACCTACTCAACTTCATATAATTACTTGCCCGCTGCACTTTGTTCCTTATTGCCCTATTGAGATCACACTACCTGAGGAGTCATGGTATTCTCAGAATAACCATGTCTAGTTTTGTTCAACTAATGAGATTGATTCTATTTTCCTCATCCTGTTGAAGCATACGATGCCTGAGACACCTGAGAAGTGTCCCAAACATCTGATTGCGGAGCATTGTGAAAATAGAGTTGAAGATTCCCCATATGATTTCATTTGTGTCATACTCTAGGTTGTTCCCTACACTCTCACTTTATGTGGTCAAGAAAACCAAATTGGAAACATCCCACTTTTCTCTTGGTTTGTGGAGGAGGGTTCATTGATTTAGCTATCTAATTTTTATTCATCCTACCACATTGGAAATAGGTTTTCCTCTTCCACTTTCTCCTAGAATTAGAGTTCCCGCCATTTATTATGGGTATAAACATATTTCCTCCTATCATAGCTCTTAAGATGTCCCTTTTAGCCACCATATCTCTATCTATCATCTCTATATAGTCAACAATACAGAGAACTACAATATTCGAGTGAATCTCCTCCCTTGACCCTAATTCAAAGATGTGTGCCTTCAAGGATGCACTAGTAGAAAATTCGGGTGAAAAGCGTACTAAATTTGTGAATTTCTCTGCATAATCCATGATAGAAATATTTTCCTACTTCAAACATAATATGTTTGTCCTTATTTTAATTCTAAATGTATTAGGATAGAAAGGGTTGTTAAAAAATTCTTCAAAATCCTCCCAAATCATTCCTAGATCTACTTTAGCTTGTACCGGTAAATCCCACCACTAGCATGCTAGATCTTCTAGCATATAAGTTTCCATATTGAATTTTAAACTATGCTGATGTGCCAATGAAATAGAAGATATGATTCATCCTATTCAGCCACACCTCTAGCTTTTCTAGTTTAGAATCACCCTGAGAGATGGGTGGATTCTACTTCTGGAATTGGATGGAATGTTCTACTTTACTTATCTCATTCCTCTTGGTTTCATTGTCCACAACCTAAAACACTTGAACAATACTCTCAGCCATCTATTGGTTCACCATTGGCTCAGGTGTAACCAAATTCTCAGGAGCTTCTTTGAGTTGGTTTCTACGAAGCCTATTGGGTTCCATTTTCTAGAAACACAACAAAATCCATAATTCTCACTCTTTATTAACTGAAGGCATAGAATTTCAAATTCTACCACATCATACTATTACAATAATTCTATCCCAGATCAAATTTTTCCAATTTCAACCATTTTAAAAAAAAATCATCTCACTTTGAAAAATCAAACCATTTTCAAAATACCACAACCATTATCTTTTTAAAAAACTTTCATTTGAAAAAAAAATCAACTTTTTTAAAAAATCATCACTTTTACACTAAATCATAAATAGTTACTCAAAATGAGATATGCACTCCTAGTGGGAAGTCATTTTTCTAATGCATGTTATGCTTATATCATTGGATAAACCCATGACAATGATATTTCAAATCATATAATTTTCTCTAAAATAGTTATGTACCCAACTCCCAGGTAACTTGAAGTTCAACATGAAAAGGTTAACTACGTATTTTTATGCTCTACATTTCAATTCCTGAAAATCCTACTCATTTCTACCAACCCGACACAAGGAATAGACCAGAATGAAATAATCTCCAAGACCAAGATAACAATAGACCACTTGTTCCACAAAGAAATTTGGATGGACTAATACCGATACCACTTGTAAGATCCTTCCCCTCCTCATTGTCTTGAATAGGCAGAAGGATATTACTTGTCCTTAAGTGACATCCCCAAGATGCCAAAGGCTGGAAATAAATTCCTAGGGATTCATTTTCAATTGGGGAATGATTTACCATTTTAAAATTTAACAACCAACAAAACATTACATAACCAAATAAACCAATAAATGATGCATGATATAAATAAAAGACAGCTCAAAGAAATAGAATTTATATCAATATTAATTACCATAGTATAAGACTACAAAACAACCAAGTACACAATGAAAAACATAACCAACCAAGACTCCAAGACTCCAAGACAAAACTACAAGCTCCAACAAACACCATGCTCCAACTCTAAAAAACAGTCCAAGTATCACTAAGCACTACTATAGAAATGTGATACTTTACCATTTCCCAAGTCTCAGTAAACGATTTCTACAAAACCACCAAAGCTTCAAATCAGGGGTGAGTAATGAAACTCAATAGGTTTTCCCCAAATTGCTTCCCTACTCATGCCACTAGGATAGAACATGTTATAATATTTATATAAAATATTTTACATAAAACAAATTAAAAATAGTTTGTATCAAAATATAAAAAAGTTACATAACCAAGAAATATTCACAAACAATATCAAGTTCTAAGGAAAGAAACCAAACAATTTTATAAAAGCATTTCACAATTTCTATTTTTTCATAATCCATTTCTTTCCATATAACCACACATCCAACCATGCATGAAACCATGGAACTCCCAATGCTCTTGAGTGGCGATTCATCCATTCACTAGGTCATCACTTAGTGAAATATTTCTATGGGGGTACTTCACACCTATATCCATACCAACCTTTTGATGGGGGAACTTCACACCCTTATCCATCCCAATTCACATGAACACATGTCAAACAATTATGCTAAACCCAATGCCAAAATGACCATATCTACCATTTCAACCATTTTAATAAAATTGTATTTTTTTATAACCATTCAAACATACCCTTTCTATAAAACCAAACTTTTATTGAAAAAACTTTTCCATGAAACAAAACAAAACAATCATTTTAAAATCACCATTTTAAAATCAATATTCCAATTTCACTTTCCACAAAAACGCCCAATTTCCATAATTCTATAAACTAACACCAAAGAGGGATTACAACAAGAGAATCACAATAATTTCACAACCAATATCAACCAAAACAAAAATTTTGAAATCAAGTCTTGATTTTTGAAGTAGAGGAATTTAGAGTGAAGCCACCTGCCTCATAAAACTTGGAAAAAATAGAAAATAGCATGAAAACATCCATGGAATCGGGTTGAAACACCAAAAACCTACCTTAGATCTCCTCCCCTATCATAAAAAAATCCAAATATCATCATATTTGGAATAAAATACCTTAGATATATCCACATAAAGTGTATATCTAAGAAATAAAGAGAGATGGATAAGTAGATCTAAGGAAAACCAATAAAAACAACCATAAATGATGACTTACCATGAGAATACGGCTTTAACACGCCAATAGAAGCCTTAAAATAACCTCTGGATTGATGGGAGAAACCTATAATAACTTTGGGAGAATAAAATATTGAGTTAGGGTCAGTTTAGGGAAAACATGAGGGGTTGAATCTTAATCTTGACCTAGATCTAATTTTGGTGGATTTAGTTTTTAAACCGTGCATAGTTAGTCACACGGTTAGGAAAACTGTGTGCCATATTCTATCTCAAATAAGAACCTCTCATGGTTTTCTATCATGATTTCCAAACCCTGCACAAACCATGCTAAAGACCACTATCTCATGTTGCACGGTTTCTCCTAGCCGGCCACATGGGTTGGAAAAACTGTGTGCCTGCCTATGCTCCTTCTCCTTAGCCATTGTCTCGTTGTGCACGGTTTCCTATAGGTGTTTAATGGTTTCCCCAAACCATGTACTAACCGTGAACCCTTATAAATTCCCCAAAAACATGTCAAATAGTTTTTAAACCCTCCAAAAATTCACCCAAACACTTTATATACTTAAAATACATAAAATAATGGCTATTTACTTAAAGGTATGGTTGATTATTCAACATTACCACTTATCCCAATAGGAAAAAACCCACACTAGGAAACTCTCTTCGTGTTCCACTACCAATGTCCAAAACATCCACCTATTCCATATACAAACAAAAGCACTAGAAATATTGTCTCACCCCTTTCCCAGGTCACAATGAAGGTCAAATGATACAAACTCCCTAAACTATATTCATACCTAACAAGGTTCATTGGATCTCCCTTTAATCCATACACATCAAACCACAAACAACCCGCTACTCATATGTGGTAATCATACCCCCATTCCAAGAAAATTATGTTGAACACATCACACAACCATTTTTTTCTGAATGGCCCGATGGCTTTCATTTTTTATTTATTTTTGATAATCCCTCTTTTAAGGGTTGAAGGGGAACCCTTACATAGCTCGTAAGCATAGTGACACATTACATGACCTGAAGGCCTTAGAGGAATTCATCCTAAATATACTATATGGAACTACCCATCCTCAGCATATATCCTGAGATAAGCTCTCCACCTTCACAAGGTTGGTTGGATCAGAGATGAATTGGCCTGATACTGATAGAAATTTCATACCCTATCATTCTTCTAATTCTGATTAGCTCTTCTCTGGTTAATGTTCCTTCTCTGAATCTTCATCTAAAGCCTTTTTCCTTTGAAATCTGTCCAGTTGTATCTACATTTCGTGTGGCCCGAAGGCCTTGAGGTAGCCTGAAATCCTTGAGGTGGCCCGAAGGCCTTGAGGTTCCCTGAAATACTTACTGGACCAAAGGCCTTGGGTGGCCCGAAAGACTTGAAGGACTCGAGGACCAAACTAGTTAAACATATGAATAGTTACAACTAATATAGTACCAAATAGTACCTACTATATTACCTGCTAGAGTTGATGTTACAATACTACTATAGTAACCTAGAAATATTCCACTGCCCATATTTGATCTTGGGTCTCTTGGGTACACTTGAAGAGTCCTCACCAACTAGGTTGAGGCTCATGTGCCACATCACACAACCATTTACTCTAGGCTTCACACCAAAGATACTCACACATGCACATCGAAACCACAATCTAAACACCCTCTCTAGGGTTCAAACACAACTTAAAAGGTATCAACCCACATGAGTCGCAACATCCACATTAACAGATGTCATTTCAAAACTCCAAGGTTACAACCTTACCAGGGACACAACAAGCAACATTTCATTATTTGGAATATCCAAACTATCAAGATCTCACATCTTGTAACCCAATGTTTCAAAACTAAGGCACTCACTTCCCAAACCACCCATACACAGGGTCAACAACTAGCATATGGGATACCTACCACCAGTGTCCTTTAGAAGTTCTATAATTTTCCCATTTCCCTTATTAATTTAAACCATACCATTTAAAACCTAAGGTTTCACATTTCAAAACATTTCCCTTCAAAACCTAAGCATTTACACTTTCAAAAACCTTTTATTAACCCAAAATTTCAAAAATTCAAGCTTTAATCAAGTCATATTTCAAAAAAATCATTAATTACCATTTCATGGAAAGATTAAAAATTATAAATCACATGAAAAAAGTACACTACTAACATGTGATTCACACAGAACTTTCAATCACTAGAAACATAAAGGCGGCCTATCAATACTTTGTGCCTAGCATGATGCATTAACTCACACGCCCTCTCTAACTATACTAATAAAATAGATAAAACCTCATAAATCTATAACATCGCATCCAAGTACATCACTATAGGTAGAAGTATCAGTCAAATATAAAAGAAAAAAATAAAACATTAATTCCCACCCCTAGAAACTTGGGTTTTCCCCCATACAAGGGGTTGTAGGAACCTAAGAATGAGCTCATTTCCACGTTTTGAAAAGACCCTAGCCTCCTATTTACCATGACATAAATATTAATACAAAAGAACATAACTTTGATACCACTTTGCAACATCCCTGACCTAATTCTCACAATATCTAATGTTGTGAGTCAGGTCGTCACATGACCTCAGGCACACCTCCCCATATGCCAGAGGCTGCTGACTAGCTGTGCGGGTGTATGGAGAATCTTTGGGGAGACTATACCCATTTTCAGATTAATTCCACTATAGAAATAATATCAATAGATATAAAAACCATAAGGAATAATAAATGTACAAAATATGACTAAAGACAATAAATAACCTAGTAGCACATGATATAAAAGTATGATGAATACGCAACATGTCAGGCAGTCGTACATATAAGATCCCAAGATAAAAACTACCAAAATACCCCCAAGCACAAACCCGAGTCCTAAGTCAGTTCTAACATCCCATGATCTAACTCAACAGCCCATTCATAAACCAAACACTAGGTCTATGTCCTAAACCTATAACAGAAAAATGTAGTTTCTACTCAGGTACCTAAGTACCATGGTGGCCCAAGAAGTGTGTGAGTACAACTCAGTAGGCCACCACCAACAGTTTCTAAATAAATAACCAATTTTTACAATAGTTTATGTTGAAAAAAAAGTGTAATAAATAAACATAGCAATAAAGGAACATGTTTCACTTTTAAATAATTACCCATTTAACCAAATTTTATCAAGAAATGAGTTTCACTTTTTAACAATTACAAATTAACCATTTTATCCCCCAGGTTATTTAGATTCAACCAACTAACTAACTAGTTCTGGTCACATCAAGAGCATAAGTAATGGAATAAGGGGTCATCCACTTAAAATCACAAGGGAAGTATCTAATCATTATCTATCAACACACCACGGATCCTCGGTTCTATTATCAAGAAATGTTCATGTGTTTGGGAAGCACATAGCCTCAGTAAAACCTCTCAACCATGAATTACATAACACTACCTTAGAGCCTCAATCCAGGTAGATTAACCTAATTAAATCACACTTAACTTGGAGCCTCGATCTAGGTAGTATCATCCAATGAAACTATTAGGGTCCTAGAGCATCATTCTGACTCCCTAACATTTTCATTTTAGGGGTGGGGTTTAGAGACTTTGTCTAACAACCTATGGGAATAACCCACTTACCACTAAGCCATGTTCACGTGCTTCTTTATCCATAACTCATTAACCAAACCCAAACCATATCCATTAAACACATTCATAATTTACAATTATAACTCATTATAAGCATCCCATTAACAAGAAATGACCCATTAATACATAAATCATTATACCAAACACACCCTTATACTATATTAAATTGGGAAAAAAACAACATCAAATTAATTTCACACTCTATGATAAAACACAAATAAAAATACTCATTTAGGATCATCTTGAATCCAACAACCTTTAAACATGGGTCTTAGTCTTTGAAAAACTAACCCATACCCCAAGGATTTTATTTCCATTTTCAACTATTTCAATTATTCATCAAGGTATCTTCAAAAAAGAAGAAACACACACTCATTTAAAATCATTATTTGAAATCTATAAATAAAAAAAATTCTAAACCAAATTGAGTCCAATGCCTCCTTTTAAAACATTTCCCACTTTAAAATATCATATTCTTCATTTAAAATCCATAACTAAATCAAAATCTAAAACGTGTTATTTAAAAAGTTTCAAAATATCCTTATAAATTCCACAGGATCCGACATATAGTCAATTAAATTCACCATTTAACCAATCCCACATGCATGATTACAATTCACAACCCATTTGATTCCACATTTCACCCATCACAACCTTTACCAATTTATTTCACTATTCTCAAGGGTTCGAGATATCACATGGTTAGCCCTAGGTCTGGTACCACATCATCAACAAACCCAAAAGGGTCCATGAAGGGTCTCACACCTCACCCTAAGGCCCAAATCACCTTCCAGACTCAAGGACATTAGAATGCGACATGAAAAATAATCCATTAAACTAAATACACATATAT
The DNA here is from genome assembly GCA_963277665.1 of Viscum album. Lineage (NCBI taxonomy): Eukaryota > Viridiplantae > Streptophyta > Magnoliopsida > Santalales > Viscaceae > Viscum > Viscum album. The sequence goes on from OY728131.1 coordinate 1,976,099,530, forward strand.
AAAAAAGAGACTATGGGGAAAATATTTAAGACCACCTACCTCATGTCTGTTGACAAACGTTTTCTTAACCTCTACCCTTGATTCAAACTCAAACACCTATGAAATAAAAAACTTACTAGAAAATTAGGGTTTTAAGGATTCTAAATAAGAGAAATTATACAATCTATAATCAAGAAAATAGATCAAAGAGGAGTGTTCGACTCACCTAGATCTTCAATCCACACCCAAAAACTCTCTAAACGTCCTAGAAATGATGGAGAATCATCTATTGTAAGTCTAGAAAGATTTGGTTAGTCACACAAGATATTAGAGGAGGAATATGGTAAAAATTTGGGTTAGAACCCATAAAACATGAGAGGGTAAAACTTTAATTTACCACTTTTTAAGGGCCACACGGTTTGGCCTCACGATTAAAAATATCTTGTGCCAACCGTGTAGATCCCTCTATCCAAGAGAGGAAAAGTTGTATAGTTTCTTAGAAGAACTCATGCATTTTGGAAAACTGTGTGGTGATTGTGTGCCAGCTTTTTCTGTAAGTAGTTTTGGCCGCACGGTTTCCCTAGCCAGGTACACAATTTCTAATAATTGTGCTTCAATCGTGTACTACAAACTTTTAGCCCTCTTTTCCTTCTCCTTTCGTGTCCCAAACCCCTAGAACACTCACAAAACTCCCCATATACCTAGGAATCACTTCATTTGACAAAAATGGAGTTTAACCAAAATTTAAACAAGAAAATTCCTCCACAAAAGGTCAGGATCTTACCCCTAATGAAATGGATAATGTGACATATCTCATGAGATAATGTGTAATATACATGAACATGAAGCTAGATTTATTCACAATGATGATGTTATGATTATTCATGTATATTATTCATGAACATGATGTTATCTTTGTTCACAACTATGTGTGCCATTTTACCACTATGACATGATGTTTCGTTTTTATGCATTTCCACATTCCATTCTTTATCACAAGTTTCCCTCATGATATTAATGATGATACTATTATTATTATAGTATGATAATGATTATGATCACCCATGTTATATTTATTCATTTCTCTTATTCATCCTCTAACTAAGATTTTAGCTTACCCCTTTCTTTGAATTATATCCTCAGGTGATTACATGTACAAAACAGAACGTGAGGTTTTAAGGATAAAGATGAAGGATTTAAAAAAAATAATGTTTAATTATGTACAATTTATTTATGAGTATAACTTTTCTAAGAAACTAAACCTTTTGATCCTATATTTTTATCTATATTATGTTTTATATCTTAAAAATGATATAACAGTCATGTAATGAAAAGTAGGTTCACTATAAACATAATGAGAATAAATAATTCTATTATAAGTGATAATTAGTAGACATATATCCATCAATTTAGTAAATTTATCACCCCCCATATGGATGTTTATTATGTTATCAATAAGCTGATGCTCGTGTATACTTGTGTCAATATTTTTCATTATAATTGATCCCAGATTACCTAAATAATTATGTATTTTATTAATGTGTTAGGATTTTTAAACTTCCAACATACCATAATTAATTTGATTATAGATGGTAAAATTAAAATACCAATAAATCCCTTAAAATCAATTTTTTTATTTTATGAAGTATTATTATAAATATTGTTGTTTGAAATCTATTTATCCAATGTTTCTATATAATATTCAATTTTAAGAACATAAATATTGTTAAATATATTCCATCGAGACTTCAAACATAACAAATAATTATTTATTAAAAAAATTGTACCATTGGGTAGGAATATATGCTCTTCTAGAGCCTTTGATTAATTTTCACTATCATTTAATGTACTTACATAAGCATACACTAACTCTTCAAGTGATCTAATTAATAATAATCATGTATGAATTATTTTGAATCATTTAATCAAACTAATATAAATAAAACTTTTTCTTGAATACTGATGTATATAATATCTTTAAAATCTTACATTTTTCATATTTAACAGATCCCTGATATGTAACTAAAATTCTAAATACTCACATTTTTAATTATTATTATAATTTACACTTCTAATGGTTGGTCATCAATAAATGAATTTACACTATAATCATAATAGGTTAAACCCATACTCAAGTAGATATAATATATTTTGGAACTTTTAACCAAAAAAATTCAAATAAATCTACTGGGGAGTTAATCTATAACACCCTAACATTTTATATGTATTTCCTTTGAAATAAACTTGAGGTATTCAATAGCTTTCTTTACACGCAACCCTAAGTCCAAATGAATTGTAACATGGTAATATTTTATAACCTAGCCATTAAATAGGTGGTTATAAATTGTAATAACCATATTATAAAAAATATTTAAAAAGGTTTTAAATTATTCAAATGTCCTGATTAATTCTCAATATATAAGTACTCAATTTTTAGTAGACATTTTCTGCTTCAAAAATATTTTTTCTTCAAAAATGGTTTTTATTGCATTTTGAACATGAAAATTATAATTAATTTATACCATATTTTGAAATTTTATTTGAGTAAATTAATATAATTTTCAAAATAAACATGTCAATATTATCTTATGGTGAATTTTTGGGATTTTTCTAAAATGATTTATTTATAAGTGAATAGTGAAAATATCAATTTTTCTAAAATTATCATTTCTTTTCATTTAAAAAGTAAATTATGATTTTATTTGATATTAATTTAACATAAGTCTTATTTAATTATAAATAATATAATTAATTTTATAAGAATTAACATTATACTTTAATTTGGTATAAGTTCATTTTTTGCTTAAAAACGCATTTTTCTAAAAACTGTTTTATGCACAATGTGTTTTTATCTTAATAAATTAAATTAATATCTATTTATTAATTTTTTTAATTAAATTTACATATTTTATATTTAACAAAATATTTTAACATTCATTTTCTAGTTTTTATAATGTAATTAATAGAAGTAAATTTAGTTTTAGGCTTAAAAATGCATTTTTCTAAAATGGGTTTTCGTTGCATTTTGTACGCTTATTTAAAATTAAATTTCCTCACTTAGATAAATTAAAAATTAATTAAATATTTTTAATCTTAATAATTAATATGATTTACTAGTCTGGACTTAATTTTTGGTCATAATTAATAGTTAAAACAATAAAATTTTATTACCACAGTTAAGGATAAAACTGGTTTACCTAGAAGGTTAAACTAATCGATAAGGGTAATAATGCCAATTAAATTTTCTAATTCTTGTTGGTTGAATATATTTAAAACTTATATTATCTTACGTTATAAATCATTTCCATTTTGATCCAATTTCACATAAAAGTGAACTTATATTATTGAAATCTTTTAAGAAATTCCATGTGTGTCCCTCCCCTCGCTTATAAAAGGGAAACTTTTCTCCTCCCTTATTAAAAAAATTGAGCCATATATATAGTAAAATTATTAACAAAAAAACTTCCTAAATTAATTCCCTTTATCCTATATATTATTTTCTTCTCCTAAGACTAATATTTCAAGGATTAAGGTGTAAGTCAAAGGAGGTCTCTCAAAGATGAGGTATGAATCTTAACCAAGCTCTTTAAAATATATTTCTCCTTCCAACTTATCTAAAATTATTTATCAATAAAAAATTATTAATAAATTACCATAAATATATTGAGATTTTTTATGATGATTTAACAAAAAATTTCCACATATTATCCATCAAATGGGAGATGAAAGTATTGATCATGCGTACATGTGGACTACCGCCTCCACATAGTGATATGAATCATTTTCCATCACCATATTTCATAGTTGATTATTATGATAGATTTAATATATATATATATATATATATATATATTTGTTTGTGTGTGATATATATATTATATAATAATTATTCTTGAAATGTTTACTATTAATTACCTTTATTTTGTTCTATCCATCAAAAAATGGAATCATCGCATGTGTGTTCGTACGAAATCTTCACATAGTGATGTAATTAAATTTTCGTCACAATTTTATATGAGTGTTTATAAATATGTATATAATGAATATATATAATATTTATATAATTATTAACATTTTAAATATGAAGTAAATATGATCAATGTGCAAGGACCATAACCACCGAACTAAAACATGCATGAATAACAAAGAAATTAACACTCAAAATGATGATGATGATATAAGATATAATGTTGTAAGTAAACCATATATGGTATTATAGGTATGAATATGGTTATTTTATATAATTATAATAAATTTAATTTTATCATACATGATTTTATATCACTTATTATGGAAAATATACTTGAGGTCAGGGTTTTTTACAGTCATATTTTTTATTAGGATTATTTATACTAAAATTTATGATGATGGAATGATATGATCTATATCTAATGAATCTTATGAATTTTATTATAATCAGGTAATATATAGTTATTTCATTTTTTCCTTTAATTTTACTATCTTTAATTACTCAAGGTACTGAAAGAATTTTTTTACGTAAAATTGACTTTATTTCTCTCTTCAAATCAAAATATTTTTCTTTCATGTCCATATTTTCTTTAAAATGTTTTAAAGAATGTTGTTACTATTCTCCAAAGATTTATTAATGTAAATTTCACCCATGTTTAACTTTTTATAGAAAAATTAAAGTAATCTTCTTTTTGTTTTATGAACGACGTATTTTTTATTTTTTCCAAAAATGTTAAAGGGGTTTTTGTTTTAACATACACCGCATGAAAATATTTTACCACCATCATGACTTCTATTTTATTCTAATATTAATTTATAGGTTCAAATATTTTTTTTCAAAGAAAATTTTTTCCTTAATATTTTTTAAATGTTTAGATTTTAAATAATTGATTTCAATATGAAATGGGTATTTTCCTTAAAAAAATTTCCAGTGATCTGTTAAAGTTTTTCTCATCTATAACTACATCCTTTGATTTTTATTATGATTTACTAGGGATATAATCCAATTTTGCCATATTTATTATTTATCTATATGGTTTTTGATCATTATTAAAAAATATTGATTTAAATCATTTTATTTTACCTGGGTTGAGATTTGGGGTAATGATAAATGATTTCATGATCTTGTGGCATTCATAGAAATAGATTATTATTATGTGACGAGTGTGTCCATTATAGCCCTCCAATTTATTAGGTAAATATTAATGTTTTATGAGATAAAATGGTACACTGGATGTTATCATAATCCCAAAAGAGGGTATATTAAAGGTTATACCAATTCTAAAATAGGGTACATAAAAGGTTATCTCAATCTTAAGATAGGTTACACTAGAGGTAATCCCAAACCTAAAGTAGGTACACAGGTGGTTAATCCAATAATAACATGTGGTGAATGTCATGGTGGGTATCCTTGACATAATATTTCTATGACTATTATTATGCAATAATTTATTCCACTCTTGTATTACATGATCTTATTCCAATTTCATGCTCACATGAATCCTGTTCTATTATTACATTATGATTTATGTCTTAGAAACTACTAAGATTTGTTCCATGACTCAAGATAATATGAATTGTTGAGTATGAATTTCAAATTTAAATCTAATGTTCTCATACCCTTATTCTCGTGATCTACTTAAATTTTATCATTGATTGATATCTCACTTATTTACTCATAATAAGCATCTGAGGTCACCCTTTATTATATTTCATTTTCCCATGTATATGAATAAATTTTTTAAGTGTGATATGTATAATAAGGGTTTTAGTTAATAATAATTAAATTATGGATGATGTAGATCTTTTATGTACCAGTTGCTTATATATCCATTTTTATAAAGACATAAAACCTTTATGGTTCTGGAATATATCATGATTATATATAATTAATATTCATTTAATAAGATTTAATATTTATGAATGTAAAGTTTGGGTCAATATAGTTGGTGTCGGAGAATGGTTGAGTTACCTTTGGAAACTATAATGAGAAAACTTTAGTGAGAACCCCTAGGATAAACCTAATGATAGGAGAATATCCTGAGTAATGGTAAATAAAGGAGTGTGGTTTTCCAAGAAAAAAAATTGTGTATAGATACTATAAATCACATGTGGTTATGTAAAAAATGTGCCAAGCGTTAATAACTATGAATGGGGTGGATTAGGTATTAACTTGATCGTCACCGGGGCACAATGAGTGGGCCTAATACTACACACCTAGCTAGACACTCCTAAGGGATATGATTGGGCTTATTCACATTTTATTTAGGAACTATTATGAAGTATTTGAATATATAATGACCATAGATAACTAAGGTTAAACCTAAGCTATCATAAATTGAAAATAAGGTGTCAAAATTTAGACATTCAATAAATGATTTTCATTATTATATGATTTCACACTACCATTATTTTTTCTCGCACTCTTTTTTTGGTTTTAGTAAATGGATAAAACTTAGAATAATCATGTTAAGACTAAATATTAAGGATAATGAAATGATTTTATTTATGAGAAACTAAATTAAGAAGGAGATTGAATATAAAACATTGTGATTATTCCTAACCATCTATATTGAAATATGACTAACAACCATGACTTGTTTGAGTTTCCTGACACACCTAATAAGAGAAATGTGAAGTTTAATGGTAGTTTAGTTGATAAATACCATAGAGGAAGAAGATTAATCTTTCTACATATTGATAATGTGGGAATAATCACCCAGTTAAATGTATCAAAGGAATAGGAAGATATTTTATATGTGGAAAAAAGGTCATAGAAAAATAAATTATCATTGAAAAATGAATATTTTTATGAAGGTAAATAAATTACAACATAAAGTTCAATTTATATTTCAATATATTATGTGTGGGGAACTTGGTAATTATTTGAGTCAATTCCCTAATCCAAGGGATAAATCCTAGACTAAGGAAGGGAATATTCTTTGTTAATTTCTAAAGCGAATCATAATGGTTAAGGCACTCTTATCCTCCACTAAAGAGTTTGGGATGTCATGTTAAATTTTATAATAATTTTCCCTATGAAAATATTATTATATTTTCTTTAGTTGAGTTTGATGTGATTTTTAGAATTGATTATCTCTATCTATATTGATCCCTTATAAATTTCCTGAATAAGGAAAGCACGTTTTATATTATGAAGTAATATATGATTATCTATCAGTGAGAGGATAAATATGAACATCCAATTAGAATTACATCAATTTCATAGGAATTTATTCCTATTAAAATGGGATATTTATCTAATATGGTTGGGTTGAAACTCAAAATCAAATATGTGCCTATTGTATAGTATTTTTTTGATATATTTCTAGAATATTTTCCTCATGTTTCTCTAAATCATGAAGTTATATTTTCAATATAACTCATACCTATTTATACACCAATTTTTATGAATTCATATAGAATGACCCTAATTGAGTTAAAGTAATTGAAGAAAAAACTCTAAAATAATATGTAAAAGGGGTTCATTCGTCCAAGTGAATCACTATGAGGTGTACTAGTTCTCTTTATTAAGAAGAAATATGGATCAATACAACCCAACATTGATTATTGGGAACTTAATAAGATCACAATCAAGAATAGATATATGTTTCCCTATTTTTATGATTTTTTCAATCAATTGAGAGGATGAAAATATTTTTCCAAGATTGATATTTAATCTAGTTACTATCAGTTGAGGGTTAAAAGCATATAAATACCCAATACAACCTTTCATTTAATGTATAAACACTGTGAATTTATAGTGATTTTTTTATTCTTACAAATTACCCTGTTATATTCATTGATTTAATGAATATAGTATTTAGATAATACCTTGATCAGTTTATGGTAGACTTTATAGACAATATTCTTATATGTTCTAAGAGAAAGTAAGAGCATGCATATCACTTGAAAATTCTACTGAATGCCTTGATGAAGGATAATCTGTATGAAAAATTTACCAAGTATGATTTTTGGATACATAAATTTTCATTTTTTTAGTTATATACTCTCAAGAGAGGGTATATCATTGGATCCATAAAAGATGGAAGTTATTATACATTGGATCATACCAACCAATATGATTGAAATCAATAGTTTTCTTGGATTTGATAGATATTATCAATGATTTGTGAGGGATTTATCATGGATATTTAATCCACTCACCATGTTAACTTGGAAAGGAGTCAAGTTCATTTGGACTGATGAATATGAAGAAAATTTCAAGGAACTAGAGAAAAGGTTAGCAAGTCCACGTATGATTACACTACCATAAAGTGGAGAATATTTTTTTGCTATATATTTATGTATTTAATAAGAGGTTGGGATGTATTATTATATAGAATCATGTGGTGATAGATTATGCCTCATTATAAATGAAGGTCCATGATCAAAATTTCACAACTCATGATTTTGAGTTAGTAATGGTAATCCTTGAATTAAATATACAGAGGCATTATATTTATAGATAAATGTGTGACATATATACTGATCATAAAATTTTATATTATATATTAACCCATAATTAGTTTAATTTTCACCAGATAATATGGATGGTGTGGATTAAATATTATGATTGCTCAATATATTACCACTCAGGGAAAGTGAATAAAGTGTTTGATGTTTCGATTTGAAAGGATCGTGATAACTTATCTATCGGGAGGATCACAAAAGATATAATATTTATGAATTTCAAAAGGATGGACCTTGAAATATTGAAGGAATGTGAGAAGTATTATCTTTCTGAAATTAGTGTTCAACCATTTATCCATGTGAAGATCAAAGATATGTAAAAGGAGGGTGTAGAGTTACAAAAGAATGTAGTAAATATTTATGAATTCAACCTTGATTGTGATGGAATGACGAGGTTTAGTAAATTATTATGTTTCCCAAAAATAACATACTTTAAAAATTAACTATTGGAATAATCTCATAAATAATTATTATATATTCATCCTAGAAGTATGATGGTGTCTAGGTATCTAGAAGAGTATTTCTAGTGGGACAACATGAAGAGAGATATTGGGGAATTTGTATCTTGATGCTTGGTATGTTAAAAAGTTAAGGTTGAGAGAAAAAATTCTAAGGGTATGTTATGACTATTAATTATACTAGAATGTAAATGGGAATACATCACTATATATATTTTTCATCGGACTCCCCAAATTATCTAATGACCATAACGTTATTTGGGTTATAGTCGATCACCTTATGAAGTTAGAAAACTTCATTGCTATCAAAGAATACTTATATCATGACCATATTTTTAGGATATATATTAATTAATTGATAAGGTTTAATGGAGTACCACACTCTATTATATCTGATAGATATCTGAGGTTTACCTCAAATTTATAGTGAAGCCTTTGGAAAGATATGGATACAAAGTTATGTTTCAGTATTACTTATCATCCTCAGATATATGGATAGTCTAATATAACCATTCAAACACTTGAGGATATTCTAATATCATATTCTTTGTATTTCCAAGTATTTTGGTAATAAAAGCTTCCTCTAGTCAAGTTTTCTTACAAAAATTTATTTTAATCGAGCATTCAGAAGGCTCCTTATAAATACCTCTATGGAAATAAGTGAAAAACTCTAACATGATGGTATGAAGTTAGTGAAAGAATGTTATTATTACCTTATCAAGAAAATAAAATGGTATATAATTTTATATCCATTCAATAGAACCTTAAGGCGGATTAGAGTCGACAGAAGAGTCATGTCAACAATTGTTGGCGAGATCTGGAATTTGAAGTTTTTGAGGAGGTATTCCTTTAAATTTCTCCACGAAAGAAGGTTCTAATATTAATAAATAAGAGAAATATAATCCCTATGTATATTTTTCCTTTTGATATTCTTGATAAAGAAGGTACTATAGCTTATCTCTTAACACTTCCACCGAACCTCTCTCAAGTTCACGATGTGTTCTAGGTTTATCTTATTAGAAAGTACATACATGATCCTACACATGTACTAAAATTAGATATTGTACCAATAGATCATGATTTTTATTAATAATAAAACCCAATATAAATATTATATATTAGATATAAAGTTCTATGGAACATGACTACTCACCTCGTTAAATATCATTAGATGAATCATAAATTTATAGAAGCTACATGGGAATTCGTGGATGTAATGAAGTAGAGATATCCTCAATTTTATGAGTCAGATTGACATAATTTTGATAGTGAAATTAATTTTAATTTGGGTATAATGTAACACCGTAATATTTTATATGTATTTCCTTTGAAATAAACTTAAGATATTCAACAGCTTTCTTTACAAGCAATCTCATGTCTAAATGAACAGCGATATAGAAATCCTTCATAAAATAGCCATTAAAATTGAATGTAGGAATATAAATAACCACATTATTAAAAATATTTATAAAGTTTTTAAATAATTCAAATTTATTGATTAATTTATAATATATAAGAACTCAATTTTAAGTGAAGTTGTCTTATGCTTCAAAAATATGTTTTCTTTAAAAATGGGTTTTTTTCATTTTTCACACAGACATTATAATTAATTTTTAAATTTTTAGAAATTATATTTGAGTAAATTAATATATTTTCTTAAATCATCATTTCAATATTATATTATTTTTATTTTTTGGGATTTTTCTAAAAAGATTTATTTTTAAGTGAATAGTGAAAATATTGATTTCTTGTAAAACTATCATTTATTTTCATTTAAAAAGTATCATTATGTTTTTAATTTGATAATAAAGTAAAATAATTATAATTTAATTATAAATTATATAATTAATTGTATAGTAAACAAAATTATACTTGAATTTGGTATAAGTTCATTTTTTGGCTTAAAAACACATTTTTCTAAAAATAATATTTGTACAATGTGTTTTTATCTTAATGAATTAAATTAATCTATATTTATTAATTATTTTAATGAAATTTATATATTATTTATTCAATATAATATTTTAACATTCATTTTATGGTTTTTTCAAGGTAATTAATGGAAGTAAATTCAGTTTTAATCTTAAAAATGCATTTTTCTAAAATAGATTTTCGTTTTATTTTGTGCGTTTATTTAAAATAAATTCTACCAATTATATAAATTAAATATTTTGAAATGTATTATATAGTTTTAATAATAATAAATAATGGGATTTAATATGTTTAACTTAATTTTGGATCATATTGAATACTAAAAATAGTAAAATTTTGTTACCACGGTTAAGGTTAAAACAGATTTATTGGGGGTTAAACTAAGAGATAAGAGTAAGAATGACATATAAACATGTATAATTATTATTTTTTAAAGATATTTAAACCTTATATTATCCTTACTTATAATTCATGGCTATATGGATCCACTTTCACATGAAAGTGGTCTTATATTATTGAAATCTTTTACGAAATTACATGTGTGTCCCTCCCCTCAGTTATAAAAGAGCACCTCTTCTCCTCTATTATTCATGAAATTTGGGCCTTATATATCAGAAAATAATTACTAAAAACGTTACTATATTCTTTACCTTCACTATAGGGATTATTTTATTCTCTTAAGACCAATATTTCATGGCTTAATGTATAAGACAAAGGATGTCTCTTAAAGAAGAGGTATAAAACTTAATTGAGATCTTTCAATTTTATTTATTCTTATACCTTATCTAAAATTGTTGCATCTATAAAAACATTCTGAATAAAGTATCACAAATATAATAATATTTTATTTTTATTATTTCAAAACCATTTTGACCTCTCCTCCATCAAATGGTAGATGAAAATATCACCCGTGCATATGTGTGGACTACCACCTCCACATAGTGATATGAATCATTTTCCATCACCGTCTTTTAGGGTTTTTTATTATGGAAAATTTTATATATAGATATGATATCATGATTTAATAATTATTTTTTAAAGTTGAATTATTATTTACCATTCTTTCATTCCATCCATTGAAAAATGAAAACATCACTCATGCGTACGTATAGACTACCGCCACCACATAGTGATGTAATTCATTTTTCATCACCACTTTATATGAATAGTTATAAATATGTATATAATGAATATATATATATATATTATGTTTATATCATGATTAAAATTTTTGACATGAAATATTTTACACCTCAATACTTTATAATATATTTCTTTTAGAATAAATTTAATTTCACCAATAGCTTGCAATGCACGCAACATTGGGTTTAAACAAAACACGGGTTAGTCATTCTTTCTAAACATAATTTAGAATTAAATTTTAAAACTTTTATAAAATTAATTTTTTTTAAGAAATTATCTTTTAAATTAAAATATAAAAATTATATTAGGGTAAATTTTTGGGATTTTTCTTAAAAGTTTTATATTTCAATTAATAGAAAAAAAATACTAAATTTTAATTGAATACTACTTTTTAGTTTAAATTATTTATAATGATAAAATATATATTCAATTGATTTAAAAGTAAAATTAGTTAAATTTCATATCAATTAATCCAATTTAGGTTATTTCAATCATTTTAATATTTAATTAAGATATAAAAACCTTATAAACTTGTGAACATTTTCACTGTAAAAACCTGATTTCTCATCACATCTAAGGGATTAATTTTAAATTAAAATTTTCCACTTATGTGGATTGAATTTAGAAAAATGGATTCTATAATTTTAATCTGAATAATTTATAATGTATAATAATTTCAACATATCTTTTTACCAAAATTTATAGTGAATGTATTAAAAATTAATTACCACAGTTAAAGTAAAAAATGAGTTTATTATGGGGTTAAACTAATGAGATAAGAGTGAAAATAACCTAAAATATTATCTTAATTTTATTGAATGAGTTTATTTATATATTTTCCATGAATTTATATTAAATATGGAAATTACTTTCCACTTTACTTTGAATGTGACTCATATAATAAGTTAAGTAAAGAAAAAGACAAAAATGATACTTTTTTTACTTTTAATATATATAAAGCCTTAAGATAGGTAAAAACAAAATATGATTAGTTATATATATTATTTTAAAAAATAAATGAGTTTTCTTGTCATGATAATTTATTTGAATTTTTTTATATGAAATAATTACTTTAATTGCTTAAGAGATATCAACACTATAATTATTTAGTTAACAATTAAATAAAATAAATGATACTAAAAATATTAAAAGTTAGGTAAATAAAATTAATTATTGTGTTAAATTATTTTTTTATATTAATATATAATTTTACATTGGTTTTAAATTAATAGAACCGAATTTCATCATTGTCTTGATATTTTTAAATTCATATTAAATGAATAATGTCAAAATTGACATTAATGTTATTTTATAATAAATGATATTTTATTAAATGATTTAAAATTAATAAATATCCTATATTATACAAATTTATATGTAAATTTTAATAAATATAAACTATTTTATATTAATGGACCAATTTTCCTCTTATAATGACTATATTGACCCATAAATATTTAAAACTCAGTTTTCATGATTAAGGTTAAAATAGTATTTTTACACTTTACATGCGCTTGTGTTAAAATTAATTTTCAACACACATAGGATTTTTATTTAATAAATTTTATTTCAAATTTATAACTAGTGTTTATTAATTATTTAATAAGTTTCAATTTAATTTAATCTTAATGAATAAATTACCTAGTTTATAAAATTAATTACCGTAGTCAAAAAACAAAATAATAAAAATAAGAAAACATAAATGTTAAGGAAAAAATGTTTAAAACATGTGTTTAATTGTGTTTTGGAGGTTTTTCTTGACCATATCATCCCCAAAAACCTTTAGTTATAAATTTTAGATCAAATTTAGTTAATATTTACCCCCTAATATTGAATACTTTTGAGTATTTACAAGAATGCCACTCCTCCTCAACTATAAAATGGAACTCACTCCCCTCACTTATTCACACCTTCACACCTATTTTTCATAAAAAAAACTTCCCAAATCACTTTTAAACTTCACTACCCTTATCCTAGAAGCCTTATTTTGGGTATAAATTCAACCTAGGAAGGATTTAGAGCAAATCAAAAGAGGATTCCCAAAGAAGATGTAATGTTCTTCAATGAGCGTCTTTATTTTACTTCTTTCTCCATCTAGTTAATTTTTTTAGTAAACCATGATTATAAAATAAAATCAGTATATTCCATATATTTGGATGTTTTCATTATAATTTCATGACCTAAAACCATCTCCACTTTCATCAAATGGGTTGCGAAATCATCATTCGTGTGTATGGAGGATACGAACCGATGTCGTTTGTTTTTCCATTTCCACCTCTCAAGGTTGGGTATGATGATGGATATAAAGGATATATATATTATATTTAAAAAATTATTATACCAATATATTCATTATATCATGTATAACTTATTACTTTACATTATGTAATATACATGATATTGTCGCTCATGTGTACGGAGGACTATTGTCTCACGAAGCGATGTGATTCGTCTTTCACTAACGCTATACATGGAAGGTGATAAAGAATAATGTTAATGATTATATGTGATATAAATTACATAATTATAATATTAATGAGATATTTATCATTCTATAATGATCATATATATCACTTTCTTTCTTTCCTTGCCACTCACGTAAAGATGATAACATCATTCGTGTACGTGTGGACTACCACCTTCACAAAGCAATGTGACCATCTTTTCATCCCCACAGAACATGGATGATATATATATATATATAAGTATATAATATAGTATATATGGTATTATTATAATTATTTTAATGTAAAATATTACTTATCACCCTTTCATAATGACCATTGAAAAATGGAAATGTTCCTCATGTGTACATACGGCCTACCATCTCCATGATCTTAACATACTTCATTTTTTATAAACATCATTAATGATTGATCTTAAAAGTATAATTGATATAAAAATATGATAATTATTTCATTATTATTATTATTTAGAATATAAAATATATAATATTCACAAGAACCATAACTTTCATAATAATTCTTGTATGAGAAACCATGCAATTAACACCGAAAACAATGAAAATAATGAAATATTATTAATGAACGGGTGATGAGATATTATAAAAGGATCATATATAATGTCATAAATACTAATATGGTTCTAGAATAAGTTTATAACATGTTTAAAACCACTATACATGAGGTTAAGTCATGTTAGAACAAAAGGAAGCATGAGGTAAAGGATTTCATCTCAATTTCATTTCATTGAGGCATACTGTAATGTTATGCACCTAATTTCCTTTATATGGTGAATATATTGCCAACTTGACATGTAATATCATGAATAATTCATTATTCATGGTATTTTTATTTTTATTTTTAATTATTTCATTCAAGGGGTTTTAATTTGAAAATTACCAAGTGGTAAAAGTTATTGTGACATCTCACTTTCTTTTATGATTGTTAACATTCTCTTGAAACAGTCAATTTATTGTAATAATTTTTCATTGGAAATTATATTTATATTAGATATCCATATTCTTATTTTATGAATATTATTATTACCAAAACTGTATAACATTTTTATATATGTTGTTCACATTTAAAGTTATTGATAAATCTATACCCTTAAATCATAGCAGGTACTTGATAATAAGGCACATTGTTTATGAGTTAAATTGATTGTTCAATATATGAGGAATGATTTTGAAAGGTATGAAATAGGTTGGGTACCATTTAATATAATCCCCTCAATTAATCATTAGTCTCATGAGACGAATCAATTGGCCAAATCAAATGGGTTTTTACCCAATATGTTTTAAACTGTCTTGTGAAAGGTAATAATGGTAACAGTATCATGTACCTGAGAAATATGGTGTCCAATAATTAAGAATTTCCTTCATTCAGTATTCATTTATTACAATCCGGGAGATTTTTACTATGACATTATCTCCTTATGAATTTCATTCTCAGTTTATTGATCAAATGGCATGTGTTTTTAGTTATTTACCTTTCCATGTTTATTATGCCTTGTCCAAATATTTATGTGTAATTTGTGTTCTGTTATTTACCTTTCTATATTTATTGTTCATATTGATTCATAATAGCTTCCATTGTACTTCACCCTTACTGAGTATTTTCGCTCGCCCTTATTTTCTTTCCTTTCCCCGAGATATGAAAAATAATTCTTGGAATTAGATTTCAAGGATGTAGTTCATTTTATTTTATTATGTATTATGTTTCATTTTATTTTCCCAATATAAAATGGGTGTCATGTATGTATCTAATTTTAAAAAACTACTAAATTGATCAATCCTTGAGGATTCTACCCATTTTATCTATTCTAAAATAATAAAGTAAGGTATCAGCTCTAAGATTATGGGGTTGGGGTCATTACAAAAGAACCATGATCAAAGTTTAACAACCAAAACTTCCAAGCTGAAACATATATAAAAAACAAAGTAGCTAACACCTAAAATAGTGATGATAATGAAATATTAGTAATGAATGGGTGATATGATGTTATAAGTAATTATATATGGTATTATAGGTATGAGTATGGTTATTTTATATAATTTTACTAAATTTAAATTTACTATACAGGAGTTTAGATCACTAATAAATAAAAATAAACTTGACGTAAGGGATTCATGTTAAAATCTCATTTTTTACTGAGATTATTTATACATAAATTTCAAATGATAAAATTATATGATATATATGTCAAAAATATTATTTATTTTCTAGTCCTCTATATACTTCTATATATTTCTTGTTTTGATTTTATTTTCCTATTTTTAAGTACTCGAGAGTTTGAAATAATGTTTTTATATAAAACCTAATTTATTTCTCTCTTCAGACGAGAATATTTTTATTCCATGTCCATATTTTCTTTAAAAAAATAAATAATATTTTTACTATTATCCAAAGATTTATTAAATTAAATTTTAACCATCTTTTAATTTCTATAAAAAAATTAAAAGAGTCTTATTATAATTTCCTGAATAAGATACTTTTGACTTTTTTTACCAAAAACATAAAAGGAATTTTTGTTTTAGCATGCACCTCATAGATGGGTTTTCCCAATATCATGAATTGTATTTTCTTTGAGTCTTCCATTACAAGTTTCCATAGTTCTTTTTCAGAGAAATCGTTTTCCTTTATATTTTGGACATTTTTAGATTTTAAATAAGTGATTTCAAAATGTGAAAGGGTATTTTACTCAAGAAATGTTCTAGTGGTCTTTTAAAGGTATTTTCATCTATAATAACATACTTTGATATTTTTTATGGTTTACTAGGGACATGATCAAATGTTAACATCGTTATTCTTTCTTTGGATGGTTTATAATTATGATGATAAAATATTGATGAAACTTGTTTTACTTTCCATGGGTTAATATTTTATGTAATGATAAATTTTTTCATTATCATGTAATATACATATGAATGGATTATGATTATGTAATGGATGGGTCTGTTATATCCCTCTAATGAATTGGGTAAATATTGATGTTTTATGATCTTAAAGGGTACACAGAATATTATACCAATCCCAACTTAGGGTACATGAGAGGTTACATAAAGTCCAAAAGAGGGTACATTAGTGGTTTTCCCGAGCCTAAGAGAGGGCACACAGGAGTTTATCCCTATACTGAAGCAGTTACACAGGTGGTTAGTCGAATCCTAACATGTGATAAACATATTAGGGGGTATTCTTGACATAATATTTCTATGATTATGATTATTCCATTATTTATTCCACTCTCTTATGAAATGATCTTGTGCCAATTTGATTCTCTCATGGCTAATGTTCTTTTATTCCTTTATGATTCATGTCTTTCGAACTTACAAGATTTATCCCATAAATCATGATTAAATGAATTATTGGGTATTAATTTCAAATTTTATGCTCATGTTATTATATCCTTATGATCATGATATGCTTACATATGATCATTGATTGATATCTCCCTTATTTACCCTTATTAATCATATGATCTCACCCTTTCTTATTTTTCCTTTTCCACTAGATTTGAAGAAGGGTTTTAAGTGTGATGTGTCTAAGAAGGTTATGGTAATTAAGAATTAAGTAAGAGATGACATGAATCTTTTATTATATAAGTTTCCAAATATTTAAAAGTGACTTTTTATCATTAAAAATTATACATAGAAATAACCCACCTCTCACATGAGTTGAAAGTGATGAATCCCAAGGGAATATCCCTTGACAATGAGTTTACAATCATTAGGTAAGGACCCTACCCCATCATAAATGATGATATTATACTCTTGAATCCCTTTTATAGCTAACACATCAGCCACACAATTTCCTTCTCTCTAAGTGTTCCTAATACAGATTCCCTATTAGAAAAACATTCTACAAGTCCTAATGATATAAGCTAGATTCTAAAGGTACTTGTACTTCCCCTACAGAAATCCCACCAACAAAGAAGAATTTGTTTCAAATTTAATGATCTGAATATTGTGTGACCTTCACAACATAATATAGGTTGACAATACTCTTGACTCTACTTTATTGTCATTTTCTCTCCTGTAAAATCACTAAAACTCATTAGAACTGAACCTCTACAGTCCCGCACCGGGATTCTTCTCATCATATTATTAAAGAGGCATGAACCAACAAAATTATGCTTAATACCTATAGTGTGATCTCTCTATTGGATCCATTTACTGTGGTTGTCTATTCTGGTTTCAACAGAGTAGTATGGTCATGGTAGTAACTTTCTGAAAGAATGAGTTGATAACCACCCTTAGATGAGTGTTGTGATATCTACCACTAGCATTTTAACATGCACCTAGAGAGAAAAAGGAAACTTATATTCTTCACCTTGTTCTATGCCTCCCATAGTACCAAAAAGACTATGGAAAAAACCATATCCTGAGCCTTCACATTCGTCCCCTACATACCAGTATCATGGAAACATGTAAAAATGACCTCTGACATAAAATCTACCCCAGCCTGAATACCCATACCATGGACAAGAATACTCCATATATACTTCACCAATTCACTCCTAAAAAATAAATGCTCTGATGATTCTTGTTTCAATTAAGTATAGAAGTTTCATTTAGATACTAAGCACACTCTCCTATGCTAAACATTCTCATCCATAGGCAATTCTTTGTTTCTCAATCTCCAAACCAATAATTTAATCTTGCTTGGTATATCTTTATACCATAATTTTGGTGCCCAATCATACATTCAATTACTTTCATTCTTTATCTCTTTGAATTTATTTCCATTAAAAATCCCTAAAGTCGAGCCTATAAACACCCACTAGTTTAGTCCCTCGATCAATAATATGGTATTGTAGTAGATTGTATACTCTTGATTTAACACAACATCAATAAAATATGGGTACCTAGTGGATTATCTGAAAGAATTGTTTAGAACTAGGAATCCCAAAAAAAACAGCTTATCACCCACCCAATTAGTCATCCATAAGTTTATTTCACCATGGTCGATAACCCACCGTGCCTTGCCATCCACAAATTTTAGGTGATCTAACATAAAGCGTGTAAGGATGGTAAGCCTTCTTGATCTTCCTGACCACTCCTCCTATTTTTCTCCATACATGTTCTTCATGAATTTTTCCCATAATTAATTCTCTATGATGATATCCTAGGTGGATTTCTCTTGCATGGAATGCATAGCTTCCACAACGTTACGAAGGTCAATTACACCTTCATTGATTGGTCTTGCTAAACATTTCCAAGATTCCTAGTGGAATTTTCTAGCTTGAATAATATCTTATAGGTATGTGTTTATGAGGAGATTCATCCTTGATATTTTCCCCTCTAGTGGCTTAATAATAGAGAGGATGTGAATTGGCACTGAGATGAGAGTGTTGTTAATGAGATTAATACATCCTCCAAAAGATAGAAGTTTATTTTTCCAGTTGGAAATCCTTCTTGTAATTTTGTTGATAAGATCATAAAAAATAAGTTTTTTATTCTTTCATTGTATATCGGAGCTCCAAGATACTCCATTGGGAGATTCCACCTCTTTATGCTGAGTTTTTCTTTAATTATGTTGCCTCATCTCCTTGAACATATGTTTGAAATGTAAACATTTCAGTTTCTTTGGTTAATACACTGACCACTCAAACTACCCTAAATTTACATGGTTTTATTGAACCCTCTCACTAACTTTTTTCTACCATTAATAAAAAATTACATGTAATAAGCATACATTAAATGTGATATCATTCCACTCTCAAACCTATTAGTAAAATCTATAATCTTCCCTACTTCTAGATTCTGCTTGATGTTCATTATGAGGGCTTCCTAGTCCAAGATAAATAGACTAGAGGATAAAGGATCTCATTTCCCCACACCTCGAATAGATTTGAAGAATACAAATGTAAAGACCCATAAAATTCAAGGGAAATTTTTTCTTACTTTTCTTTGGGATTTTAAAAGAATTTAGTTTCTGACGGCACCTGATTCTGAGACCTGGTGCGCCCGGAATCAATTTCTGAAGTTTAGCTCAGGTACGTTCAGTGAACGAACGAGCGGGTTTTCCTAACTTTTGAACCGGTGCTCAGAATCGAAATCTGAGGGCACCGATGAAACCGCAACGCCAGTATTTGCTTAGGAGCACCTTTTCTGAAGGTGCGTTTTCTCGGGAGGAGTTGTTAAAATTGTGGTTTTAGTGAGGAATAAATAAAATTATATTACAATTTTATTTATTTTTCCTCTAGGTAGTTATATCCTAAGTAAGGGATTTGGGGGTGGGACCCACATGTTGTTAACCAATATTGATAGGATAAAGGTGGGGTGGGTACCACAAGAGCCCAACCCCTCACATTCCTAACTCCTTAACCCCCCCCCCCCCCCATTTAATATTTCCAACTTATCACCTCATTTAATTTTGACAAGTTAAGTTTAATTAAATGAGTGAACTTAATTTTGAATGTTCAAATTTTAAAAAGTATTGGAAAAGAAAATAAAATAAGGCTAAAGCCTTATTTTATTATGGTGACTTCATTGTGTTGAGGGAGGGCGCATTCTTCACATTTTGGAAGAACTTCATCTTCCCGACGAAGAACCTTTCTACCTCGACGAAGAACGTCGTCACGCCTTTTTCCGAATAATGACGACACGCCATCCTTCGTTCTTTTTCCCGCGTCAAAGGAAGGGAGACGTCGTTCCACCTCGGACAATCTCCATCAACGTGTACGGAGCCTCACCCCGCGACGCTGCTTTTCGCGATGCTCTTCAAACATCAACTCGTTATCAAGGTAGGGTTTAATTTTTGTTCGTATTTTCCTTGTCGTTCATCGACTTTTATATTGGGCCGCCTGTTATCATAATAACGGGAGGAGGTCGGACTGCATGAACATGGCCGACCCTCCTCCCCCCTTGATGTTATGCTTGATGAGGCACGAGCAAAGGTATCGCGGTGCAACGGCACCGCGCGGAAACAAGTGGAATGCGGTGAAGAAGCGCGGCGCCATCGGGCCATGCCGTTGAGGCTGAACGAAGCCACGGCCGGAGTTGGGCTGCGGCGAAGGGGCGCGGCGCCATCGCGCTGCGCCGAAAACCACAAAGGGTCGCGGCCGGGGTGGGCCGCGGCGGAGGGGCACGGTGCCATCACGTCGTGCCGGTCGGACAAAGGCCATAGCCTTTAGCTGCGGCGGAGCAGGGAGCGGCGGAGCGGGGAGCGGCGGCCGGAACCACCGGTCGTCGGCGCGTCGAAGGGGCGGGACCGCGGGGTCCCACGGTGGTAGCACGACTGGCCATCCGGGCCGGACAATCGAGGAATACCGGGGGTCGTAACCCCCTGCTGGCCAAAGGAGCCCCCCCCCCCCCCACGTGGGGGCCGCGGTTTCTCAATCAGGGGGGCAGCGCCCCCCCCCCCCCCCCCCCTTTCCGCGACAGCTCGGCCGAGCCGAGCTGTCTAGCCACGCAGGCCGTGCCCGCGCCAGGCCAAACGGCCGCCCAGGCCGGGCCGGTCCTCTCCCTAATGGGTGGGAACCGGACCCGGTTCGGGCCAACCCAGGGGGTCTTGGGTCGGGTCGGATTGGGCCCAAAACCCCCTTTTTCCGGACAGTTCCGTTCAAACACCTGTATCCTGGGTTACGGACATCCGATCAATACACCGTCCATTGCGATTCTATCCTTGGATCGAGACGGTCTTTTTGATATATTATACTTAAGGTTTCGGAGAACTTTGGGTACGGCCGGGTTGGTTCGAACACGAAACCAACCGGGCCCTCGGAGCGGAAACGCTTGTAACTTGAGCTTTGGACGTCCGATTGACGTGCCGTCAACTTTTTTGGTTTCCTCTTACTGAGACGGATCTTTTGGACTACTCCTCTCGAGGTTTGGACACAGTTGGAGTGAGGTCAGTTTGGTTTTGACTTAAAAACCAACAGGGCCCCTGAAACGAAAAGGTCAATAACTCTCAGACCGGGCGTCCAATTGACGCACCGTCTGTCACGTTGAGTTACTATTGTCGAGACGGAACTTTGAGATACATAAACTCCGGACTATTTGTCAGTTGATGTATCTACCCCCTTTGGCTCGTGGAGCAGACCCACCCGGAAAAGAGCATGCTTTGTGCGGGAACCCTAGAGCTGGCCGCGACTGTGACGACTGCACTGAAATCCTATATGGGTTCAGCAGCGATGAAGACCATACTGAAATCCTACGTGGGTTTGACGGTAATGAAGACTGCCATGAAATCCTCCGTGGGTTCGGCAACGATGAAGACCGTACTAAAATACTCCGTGGGTTCGACGGCGATGAAGACTGCACTGAAATCCTCCGTGGGTTCGGCAGCGATGAAGACCGTACTGAAATCCTCCATGGGTTCAATGGCAATGACTACTGTTCTTGTATCCTACATGGTTCTGGCAGTGTTTGACTATGTTCTTACTATCCTACATGGGTCTGGCAGAGTAGCTGGTCTGTATCCTATATGGGTCTGACAGCTTAGCTGGTTTAGTATCCTACATGGGTCCCAGCATAGATGAATCAGTGGTTATATCTGATCATCTCTATCACCTTACGAAGAAGTATACCTGTGTGAACTGAGTCTTGACTTTTAATCAATATCTTCTATATGATTGACTTTCTTTCCTGTGTGGATTGGGTTGTGCTATCCTGTGTGGTTTGGGTTGTACTCCTATGTAGACGTGATCGAATTTGGGCTCGGATGTTGGAGCCAAACTGGAATTGATGACTTAGGTATATGTATGGGAATATACCTAAGTAGTGTTGTATGTTACATCGTGATTGTATCTTTTCTTTTTGGATTATCCTTTGTGGATTCTGGGAGACCTTCGGGGGTCTCGGGGTCCCTACTGAGTAGCGTATACTCACCCCTGCACAGGCTATGCCCGCACTATGTTGTGTTGGATGCAGATGACGGACAGCGCTGATCGTGGCTGAGGCTTTTGGAGCAGGTCAGTACCTGGAGGTGAACCACTGGGCGGAACGTACACGGAGCGGACGGCTGGACCCAAGGGGATGAGGAGTCTATCTGTACCCACCCTTCAGGTGGGACTTCCAGTGGACGGCTCGACATTGCTGCTTTACTTTCAACTGTTGTACTTTCTTTCCAGTTGTACTTTACTTTCAGTTTGGGTTTTTATTCTGGACCACTTACATTTCTGCACTACTATTGTACCCAGTTTTACTTAGTGTTTACTTTTTCTTGCTTACTCTGTGGTGTTTGTTTACTTATAAAGGCAATGCCTTCCCCTTTTTTTCGGGATTTATTCCTTGGTGCTAGTCGCCAGCCCCTGGCCTATGAGAGGCAGGCTTGGGGTAGTCACAGCACGGGTCCCGAGGAAGGTTCGTGACAAATTGGTATCATAGGAGTTCGGTTCTACCGTAGAACTCAGGACTCTGATCTTTCTTCTATGTGAAGCAATAATGTTAAGGGTATTGAGTGTGGTTATCAGTCCAGGGAGTCCAGTGTTGGTGCGGTGGCCGACGTATCCGTACACCAGGACCCTGACTTCTGATTTCTGACTCAATGCACGAAAACATTGATTGCATGTGTGTTTCAAAAGTTTTCTTTGTGATTACTTTGTGTCATATCACCAGGTATATTGTTTGACCGTGGCACACCTGTTTCTTTTCAGGATGGCCCCACGACGGCAGCCAGCTAGGGTTCCAAGTTTTGTGCGAGCCGACAGCCCACCGAGTGATGAGGCCTCGGTGCAAGGCCCTTTTTCAGTGGAGGCACCAGTGGTACCTCTACCCGTTGAGCCACTGATGCTACCAGCCCCATCCGCTGAGAGTGCATGTTGCCTTAGTGAACTGCACGAGTTTCAGCATTAGAGACCGCCCAGGTTCCGCGGGGAGACAGACCCTCAGGCAGTCAAGGATTGGCTGGAGGTTGTGGTTCGAGTTTTCAGGTTAGTGGGGACACCAACTGACCTCATGGTGATCCTTGTAGCGAGCCTCCTGCACGCGGTAGCAGGAAGATGGTGGAGCTTGATGCTCCAGGTGCACGACGAGGAAACTCTCCTCTAGACGGACTTTGAGAGCCTCTTTCACTCGGAGTTCTTCCCAGCCAACCTCTGTGTGGTGCACATCTAGGAGCTTCTACAGCTGCAGGAGGGCAGCATGACGGTCGTCCAGTACTCGGCGAGATTTACCGATCTCACGCCCTATTCGACGGACATGGTACAAAACCCATTCTTCTAGGCCCAGACCTTCGAGCAGGGACTGAGGCATGAGATCAGGGCATCGATGGTCTCCCTCAGCATTCTGACACAGGCAAGAGTACTGGAGCGATCCCTTCTCATAGAGAGCTTTCTTGCTGAGCCTACGCCACCAGTGAGACCTACCACAGGGCGGCACGTAGCAAAGTCGTCTGCAGCTGGCAGTCGACGGATGACACAGGGGTCCAGGCAGACCAGACCATCAGGAAGACGACCTCAGGACACTGGCTCAGAGGTGCGGGGCACACGGCGCAGAGCCAACCTTCTGAGGATCATGTAGTGCTACGCATGCGGCGGGCAGGGCCACATGGCTCGTGACTGCCTGACCCGCCGTGCAGAGGAGCAGCAGACGGTTGAGGGGCCACCCAGGCAGAGGCACAGGGTCTACCATGGTGATTCTACAAGAGCAGGTGGACGAGGTAGGGGAGTTGGCCGAGCAGCAGGTGGTGGGAGACGCTTTGAGGCTTTACCACCACCACTACCAGGAGGTCCACCCCGACCACAGGGAGCTGACGGGCAGAGACAGTCTGAGCTTCAGGCAGCGGATTCCTACGACCATGGCATGCTAGAGATGATTCGAGGTACTATCTGTGTCTAATACACCCTTGCTGTAGTTCTTATAGGCACAGAAGTGAGTCATTCTTTTATTGTCATTGCCCTTGTTCGGAGCTCGGAGATTCTGACAGAGCCGTTGGCACGATCCTTATGGCTAGAGACTCCTATAAGAGCAGACTCGACGATTAAGCACTAGTGCCGGCAGTGTGAGCTTACTCTAGGAGGTGAGATCTTCGGCTTGGATCTTCTTGTAGCGGCGTCGAGGCCTTATGACGTCATCTTGGGCATGGATTGGTTATCCACAGTCCATGCTCAGATCGACTGTATTAGGCGCAAGGTGCGGTGTGTTCGCACCGATGGGAGCAGGTTCACCTTCACCAGTGAGAAGGGAGGCTTTGCAGCGCAGGATGGACTCACACAGAGGAGAGGACAGCCCATCACTCATCTGTTGGCTAGCCTCATCCTAGGAGCAGTTGACGTGCAGAGTCCTAGTTTTCCTGTAGTGGTGGATCAGTATGCAGACGTTTTCCCTGACGACGTTCCAGGACTACCTCCTCGCAGATAGGTATACTTTTATATTGACCTCTACCCTAGGACAGCCTTGATATCCACTCCAGCATATCGGATGGCCCCCGCTGAGCTTCGAGAGCTACGGGTATAGTTGGAGGACTTGCAGGGCAAGGGATTCATCTGAACCAGTGTTTCATCCTGGGCTTCCCCGATATTGTTTTCCAAGAAGGAGGATGGGAGCTTGAGACTGTGTGTTGATTATCGTCGTCTGAACCAGGTGACCGTGAGGAACAATCATCCACTACCGAGTATTGATGACCTCTTCGATCAGCTCAAGGGAGCACAGTGGTTCTCGAAGATAGACCTCAGATCAGGCTATCATCAGCTGAGAGTTTGGGACGAGGACGTACAGAAGACGGCCTTCAGATGTCGGTATGGACACTATGAGTTCTTGGTTATGCCTTTTGGCATAACCAACGCTCCAGCAGTGTTCATGGGTCTCATGAACAGGATATTTCATCCATACCTTGATCGATTTGTCATGGTCTTCATCGATGACATTTTGATATAATCGACCACTGAGGAGGAGAACGCCTACCACTTGCGGGTTGTACTAGACACACTCTGAGAGAACTAGCTTTATGGTAAGCTCTCGAAGTGTCAGTTCTGGTTACATGAGGTCCACTTCTTGGGACACGTCATCCCTGAGGCGGGAGTTGCGGTGGATCCTGTGAAGATCGAGACAGTGCTAGCTTGGAAGCCACCCAGGAGCGTGACGGAGGTGCAAAGTTTCTTGGGGCTAGCTGGGTACTACCGGAGGTTTGTGCTAGACTTCTCCAGAGTTGTGGAACCACTCTAAGCTTTCATGAAGAAGGGGAAAACTTTCGTGTGGTCAGACAGATGTCAGCAGAGCTTCCAGGAGATGAGACAGAGATTGACCAGCGCACCTATCTTGATGCTACCAGAGGAGGGAGTAGGGTACGTAGTCTACTACGATGCATTAGGGACCGGACTCGGATGTGTCCTGATGCAGAGGCAGGCCGTGATCGCCTATGGATCACGTCAGTTGAGGAATCATGAGCAGAACTACGCTACCCATGACCAGGAGTTAGCAGTAGTGGTCTTCGCTCTGAAGATGTGGTGACACTATCTGATGGGTGAGTGCTTTACAGTCTACTCTGACCACCAGAGTCTCAAGTACATCTTCTCGCAGAAGGACCTGAATCTGAGACAGCGGCGATGGCTTGAGTTCCTCCGGGATTATGACTTTGAGATAGTCTATACTCCTGGAAAGGGGAACGTAGTAGCCAATGCCCTCAGCAGAAGGATGGGCATTCAGCTACTCAGTGAGGCGACAGAGCAGCTAGCCGCTTTGCATATATCCTTCGTGGATAGAGATGGAGCAGCCATTCTTTAGTCACTCACAGTCACTCCTCCACTGCTGTAGCGAGTCAGAGAGGCACAGCATGGGGACGCTGACTGTGAGACACGGTGTGCACAGATATCCTCAGGGAAAGCACCTGATGGATTCTCTGTAGGAGGAGAGCACGTCGTCCTCTTCAGAGGACGTACCATGGTACCAGCTGCTTTACAGGAGGAGGTGCTGAGGAAATTTCACACTTCCCCTTTAGCGGTACATCTAGGAGTGGCGAAGATGTACCAGGATCTCAGACGACAGCACTGCTGTCCGGGTATGAAGAAGGCTATAGCTGAGTTCGTTTCTCGATGCCTCACCTGTCAGCAGGTGAACGCAGAGCACCAGGTACCAGCAGGCTTGGTGCAGCCCTTGGAGGTCCCAAAGTGGAAGTGGGACGGGATATCTATGGATTTTGTGACTGGAATTCCACGCACTTCCAGAGGTCATGAATCCATTTGGGTGATTGTTGACTGACTCACCAAGTCATCCCACTTCTTACCCATCAGAGAGCAGGGCTCAGTGGAGAGCTTGGGACGCCTCTACATTTAGGAGATTGTACGGCTTCATGGTGTGCCATCATCTATCGTCTCTTATCGAGATGCTCTCTTTACTTCCCATCTTTGGAAGGGGTTGTAGGAGGCATTTGGGACACAACTACGTCTGAGCACTACCTTTCACCCTCAGACGGATGGTCAGACGGAGAGGACCATTAAAACTCCCGAGGAAATTCTCCATGCATGTGTCCTAGACATTGGTCGCAACTGGGAGGACCAACTACCCTTGGTGGAGTTCACGTACAACAACAGATACCACTCCACCATCGGGATGGAACCATACGAGGCATTGTACGGTCGACCTTGCAGATCACCTGTGTGCTGGACAGACCCTGGGGAGTCAGCACTTGTGGGACCGGAGATGGTCCAGGCCACGACAGAGAAGGTCCAGTTCATCCAAAAGTAGATGAGGACAGCTCAGAGCCGGTAGAAGTCTTATGCTGACAGGAGGTGGAGGCCACTGGAGTTCGAGGATGGTGACCACGTCTTCTTGCAGGTCTCACCTCGACGTGGATTACGGAGATTTGGCTAGGGAGGCAAGTTATCTCCGTGCTTCATCAGACCATTCCAGGTCCTCAGCAGGATAGGCGAGGTGGCTTATCGTCTGGCTCTACCACCTTAGTTGCACCGGGTGCACGACGTCTTCCACGTATCTTAGCTGAAGAGATACGTGCATGACCCGACGCATATCATCGACCATGGGGAGTTGGACATTGACGATGGGGTGACTTTTGCGGAGGTCCTAGTGGAGATTGAGGATCGACGGGAGCGGGTCCTACATGGACGGTCGATACCTCTAGTGCGCATCAGATGGAATCACGGGAACCTCCAGGAGATCACTTGGGAGTAGGAGGCTCAGATGCGTGCTCAGTACCCTCATTTGTTTCCAAAGTTTGTGATGTATCTTTACAGGGACGTAAAGCCCTGAGGTGGGAGTAATGTAAAGACCCATAAAATTCAAGGGAAATTTTTTCTTAATTTTCTTTGGGATTTTACAAGAACACAGTTTCTGACGGCACCGGATTCTGAGGCCCGGTGTGCCCGGAATCCATTTCTGAAGTTTACCTCGGCTACGTTCAGTGAACGAACGAGTGGGTTTTCCTAACTTTTGAATCGGTGCTCGGAATAGAAATCCGAGGGAACCGATGAAACCGAAACGCCGGTATTTTCTTAGGAGCACCTTCTTTGAAGGTGCATTTTCTCGGGATGAGTTGTTAAAATTGTGGTTTTAGTGAGGAATAAATAAAATTATATTACAATTTTATTTATTTTTCCTCTAGGTAGTTATATCCTAAGGGAGTTGGGGGTGGGACCCACATGTTGTTAACCAACCATGAGAGGATAAAGGTGGGGTGGGGCCCACACGATCCCAACCCCTCACACTCCTAACTCCTCACCCCCCCCCCCATTTAATATTGCCAACATATCACCTCATTTAATTTTGACAAGTTAAGTTTAATTAAATGAGTGAACTTAATTTTGAATGTTCAAATTTTAAAAAGTATTGGAAAAGGAAATAAAATAAGGCTAAAGCCTTATTTTATTGTGGTGACTTCGTTGTGTTGAGGGAGGGAGCGTTCTTCAGATTTTGGAAGAACTTCATCTTCCTGGCGAGGAACTTTTCTACCTCGACGACGAACACCGTCATGCATTTTTCCGAAGAACGACGACGCGCCATCCTTCATTGTTCTTCCCACGTCAAAGGAAGGGAGACGCCGTTCCACCTCAGACAATCTCCGTCAACTTGTACGGAGCCTCACCCCGTGATGCCGCTTTCGGCGATGCTCTTCGAACATCAACTCGTTATCAAGGTAGGGGTTAATTTTTGTTCGTATTTTCCTTGTCGTTCATCGACTTTTATATTGGGCCGCCTGTTATCGTAATAACGGGAGGAGGTTGGACCGCACGAACACGGCCGACCCTCCTCCCCCCTTGATGTTATGCTTGATGCGGCATGAGCAAAGGCATCGCGATGCAACGGCACTGCGCGGAAACAAGTGGAACGCGGAGAAAAAGTGTGGCGTCATCGTGCCGCGCCGTTGAGGCCGAACGAAGCCGCGGCCGGAGTCGGGCTGCGGCGAAGGGGCGCGGCATTGTCGCGCCACACCTGTCAGATCAAGGCCGCATCCTTTGGCTGCAGCGGAGCAGGGAGCGACGGCCGGAACCACCGTCCGCCGGCGTGTCGGAGGGGCGGGACCACGGGGTCACGCGGCGGCAGCACGGCCGGCCAGCCGGGCCGGCCAATCGAGGAAGACCGGGGGTCGTAACCCCCGGCTGGCCAAAGGAGTGGCCCCCCCACGTGGGGGCCACGGTTTCTCAATCAGGGGGGCAGCGCCCCCCCCCCCCCCCCTTCCGCGACAGCTCGGCCGAGCCGAGCTGTTTGGCCACACGGGCCGCGCCCGCGCCAAGCCAACCAGCCGCCCAGGCTAGGCCGCGCCGCACAGGCCGGGCCGGGCCGCACCCTAATGGGCCGGACCCGGACCCAGTTCGGGTCGGCCCAGTTCGGGTCCACCCAGGGGGTCTTGGGCCAGATCGGTCCGGGCCCAAAACCCCCTTTTTCCGGACAGTTCTGTTCAAACGCTCGTATCTTGGGCTACGGACCTCCGATCGAAGCACTGTCAGTTACGATGTGATCCTTGGATCGAGACGGTCATTTAGATTTATTATAATCAAGGTTTCGGAGAACTTGGGGTATGGTCGGGTTGGTTCGAACACGAAACCAACTGGGCCCTCAGAGCGGAAACACTTGTAACTTGAGCTCCGGACGTCCGATTGACGTGCCGTCGACTTTGTTCGTTTCCTCTTAATGAGAAGGACCTTTTGGATTACTCTTTTCGAGGTTTGGACATAGTTGGAGTGTGGTCGGGTTTGTTTTGACTTAAAAACCAACCGGGCCCTTGGAACGAAAAGGCCAATAACTCTCAGACTGGGCGTCCGATTGACGTGTCGTCTGTCACGTTGAGTTCCTCTTGTCGAGACGGAACTTTGAGATACATAAACTCCGGACTACGTGTTAGTTGATGTATCGACCCCCTTTGGATCGTGGAGCGGACCCTCCCGGAAACGAGCATGTTGTGTGTGGGAACCCTAGAGCTAGCTGCGACTATGACGACTGCACTGAAATCCTATGTGGGTTCGGCAGCGATGAAGACCGTACTAAAATCCTCCGTGGGTTCGACGGCAATGAAGACTGCACTGAAATCATCCATGGGTTCGACAGCGATGAAGATTGTACTGAAATCCTCTGTGGGTTCAACGGCGATGAAGACTGCATTGAAATCCTCTGTGGGTTCGGCAATGATGAAGACCGTACTGAAATCCTCCGTGGGTTCGACGGCAATGACTACTGTTCTTGTATCATACGTGGGTCTAGAAGTGTTTGACTCTGTTCTTTCTATCCTACATGGGTCTGGCAGAGTAGTTGGTCTGTATCCTATGTGGGTCCGACAGCTTAGCTGGTTTAGTATCCTACATGGGTCCCAGCTTAGATGAATTAGTGGCTATATCTAATCATCTCTATCACCTTACGAAGAAGTATACCTGTGTGAGATGAGTCTTGACTTTCAATCGATATCTTCAATATTATTGGCTTGCTTTCCTATGTGGATTGGGTTGTGTTATCCTGTGTGGTTTGGGTTGTCCTCCTATGTGGACGTGATCGAACTTGGGCTCGGATGTTGGAGCAAAACTGGAATTAATGACTTAGGTATATGTATGCGAATATACATAAGTAGTGTTGGATGTTACTTCCTGATTGTATCTTTCCTTTGTGGATTATCCTTTTTTGATTCTAGGAGACCTTAGGGGGTCTCGAGATCCCTACTGAGTAGCGTATACTCACCCCTACACGGGCTATGCCCGCACTACGTTGTGTTGGATGCAGATGACGGACGGCGCTGATCGTGGATGAGGCTTGTGGATCAGGTCGGTACCTCGAGGTGGACCACTGGGCGGAACGTACACGGAGCGGACGGGTGGACCTGAGGGGCTGAAGAGGCTATCTGTACCCACCCTTCTGGTGGGACTTCCAGTGGACAGCTCAACGTTACTGCTTTACTTTCAGTTGCTGTACTTTCTTTCCAGTTGTACTTTACTTTCAGTTTGGGTTTGTATTCTGGCCCACTTACATTTCTTCACTACTATTGTACCCAGTTTTACTTAGTGTTTACTTCTTCTTGCTTACTCTGTGGTGTTTGTTTACTTATAAAGGCAATGCCTTCCCCTTTTTGTCGGGATTTACGCCTTGGTGCCAGTCGCCAACCCCTGTCCTATGGGAGGTGGGCTTGGGGTAATCATGGAACGGGTCCCGAGGACGGGTCATGACACCAAATCCCCTTCCCATCAAAAATATTGTAAGCCATGGGGAGACATAACATCTGAAGCAAATATCATAGAACCACTCATTGAAACCAAAATTTCTCATGGACCTTAAAATGAAACTCCACTACAATCTATCATAGAATTTAACCATATACACCTCTATCATGAAATTATATCCAATTTTCTTTTTATTTATATCTTCTATAATTTCTTTCACAATTCCTATAGCCCCTTGTATGCTCCTCCCTTTCACAAAAGCATGTTGCTCCTCTAATAAGAGCCTTGGAATTACACTAGTGAGCCTCCTATTGATAAATTTGGAAATTATATTATAGATAAAATTGCATAAATAAATTGGTCTATAATGTTTCAAGGAAGTACAGTCTTTAAATTTTGGGATCATAATGACCCTTGAAGCATAAACAGCCATGGTAAGCGCTCCTCCTTTGAAAAGGTCCTAAATATCCTCCTTCACCTGAGCCTTAACAATATCCCATGATGCCACATAAAAGGTTCCAGGGAATCCATTTGAACCCATTGCACTTTCTAGTTGTATACTGAACACAATGTTTTTAATCTCTTCTTCCTCTAGTATAGCCTCTAACACTTCACTCTCCTGAGTTTTATAATTGTTCGGAAACAAGATCTTCTCAATAAACTTCAGCATATGCCTATGCTAGTTATATCCTCCTAAACCAACTCTAAAATTATCCAATTAAATAGAAATTATATTTTCCTCTCTATATATTTGAGATATAACAAAATTAATTTTCTTATAGTAATCCATATTGTCCTTTTAACCCACTGCAAACCTCAAAGAGGGGAAGAAATATTTATCTAGATGGCCTGTATAATAAAATAGGAGTCTATCTCAAGTTAAAGTTTTATATATTTATTGAACCTTTTAATTTTAATCACTAGTATCACTTATTCCATTTCAAATTCATAAGAAATATTCATTCCACATTCTTTAAAAAATCATGAGAGTAATCCTCCTTTTGAGTTCAGGAAGATTCCAAGATAGCTAAAAGACCCTAGGTTTCCTTTTGAATCTCCATTTGTAATTATTTTTATACATACTATTATGGGAGGATACCAAACAATTGTAATAAATCCATTATATTTTTAATATTTCCCTCTAATACCCAATTTTGTGAAGTCTTATAGTCCATCGATTGTGTTCCCATCCAAGCCAATGTTCATAGTGGCTACCACCCTAATAAGAGATAAGATCTTCCTCATAATTTTATTATGATCAATAGAATTATTTTTATATTATTTATGTTAATGTTCTTCCATATGATATTCATAATTTCATCCACATTTTTCTATAGTAAATTCTTCATCTAGATAGTCCTTTCTAGTATACTGCAGCTGGTAAAGAGAGAGTAGATGTCACTTGTATAGATCATCTCCACTTCAAATAATTTATAAATAATAATCCACATAGCTTTAACAAAACTAAAATGGAAAAAAATATGTTAAATATTATCTATTTCATCCCTACATGCACTACATATAGATAAAAGATACAATCCAGTGTGCTGGAGGCAATCATCTATGGGGAGTCTGTTGTAACACTCCCTCTATATGAGTGTGTATCAGGAGGGGTAAATCCAACAAAAATATTAATTTTATTTATAATTATAATCATTTTTTAAGTGCTTCAAGTGGTAAAATTTCTTTCATAAAATATATTGAATTATAAAAGTTATGTAACTATATCATCTTGTATATGAACTATATAAATAATAATGGGATAA
This sequence comes from Viscum album, assembly GCA_963277665.1. NCBI lineage: Eukaryota > Viridiplantae > Streptophyta > Magnoliopsida > Santalales > Viscaceae > Viscum > Viscum album. The sequence goes on from OY728131.1 coordinate 1,976,133,251, forward strand.
GATTGTATGAATTACGTGAGATGGTATTAATAATCCATAAAAATGGGATAAATAAAAATTTTCTTCTCAATATTACTACTAAAGAATAAATTTTTTATTAATAAAAATATATTTCAACATAATGTAAAAAATATATTTTCATATCATCATTTGAGGATGCACTAAATATTAATAAAATTCATTATTCTCTTTAGACATGTATTTTCATTAAAACAATTATAGTGATTATGTTAATATTATTTATTTATTTTATTTTTTAAAAATATAAGGTGTATTTATCATCATAAAATATCATATTCATTGAAATTTTATTTAATATAAAATCATGTATATTTGTATTCACTTTGAGAATTGAAATAAAACTATTTTAATAAACATTGTTATTCACTTTGAGGAATAGAATAAAATTATCTAATCATGTTTTATAGTGTCTTCAAGATAATAAAATGAATATTCAATTCAGCATTTTCATCAAATTTTGGGGATAAATATTAATAAAATATATTTATATTGTTCCTTGTGAACAATTAATTTCTATAAAATATTTTATAAAAAATAAAATGAAAAAATAAAATTAATAAAACAATATAATATTTATTTATAAATATATAAAAATATGATCTCCATAATGAGTATTTATATATATTAATCAATCCTAACACCTACAAGTTTACAAAGAAATAATATATGTTAAATATTATTATACCATCATCATGATTCATGGCATGATCAGTGGTGTTCACATTAGCATTTTGGTGTATGACAAGTATGCGATGTTCATAATTTAATCACTTCAAGTGGAGTCATTTCATCTTTTCATTTTATGAATTATATTTTTCTTGATATAAACCAAATTGGTTGTTAACAAAGTATCAATATATATTCTAAAATCTTGGGTTGTTGTAGTTCTCCCATGGAGTAGGACTAAGTATAATCCATAAAATTTCTTATTATTGTTTTTATGTTTGTTTCTGCTTGTGTGATTTTTTTGGGAGTTTTGGGTTTTTTTAAGTGTGTGTCATTATTTTAGTGGTTTAGGTATATTTTATTCTCATTTTTTGAATATATTTTCTTAGTATATTCCATTTCCATATGTTCCTGACTTTGTTCTAGAATTGAAGTTTTTGTGAATACTTCTAAGTCAGAGGATCCATATCCCAAAAATTATTGGATTTTTCTACTATAAAGGCATAGTAGATTGTTGTGATAGAAGATTTAAAGTATGATATCTGGTTATATGGAATTATTAGATACTTGGGGATTATCCAAGATAACATTTATGTTTTTTTGTGATATCCAAAATGAAATTTTCTTATCAAATAATTAGATTCATCACATTCAAATGAACCATATTGTTGTTTGGATCCATTTCATTAGAGATATTATCAATGAAAATTTTATATTACTTTAAAATATCATTACAATTGAGAACATAGAATATGTGCTGATGAAGTTGGTTACAGGGATCAAGTTCCAACACTGTTTGGACTTAATCAACATTACTCATACTTTAGATGTCTACAGGCATCTAGAAGGAATAAGGAAGAACTATTTGATCATAATCACATAGAGATATTTATCATAAAGGTTTTTATTGTAGAATGTTGAAGAAAAATCTCCACCCACATGGTGGGTGACTGTCAAAGAAGACCTATCACAAATTTTGGTGAATTGCAATATGAGTTAGTGACCACCTAATGAAAATATTACAGTGGTGATTTATTTTTTCTTATTCTCTCATCCATTAAATTTATCTAACTGTTGAAAAATGGTTTGTGTGGGAATGATTTTAAAATATCATTGCATACCCATATTTAATATTGATTATTTTTTCTTTCCTGTGGTTATAGGTATTCAGATCAAACCATATAAATTTTTTGTTTTCCCTTTTCTACATGTGCATATAGGTTTGATTGAGAGAGAAACTACACAATGGCCCTATCATGTCAATGGGTCCATTCACTTTAACTAATTGAATTTTCCTTCAATTCAATTACAATATTCACCCTTTGATACTTTATTTTTTTATTAACTCCTTTTCTAGAATATTTTATCATGTTCTTGATATTGTTTTCATTTATAATTATTTTATTAAGATTGAATTTATTCTTGTTCAAACTTTGTACTGTGATTGGAATATATAGAGTTTTATCTTCTGGCATTGATACTTAGAGAGAATCTAATTTTATATTGACTATATTTTAAACAAATATGCATGAGTATTCCCTCTATTTTAAATGATGAAATTTAAGTATGGTAATTACTTCCATTATGAATTCCACATATACCCCCCAAAATATAGGCAATTTTCTAGACAATTAAAAGTTATTAGATTAAAAATTACATTTTTACATTTCTAAACTGATACCAAAAAACATTGTTCAATAAAATTTTCAATCTATTTTGAAAAATATCAAACACCGATTGAAACCATAAAGAATTTAGAAGTTGGAATTGTATAATTGACTGTAGGTAAAGAACATCATTGATGAAACATATAGTTGAACGTTTGTAAGGATGATGACAAATGACAATATGAAATAAATAAAAAATATACAAGGAGAAATTATATAATCTAAAAAAATAATTTACATTAATATTGTGACATATATATATAGGGTATATGATGGTTGTAATTAATGGTTTGGATCAATCCCTATCTCCCATGTCATATCCAACAGTTGGAATGTCAATGGTTAGAGAAAATGAAGGGTAGTCCATTTAAAGGGTTGGAGTTAGGAAAGGAAAGTAATATTTTTTTGGGATTATGGAATCCTTGTAATAAATAATATTTCATAACACACCCCCTTAGATGTCATAATTTCATGGAATCCTATGTGGTGTTCACTTTAAAAAAACCCTATGGTAAAAAATAAGTAAAGCTAATGTAATTTTATTCCATGTCATGATGTCTCATTAGAAACCTTATTAGGAAACCCCAATGGGACTGATGAAGGGAAAACGTGTACTATTCCAAACTCACCCTCAAGAAATTAAGATAGAATTTTCAGTTTTCATATCCCAATTTTATAAATCATTTTCTTAAAAGGTTGTATTTGTTGATACCTTTATGAAAAAGATATTCAACACAATACCTTTTTTACTATATATCAATCTCACTATTCTTTTGAATATCATGTTTGAAAAATAATTTTTGGGAGATTTATTTTATATTATCACCTTTAATATATCCACCCTTCAATTATGTTATACAAGAATCATTATCTTTATATAATATTATGGTAATATCAATATCTATATCTACTCAATAATTATTTTTGATATGATGAATAATTTATCTCACTGAGACACATTTGTGACATTCTTTATGAATTAAAATCAACTCAACATGATTAGGGGAAGTTGTGGAAATGGTTTTTTTATAGAACACCATAAAATATAAATTTCACAATATGTGAACAATCATTAAGTTTGAGATATAGCTTTATATGGATCCTATAAATATCCAAAATTAGCATAAAAATGTAATATTGATTTTAAATGTGAGCATAATTAATTATTTATATAAATAAGAAGGATAATCATATTACTGTGCATCAAATTCATTGTAATAAAATCTCACATAATTTAAAAGTTTAATGTGCACATATAATTGTATATCATTTAGGGATAAATAAAATGTGCAATTATATTTAATCATTTAGTTATAAATAATTACTTCATCATCTTCTCATGTATGAATTATATCACTCATAGAAGCAATAGATAAATTATTAAGTCTATTTTCATGAATATGTAAAATCATTCCACAATTTAATATTTGATATTCAGGTTGATTTATTAAAAATATAAGTACATTCCTTATTATTTTTTCATTAAACACACCAATGATTTTTTTAAACTCTTCAGGTTATTTGGTATTATCCCAAACACATGGATTGATACTAAAAAGTTGATTTATATAAATAATGTGATGATAAAATCAAGTTTATATTCTTCCTTATAGGAATATATCATAATATGGATACATGAAATACATCTTATTTAGTTCACTCGATATAGTAATTTTTCATATTTGGTGAAATTTTCATAATTTTGAATATGCTTCAAGAATTTTGAACCCTTTGGGGATTCATAGATGTTTTAATAAATGTTACCATATAGTTAAATGATGAAAAAATCAATTACACATAATCCAAAATATAAATATCCAACTTTATAAGGAAAAAATTTATTATCATAAGCTCATATACATTCGATGGTCTTGGAAAATTGAATAACCAACCAAAATCATTATGTATTGAATATATCAAATATTTATTCAATCCTTTTGTCCCATTATTTTTATGTCAACATCGCTCAAAATCCATTGTCATTGATGAGTTTTGAAATAATTCAAAAATTCAAATATATCATCAATAGTTTTTTATGAAATCACATAATTTATCTGATATCAGTGTCACTAGAGGGAAAATATCTGAAAAAGACACATTGTTGTCAGTACATTCATTTTCATCTTCAAGGGAAAATATATTTTTCACTTTTTAATGATAATGAACAATGATTTTATATAATTTGTTAAACCAAACTTCCGGTGTGTATAATTATACTATTTATTTTCATCACTCTTCATTTGAATAATTCATATAAGTGTTGTGATCATCTTATAAATTATTTTACTAGACTGTTTTATATATGATACAGGATGATTAATATTTATTTTAATAAATATGTATAAAATATTATGTATACTCACCACAAAATAATAATAGATGTTCCCATTTAATATATGCATCTTCCATATAATATTTAAATGGTTCATATGGTAGGTGGGTGCACCCATCTATATTCTATAATTAATATTTCATATAAATATTGGAAATTTACTTCCAATATAGTTGGTGATGATATAAATAATTTACCTTAATATGTATTCCATGGTTAATCATTATACATGGGGTATTCATAATAACATAGAAGGAATAAAATTCTCTTATAAGTGGAAACTTAGTAGACATACATTCATCCATTAAGAAAATTCATCATCCTCACTTGATGGATATCTATTGTGTTATAAATGAATGGATGTTGGTGAATTATTGTATCAATATTTTTCATTATAATTGATATCATATGATCTAAATAATCATGTAATGTATTAATGTTCTAGGATTGATAAAATTATGGTTTACCGTAATTTATTTGATTATACATAGTAAAATGAAAATCTCAACAAATTCCTTAGAATCAATTTTTTTTATTTTATGAATGCTTATTATATATAGAGGTATTTGAAATGATATTTATCCAATGTTTCTATATGATATTGTTTTTCAATAATATCATTAATGTTAGATATATTTCATTAAGGCTTCAGATATAACAAAGTGTTATTTATTAAAAAAATGTTCCACCTGGTAGGAATATATTCACTCTTTTAGTATCTTTTGTAACGTCCCGGTTCCGGAAGCCACCTAGAGGCACTCCATACCCGGTTGGTCACATGGCCTCAAGCACATTTCCCTAAACTCCAGAGGCTTCTGACTAGCAGTGAGTTCCTTGGGTGTGATAGTGGGGAAACTATGCCCTCATTGGCAGAGTACACAGCGGAAGTAAACAAAACATGCAATAGCGGAAGCAGTAAATATCCGACAACAATAAATAGTGGAAGACTAAAACAATAAACAACTGGAGCACATATGTACATATAAAATGATGCATGATACAAATATATAAAATCATCCAAACAAGTCACAATTCTGGAAATACAAATAGTATAAAAACAAGTAGAAAAGAAAAGATAAACAGCTTCGCAGCATCGCAAGCCTGATCTTGGTCCCATGCTCTCCTGCTCCAAAGCAATCAAGTACCTGAAGTCGAAGGGCAATTTCCATTGTCTATACCTGCAACAACATAGTCTGTTTGGGCCCAAAAGCATGGCCCAAATAGGGTGTGAGACTAAATCTCAGTAGACAACCACCCGAATATTTGTGCCTAACAGTCAGTGAGTATATGGCAAGTAATAGTACAGTAAGCAGTAAACAGCAAGAAGTAAACAGTAAGCAGTAAACAGGATGATATACAACAGTAATCAATCCACAAAACAACAAGAAGCAGTGAAGAAAACAGCTAACCACAACAGGAACCCCTCTGGGAAGTACTCACAACCAACCCCTCTGGTCCTATCCAAGAAGTACCAACAACCCTCTCGGCAGTGCACTCAGCCTAAACCCTCTGGTTTGGTCATATGAAATTATAAGACTCTCTGGGGAAGCTCGCTTGGTAAATTTCCCTTATAGTCTAGGGTATTCAGGGAATCTCTGAGGAAGATCACGTGGTCTAACCCTCTTATAGCCCCAAGGTCTAGAAACTCTCTTAGGAAGCTCACTCAGTCAATCCTCCTATAGTCTCAGGTCTATCACAGAATCTCTAAGGAACCTCGCTCGGTCAATTCCTCCTCTAGCCTGGAATGGTATAAGGAAATTCAAACAAGTAAATACTCTCTGATAAAGCTCACTCGGTCTACCCTCCTGTGGTCTATAATATACAAGAATCTCTGGGAAGCTCACTCGGTATATCCCTTATAGTCTATAATGTCCAAGACTCTCTGGGAAGCTCACTCGGTCTTTCCCTTATAGTCTATAGCACCAGGTTCTCATGGTCCCATGCTAGTCAGTGCATAATAATGCTGTAAGGACAAAGTACACCTATAGAGCTACTTGGATAACCGGTCTACATAATAAAAACCATGTCAATAATATCATTCCAATCCTATGGTCATAAGGTATGGAAAACAGGTATAAAGGCCAAAGGATAACAAGACCCAAAGGTCGTAAATAGAAAAAGGAATGGGAAAAACATCTAATCACAGCAATTATCCTCAAACATGATCAACTTACCTCTATACAAGCATACAAGCAAGGAAGGAAAACAACAGGGGCAAAACAGTAAACACGCAATACCCCATTCACAGGTATTAGTGGAAATTTGCACATAAAACTCAAAGACTTTGAAAGGTAAGGCACAAACCACCTACCTTGATGCTAGAAGATCAATATACTTGAACCATGAGGCTTGATTCTCCTTAAAACATCATATATATATGAAAATGTGCAAAACAGTCAACCCACGATATCTTAAGAAAGAGGGAAAATCATGGAATGAAACTCAAGAAGAAGGAAGATCTCACCGCTGTGGTTCCAACTCAATCGACAGCGGTCGATTTGGAAAACAGATGGAGGCTTGGGGGCTTGTAGGATGTTTACGGCCGTACAGGATGCTCTCGGTCGAAGAACCTGGAGAAGAAGATGATTCTGTTGATTAGGCGCGACCTCGGTCCGTTTAATGAAAAAAAAAGTGCACGGTGTGTACTTCTAGGTACATGGCGTGTACTATAATTTTTCGTACTCCACTTTCAGCGGCCTCCACATCGCCCCTACACATCGTGTGTGTGGCCCGAACATGACTAGCACACGGCCTTGCGCAGCATCGAAGTACACAGCGTGTACTTATAAAGTACACGGCATGTACTTTGAAAATTTCCATATTTTCCTCTTTTTCTCAAAAACAACCAGAAAAGAAAAAATATACCTGAAACGAAGATATGGGTTCTTAAAAACTTCCCCCCTTAAAGAAATTCATCCCTGAATTTCCCTAGTGAGGCGTAGAAGAAGAAACCCCGAACATCTCCGTCCACTGCGATCATACATCAGACTCCCTCTCCCAGGTCTTGTCCTGTACCCGCCCGTGCTGTCATAGCACCCATACCAGAGGAACAGACCAGCCACGAAGAACCTTCGTACTGCGATCGAAAATCCGGATAGGATGCTCTTCAAATGACGCATCCGCTTTGAGCTCAACCTCCTCGGGTTGGAAGACATGAGACAGTTCTGAAAAGTATCGTTGGAGATGAGAGACGTGGAAGACGTCATGCATAGCCTGGTACCTATGAGGTAACTACAACCGATTGGAAACCAGCCCAACTCTCTCCAACACCCCAAATGGCCCGAAGTACCGTGGTGAAAGCTTACCCTGTCTCTGAATCCTCTAGTGTCCCAACCTCGGTGCGACACACAGGAAAACCTGATCCCCGACCTCGAACTCCAAAGGTTGTCTCTGTTGATCAGAATAAGACTTCTGTCAAGACTGTGTTGTAGCCATCCTCTTCTGAATCAACTCTATCTGCTCGGAGGTCTCCTGAACAAGACAAGGTCCCAGCAATGCTGCCTCTCCCGCCTCTAACCAGCACAAAGGTGATCAGCATGTCCTACCGTACAAAGCCTCGTAAGGTGCCATCTGAATAGTCACCTGAAAACAATTGTTATAGGAAAACTGAAAAAGAGGAATATGCTTCTCCCAAGAACTGCCAAAGTCTAGAATGCAAGCTCAGAGAATATCCTCAAGCACCTGGATCGTACGCTCGGACTGGCCATCTGTCTGTGGATGGTATGTTGTACTCAAAAGTATTTGTGTACCCAAAGCCTTCTGAAGCCCCTACAAGAACCATGAAGTAAAACATGCATCCCTGTCTGAAACAATGGAGTGTGTAACTCCATAAAAACGTACAATCTCTCAGATGTACAACTGCCCCAGCTCATCAACACTGAAGGTATCCTTGATCGGAAAGAAGTGAGCAACCTTCGTAATCTTGTCGATAACAACCCAAACAGCATCACTCCCTCGAGGTGACCTCGGTAACCCAGTCACGAAGTCCATCGCGACATCGTTCCACTGCCACTCAGGAATGGATAACTGTTGTAAAAGCCATGCTGGTCGTTGATGCTCCGCTTTCACCTGCTGACAAGTAGAACATCTCATGACGAACCCAGCAATATCTCCCTTCATACTTGGCCACCAGTACTAGAATTGTAGATCATGATACATCTTGGTGATGCCAGGATAAACTGCCGAAACTAAAGAATGAAAATCCCGCATCAGTTTCTCGTGTATGTCTACTGGAACCCATATGCATCCCTGGAAACTCAAGATCTCATTCCCTCCCACTTTCCATCCAGGAAGAGGGTCCTCTCCTGACACACTCTCCCTCGGGATTAGGCCTTCTGAGTCTGATAGCTTCCTCATCCGTACCCGATCAAGAAGGGTAGAGGCAACGGATATAGAAGATAGAAAAGTATGCCCCTATTTTTCGTGCACCACCAAATGCATCTCAGAGAACAGATCCATAAGCTGTCACTCACTGCTGGCCTCCTGAACTGCCTGAATCTGGGTTCTCCTGATCAATGCATCATCCACTACGTTTCCCTTTCCCGGCGTATAGGCAAGCTCAAAGTTGAAGGACTGAAGATACTCAACCCACCTACACTGTCTCAGATTCAGATCACGCTGAGTGAAGATGTACTTGAGACTCTTGTGGTTGGTGAAAACCACAAAATGCTCTACCAGAAGATAATGTCTCCAACAGCGTAAGGCATGAACAACAGCTGCCAACTCTAGATCGTGCATTGGGTAGTTTCTCTCGTGTAGCCTCAACTGCTAAGACCCGTACGCAATGACTCCATCTCCCTGTATAAGCACATCTCCCAGTCTGAAACCTAAAGCATCATAGTAGACTATATAGATCTTTTTTGGCTCTAGCAAGACTAGTATCGGTGCTGATGTTAACCTCCCTTTCAGCTCCTGAAAGGTTGACTCACAAGAATCTGACCATAACAACTTTTCACCTTTCTTGGTCAGATCTGTCAGCAGTGCTGCAAGGCATGAAAAGTACAATATGAAATGCCTATAGTATCCAGCCAGCCCTAGAAAACTCCACACCTCAAATACATTCTCAGGCTTCTCCCAGGAAACTACAGCTATCACTTTCTCTGGGTCTACTGATATTCCTGTCTCTGAGATAACGTGACCCAAGAAGTGAATCTGATCCATCCAAAAGTGAAATTTCAAGAGCTTAGCATATAACTGATGCTCTCTCAGTGTACTCAGAATGATATCAAGATGGGTAGTATGGTCGTGTCGAGTGTGAGAGTACACCAAGATGTCGTCCACGAAAACCACCATGAAGGAATCCAAGTATGGATGGAACACTCGGTTCATCAGTTCCATAAAAGTTGTTGGCGCATTCGTGAGACCGAATGGAATGACCATATACTCGTATAGACCATACCTGCTCCTGAAGGTTGTAATAGGTATATCAGATGGTATAACACACAACTGATGATAACCGGACCTCAAATCGGTCTTTGAGAACACCCGGGATCCTCGAAGTTGGTCAAAGAGGTTATCAATCCTCGACAAGGGATATCGGTTCTTGACCGTCAACTAGTTCAGCTTCCGATAATCCACACAAATACTAAGGGTTTCATCTTCCTTCTTCGCAAACAGGACAGGCAAACCCCAAGGAGAAGTACTGGAATGGATGAAACCCTTTTCCTGCAACTCCTCCAACTGCATATTGAGCTCCTGCAACTCAAGTGTAGCCATCCTATAAGTAGTAATGGACACTGGTGCCACTCATGGCACGATCTCAATAGATAATTCTACCTCACGCTCTGCAGGAAAACCTGAAAAATTTTATGGAAATACATCCTTGAAACAATCCACCACTGGAGGAAAGTCTAACTGTGAAGTCCCCTGGTCATCCAGATAAAGACTAGAAATCTGGGTTGTAACTCCTCCTAGACCATGATGCTATGGTCCAGATCTACCCGCCTGGACATCCCACTCACCTCTATGAAGAAAATATCCACCCTCTGGTGATATGAAACTCACCCTATGGCGAGAGCAATCGATGACTACCTGGAAGGGAACTAACCATTCCATACTGAGAATGACATCATAGCCTGTCATCTCTAGGACATAGAGGTCCCATAAGAAGTGACACCCTGAAACCTCAAGAGGAAACTCTCTTCACCGATGTACTCTAGACTTCCTCATTCCCAACAGTGTGTCAAGAGTCAACATGTCAGCAGACGAAAAGATACAGAGCTCAAGGCTCTCCACAATAGCAACAGAGATAAAGCTATGAGAAGCACTAGTATCGAAAAGGGTTGAAGATAAAACTGAGGCTACTAATATCTTACCTCAAACTGTGGAAGGGTCAGGGTCCTTCTCCTAATAGGTCTGCTCCACGGTGAAATTCTGGCTTGTACCATGACCCTGCGCCCCTGGCTGACCACTCTGAGCTGATCCACTCTGTTGTCACTGGTAACCTGGTGACTGACCACCACAGATGCAACCTCCACCTCGGCCTGAACAGCTATAAGAACTCCAGTTCCCAGACTGGTGAGAAACTGGCGATGCATTCCCTAAACATGGGGTCATAGAAGAACCCCTACCACCAGCTGTAGGTGACAAGATCTGACAAAAATGCTGAAGATGGACCATCTTGCCGCAAGATCGGCACTCCATCGGGTCTCTCTGGAACTGAGTCCTAGTATGCCCACTCCTACCACACTGGTATCATACAACCTGGCTGCCCAAAGATACATCCTTCATACTCTAATCTCCTCGAGCAGACTCTCTACGGCGCTTCCTGCTATTAGTAGGAGGAACACCGACTCTGTATGTCAAACCTCCCTAGCCCACCGCTCCAGAATCTCTCAGATTTCACTCAATGATTAGCGCCTGATTGAAGATAGAGGATATCGAAGTCAACCTAAAGATATTCACCTAGTAACGGATCTCCTTCCTGAGACTATCCTCAAACTTCCTAGCAAGGAACAACTCATCACCTGCTGGAATCGGCGTGAAGTGCTACAGCTCGGTAAAACGAGACGAGTACTCCATAACAGAAAGAGTACCCTGCTCGAGACTCATAAACCCCTGGGATCGATCAGCCCTCAAGGTCTCCAGGTAGAAGTAATCATAGAAGATGTGTCGAAACTCATCCCAAGTCATACTCTTCTGGCGCCCTGACTGTGATATCACCTCCCACCACCTCTTGGCGGTGTCTCGGAGCATATAAGTAGCCATATTTACCCTTTTATCTGGAGTTATCTCTAGGTGCTTGAAGATCATCAGTGTGGCCTCTAACCATGACTCTGCAGCCTGGGGTCCTCCATCCCCTGAGAAAGTAGGAGGATGTTGTTGCTAGAAAACCCGCGTCAACTCAGCCATCGATGGGGTAGGAGGCAGCGCTCCCTGAAAGGTCTGCATTATCCTCAGGAATTCCTCCCTGAACTACGCATTGGCGCCTACAACAGTTATAATTGCTAGTTCCAAGGCTGGAACGGCAGGAGGATCTACAGGAGGTCCCTGATTGGCCATATATGGTGTCTGATCACCATCTAGAAACTGACGTACAACCGGAGGACGTCTCAGTGGCATAGCTCTGAATGATCAAAAGCACACCTTAGATCAAGATTATCAAGGACAGAGAACACAATATTACAAAACGGGAACAGGAGAAAGAAATACTTAAGTTTTACCAAACATGACTACACGGTGTGTATAAAAACTACATGGTGTGTTCCTTAAGGCCATTCACATGGGTGTGTACTTCTTCCACAGCTGGTCGTGTAACACCCCAGACTACACGGCGTGTTGTCCCCACACACGGCATGTACTTGAACTCCATTCCCCTTCCTGAGTCTCTTTGCACGGCTAACTCACACGGTCCTCTTAACCCTAGACTACACAGCGTGTTCACTAAAGACACGGAATGTACTAGACAAGGTTTCAGCGACCCGTGTGGTTAGTTACACGGCTGGATACACGGCTGACCCTTACATGGTGTGTTCCGAACAAACACGGTGTGTATAGGAGAAGATAACATCGACCTGTGTTGTTCGTGACACGACCGGGTACCTAGAACAAGGCCACATGGAGTGTTCATACCAAACACAGTGTGTACTACACGAGCTTTCCTGGCCCGTGTTGTTAGTGACACGTCCGGGTACACGGCTCACTACTACACGGCGTGTACCTACCGTACACGGCGTGTTCCTGAAGACTTTTCACAACCCCGTGTTTCTGCTCACCCAGTCAGTGACATGGTTTAAAACTACATGGCGTGTAGTCATAAAGTACACACCGTGTATTCTGGGTTTTTTCGGGCAATAGCTCAGAAACTGCACCGTATCCCAGAAAACACTGGAAAAAAACATGGAGGTGCCAAATTATGATCCGTGAGGGCCCATACTCCCCGCGAATCAAATCTTGGCATCTTATACAAGTCATATACATAAGAAACAAGTCAACGATCCACGAATTTTCGATTCAAGAGGGCCCATAACACCTCAAGAACCAAAATTTGGCGTTCATTTAAGCAAGGTACAATATAAACAATTTCTCTATCAAACTGCAAGGATTATATCAAATCATCTATCACAACAACATGCATAATCTACACAACGTCTATCACAACAACATGCAATCGCTAATTCACCCTAGATGGCATGGCAAGAATGCATGGTATGTGATTTCTAACAAGTGCCTATATGATACATGAGATGGAATACCCTCATCTCATCAGGTTGTGGAAGAAATAGAACTGCAATAGCACAACAATAACAACACAAGGCATGTGAATCACTCTAGGTGAAATCATATCAATTGTAAAATCTCAAAACCAGAAAACTGCAATAAACGATGTAGATTGGATTTTCCCTATACACGGGTTAGCTACTCCCGGGTACAGCTTATTACCAAGTACCGAATCTGTCCTATCCCTAGATAAAGGCTCCAAATAGTAAATCAAGAGAAAATAATTCCTCTGATACCACTTTGTAACGTCCCAATTCTGGAATCCACCCAGAGGCACCCCGTACTCGGTTGGTCAAATGGCCTCAAGTGTATTTCCCCAAACGCAAGAGGTTGCCGACTAGCAGCGAGGGCCCTGGGTGTGATAGTGGGGAAACTATGCCCTCATTGGCAGAGTACATAATGGAAGTAAATAAAACATGCAATATAGGAAGCAGTAAATATCCAAAAACAATAAATAGTGGAAGACTAAAACAATAAACAACTAGAGAACATATGTATATATGAAATGATGCATGATCCATATCTAGGAAAGCATCCAAACAAGTCACAATGCTATAAATACAAACAGTACCAAAAAAAGTACAAAATAAAAGATAAACAGCTATGCAGCATCGCAAGCCTAAGCTTGGTCTCATGCTCTCCTACTCCAAAGCAATCAAGTACCCGAAGTCGAAGGGTATTTTCCCTTGTCTATACCTGCAACAACATAGTCTGTTTGGGCCCAAAAGCATGGCCCAAACAGGGTGTGAGACTAAATCCCAGCAGACAACCACCCGAAGATCTGTGCCTAACAGTCAGTGAGTATATGGCAGGTAATAGTACAGTAAGCAGTAAACAATAAGCAGTATACAGGATGATATACAACAGTAATCAATCCACAGAACAAAAAGCAGCAGTGAAGCAAACATCTAACCACAATAGGAACCCCTCTGGGAAGTACTCGCATCCAACCCCTCTGGTCCTATCCAAGAAGTACCAAAAACCCTCTGGGTAGTGCACTCAGCCTAACCCCTCTGGTTTGGTCATATGAAATTATAAGACTCTTTGGGGAATCTCGCTTGGTCAATTCCCCTTATAGTCTAGGGTATTCAGGAACTCCCTGAGAAAGATCACGCGGTCTAACCCTCTTATAGCCCCATGGTATAGAAACTCTCTAAAGAAGCTCACTCGGTAAATCCTCCTATAGTCTCAGGTCTATCACAGACTCTCTGAGGAAGCTCGCTCGGTCAATTCCTCCTCTAGCCTGGAATGGTTTAAGGAAATTCAAACAAGTAAAGACTCTCTGAGGAAGCTCACTTGGTCTACCCTCATGTAGTCTATAATATCCAAGACTCTCAGGGAATCTCACTCGGTCTACCCTCATGTAGTCTATAATATCCAAGACTCTCAGGGAATCTCACTCGGTCTATCCTCTGTAGTCTATAATGTCCAAAACACTCCGGAAAGCTCACTCGGTCTATCCCATGTAGTCTATAATGTCCAAGACTCTCTGGGAAGCTCACTCGGTCTATCCCTTATAGTCTATAGCACCAGGTTCTCATGGTCCCGTTCCAGTCAGTTCATAATAATGCTATAAGGCCAAATTACACCTATAGATTTACTTGGCTAATCACTCTACATAATAACAAGCATGTCAATAATATCATTCCAATCCTATGGTCACAAGGCATGGAAAACAGGTATATCGGCCAAAGTTTAACAAGACCCAAAGGTCGTAAAGAGAACAAGTCATGGGAAAAACATCCAGGCATATTAATTACCCTCAAACATGATCAACTTACCTCTATACACGCATACAAGTAAGGCAGGAAAACAACAGGGGCAAAACGGTAAACACGCAATACCCCGTTCATGGGTATTGGTGGAAATTTGCACATAAAACTCAAAGAATTAGAAAGGTAAGGCACAAACCACCTACCTTGATGCTAGGAGATCAATATACTTGAATCACGAGGATTGATTCTCCTTATAACATCGTAGATCTAAAAAAATGCACAAAACGTTCAACCCACGATATCTTGAGAAAGAGGGAAAATCATGGAATGAAACTGAAGAAGAAGGAAGAGCTCACCGCTGCGGTTCCAACGCAATCGACGGTAATCGATTCGGCAAATAGACAGAGTCTTGGGGGCTCGGAGGATGTTCGCAGTCATACAGGACTCTATCGGTCAAAGAACCTGGAGAAGAAGATGATTCTGTCGATTAGGCATGACCCCGGTCCGTTTAATGGAAAAAAGTACATGGCGTGTACTTTTGGGGTACACGGTGTGTACTAGGATTTTCCGTACTCCGCTTTAAGTGTCCTCTACATCACCCCTACAAACTGTGTGTGTGGCCCAAACACAGCCAACACATGGCCTTGCGCGGCATCGAAGTACACGGCATGTACTTATAAAGTACACGACGTGTACTTTGAAAATTTCCAGATTTTCCTCTTTTTCTCAAAAACAACCAGAAAAGGAAAAACATACCTGAAATGAAGATCTTGGTTCTTACATATTTGTTTATTTTCACTATTTATAGATATACTTACATAATTATACACTAACTATTCAATGGTTATAATTAATGATAACCTTATATGAGTAATTTTGAATAATTTAATTAAACTAATATTTATAAAACTTTTGATTAAACTTTACATGTATAATATATTTAGGATCTTCCATTGTGCATATTTAAAACATTAATTTTATATAATGAAAAATTGAAATACTCATATTTTTCATTATTATTATTATTATTTACATTTATAATGGTTGATCATAAATTAATAAATTTATAATGTAATCATAAAAGGTTATAACCATCACCTAGAAGATATTGTATGTTTTGGAACTTCTTAACCAAATATTTTTTAAAATACATCTATCAGGAAGTGAATCCCCTGCATAATTTATGGATGGTGAATGTCATAGAGTGAAAAAACATGGAATAATCTCTAAAGTCATAACACAACCCTCATTTAAAATATAACTATAATTAATATAATAATTTTTTTAATAATATTCACTTTACACCAAGTGATGGAGAAATCATTGTTCAAATTTTATAACTTTCCAAATATTCATCAAATAATGAATTCATTCATTGGATATCATGATTTGTGAATCATAATACATTATTTATCAACAATTACCATCTTGTACAAAAAATATTGATTTTATTTATCATGATAATCATTGTTTAATGACCTCGGGTGGAAAAAATGTTTTCATAAAAAAAATTATAAGAGTTATGTAACTATTCCATCTAGTTTATGACCTATAAGAAGAATAAAATCCACTTTGGGGAATAAAATTGAATGAATTGCATTATATGATAATAATAATCCATATTCATGGGATAAATAACAAATTTTTATCAATATTTATCCTATAAAAGAAAAATTTGATAAACAAAAATATATTTCAATATAATGTCAAAGAAAACTATTTTTATATCATCCTTTAAGTATGAACTAAATGTTAATAAAATTAATTATGCTCCTTATATAAATATTTTTATTAAACCACTTATTGTGATTATATTGTTATTATTTATTTATTTTTTTTATAAAAAAATAATTCATAATGATCACCATAAAATATTATATTCACCCGAACATGATTTAAAATAAAATAATATATATTTTCATTCACTTCACAGAATCAAGTAGAACTATTTTAATAAATATTCTTATTCACTTTAGGAATAAAATAAAATTGATTGATCATGTTTTATAGTGTATTAAATATAATAGCATAAATATTAAATTTCACATTTTTTCTACTTTGGTGGATGAATATCAATAAAATATATTTATTTTGTTTTTCATGGATGCTTAATTTCTCTCAAATATTTTATGAGAAATAAAATGAAATATAAAATTCATAAAATTATACATTATTTATTTAAACATATACAAAAATAAATATCATCTCTTCCATGAGTATTTATACATAATAATCAAGATCAACACCTTGAGGTTGCATAAAGATATAGGATATCCAAAATGTTATTATACCATTATTATAGCTTATTGCATGATCACCTAAGTTCACCTCACCACTTTAGTGTATGGCAGGTATGAAAGGTTCATCATTAGATCACTTATAGAGATGTAGTTTTATCTTTTCATTTGATTAATGATGTTTTTCATTATATTGACAATGTGTGTTATTAAAAAAAATTAATAACCAATCACATTCACTTTAGGGAATGATAAGGAATTTGAGAGTTGTGATTCATTAGTGGTATTCAATATCTCGTTAATTGTTTTTATAATTAAATACTAATAAAATAATATATATATTTTTTCAATGTTATTAAGTGATAAAAAAAATAAATATGACATTATATGATGTAAAATAAGAATAACTTATTGATATAGTGATTCCAATATAAGTGTAAATGGCATGAATACAGTAGCTCGGAGTTATAGGTGAATTTAATACATTATCACTAGATAAAAGAGATTACATCCCAAATAACTAAAGAGTTTAGTATTCTTGGTAAACTAGATACCTTTTTGAATCTCATATTATATTTGAAAACATAAAATACAACATAGTATTTTATTTGAGAACATAATTATTCTATCTATCATATCCTATAATTTCAATCATAGTGAACTTCCTATCATCTTGGGGAAAGGAAACCTAAGAAAGGGGTGAGCTTAGATACTCAGTATGGAAATGTGTACAATGAAATCTGTTATAGAATAAATAAATCATGAATAATATGGGAGGAATAAATTATGAAAAAAAATTCATATAAATAATTTCATGATCTTGAAACTTATCCATGGATATTATAACTAAATCACATGGACACCAATAACTAATTTTATAATGATGGAATGTATAATGTGGGACATCTTCAACTTACCATCAAGAATCCAAGACATATTACATAAATGGGTAAGGCCTTGGAAAAATACCCAAACTATTTTGTCTCATGAGATATATCAATGAATTTAGGGGCTATTTAATTTCATTCCCCACCCATAACTTAATAATTACAATTCATTTATCATATGAATAAACAATACAACTTAATCAACATACCTTAATAATGAATAACGCTCAGTAATAGAATAACTACCATAAAAAAATTATAATACTTTACTCAATAAAAATGATCATAAAACATCCTTAAAAATATGTTATATGGTATCATTATATTATATCCCCATTAAATCTTAATATTCATTAATGTATGTTTACATAGATAAAAATACTTTTAAAGGATCACTGAAATATTTATTGAGGAAAATATCCTTTCCATTTTTTGAATTCACTTATTTAAAATCTAAAAATTTATAAAATATTAGGAAAACATTTTATTTGAAATTAAACATGGAAATATTTAATGGAATATTAAATTAAAATAATAATCATGATGGTGGGAAAAAAATTTCATATGATAAATGTTAAAACAAATATTTCATTCACACCATTGGTAAAATTTACCTCGTTAAAAAAATAAAAACAAGATTCATTTTAAAAAAAATTATAGAAAATAAAAAATGGGTAAAAAATAATTTAATAAATCATTCTATAATAGTAAATACATTCTTGAAAACATTTTAAAAATATATATACATAGAATAAAAAGATTCCCGACCAAATTGAAAACAAATTCAGTTTCCCTTAAGAAACATTCTTTTGATCTATTGAGTACTTAAAGAGGGGGAAATAAAAGGAAAACTTTTAATTTATAGAAATAAAAAAAGGGAAAAATATTTGGTTTAATATAGAAAGATTGTATAATTCTAGCAATGTATAAATAAACATAAATAATTCTGAATAATGATGTGGTTGTGAAATTAAATCTTACCACTTTGGTAAATTTAGAATCAAAACCCATTGGATAAAATAATATGAGTTGTAATTTTAAATACCATGAATTAAGAAGGATCCATGATATACCATTCCAAATGAGTAGTATATACATCTCATAAACATAAATAGGTGTATAACATAAAACATGTCTCAATGAAACTATATTAAGATAACGAACCCTTACCGCAGGTCTGACTTGCTTTGTAAGTGATTTTACACTTCTATATAATAAATTTAAATTTATTGTACTTACATAATATTACCATATAACTACTTATAATATTATATATTTTATACTTATAACATTTCAATACATTTTTATTAATAACTCTTTATTAAAATCATCATTTTTTAGTGTAAACTATATCATTTTTCATATTAGTTTTGGTTCAGTAGTTTCGATCCTTGTGTCTTTATCACGGTTTTGTAATATTCAAAATTTTAATAATGAGCGACACATACACACACATACGGTTTTGGTGGTCCACACATACGCATGAGCGACATTATCACTTATTAACAAGTGGAAGGGTAAGAAGTTAAATGATATATTATATTTATAGGAAAATAATTATGTTATAAATATCATATATATTCATTAGTTCTATCTATACAATCATCCAAGTAAAATGGTGATGAAAAATGAATTACATCGCTACGCGGAGACGGTAAGTTGTATGTATGCGCAAGCGATGTTTTTGCTATTCTTAAGATATAAAATAGGTGTAAAATGGTTTTCCCATAATAATAATAACATATAAATATATTTATGATGATATATTTATTATTTTAGGATGGTTATAATAGATTTAGTGGCTTTATAAAAAGAAATAAATTTGAAATAGTTGGTAAATATGATTATCTCTTCTTCAATAGACCTCTTTTAGATCCATTATTAAGGACCCTAGGAATGATATTTTAAGAATATAATAACATATAATTCATCTTTATAGAATTTTAGAATATAATTTGTCATTTTTTGGTCAATGTATGTTTCTCAAAGTGGTGTAAAGAAGAGGGGGTTGTCCCTTTATAGTAAAGGAAAGGAATACATGGAATTAATAAAAAGTATTTAAATATAATAAATTCAATTTCATGTGAAAGTGGTACCATGTGGACAGAACTTCAAAGATAATATAGTAAATGTTTTAAATCCCTTTATCAAATAAAATTTTATAGGTTTATGTTGGATTTTAAACCCCATATTTTGGCTTAACCCCTTTATTAACCAATTTTAACCTTAATTGTGGTAACAACTTTTTCAATATTAAAAGGTTATAATTTTACTTAAAACATAAAAACTTTATCATAAATGATATATTTATAAAAAATTTACCATTTCTCATCTTACTTTTCCTCTTTAAATAGTTTTATTATTTTTAAATAATTTAATAAAATATTATTTAACATAAAATATTATTAATAACATTTTAGGAACTATTCACATAAATTGACTTTAAATACATAAATACATCAATGGAATTAAAATATAATCCATTTAACAATAAATAATAAATTTTTATTATTAACTATAAAAAATTGGAACCATAATTCATCCCAAATACATTACTTTTAATGTTTTTTAAATTGTGTATTTTGATTTTTCCATAGCTTTCATAAAAGTTGTGTTAGCATTGTATAAGCATTTAGGTTATTATATAATCACTAAAATTTATAAATAAATTAAAATATTTAAAATAACCTCATTATTATTAAAATAAATTTTAATATTCATTTACAACTTATTTTTTCCCTATGTTAACATACAATAGAAATTTAAAATCAAGAGAGTGATATTTTGTATTTTTCTTTACTTAAAATATTATATTGGTCATTATCAAATAAAAAGGGATCCAAGTGGATGTAAATTAGAAAATTATATGAGTATATATGAAATACACTCACTAAATAGGGTAAATTATATTTTTAGTTAGATTTTATATCTTTTTTATATTAGTTTTAACCTAAATTGACCAAATTTACTCTTTACTGTGGTTATAACTATTTAACATAGTTACTATTCATAATGAATAAAAATAAAAATGGTATCATTAATAAATTTGGAAATTTTTATTACTAGTATGCAATATATTTTCCAAGATTAAATATTTAGAGATTTCAGAAATTAATTTAATATAAAAACACAAAACGCAATGAAAACAGTTTTCTGAAAAATGCCTTTTAAGTCTAAAAGTGTTTTTATAGCAATACCAAGTATGATATTGATCAAAAGGGTATAAATTGAATTATTTTCAACAAAAATAAACAAAATATATTTTAAAACTAATCCAAATAATAATGGGTCTTTGAAAATACTAGAAAAGAAATGGTAGTTTTCTTTAAAATCGATGGTTTCACTATTCACATAAAAATTAACTTTTTCAGAAAATTACCAAAAATTCAATCAAAAATAATTTTTGATATGTCGATTTAAAAAAAGGTATAATTTTTATGAAATTAAAATTCTAAAATTTGTATAAATTAATTATAATATTCTTTCATAAAATTCTATAAAAATCATTTCTAAAGAAAACATATTTTTGAAGCATAAAATGACTGCTGAAAATTGAATACTTATTTCCTAAGAATTAATTGATACATTTATATTGAGTAGGAAAATTACACATATATTTCATAATTCAGATACTTTTATTCTTAGCCATCAATTCAATTACTATGCTATAATGGTCACATATAAATAATAATGTTTTTATAGTATATTGTAATTTAAAGATTAGTGTTTCATGTTTAGAAAGCTATCGAGTATAGTATTATTTAAAATAAAAAATTTAGGTTCTTACATTCTCCCCCTTTAAATAAATTTTATCCTATAAATTTTATCTTTTTCATAAAATGTTCAATATTTTAAAATATCTTTGTTGAAAACCCACATCATACAAAGGGATAATAAAACTTCTTTTAAAAATGGGAAGTCAGAAACCTAAAGGTTACCAGAAATAACACATAATCAGGTTCCCAAATAAGGATAAAATTAGTTTGAAATTAAAATATAGACATAGATGATAAAATTTTCATCTAATTACTAATAGATAGTGATATAGGACATGTTCATGAGAAATTTAATGGCCACAAAACCATAAATCAATGAGGGGTTAAAAGACCATCAATTCATCAGAAATGAAGGTAAACGAATAAAATTTTTATTTCAAGATACTTTTCCTAATGTTGAGGTATTATTTTACTATAAATATAAAGAACAAAATAAATTATACATACTTGATTTCATTACATTTCATAATAAAAATTTCATCTTTTGGTTGTGTTTCTATCAATTTCCACTTCAACTCTTACTCCAAGAAATGAATATTCAAGATAAATTTTTCTTTCCTAAAGCACTGAAATTAACTTTTAATAGATCATAAGATCTATAAAAATTAAATTACATTACTTATGTCTTAAAATATTTAACAAAACCAAAATGGTTATCACAAGTTATTTAATATAGATAATTATAACACATTAATCTATAAAGCTTTAGCAATATCACCCAAAGTCTATCTTAATCCATTCCATAAATAGTTAAACTTAAGAATCCTCTAAAAATTTCAAACTAAAATCAAAACCCATAAATGTAAAAGATTTTAGCACATATTTTTTTCCATATACAACTTTAACATATATCCCCAGACAGCATGAAGTAGCTCATAATGTCATATACCAAACATGTGAATACCTTGATCGTATATTCTCCAAAATAATTCTAACAACCCAAATCACCATAAAACCTCAATTAAAACATATATTCTTCCAAGAATTATCTCTATCTGTATTCCTTAAATAAAATCAATAAATAAAAAATATATTCAATAAATCCAAAAATGAAATAAAATTCATTATAAATCACTTTTTCATCAAATAACTAATCATTTTCAAGGTCATCAATATTATCAAAATTACTTTATCAATATAAATCATCTATTTATCATATATAAACATTTTTATCTCAAAATAAGGTACATATTAAGGTTTATATATCCCTCAATCATGTATTTTCCAAAAAATATATCACCTAAATGCTAAGTCAATTTTCTAGATTATTGATACCATTCAACATGTGCTTGAAAATCCTTAAGAAAAAATAATTCAGAACAATCCTTAGATGTTTCATGATTCATATAGCTATAATATCATTTATAAAACACTTATATGAAATAATTATTAAATCATAATACATAAACACTTCAATAATTCCACTTCAATGATTGGAATAACATAGACCCTCTTTTGTCTAGGAGTTAGCTCTCGAATTAGAGCATTGACTCGGATAATACCTAAGTTCCCCACACATAAGACATCTAATTCATTAGAAATTCATTACTCTATACCCTTTATCTCCACATAAAATATATCTTCACATTCCTTTGATACATTATATTAGGTTATTCTTCCCACATTATTAACATGAATGAAGCTGAATATTCTTTCCTCTATAGTATTTATGAAACTCAATTTTTCCCATATTTGGTTCATTCAAAAACTCACCTATCGTCAGTTTTTTAATCATATATTGATATAGTTGGTTAGTCATAATCACAAGTTTTTCCATTCCATATTCTATAACATTTTCTTTCTTAGGAGGATAATCATCTCATTATTTATTACATTCAGCGTTAACACGGTTCCTTTTTGTTCCAGTAATTGACTAAAACCAAAACACATAGTATAAGAAACAATAATCATAGTGTTAAATCATATAATCATTAAAATAATTTATAGTATTTCAACATCTTGAAACATTATTTTCAATCTATGACATCTTATGTTTAACCTAGGTCATCCATCATTGTTATCTATTCAAATAATTTGTAATAGTTCACAATGAAAATGTGAATTATCTCAATTATACCTCCCAGGAGTATCAAACCAGGTGCATAGTAAGGGACCATTCAACATGAACTAGAATTATGGATGAGATATACTCAACTAAATTTTGTGGGGGGTTATTTCCTAGAGATGAATATGTGTCAAAACCACTTCCACTTATAGTATCCATACAGGGATGTGTTTTTAGGAAAACCACATAATATTTACCTTACGAAAAAAATTATGATATTTTCCTATAATTATAAAAATACTCAAGGTAATTCATAAGTTTGGGTTCCCTGACCTATGTTTTAATAAATCTAATTCTCAATGTTTCTACTAAACTTGCTCTAATATCAACTGTAAAGACTCTAAATCTAGTAGCCCAGATATGGTAGTTTAATTAATACATTGGAACTAGATAATTGCAATCACATCTCAAAGTATCGAATAGTTTAGTAGTCACGGTAAAAAATATAAATGCTTGAATGTAACACCTCGTTACCTTCCACAATGTATTCTTTGAATCTTATTTTGGTTTCCCTTTTTGTTTCGGTGTATTGAGGGCTTCTTGGGGATAGAGATTCTTTGCTAGGGAAAATGACCTAAAGTATAGGGATGTATGTTTTTTGAGTTAATGAAGTCTAGTTATAAATGTGTAAATAGATATATAGGGTGATCCTTAGGTTTAGAGAGCCTCGAGTTTTGGTTTGGGTATTTTCTGGAGAAAACTAGATAGAGTATTTCTTGTTGGAAACATTCACTTTGTGAATCGGTTACACGACATGAACATGTTGTAAGGAAGATGTCATGAGTCTTTTTCAGAGCATAAAAATTTACAATCCATGAAACCATTACAGATCATAAAGATTTTAATTAGGGGTAATTTATATTGAGGTGATGATTTTTCCAGCATATTTTTGATTTGTAGATATGCATTCCATGAAAAGGGTTCATGAAGTGAATTCCTCAAGTCCAGTAGTTTAATTAACACTGCATGCATGACTCTTTTTTCATTTAATTTTTAGGCTTTCTTCTTGAACACTATGGTGATTTTGGGTGGTTTTGGGTGGTTTTGGGTGGTTTTGGGTTGTTTTGGGTGGTTTTGGGTGATCTCTCTCCTTTTGGATCACTTTTTTTGGTGTTTTAATCCCATGGAGGTTGTGTTGCTTCTCCATGGTAAGTGGTCCTTTTGTTTCTTTGTTACCTTTGGTCATGGCAGTGGTGTTGTCTGTGGTTATGGACCAAGTTGTGATTGGTTGATGTTTTATATTGATACATTGCAGTTCTATTCCATGCCTTGTCTTTCAAAGGTCAGTCTATTGGTTTGAAACCTCCATTGTAGAATGTAGATAGGTTTCCATCATTCTTGAGGTTGGTGTATCTATAAAATGGTTCTAATTCTTGAATTTCTATATGTTCTTATAAATTATTTATGGTATTGAATTAAAATGCATGTTTTGAAATTTTATAAGGATTTTTTGGAAAGGATTCATGTTTTTAAATGGATTTGGATTTAAAAATATATTTACTTTGATATGAAAAGGTTTTATTAAATGTGATCATTGATTTTGAAATGGTTTAAAAAACACAGCACATTGGAAACCATGGGTATATCAGGAAATGGACATGTCACTCTAGTGTGTGTGTGTGTGTGTGTGTGTGTAATGCCACTAAGGGTTTTGTGATATCAACATACTATGGTAGGACTCTGTCACAAACCAACCCGATTCAACCCTGCACCGGTCACCCAATCTAGTTCACCATATGGCCTGAAGGGTGTTCCCAATCCCCACGAGCTAGAAACTAGTGTCGAGCATCAAAATGAGACAGTTGGGAACGGTTTTTCCCATAAACAAAAGATAGATAACTGAATATGAACTGAACAAAAAAAACAACACTAGTAGTGTAAATAAAAAAAAGTAGAAGAACATACCTCAAGTGACCTCATGGGTCACCATAGAACACAAAACCACACTCTCTCCAAGAGCAATCCAAACTAAAAGAACCTGAAACTGAAAAATAAGGTATGTGTGAGCACTGAGATTCTTAGTAGGAGTGACAAAAAGCAACGATGTCCTATGCCCATTCCTTTAAAAAGAAACTCAATTATGCTAGTTTGAAAATAAGACATATTAAAATAATGTTTTCATTCATTTAGAAATCAATTAACAAGTTTACATTTTTAAGGAAAGCATTTGTATTCCACTAAATTTTCAAAATAGTTCCCAAGTATGCATTAACATTTATAAATGAAAATAAAATAGTTTAGATTAAAATGTGGTTTTTCACAAATGATACATCAAGTATGAAAAAACTGAAATAAAAATTACATCACAAGCATCATGTCCCAAGTGAACACTGTGGTCTATCCCTATAGGTAACTATCATAAGTGGGACCCTAGAGACCTTGTACCTTAGTGAAACGTGGAATAGTAACAACACTGAACAGCATTCTCGTGCACAATCCACTAGTAGGGAACACACCCATAACCTAGTGGTCTTGAATTGTCACAAATGTTTAGTTAGTTTTGTGGCATCAATCCTACTAGACGAAACTGGTATGAACCACTGACATGTCATCTAGCATACTAGTCCTAGTCTGCCCACCTAGATACTCGGGTTTCCCATTATGCTCCATTTCAAGTGGTGGTGAGTTTTTTTTATCAAGAAAACATATATGTACTTATAATTTTAGAAACATAATCACCCAACATTCTTAAGTTTCCAAAATAGTTTGAAACCCTAACTACACAACCAATGTGCTACATATTCACTGCAAACTTAAAACCACACTTAAAAGTGAAACAATCCTTTTAAGAAAATAAAATTACCCTTTAACCTTGAGTTCACACCAAAAACCATTTTGGAAATCACTTTGGAACTTCTTTGGAAAACAAACATGTCATTTTCCTTTTACAACAAAACTAGCCGAAAGACCACACGTCTTTGGAAATACTCA
This sequence comes from Viscum album, assembly GCA_963277665.1. Taxonomy (NCBI): domain Eukaryota; kingdom Viridiplantae; phylum Streptophyta; class Magnoliopsida; order Santalales; family Viscaceae; genus Viscum; species Viscum album. The sequence goes on from OY728131.1 coordinate 1,976,160,266, forward strand.
CTTTACATTCAAAATATCAAAGAAATCACTTTTCAAGAACCAAAATCATTTATATACATACATACATACATACATACATACATAGATATATATATATATATATATTGCATATGAATTTCATATAGAAACAGAAAATTCATTTTTAATAGAACACCAAGCAATTATGGAAATTCAAATTAAAGGTCAGGGCATAGGGAACCTACCTCAAGGTGGAACCAAGCCGTCCACTTCGGCTCTTGGAACTTTCTAACTAAAATATGTTGCTCCCCCACTAAACATATGAACTTTCACATACATGTAAGAACACTATGCCCTTATGCACACACACGCATGGCCATGAACATATGCAAGGGGATCCTTACATTTATGCTTATATGCATATACTAGTCGTCACTCACCTACGCATGTATTTTCATATATATACGTAGTCACACCTAGCCCCATACACATATATTTATTTCCATGGATGAATATACATGTAACAGGGGAACCTACATATATACATATACTTAATTATGCATATGCAGGAGAGTCTCCCTTGACTCAACGACTCGAAACCACCAAGATGGTACCACACACTACACATATAATTTAATAAATCAATAAAACAATTTATAACACACTTCAAAGTTAAAACCATAAAAATTTACACCAAAACACTCTTTAAACCCAAACGCACACTAAAACCATTTGAAAATAAATTTCACACCACCTACATAGTTTATCAAATTCTATTTTTGTAACACAAGAAAACACATACAATAAAGACCAACCAAGACAACGGGATTATCCCCTTCATAAAATCATTCATGCTTTTAAACCATTTTCAAAACAATCTTTTCACCATTGAAACATTTTAAAATTTTAAACTCAAGATGCACCATAAAGCTAACTTACCAAAAAAAAATCCGTTTTCCAATGAAAATCCCATTTAAATACACACAGACCTAAAGTGCCTTGAAAAAAAATTTCGCACCTACCAAACAACCCTTGAAATACATTTTAGAAACATTACTCCAAATCACACACACACACAAAAAAAGCCATTTCCTTTATTAAAAATCCATTTCCAACCTATAAACACATAAACCACTTCAAAAACACCATACGCACCACATAAAAAACCAAGAAACACATTTATAAACTTATAAAAACATACTAAAATTCATATAATAAAGAATAAACATGTATTCACCTACCTCTTATGGAAAAATTGTCTAAAAAAATGGTGCAGAGTCCATCTTCACCTCCACCGCACCACAGGGGAGCCAAGATGCACCCTAAACAAGGTAAAATTTAACTAAACACCAATATTAAACCCCAATTTAATACCATAACTACTGGAAACTTAAAACCTAAATGGAGCAAGGACCAAAACCCGAGCTAGGAGGAATAAGGGTCTACTCAGGGGAAGACGTATGCGCCGGAGGAGAGAGAGGTGCCATTAAGGGGGTCTGGCCAAGGGGGGTTGGTCGTGCTGCCTAGGTACGTGCTATAGGAGGGGGTCGCGAGTGGAGGGTTCCAGGTCGTGCATTCTGGAGAAGGACAGGGGCAATGTAAGTAGTGGGATCGAGGGAGGAGGCCACCGGCGTGGCTCGTCAGTCAGCGAGCAAGGGGGTAGGCTCGAGGGGGGTCTTAATCATGCAACCGGAAGGAGGGACGGGTGGGTCAGCTACGTGAATAGGAGGGGAAGGGGGTTGGCCACGAGGTAAGGAGAGAGGGGTTAGATTAGGGATTTTTTTTCTTTTTTTCATTCTAATTCAATTGATTTAAATTAAAAAATACTCTAAAATTAATAAAATTAAATAGAAACTCAAAAATAAATAAAATAACTGCGGAGTGTCAGGTCGGCGTGTGAAAATTATCCCCACCATGAAACTTTTATCTCCCAGAAAGTCCCAAATGGATTGGTTGGTCGAAGCATGGATCACAACACAACGAATCTCAAAGACAAACCCCTACCACTTGAGCATCAAACACTTACTTTCCACCCAAGACCTGAAACCTCGTGACTCGGACTACCAAGTGAAAGAACCAATGAAACGGGACTCACATTTCCAAAAAACAACCATAACCTAGAACACCCCAAACCCTAACTTAGAAATCACTAGATTCCGCTCGGGATATCCAATGAACATTCACCATACGACCCATTGTTTGGGATAACCATCTATATTGATCGGGGTTGACAGAGCATAGGCAAGGAGTTTCCTCAATAATAACACCTTGAAGATTAAGTTCTCTATAAATTTTTCCTATTTTGGTCTCCCTACCATATTAGAAATCTATCCAAATACTGACTTCGTGAATTGAAAAAAATTAGAAAATCAAGTAAGACCCCTGATGCTGGTGTTCCCCCTTAAGTTCCTGAATCTCACCCAACCAGCTTGAGATAAGACATTGGTGAGACCCATAGTGGGTCTCCCCACCATATTAGAAACTGAGTGGTACAATGTGACCCACATGGGAACTCTTAATTCAGTTTCAACAATGCGGATTGAATTTACAATCATGAGCCCACTGACACGGGGCGACCCCAAACATAGGGAGGAACATCAACACGGACCATCTTGAAACCATCAGTCCAAGGGGAATCCAAAAAAAATAAACACCATAAAAACTCTAAGACAAACCATGATTCATAAGATCCATAAACTACATACATCTCCAAACGAGCATCACCCAAAAGCTGGAATTGGTCCAAAGAATGACCAACCATTTAAAGTTTACACTAACAAGGAACAAACATTGAAATCTTATAGAAGTGGCCACCAAGACCTCCAAAATAATCCCCCCCCCCCAAACAGACAACCACATGAAGTGAAAAATAAACCAGTATCTTCCCAAACAATAGAGAAAATAGGTTGGGAATGCATCCCTCGCACCTAGAAACCGCCTGACTGTGTGAAAATCTTCGCTTCAAGACCTATGGCTGGAGATTTGATGTATTGAAGCATCTGATGCACCGTAGTCAGGAACTAACAACCTCTAACTGAGGCTTTATCTTCTGGAAACACCACTTACAGACTTCCACAAGTGACCCAAACAGCCACACCATTAACAAGCCTTTAGAATGTTATGATGAAAGGCTTTGAGTTCCCAAATAGACCACATTGGAAACAAACAATTTTGTGGTATTAGGAATGTAAAACAAGAACTGACGAAAGACTCATTCCAAGATCATATGCCTCTAGTTCACCCTCTGCATCGGATGGGGAACCCTTTACAAGCACCTTGAAAAACAAGATTTCCATTTGTCCTAATTTGTGACCCTAACTTGCAAGGCGAATGTAGAAATCACCCTTCTCTAGCCCAGACATGACTCTTCAAAAAAAACTAGGAAAACTTTCCCTTCACAAAATCTGGAGTTCCTAAAGACTTGAAGAAACATTCAACTTTCTCAAGTTACACCGAAACCCTATCAAACCTCATCCAACAGAGATAAAACAAGCAACAAGGAAAATAAAATAACCCCACCACTCCATTGGGGGTTTGGGTAAAACTAACAACTGAAAATAACCCATTGGGGAACTTTGGACATTCTTGGGTGGCATACTTTAAACAAGAATCACAGAACCAACCTGAATAACATCACAACACAATCCTCCACATTTAACCGTAAATCATTAACTCAAACTCAAAACATCATTTCAACCATGAAATGCCAATTCGAAAACAAGCATCAAGCCCATAAACTAATAAATCACAAAACCAAACCATAACCAAATCAAATATCAACCAAAATAATACTAAAGAAACATCACCAACCAATCTAAAACACCTCTTCAACAAATGACCATTTTCAAAACAACCCAATTTTAAAACAATCTGAATGCTAAAAACCCCTTTTTAAACCCCATTTTCCTTTTTTTTAATATTAAACAAAATTCATCCCAGCACATCACTAATCAAAACATTCTTTTGGGAAAAAAACAATACTTTAAACCTAAGAACCCACCATTGGTATTCCATGAATCCTCACATACATACATTCTCATTCCAACTAGGGCATCTATCCACATGTACCAACAACCATCCACATCTAATTACATTCATCCATAAATGTGGGCATCCGTAGAAATACCAAAGGTCAAATAAATTATTTCAAAATTATCATTTCCAAGATACATCAGTTCCACACTTTGCAAGAATTTCAAAATTCCCAAAACTTTCTAAATCCACTTCTAATTTATGCTTTACAAATGCTTTAAGAGATCCCAAAACATATCCCAAAAGAAGATCCATTTTCAAAACAACTCAGTTCATTTTCAAACAAGCCAAGACCTTCATTTTGGAAATCCAATTTCAAAATACCAATCATTAATTTTGTAACCTGAGAAAAACACCCCAAAACCAACTAAAACTCACATCAAGAACATCCCAAAACAACCAATTAACTCAACAAATCAAGATTCCAAATTCTCAAATAAGAAAATGCTTCACATGTCTTGGTCACATAGTTTGGAAGACCGTGTAACAACCGAGTGATCATATAGGAAGTCATCAGAGGTAATTGTGTAGTCTTCACATGGCTTTGTAGGCCATGAATAGAAACCATATACCCCTCTAAAATTACCACCAAATTTAAATACCAACTAGAAACACCCAAACAAGACTAAGCACCTTGAAAACAATCAAGATCTAAGAATGGACTTAGAGTAAATACCATCATGGACCACCCTATAAATTCAAGTGTCATTTCGAATAGGTGTTGATCAAGAACCTACCCACAATTAAGCACTTTAATTCCAAAAATCCCCACTCCAAACTATCATACATCTTCAAAATACAGGGGATAAACCTCCCTCTGATACCATTTTTTCACGAAGCAACCTAGATCAACCATGGACTGGCCACCTGAGTCAGTCTGTGACATGGCCCTAAGGGTGTTCTCGATCCCCATGGGCTGGCAATTAGTGTCAAACATAAAAATGAGATATTTGGGAATGGTTTGGCCCATAAAAAAAGACAGATAACTGAATATGAACTGAACAAAATAAAAAAAACAACACTAGAAACATAAATAAAAAAAAATTAAGTAGCAAAACATACCTCAAGTGACCTCGTGGGTCACCATGTAACACAAAACCATACTCGCTCTAAGAGCGATCCAAACTAGAGGAACCTGAAACTGAAAAATAAAGTAGGTGTGAGCACCGAGATGTTTAGTAGGAATTCCAAAAAGAAACAATGCCATATTACCATGCCTTTAAAAAGAAACCCAATCATTCTAGTTTGAAAATAAGACATATTAAAATAAAGTTTTCATTCTTTTCGAAATAAAGTCACAAGTTTACATTTTTAAGGAAATCATTTCTATTCAACTACATTTTCAAAATAGTTCTCGAGCATTCATTAACATTTCTAAATGAAAAGAAATAAATTTAGGTTAAAATGTAGTTTTTAAAAAATGAGACATCAGGTATGAAACAACTGAAATGAAAATCACATCACAAGCATCATGTCGCAAGTGAGCACCATGGGCCATCCCTATAGGTAACTAGCACAAGTGGGACCCTAGATACCTCGTACCTCAAAGAAATGTGGAATAGTAACCACACTGAACATCATTCTCATGCACAATCCACTAGTTCAGAACACACCCATAACCTAGTGGTATTTAATCATCACGAATTTTTAGTTAGTGTTGTGGTGTAAATATTTCTAGATGAAACTAGGATGAACCACTTACATTTCATCTAGCGTACTAGTCCTAGTCTGTCCACCTAGATACTCGGGTTTCCCATTGTGGTCCATTTCAAATTGTGGTGAGTTTTTTTATCAAGAAAATATATATGTACTTATGATTTTAGAAACACAATCACCCAACATTATTAATTTTTCAAAATATTTTGAAACCATAACTACACAACCGAGGTACTACATATTTACTGCAAGCTTAAAAACACACTTAAAAATGAAAAAATCCTTTTAAGAAAATCAAACTACCCTTTAACCTTGAGTTTACTTCAAAACCCATTTTTTAAATCACTTTGGAACTTCTTTTGAAAACAAATATGTCATTTCACTTTTAGAAAAAAAAACTGGCCGAAAAACCACACGTCTTTGGAAATACTCTCTTTACATTCAAAACATCAAAAAAATCACTTTTCAAGAACCAAAACTATTTACATACATAAATACACACACACACACATATATATATATATATATTTCATATTCATTTCATGTAAAAGTAGAAAATGCATTTTTAATAGAACACCAAGCAATTATGGAAATTCTAATTAAAGGTTAGGGCACAGGGAACCTACCTCAAGGTGGAACCAAGCCATCCACTTCGGATCTTGGCACTTTCTAACTAAAATTTGTTTCACCCCCACTAATTATATGAACTTTCACATACATGTAAGGACACCTAGCCCCTATTCACACACCTACATGGCCATGAACATGTGCAAGGTAATCCTTACATATATGCTTATATGTATATACTAGTCGCCACTCGCCTACGCATGAATTTTCATATATATATACATAGGTACACCTAGCCCCACACACGTATATTCACTACCATGGATGAATATACATGTAACAGGGGAACCTATATATATACATATACTTACGTATGCATATGCAGGTGAGTTTCCCTTGACTCGATGACTCAAAACCACCAATCTGGGACCACACACTACACATATAATTTAATAAATCAAAAAAAATAATTTACGAAACACTTCAAAGTTAGAACCATAAAATTTTACACCAAAACACTCTTTAAACCCAAATTCACACTAAAACCATTTGAAAATACATTTTACACCACCTACATATATAGTTTCTCAAATTTTATTTTTATAACAAACAAAAACACACACAATAAAGACCAACCAAGACAACGGGCCTAGCCCCTTCATAAAATCATTCATGCTTTTAAACCATTTTCAAAACAAGATTTTCACCATTCAAAAATTTTATAATTTTAAACTCAAGATGCACCACAAAGCTAACATACCAAAAATAATCCATTTTCAAATGAAAATCCCATTTAAATACACACACACCTAAAGTTCCTTTAAACACGTTTCGAACCTACCAAATGACCCTTGAAATCCATTTTAGAAACATTATGTCAAAGCACACAAAAAAACACAACCATTTCCTTTATTAAAAATCCATTTCCAACCTATAAACACATAAACCACTTCAAAAACACCATATTCACCACATAAACAAAACATTTATAAATTTAAAAAAAACATATTAAAATCCATATAATAATGAATAAACATGGATTCACCTACCTCTTATGAAGAAATTTCCAGAAAAAAATGGTGCGAAGTCCATCCCCACCTCCACCACACCATAGGGGGTCCAAGATGCACCCTAAACAAGGTAAAATTTGACTAAACACCAAGATTAAACCCTAATTTAATACCATAACTTCTAGAAACTTAAAACCTCAAAGAAACAAGGACTAAAACTCTAGAAGGGGGAAATAAGGGTCTACTCGGGGGAAGATGTATGCGCCAGAGGAGTGGGACACCAGCGAGGGTGGTCCAGCCAAGGGGGGTTTTTCACGCTGCCTGGGTACATACTGTAGGAGGGGGTCACGAGCAGAGGGTGCCAGGTCATGCATGTCGGGGAAGAACGGGGGTGATGGCAGCAGTGATCGTGAGGGAGGAGGCCGCTGGCACAGCTCATCGGTCGGTGAGCAAGGGGGAGGCTCGAGGGGGGGTCTACATCGTGCAATAGGAACGGGGGAGGGATGGGTTGACCTCATGAATAGGAGGGGAAGGGGGGTTGGCCGCGAGGTAATGGGTAGGAATTAGATTAGGGATTTTTTTCTTTTTTCATTCTAATTTAGTTGATTTAAATTATAAAAACTCAAAAATAAATAAAATCAAATAGAAACTCAAAAATAAATAAAAGAACCAAAAAGTGTAGGGTTGGGGTGTGACAGACTCTATATCAGTTGGAACCAACATATGCCTTTTTAGGATTCTTTTATGTCTAGTACATATTCCCATAGGCCAGATCTCAAATGGTGTGCTTTGTCATTTATACCTGGTTTATTGCATGGTAGTTTATTTCATGGGTATTTGATCACGTGTTTATCTTATGGTTTATCCATGTTTGATTTTATTTTATACTTGACATATTTCTAGTTTTAGTGAATATGTTATGCATTTATTGAAAACAAACGAATGTTTACAAAATGGTTTTATATATGAGAATTCTTTATAAACTGGATTTTTTTAAAGCTATAACTTGTGCATTCTTGATATTAAAACTTTTATAGATTCTTTGGTGGTATCCTACTGGGGTCTTTTCTCACACACTACTTTTTCCTTTGGGAATTTTTAGACCTTATTTTGCAGGACTATGGTAAAGGGAAGGGTGTTATTAGGCCAAAAAGGGGCTTAGATACCCTAAGAAGGGGGTGAATCAAGGTATGGATATTCTTTCCTAAAATTATTCCTGCCCCACTAGATTGTGGCCTCTTTATTATAAGGGTCACTTTTTTCTATTTAGTTTTCATATTGATCGTATCCTTTCCAATTTTATCTGATGATAATGCACTAAAAGTAAATAAATAAATCAAGTACAAGGACATAGATATTTTTACTTGGTTCACCCTCACTGGGCTATATCCAAGCAGCATACAATGACAATGTGATGATTCTACCAAATTCACTAAGGCTCACTTCCAATAATGATGTTTGGGATAGATCACTTGTATGACCAGACCAAATACCTTTACAAGGTTTGGGGTTATCTCACTGTTTTCCCAATGGTCACTCCCTTTGTCTTTTTCTCTGGATCACCATTAGTGGAAAGGATCACCATATTCCTCTTCCTTTGCTTGCAACTCTAGAAAGGAACCACACATGGTTTATAAACTTTTAGGTCACACAAAATTTATAGACATGTAGGTCCCAAACAGTTTATGGACATGTAGGTTCCTTTATTATTGCTAATGAATGTATCCTCAATTGTTGGTAGATTCTATGTTGAATCTCTTTCTAGGTTTCTCCTTCACATCCGTGAAAACACCTGGATTCAATAATTTCACTTTACATAAAACTAGAATATAATTATCTTTACTACAGACACAGAAATTACCTTTGTTTTGGTAAGATCTTCAAGTGATGCCAAGTCTTCCTTTCACTTCTTTTAATGTTGTGGCGAATAACCTCCTTCTTAAAGTATTATATAATAGTGCATATCCTCTAACTTATTATTATCCTTTAGAATTTAGATGTGGAAATGATACTATTCATAGGGAAATGTAAGCATGTATCTCCATGCGCAATATTCTAGTGTGATACCCCTGTGTGAGACCCAGACCCATAACTCCTTGTGTGAGATCTTGGCAGTACCCTTGAGTGAGATCTTGGCGCAAACCCTTAGCACCTTACATGAGTCCCACCTTGCATGAGTCCCTTAGCGCGAACCCCTGGTGCCTTGCGTGAGTCTCACCTTGCATGATTACCCTAGAGTGAACCCCTAGTGTGAACACCTAGCACCTTGCGTTAATCCCCTGGTGTGAACCTCCTTCACCTCGAACCCCTGGCATGAACTTCCTTCACCGCGAACCCCTGGCGTGAACCTTCTTTTCCACAAACCCCTAGTGCAAACCTTGTTTTCCACGAACCCCTAGAGTGAACTTCCATTATCATGAATCCCTGGTGCCAACCTCTTTTACTATGAACCCCTAGCGCGAACCTCCTTTGCCATGAACCCCTGGCATGAACCAACTTCACCACGAACCCCTGGAGGGAACCTCCTTCACCACGAACCCTTAGCATGAACCCAAGTTCACACTTTGTGTGGGTCCCACTCTGCGCAAGTATCTTCCATGATTCTTCTTTCATGAGTCTTATTTCATGAGTCATATGTCACTCTTTGTGCAATACCTTGTTCAAATCATGCGCAACACTTACGATATTTCAATCGCATATACTCCTCTGAAAATCTCTATCATGATATCTCACTTCGATTCTCTTCTCTGGATGAGATTCAAATCAATATTTTTATCAAAACTTCATCAATCTTTAATGATGGGTATTGTGGTATTTATAGGCAAGTTTTCGCCACCTTAACTCCACAAATCGTGGACAACCATCCACCTCATGGGCATCATGAGCTCTGCAAACACCTAGGCACAAGTCCTATTCATGCTCTTTGAACCCCTAGTGTGAGCCATGTTCATGCTCCACAAACCCCTAGCATGAGTCCTATTTGCGCTTTCCGCAATATTTGGGCATGATATCCAGAGACAATCATGAGTGTTGAGCGAGATCCTTTCATGAGATCCAAAGACAATCATGAGTGTTGCGCAAGATCCCTCCACAAGATCCAAAGACAACCATGTGTGTTTCATGAGATCTCATTGCAAGAATCAAATTCAATCACACACAATATTTCTATTTTCAATGTTGTTGTCTTTAAATACTTTTTTTGGCCCATATTGAGTTTTAAAGTTAACTATGAGTGTTGCGTGAGATCCAAAGACAATCATGTGCTCTGTGTGAGATCACATCGCGAGACTCAAATTAAATCATGCTCAATCTTGCAATTTTCAATGTTATTGTCTTAAAATTATTTTCATAACACATCGTGAGTTCAAAAGACAACTATGAGTGTCATGCATGATCACATTGCAAGATCAATTCATCACTTACACTTTGTGAGTTCAGTTCATCATTTGAACTATCTATTCAAGACTTCTTTGAAAACCAACCTTTGTTAACAACCTCAATACTTTTCAACAAATACAATCAACCCAAATACACCATCATAATGGATTTTTGGCTAACAATCTCCACCTTTGGGTTTGTTGAAAACTCTTCAAATTTTGATACCACATTAAAGATTCTTCCATCATCTTATAAAAATTTGCTTCATGGGATAACGATATCAATCATAGATTTACTCAACACACACTCTAAGCCCACATGATCCATGATTGGTATGAGAAACAAGATTAAAATGAAAATTTCATCATTGAAACTCTTTATTTCATTCCAAAAACACTCTTCACCACTCTTATGATTTCATCAAGAGCCTCATCTGGCATGATATATAATCTTTGATCGATCATCTCTAGCATCATCATATTTAAAACTCCCCCTACTTCACTACTCCCCCTATCAGATTCTCCCCATGTCTTGATTAAGACATTTTCTCCCTTTTCTAAAACAATTTCTCCCCCTTTTTCAACAAAACCCAAAGGTTACTTCGTTGTGGTTTGCAATAGGTTAAATAATACAGATCGGTATATTAGGGAAAAATACATCATACCTTGGAAAGAAGGGGTTCCAGGTCCAAAATTTTTCAAGTGGGGGGAGTTTAATGGACTCCAAGATCCATTAGATGTCATTTTAACGCTTCTTTGGCTGAGGTCTTTGTCAGAATGTCTACAACCTATAATTCTGTAGTCACATACTCCAATTTCACAAGCCCTTCCTCCACCTTCTCCTTTATAAAATAATACTTGATTTTAATGTGTTTTTTCCTCGAATGATGGAATATATTTTTTTGATGTTTTATATAACCTGAATCATCACAATGGATTATGATCAGAGACTTCACTTCAGCTCTCATATCATCAAGATGCTACTTCATCCATAATAACTATATGCATGCTTGAGTGACTACAATTTATTCATCTTATATGGTACTCAATGAAATGAAATGTTTTTTCTTGTTTATCCAATAAATATAAAACCTACCAATATAGAACGCATCGCCTACTGTTGATTTTCTATCATCTAATAATTTGGCTCTTTAAGAAATCGGACCTTCTTTTCAGGTATGGGTTTTTCTTTTTTGGTGTTTTTTAGAAGAAAAAGGATAATCTAGAAATTTAAGGAGTACACGCCATGTACTTTTGAGTACACACCGAGTACCCAGTTGTTGTGGGTGACCATGTACTAGTCGTGTAATGACTAAGTACATGGTCGTGTGGGGTGACTTGGATATTGCCTAAAGCGGGGTCGGTTAACGAAAGTATACGTCGTGTACTTTTAAAAGACACACCGTGTATTTTTCTTTTTAATTGTTAAGTCTGAATGGGGTCACATCTAATTGGAAGAAACGTCTTCTTCTCTACTCGTCTCATCCAGGAGCATCTGTAGCTGGTGATACTTCTTCGAGCCCCTGACTCTTCATCCGTTCTCTGAATCTACTGTCATCTATTGTATTGGAATCTCCACGGTAAGCTCTTCCTTCTTATAGAGCCTCATTTTCTGATTTATCCTCTTCACAAGATATCCCCAGTTGAACATTTTTAGAGTTTTTGTAGATATATGGTGTTCTAGGGAGATTCAAGGCCTGAGATTCACATATATCATCCGTAAAACACCGAGGTAGGTGGTTTGTGACTTTCCAAAGTTAATATTTGAGTTATATGTGCAAAAGTGCCCAATACCCTAGAAAAGGGTATGGTGTGTATAGGGATTTTAGCCATGTTGATGCCTATTATTCCTTGTGGGACTAACTAGAGGTTATTTTATTGTGAATAAGGTTATTTTCCATGCTATGGATATGTTTCCCATGTTTTTTTTGATTCTGACCGTTTGGTCTATCTTTTCCTGTTAGGCTGCTTACTTTCCATGCCTAGTGTTGTTAGGATGGAGTGATTATCTGATGTTGTGTTATGCTTGCAGATGTTTAGCTAATTAGTTCTTGAAATTTGTTATCCAAGTAGTTCGTAAGGTTTAATTTGGCGGTTGAATATCATTTTTTCATGATTGACTTACACAGGGTTGTGGGAACCTGGTTTAGTTAGACCATAGGGGGGATGGACGTTGAGGGTTTCCCTAGAGTGTATGATATTTTTTTTATGTTGTGAGACCATAGGGGGGGACGTAAGTGCTCCCTCAAAGTTTCTGTAGTTCCAAGTTACAAGACCATAGAGGGAATTGGATGTTGAGTTCTTCCTCATAGTGTCTATAGTTACCGATATGAGACTACAAGGGGAATTGACGATGAGTGCTTCCTCAGAGAGTCTTTGCTTAAGCTAAACTAGAGGGGTTAGCCTGTGAGTACTTCTCATAGGGTTTATTATGTTTGATTGGTTGAACCAAAGGGGATAGGCTATGAGTACTTCCTATAGTGTTACTTTATTTTTATTAGATGCTTACTTGATACATGAAAATGAATGCAATTTAAACCATAGGATTGTTTACTTTTGAGTACTTCCTTATTTACTGCTTCATTTTGGTTATTGCCTGCCATATATATTCACTGACTATTAGGAACAGATATTTGGGTGGTTTCCTACTAGGATTCGTCTCACACACTATTTGGGTCATTCTTTTGGGCCCAAAAAGATTATATTGTTGCATGTCTAGATAAGGGAAAGTGCCCTTCTACTTCAGGTACTTGACTGCTTTGGAGCTGGAGAGCATGGGACCAATCTGAGGCTTGCGATGCTGAGGATTTGTTTACTTATTTTTCTTGTACTTTCATTAGTACTATATTCCAGCATTATGAATTGTTTGGCTGCTTTCCTAGACATATGTATTTGGCTTCATTTATATATATGTGCTCAGTTTTTTATTACTTCTAGTCTTCCATTGTTTGTTGTTGTATGGTATTATTACTATTTACACTATTATTATCTATTTATTTCTACTGCATTACTCTACCAATGATGGAATAGTTTCCCCACTATCACACCCAAAGCCCTCGCTACAAGTCGGAAGACTCTGGCATTTGGTAAAATGTGCTTGAGGCCATGTAACAAACTGGGTACGGGGCACCTCTGGGTGGAACTCGGAACTGAGACGTTATAAAGTGGTATCAAATGGATTCTTTTCTTCTTGACTTACTATTTAGAGCCTATAGCTAGGGATAGGAAGGAATTAGTACTTGGTAATAAGTTGTGCCCGGGATTAACTAACTCATGTACAGGGAAAATCCAATTTACCTCGTATATTGTGGTTTTTCTAGTTTTGCAATTATTACGGTTGATTTGATTTCACCGTTGGGTGATTCACATGTTTTTTGTTATTGTCATTGATATTATTGAGGTTCTATTTCTATTTCAACCCGATGAGATGAGGGTATTCCATCTCATGCATCATATAGGCAGTTTCTAGAGATCACATGTCATGCATTCTTTCCATGCCATTTAGGATGCATTACTGATTGCATGTTGTTGTGATAGATGTTGTGCTAGATATTCATGATGTTGTGATAGATGTCTTGATAGAATACTTTCTATTTGATAGGGTATTGAATTGTGTAAGGTTTTGTTTTAATGAATGCCAAACTTTGGTTCTTGAGGTGTTATGGGCCCTCATGGATCGGAATTTGGTGGATCATTTCATTGTTATTCTTTGTATATGACATTTATAAGATTATAATATTTGATTCACAGGGAGTATGGTCCCTCACAGATTGGAATTTGGAACTTTAATGTTCGTTCAATGTTTTTTTGGGTTCTGGAGTAGTTTCTGAGGCTTACTGTCTGGAAAAACCCAGAATACACGACGTGTAATAATGAATACATGCCATGTATCCTTATGTTTTTTAAGAAACTGTTTTTCTTAAGTACACATTGTGTACTGTATGTACACGTCATGTAGTCTCTAACTGTGTCACTGGTTGTGTGGGAAAAGACATGGGGTTGGGAAATATTTTTTGGGACATGCCGTGTACGGGATGTACACAATGTGTTGTTGATACTATGTATCTGTCCGTGTGACTAACAACACGGGAGGATGAAAAACCAAAAAGTACAAGTCGTGTTCATATGGAACACCACATGTAGAGTTAGTCGTGTAACCGGCCGTGTGACTAACAACACGGGTCGGTTAAGTTATCCCAGTAAATTCCATGTCTGGCATAATCACGCCATGTAGTCTTGCTCTAGGAGAATCGTGTGGGCTAATTCGTGTAGAAGAACTCGGACAGGTGAAGAGGATTCAAGTACACATTGTGTCCTGGGAGAACACGCCATGTGTTTGGGGTGTTACACAACCAATGTCAGCAGAAGTACACACCCATGTAAAATCTTAAGGGAACATGTTGTGCAGGAGTTTTACATGTCGTTTATCCACCTTTTATAAATCTTGAATTCTTTATTTCTCTTGTTCTCTTCTTTCACTTCTAAGTTTCAGTCCTTGAAAATCTTGATCTAAGGTGTGTTTTTGACCTTGAAGAGTCATGCCACTGAGACGTCTTCGGATTGTATGCTAGTTACAGGGCAGTGACCAGACACCAAACATGGTAGATTGGGAACTTCCAGTAGATCCTCTTGTCATTCCCGTCTTGGAACCAGCCATTATACTGGATACAAGTTCCGATACACAGTTCTGAGAGGGCTTCATGAGGTTTATATAGACCTTATGGGGAGTACCAACCCTGCCCCATCTATGGGAGAGTTGACGTATGTCTTTTAGCAGCAGAATCCTCCTACTTTCTCAGGGGATGGAGGACCTCAAGCTTCTTATTCATGGTTAGAGTCCATGATTTCAATATTCGAGCATCTTTAGATGCCTCCATAGAGGAGGGTGAAGCTCTCTACGTACATGCTTCAGGATTATACCAAGAGATGGTGGGATGTGATCTCATAGGAAGGACGCCAGCAGGGTATGGCTTGGTATGAGTTCCAGCATGCCTTCTATGATTACTTCTACCTGGATAATTTGAGGGCTGATCAATCCAGAGAGTTCATGAGTCTGGAGCAGGGTACTCTTTCAGTTATGGGGTATTCATCACGCTTCACAAATCTGTAGTGCTTCACACCCATTCTAGGAGGTGATGAGTTATTTCTGGCGAGGAAGTTTGAGGATGGTCTCAGGCACAACATTCGATCTTAGGTGAACATCTTCAAGTTGACTTCCATCACTTCTATAGTCAACTATTCACTGATCACAGAGCACAATCTGAGGGATTCTGGAGCTGTGAGCTAGGGCGGTTCGGCATCTAGAGTTGGTACCCCTCCTACTGGCAATAGGAAGCGTCGTAGGGAGTCATCACGTGGAGATCCAAGGAAGAAGGATACTTCCTATGGTGTCTAGGTGGTGTGCTACCAGTGCGGGAAGATCGGGCATACGAGGCCACATTGCCCGAGAGAACTGGTGGAGTGCTGATCTTGCGGCAAGATGGGTCATCTTCAGTGCTTCTGTCAGTTCTTCTCACCAGCGGCTGGTGACAGAGGTTCTTTTATGACTCCTTGTTCAGGAACAGGACCACCAGTTTTTTATCAGTCTGGGAACTAGATTTTGTCCGTCCGTTCAGGATGAGGTGAAGGTTGTGTTCTTGGTATCCATTCATTGGGATTTTAGCATTAATATGGTGGATTAGCTCAAGGTGGTCGGGCTGGGTCACAGGATTGTGGTGTAGGCCTGACTTTTGCAGTGGAGCAGACCTGGAAGGAGAAAGATCCTGGACCTTCCACAGTTCAAGTTACGATCCTAGTTACCTTAGTTTTAGCTTCTACACTTTTCAATATAGGGGCTTCCCATAGTTTCATATCTGTTGCGGTTGTGGATGTTGAAATAGTGGGTGCCCTAGACCCAACTATGTAGTACTTTACATTATCGTATCATGTGTACAGTTAGATATGCATGATGATATCCTACCATTATAGTGTATAATTTTCTGCATCCACTATTATAATGGTAATGTCCAAAGGTTAATTGTCATGTCGAGAGTTTATAGAAGATACCATGCTATAATGAGAACCTTGAGATACAATGACATTGATCTTAAATATATGTTCAATAGTATAGATACATCTTACTGACTGGACACAGTAGATATCTTACTATCAGGTGCTAGGGGATCATAAGCATTGAGACTTATTCTCATAAAGTTCGCACTTGGTGATCTCTAGTAGTGAGATCATGAGGAAATACCCATCAATAGGAACACAACATGTTTTGGGTGTCATTGGTTGTTCTTATCTATGGACATGTGTATTGGTCTCCTGACTTGAGACCATTACCAATGTATATCATTTAATTACGTACTTTGATGCAAGTCGAAAACCATGGCAGTAATGTCGTGGCGAGGTAGTTTATGTTGGGTGCGTCGTTGGTGGTATGACGTTGGTTGAATGGTCAAGAAATGATTTGTCGCTTCCAAGTTAAGGAAGTTGTATATCTCAAGCCCGGTTGATCAGGATGGTGTCTCCTTCATAAGTCTTTGGCCAAAGCAGTAGAAAGGAAAATCCATCTGGATAGATCAACAAATAATAAAGAAAGATAAGGATAATGACACAAGAGTGCGTCCTACTTTATGAGATATCAAATGACAAAGAGACTATAGTACACAGTCAGTGTTCGTAGGTTAGTAGTCGTTACAATGACTATCCTTATCTCTTTAGGGGCCATGACGGGTTGCTAGACCCCACTCTTGGTCTGTGAATTTTATTCACTACTATTGAGATAAGGGCCTAGAGGGTCACACACAATAGTGTATTCAAGAATCCTCCCTATTCAGTTGAATAGGTATATGGACATAGTGGGCGCCGCCACGGGGTACGAGCGTTGTCCATGTTGTCGATCACCAAAATAATTAAATAAATACATTAATATTCAAGTTACGAATATTTGGGATTGAATTTATTTAATGTATTTATGAGTTTAGTAAATATGAGAAAATATTAATCGAAGGAATATTATTTTAATATTCCAAGGGTCGTTTAATATTAAGCGGGACAGCGAGTCTAGTTAAATGGCTCAGATTTTATCACGTAATATATTATATATATATTACAAGTATGTGATAAAATAAATAAATAATATTGACGCAGTTTTAAGTCATCATAGTTATTTATTTAGTGTACGTGGAATTAACGGGGGGTCGGGGAACCCAACCAGGTAATTTCTACAATCCACTATAAATAGAAAAGAGGGGCTCAAGCGCAACAACTATTCATGCCATTTTGGCCAGAGCTCCTCTCTCCTCCTGCTCTCTAGAGAGATAAGCAGTTGATCCATGCTTGGATCGAGTTTCTCCTCACGCATCGCAAGATCGACAATACGGTGATCGTCGGGACGTCGAAGATATCGTTGAATAGCCGCGCTAGCACCCGGAGTTCGACGGTCAGGGTTCCCGCGGATTTTTGAGGTGCGTGTGGATGATCTAGAGGGATCTTGCTATGGATCCTTCGTGGAATGATCATCATCGATAAGTTGTGGTCGACAACGACTTCGGATATGCAATGGGTATTTTTTCCGTTATTCTGTGCTCTTAATAATTTACGCGAGATCCTCGGGCCGCTTCGGGGCTCGGATCGTCGGCGACGACAAGTTTCGTCATCCTGCCGACGAAAATTTTAAAAAAACCCGGCCCACCGGCTTCCGCTGTGGGCTCTGAAAACCTCATAGTGGTATCAGAGCAATCTTGTAGATTTTCTGAGTCAAATAAAATTAATTTGCATAAAATTAAGTATAAGGTTTAAAAATGGTCAAAACGGATCGAACCACGTTTCAATCCGATTTCGAATGACCAAGATATGGTCATTTGAAATTTCTGGAATGGATTGTGTTCGTATTTTTAATCGGGTTTTAAATTTTGTTGATTATTTTCGTTTATCGGAAATAATTCAAGTTTTAAGAAATTATAATTATTATAATTATCATTATTATCATTATAATTATCATAATTATAATTATATATATAATATTATTATTATTATTAATTATTATTATTATATGATTACAATAATAATAAATTAATATTTTATTATAATAATTTATGTATTATTATAATTAAAGGCTAATATATAGCTTTTTGAAAAAATTTAAAGGAGGACTTGACTTCTTTTTTTATAAAAAAAATGAAGGGACAAAGACTTAAAAATGAGTCTTTATTTAATAAAAAAATGAAATGGGGAAAGTGGGAGCCGCTGGTCAAGCAACCAAGAAGCAAAAAAAGCAAAAAAAAAAGGGGAAATGGGAATTCCTCCCCGTGTGGAGGATTACACAAAAAAACGCAGGGGTCTAGCAGACCCCTGTCTCCGGCACGGCGCACTGCAGTGTTGTACCCCCTCTCCCACTCGGGCTGAACAAGGAAGGCGCAGAGGCGCCTCACCTCCACGCCGGCCGCCCCGCTCCTCTGCTCGGCTGCAGCACCAAGACGGCGCCCCACCGTCGGAGCCTCCCATCCGAGTTGCTGCCTCAACGAGCGGCCACCCACCTGTCCGTTCCTCAGGTCAGCGCCGCCGCTCGCCCAAAACCAGGCGCGCACCAGTCCGGCCTCCTCGCGTGCACAGCGGCCGCCCGCCCTTCTTCCTTCCTCAGGACAAACCAGGGCTACTCCTCCATGTGCGCAGTGACATGGCACGGGCAGCTCCGGCTAGACCTTTGGCCTTCGCCACACCAGCTTCTGCACAGTAAGCCACCCTCCCCATCCCGCTCGGGCAGAACCAGGCATGGCACATGCAGCGCTGCACAGCAGCTCCTCCGACGCGACGCACAGCTGCAGGTGCCGCCTTCGCCAGACCCCGTCGCCTGCCCGGACCCCGTTGCCTCCCGCTCTCCCTGCAGACTACCCCGCCGCCCACCTCCTATACCGAGGGCCACCGCTCGGCCTGCTCCCACCAGTCGCGCTCTCGTTGGACCCTCCCTGGACCCGCGCACGAACCCGCCTAGCGCAAGCACAGGCAGCACAGCCGCGACCGACCGCCCGCCTCGGCTCTTCTCCGGGAGCACCCTGGCCCAGGTTACCCGGCTGCCGCCTGGTCCTCCTAACGGGCAGGTAACCCCTAACTCGGGTTAAGTTAAATCAGTTAATATAATCAATTAATTTAATTAAATTAAATTAATTAATATATTAATTGTGGTGAAAATAAATTTTAATACCCGAGGTTAAAATTAATTTAATTTTTGTAATTAAATCAATTAATTAATTGATTTGATTTTAAGTATTAAAATTAAATTAATTACATGACCGATAATTAATTAAATTATTTGAATTTATTGATTCGTTTAATTAAATTAAATTAAATAACCCTCGTACTTATTTATGCATTTTATTTTTATCACGCAATATTTTATACCCGACAACTGGTCTTGAGCATTGGCCCCATATGTCTGTTTTTAAATTATTTATTTAATTATTTATTTAATTTACTGTGTGCGATGTGTGTAAATTAATTATATGACGGTCTGCGCATCGTCTTAGTTTTTAGGTTAAAATGTATAAGGATCTGCATGTCCATTTCATTGATGTACATTTATACTCGAGTTCCCCTCGCCTGTGCGCGAGTATCTTTGTACTTCGGACGAAGACGGCGAGCGACGTGGACCCCGCCAATATGAGGCGATGTATGACAGTGCAAGACGACACGTGGATTCCACCAAGACCAGGCGGTACTCCAAGACATGACGTCAACCCGCCAAGACATGGCGATACTGCAGAACACCAGCAAACATACAAGACAAGGGGAAAGCTGCATTTTGAGTCAAGCTTCGACTCAGATACGATGCCCTTAGGTCGTTTAGATGCTCAAGACCAGTCGGGTAATAGTTTTCCTTTATGAATTTATTTATTATTTTATGCATTTTATAACAGCGGGAAAAATACTTAAAATAATAGATAATAAAATTCATAAAGAAGTGGCGTATGTTTTTCTATTAAAGTTCAGTTGTGAGCGCGACAACATAGATGAACAAGTTTAATAGAAATGGATCACATTCGTCGAGAGAAAACCAATAAAACCATCAAAGAAAATATTAAGTCACAAACAGCCTTCCATCATTCAAGTTTGAACAAAAACGGGTGTTTGAGGTGTCGGTTCATGTCTCAGCTGAGGGTGCCTCTTACTACCAGGGAGTTCTTATTCGTGTGGTGGGTTGACTTAACTAAAATTGAAGCAATGGAATAGCTTAGGGGCAAGCGTTGAGTAAATCGGTAAATGATTTTTGAAGCTAGGACTTCACTCAACAGATCAAGGAACCGTGAGTTAATGTGGTTGGCCAGCCAAAATCCTACCTTGGACCCTCCGAGTAGTGTCATAGCCATAGCTTGTAGACTATGAGGGAGGTTTAGGGATCCTTTCCACTAGAATACTCAAGAGTATTTTGATTCTAGTACAGAGGGTTCCTAGAATTCGAAAAATTAGTGGGATACATTTAATGATTAAATAATCAGTAATGTCACATTAGGTAATCACATAAAAGTACAATCTTCTAAAGTATATTTGTAGATAATGGAAAGAAATACCACAATAAAACTGTGATAAATATTAGACGAAGTTAATGTCTAAACTAAGCAGGAATTTCCTAAATGTAGTATAGGTGTTTGCGTACATTACCACTATAATGGAAATTCAAGGTGCTTGTGTCCCAACCTGTTAAGCCACCTCAGGAAGTGAGGGTGTAAAATTGCTTTTAGGAGACTCATGAATAAAGCATATGATGGTTTTGTCATAATGCTATCATCAAATTCTGATGTTAGTTGTGGTCTCTACATCAAGACTTGGATGATGATCACATGAAGTCTCATCTCCAAGATCCTTTCAAGGAGAAGATTTGAATGTGATGGTCGCACTCGGTTGTGTAAAGTGAAAGATAGTTCACAATCTTTCATACCATCCCATTTATTATAACTTTTACACTAAGGATAAAAACAAATGGTATGGAGTAAGCGCTTCATTAGTTTTTGGTTAGATTTTACAAGTAATAAGAATATTGGATACAACACTATCTTTTATTCTTATGGCGAATAAATTGAATGACAAAGGGAAAATGCCTATGGAAAGTTACGCCAAAGGAACCTTCGTCATAACCTTCAAATAAAATTGGTTGGTTATTTAACAGGAGGTTATTTGCATCACATATTTAAATAAATTCATGGAAGTTTAAAAACTGAAATACAAGAATCAAGTACTCGCTTCTCATTCATTTTATATTCATCAAATAAAAGTATTTTTTTCTCTCATACTTCTTGGGTATTAAAATAAAATATGATTTTCACATATATGTATTGAAATATAATAACCAAGTAAGTAGAGAAACATTACTAGAAGTAAATTTTCTTCTCCAAGTAGCTGAGAAAGGGTGATTCCTAAGTCAGCAGTGAGAAACACATAACTTCTAATTTCCAAGTGATTGATTCAAATTGAAAAAGTTGTGGAGTATAACCAAAAACATTTATCTCATGTTCCCATTTGGACATGATGAGACATTATTCCATATTTTGGAATGAATGTTGTTTCTGGTAACATACTCAACAAAAAGTTCACTACTACTTGAATCAATGGCAATACATAATGAATATAAAATGTAAGACCTACCCAGTTGTGGCAATGTGATTCTTTTTCAAGTAAAACTAAAAGTGAACGTAAACTATATACCCAGTATGGTATTTAGGCTTGGCATAGCTAAACACCTATGGTATTATTGACACCCTTAGTTTAGACAAAGAAACCTTTAGAAATAAAGGTATGCCACAAAGATTTCTGAGGTTAGTTCAATAAGACAGTGTGAACTGTTCCAAAGAAAGAAAGAGGTAAAGATACTTCATAAGTTTCCTTTAAGTCATTAAGTAATAGTGAAGTATAAGTTTGGTCAGAAGATATGAGTTGCTTTGGATCGGTAGGCCGAAGAATATCTTGACCAAGCAATCATCGATCATGATAATGTAGCGTGGAGTAATTCATAAATTCATGTTACCTTATCTGCATCACCGTATTGATGTTCATAAGGAGGATCGATGATGAGTCTTACATATTAACATTGATCAACAAAATGTAGTGTGGAGAAATTCCTAAACGCACATTTTATACATCAAAGTTATGATATAAGTTGTATCAATGTTACAACCTACAGAAACTTCCATTATATTTCATGATGTGCTTCTCAAATAATGGCTTAAACCCAAAACCAATATGCCAACTAAAATAAAAAATGGATATCATACTATTCATAGTATAATGGAAAACCCATTATGTTATAAGACGTGTTTAGATGCAAAGAGTTTGTTAGGATTTAAACAAACATGCATCAAGTTAAACACGTTGTGTATCTAAAGTAATTATCCAAACAGTTTCTTAAGATATTACCTAAATCCCTAAGATAGAAAATATATAGTCAAGTACTAGACTACATTTCTATACAAGGGTGCATATATCTATTAGAAATAGTGGGAGTTGAATTTACTTCGACTTAGTCAATGCTCGAGATGCACAAATGGTTGGAATAAGGAACAAGTTCCACAAGTACATGTGGAATTGGCATGTTCCAGAGTCACATACTATGTAGGAAGAATGAAACCATTGTGATGGTTTTATATTCACCGTGGTTGGTGATATATTATTCATTAAGAATAATAAATCCTACAAGTAAGTAGTATAAGGCAACGAGCTAAGATTGACAAGATCAACTAAAATTCAATAATGGATTCCATGTATGAAATTGCAAAGGGTCTTATAAATTGAATATTGCGGTGGGTATTCAAATAAAATGATACATGGATGGTACAAGTATGGTACCAATAATTCTCTATTGGTTATACTAAGTCGGTACGCCTAAATCTATTAGAATTTTATTTGTCATAGATGAACTTCTATGATCTTTTTATTGGTCATTCGATGTCAATATCATCTTGTTGGAGTTGGTGGTCTAGAACCAACTACTTTGTACTTTATTCATTAAATAAAAGCCTTATCACATCTTGATTGTTCTTCTGCGTGACATGTCATGTGATAATGTCCTAAGGACAGCTATTGCATTAAAGGGTCGTAGCGAATCCCTGCTATGA
Organism: Viscum album; assembly: GCA_963277665.1. NCBI lineage: Eukaryota > Viridiplantae > Streptophyta > Magnoliopsida > Santalales > Viscaceae > Viscum > Viscum album. The sequence continues at coordinate 1,976,183,954 of OY728131.1, forward strand.
TGAGAACCCGAAAGTGTCATAACACTGTTCTTGAATGTATGTTCTATGGCCGGATGATATTATTTGAGGGACACAAATAATACAGGTCATTAGGGGTGAGGACTCATAAAACTTTGAGGCACCTTCTCATGGTGTGCGCCCTTGGTAATATCCAGGAGGATATTATGAGAAGGAGACCCTCCAGTAGGAAATCCACATTTCATAGTGTCATTGGATGTTCCTATCTACGGACGTGTGTATTGATCCTTAGACTTTAAGATTATTATTAATGGGTATTACAACTCGCGCACTTAGATGTATTGACGAAAACTGTGACGATACACTGTTCGCAGCGAGGTAGGATACGTTGGGTGTGTCACGAGTAATACCGCATTAATAGATAATGCGAGAAAGGATTTGTCCCTTCCGTTCCATAATGGAAGTAGATATCTTAGGCCCTTTGATAGAATTGATATAGCCTAAATAAATCCATGGCCATGGTAAGGTATGGGCAAGTTCAATTCCGGGAAGTCAAAGAAAGAATAATCAATCACATGGGTTGATGGCACTAGCATGCAACCCTCTTGATTGGAGATATCGAGACAAAGGGATTATATTACATGGTAAGCGTTCGTAGGAGGTGACACGTCATTGCGGCGTTAACTTCTTTCTCTATGGGTGCCTTGGCGTGTTGCTAGACGCTAACCTTGGACTTTAGGCAGGCTCAGCCTAATGCCACTAAGAAAGAGGTCTAGAGGGTCACACACTAAGTGTGTCCATGTATCTCAGTTAAATATTAATTTAACAAGTTAAATAAATATTATTCCCGACTATGGTTTAATAATTATTTAAGGATGTCTGATCGCATTTATTTTGACACTAGTTATTCGAGAGAATATACTGTGGATAAAATAATATATTTATTAGCGAGTAATGTAGTTACATTTATTTAGGAAATAAATAGTCATTACTCAAGGTCTAATAAATGTAGTGGAGAAAAATGGAAAATAAAAGTACACGTCGTGTATATTAAATATACACACTGTGTAGTTTTATGGAAAACAAGTACACGTCGTGTATTAATTATTACACGCCGTGTAGTTTTTCCAATTGGGATTTTGAGGATTTAATATTGTTTTATTAAATGATATTTATTATAATCAGCGTGGGCGCATGTCAAGGAATTAATAATTCGACATGGGGGTTTTCAATAAGAGTTAATGAAATAAATAAAATGTGTAACGCGTTTATTTATTGTCATAACTCTATTAACCTCAAACCTGATTATAAATATCCTCGCAACCCCAACATTTTTTGTGATCCATTGTTGTGCACAACGGATTTGGAAATACTCTCAAGCCAAGAGAGAATTCCCTTTTCACCAAGAACGCCCTCAAGTTACGAGAGAAAGATCCTCCACCGGATCAAGGCGGTCGAAGGCGGACATCACAAGCGAAGGTTCTTCCGCGCTAGCACCCGGAGATCTCTTCGGCGATGTCCGGAGATACGTGACACACGTGTGGATCACCGCTAGAGGAATCCTACACTTGGATTCTATGACGCAACGACGGATCACCGAATCGTGACCGGACACATCAACGAAGAAAGAATTCCAACGAGGTAATTCTTATGCATTAATTAAATTAATTATAAGCAACATATGATGATCCTCCTAAAGGGTTCCGGGACTCATCTTTTCTTTTCGTTCTTCGTTCTATTCCGAAGATTCGGCGTTTTATATCGTGACGGATCTCGGATTGAACATTGTTTAAACGAAAAATTAAGTTGTCCAAACCCACCAACACGCTTCCGCTGCGCCCGGAACCTACAAGTGGTATCAGAGGGGGTCATATCGTTGGTTATAATTATTTAGTTTTTTGTTGGTGATTTACGCATTTAATAATTTAGTTATTTCAATTCATGTTTAATCGTTCTGGAAATCTGAATATCGAGATCTGTTCCTCCTCTCTCATTTCTCGTTCACCTCACAGAAACGGATTTTTCTTTTAATTTTGATTAAAATAAAATAGAGGAACTCATCCAGAGGAGCCAAATGTTTCTGGCCGTATAACACCAGAATACACGGTGTGTATTCGGAAGTACAAACCGTGTAGTCTAGGTTCAATGCATTGACTGATCCGCCAAATCAGGCCGTGTATTGGATTCTTTCTAAGAATTTAAGACACCGTGTGTTGACCAGAAACAGGTGGCACACAGTTTCTGGAATACATGTCGTGTGGTCCAATGAACATGGCGTGTAGTCCCTTTGGGTTAGGGTTGGGTCGTGTACTCCGTACATAGCCTGCCCAGCTGGAAACCGTGTAACGCGGAAACTACACGGCGTGTGACCCACTGTACACGCAGTGTACTCCGAAAATTTCCAAAGTACATTAACACTCCCTATCCCCGGGCGTGTACTTCGGATGGACGGTGAAGAAAAAGTACACGCCGTGTAGTCGGAACTACACGCCGTGTACTCACCCAAATTACGCAGATTTATTAAAATTTATTATTATATTATACAAACCCTTGAGACGTGTACCATGGTGCAGGCGTAAAGCTGAGGCACAACACGTGATAGGTGTTTTATATATATGTGTTTAATTTAACATCTGCGTAATAAATGGGAATTCTCCGGGTTGCCTCCAAGGTACAAGTTGTGTACAAGGATAATTTTAAATGAATTTATTTGTTTAAAATTATGATTGATGAGAATATCAAGGAAATTCAGAAAAGGGATTTAAGATAAAAGGATTGATTAATTAAAGATAATTAATTGATTTGAGCATGATTTATCTTAAACAAGAACGATTAAAGAATTGAATGCTAGTTTTATTTATGCGTAAATATTGTTGCATGTATGGATGATCATAAGCTAGACCGAGACCTTTGTATGTGAATGGTTTCTTTTAATTTATTTATTTAAATTAAATTTGTTGGTCTGCGATCCATCTCCTCATTAATATGTAGGGCCTGCGCGCCCAAGGATTCTTTTATGTAAAAACCCCTTTTTTCCCTCACCTACGTGTGAGATAAATGCATATGTAATTGATGGAGCTCCCAAGCTAGTGGAGGCGGCTCAAGTCAGGATCCAAGATGAAACCAATCCAAGGAGATACAAAGGTGGACAGGTGGAAAGCTGTAAACACGAACCCGAAAGGTTCAAGGTGTTTCTCCCCTAGGTCTTGGGTTAGTTTATCAACCGCTAGATAAACTAACCAATAGAAAAGCTCATGATCATACCATTTATTTTATTTATTTCAGTTTCATGGTTTATTTATTGTGGGTGTGTTGTCACGATCACACAATTAATTAAACGAGCATGCAAGATGGAACTAAAATAAAATTGGATTATACGTAAATATTATCTTAGACATGGTTAATCACTTAAGTATATCCCACTTAATATTAACAAGAATGTAATCAAAGATAATAAAATGGAAATTTATGTATAAGGATAAAATCCCTCAAAATAAATATTAAGTCGGCATAGCCTTCCATAATCTTGGTTAGAATCGAACCATAGTTCAAAGTGCTTGACCAACCCTAGTTGGGGTGCTTTCAATTATCGGGGAATTCTAATTCAAGGTTTTGGGTTAACTTGACTTGGTTCGCATCAAGGGTTGACTGCCACAGTAGGACTTGGTGTGACCAAGAGGAAAAGGTTGAGGAAATCCAAAAAGGATTTCAGGATTGGGGAGTCCACTCAGCGGATCAAGGAACTGCGAGTTAATGCAGTTGGCATTTGGAATGCCTACCTAAAACCCTTCAAGTTTCTTGACCAACCCTAGTTGGGGTAATGCGAAGGGAAATATGGATCCTTGCCACTAGAATATTCACGCAATAGAATATTCCGAAGTCAATGGTGAGGGCTATTGGATTTCGATAAAATAGTGGGAGACTAATAAGTATTAATTTATTTATTTGTCTCAATTTTTATAATAAAGTACTAAACCTTTTCTCATCTTAAATTGTAGAAATGGCAAGAAAATGACTTCAAACATATCATTGCGCACCATACTTGAAAAAGAAATCCTTCTCACCAGCACCAATTTCCAAGAGTGGCAGAGGCGTTTACGCGTCGTCCTTCACCACGAAAGGAAATTATATGTGCTGGAAGTGCCTATTCCAGTTGCGCCTGGGAAAGAGGCTAGTGATGAGGAATTATCTCTCTACATGAAACACATGGATGATGCCACAGATGTCCAGTGTTTCATGCTATCGGCCATGTCTAATGATCTCTTGAAGCAACATGAAAACATGGATGCATATAGCATGATGTCTCACCTTAAAGATCTCTACCAAGAGAAGGGGAGACAGGAGAGGTATGAGATCTCCAATGCTTTGTTTACCACGAAGCTTGGAGAGTCTGCGCCAGCTGGTCCTCATGTGGTCAAGATTATTGGCTACATTGAACGCTTGGACATCTTAGGGATTAAATTCCCAGATGAGTTGTGTACAGATCTCATCCTATCATCATTTCCCAAGACCTTCTCTAGCTTCATTGTCAACTATAACATGAGCGGCAATGAGAAGAGTCTATCGGAGCTTCTGACCTTGATTCGCCAGGTAGATAAGGACATGGGGCGTGACAAACCCGCGGTCCTTATGGTGAACAAGAAAAGGAAGGACAAGGCAAAGGGTCCAAAGACTTATAAACGGTCTGAAGTCCCCGAGCATCGTCCCTCCAAGAAGGGGAAGATCCAGAGGCAGGGAAAGGAACGGGAAGCAGTGTGTTTTTCATGTGGAAAGCAGGGCCACTGGAAGAGGAACTGCACCCAGAAGCGTGGGGACGTTAAAGGTGTGTTCATTATCGAGTGCAATCTTTCTATTTCTACACATTGGGTATTAGATACAGCTTGTGGGGCTCACATCTGTATTCAAATGCAGGAACCAAGTAGATTTAGAAAGATCGTCAGAGGAGAGGTGGATCTTCGAGATGCCAATGGCGCAAGGCTAGCTGCGTTGGCTATTGGCGACTATCACCTCTCATTGCCAACTGGCATGATTTTGGTTTTACAAAACTGTTATTTTGTGCCTAGTGTTACCAAGAACATAATTTTTGTATCTTGTTTGGATATGGATGGATTTATTTTCAAGTTTGGAAATAAGGGTTGTCTCTTTTATAAGAACAACGTATGTTATGGTATGGCACATTTGAATAATGGTTTGTATGTATTAAATTATGAAAACCAAGTGTTGGCAATCGATAACGAAACAAACTCACATGACTCATACATCACCCAGTTATGGCATCACCGCCTTGGTCATGTGAATGAGAAGCGCTTGACAAAGCTCTGCCAAGATGGCTATTTAGACTCTACTGAGATAAAACCACTTGATAGATGTCACGCTTGTTTACAAAGAAAAATGACCAAGCCGCCTTTTGGTGGACAAGGTGAAAGGGCCACAGAGCTTCTAGGATTGGTACACACAGATGTGTGTGGACCATTTCCAGTAGAAGCTAGAGGTGGATATTCTTACTTTATTACTTTTACTGATGATTTGAGTAGATATGGCTATGTCTACTTAATGAGGTGTAAGTCAGAGTCCTTAGAGAAATTTAAGGAATTCAAGAATGAAGTAGAGAATCAACTTGGTAAGAAGATAAAGAAGCTTCGATCGGATCGAGGTGGAGAATATCTGAACCAAGAGTTCATCGATCTTCTACGGGAGTCTGGGATTCTATCTCAGCTCACTCCTCCTTATACACCACAGTGGAATGGTGTTAGTGAAAGGAGGAACCGCACCTTGTTGAACATGGTGAGGTCGATGATGAGTCATGCGGATCTTCCATTATCCTTTTAGGGATATGCATTACAAATTGCATCATACACATTAAACCGAGTACCAACTAAGGCGGCAAATGGAATTCCATCCGAGTTATGGAATGGAAGGAAACCCACTTTGTCGCACACACGTGTATGGGGATACGAGGTGTTTGTTAAGGCCTTCTCATGCAACAAACTAGCACCACGGGGCACGAAGTGTATCTTTATAGGATATCCCAAGGAAACAAAAGGATATTACCTATATAACCCCCAAGACAAGAAAGTGACTGTCGCCAGACAAGCCGTCTTTCTTGATAGGGAGCACATCCTCAAGAAGGATAGTGGGAGAAAGATTGACTTAGACAAAGTTGATGCTCAAGATACACAGGAGTTGGTATAGGAACAAGTTCCACAGGTCCCCATGGAAGAGGTTCCAGAAACACAAGTACTGCGTAGGAGCTCAAGAGAGGTAAGGGAACCAGAGAGATTTGGTTTCCTAGTCACTGAGGATGGTGAATCATTATTGTTGGACAATGATGAACCTCTCTCCTACAAGGAAGCAGCAGAAAGCTCAGAAGCTGCAAGATGGCTATAAGCTATGAATTCTGAGATGGATTCCATGTATCAGAACCAAGTTTGGGTTCTGGTCGATGAGTCAGTTGATGTAAATCCTGTTGGATGCAAATGGGTATTCAAAAGAAAGCTGGACATGGAAGGTCAAGTTAGCACCTATAAAGCAAGGCTAGTGGCTAAAGGATTCAGACAGCGTCCGGAATTGACTATGATGAAACCTTCTCACCAGTTGCCATGTTTAAATCCATAAGAATCATACTTGCCATAGCAGCTTACCATGACTACGAGATTTGGCAGATGGATGTCAAAACAGCATTCCTTAATGGGAACCTTCAGGAAGATGTCTATATGACACAACCAGAAGGGTTTGTGACACCAGGTAAATCCAAACGGGTTTGCAAGTTGCAGAAATCCATTTATGGATTAAAGCAAGCACCCAGGTAATGGAACATTCGATTTGATGAAGCCATAAAGGAATTTGGTTTCATTAAGAACGAATGTGAGCCATGTGTTTATAAGCGGTTTAATGGGAATGCGATCGTCATCCTAGTGGTATATGTTGATGACATATTGCTTATTGGAAATGACGTACCGGCCTTACAGTCAGTTAAGGACTGGTTGAACAAGTGTTTCTCCATGAAGGACTTAGGAGAAGCAGCCTACATTCTAGGGATCAAGATCATTCGTGATAGATCTAAGAGGCTGCTTGGACTAAGTCAGGGTACATACATTAACCAGATACTAAAGAGATTTAGTATGGAAAAATCCAAGAGGGGATTGGTTCCAGTGTCACATGGCTTACATCTTTCTAAGAAAATGTGTCCCCAGGCACAACAGGAGAAAGATAGGATGAGAAAGATCTCATACACTTCGGATATAGGATCCATCATGTATGCCATGTTATGTACCAGGATTGATGTTGCCTATGCACTGAGCATGGTAGGCAGATATCAAGCAGATCCAGGAGAACAGCATTGGACTGCTGTTAAGACTATCCTTAAGTATTTGAGAAGAACTAAGGATATGTTCCTGGTGTATGGAGGAGACGGGGAGCTTTTCATCAGAGGGTATGCTGATGCTGGTTTTCAAACAGATCAGAATGATCTGAAGTCACAATCTGGATATGTTTTCTGTCTCAATGGAGGAGCTGTGAGCTGGAAGAGTTCAAAGCAGCCAGTTGTCGCCGATTCTACAGCGGAGTCTGAGTATATAGCGGCTTCTGATTCAGCCAAAGAAGCCGTTTGGATTCAGAACTTTGTCCAGGAGCTTGATGTGGTGCCTAGCAGTAAAGATCCCATTACATTGTATTGTGATAATACTACAACGGTGGCTCTTGCAAAAGAACCAAGGTCACATCAACGGAAAAAGCACATACTCCGGAAGTATCACCTCTTGAGGGATTTCTATCAAAGGGGTGAAGTTGCAGTGAGCAGAGTGTCTATGGAAGAGAACGTGGCGGACCCCATGACTAAAGGCCTATCTCAGCAGAAGCATGAATATCATGTGAGAGATAGCGGGTTAAAGGTTGTTAGAAGTTGTCTCTAGTCCAAGTGGGAGTCTGTTGGATTTGGTGGTCTAGAACCAACTACTTTGTACTTTATTCATTAAATAAAAGCCTTATCACATCTTGATTGTTCTTCTGCGTGAAATTTCATGTGATAATGTCCTAAGGACAGCTGTTGCGTTAAAGGGTCATAGCGGATCCCTGCTATGATGAGAACCCGAAAGTGCCATAACACTGTTCTTGAATGTATGTTCTATGGCCGGATGATATTATTTGAGGGACACAAATAATACAGGTCATTAAGGGTGAGGACTCATAAAACTTTGAGGCACCTTCTCATGGTATGTGCCCTTGGTAATATCCAGGAGGATATTATGAGAACGAGACCCTCTAGTAGGAAATCCACATTTCATAGTGTCATTGGATGTTCCAATCTACGGACGTGTGTATTGATCCTTAGACTTTAAGATTATTATTAATGGGTATTACAACTCGCGCACTTAGATGTATTGACGAAAACTGTGACGACACACTGTTCGCAGCGAGGTAGGATACGTTGGGTGCATCACGAGTAATACCGCATTAATAGATAATGCGAGAAAGGATTTGTCCCTTCTGTTCCATAACGGAAGTAGATATCTCATGCCCTTTGATGGAATTGATATAGCCTAAATAAATCCATTGCCATGGTAAGGTATGGGCAAGTTCAATTCCGGGAAGTCAAAGAAAGAATAATCAAGAACATGGGTTAATGGCACTAGCATGCAACCCACTTGATTGGAGATATCGAGACAAAGGGATTATATTACACGGTAAGCGTTCGTAGGAGGTGACACGTCATTGCGGCGTTAACTTCTTTCTCTATGGGTGCCTTGGCGTGTTGCTAGACGTTAACCTTGGACTTTAGGCAGGCTCAGCCTAATGCCACTGAGAAAGAGTCCTAGAGGGTCACACACTAAGTGTGTCCATGTATCTCAGTTAAATATTAATTTAACAAGTTAAATAAATATTATTCCCGACTATGGTTTAGTAATTATTTAAGGATGTCTGATCGCATTTATTTTGACACTAGTTATTCGAGAGAATATACTGTGGATAAAATAATATATTTATTAGCGAGTAATGCAGTTACATTTATTTAAGAAATAAATAGTCATTACTCAAGGTCTAATAAATGTGGTGGAGAAAAATGGAAAATAAAAGTACACGTCGTGTATATTAAATATACACGCTGTGTAGTTTTATGGAAAACAAGTACACACCGTGTATTAATTATTACACACCGTGTAGTTTTTCCAATTGGGATTTTGAGGATTTAATATTGTTTTATTAAATGATATTTATTATAATCAGTGTGGGCGCATGTCAAGGAATTAATAATTCGACATAGGGGTTTTCAATAAGAGTTAATTAAATAAATAAAACGCGTAACGCGTTTATTTATTGTCATAACTCTATTAACCTCAAACCTGATTATAAATATCCTCGCAACCCCAACATTTTTTGTGAGCCATTGTTGTGCACAACGGATTTGGAAATACTCTCAAGCCAAGAGAGAATTCCCTTTCCACCAAGAACGCCCTCAAGTTACGAGAGAAAGATCCTCCACCGGATCAAGGCGGTCAAAGGCGGACATCGCAAGCGAAGGTTCTTCCGTGCTAGCACCCGGAGATCTCTTCGGCGACGTCCGGAGATACGTGACACACGTGTGGATCACCGCTAGAGGAATCCTACACTTGGATTCTACAACGCAACGACGGATCACCAAATCGTGACCGGACACATCAACGAAGAAAGAATTCCAACGAGGTAATTCTTATGCATTAATTAAATTAATTATAATCAACATATGATGATCCTCCTCAAGGGTTCCGGGACTCATCTTTTCTTTTCGTTCTTCGTTCTATTCTGAAGATTCGGCGTTTTATATCGTGACGGATCTCGGATTGAACATTGTTTAAACGAAAAATTAAGTTGGGCAAACCCACCAACGCGCTTCCGCTGCGCCTGGAACCTACACATCTTTCGTGGAAGGTGTCTATACGACGCAACCAGAAAGAGATGATGACATCAAATGATGCCAATAAGGGTTAATAGTTACTAAAATCCAATTCTGGATTAAAGTAAGCAACAAGATCTTAGAACATTCATTATAAATGAATATTTTCCTTGTGTCTACCAAAGGTTAGTGGGAGCGCCAATGTTTTCCAAGTGAAATATGTTCAGCAACATATGGAAAACAGATTTTGATCTTACAGTTAGATAAGATCAGGTTAAAAGCAGTTCTCCAATGATTGACTTAAAGTAGAAACCTGGGTTCTAGGGAACCAGATCTACTGAGGTAGATCCAAATATTGATTGGTTCTAGTCAATCATACATATAGTTACATTGTATTGAAAAATACAAGTTGGAACAATTCAAGTTCAGAATTGTTGCCTATGTCACATGGATTAATCTCTTTAAGTTAACATGTTCAGAACATAGGAAGATATTAATGTGGTGAGTTGAATCCATACACTTAAGTGATGGATCAATCACACATGCTATGATATATACAAAAAATTGATATTGCCAGCATATACTTTATAGTTGGTAGATATCAATTATTTCCAGGAGCACTGCAAGTGATGCAGTCAAAATTATCATCTTGTACTTCGGTAAGTACAAATGATATGTACCTGGAATATGGAGAGGAAGTTATACTAGTTATGGTTGGACACATACTAGTATTCCTCAGATAAATTTGATCTAGTATCGTAGTTAAGAAAAGGAGATGAGCGAGTCAAGCTCATAAAAGCTAGTGGTAGTCATACCTACAAATACCGAGTACATTGCAGCCTCTAAGGCAGCTAAGAACCAGTTATAAATTACAACAATTTGTTCTAATTATTGGATTCTCACCTAGTGAGAAAAGTATCATCATAATGAGAATTATGATATTATTACTAGCCAAGTTGTCAAGTTATGATAATGAACAAAGTGATATACTCGGGGATACCCTATCTTGAGAAGTTCTACTCAAGCATATGAGGTTGCATATAGCAGATATGCCATGCGGAGAAAATGTGGCAGGCCTAGCAGTTAAATCCATTACTCAGCAGAAGCATGGTATTTATCATGTGAGTAGCTAACAAGTTTAGTTAGCAAGTTGGTTCTAGTGCAAGTGGGGGTGTTGAAATAGTGGGTGCCCTAGACCCAACTATGTAGTACTTTTCATTACCGTATCATGTGTAAAGTTAGATATGCATGATGATATCTTACCATTATAGTGCAGACTTTTCTGCATCCACTATAATAATGGTAATTTCCAAAGGTTAATTACTGTGTCTAGAGGTTATAGCAGATCCCAGGCTATAATGAGAACCTCGAGATACAATGACATTGATCTTAAATATATGTTCTATAGTCTAGATACATCTTATTGACTGGACATAGTAGATGTCTGACTACCAGGTGCTGGGGGATCATAAGCATTAAGACCTCTTCTCATAAAGTTTGCACTTGGTGATCTCTAGCAGTGAGATCATGAGTACAGACCCATCAATAGGAACACCACGTGTTTTGGGTGTAATTGGTTGTTCATATCTATGGACATCTGTATTGGTCTCCTGACTTGATACCATTACCAATGTATATCATTTAATTACGTACTTTGATGCAAGGCGAAAACCATGGCAGTAATGTCCTGGCGAGGTAGTTTGTGTTGGGTGCGTCGTTGGTGGTATGACGTTGGTTAAATGGTCAAGAAAGGATTTGTATCTTCCAAGTTTAGGAAGTTGTATATCTCAGGACTGGTTGATCAGGATGGTGTCGCCTTCATAAGTCTTTGGAAAAAGAAGTAGAAAGGAAAATCCATCTGGATAGATCAACAAATAATAAAGTAAGATAAGGACGATGACACAAGAGTGCGTCCTGCTTTATGAGATATCAAATGACAAAGAGACTATAGTACACAGTCAGTGCTCGTAGGTTGGTAGTCATTGTAATGACTATCTTTATCTCTTTAGGGGCCATGATGGGTTGCTAGACCCCACTCTTGGTTTGTGAATTTTATTCACTACTATTGAGATAAGGGACTAGAGGGTCACACACAATAGTGTATTCAAGAATCCGCCCTATTCAGTTGAATAGGTATGTGGACATAGTGGGCCCCGCCACGGGGTCCGAGCGTTGTCCATGTTATCGATCACCAAAATAATTAAATAAATTCATTAATATTCAAGTTACGAATATTTGGGATTGAATTTATTTAATGTATTTATGAGTTTAGTAAATACGAGAAAATATTAATCAACGGAATATTATTTTAATATTCCAAGGTTCGTTTAATATTAAGCAAGACAGCGAGTCGAGTTAAATGGCTCAGATTTTATCACGTAATATATTATATATATATTACAAGTATGTGATAAAATAAATAAATAATATTGACGCAATTTTAAGTCTTCATAATTATTTATTTAGTGGATGTGGAATTAAAGGGGGGTCAGGGAACCCAACCGGGTAATTTCCACAATCCACTATAAATAGAGGAGAGGGGCTCAAGCACAACAACTATTCATGCCATTTTGGTCAGAGCTCCTCTCTCCTCCCACTCTCTAGAGATAGAAGCAATTGATCCGTGCTTGGATCGAGTTTCTCCTCATGCATCGCAAGATTAACGATGCGGTGATCGTCGAGACGTCTAAGATATCGTTGAATCGCCGCGCTAGCACCCGGAGTTCGACGATTGGGGTTCCCGCGGATTTTTTAGGAGTGTTTGGACGATCTAGAGGGATCCTTCTATGGATCCTTCATGCAACGATCGTCGTCGACAAGTTGTGGTCGAAAACGGTTTTGGATCTGTAACGGGTATGTTTTCTGTTATTTTTTTCTCTTAATAATTTACACGAGATCCTTGGGCCTCTCCGGGGCTTGTATCGTCGGCGACGACAAGTTTTGTCGTCCTACCGACGAAAATTTTAAAAAAACCCAGCCCACCGGCTTCCACTGTGGGCCCTAGAAACCTCACTGTGGTGAGCCTTGGGCTCTGTATCTTTTCTTCTGTTAATGTCTTGACACTGGACACTCTGTTGGGGACAATAACGGCTAGTGTACGTCAGTGAAATGAGATCCCTCTCTAGGTTGGTGGGTGTCACTTATTATGGGACCTTTTTTTCCTAGAGATGACAGGTTATGATATCATTCTCATAATTTATTGGTTAGTTCCCTTACAAGATTTTATCGATTTTTATCATCATAGGGTGAGTTTCACATCACCAGAGGGTGGGTCATTTCTTTATAAGGGGGAATGGGATTTCCAGGCGAGCATAGCGGGACCTGAGCATCATGGGTTGGGAGGAGTTATAGCTAATATTTCTAGTCTATATCTAGATGACCAGGGGACTTCACAGTTAGACTTTTCTCCAATGGTTGATCATTTCAGGGATGTCTTTCCAGAGGACTTTTCAGGTTTGCCTCCAGAGCGATAGGTGGACTTTTCTATTGAGCTTATTCTAGGAGTGGCACCGATGTCCATTCCTCCTTATAGGATGGATACATCGAAGTTACAAGAGCTCAAGAATCGGTTAGATGAGTTTTAGTATAAGGGTTTCATCAGATCCAGTACTTCTCCTTGGGGTTCTTTTGTACTATTTGTAAAGAAGGCGGATGGTGCTCTTAGATTTTGTGTGGATTATCGGAAGTTGAACCAGTTGACGGTAAAGAAACAATATCCCTTATCGAGGATTGATGATCTATTTGATCAGATTTGAGGATCCCAAGTGTTCTCTAAGATTGACTTGAGATCCGGTTATCATCAGTTGCACATTAGACCATTTGATATACCTCTTATAGCCTTTCGGAGCATGTATAGTCTATACGAGTACCTAGTTATATAGTTCGGTCTCACAAACATGCCTACAGTTTTCATGGCACTGATGAACCAATTTTTCCATCCATACTTGAATTCCTTCATAGTAGTCTTTACGGACGATATCTTGGTGTACTCTCACACTCGACACAACCATGACACACACCTTGAGATCATTTTGAGTACACTAAGAGAGCGTCAGTTATATGTTAATATCTTAAAATGTTACTTTTGGATGGACCAAATTCACTTATTGGGTCATGTTATCTCAGAGACAGGATTATCAGTAGACCTAGAGAAAGTGAGCGCAGTAGTTTCTTAGGAGCATCTGAAGAACTTATTTGAGATACGGAGTTTCCTAGGGTTTTCTAGATACTACAGACATTTTATATAGGGCTTTTCACGCTTAGCAGCGCCACTAAAGGGTCTGACTAAGAAGGGTGTGAAGTACTTGTGGATAGATTCTTATGAGTCATCCTTTCAGGAGCTGAAAGGGAGATTGACTTCAGCACCGATACTAGTTTTTTAAGAGCCGGGAAAGATCTATACAGTTTACTATGATGCATCAGATATCAGGTTGGGAGCAGTGCTTATGTATGGGGGAGGAGTCATTGTGTACAGATCTCAACAGTTGAGACCACATGATAGGAATTACCTAATGCATGATCTGGAGTTGGCTACAGTTGTTCATTCCTTACATTGTTGGAGACATTATCTATTAGGAGAGCATTTTGTGGTTTTCACCGACCACAAAAGTATCAAGTATATATTCACTCAGCATGACCTGAATTTGAGATAGAAAAGATGGGTTGAGTACCTTCAGTATTTTGACATTGATCTTACCTATACATCTAGAAAAGGCAACACATTGGCTGATGCGTTGAGCAGGAGGACTCAGATACAGGCAGTTCAGGAGGCCAGTAGTGAGTGGAAGCTTATGAATTTATTCTCTGAGATGTATTTAGAGGTGCACGACAGACAAGGGCAGGCGTTTCTTTCTTTTGTAGTTGTTGCCTCCACTATACTTGATCGAGTGAGAATGAGGTAGATATCAGATTATAAAAGGCCTATTACTATGGGAAAGTGTGTTAGGAGAGGACCCTATTACTAGATGGACAGTAAGTGAGGATGATATATTGCATTTCCATTGGCATGTATGGGTGTTAGTAGATATATGCAAGGAGCTAATGTGAGACTTTTATTCCTCAGTTTGGGAAGTTCATCCTGGTGTCACCAAGATGTATCTTGATCTACACCATTAGTATTGGTGGCCAGGTATAAAGAGAGATATTGTTGGGTTTGTCTTGAGGTGTTCCACCTGTTAGAATGTGAAGGCAGAGCATCAGCAACCAACAAGGATTTTTCAGTAGTTACTCATTCCTGAGTGGAAGTGTAATGATGTTGCGATGGATTCCATGATGGGTTTACTGAGGTCGGCTCGATGGAATGATGCAGTTTGGGTTTTCAATGAAAAACTCACGAAAGTTTCTCGCTTCTTTCCAATAAAGGAGACCTTTAGTGTTGATGAGCTGGGAAGGATTTACATCTGAGAGGTTGTACATTTACATGGAGTTCTGCACTCCATTGTTTTAGACAGGTACGCATGTTTTACTTCTTGGGTCTGGCAGGGACTACAAAGGGCTTTGGGTACACAGGTACTTCTAAGTACAGCTTACCATCCCAAGACAGATGTTCAGTCTTATCGTACGATACAGGTGCTTGAGGACATGTTGCAAGCATGCATCCTAGATTTTTGAGGTTCTTGGGAGAATCACATACCTCTTGTGGAGTTCTCCTATAATAATAGTTTTCAAGAAACTATTCAGATGGAACCTTATGAGGCTTTGTACGGTAGGTCATGTCGATCACCCTTATACTGGTTGGAGGCAGGAGAGGTAGCTATGTTGGGACCTCATCTTGTCCAGGATACCACAGAACAGATAGAGTTGATTCGGAAGAGGATGGCTACTGTACAATCATGACAGAAGTCTTATGCTGATAGATAGAGACGACCTCTGTAGTTTGAGGTCGGAGATCAGGTTTTCCTGCATGTCACTCCGAGGTTGGGACATGGAAGGATTAGGAGACAAGGTAAGCTTTTTCTGAGGTACATCGGGTCGTTTGAGGTTTTGTAAAAGTTCAGGACGATTTCCTATCGATTTCAGTTACCTTATAGGTACCAGGCTATGCATGAAGTCTTCCACATTTCTTATTTGTGGCATTACTTCTCAGACTCATCTCATGTTTTCCAACCTGAGGAGGTTGAGTTAGAGGTGGATGCCTCATTCAAGGAACATCCTATCCATATTTTTTATCAAAGTGTGAAGGTTCTCTATGGCCAGTCTGTTCCTCTGGTATAAGTACTATGGCAGCATAGGCGAGTATAGGACAAGACCTGGGAGAGGGAGGCCAATGTACGATCACAGTGGTTGGAGTTGTTCTAGTACTCTTCTTCTATGCCACCTTGCTAGGGAAATTCAAGGATGAATTTATTTAATGGGAGAAGTTTGTAAGAACCTGGACCTTCTTTTCAGGTATGGGTTTTTCTTTTCTAGTGGTTTTTAGAAAAAAGAGTAGAATATGGAAATTTAAGGAGTACATTCCGTGTACTTTTTAGTACAGGTCGTGTACCCGGTTGTCATGGGTGACCATGTACTAGCCGTGTAACAGCCAAGTACATGGTTGTGTGGGGTGACATAGAGACCACCTAAAGAGGGGGCCGATTAAGGCAAGTACACATCTTTTACTTTTAAAAGATAGGTTGTGTACTTTTCTTTTTAATTATTAAGTTAGACTGTGGTCGCATCTAATTGGAAGAAATGTCTTCTTCTCTACTCGCCTCATCCAGGAGAGTC
Organism: Viscum album; assembly: GCA_963277665.1. Lineage (NCBI taxonomy): Eukaryota > Viridiplantae > Streptophyta > Magnoliopsida > Santalales > Viscaceae > Viscum > Viscum album. The sequence goes on from OY728131.1 coordinate 1,976,200,488, forward strand.
TATAGCTGATGATCCATCTCTAAGCGTCTGACTCTTCATCCATTCTCTAAATCGACCATCTTTGATTTCATTGTAATTACCATGGTAAGCTCTTCCTTCTTCTAGAGCCTCATTTTATGATTTCTCCTCTTCCACAAGGTATCATCAGTAGAACGTTTTTAGTATTTTTATAGATCTATGGCATTATAGGGAGATTCAAGGCCTGAGGTTCATGTTTATCATCCGTACAATGCCAAGGTAGGTGGTTTGTGGCTTTCCATAGTTATTCTTTGAGGTATATGTGCAAAATTTCACAATACCCTAGAACGGGGTATAGTGTGTTTGGGGATTTTAGCCCTGTTAATGCCTACTATGCCTTATAGGCCTAAGTAGAGGTTGTTTGATTATGAATGGGATTATTTTTCATGTTATGGATATGTTTCCCATGTTTTTTTTTTATTATAAATGTTTGGTCTAGCTTTACCTATTAGGCTACTTACTTTCCATGCCTAGTGTTGTTAGGATGGAGTGATTATCTGATGTTGTGTTATGTTTGTAGTTGTTTAACCAAGTAGTTCTTAAAATATGTTATCCAAGTAGTTCTTGAGGTTTAATTTGGATTTGGAATATCATTTGTGCATAATTGACTTACACAGGGCTGTGGGAACCTGGTGTAGTTAGACCATTAGGGGAATGGACACTGAGGGATTCCCTAGAGTGTCTGATATTTTTTTTACATTGCGAGACTATAGGGGGGATGGACGTAAGTGATCCCTTAGAGTGTATGTAGTTCCACGTTGTGAGACCATAGGGGGAATTGGATGTTGATTTCTTCCTCAGAGTGTCTATAGTTACCGATACGAGACTACAGGGGGAATTGACGGTGAGTGCTTCCTTATAGAGTCTTTTCTTAAGATAAACTAGAGGGGTTATATTGTGAGTACTTCCCAGATGGTTTCTTGTGTTTGATTGGTTGAACCAGAGGGGATAGGTTGTGAGTACTTCCCAGAGGGTTACTTGATTTTGATTAGTTACTTACATGATACATGAAAATGAATGCAATTGAAACCATGGGATTGTTTACTTTTGAGTACTTCTTTGTTTACTGCTTCATTTTGGTTATTGTATTCCATATATATTCACTAACTATTAGGCACGGATCTTTGTGTGGTTTCCTACTAAGATTAATCTCATACCTTTTTTGGGTCATGCTTTTGGGCCCAAACAGATTATATTGTTGCAGGTCTGGATAAGGGAAACTGCCCTTCTACTTCAGGTACTTGACTGCTTTGGAGCTGGAGAGCATGGGACTAAGCTGAGGCTTGCGATATTGTGGAGTTGTTTACTGGTTTTTCTTGTACTTTGGTTTAGTACTGTATTCCAACATTGTGAATTATTTGGCTACTTTCCTAGACATATGTATCATGCATCATTTATATATATGTTCTTAGTTGTTTATTACTTCCATTATTCCATAGTTTTCTGTTGTGTGGTATTATTACTGCTTCTGCTATTATTATCTGTTTCTTTCCACTGCATTACTCTGACAATGAGGGCATAGTTTCCCCACTATCACACCCAAGGATCTTTCTACTAGTCAGCAGCCTCTGGAATTTGGTGAAATGTGCTTGAGTCCATGTAACCAACCAGGTACGGGGCACCTCTAGGTGGAACCTAGAATCGGGACGTTATAGGCCCAATCTACATCTATATTGACCAATAATTCTTGTTGAGATTTGTCATTATACATCAAAACAAAATCCATTGTGCCTTTGATATACCAAAGTATTCTTTTAACTACAAGAATATGAGTTTCCTTGGGTTTACTTTCATATCGTACTGCTTAACATGTGGTAAAAACAATATTTGGTCATGTCACTATTAAGTACGATAGGCCTCTAATGATTTGCTTGTATTTTGTGACATTAACTACTTTTCCTTCATAATCCCATGACGGTTTCATCTGGGTAGCCACCAAAGTTTTCATCTCCTTTGAATTATCCATTCCAAATCTTCTCAAAAATTCCTTATCATATTTATATTGAAAAATTAATTTTACATTCTTTCCTTTTTTTGCCTATAAACTAAGGAAAAACATTATTTCATCAATCATTAACATTTCAAACTCACTTTTCATGAATTTCATGAACTGATTGCACTAAGATTCATCTGATCCACCAAATATTATGTCATCGACATATACCAACACCATAATCCTTTGATTACTATCATTTTTGACATATATATTGTAATCAACTTCACCACATTGAAAACCAAGGTTCTTCAAAAAATGGTCTAGTCTTGAATACCATTCTCTTGGTTCCTTATTTAACCCATATAGAATCTTCTTCAGTCTAAAAAAATTTATTTTCATCTTTATGAATTAGAAATCCATCTAGATACTCAATATAAACTTTTTCTTTCAGAACCTCATTCATAAATGCTGACTTAACATCCATCTGAAAAAAATTAAACCTTATTTATACTGCAATGGTTAAGAATAATCTGATTGTCTCTAGCCTTGCAATAGGTGAAAATGTTTCATCAAAATCTATACCCTCTTTTTGGGAGAACCCTTTACAAACTAGTTGTGCTTTATTTCAAATCAATGTTACATCTTCATTCATCTTGTTGTGAAACACCTATTTAGTCCTAATGATATTCTTATCTATTGGCCTCCAAACAATCTCCTAGAAAACCTCTAGTATTGAACTGATATAAATCCTTAATACCAATTTTTCTACTGATTTAAAATGTTGAATTATTCGTCAGAATGGGTTGACCACTTCTTAGAAACACTTTTAATCTTCTCTCATAGCTTCTTAGTATCCTAAAAATAATCAGAAGATACCATATTATTATAGAAAAATAGATAATCATTAAATTCATGGATGTTGTTGATTGTACCCCAATAAATCTTCTTGAACATAAACATTCATCCTTTCTATACCATTGATATATTTTATTGTATTGGGATATAGAATGATCCCCCTATGATATGAAACTCTTCTAGTTGTTAGGCCCACTGTTTAAACCCACAAACATTCTTCTTTTCCTACATAATTTCTTCACATGATACTAAAGTTTTGAGAAACTTCTCTAGATTAATAAAATTTTCCATTTTTAGCAGACTTCAATGAGATTTTCATTAGTTGAATTAACTACATATCAATTATCCATCAACAAAACCTCTAATCCTACTAAGTTAGAACTCAGTGTAGGAAACAAGATATAAAATTAATAACACCATCATTGTCTATTTCACTAAATTAATTCCATATATCTCATGAATCCATAGACCATTAACTTTTTTCAAGGAATTATTCTAGATTTAGTCTTCAACTCTGGTAACTAGTTTGAATTATTTGACATTATGGAGCATATCACATCACCACTTTTCATATTTTGATGCCACTTCCCCTTGGACTGTATCTCCCCCAAAACCCAAAATACTTAACCATCAGATAATATAATTTATACACATAGGAATAGGAGAACCTCTAGAATCCTAAAGAAGATTATTTTGGTCAATATTTATGGATCAATCCTTTGATACTTTCTTATAAGGAACTGTACTATTTTTATGCTTGTTTCAACTGCCCATCCCCCTTCAAATGTTCTGGCCATATGACTAAACATTCTTTACCCACGTGTTGAGTCTTATTTAGATATTTAGATTCTATAGGATTATATTTTTTTACAATTTTGGGTTTTAACCCATTTGTAGAAATTTCCTTCTTTGATGCTTCACTGATATTCCATTTTTCATGACTCTTTCTTTGAGTAGTAATTTATCCACTGGTCGTCTGATCTTGCATCTTCCTCCATTGGAGAAATGTTTCTATTTATTTCTCTTCTTTCCATGTGTTTGATTCTTACACTAAATTTATATTCTTCTTAATCAAAATTTGAGCATCTTCCATTTTTTATCCAGGATTGTTCACATTATTTCCAAGAGAGTTGTTGTGAGTGTAATAGTAGGGGTGATTTATACACCTTTCATTGATCTCCATGTGATTACCCTAAAGCTATAAACCTATTTTTCAACTTATCATATTGTCTTACAATATATGGTTTTTCAATATACACTTCCATTATTGGGGATCTCTTTTGGTTTTATTTTCCTTCCCTTCTTTCTTCCTATTGTAATGTATTTCCAAATTCCCATGATTAAAAAATATATAACATCTTCTATTAAAGGAATAACTCATTTAATCCATTCTCGGATTATATTTTGATGCATATAGAACTATTCTTCTAATATTGAGCTCTCGTTATTCTTGACACATACTCATGGTGTGTCCCTGTCTTCCACAATAATAGAATTTGACAACTACTTTCTTATGAGAGACTTTTCTTCCATAATTTTCAAGAAGCTTCTACTTATTCAAAGATTTGGAAATATTTCTATCTTTATAATATGAAATATATTCCAATGACTCAAAAAAAACTTGAAGCATGAAAATGTATCCCACATAAATATTACATGTTATCACTACTTCTTGTAAAACCCTTTTTATGTCTATCTCCAACACCTACAGGATTTTTCTTATCTCTGGATATTTTCATAGTTTTCTTATTATTATGACTGAGAGGAGGTTCATCATATCCAATACCAGATTTTCCCAAATTGGATGGCCTTTGGGATTATACAATCATTTCATGTTTTTACTCTAAAGTATCATATTTTATTTTAATTTCATTATCACCTACCAAGGGATAATAAAATAATAAATGAGAAGCATCCTTCAATTTGGTCTTTCCTTTAGCATCATATTTATCCACTTATTTCTTCACTGATTATAACTCATATCCTACTTGTTGAATCTTCATATATCTTGATTTAAGTTGATAATTAAGTTCTCTCTTGAGATTATTCCCACTACTCATCTCATATTCCAATTCTCGAGATTATCCATCATGTGAGATTTATCTTTTAACATAGAATTCATCTGATCAACAGAATCATTATTGCATGCATTCTTCTGTTGTAGCCTATTCTTCTCCAAAACTACTTCAGATGGCTGTGTAGAAAGATTTTTATTTATGGATTTTAGATTATGAATTTATTCTAAGTTTAGATTCTTTCCATTGTTATCATCTTTGATATTTTATATCTTTGTAGACAACTTTTGTATTTATTCATCTTGGGAATGATTCTTCACCCTCAGATTAGTAGCCACATCAATAAGCCTTTTATTTAAACCTTTTATCTTGTTGACCTCAATTTCCAGCACTTGGATCTAGATATCTTTAGATTTAATTTCTTCATCCAATTTTTGATCCAATTTCATTGTTTCATGGACAACTTCCACTTTTTACCTTCTTGGAATTTCTTCATCATCAGTAGTTTCAACATCACTTGGAATGTCAAGTTATTCACTCATTCATACAGCATCATTGAATAATTATATATTTTTAGTGTCTGATTCATCCAAACCTTTCTTCATTACACTGTTGGTTTCCATAAAATGAATCACACTTTTTCCATAGACACTTTCACACTGAGGAATACCATCTAACTTATTATTCTTCTTTGTAGTTATTCTCTTTTCTATGGAATTCTGAGATAAGAGAAAACTAAAACTTAAATTCCAATAATAGAGTAAACCTTGTCAAAGAAAACAAATCAATAAAGGTAACCTACTCTTTGATACCAATTATTAAGTCCAAAAGGGGCCTAGATACCCTGAGAGGGGAGTGAATCAGGGTATGGATATTATTTCCTATAATTATTCCTCCCCACTAGATCTTAACCACTTTGTTATAAAGGTCACTTTGTTTTCTATTTAGTGTTCATATTGATCATATCATTTCCAATTTTATTAGGTGATAATGAACTGAAATTAAATCAATAAAGTAGGTACAATGACATAGATATTTTCCTTGGTTCACCCTCACTGGGATACATCCAAGGTGCATACAACAACAATGTTCCAATTGTACCAAATTCACTAAGACTCACTTCCAATAATGATGTTCGAGATAGATCACTTATATGCCTAGGATCACTACCTTTACAAGGTTTAGGGTTAGCTAACTGCTTTCCCAAGGGTCACTCCCTTTGTCTCTTTCTCTGGATCACTACCAGTGGAAAGGATCATCATCTTCCTCTTCCTTTTCTCACTACTCTGGAAAGGAACTGCACACGGTTTATGGACTTATAGGTCCCACATAGTTTATAGACATGTAGGTCCCACACAGTTTATGGACATGTAGGTCCCTTCATTATTGCTAATTAATGCATCCTCGACTATAGTTAGATTCTTTGTTGAATCTATTTCTAGGTTTATTCTTCACTTCCATGAAAACACTTGGATGTAACACTTCCACTTTCTAGAAAATTGGAATAGTGTTCTCTTTACTGTAGACAAAGAAATTATCATTGTTTTAGTAAGATATTCAAGTGATGTCAAGTCTTCATTTCACTTCTTTGAATGTTGCAGTGAATAACCTCCTTATGCAAGTATATTTGAATAGTGAAGATCCTCTATATTCTCTTCTCCTTCAGAATTCAGATGTGGTAATGATACTATTCACGGGGTAATGTAAGTGTGTATCTCCATGCACAATATTCTAGTGTGATACCCCTATGTGAGACCCTAGTGCATAACTCCTTGTGCAAGATCTTGGCACGTACCCTTGCGTGAGATCCTAGGGTGGACCCCTACCGCCTTGCACGAGTCCCACCTTGTGTGAGTCCCCTAGTGCCTTTCGTGAGTCTCACCTTGTATGTATCCCCTATAGTGAACCCTTGGTGCCTTGCACGAGTCCCCCGGTGCGAAACTCCTTCACCGTGAACCCCTGGCACGAACCTCCTTCACTGCAAACCCCTGGCACGAACCTCCTTCACCATGAACATTTGGTGCAAACCTCCTTTGTCGCAAACCCTTGGGGTGAACCTCCTTCACCGTTAACCCCTAGCATGAATCTCCTTTATCACGAACCCCTAGTATGAACCTCCTTCGATGTGAACCCCTGGCACGAACTACCTTCGCTGCGAACCCCTTTCATGAACCTCCTTCATCACAAACCCCTAGTGCAAGCCTCCTTCGTCGAAAACCCCTGGCACAAACCTTCTTCACCGAGAACCCCTATCATGAACCTCCTTCACCGCAAACCCATGTTGTGAACCTTATTCACTGTGAAACCCTGGAACTAACCCCTATTCACTCTTTTCATGATTCCCACTCCGCTCTAGTCTCTTCTCCGAGTCTTCTTTCACGAGTCCTCTTTCGCTCTTTGTACAATACCTCGTTCAGATCATGTAAAACACTTATGCGATTTCAATCACATATTCTCCTTCTCTGTGAACATCTATCATGAGATCTCATTGTAAGTCTATTCTTTGGATGATCTTTGGATCAATCTTTTAATCAAAACTTATCCAATCATTAAGGATAGGTCTTGTGGTATTTATAGGTGAGTGTACACCACCTTAACTCCACAAATCATGGACAATCATCCACCTCATGGGCATCATGCGCTTCGTGAACCCCTAGGCATGCGTCCTATTCACACTCTATGAACCCCTACCATGAGTCATGTTAATGCTCCGCGAACCCCTGGCATGAGTCTTATTTGCATTTTGTGCAAGATCTGGGCATGTTCTCTAGATACAATCATGATTGTTGCGTGAGATCTTTCTGCGAGATCCAAATACAATCATGAGTGTTGTGCAAGATCCCTCCATGAGATCCAAAGACAACCATGTGCACTGCATGAGATCTCACCGCAAGACTCAAATTCAATCATGCACAATCTTTTGATTTTCAATATTTTTGTCTTCCAATACTTTTTGTGACCCATCGTGAGTTATAAAGGCAACTATGAGTGTCGTGTGATATCCAAATACAATTGTGTGCTCTGTGCAAGATCTCATTGCAAGACTCGAATTCAATTATGTTCAATCTTTCTATTTTCAATGTTGTTGTCTTCCAATGCTTTTCATGAACCATCTCGAGTTCAAAATACAACTATGAGTGTCACATGTGATCACATTGCGAAATTAGTTTAGCACTTGCACTTTGCGAGTTTAGTTCAACATTCGCACTAACTCTTCATGCCTTCTTTGACAAACAACCTTTTTCAACAACCTCAAACCTTGTCAACAAACACAATCAACCCAAAAACATAATCATGAGGTATTTTTTACTAATAGTAATATTATAGCATGTTGGGTTATATTTTTATTCATTGCCTTCATGGTGGGATGGTTTGGTGGTGATGGATGGTCACGTGAACACTTTCTTAGTTTGGTATATTTTATCTTTATGGTTTAGACTTTTTGTCTTGACTTTGTATATCTCATGGATATGTTTTACTTTCTTTTATGTTTTACCTTAATGTTTCTCCAGTTATACATGAGACTAGTGGTTATTTTTTATTTCTCACCATGTGGTAGACCATTCATGGTGGCTTGTCTAATTGACCTGAGTTGGTTTGTTACAAATTGGTATCAGAGGGAATACCCAACCTGAAGTGTTTTTGAAACTACCTAGGTGTGGTTTAGTGTTTTGGTAGACCAAAGTTAGGACCATCAGAATTTAGCTAGTATTTACAGAAAAAGGGTCTGGATAGCTCACTTTTGTGTCTGAATCTGAGTTACCATGGGTGTTTTGGATTTTTCCCAAGCTTGTGACTTGGTGATTAAGGTTTTTTGAATGAATTGGGTATGGGGTTTATTTAAATGGATATGTTTCTTCTTTTTTTTCAATGTTTGTTTGAAAAAAAAAATTCATAATTTATTTAAATTCATGTTGTTTTAGAGCATTGATATGGATACCTAGACTTGGTCCTATGATTTTATAATCTTCTTATGACTTATTGGTTTTTTTCTTTTGATTATTAGACAATGTATCTTAGAAGATATCTTCCAAATCTGAGTGAGAAAAATGAGAGAAGGTTTCCATGGGAGAATACTCTCATGGACCCTTCATTTATGGAAGTTGTAATATACACTATTAAAACTCTAGATCAAGAAGGTGTCAAGAATCTAGAATGAGTAGTGGATCACATCTCAAAATTTACTAAGCATCATCCACCTATCTTTTGTGGTGATAACGGACCCTAGGAATCTAGAGAATGGATTGAGTGGATTGAGTGGATATTCAACTTTCTAAAGACTCCTAAGGATTAAAAATTAATATTTTCCATGTATATGCTTGAGGGACTATGAAGGAGATGGTGGGACTCTGTTTTTCATGCTAATTTTCATGATGATATCACCTAGGTATCTTTTAAGAAAGTATTTAACCAATAGTATTATCCTAAGACATTATAAGGGGTAAAGACCCAGGAGTTTTTGACATTAGAGTAAGGGGAGCATACCATTCTGGATTATTCCACCTGTTTTGTTGATTTGGTTCACTTAGCACCAAAATTAGTCATCAATGATTACCTAAAGGATTAGGGGTTTGAGTTGGGTTTGAGGGCTGATATTCGGTCGAAGATGATTCTCATGTTCCTTATGACCATTTTGGAGGTAGTTGATAAGGAAACTTTGGTAGAGGTTGACATAGATGGAAAAATATGTTTGGAGGGAGCTTTAGTTGGTACTTTTATTAGCCAAGGTGTATCTTTTGGATAGAAAAGGAAGTGCAAAGGTATCTAGTTTTCTTCAGGACTATTTTTAGGGGATTTATCTAGATAGAAGTGGGTCGTTTACTATAAATGTTGAAGTCTTGGTCATACAAAGCCTAATTTTATGAAGCATCCTAAGACTTATCATCTTTGTGTACAATATTTCCATCTGAAGTGTTTTTGTGAAAGGATCTCCCAAGGAGGTAAAGTTGGGTCCACTCTCATTAAGGGTTCATAGGTTCATATTGATGCTTCTAAGGGTGGTGGGTCTTATAATTAGGCTAATGGGGATGTTAATGTGGCTAATAAATCTCAAGGAGGATCTCATATCAGACATCATTATGCGATGGAGTATACACTAGAGAAATCTGAAGTAGGGCCAGCTACAGTTAGAGGTACGGTGTTTATTTCATCTTTTATGGTGATAGATTTGTTTGATAAAGGTGATACTCCTTTTATATAGTAAAAGTTAGTATACATGTTGGGATTTCATTTGGATATTATGTCATTATTATTGGATCTTTCCACACATTTGGGAAATAGGTCTAAAAAAGGTTTCAAGTGTCCAGCATGTCAAGTGACGATAGAAGACCGTGAGGTGGAGTGGGACTTATTGGTGATTGATACTGATATCTTTGAACTAATTATTGGGATGGATTGGATGATCAGTGTTAAGTCTCAGATTGATTTTTATCAATGTAAAGTTCATTTTCTATCTCTAGATGAAATCACTCATGTCTTTCAAGGTGAGTGGGATTCTAAATTTTGGCGAGCAGAGATTATTTTTCTTTATGTTGGGGTGATATCATGTCAGTTTTCAGAATTGTTATTAGATGTTGTTGATCCTCTTTTAAGCAGTCCACTTATTGTGGTGGTGTGTGTGTGTGTGCCCTGAGATCTTTCTAGAGGATTTTTATGGTTTACTTCCACAAAGATAGGTTGAGTTTACCATAGACCTGCTACCTGGTATGATTCCCATTTCTATGCCATCTTATAGTATCATTCCATATGATTTGGTAGAACTTAAGGTATGACTTTTGGATCTCATGGCTAAGGGATTTATTCATCATAGTGTGTCACTATGGGATTTGTCTATCCCCTTTTCTAAGAAGGAATTAGAGATCCTTGGACTTTGTATTGATTATTGAAAGTTAAATCAGGTGACCATCAAGAAAAAAATGTCCCTTTCCGATAATTGATGATCTCTTAGATCATCTTAGAGGGTCTCATTGGTTTTCAAAGATTGAACTTTGGTCAAGGTACCACCAGTTGAGATTCCTAGAATAGGATATACCTAAGACAATTTTTTGAAGCCAGTATGGTCATTTTAAGTTTCTAGTTATTCCATTTGGTCACACTAACACTCATGCGGTGTTTATGGTGTTGATTAACCAGGTCTTTCATCGATTGGGAGCGTCCTAGAAACTTTTTTGAGATCTAAAGCTTCTTGGGGTTGGCTAGTTATTACATGCAGTTTATTTGTAACTTCTCCAAGATTGCATATTTGATGACAACATTAAACCATAAGGGTGTAATGTTTGAGTGGAATGAAAAAAGTCAGAGATATTTTAAGGAACTGAAGGTGATATTTTCTTCAACTCCATCTCTGATTCTTCCGAAACTAGTTTTGGGTTATAATGTTTTCTATGATGCTTCTGGCACGGGTTTAGGGTGTGTATTGATGCACGGGAGACATGTAGTAGCTTACATATCTCACCAGTTAAGCCCCCATGAGCATAACTACCTTACCCAAGATGTTTAGTTGGAATTAGTTATGCATGCACTCAAAATGTAGTGTCACTGCCACTTGGGGGAGAGGTTTACTATATATTCTGATCATAAGATCCTGAGGTATATTTTCACTCATTGGGATCTGAACTTGTGATAGAGATGTTGGGTGGAGTATCTCAGGAATTTTTATTTTGATATTACTTATACTCTTGGGAAAGGAAATGTGGTCGATGATGCGTTGAGCAGGAAATTACCAATATAATCAATGATGTAATCAATGGAAGAGTGGTCTCTAATTTTTATGTTTACTGATATGGGATTGGTAATGGAAGAAGCTAGTGTGAAGGTATGTTTTTCTTTGATGAAGTATGACTCATCATTTTATGAGTGGGTTTGGCTCGAGCATATATCTGACCCTAAGTGCCTAAGATTTACTAAAATCCTTGATGGTGGGGCAAACTCAGGTGAGTGGTCTCGGTCTCTTAGTGGCGCTTTTTGTTTTTTAAATAGGTTGGTTGTTCCTTTTTCTCTAAAGTGGGAGTTGATAGACTATGGACACCATTCTTATTGGTCCGTACACTCAGGTACTACCAAGATTTATCATGATTTGAGACATTGGTATTGGTGGTCAGGGATGATATGGTTGATTTTGGATTTTGTATCATGGTATCTTACTTGTCAGAGAATTAACTCAGAGCACTAGAGACCTACTAGTTTGTTAAAACCCTTAACCATTCCGATGTAGAAATGGGATGATATTTCCATGGATTCTATCATTGTTTTACCATGGAATACTTATAGGAAGGATGTGATTTGTGTGATCATTAATAGACTCGTGAATTTGGTCCATTTACTCCCTATCAAGGAGATGGTGAAAGTGGAATAGTATAGAGACTTTTATGTCTGAGAGATTGTGAGACTTCATGGGGTTTTCTCTATAGTTGTTTTTGATAGGGACTGGAGGTTCACATATAGTTTTTGGAAAGGTTTGTAGGAGGCGATGGGTTATCAGTTGAAATTGATCACAACATATCATTCGTAGATGGATGGAAAGATGGAGAGGGTTAACCGGGTTCTTTGTGATATGCTTCAGGCTTGTGTGTTTGATTTTGGTGGTTCATGGGAAAAGAATTTATTTTTAGTCAGGTTTTTTATAACCATAATTATCAAGCCTTAATAAAAACATCACCCTTTGAGGCTTTGTATGGGTGGCCATGTAGATCTCCCTTGTGTTGAGAAGAATTGGGAGAGTGACCCTTAGTTGAGCCATGTCTTGTTTAAGAGATGGAGGAAAGGGTGTTGTTGATCTAGAAGAGATTTATCATGGCATAGAGTCTTCAAAAATCTTATGTAGACTATCGTCATTGGTCATTGGAGTTTAAGGTTGGTGATCGGGTTTTTCTTATAGTTTCACCTCACTTGGGATATCATTAGTTGGGTAAGAAGGGTAAGTTGTCACTGAGATTTACGGACCCCTTTGAGATCATTGGATGACATGAAAAGGTGGCATGTTAGTTGGACTTATCGTCTCATTCAACTTCGATCTAGACATGTTTCATGTTTCTTAGCTAAGGAGGTACTGACTATATCCTTCCCATGTGATTGAGTGGGAGGATATTGATCTTGAGTGTGACGCCACTATGGTTGGGAAACCAGTCCAAATTAAGGATCATCGAGATATGGTGTTTCATAGTAAAATGATTCCTTTGTCATGTGTATTGTGGCAGTGCAGATGGGATAGCCATGAGACATGGGAGAGGGAATTGTTGACGAGGTAGCAGTGACCTTCACTTTTTGTGATTCCAGGATCTTGAGGAGTTTTGGGGATAGAAATAATTTGTGGTGGGAAGATTATAACACCCTATTACCATCCTTAAAGTATGATTTGACTCTTGTTTTGGTTTCCCTTGTTGTTGAGGTGCATTATGGGCTTCTCATGGATAGAGATCCTTTATTGGGAAAAATGACCTAAAGTCTGGGGATGTATGTTTGTTTGAGTTAATGGAGTTCAAGTATAAATGTATAAATGGATTTAGAGGGTTCTCCTTGGGTTTAGAGAGCCTCAAGTTTTGTTTTGGGGATTTTCTATAAAAAAAATGGATAGTGCACTGCTTGTTAGACACATTCACATCATGAATTGGTTACACGATGTGAACCTATTGTAGGGCATATATCATGAGTCTTGTTCAAATTGTAAAAATTTACATGCCATGAAACCATTACACGTCGTGAAGATATTTATCAAGGTAATTTATCCTAAGACGATGCATTTTTTGGTGTATTTGTGATTCGTAGAAATTCGCGTTGTGAAAGAGGTTCATGATGTGAATTCCTTGGCTTCGGTAGTTTAATTCATATTACACACCTGACTCTTGTGTGATTTAATGTATAGTATTTCCTTTCAAAACCTAGGGTGATTTTGGGTGATCTACCTCCTTCTCAATCACTCTGTTTAGCATTTAACTCCTATGGCGGTTGTGTTGCTTCTCCCGGGTAAGTGGTCCTTATAACATCCCGTCTTTTATAACATAAACTTTCATTACATTACACAAAACTGAGGATCATTAAGGTTTAATGTCTTGGAAACAAGGATCATAATAAATAAAAAAAACATAAAACATTCTTCTTAAACACTTGAAAGGCTTCTCCTTTAGTTCATCCTATGTTCATTATGCATCTCAACCTGGGGACATACATCAAAAGAAAGGGTGAGCAGAAGGCCCAGTAAGGGAAACAAGAGAAACATTTTACAAGTGAACTTGAGATACTTCAATAAGGACATGAAAAGAACTTTAAGGCATGAGAAAGAAATCATGAGATACATCATAATAAAAATAACATTTTTCATAACTTGAAGATGTGGCTGCAACATTTAATATTGACAATCGTTTCGTTTCACCAAGGTCCATCCCCAAGGTGTCGTTAAAAATTACCAAGGTTATTCACCAAGGCGTCGTTAAAATGGTCATCTCTAGAGATTAAGTCTTTACCCAATGCATTGGAGCGCTATCAGGGGGCACCCTTAAATTTGCCTTTATTATCATGTGAGCCACATATATCATCATCAAACATTTCATAAATAACCCATATAGCATAAAATAAATGGGTTTCATTTCATAATCACAACGTTTTAAAAACTGCTTTAAAGACATGATCTTTACGTTACTTTAAACCCACGGAAAGGGAAAGCGGGTATCATGTATGTAAATACCAGAATTTAAAATAGAAAATTTTTATATATATGTGAATACCCCTGTAGAAATAGGATCTTTGAGTATTCACTTTATAACATAAAATAATTTTGAGAAAAGAGAGGCATTTTGAGACGAAAATTCTGCAGCATAACGACTATGTTACACGGTTTTAGAAAACTTTGAAAAGAGAGGGGACATGGGTCGAACAATCATAATTGACCCATAAAACAGTAGAGGGACAGAATAAGAAGTATATATGGACATGGTGATTCAATTTCAATGACATACCATTTGAAATGAAAAACATGGAAGGGAGACAAAATTTTGATTTCTCTTATGAAAATTCGGCAGCCTAACGGCGTCACTTAAACTTCAACAAAAATGAATTGAACAGATCAAATAGGGTCTCTCATCATATGATCATAAGAGATCAGTATGATAGATATAGAGATCATACCCCAACATAATAAAAAGGAACTTGAAAGATTTGACATGAAAATCGAACTTGAAAAATGAGAAGGGTGAAAGAATCACTTAAACATTCAACAGCCTAACGGCGTCACTTAAACTTTCATAAAACGAAATGATGAGAGTAAGAGGGGATATATCATCATATAAACATGAAAGGGGCAGTAAGAGGAATATAAAAGAACATCCTCTCACATAATAACATGGAGCATAAAAGGAATGACATAAAAGAGATTACATGAAAAGAAAGAGAGGGGTCGGATCCCTTACCTTAAAACGTGACTCTTGAAACTCAAAGGATTGGACCTTGAGGGCTTGGGGGCACCTTGGGAGGACTCCTTGGAAGGTAAGAAGACCAGAACTTCGTTGGGGGAGAGTTGGGAGTGAAAACTAAAGGAGGAAATGGTGGGTATTTATAGGGAAAGTGAGGGGACAAGGCATTAATGGTCAAGGGACACCTCACATGTGCTTTTCTCAAACCCATGTGCTCTCCCTTGGCATTTATCAATGAGTTAGGCCACATGGGGCCCCCAAAACAATAATTCATCACCCTTGGCCGGCCAACCCTTAAAAGATCTCATGACATCATCATGACACAGTTATGATGTCATTAAACATACCGAAACCCTAAAACTGTATTTTTACTATTCACTGAAAATTCAACTTTCTCAGAAAAATCCCAAAATTTCACCTTAACCAAATATCAATGCTCTGATTTCAAAAATGAAATCCATTTTTTAAAAATAATTTTCTAAATATTTTTAATTTAATTTTTAAATAAAAACACTATTCATCAAAAATTCATTTTTTTCAGAAAAAACCCCAAAAATTACCATAACATAATATCGATGCTCTGAGTTCAAAAATAAAGTCATTTTTATAAAAATAATTTTCTAATTATTTTTAATTAAATTTTTAATTAAAAAACACTATTCACCCGGAAAAACTAATACTTGATTAATAATTTATGAAACCGTTATTTACCCATTTTATTGAATCACATTACTTAATCTAGGTGTCTAAATTATATTAAAACTTTCTTTGAGTGAAATTACTAATCCATTTGGTCACATTACTAATCCTAAGCGTAAAATCACTATTCATAATTTACTATTCATCAAAAATTAAGTTGATCTTATTAGACTCCAAATTCCTTACTGAACACTTTTGTAGAAGACCATTTTTTGAAAATCATTACACATCATTAGTTATTTAGGGTTTTCATAATTATTTTAAAATATCCTTTTTTCGAAATTCATCAATAAAATACATTCTAAAATTATCTGGACATTTGAAATTTCACAAACATCACTAAAGGAAGAAATATCAATTTATTCACCCGAAAGGATTACACAAGGAAGCTAGGGTCTCGTCACATAGCCCCTTATAACACCGGCATAAGACCTAAGTGTAAGGTGTGCTATGGTGAGAGAATCTGAGGGAGGCTCAGATAACATTGCCCTAGTAGTAATCTCTACTAACTTGAACTTCTCCCGTAGGCGTTTTCGTTCAAGCTTGACACGCTGGAGTTCGGCTTGGGCTTGGTCCAAAGCGAAGCCCACAGATGCTACCTCCTTCCCAAGCTCTGATAAGTGGGCTTCATAAGGGTCGAGTCTACTGGATGAAGCCATCGACTCCTCTTTCTGCATTAACCATTAACATCTTATTAAATCAATAAGAGTAAGTTAATATACTACTCAAAAAGATTGGGTCGTTACATTCTTCCCCCCTTAAGAAATTTCATCCCCGAAATTTACACTTGAGGCCTTGTCGAAAAGGTGAGGGTACTTTTGCTTCATTGTTTCCTCAGGCTCCCAAGTCGCTTCTTCATATTTGGGATTCCTCCACAACACTTTCACAAGGTGGGTAGTCTTGTTTCGTAGGACCTTGTCTCTACGGTCCAAGATCTCCACTGGCTGCTCCTCATAAGAGAGGTCATGTTCAAGTTGTACCACCTCTGGGTTCAGTACATGCGAAGGGTCGGGTATGTACTTCCTCAAGAGAGATACATGGAAGACATCATGAACTTGAGCTAGGTTCGGTGGAAGTGCTAGACGATAGGCCACTGCTCCTATGCGATCAAGGATTTCATAGGGGCCAATGTACCTAGGGATGAGCTTCCCTTTCTTCCCAAACTGCATGACTCTCTTCCATGGAGAAATTCGAAGGAAGACTTTGTCACCAACACCAAACTCCAAGTCCCTTCGACGACTGTCAGCATAGCTCTTCTGCTGACTCTGAGCAGCCTTTATGTGTTGTTGGATGGCATGAACTTGTTCTGTCATCTCTTGCACGAGATCAGGCCCAAGAAGCTTCCTCTCATCAGTTTCATCCCAACAAGTAGGAGTTCTACACCGCTTTCCATATAGAGCTTCATAGGGTGCCATCTGAATACTCGAATGGAAGCTATTGTTATAGGAGAACTCAACTAATGGGAGGTGTTGATCCCATCCACCTTTAAATTCCATTGAACATAATCTCAGCATGTCTTCGAGTGTCTGAATAGTCCTTTCTGATTGGCCATCAGTTTGAGGATGATAGGCCGTACTAAAATTCAATTCAGTATTCAGATCATATTGAAGACTTCTCCAGAATTTTGATGTGAATCTTGGGTCACGATCAGATACGATGGATAGTGGTACCCCATGCAGCCTTACCACTTCCTTAACGTATATCTTGGCAAGCTGATCCAGAGAGAAATCTTCCCGAATAGAGATAAAATGGGCTGTCTTGGTGAGACGGTCCACAATAACCCATATCGCATTGTTTCCTTTGGATGTTTTTGGGAGACCAGTTACAAAGTCCATGGTGATATTATCCCACTTCCATACTGGTATGGGTAGCGGTTGTAATACCCCCTTAGGAAGTTGTCTTTCTGCCTTTACTTGCTGACACACCAGGCACCTTGTAGTGTAATCGGCAATCTCCCTCTTCATGTTATCCCACCAATAATGATCACGAAGATCTCTATACATCTTAGTGCTTCCCGGATGTATAGAGAAAGTAGAGCTATGAGCTTCATCCATCAGTTCTTTCTTTATCTCCGGAATAGATGGAACACATAGTCTTGTACGAAATTTCAATACACCTTCTTGATCAACATTGAAATTAGGTAACTTCCCATCTTTTACAGCCTCCAACTTCTCCTGCAGCAAAGGATCTTCTTTTTGAGCCTTCTTGATCTTCTCTAGTAATGAAGGTTGAGAAATCATTTGGGATAGGGTTGATGATGTCCCTTTCCTTATAATTCCCATGTCCAGTTTTACTAGATCTTTAATCAAGGGATCCCCTAGGATCCTCATTGTTGCCAGAACAACAGGATCTTTCCTGCTTAACGCATCTGCGACTTTGTTTGCTCTTCCAGGGTGATAATGAATTGAACAATCATAGTCTTTAATAAGCTCCAACCATCTCCTTTGTCTCATGTTCAATTCTTTCTGAGTGAAAATATACTTTAGACTTTGGTGGTCAGTGTATATATCACATTTTTTCCCATAAAGATAGTGCCTCCATATCTTTAGAGCAAAAACAACTGCCGCCAGCTCTAGATCATGCGTAGGATAATTTTGCTCATGAATCTTCAACTGTCGAGATGCATAAGAAATTACCTTTTCATTTTGCATGAGGACGCACCCAAGCCCTTTCATAGATGCATCGCTAAAAATAACGAATCCTTCTCCGATAGAGGGTAGTGTTAACACAGGTGCAGTAACCAATCTCTTCTTCAGCTCTTGGAAACTTTCCTCGCATTCTTTTGTCCAGATGAACTTAACCCCTTTTTGAGTCAACTTGGTTAGTGGATTAGAAAGTTGTGAAAAGTTTTTCACAAACCTCCTATAATATCCTGCTAAACCAAGGAAACTACGAATCTCAGTTACTGTTGTGGGTTGAGGCCACTCCTCCACAACCATTGTCTTTTTAGGGTCAACAGAGATTCCTTCATTGGTTACGATGTGCCCCAAGAAAGCCACTTGTTGTAACCAAAACTCACACTTGCTGAACTTCCCAAAGAGCCTCTCCTTCCGCAGAGTTTTCAATATAACCCTTAGATGATCTTCATGCTCCTCACGACTTTTTTAATATATCAAAATATCATCAATAAAAACTACCACAAAGTTATCAAGGTAGTCCCTAAAGACTCTATTCATCAAATCCATGAAAATAGCAGGAGCATTAGTCAAGCCGAAGGGCATAACAGTAAACTCATAATGCCCATATCTTGATCGGAAGGCAGTCTTTGGAATATCTTCCTTCTTCACCCTCAGTTGATGATAACCAGATCGAAGGTCAATCTTAGAGAAGAATTGAGCCCCACGAAGTTGGTCAAATAAATCATCAATTCTTGGAAGAGGGTATCTGTTCTTCACTGTGATCCCGTTCAGATCTCTATAATCAATGCATAGCCGCATTGATCCATCCTTCTTCTTCACAAAGAGAACTGGTGCCCCCCAAGGAGACACACTCGGTCGGATAAACCCCTTCTCCAACAAGTCTTGGAGTTGTTTCTTTAGCTCTTCTAGCTCCACATTTGCCATTCTATACGGAGTCTTTGATATCGGTTGAGACCCAGGTACGAGTTCAATGGAGAACTCTACCTCTCTTTCTGGGGGAGGTCCAGGTAACTCCTCAGGAAATACATCCATGTATTCCTGAACAATCGGAACATCTTCAATTTGTATGCTCCCTTTCCCTTCTTCCTCATCACCGATTAACTCCATAAAGAAAGCTATAGGAGGTGCTTCTAGATAGGGATCAGTTCGGGATATCTCTCCTTGGAAGATAACTGTAGGTCGTTAATTCAAGACTACTGAGATTTCCTTACTTCTGCATTTGATCTTAGCATTATACTTTGAGAGCCAGTCCATCCCTAATATAACGTCGAATTCCAACATGGGAATGACTACTAGATTTGCGATAAGATTGTGCTCACTAAAGTAAACACTAGAGTCTCTAAACACTGTTGATGCATGGATAATCCCACTTGGAGTCTTGACTGACAACTCTACCTCTAGCAGTTCGGGGATTGATTCTATATTCCTTGCAAACTTGGAGGAAATAAAGGAATGCGTGGAACCAGAATCAAATAAAGTACTTGCTAGTTTTGAGAGGACGACAAGAGTACCTGCTACCACATCGTTTGGAACTTCAACTTCAGTTGTTGTGATAGCGAAAGCACGACCTTGCTCCCTTGGCCTCTGCTGAGTTTGATGGTGATTCCCCTCCACCGCCCTCGGATTTGGACATTGGTTAGCAAAGTGCCCAAGCTGTCCACACTTGAAGCATGTGACTTCGGGTAGGGCCAGAACCATCTTTCCTCTGTCGTTAGTGTTGGGAAGCTGAGGCTTCACCTCACTATGACAATTCCGAGCAATATGGCCTCCTCTTCCACACTTGTAGAACTTACCACTTCCGTTCAAGCAGTTCCCCAGATGATTCTTCCCACATTTATTGCATGTGGTAAGTTGAATTTTCTTTCCACCTCTTCCCTGATCAAAAGACTTCCCTAAACTGGGCTCCAACGATCTCTTCTTTTCATTTGGTTTATGAGACCACTGTGTCTCACCAAACTCCAGCTCGACTTTCATAGCACTTCGAACTATTTCTTCATAGCTATCATAGTCCCTGTTGGCTAGATTCTTCCGCAGATGAGGTCGTAGTCCACCAAAGAATCTATCAACCTTCCCATTAGGGTCCATGACAAAGCTTGAGGTATAACGGGAAAGCCTTGTGAAGTTCATCTCGTAGCTTCCGACAGATTCGTTCTCCTTCTGCTTCAGCTCGAGAAACTCTTTCTCCATTCTCGTTCTCATGGAACGAGGGAAATACTTGTTAAGGAAAATTCTCTGAAATTCTTCCCACTCCATAGCTTCTATCTCTCCTCATGGATTCGTGTTTTTGATCAGTGACCACCACTGATCAGCTTCTCCCTCTAGGCGGTAAACAGCAAGGGTGACTTTTTCTTGTTCCGAACAATGAAGTACAGAAAAGATCTTTTCAATGGAGCTTATCCATTGTTCCACAACCAATGGGTCAATAGATCCACTGAAGGTTGACGGTCGTTGACGCATGAAGGACTCAATAGAGTGTTGTTCCCTTCGTGGTGAGGTCGGCCTCTCAGCTTGATTCAAGTTATTACTCATAACTTGAGTCAGTTGGTTCATCATTCTCATGAATGTTTTCATTCCGGCTTCCATCGGAGGGTCGTCAGCACATGGTGCATTGCGGTCACCATCGGCACAGTTCCTCCTATTGCCCGCCATTTTCTAAAAGAATAAAACCTTAGTAAGAAACTTATTTCATTTATGAATCTTTTAACTAATACTTCATGCTTAGACAATTACACTTTTCTATAATTCCTTCATAATGATTCATAAAAATCTTGTGATTAACCAAACAT
Source organism: Viscum album (assembly GCA_963277665.1). Taxonomy (NCBI): domain Eukaryota; kingdom Viridiplantae; phylum Streptophyta; class Magnoliopsida; order Santalales; family Viscaceae; genus Viscum; species Viscum album. The sequence continues at coordinate 1,976,221,839 of OY728131.1, forward strand.
ATCCCCCGGGAGTGTCGTAACCAAGAGTGCAGCAAGGCCCGTTATCGTGCACCAGTTCCCGTTCGAGTCTAGCTCAAAGCGGTGTTTTCGGGTTTTACCCCTATGTACATCTGTGCCAGAGCCGTCTCTACCTGCTCGTATCCAGACAGGGATGTATTTGTTTGATAAACCACTTACTCAATACTTACCAAAATACCAGGAAGTTTTACTATATTTAAACTTTTCTATAGGGTTCTTCCTAAAGTTTTTATATCCTAATTTCCACAAATAACTAAACCATCCTTTGATACCAACTATAACATCTCGTCTTTTATAACATAAACTTTCATTACATTACACAAAACTGAGGATCGTTAAGGTTTAGTGTCTTGGAAACAAGGATCATAATACATAAAAAAAACATAAAACATTCTTCTTAAACACTTGAAAGGCTTCTCCTTTAGTTCATCCTATGTTCATTATGCATCTCAACCTGGGGACATACATCAAAATAAAGGGTGAGCAGAAGGCCCAGTAAGGGAAACAAGAGAAACATTTTACAAGTGAACTTGAGATACTTCAATAAGGACATGAAAAGAACTTTAAGGCATGAGAAAGAAATCATGAGATACATCATAATAAAAATAACATTTTTCATAACTTGAAGATGTGGCTGCAACATTTAATATTGACAATCATTTCGTTTCACCAAGGTCCATCCCCAAGGTGTCGTTAAAAATTACCAAGGTTATTCACCAAGGCGTCGTTAAAATGGTCATCTCTAGAGATTAAGTCTTTACCCAATGCATTGGAGCGCTATCAGGGCGCACCCTTAAATTTGCCTTTATTATCATGTGAGCCACATATATCATCATCAAACATTTCATAAATAACCCATATAGCATAAAATAAATGGGTTTCATTTCATAATCACAACGTTTTAAAAACTGCTTTAAAGACATGATCTTTACGTTACTTTAAACCCACGGAAAGGGAAAGCGGGTATCATGTATGTAAATCCCAGAATTTAAAACAGAACATTTTTATATATATGTGAATACCCCTGTATAAATAGGAGCTTTGAGTATTCACTTTATAACATAAAATAATTTTGAGAAAAGAGAGGCATTTTGAGACGAAAATTCTGCAGCATAACGACTATGTTACACGGTTTTAGAAAATTTTGAAAAGAGAGGGGACATGGGTCGAACAATCATAATTGACCCATAAAACAGTAGAGGGAAAGAATAAGAAGTATATATGGACATGGTTATGCAATTTCAATGACATACCATTTGAAATGAAAAACATGGAAGGGAGACAAAAATTTTATTTCTCTTATGAAAATTCGGCAGCCTAACGGCGTCACTTAAACTTCAACAAAAATGAATTGAACAGATCAAATAGGGTCTCTCCTCATATGATCATAAGAGATCAGTATGATAGATATAGAGATCATACCCCAACATAATAAAAAGTAACTTGAAAGATTTGACATGAAAATCGAACTTGAAAAATGAGAAGGGTGAAAGAATCACTTAAACATTCGGCAGCCTAACGGCGTCACTTAAACTTTCATAAAACGAAATGATGAGAGTAAGAGGGGATCTCTCATCATATAAACATGAAAGGGGAAGTAAGAGGAATATAAAAGAACATCCTCTCACATAATAACATGGAGCATAAAAGGAATGACATAAAAGAGATTACATGAAAAGAAAGAGAGGGGTCGGATCCCTTACCTTAAAACGTGACTCTTGAAACTCAAAGGATTGGACCTTGAGGGCTTGGGGGCACCTTGGGAGGACTACATGGAAGGTAAGAAGACCAGAACTTCGTTGGGGGAGAGTTGGGAGTGAAAACTAAAGGAGGAAAGGGTGGGTATTTATAGGGAAAGTGAGGGGACAAGGCATTAATGGCCAAGGGACACCTCACATGTGCTTTTCTCAAACCCATGTGCTCTCCCTTGGCATTTATCAATGAGTTAGGCCACATGGGGCCCCCAAAACAATAATTCATCACCCTTGGCCGGCCAACCCTTAAAAGATCTCATGACATCATCATGACACAGTTATGATGTCATTAAACATACCGAAACCCTAAAACTGTATTCTTACTATTCACTGAAAATTCAACTTTCTCAGAAAAATCCCAAAATTTCACCTTAACCAAATATCAATGCTCTGATTTCAAAAATGAAATCCATTTTATAAATATAATTTTCTAAATATTTTTAATTTAATTTTTAAATAAAAACACTATTCATCGAAAATTCATTTTTTTCAGAAAAAACCCCAAAAATTACCATAACATAATATCGATGCTCTGAGTTCAAAAATAAAGTCATTTTTATAAAAATAATTTTCTAATTATTTTTAATTAAATTTTTAATTAAAAAACACTATTCACCCGGAAAAACTAATACTTGATTAATAATTTATGAAACCGTTATTTACCCATTTTATTGAATCACATTACTTAATCTAGGTGTCTAAATTATATTAAAACTTTCTTTGAGTGAAATTACTAATCCATTTGGTCACATTACTAATCCTAAGCGTAAAATCACTATTCATAATTTACTATTCATCAAAAATTAAGTTGATCTTATTAGACTCCAAATTCCTTACTGAACACTTTTGTAGAAGACCATTTTTTGAAAATCATTACACATCATTAGTTATTTAGGGTTTTCATAATTATTTTAAAATATCCTTTTTTCGAAATTCATCAATAAAATACATTCTAAAATTATCTGGACATTTGAAATTTCACAAACATCACTAAAGGAAGAAATCTCAATTTATTCACCCGAAAGGATTACACAAGGAAGCTAGGGTCTCGTCACATAGCCCCTTATAACACCGGCATAAGACCTAAGTGTAAGGTGTGTTATGGTGAGAGAATCTGAGGGAGGCTCAGATAACATTGCCCTAGTAGTAATCTCTATTAACTTGAACTTCTCCCGCAGGCGTTTCCGTTCAAGCTTGACACGCTGGAGTTCGGCTTGGGTTTGGTCCAAAGCGAAGCCCACAGATGCTACCTCCTTCCCAAGCTCCGATAAGTGGGCTTCATAAGGGTCGAGTCTACTGGATGAAGTCATCGACTCCTCTTTCTGCATTAACCATTAACATCTTATTAAATCAATAAGAGTAAGTTAATATACTACTCAAAAAGATTGGGTCGTTACAGTCCTTCTGTTTCTTTGTTACCTTTGGTCGCGACAGTGACATTGGCAACGATTATATAACGGATTTTGATTGGTTGGTGTTTTCTATCAATACTTTGTAGTTTTATTTCATGCCTTGACTTTTGAAGGTCGGTCTATTGGTTTCCAATCTCCATTGTCAAAGGCGGTTAGGTTTTTATCATTCTTGAGGTAGGTGCATCTATGCAATTGGTTCTAATTCTAGAATTGTTGTATGTTCTTGTTAGTTCCTTTGGGGTATTGAATGAAAATGCATGTTTTTACATTTGAAAGGCTTTATTGGAAAGGATTCACATTTTTAAAAGGATATGGATTTAAAAATGAATTTTCTTTGATATGAAAAGTTTTTATTAGATTTTGGAATGGTTCAACCAACTTAGCACATTGGGAACCATAGGTGCGTTAGGAAATGGACATGTCACTCTAGTGTGTGTGTGTGTGTGTAACGCCACTAGGGATTTTGTGATATCAGCATACTGTGGTAGGACTTGATATTGGTTGGAACCAACATATGTATTTTTAGGCTTCTTTTATGTCAAGTACGTATTCTCATAGGCTAGTGCCCGAATGGTGTGATTTTTCATTTATATCTGGTTTATTGAATGATGGTCTATTTCTTGGATATTTTCTCACGTGTTTTTCTTATGGTGTATCTGTGGTTGGTTTTCATTTATATTTGATATATTTTTAGTTTTGGTGAATATGATATGCATTTATAAAAAACAAAGGAATATTTACAAAATGTTTTCATTTATGAAAATTCTTTATAAAATGGATTTTTTTTAAAATCTATAACTTATGAATTCTTGATATTTGAACTTGTAAAGATTCTTTGGTGGTATCCCATTGGGATCTGTGATCACACCCTACTTTTTTCTTTGGGTGGTTGTAAACCTTGTTTTGCAGGACTCAAGTAAAGGGAAGGGAATCTTGTATCATGTCGGGTTCTCTTATTGTTTGTTGCCTTCGTAGTGGGATTGTTTGGTGGTGACGGATGGTCACATGGAGACTTGTTTAGTCTGGTCTGTTTTATCTTTCTAGCATGGCCTTTTTGGCTTGACTTTTGATGTCTCGTAGATATATTTTCCTTTCTTTCGTGTTGTACTTTGATATTTCTTCAGCTATACATGAGACTTTTGGTTCTTTTCTGTTTCTCACCATGTGGTTGACCGTTCAAGGTGGCTTGTCTAGTTGAACTGGGCTGGTTTGTTACATTAAATCTCATATTACATTTGAAAACATAAAATACAACATAGTATTTTCTTTGAGAATGAAATTATTTTCTCTACCATATCATTGCATATCAATCACACACTTCCTAAAATCTTGAGGAAAGGAAACATAAGAAAGTGGTGAACTCAGATGCTCGATAGGGAATGTGTACAATGGAAGCTATCATGGAATAAATAAGGAATGGATAATATGAAAGGAATAAATAATGATAAAAAATATCATATAAATAATTTCATGATCTTGAAACTTATCCAGGGATATTATAACTATAGTCACATGGAAATTAATAATTGATTTCATATTGATGGGACGCATAATGTGGGACATTTGTAACTTAATGTCGAGGCCTCAAGCAAAGACATATTGCATAAATGGGTAAGGAATTGACTAATTACCCAACTTGATTTGTCTCATTATACCAACTAATGCATCGGGGAGCTATGTAATTTCAGGTCACATATGTCACTCAATAATTCCAATGCATTCATCATATGAATAAACAATACAAATTAATAGCATGCTTTAATAATCAATAGTTGTCTGTATTAGAAGAACTAGCATATGGAATGTTAATACTTTTCCCAATCAAACTGATCATAAATTATTCTCAGTAAAGCATAAGATTCATCAATATATGTTGACATGGAAGAAAATACTTTTAAAATATCACTGAAATGTTTCTTGAAGAAAAATCTCTTTTCATTTTGTGAAATCACTTATTTAAAATCTAAAAAAATCAAAATATTAGAAAAAACACTTTCTTTGAAAAAAAACATGGAATCTTCAAAGAAAAGAATAGTCATGGCGATGGGAAAATTCATTTGTACGATAAATAATAAAACAAGGATTTCACCCACACCTTTGATAAAAAAAAGTACCTTATTCGGAAAACAAGAAGAAGATTCATTTTAAACCATTTTATAAAAAATCAAACATGGATAAAAATAACTTTAATAAATCATTGGATAATGATAAAAACATTTTTGAAAACATTTCAAAGAAAATATAGACATGGAAGAAAAATATTCATGACCGAATAAATAAAAGTCTGTTTCCCTTAAAAAAACATTTTTTCGATCTCTTGAGTACTTAAATAGAGGAAAATGAAAGGAAAACTTTTAATTTACAAAAATAAACATAGGGAGAGAAAATAAATTGAGTTTAAGATATAAATATCATATAGTTCTCTTAAGAGAGATAAACAACCCCAAATAAGGATTAAATTGTGAAATAAACTCTTACCATTTAGATAATTTTCAAATCAAAATCCATTTGATGAAATGATTTGAGTTGTAACTTTATATACCATAAATTAAGAGGGATGCATGATATAAAATGTTAAATGGGTAGTATATACACCTCATAAACATAAATAGGTGTAAAAGATCAATCGTGTCTCAGCGAAACAATATTGAGATGAAGAACCCTTATATTAGGGCTGACTTGCTTCGCAAGTGTTTTAAACCTCTTGTATACTAAATTTAAATTTATTATATTTCTATACCATAACCATATACATATAATATTATATATAATCCACTTATAACATTTTCATACTCGTTTATTGAGATTTTTTTATTAAAATCATCATTCCCGAGTGTTAAATGTCTTGTTTTTCATACAAGTTTTGGTTCAGTGGTTTTGGTTCTTGTGTCTTGATCGTGGTCACATCATCTTCAAAATGTTAATCATGATATAAATATCGTGTATATTCATTATATACATATTTAGAATCATCATTGAAAGGTGGACATGAAAAATGAATCTCATTGTTTCATGGAGGTGATAGTACACACGTACGCGCGAGCGACGTTATCATTTTTTCATGAGTTGAAGGGTAAAAAAGTAAATGATATCTTATATTTCTAGGACCATAATTATGATATAAATATCAAATATATTCATTAGTTTCATATTTATAATTATCCAAGTAAAATTGTGATAAAAAAAACGAATTACACCGCTATATGGAGACGGTAAGTCGTACAAATGTATGAGTAATGTCTTCGCTTTTCGTAAGATGAGAAAGAGGTAAAAATGGTTGTCTCATATCATAATATCTTAGTAAAAAGATGATATTAAAATTACTGTTTTAGGATGAGTACGACAGATTTAGAAAAAATGGGAGAAGAAATGAATTTGAACTAGTCGGTAAAGACGATTGCTTCTTATTCAATACTTTCTTTAGATTCATTCTTGAAGACTTTTGAAATGGACTTTTCAAAAGACCATCACCCCTACTTCATGGCAAAAAAAGTTGAGAATATAATTTGACAGGTTTGGTCGAGGTAGATGCCTCAAAATGGTATAAAGAATAGAGATGAGGGGTGCCCTTTTGTAATAAGGGAACATGAACACATTGAATTAATAAAAAAGATTTAAATATAATATGTTCATTTTCATGTGAAAGTGACACCATGTGATTAGGATTTCAAAGCTAAGATTTCAACCAATAAAATTTGGACAGGTGTATGGTATTTTAAACTTTTTTTTTGTTTAATCAATTTATTAATCAATTTTAACTTTAACAGTGATAACAATTTTTTGAATATTAAAGGGTTATAATTTTACTTAAAATGCAATCATTGAATTATAAATGTCTAAGTGATGACATTGTCAATCATTCCTCATCCTAACTGTATTCTTACAGGATTTTTATGATTTTTAAATAATTTAATAAAATATTATTTGACATAAAATACTATTAAATTCATTTTAGGAACTATTCAAATCAATTGAATTTAAATACATGAAGACATCAATGGAATTCGAATATAATTCATCTCCCCGTCAATAATACATTATTATTAACTACAATTTTTTTTGACACCCTAATTCATCCAAGATACATTACTTTTAATGTTTTAAAAATTATTTTGTTTGATTTTTCCACAATTACATATACATTATTTCAATATTGTATAAACGTTTAAGAATATTATATAATCACGAAAAATTAGAAATAAATTGTCATCGCGAAAATAATATTTTATATTTTTTATATATTTTTTATCTCTGTAAATATATCAGATAAACTTAAAAGAAATAGAGTAATATTTTATTTTTTTTCTTTATTTAAAATGCTATATAGGTCATTAACGAGTAAATATCGGTCATACGATAGGGTAAAGACAAATATTGGGGGGATTTTAAAGAAGAGTGGTCCAGTGACGAGTCAGAGTTGGAATAAAGGAGTAATAATTGTTATTGTATTATGACATTATAAATAATATTTCATTACAAATTCAATATTTGAGCTATCTGGGAGAGTAATTTGTTTCGATTTGCTTAACTGATTTATTTTTAAAATCTATTAAGATAACTTTATTATACTTTGAAACACAGTTCAACTATTTAAATTCAATAAATACATTTTTATAACTTTTAAATTTACAAATTAATTTATAAATCTAAATGTAGTTGATCCCAAATTAAATTACTGTTATGGTTATAATTAAATAGCCGTGATTATGAATAGGGAGGGTGGTGTCTAATTATAATAACGGTGATTATATATATCATTTAATGCTTGGGGGTTTCGTGTGGGAGTGGCGGTGGATATGGGGAGGCGCACCGCGGCTGGGCCTCGCCGGAGCGCTGACACGGTGGCTGCTCAGTATTATCGGGAACTTGAAAAGCGGATTCACCGCCTTACGTCCCATCCAATTCTCTGCCACACTTGGACAATCTTTCGGTTTCGTCTTTCGACCGGTAACGTGAACCGGCAAAAGATGTGATTTAACTAAATTAATATGAATATAATCTCAAAATTAAGAATAAATATAAAGTATAAATCTTGATTTTACACCAAGGACAACGCAGATCTTCACCTAAGATCTGCATGCGGATTGGGAATAGGTGGCCGCGTGGAAAGTGAAGTGAGGAGAAAGAGCAGCGTTTCCCTCCACGCGTGATATGATTTGGAAAGAGAGGGGGGCACCCCGTCCCTCCTCCGTACCACATGACCTTAAGTGACTGTCACACATAAAAAATGAAAATGAATAATTCAAACATTTTATTCATTTTTTATATTTTTATTTAACACATACAAGTTATTACTTTTTTTTTGTAACACTCTTAGATTCTAAAAGAATAATATTTTATTCTAACACCATCATTAGAAGAAAATACAACACTTCGAGACTTTATGATATATTTATTTTTAAATAAATTCAATATTTTCAATAGATTGCATTACACGCAACAATGAATTTAGTTTTGTTACTTGCAACTAATTTAATCGATAACTTGCATTACACGTAAAATCGGGTTTTACCGAACAATAATATACTATTAATATTATTGTTTAATATGACAGTTTTCGCTTACCTATTTGAATGACATGTATGAATATGATTAACTAACCTATGAAAATATATAGTTTACATAGGCTTATTAATTATAAATCGAATAGTACTAAAATAAAAAACATTTAAAATAAAAAGAAATATTTTCTGAAAACACTATTTTTTCTAAAATTCGATTTATTCACACTTTACGCACATAATTTAAAATTAATTTTTACCACTTAAAAATTTTATTTGAAAAAATAAATTTTATTTTTGAAATCAAAATACCAAAATTATAATGTTGAATTATATTTTGAATTGGTTTTAAAGAAACATTAGTTCAATTATATATCAATTAATATAATTTAGGTCATTGAAATCATTTTTATATTGAATTTTGATATAAAAACTTTATAAACTTGTGAACATTTTCTCTTTAAAAAAACTTGATTTTTCATCGCATATGCGAGATTAATTTTTAATTAAATTTTACCATTTATGAGAATAAAATTTGGTAAAATTGATTCTATATTTAAAATACTTATAATTTATAATATATAATAAGGTCAACTTGATTTTTGACCAAAATGTGTAGTGAAAACAATAAAAATTAATTAACGCAATTTAAGTAAAAATAGATCTATTGGATGTTAAATTGACCTAAACATTTATCTAAAATATATTGGTTGACCATATTTCAACATTATCCCTTATAGTCTTGAGAATGATCAATTACTGGAGTTTTGTGACATAAAAAAACGTGGGTGAAATTCATTCATTCTAAAAATTACAAGTGTGTCATTCACCTCATTTATAAAAATCCATCACCTCTCTTTTTTTTCACACCTTCAAACCACTTTGTTCGGTCAAGACCTCTTCAAATCATTTCCCAACTTCCATCCTCTCATCTTAAAAACCTTAGTTTGAGTATAAAGACAATCTAGGAAGGCTTTGATGCAAACACAAGGAAAATACTCTAAGAAGAGGTAATGTTCTTCAAAGAAGCGTTTTTATTTTATTTATTCCTCCACTTCCTTCAATTCTTATCAAACCATTCTGATATAATAACCATAGTCTCTTCCATATACTGATATGTTATGTTAAGAGCACGACCTACAACAAAATCATACTTCCATCAAATGAGTTATGAAATAATGATTCATGTGTACGACAGATTACCACACTGCGATCCGATGTCATTCTTTTTTTTTATTACCACTTATCAAGGTTGAGAATGATAATGAATATATATATATTGTCACGACCCGATCCTACCGGTCTCGAGCCGCAACTACCCCAAACCCGCCTCCATAGGCCAGGGGCTGACGACAAGCGTCGAAGGCGTGACAATCTCGGGGAGGCCTTTGCCTAAGTACCTGTACACACACACGCAACCCACTTAATGCAGAAGTGCGAAGTAAAAAAAAAAGAAACCAAAGTACAAACAACTACAACCCAACCTCAGTCATGCATCAACTTCTAAAACAGAACAAGTAAAGTGTTGAAAAGTAGACTGACCAGTAAACTGAGTAGAAAAGGGCAAAACACGCGCCCAACTAGAAAGGTACCACAACCCGGCAACAGGTAAACGAAAGTAAACTGCTGGTGAGTCTCACACCTGAAAATCCTACTACGACCACTGAACGCAGCCCAAGCTCCTGTGTCCCCTACGCTCCTCCGTAGTCTCGATCAACCTGTCCGTCGTCTACAAGGGCACACCAAGTGCGGACAAAGCAGGGGTGAGTATAAAGATACTCAGTAGGATGCCCCGAAAGCTCGAGGGACCAACAAATGAGGTACTAAAACGGTGAGCAGTAGACAGAACAAAGAACAGTGTAAAAGTACAATAGAGAGAGTGCAGCTCAACCCAATAGAAGGAAGGAAGTGAACTCATCCAACCAAGAGGAGCTAGACACGGAAATCACGTGGCATACCCCCACGCGTCTTCGCCCATTCTAGAAGGAAAGTAACTGAACCCAAGGAGTGAGAACAAAAGTAGGGTGTATATGTAGGTTCCGGGCGCAACGAAAGCGCGTTGGTGGGTTTGCCCAATTTTAATTTTAGCGTTAAATAACGTTCAAACCGAGATCCGTCACGATATAAAACGTCGGATATTCGAAATAGAACGAAGAACGAAAAAACAAAAGAGGGAATCCCAGAACCATAGAGATAAGATCATCATGTGTTGGTTATAATTAATTTAATTAATTCACAAGAATTACCTTGGTGGAATTCTTCCTTCGTTGATGTCTCCGGTCACGATCCTGTGATCCGTCGTTGCGTCGTAGAATCCAAGTGTAGGATTCCTCTAATGGTGATCCACACGTGTGCCCCGTATCTCTGGACGCCGCCGAAGGGATCTCCGGGTGCTAGCGTGGAAGAACCTTTACTTGCGATGTCCATCTTCGATCGCTTGGGTCTCTCGGTCTTGAGAGCGTTCTTGGTGGAAGAAGTTCTTTCGACCTTGAAAGAATTCTCCATAATTGTTGTGCACAATGATTGATTGGAAAAGTGTTGGGGTTGTGAGGATATTTATAATCGGGTTTGAGGTTATAGAGTTATGACAATAAATAAACGCGTTATGTGTTTTATTTATTTCAATAACTCTTATTGAAACCCCCATGTCGAAATATTAATTCCTTGACATGCGCCCACGCTGATTATAATTAATATCATTTAATAAAACAATATTATATCATCAAAATCCTGACTGGAAAACTACACGCCATGTAATCATTAATACACGGCGTGTACTTGTTTTCCATAAAACTACATGGCGTGTATATTAAATATACACGGCGTGTGTTTTTATTTTTCACTTTTTTTATTTCCTCCACCACATTTATTAGACCTTGAGTAATGACTATTTATTTTTTAAATAAATATAACTGCATCACTCGCTAATAAATATTATTTCATCCACAATATATTCTCTCAAATAACTAGTGTCGAAATAAATGTGATCAAACATCCTTAAATAATTATTAAACCACAGTCGGGAATAATATTTATTTAACTTGTTAAATTAATATTTAACTGAGATACATGGACACACTTAGTGTGTGACCCTCTAGGCCTCTTTTTCAGTGGCATTAGGCGGAACCTGCCTAAAGTTCAAGGTTAACGTCTAGTAACACGCCAAGGCATTCATAGAGAAAGAAGTTAACGCCGCAATGATGTGTCACCTCATACGAACGCTTACCGTGTAATATAATCCATTTGCCTCGATATCTCTAATCAAGCGGGTTGCATGCTAGTGCCATCAACCCATGTGCTCGATTATTCTTTCTTTGACTTTCCGGAATCGAACTCGCCCATACCTTACCATGACCATGGATTTATTTAGGCTATATCAATTCCATCAAAGGGCCTGAGATATCTACTTCCGTTATGGAACAGAAGGGATAAATCCTTTCTCGCAATATCTATTAATGCAGTATTACTCGTGACGCACCCAACGTATCCTACCTCGCTGCGAACAGTGTGTCGTCACAGTTTTCATCAATACATCTAAGTGCGCTAGTTGTAATCCCCATTAATAATAATCTTAAAGTCTAAGGATCAATACACACGTCCGTAGATAGAAACATTCAATGACACTATGAAATGTGGATTTCCTACTGGATGGTCTCGTTCTCATAATATCCTCCTGGATATTACCAAGGGCGCACACCATGAGATGATGCCTCAAAGTTTTATGAGTCCTCACCCCTAATGACCTGTATTATTTGTGTCTCTCAAATAATATCATCCGGCCATAGAACATATATTCAAGAACAGTGTTATGGAACTTCCGAGTTCTCATCATAGCAGAGATCCGCTATGACCCTTTAATGCAACAACTATCCTTAGGACATTATCACATACATTGTCACGCAGAAGAACAATCAAGATGCGATAAGGCTTTTATTAATGAATAAAGTACCAAGTAGTTGGTTCTAGGCCACCAACTCCAACAGACTCCCACTTGGACTAGAGCCAACTGCTAACAACCTTTAACCCGCTAGCTCTCAGATGATATTCATGCTTCTGCTGAGATAAGCCTTTAGTCATGAGGTCCGCCACGTTCTCTTCCGTGGACACTATGCTCACTGCAACTTCACCCATTTGATAGAAATCCCTCAAGAGGTGATACTTTCGGAGTATATGCTTTATCCGTTGCTGTGACCTTGGTTCTTTCGCAAGAGCCACCGCTGTAGTACTATCACAATACAATGTAATGAGATATTTACTGCTAGGCACCACATCAAGCTCCTGGAAAAAGTTCCGAATCCAGACGGCTTCCTTGGCTGCATCAGAAGCCGCTATATATTCAGACTTTGCTGTAGAATCAGCGACAACTGGCTGCTTTGAACTCTTCTAGCTCACAACTCCTCCATTGAGACAGAAAACATATCAAGATTGCGACTTCAGATTATTCTAATCTGTCTGAAAACCAGCATCAACATACCCTCTGATGACAAGCTCCTCGTCTCCTCCATACACCAGGAACATATCCTTAGTTCTTCTCAGATACTTAAGGATAGTCTTAACATCAGTCCAATGTTGTTCTCCTGGATCTGCTTGATATCTGCCTACCATGCTCAGTGCATAGGCAACATCAAGCCTAGTACATAACATGGCATACATGATGGATCCTATAGCCGAAGCGTATGAGATCTTACTCATTCTATCTTTCTCGTGTTGTGTTTGAGGACACATTTTCTTAGAAAGATGTAGGCCATGTGACACTGGAACCAATCCCCTCTTGGATTGTTCCATACTAAATCTCTTTAGTATCTGGTCAATGTATGTACTCTGACTTAGTCCAAGCAACCTCTTGGATCTATCACGAATGATCTTGATCCCTAGAACGTAGGCTGCTTTACCCAAGTCCTTCATGGAGAAACACTTGTTCAACCAGTCCTTAACTGACTGTAAGACTGATACATCGTTTTAAATAAGCAATATGTCATCAACATATACCACTAGGATAACGATCACATTCCCATTAAACCGCTTATAAACACATGACTCACATTCGTTTTTAATGAACCCAAATCCCTTTATGGCTTCATCAAATCGAATGTTCCATGACCTGGATGCTTGCTTTAATCCATAAATGGATTTCTGCAACTTGCAAACCCGTTTGGCTTCACCTGGTGTCACAAACCCTTCTGGTTGTGTCATATATACATCTTCCTAAAGGTTCCTGTTAAAGAATTCTGTTTTGATATCCATTTTCCAAATCTTGTAGTCATGGTAAGCTGTTATGGAAAGTATGATTCTTATGGATTTAAACATGGAAACTGGCGAGAAGGTTTCATCATAGTCAATTCCTTGACGTTGTTTGAATCCTTTAGCCACTGGCCTTGCTTTATAGGTGCTAACTTGACCTTCCATGTCTAGCTTTCTCTTGAATACCCATTTGCATCTAACAGGCTTTATATCAACTGGATCATCGACCAGAACCCAGACTTGGTTCTGATACATGGAATCCATCTCAGAATTCATAGCTTCTAGCCATCTTGCAGCTTCTGAGCTTTCTACTGCTTCATTGTAGGAGAGAGTTTCATCATTGTCCAACAATAATGATTCACCATCCTCGGTGACTAGGAAACCAAATATCTCTGGTTCCCTTACCTCTCTTGAGCTCCTACGCAATACTCATGTTTCTGGAACCTCTTCCACTAGGACCTGTGGAACTTGTTCCGGTACCAACTCCTGTGTATCTTGAGCATCAACTTCGTCGAAGTCAATCTCGCTCCCACTATCCTTTTTGAGGATGTGATCCCTCTCAAGAAAAACGGTTTGTCTGACGACAGTCACTTTCTTGTCTTGAGCGTTATATAGGTAATATCCGTTAGTTTCATTGGGATACCCTATAAAGATACACTTCGTACCTCGGGGTGCTAGTTTGTTGCCCGAGAAGGCCTTAACAAACGCCTCGCATCCCCATACACGTGTGTGCGACAAAATGGGTTTCTTTCCATTCCATAACTTGGAGGGAATTCCATTTTCCGCCTTAGTTGGTACTCGATTTAATGTGCATGCTGCAGTTTGTAATGCATATCCCCAAAAGGACAATGGAAGATCCACATGAATCATCATCGACCTCACCATGTCCAACAAGGTGTGGTTTCTCCTTTCACTAACACCATTCCACTGTGGTGTATAAGGAGGAGTGATCTGAGATAGAATCCCAAACTCCCGTAGAAGATCGATAAACTCTTGGTTCATATATTCTCCACCTCGATCCGATTGAAGCTTCTTTATCTTCTTACCAAGCTGATTCTCTACTTCATTATTGAATTCCTTAAATTTCTCTAAGGTCTCTGACTTATACCTCATTAAGTAGTCATATCCATATCTACTCAAATCATCAGTAAAAGTAATGAAGTAAGAATATCCACCTCTAGCTTCTATTGGAAATGGTCCACACACATCTGTGTGTACCAATCCTAGAAGCTCTGTGACCCTTTCACCCTGTCCACCAAAAGGAGGCTTGGTCATTTTTCCTTGTAAACAAGCGTGACATCTATCAAGTGGTTTTAGCTCAGTAGAGTCTAAATAGCCATCTTGACAGAGCTTTGTCAAGCGCTTCTCGTTCACATGACCGAGATGGTGATGCCACAACTGGGTGATGTATGAGTCATGTGAGTTTTTTTCGTTATCGATTAGCAACACTTGGTTCTCATAATTTAATACATACAAACCATTATTTAAATGTGCCATACCATAACATACGTTGTTCTTATAAAAGAGACAACCCTTATTTCCAAACTTGAAAATAAATCCATCCATATCCAAACAAGATAAAGAAATTATGCTCTTGGTAACACTAGGCACATAATAACAGTTATGTAAAACCAAAATAATTCCAGTCGGCAGTGAGAGGTGGTAATCGCCAATAGCCAACGCAACCAGCCTTGCGCCATTGGCAGCTTGAAGATCCACCTCTCATCTGGAAATATTTCTAAATCTACCTGGTTCCTGTATTTGAATACAGATGTGAGCCCCACAAGTTGTATCTAATACCCAATTTGTAGAAATAGAAATATTACACTCGATAACAAATGCACCTTTAGCATCCCGACGCTTCTGGGTGCAGTTCCTCTTCCAGTGGCCTTTCTTGCCACATGAAAAACACACCGCCTCTCATTCCTTGCCCTGCCTCTAGATCTTCTCCTTCTTGGAGGGACGATGCTCGGGGGCTTCAGACCGTTTATAAGTCTTTGGTCCCTTTGCCTTGTCCTTCCTCTTATTCACCATAAGGACTGTGGGTTTGTCACGCCCCATGTCCTTATATACCTGGTGAGTTAAGGGCAGAATTTCCGATCTAGGCGCAACTGGAATATGCTCTTCCAACACATACAATTTCCTCTCGTGGCGATGGATGATGCGTAAACGCCTATGCCACTCTTGGAAATTGGTGCCGGTGAGAAGGTTTTCCTTCTCGAGTATGGTTTGCAATGATATGTTTGAAGTCATTTTCTTTCCATTTCTACAAATTAGGATGAGAAAAGGTTTAGTACTTTATTACAAAACCGAGACAAATAAATAAATTAATACTTATTAGTCTCCCATTATTTTATCAAAATCCAATAGCCCTCACCATTGACTTTGGAATATTCTGTTGCCTGAATATTCTAGTGGCAAGGATCCATATTTCCCTTCGCATTACCCCAACTAGGGTTGGTCAAGCAACTTGAAGGGCTTTAGGTAGGCATTCCAAATTCCAACTGCATTAAATTGCAGCTCCTTGATCTGCTGAGTGGACTCCCCAATCCTGAAATCCTTTTATTTTGGATTTCCCCAACCTTTGCCTCTTGGTCACACCAAGTCCTACTGTGACAGTCAACCCTTGATGCGAACCAAGTCAAGTCAACCCAAAACCTTGAATTAGAATTCCTCGATAATTGAAAGCACCCCAACTAGGGTTGGTCAATCACTTTGAACTATGGTTCGATTCTAACCAAGATTATGGAAGGCTATACCGAATTAATATTTCTTTTGAGGGATTTTATCCTTATACGTAAATTTCCATTTTATTATCTTTGATTACATGCTTGTTAATATTAAGTGGGATATACTTAAGTGATTAACCATGTCTAAGATAACATTTACGCATAAGCCGGTTTTTATTTTAGTTCCATCTTGCATGCTTGTTTAATTCACTAATTGTGTGATCGTGAAAACACACCCACAATAAATAAACCATGAAACTGACAGAAATAAAATAAATGGTATGATCATGAGTTTGTTCTATTGGTCAGTTTATCTAGCAGTTGATAAACTAACCCAAGACCTAGGGGAGAAACACCTTGAACCTTGTGGGTTCGTGTTTACAGCTTTCCACCTATCCACCTTTGTATCTCCTTGGATTGTTTTCACCTTGGCTCTTGACTTGAGCCACCTCCACTAGCTTGGGAGCTCCATCCATTACATATGCATTTATCTCACACGCAGGTGAGATGTAAAAAGATATTTTTATATAAAAGAATCCTTGGATGCGCATGCCCTACATATTAATGAGGAAATGGCTCGCAGACCAACAAATTTAATTTAAATAAATAAATTAAAAGGAACCATTCACATACAAAGGTCTCGGTCTAGCTCATTATCATCCATACATGCAACGATATTTACACATAAATAAAACTAGCATTCAATTCTTTAATCATTCTTGTTTAAGATAAATCACGCTCGAATCAATTAATTATCTTTAATTAATCAATCCTTTTATCTTAAACCCTTTTCTGAATTTCTTTGAGATTCTCATCCATCATAATTTTAAACAAATAAAATTATCCTTGTACGTAACTTGTACCTTGGAGGCAACCCGGTGAATTACCATTTATTACACAGATGTTAAATTAAACACATATATATAAAACACCTATCACGTGTTGTGCCTCAGCTTTACTCCTGTACTATGGTACATGTCTCAAGGGTTTGTATAATATAATAATAAATTTTAATAAATCTGCGTAATTTGGGTGAGTACACGGCGTGTAGTTCCGACTACACGACATGTACTTTTCTTCACTATCCATCCGAAGTACATGCCCGAGGACAGGGCGTGTTAATGTACTTCGGAAATTTTTGGAGTACACGACGTGTACAATGGGACACACGCCGTGTAGTTTCCGCGTTACACGGTTTCCAGCCGGGCAAGCCGTGTACAGGGTACACGGTCCAACCTGAACCCGAAGGGACTACATGCCGTGTTCAGTTGGACCACACGACGTGTAATCCAGAAACTGTGTGCCACTTGTTCCTGGTCCACACACGGTGTCATAAATGACATAGGTATACTCCAATACACGGCCTAATTTGGCGGATCATTCAATGCATTGAACCTAGACTACACAACATGTACTTCCGAATACACACCATGTATTCTGGTGTTTTATGACCAAAAACGTTTGGCTCCTCCGGATGAGTTCCTCTATTTTATTTTAATCAAAATTAAAAGAAAAAATTTGTTTCTGTGAGGTGAACGAGAAAAGACGAAGGAGGAACAGATCTCAAGATTCATATTTCTAGAACGATTAAACTTGAATTGAAACAACTAAATTATTAAATGCGTAAAACATCAATGAAAAACTAAATAATTATAATCAATAATATAACCTCCCTCTGATACCACTTGTAGGTTCCGGGCGTAGTGGAAGCACGTTGGTGGGTTTTTCCAATTTTAATTTTAGCGTTAAACAACGTTCAAACTGAGATCCGTCATGATATAAAACGCCAGATCTTCGGAATAGAATGAAGAACGAAAAACAAAAGAGGGAATTCTGGAACCATAGAGATAGAATCATCACATGTTGGTTATAATTAATTTAATTAATTCACAAGAATTACCTTGGTGGAATTCTTCCTTCGTTGATGTCTCCAGTCACGATCCTGTGATCCGTCGTTGCGTCGTAGAATCCAAGTGTAGGATTCCTCTAGCATTGATCCACACATGAGACACGTATCTCCAGACGTCGCCGAAGGGATCTCTGGGTGCTAGCGTGGAAGAACCTTTGCTTGCGATGTCCGCCTTCCATCGCCTTGGTCTCTCGGTCTTGAGAGCGTTCTTGGTGGAATGAGTTCTTTCAACCTTGAAAGAATTCTCCAGAATTGTTGTGCACAATGATTGATTGGAAAAGTGTTAGGGTTGTGAGGATATTTATAATCGGATTTGAGGTTATAGATTTATGACAATAAATAAACGCGTTACGTGTTTTATTTATTTCATTAACTCTTATTGAAACCCCCATGTTGAAATATTAATTCCTTGACATGCGCCCACACTGATTATAATTAATATCATTTAATAAAACAATATTATATCCTCAAAATCCTAAATGGAAAACTACATGCCGTGTAATCATTAATACACGGCCTGTACTTGTTTTCCATAAAACTACACGCCGTGTATATTAAATATACACGGTGTGTACTTTTATTTTTCACTTTTCTTTATTTCCTCCACCACATTTATTAGACCTTGAGTAATGGATATTTATTTCTTAAATAAATATAACTGCATCACTCGCTAATAAATATTATTTCGTCCACAATATATTCTCTCGAATAACTAGTGTCAAAATAAATGCGATCAGGAATCCTTAAAATAATTATTAAACCACTGTCGGGAATAATATTTATTTAACTTGTTAAATTAATATTTAACTGAGATACATGGACACACTTAGTGTGTGACCCTCTAGGCCTCTTTCTCAGTGGCATTAGGCGGAGCCTGCCTAAAGTCCAAGGTTAGCATCTAGCAACACGCCAAGGCACCCATAGAGAAAGAAGTTAACGTCAGAATGACATTTCACCTCATACGAATGCTTACCATGTAATATAATCCCTTTGCCTCGATATCTCTAATCAAGCAGGTTGCATTCTAGTGCCATCAACCCATGTGCTCGATTATCCTTTCTTTGACTTTCCGGAATCGAACTCACCCATACCTTACTATGGCCATGGATTTATTTAGGCTATATCAATTCCATCAAAGGGCCTGAGATATCTACTTCTGTTATGGAACAGAAGGGACAAATACTTTCTCGCATTATCTATTAATGCAGTATTACTCGTGACGCACCCAACGTATCCTACCTCGCTGCGAACAATGTGTCGTCACAGTTTTCGTCAATACATCTAAGTGCGTGAGTTGTAATCCCCATTAATAATAATCTTAAAGTCTAAGGATCAATACACATGTCCACAGATAGGAACATCCAATGACACTATGAAATGTGGATTTCCTACTGGCGGGTCTCGTTCTCATAATATCCTCCTGGATATTACCAATGGCGCACACCATGAGATGATGCCTCAAAGTTTTATGAGTCCTCACCCCTAATGGCCTGTATTATTTGTGTCCCTAAAATAATATCATCTGGCCATAGAAAATATATTCAAGAACAGTGTTATGGCACTTCCGGGTTCTCATCATAGCAGAGATCCGCTATGACCCTTTAATGCAACAACTATCCTTAGGACATTATCACATGCATTGTCACACAAAAGAACAATCAAGATGTGATAAGTCTTTTATTAATGAATAAAGTACAAAGTAGTTTGTTCTAGGCCACCAACTCCAACAATATATATATATATATATATATATATATATATATATGCTCAACAAGAAACCTAAACGAATGTGTAAGGGGATCTCCATCTCCAAGATCGGCCCAGGAAAAGTCATCAACAGTTCAAAGGATATCCATCACTGATGCCCAACAGTCCCGTGTGGCAAATCTGTCTCATCGATAGACCGTATAACCAAGGGTCTCACTCCGGTAACCACGGAGAAAAGTCACTGACTAGGCTCATAGAAAATGGTTGAGTCTGAAAGAAGTCATCGGTTAACCCACTTCCCGGCCCAGGTGGAGGGTAAACCCTAAGAGGTCGTCGGGTAACCCACTGCCCAACCCAGCTAGAGGGTAAACCCTAAGAGGTCATCGGATAACCCACTGATCGGCCCCGCTGGAGGGTAAACCCTAAGGTCAACAGATAACCCACTGCCCAGACCCGCTAGAGGGTAAACCCTAAGGTCAACGGGTAACCCACTCCCTAGCCCCACTGGAGGGTAAACCCTAAGGTCAACGGGTAACCCACTGCCCAGCCCCACTGAAGGGTAAACCCTGATAAGCCGGTGGGTAACCCACTGCCCAGCCCCGCTGGAGGGTAAACCCGGAAGTGGTCTGATAACTCCGCACTGCCCGTGCCATCACTGGGTGTCACTAACATCGCTACCGTGCGTTGGTTCAAAGTGCGTCAAAGGAACCTATGACCAACATCCTTTCATGTTTACACATTTAATGAGATCTCAAAAGAGTCTCTACACCCCCAAACAGATTACACCATCGCAATCCTCACGGAAAAACATGCAAGATAGACTATTTACTCGCCCCGAATGGACGTCTGATGAAAAAGTCACAGTACGCTGCACACAGCTTAAAAGACGGATTGTGGGGCCGACGCCTCAACTCCGGCTTCAATGCTTGAAACCATGCTGGTCAACCTCATCTTGATGCAAAGGTCACAACGCCGTTGTAATGTCCATGACCTCTCCGGTCCATTCCTTTGGGAAAATCTGGGGCTAGAGGTGTTTCGTGAAATCAAGGTGACTTGGGGGTGCGTTTGGGTGAACCTTTAAAGAAAACTAAAGGGGTAATGGCCTTCGCACAGGAGGCGCACAGTTTGTCAAACCATACGGACAAACCATGCGAGGTTGGTGTTGGAGGCAGTAGCCTTGGCACGGGAGGCGCACGGTTAGGACAAACCGTGCGGCCTAACCGTGCGAGGATTGTTGTCGGGGCAGAAGCTAACGCACGGTTAGCGCACGATTTGTTAAACCATGCGGACTAACCGTGCGGTCACTTAAAGTTAGATTCTAAAATTTTGGATCTAACTCGTTTTTCCTTTAATCACCTCTTTTAAGCCCCTAATCGGCCATAACTCGGGATTACCTTTCCTTGGAGGTAGAAGAACCTCTCCCAAGCGTTTTGGAGGTGATCTGGAGGCTTCTCTTTGCGAATCGAAACCAGTTTCTCGAGGTATGTGATCCTTTTTTTTTGGTTTTTTAGATCTATGAAGATCTACTCCTCCTCTTCTCTTGGGATCTTATATCTACGCCTATTATTGATAGATCTAAGTGTGTGGATGTCATTTATGATGATTCATGGTCTTGATCTTGCTAGGAGGAGAGATCTAAAACGGTGTTTCGGAGAATCAACTCGGTTTCTTGAGCGTTCTTCGACTGTCGTGGTTTTGTCAAAAACCTTTGAGGTAGGGATCTTACCTTCATCTCTCTCTTTTGTGCATCATGCGGGGTGGGTATCCTCTTGTTTTTGTGAGAAACGGTTGAACCAATAAATAAAGATAATATCTGGTTAAGTAACGGAGAGGGAAAAGTTGTTATGTTTATCTTTGTTTATCCTATTGTTATGTTGTGAATTGAATAGGCTTATTCCTACTGAAAATAACGGTCGTTGGGCGCCTTTTCTTGCGCAATTAAATGTTTCCCTATCTTCCTAGACCGTTTTGTGGATGGAACTTTGTGGAATGTGGATTTTGGCTAATCACGTAAAGTTGACTGATTAAAATATGGAACGCTTGTGTGATCACCCCCGGTTGAACAAAATGGAATAATGAACATGTGGGCATTGGCTTGGTTATGTGGTGTGTGAAAGGGGGGGGGGGGGGGTGAATCCTGGGTTGTTACGAATAGGATGGGCAGCGGGGCTGCGGTAAATGATATTAAAGGGGAAATGATGTGGCATGAGCCTTTCTTTGTGATATGTTTGTGGAGATGTGGTTATAATGGAAGTAGGGCTGCAGTGATGGGTTGTGATATTAAAGGAGGGTGGAAAGTTGATAAATAAACTGTGGGGAAACGATAATGAATTAAATGTGGGAACAATCAATGGGGACTGGTTGATGATAAAAAGGTTGGTTTTGTGTTGCTTGTGTTTTATCTAACTTGATTTGTGGTTGGAAGGGTTTTGTTCTACGAAACGCTTGATCTGGCATGATATTTTCCCATTAGTTAAGGAACTAATAAACTAATACTGTTGAAACATTAAAACCTAAATGGGATTGGGTTTGTTTATTGTATGCATGCTTCGTGGTAGCAGTGTCGAGGCACGTGCTTAGTTTCTCTGTTTAGAAGCCATAGGTTGGGCTGTGTGTTTAGTATACATATATGTATCTGTATCTTTGTGTTTTGTCTCACCCCACCCATGTTGAGCACTTAGTGCCGAACACTCCCATTTCATGGGAGAGGGTGTTTTCCGCTTATTTACTAGCTCCTTCCTTCTCCTTCTTCCATAGGCTGTTGTAAAGACCCGCAAATTTCAAGGAAATTTTTTTCTTAATTTTCTTTGGAATTTTACAAGAACGCAGCTTCAGACGGCACCTGATTCCGAGGCCCGGTGTGCCCGGAATCAATTTCTGAAGTTTGGCTCGGGTACGTTCAGTGAACGGACGAGCGGGTTTTTCTATCTTTTGAACCGGTGCCCGGAATCGAATTCTGAGGGCACCGATGAAATCGCAGCGCCGGTATTTGCTTAGAAACGCCTCTTCCGGAGTTGCGTTTGCTCAGACGTGGTTTTTAATTTTTGCGGCTTTAAGTCAGAAATAAAATAAAGTTTGTGCGACAACTTTATTTTATTTCACTTAAGCTGCTTGGAAGCCACTTGAAGTCACTTTAAGACAGCTTGAACTGAGTTGAACTGGATAGGATGCTATCCAGAAATATCCTACCCCTTGGTAGGATATTTGTGCGGTGGGGCCCGCACGAGCCCCGTCGTTTCTTTCGCTAAGTAACGCACCCGCGAAAACCCGTCAAAATAACTGAAAAGTCAACCGACGCGTTTTCTTTAATTCTTAACAGACCATTTAATT
Organism: Viscum album; assembly: GCA_963277665.1. Lineage (NCBI taxonomy): Eukaryota > Viridiplantae > Streptophyta > Magnoliopsida > Santalales > Viscaceae > Viscum > Viscum album. The sequence goes on from OY728131.1 coordinate 1,976,245,440, forward strand.
GGGCGGTTTATTTCGTGAATTAAATGGACTGTTTCTTCGTGAATTAAATGGGTCGTTTCTTTCGTTGAATTAATTCAACGAATTGATGGATCGTTTCTTAACCGGTTTCGTGTTGGCATGTTTATAAATTAAGACCAACATAAAAAATCCTTGGAAAGGATTTGAGAGAATCTTCGTTCCTCCACCCTCTCCGCGAAGAACGCGAAGAACGCGAAGAACGCGAAGAACGCGAAGAACGCGAAGAACGCCGGCGACCGGAATTCGACGACGCACACCAAGATCTGCGACGTCGACGAGATCTACCCGCGACGTTCTTCGGCGACGTCATTCTTCCGCGGCCGATCCTCGTTCGGCAACAAAGGTGAGAATCGGATCCTTTCTTCTCCCTTTTTAATTTCAATATCAACGGATTTAAACTAATTAAATCCGTTGATCTTGATCCGGAGATTGGCGACGCGACGAGCGATTCCGCGACGACGCGGCGATCTCCATCTTCCGCGACGAGCAAATCCCGCGACGATCCCCCGTTCGGCAACGACAAGGTAAGGGATGTTGGAATTCTTTTTAAAATCCCGTGTTTATTCTTTTGAAATATAGAACCCGATCACGAAACAATTTTAATTTATTTAAAATTGTTGATTGGTTTCTTTCCTGTTTCTCCCGTTGATTATGACTAACGCGGAGGGTGCGGGTCTAACGAACAAGACCCGGCAACCCTCCGTCGATCTTCCTTTGTGTGCGGATTTGGCGAGCGACGGCAAAAGCGCGACGCAAGGGCCATATGTTGATTCCGCAGTGGAGGACGCATCCCGGGAGGAACAACGGCGCAGACGGGAGGCAAATCGGGCCACCGGAGCATCTCCGGCGGCCCGCGGAAGGAGGCGGCGGCGCGGGTCGCCGGCGCGGCGGCGCCGGCGACCGGGGGCGGCGGCGCCTGGCGCGCCGCCGGAGGAGTCCGCCGCGGCCGAGCCGCGGCGGCGGCGAGCCGCCGGACCGCATCCGCGGTCCGGCCTTCCAGCACGCGGCCCGCGCGGGCCGCGTTTTCTCCAAAGCCGCGGGTTTGACCCGCGGCGGCAGCGCTTCGGCCGCTCGGCCGAAGCCGAGCCGGTCCGGTCGGCCGGGCCGCGCCCAGGCCGGACCGGACCCGGCCGAGCCGGTTCGGGCCGGGTCGGGCCGACCCGGTTCGGGCCGACCCGGTTCGGCCGACCCCAGGGGGGGGTTCGGGCCGGGTCGCCCCGGGCCCAGTACCCCCGTTTCGGGCCCTCTACGGTCTTTCGCCCATATCTTGGGCCTGGGACCTCCGATTGACGAACCGTCAGCGGCTACGCGATCCTTGGATCGAGACGGTCGTTTCGGTATATTATACTCAAGGTTTCGGAAGACTTTGGGTTCGGCCGGGTTGGTTCGTACACGAAGCCAACCGGGCCCTCGGAGCGGAAACGCTCATAACTTGAGCTACGGACGTCCGAACGACGTACCGTCAGCTGTGGTAGTTTCCTCTAAGTGAGACGGAACTTTTGGCATACTCCGCCCGAGGATCGGATACAGGCGGAGTACGGTCGGGTTGGTTTTGCCCTAAAAACCAACCGGGCCCCTGGGACGAAAATGCCAATAACTCTCAGACCGGGCGTCCGTTTGACGCGCCGTCTGTCGCGTTGAGATCCTGTTGTCGATACGGAACTTTTGGATACATCAACTTCGGACTACGTGTCAGTTGATGTATCAGCCCCTCGGCTCGTGGAGCGGACCCTCCTAAACGAGCTCGCTACGTGCGGGAACCCTAGCGCTGGCTGTGACCTCGACGACAGAGCAGAGATCCTCCGTGGACTGCGACGACGGCAGAGCAGAGATCCTCCGTGGACTGCGACGACGGCAGAGCAGAGATCCTCCGTGGACTGCGACGACGGCAGAGCAGAGATCCTCAGTGGACTGCGACGACGGCAGAGCAGAGATCCTTCGTGGACTGCAGCGACGACTGTGCAGGGACCTCAGTGGACTGCGTCGACTACTGCACTCAGCGATCCTACGCGGATCAGTGCCCGATCCTATGTGGGTCCTACTACCGGTTCTGTGTGAGCCACTGCCTACTGGTTCTGTGTGAGCCACTGCCTACAGGTTCTGTGTGAGCCCGATCCTACGTGGGTCTTTTTGCGGGGGTTAGTACCTATCGATCCTTCGTGGGTCCGACGACTGAGACGGATCAGTGATCGTCTTTGACGTCATCTGAAAAAGTATACCTGGTTGAGCTGAATCTTATGTTACTCTCCTTTGTGGATTGTGTTGAACTATCCTTTGTGGATTTACTGTTTACTCTCCTTGTGGATTTGAGTCTTGCTTTCCTTTGTGGATTGAGTTGTTCTTGAGCTCGTGAGCAGAGCTAGAATTGGGGACTTAGGTATATGTATGGGCATATACCTAAGTCGAGTCAGATGTTACTTCGTGATTGCATCTTTCTTTTGTGCTATATCCTTTGTGGATTTCGAGAGACCTTCGGGGGTCTCGGGGTCCTTACTGAGTAGTTGTACTCACCCCTGCACGGGCTATGCCCGCACCTTGTTGTGTTGGTTGCAGACGACGGACAGCGCTGATCACGGTTGGGGCGTGGAGCAGGACGGTACCTGGAGGTGGACCACTGGACGGGACGTGCTCGGAGCGGACGTGGGACCCGAGGAGCCTGGAGGCTATCTGTACCCACCCTTCAGGTGGGATTGCCAGTGGACGACACGAGGCCGCCGTCTTTTCTTCAGTTGCTGTTCTTTTTCTTTTCAGTTGTACTTTACAGTTGGGCTTGTATTTCCGGCCCCTTTACTTTTCTGCACTTTACTTTCCGCTTGCTGACTCTGTGTGGTTGTTACTTATAAAGGCAATGCCTTCCCTGTTTACTGGGATTTTACGCCTTGGTGCTAGTCGCCAGCCCCTGGCCTATGGAAGGCGGGCTTGGGGTAGTCACGGCACGGGCCCCGAGGACGGGTCGTGACAAATTGGTATCAGAGGCGGTCGGTTCTACCGCAGACTCTGATCGTCCTTTCTTTCTATGTGAAGCAATAGTGTTTAGTGTATTGAGTGTGGTTATCAGTTCAGGGAGCCCAGTGTTGGTGCGGCGGCCGACGTATCCGTACACCAGGACCCTGACTCCTGATTTCCGACTTAATGCATGAAAACATTGATTGCGTGTGTGTTTCAAGTCTTCTCTGTGATTTCTTGTGTCAGCTCACCGGGTATACTGATCTGCTTTATGAAAGTCTCAAGTTTTCCTTGTGATTACTTGTGCCAGCTCGCCAGGTATACTGTTCTGACTGTGGTGCTCTTGTTCTCCTTTTCAGGATGGCCCCGCGACGTTTGCCAGCTAGGGTTCCGAGTGTAGGGCGCGATGGCAGCCCACCGAGCGACGAGGCCTCGGTGCAGGGCCCTTTGCCAGCTGTGGCACCGGCGGTAGCTTTACCCGCCGAGCCACCGATGCTTCCAGTACCAGACGCCGACGATGCACGTCGCCTCAGGGCACTGCACGAGTTTCAGGGCCAGCGACCGCCCAGGTTTCGCGGTGAGGCGGACCCCCAGGCCGCCGAGGACTGGCTAGAGGCGGTGGTACGGATCTTTCGGCTAGTGAGGACACCAGCGGATCTCATGGTGATCCTCGCAGCGAGCCTCCTGCAGGCGGCGGCAGGACGATGGTGGAGCCTGATGCTCCAGGTTCACGATGAGGCATCCCTGCTCTGGACGGACTTCGAGAGCCTCTTCCGCTCTGAGTTCGTCCCGGCCACCCTCCGAGCGGTGCGCATCCAGGAGCTTCTCCAGCTGCGCCAGGGCAGCATGACGGTCGCTCAGTATGCGGCGAGGTTCACGGACCTATCTCGCTACTCGACTGACATGGTTCGGGACCCCTTCTTCCGGGCCCGGACCTTCGAGCAGGGCTTGCGACAGGAGATTCGGGCGTCGCTGATCTCCCTCAGCATTCCGACCCAGGCGGAAGTGCTGGAGCGAGCCCTCCTGATCGAGAGCTTCCTGGCAGAGCCTTCTTCAGCGGCGAGACCTAGCGCAGGGCGGCAGGTAGCTGAGTCATCGGCAGCTGGTAGCCGACGGATGACTCACGGGTCCAGGCAGACCAGACCCCCTCGCAGACGGCCTCAGGACACCGGCTCAGCGGTGCGGGGCACACAGCGGAGTGCCAGCCTTTCGAGAGGCAGGCTGTGCTACTCTTGCGGCGGGCAGGGTCACATGGCTCGTGACTGCCCGACTCGCCGACCAGAGGAGCAGCAGACGGTGGAGGGGCCACCCAGGCAGAGGCAGAGGGTCGACCGTGGCGGTCCGCAGGGAGGAGGCGGACGAGGCAGAGGAGCTGGCCGAGCAGCGGGTGGTGGGCGACGCTTCCAGGCTCTACCCCCACCACCACCAGGAGGGCCACCTCGACCACAGGGAGCTGGCGGGCAGAGACAGGCCCAGCTCCAGGCAGTGGAGGCCTACGACCCCGACATGCCAGAGATGATTCGAGGTACGATCTGTGTCTATTCCACCCTTGCTGCAGTACTTATAGACACAGGAGCGAGTCACTCTTTCATAGCCTCTGCCCTTGTTCGGAGCTCGGAGATTCCGACTGAGCCGTTGGCTCGATCCTTACGGCTAGAGACTCCTACGGGAGCAGACTCGACGATTACGCACTGGTGCCGGCAGTGTGAGCTTACTCTAGGAGGCGAGAGCTTCGGCTGGGATCTCCTTGTAGCGGCGTCGAGGCCTTACGACGTCATCTTGGGCATGGATTGGCTATCCACGGTTCATGCCCAGATCGACTGTTTTAGGCGCAAGGTACGATGTGTTCGTACCGACGGGAGCAGGTTTACCTTCACCGGCGAGAAGGGAACCTTTGCAGCACAGGATGGACTTCCGCGGAGGAGAGTGCAGCCCATCTCACATCAGTTGGCTAGCCTCATCCTAGGAGCAGTGGACGTGCGGAGTCCGGCTTTTCCTGCAGTGGTGGACCAGTACGTGGACGTCTTTCCCGACGACGTTCCAGGGCTACCTCCTCGTAGAGAGGTAGACTTTTACATCGACTTGTACCCCGGGACAGCCCCGATATCTACTCCAGCATATCGGATGGCCCCCGCCGAGCTTTGAGAGCTGAGGGTACAGTTGGAGGACTTGCAGAGCAAGGGGTTTATCCGACCCAGTGTTTCACCCTGGGCTTCCCCGATTTTGTTCGCCAAGAAGGCGGACGGGAGCTTGCGACTATGTGTCGACTATCGTCGCCTGAACCAGGTGACAGTGAGGAACAAGTATCCGCTGCCACGGATTGATGACCTCTTCGATCAGCTCAAGGGAGCGCGGTGGTTCTCGAAGATAGACCTCCGGTCAGGCTATCATCAGCTCAGAGTTCGAGACGAGGACGTGCAGAAGACGGCCTTCAGGTGTCGGTATGGCCATTATGAGTTCTTGGTTATGCCGTTCGGCGTAACCAATGCTCCAGCAGTGTTCATGAGCCTCATGAACAGGATCTTCCAGCCATACCTCGACCGATTTGTCGTTGTCTTCATTGACGACATTTTGGTATACTCGACGACTGAGGAGGATCATGCCTACCACCTGCGAGTTGTGCTAGACACACTCCGAGAGCACCAGCTTTATGGCAAGCTCTCAAAATGCCAGTTCTGGTTACGTGAGGTCCATTTCTTGGGGCACGTCATTTCTGAGGCGGGAGTTGCAGTGGATCCCGCGAAGATCGAGGCAGTGCTAGCTTGGGAGCCACCCAAGAGCGTGACAGAGGTGCGGAGCTTCTTGGGCCTAGCGGGATACTATCGGAGATTCGTGCCAGACTTCTCCAGGGTTGCAGCACCACTCTCAGCCTTGACGAAGAAGGGGAAACCCTTCGTGTGGTCAGACAGATGTCAGCAGAGCTTCCAGGAGCTGAGACAGAGATTGACCAGCGCACCTATCTTGAGGTTGCCTGAGGAGGGAGTTGGGTACGTAGTTTACTGCGACGCATCAGGGACTGGACTCGGGTGCGTCCTGATGCAGGAGCGGGCCGTGATCGCCTACGGATCACGTCAGTTGAGGCCGCATGAGCAGAACTACGCCACTCATGACCTGGAGTTAGCAGTAGTGGTCTTCGCTCTGAAGACTTGGCGGCACTATCTGATGGGCGAGCGCTTCACAGTCTTTTCTGACCACCAGAGTCTTAGGTATATCTTCTCTCAGAAGGACCTGAACCTGAGACAGCGGAGATGGCTTGAGTTCCTCCAGGACTATGACTTTGAGATAGTCTATACTCCTGGGAAGGGGAACGTGGTAGCCGATGCCCTCAGCAGGAGGACGGGCATTCAGCTACTTGAGGAGGCGACGGAGCAGCTAGCCTCCTTGCAGATATCCTTCGTGGATAGAGACGGAACAGCCTTTCTTCAGTCTCTCACAGTCTCTCCTCCACTTCTACAGCGGGTCAGAGAGGCTCAGCGTGGGGACGCTGACTGTGAGACCCGGCGTGCACTGATATCCTCAGGTCAGGCGCCTGATGGTTTCTCCCTTGGAGCAGAGCACGACATCCTTTTCAGAGGACGTACCTTCGTACCAGTCGCTCTACGAGAGGAGGTGCTGAGAGAGTTTCACACTTCTCCCTTGGCGGTACATCCCGGAGTGGCGAAGATGTACCAGGATCTCAGGCGACAGCACTGGTGGCCGGGTATGAAGAAAGCTGTGGCAGAGTTCGTTTCACGATGCCTCACCTGCCAGCAGGTGAAGGCAGAGCATCAGGTACCAGCAGGTTTGGTACAGCCCTTGGAGGTCCCGGAGTGGAAGTGGGATAGCATATCTATGGACTTCGTGACTGGACTTCCACGCACTTCCAGAGGTCACGACTCCATTTGGGTGATTGTCGACCGACTCACCAAGTCGGCACACTTCTTACCCATCAGAGAGCAGGGCTCAGTGGAGAGCTTGGGACGTCTTTACGTCCAGGAGATCGTACGGCTTCACGGGGTGCCATCATCTATCGTCTCCGATCGAGATGCTCGTTTCACTTCCAGGCTTTGGAAGGGGTTGCAGGAGGCGTTCGGGACGCGGCTCCATCTGAGCACAGCCTTCCACCCTCAGACGGATGGACAGACGGAGAGGACCATACAGACACTCGAGGACATGCTCCGTGCATGTGTTCTCGACTTTGGTCGCAGCTGGGAGGACCACCTACCCTTGGTGGAGTTCGCGTACAACAACAGCTACCACTCCACCATCGGGATGGCACCATACGAGGCGTTGTACGGCAGACCCTGCAGATCACCGTTGTGCTGGACAGACCCTGGGGAGTCAGCACTCGTGGGACCAGAGATGGTCCGAGCCACGACAGAGAAGGTCCAGATCATCCAGGAGAGGATGAGGACAGCTCAGAGCCGGCAGAAGTCATATGCTGACAGGAGGCGGAGGCCACTAGAGTTCGAGGATGGCGACCACGTCTTTTTGCGTGTCTCACCTCGACGTGGTTTACGGAGATTTGGCCGAGGCGGCAAGCTGTCTCCCCGCTTCATCGGGCCTTTCCAGGTCCTCAGCAGGATAGGAGAGGTGGCTTATCGCCTGGCTCTACCACCTCAGTTGCACCGGGTGCACGACGTCTTCCACGTGTCTCAGTTGAGGAGATACGTGCACGACCCGACGCACATCATCGACTTTGGGGAGCTGGACGTGGACGATGGGGCGACTTTTGCGGAGGTTCCAGTGGAGATCGAGGATCGACAGGAGCGGGTCCTACGTGGGCGGTCGATTCCTCTTGTGCGCGTCAGATGGCAGCACGGGAACCTCCAGGAGAGCACTTGGGAGCGGGAGGCTCAGATGCGTGCTCAGTACCCCCATTTGTTCCCCTAGTTTTGATGTATCTTTACGGGGACGTAAAGCCCTGAGGTGGGAGTAATGTAAAGACCCGCAAATTTCAAGGAAATTTTTTTCTTAATTTTCTTTGGAATTTTACAAGAACGCAGCTTCAGACGGCACCTGATTCCGAGGCCCGGTGTGCCCGGAATCAATTTCTGAAGTTTGGCTCGGGTACGTTCAGTGAACGGACGAGCGGGTTTTTCTATCTTTTGAACCGGTGCCCGGAATCGAATTCTGAGGGCACCGATGAAATCGCAGCGCCGGTATTTGCTTAGAAACGCCTCTTCCGGAGTTGCGTTTGCTCAGACGTGGTTTTTAATTTTTGCGGCTTTAAGTCAGAAATAAAATAAAGTTTGTGCGACAACTTTATTTTATTTCACTTAAGCTGCTTGGAAGCCACTTGAAGTCACTTTAAGACAGCTTGAACTGAGTTGAACTGGATAGGATGCTATCCAGAAATATCCTACCCCTTGGTAGGATATTTGTGCGGTGGGGCCCGCACGAGCCCCGTCGTTTCTTTCGCTAAGTAACGCACCCGCGAAAACCCGTCAAAATAACTGAAAAGTCAACCGACGCGTTTTCTTTAATTCTTAACAGACCATTTAATTGGGCGGTTTATTTCGTGAATTAAATGGACTGTTTCTTCGTGAATTAAATGGGTCGTTTCTTTCGTTGAATTAATTCAACGAATTGATGGATCGTTTCTTAACCGGTTTCGTGTTGGCATGTTTATAAATTAAGACCAACATAAAAAATCCTTGGAAAGGATTTGAGAGAATCTTCGTTCCTCCACCCTCTCCGCGAAGAACGCGAAGAACGCGAAGAACGCGAAGAACGCGAAGAACGCGAAGAACGCGAAGAACGCCGGCGACCGGAATTCGACGACGCACACCAAGATCTGCGACGTCGACGAGATCTACCCGCGACGTTCTTCGGCGACGTCATTCTTCCGCGGCCGATCCTCGTTCGGCAACAAAGGTGAGAATCGGATCCTTTCTTCTCCCTTTTTAATTTCAATATCAACGGATTTAAACTAATTAAATCCGTTGATCTTGATCCGGAGATTGGCGACGCGACGAGCGATTCCGCGACGACGCGGCGATCTCCATCTTCCGCGACGAGCAAATCCCGCGACGATCCCCCGTTCGGCAACGACAAGGTAAGGGATGTTGGAATTCTTTTTAAAATCCCGTGTTTATTCTTTTGAAATATAGAACCCGATCACGAAACAATTTTAATTTATTTAAAATTGTTGATTGGTTTCTTTCCTGTTTCTCCCGTTGATTATGACTAACGCGGAGGGTGCGGGTCTAACGAACAAGACCCGGCAACCCTCCGTCGATCTTCCTTTGTGTGCGGATTTGGCGAGCGACGGCAAAAGCGCGACGCAAGGGCCATATGTTGATTCCGCAGTGGAGGACGCATCCCGGGAGGAACAACGGCGCAGACGGGAGGCAAATCGGGCCACCGGAGCATCTCCGGCGGCCCGCGGAAGGAGGCGGCGGCGCGGGTCGCCGGCGCGGCGGCGCCGGCGACCGGGGGCGGCGGCGCGGGTCGCCGGCGCGGCGGCGCCGGCGACCGGGGGCGGCGGCGCCCGGCGCGCCGCCGGAGGAGTCCGCCGCGGCCGAGCCGCGGCGGCGGCGAGCCGCCGGACCGCATCCGCGGTCCGGCCTTCCAGCACGCGGCCCGCGCGGGCCGCGTTTTCTCCAAAGCCGCGGGTTTGACCCGCGGCGGCAGCGCTTCGGCCGCTCGGCCGAAGCCGAGCCGGTCCGGTCGGCCGGGCCGCGCCCAGGCCGGACCGGACCCGGCCGAGCCGGTTCGGGCCGGGTCGGGCCGACCCGGTTCGGGCCGACCCGGTTCGGCCGACCCCAGGGGGGGGTTCGGGCCGGGTCGCCCCGGGCCCAGTACCCCCGTTTCGGGCCCTCTACGGTCTTTCGCCCATATCTTGGGCCTGGGACCTCCGATTGACGAACCGTCAGCGGCTACGCGATCCTTGGATCGAGACGGTCGTTTCGGTATATTATACTCAAGGTTTCGGAAGACTTTGGGTTCGGCCGGGTTGGTTCGTACACGAAGCCAACCGGGCCCTCGGAGCGGAAACGCTCATAACTTGAGCTACGGACGTCCGAACGACGTACCGTCAGCTGTGGTAGTTTCCTCTAAGTGAGACGGAACTTTTGGCATACTCCGCCCGAGGATCGGATACAGGCGGAGTACGGTCGGGTTGGTTTTGCCCTAAAAACCAACCGGGCCCCTGGGACGAAAATGCCAATAACTCTCAGACCGGGCGTCCGTTTGACGCGCCGTCTGTCGCGTTGAGATCCTGTTGTCGATACGGAACTTTTGGATACATCAACTTCGGACTACGTGTCAGTTGATGTATCAGCCCCTCGGCTCGTGGAGCGGACCCTCCTAAACGAGCTCGCTACGTGCGGGAACCCTAGCGCTGGCTGTGACCTCGACGACAGAGCAGAGATCCTCCGTGGACTGCGACGACGGCAGAGCAGAGATCCTCCGTGGACTGCGACGACGGCAGAGCAGAGATCCTCCGTGGACTGCGACGACGGCAGAGCAGAGATCCTCAGTGGACTGCGACGACGGCAGAGCAGAGATCCTTCGTGGACTGCAGCGACGACTGTGCAGGGACCTCAGTGGACTGCGTCGACTACTGCACTCAGCGATCCTACGCGGATCAGTGCCCGATCCTATGTGGGTCCTACTACCGGTTCTGTGTGAGCCACTGCCTACTGGTTCTGTGTGAGCCACTGCCTACAGGTTCTGTGTGAGCCCGATCCTACGTGGGTCTTTTTGCGGGGGTTAGTACCTATCGATCCTTCGTGGGTCCGACGACTGAGACGGATCAGTGATCGTCTTTGACGTCATCTGAAAAAGTATACCTGGTTGAGCTGAATCTTATGTTACTCTCCTTTGTGGATTGTGTTGAACTATCCTTTGTGGATTTACTGTTTACTCTCCTTGTGGATTTGAGTCTTGCTTTCCTTTGTGGATTGAGTTGTTCTTGAGCTCGTGAGCAGAGCTAGAATTGGGGACTTAGGTATATGTATGGGCATATACCTAAGTCGAGTCAGATGTTACTTCGTGATTGCATCTTTCTTTTGTGCTATATCCTTTGTGGATTTCGAGAGACCTTCGGGGGTCTCGGGGTCCTTACTGAGTAGTTGTACTCACCCCTGCACGGGCTATGCCCGCACCTTGTTGTGTTGGTTGCAGACGACGGACAGCGCTGATCACGGTTGGGGCGTGGAGCAGGACGGTACCTGGAGGTGGACCACTGGACGGGACGTGCTCGGAGCGGACGTGGGACCCGAGGAGCCTGGAGGCTATCTGTACCCACCCTTCAGGTGGGATTGCCAGTGGACGACACGAGGCCGCCGTCTTTTCTTCAGTTGCTGTTCTTTTTCTTTTCAGTTGTACTTTACAGTTGGGCTTGTATTTCCGGCCCCTTTACTTTTCTGCACTTTACTTTCCGCTTGCTGACTCTGTGTGGTTGTTACTTATAAAGGCAATGCCTTCCCTGTTTACTGGGATTTTACGCCTTGGTGCTAGTCGCCAGCCCCTGGCCTATGGAAGGCGGGCTTGGGGTAGTCACGGCACGGGCCCCGAGGACGGGTCGTGACAGCTGTGATGGCTTGAGGGGACCTTACACCCAAGACTCTTCGGGTAGGTTTCGATAGGCTGTGATGGCTTAAGGTGACCTTACACCTAAGACTCTTCAGGTAGGTTTCAATTGGTGTGATATTATCCCAAGACTCTTCGAGCAGGTTTGTTTTCCCAAGAATCTTTGGGATAAGTCCCAGGTGTCTTCGGGTGAGAGTTCTATTACTATTACTGTTCCCAAGAATCTTCAGGATGAGGCCCAGGTGTGTTTGGGCAGAGATGTGACTGTGGTTTGTGAGGCCTAGGTGTGTGCGGGTGGGATATGTGGTTTGTGAGGCCCAGGTGTGTGTGGGCGGGATGCGTGGTTGAGGACTGGGTGTGTGCGGGCGGGAAGAGTGTGGTAGCGTCAGGACGTTTGCCGTTAGGAAGAGCAGCTAACTAGTGGGAAATGGTGCGGGGTACCCAATACTCTTGTTCTTATATATACTACTACCTATTGTTTTGTGTTTTTGGTGAGCGTGGCTAGTGAGGTTGGGTGGATAGAACTCCTTGATAGGTTTTGGTTTCTTCTATTGTTCTCATGAGACATTAGGATGTCTCCCCACCTATGCACGAGAGCTTTAGGTTTCCCTACTGAGTATACTTGTATGCTCACCCTACGTTTACTTTCAGGTTTCCAGGAGGACTACTAGGGCCGTGCGAGACCCTACTAGTCGGGACAGTTGGAGTTGTTTCAGTTTCTGTACTCTTTTTTCTTTGGTATTGCACTTTTGAGTTTTCTTGTACTTGTACCTTGTTTCAGAATTTGTTGAAACATGCATGTGGGTTTGGTTTGGGTTTATTTTCATTTACTTGTTCCTTTTTCCTTTTGGTGTTTGACTCATCCTATTTCCCAATCTTAAATAATAAAAAGGGTAATTCCTCCCATATTTGTGAAAACTCATACCTTTGGTGCTAGTCGCCACTTCGGGGCCTACTGGAGGCGGGACTCGGGGGTCATTATCTCCCTTTCACCATTGTCAGCTCAGAAGGGGCATCTTTGGTGGGAGGGGGTCGTGACAAAATGGTATCAGAGATGATGGTTGAGAGATAGGATGAATTATGGAGTTAGTCATAGTGAGGATTGCATGGGATGGTAGGGAAACATCGTTGGCTGATCTTGGTGCGTGACATAGGCCAGGGAAGACCGGTTAGGACACGAGATTTTAGGGCCTCCTGTGATCCGATGCAAGGACTCTGAGCCTACCGAACGACCAAGTGAGACTACATTGATTGCAGGGTAGAGACCCTAGGAAAGGTACATGCATCATCATGATTTTGTTTTTACTTGATTTGGGTGTTTTGGGAAATAAATTGAAATAAAGTGATAAAATGAACCCTTGAGAAATTTCTTTAATACTTGGGATTAGGCGATCTTTGTTTACCGTACAGCTATGGTACCTGGACGTCATCCCCAGGTGACTCAGGCAGTCGAGGCCCAACAGATTCAGGCGGTCGATTAGTTGAGGATTGACCGAGAGGAGGAAGATGGCCAATGGTAGAAGACTCTCCATTATTTCCAACGACAAACCCTCAAGAAGTACAAGGGTAGTAATTTAGATATGAAGATGGAGGGGTGGCTTGAGGAGCTAGGGATCACTTTTACTTTGATGCGTGCTCCGAGGGAGTACCGGGTCCCCCTAGCAGTCAGTCATCTGAGAGGTGTGGTACGTCAGTGGTGGATGCTCTACCTCGGGGAGAGGTCAAAGACATAGGTTCTGTGGGCTGAATTTGAGAAGGAGTTCCGAGAGGAATTCCTTTCTTCCATGATCAAGGCAGAGAAGCGGTAGGAGTTACTCTCCCTCTAGAAGGGGAGTATGTCAGTACGAGAGCTGGGGATCAAGTTCAAGGGTCTCCTACGCTTTGCTTCAGATCTCTTTCCGGATGAGGAGTCCTGGGCGAGACATTTGGAGGAGGCACTTCGTCCTTCACTCCAGTATGTTGTCACCCCCTTCACCCTTCCAACATACTTAATAGTACAGAAGAAGGCAGAGGTTGTAGAGAGGATTCAATTGCATGGAGGTACACCATGAGAGGGGATCTAGCTAGGTTCGTGGAAGGGAAAGGCAGTCAGAAGCAGGTCTCCTGCGACAGGACCTTCCAGATTCAATCCGGTAGGGAGCAGGCCCCAACAGTTTCAGTTCAGATCTTCAGGACCTCGTCCCTTTTTCACGAGCCCAGGACCGAAGTGTTTCTCTTGCGGAGTTCTTGGGCACATTCAGAGTCGGTACCCGACCCGAGATCAGTACGGTGGAGGTGGGCAGGTTCAGCGCCCGCCCCAGCAGCACCGTTTGCCGGCGAGGTCCTTCCAGCAGCAGTAGGACCTTGCTCCTCCGAGAGCAGACTTTGCAGGAGGAGGCTGACCTCAGGGTGCTCCTTAGGTACCTCGACCAGGGCGTGGTCGGGGAGGTGGTCGACATCAGAGATGCAGAGGAGCTGAGCATGGACAGTTGCACGCAGCAGAGTTGGCAGCTCTGGCAGGACCAGAGGTGGTGCGAGGTACGATTTGTTTGTTCAACACTCTCGTTTCTGTTTTGTTCGATTCGAGAGCTTCACACTCCTTTTTTGCACCCGGTCTAGCCCATGCTTTGGGTCTAGACGTAGAGAGACTTTCCATACCCCTGGTGATGAGTACACCAGTTGGAGGTCAGACCAGCGTATCTTGTGTTTGATAGGGATGTGGGTTGACGTTGGGACCACATCAATCTAGTGGGGATCTTCTTTTGCTACAAATGCAGCCATACGATGTCATCCTAGGCATCTACTGACTGTTTTCTATTAGTTCCGTTATCGACTGCTTCCGAAGAAGAGTCATGTTCTCCGACGTGGATGGGCAGCATGTAACTTTTGTTGGCGAGAGGAGCTATCAGGTGGAAAGCCGGCATGTGAAGCCTCCCCTTTCTTTGTTAGGCAGTTTATCAGTGGTTTCAGCTGATACAGAGATGATGGATGTCCCAGAGGTTGTTGGGGGAGTTCCTCAATGTTTTTCCTGATGAGGTTGTGACTCTACCCCCCGATGTGACGTTGAGTTCGAGATAGACTTACAACCTGGTGCCCGTCCGATTTCGATGGCCCCTTATCGAATGACACCTTCGGAGTTGCGGGAGTTGCGGATTCAGATTGACGATCTGATGGAGAAGGGTTTTGTTTGACCCAGCGTGTCGCCATGGGGTGCTCTAGTTTTGTTTGTGAAGAAGGCAGATGGTGGTCTCAGGCTATTCATAGACTACCAAAGGTTGAATCAGGTGACAGTCAAGAACTGTTACCCCCTTCCAAGGATAGATGATCTCTTCGACCAGCTGAGGGGAGCAGGTTGGTTTTCTAAGATTGATTTATGATCTGGATATCATCAGTTGAGGGTAAAGGATAGTGACATCTCAAATACTGCTTTCAGGTGCAGGTATGGGCACTTCGAATTTGTAGTGATGCCATTTGGAGTTACGAATGCACTAGCTGTGTTCATGGTACTTATGAACTTTGTCTTCTGAGAGTTTCTGGACCAGTTCGCCATTGTGTTTATCGATGACATCCTGATCTACTCAAGATCAGAGGAGGAGCACGTTGAGCATCTCGGGACAGTCTTGGAAGTCCTTCGACACCACCAGCTTTATCTGAAATTGTCAAAGTGTAAGTTCTTGACGCAAGAATTACACTTCCTTGGGCACATGGTGTCTCAGCATGGAGTGTCAGTGGACCCGTCGAAGGTGGAGGCAGTTGTTTCTTGGGAGGCACCCAAGAGCGTGGAAGAAGTTCGTAGTTTTATGGGGTTGGCAGGTTATTATCGGAGGTTCATCTCAGACTTCTCTCGAGTTTCTGCTCCATTGACAGCTTTGACTAGGAAGAACCAGGTCTTCCTATGGAGCAAGCAGTGCCAAAAATCTTTCGACTACCTAAAGGATAAGTTGGTCAGTGCTCCATTACTTAGGTTTCTAGAGTAAGGTTTGTTGTATGAGATGTTTTTTGATTCTTTTGGCCTTGGTTTGGGGTGCGTACTGATGCAGAAGAAGGGTGTGATCTGTTATGGGTCTAGGAATTTGCGCCCTCACGAGCGTAACTATGCCACCCACGACCTAGAGCTTGCAGCAATAGTGTTCGCACTAAAGTTATGGCGACACTACCTCTTTGGGGAGTGCTTTGTGGTCTTCTTAGATCACAAGAGCTTACGTTATATCTTCTCCCAGCATGACCTGAACTTAAGGCAGTAGAGATGGGTCGAGTTTCTCCAAGACTATGACTTCAAGATCTCTTACACTGAAGGTAAGAACAATGTTGTGGATGATGCCCTGAGCAGTAAGTCACATAAGGAAGTGGTTCGGGAATCCGCTGATGCTTGGAAAGCGATGAGAGAGTTGGCTGCCTTGCACTTGGATGCAAGGGTAGAGGGTGTTAGAGGCTGTTTGTTTCAGATGACAGTGCATTCCTCCTTGTTGCAGCAGGTGGAAGAGTCTCAGTGGGGAGACTCCGAGGAGGAAGTAATGTGGGATCGTATCGATCAGGTAAATGCTCCAGAAGGATGGTCAGAGGACAACTGGCATCAGATTCTTTTTCATGGAAGGATGTTTGTTCCGGAGGCGATGCGTGAGGGATTTATCCGTGAGTTCCATAGATCAACCTTGGCGGTACAACCGGGAGTTTAAAAAATTTACCGAGGCCTGAGGGAACAGTTTTGGTGGCCCGGGGTGAAACGGGCAGTGGCAGAGTTTGTGGCTAAGTGCCTAGTGTGTCAGCAAGTAAAGGCTGGACACTGTGTTCCTAGTGGTTTGTTGATTCCTTTAGATTTCCCCAAGTGGAAATGGGATGAAATCTCAATGGACTTCGTCACAGGACTACCTAGAGCTCAGGGTGGTTATGATGCTATCTGGGTAGTGGTGGATTGACTGACTAAATCAGCTCACTTCTTGGCAATTAAGGAGTCGGGCCCGGTGAGTACCTTAGCACAGAGGTACATAGATGAGGTGGTGCGTTTTCATAGAGTTCCAAAGACTATCATCTCATATCGAGATACTCGGTTTACCTCACGAGTCTAGAGGGGGTTACAACATTATTTTGGCACCCAACTATGCCTTAGAACTACTTTCCACCCCCAGAACGATGGGCAGACAGAGCGGACTATCCAGACGTTGGAGGACATGATGCGAGCATGCGTTCTGGATTTTGGAGGATCATGGGTGTGGAACTTGCCTTTAGTAGAGTTTGCCTACAACAACAGCTTCCAATCTACTATTTGAAAGCCACCGTTTGAGGCTCTGTATGGAAGACCATGTCATTCACCCATTTTCTGGGCAGAGGTTGGTGAGACAGGTGATCTTGGGCCAGAGGTACTACAGAGCACCACAGAGAATGTTCATCTTGTGCGTGAGAGGATGAAAGCGACTCAGGACCGAAAAAAGTCTTATGTTGATCGTCGGAGGAGGCCCTTGGAGTTCGAGGTGGGAGATCATGTTTTCTTGAAGGTTTCCCCTCGACGGGGGCAGTGGAGATTTGTGAAGGGGAGTAATCTCTCCCCTAGGTTCATCAGACCTTTCGAGGTGTTAAGGCGAGTCGGCGAGGTGGCATATCAGCTGGCCCTGCCACCTCAGTTGGAGAAGGTTCATGACGTCTTCCACATCTACCAACTTCTTCAGTACTTACACGATGACTCTCACGTTATCGACTGGGGAGAGATAAATATAGGAGATGACACGACCTTTGAGGAACGACCAGTCAGAATCGAGGATCATAAAGAGAAGGTGCTCCGTGGACAAACCATCGCCTTGGTTCGTGTGTTGTGGAGGCATGACGGCCTCGAGGAGAGCACTTGGGAGCGGGAGGCCCAGATGCACGCTCAGTACCCGGAGTTGTTTTGACTTGTGTTTTTTTTTGTTCTTCTGAGATTGTTTTGATGTTATGCTCTCTACCTTTGATATATGGAATGCTTGGCTTGTTGGTTGTGAGCCATTTTGTTTCTTCATTCTTTGGAAGTGTGTAACATGTCCGGACGTGTGGGGAAAGGAAAAAAAATCTGATCCTTAATCGAGACGCATTAATGCGGATGTGATTGAACCCGTGTGGGTGAGTCAGTGCTGCCTAAAGCAGATAATATCTCGACATGGGAGAGGGAATTTCCCCAAGCCATGTGTTCGGGCAGCGTGTTGGTTGTACGGTGTTGGGGGTAGTGTAAGTTGAAAAATCCTAATGTATGAAAGTGGGAAGACCCAATTCTTAATAGAGACGCATTAACGAGGATGCGATTAAACCCGTGTAGGTGAGTCAGTGCTGCCTAAAGCAGATAATATCTCGACATAGGAGAAGGAATTCCTAACACATATGATTAGGGTTGTTGGTTGGGTTCCTATTATAACAAGATCCCTAAGAGGTATCTTGTTGGGTTCCTCTGGGTTGGTTTTGAATTCTCAGGGATGAGAATGTTTTAATAGGTATATGATGTAATGGCCCAGACCTCTCCGGTCCATTCCTTTGTGAAAATGTGGGGCTAGAGGTGTTTCAGGAAATCAAGGTGACTTGGGGGTGCGTTTGGGTGGACCTTTAAGGAAAACTAAAGGGGCAATGGCCTTCGCACGGGAGGTGCACGGTTTGTCAAACCATGCGGCCAAACCGTGCGAGGTTGGTGTTGGAGGCAATAGCCTTCACACGGGAGGTGCATGGTTAAGACAAACCATGCGGCCTAACCATGGGAGGATTGTTGTCGGGGCAGAAGCTAATGCAAGGTTAGTGCACAGTTTGTTAAACCGTGCGGACTAACCGTGCAGGCACTTAAAGTTAGATCCTAAAATTGTGGATCTAACTCGTTTTGCCTTTAATCACCTCGTTTAAGCCCCTAATCGGCCATAACTCGGGATTAACTTTCCTTGGAGGTATAAGAACCTCTCCCAAGCATTTTGGAGGCGATCCAGAGGCTTCTCTTTGTGAATCGAAGCTGGTTTCTCAAGGTATGTGATCCTTTTGTTTGGTTTCTTAGATATACGAAGATCTACTCCTCCTCTTATCTCGAGATCTTAGATCTACACCCATTATGGGTAGATATAAGTATGTGTATGTCGTTTATAATGAGTCTTGGTCTTGATCTTGTTAGGAGGAGAGATCTAAGGCGGGGTTTCGAAGAATCGACCCGGTTTCTTGAGCGTTCTTCGACCGTCCTGGTTTCGTCAAAAACCTTTGAGGTAGGGATCTTACCTTCGTATCTCTCTTTTGTGCATCATGCAGGGTGGGTATCCTCTTGTTTTTGTGAGAAAAAGTTGAACCAATAAATAAAGATAATAACTGTTTAAGGAACGGGGAGGGAAAAGTTGTTATGTTTATCTTTGTTTATTCTATTGTTATGTTGTGAATTGAATAAGCTTATGCCTACTGAAAATCACGGTTTTTGGGGGACTTTTCTTTAGAAATTAAATGTTTCCCTATCTTCCTAGACTGTTTTGTGGATGGAACTTTGTGGAATGTGGATTTTGGTTAATCACGTAAAGTTGGATGATTAAAATCTGGAACCCTTGTGTGATCACCCCCGGTTGAACAAAATGGAATAATGAACATGTGGGTGTTGGCTTGGTTACGTGGTGTGTGAAAGGGGGGTGAATCCTGGGTTGTTACGAATAGGATGGGCATCAGGGCTGCGGTAAATGATATTAAAGGGGCAATGATGTGGCACGAGCCTTGTTTTATGATACGTTTGTGGAGATGTGGTTATAATGGAAGTAGGGCTGCAGTGATGGGTTGTGATATTAAAGGAGGGTGGAAAGTTGATAAATTAACTGTGGGGAAACGATAATGAATTAAACGCGGGAACAATCAATGGGGACTGGTTGATGATAAAGAGGTTGGTTTTGTGTTGCTTGTGTTTTATCTAACTTGATTTGTGGTTGGCAGGGTTTTGTTCTATGAAACGCTTGATCTGGTCTGATATTTGCCCAGTAGTTAAGGAACTAATAAACTAATACTGTTGAAACATGAAAACCTAAATGGGTTTGGGTTTTTTTGTTGTATGCATGCTTCGGGGTATCAGTTTCGAGGCACGTGATCAGTTTCTCTGTTAAAATACATAGGTTGGGCTGTGTGTTTGGTATACATATATGTATCTGTATCTTTGTGTTTTGTCACACCTTACCCATGTTGAGCACTTAGTGCCGAACACTCCCATTTCATGGGAGAGAGTGTTTTCCCCTTAGTTACTAGCTCCTTCCTACTCCTTCTTCCATAGGCTATGATGGATTGAGGCGACCTTACACCCAAGACTCTTCGGGTAGGTTTCGATAGGCTGTGATGGCTTGGGGAGACCTTACACCCAAGACTCTTCGGGTAGGTTTCGATTGGTGTGATATTATCCCAAGACTCTTAGGGCAGGTTTGTTTTCCCAAGAATCTTAGGGATAAGGCCCAGGTGTCTTCGGGCGAGAGTTCTGTTACTATTACTGTTCCCAAGAATCTTCGAGATGAGGCCTAGGTGTGTTCAGGTGGGGATGTGACTGTGGTTTGTGAGGCCCAGGTGTGTGCGGGCGGGATGCGTGGTTGAGGCCCAGGTGTGTGCGGGCGGGAAGAGTGTGGTAGTGTCAGGACGTTTTCCATTAGGAAGAGCAGCTAACTAGTGGGAAATGGTGCAGGGTACCCAATACTCTTGTTCTTATATATACTACTACCTGTTGTTTTGTATTTTTGGTGAGCGTGGCTGGTGAGGTTGGGTGGATAGAACTCCTTTCTAGGTTTTGGTTTCTTCTGTTGTTCTCACGGGACATTAGGATGTCTCCCCACCTGTGTACGAGAGCTTTAGGTTTCCCTACTGAGTATACTTGTATGCTCACCCTACGTTTACTTTCAGGTTTCCAGGAGGACTACCAGGGCCGTGCGGGACCCTACTAGTCGGGACAGTTGGAGTTGTTGCAGTTTTTGTACTCTTGTTTCTTTGGTATTGCACTTTTGAGTTTTCTTGTACTTGTACCTTGTTTCAGAATTTGTTTAAACATGCATGTGGGATTGTTTTGGGTTTATTTTCATTTTCTTGTTCCTTTTTACTTTTGGTGTTTGACTCATCATATTTACCGATCTTAAACAATAAAAAGGGTAATGCCTCCCATATTTGTGAAAACTCATACCCTTGGTGCTAGTCGCCACTCCAGGGCTTACTGGACGCGGGACTCGGGGGTCATTATCTCCCTTTCACCATTTCCAGCTCAGAAGGGGCATCTTTGGTGGGAGGGGGTCATGAAAGCCGCTGACAACGCCTAAAACGGACTCCGGATGCAGAAGCTGCAACTCCCCGCATTATGCAAACGGGGCCATGTGGGGCCCACACCTCAACCCCGAAACATGTCACGCAGATCGTACCATTGTGTTCCTTGCAGATAACCATGAGGCGTAGGCTATTCATTTGACCTGAATGGACTTATGAAGCATAAGTCGTAAAAACGCAACATACGTCCGAAAGCCGCCTCATGGGGCCCATGCCTCGGGCTCGAATTTAGGTGGGCGAATTGCGTCGTCGCAACACCCTTGGAAGAACACTCAGAAACGAGTGCTCAAACACTCCAAACAGATGTTCGGTGAAAAAGTGGAATTTCACCATAAAACGTGTGAACCAGGCCCTGTGGGCCCCGCACCTTGGCTCCAACCCGAACGCTTCAGAAAGAATCTCAAAAAGTCCGCACAAGGACTGGGGTCATGCTGCCGCTGACGACACGTCAATCAGACATCCCAAATATGAGTTGGGTCCGACACAAGAATAATTAACTAATTAACTAATTAATTAATTATTCGCATTAAGAGTTTCATGCCACCGAGCAATGAAACCAAATTGCAAAGGTTCCAAACTAACTTTGGAAGGACCTTCTCAACTCTAGGGCCACAGCGCCTCTGACAGCATGTCAAACAGACGTCCGACTCGCGAATACGTCCGTTGCAAACTTTAATAATAATTTATTATTATTAACTTAAAGCGTTTCGGGTCATCCACCTTCGGGATCAGAACTCAAAAACCTTGAAAACCACTTCAAAAAGTCCGTCTCGCTGACACGAACCCGTGGCCGCAGACGGCGTGTCAAACGGACGTGCCGTTTAAAAGATATGTCCCTTTGAACAAAGGGGGCCAAAATTGGGCCAGTCCACCCCGACCGGCCCGGTCCAGACCGCCGGCCCGTGACCCAGCAGCGGGTGCGGTCCAGCTCACCGCTGCCCGCTGGCCACGGCCCGTCCAAAAATAGCCGGACCCCTTGGGTCTGGTTCCTTCAAACAGACCGGCCAACTGGCCGGTCTTTGTTCTGCACCGCACCAGCAGGACCTGCGAGATGCAGGTCCTTGTCCGCGGTTCCCCCGAGGTCAGCTTCTCGGGGTCCTCCCGACCGTGACAGGCCGAGGGCGCCGCTCCACCGGCCGAGCGCACCGCCGCGACCGGCCGCCTGCACTATGTCAGCCTGGCCTCCCCACTCCACCGCCAGGACAACCGGCTCCTCCGATCCCCGCTTTGCCACACTGGCAGCCACCTCCGCCCGACCCTGCTCGACCGACGCCCGGAGCCCTGTCTCATCCTGCTCGGCTTCTCCACCGGATGCCGTCACACCACACCGGCCGCACCCGAGTCTGCCACTCCGGTCACACCCGCCACCGCCATCTGAGCTCTGCCTCGGCCTACCTCGCCGCACCGAACGCCTCTGGCCGGCTCCACCACTGTGCCACCCCGATCTCCGACCACCACCCTTGCCGGAGCCGGGACTTCCGTCGGCTGCCACAACTTCTCTGGTGGTCCAATTTTAAAACCGAAGGTGGTTTTGGAAACCTCGGGACGAGGCCTTCGCAGTGCCTACCCCCGATCAACGATCCGACAGTCGATTAGCGCATTCGAAAATTCGGACGAAGAACGACGAAGAACGCGTCGAACATGTGACTTAGAATGGGACTCGGATGGTGGCCGTGTTCGTTCGGCCATTGTCCCAATTCTAAAATTTTAGAATGTAAAAGAAAAATTTGATGAAAAGTCAAGAAATCGACGAAGGTGGGAAAATTAACCAAAAATCCTACCTCGAATCGGTCGTGCGTCGTTGGCGGCATGTCCACGACGCTCTTGCTTCGATCTGCCAAGGTTCTGGCGGAGGTCGCTCCTTGATTCGGTGAAGAACGACGAAGAACAGTTGAGAGAGAGGGGAAGAGAGAGAGAGAGAGATAGATAGAGGAGAGATAAGGGAAAACCCCCAACTCCAAACTCCTATTTTTTTTTCTATTTATAGAAAGAAAACCGCTTAGCGCGAAATCCCAAACTGTCGTGCCCTCTCATTTTATATCGCGCCTAGGAAAAACGCCCCATTTAAAATTCAACAAAAGTCTCAGATTTCTATTTTGATCCTTTGTCTGAAAATTATTCAAAAAGAACGCCAGTGATAAAAATCACTAAGTGGTCATTTTGAAATGACGATTTTTCTCCTGGGTGACTTTTCTCACAACGGTCCTGCGCTGACAAAGTTTATACCCCTCCTAGGGTAAACGACATGCTCTGAGCTCAAATGTGGACTCATATTTCCGATATGAGTCTTCATTTGAGAGTTAATTGAATTTGAGCTATTAAATGAATGAATTAATAAATTAATTCATCCATTTACTTACCGCTAACGAGAGAGGGGTCCGAACATCCTGCACCGACATGCTTTATGTCGCGCCTAGGGTAAACACTGCATTCCGGACCCATTCGTGGTCTCAAATTTCTGATATGATTAACCATTTAAGAGATATCCCATTTTTGTTGTATGAATAGTATAAAAACACTTAATATTTTTGTATAATTTATTCCGGGCACACCGGGTCTCGGAATCGAACGCCATATCTGCTCCTAGCTCTAGAAATATATGTAGAAATATTCTTAAGTCTTACAGGAAAAAAAACAGGTCTCTACATCATTCCATCCTTCAATATTTTCGTCCTCAAAAAACAAAACTAGGAAAAACAACTCTGGATAGAGAGATCACACCTAACTCTCCCGCTCCCAAGAAAACTTGCACAACACAATGCTGGGACAACACGCGAACCAAAGGAATAGTTCATACTCATAAGGTCTGCTACTTTCGATGACATGCATAGGAACACACACGCACCTCATCAGCTGTGACACGTGGAAGATGTCGAGTGCCCACTCCTACTATTGGGAGGGTAGGGAAAGACAGTATGCAACATCTCAATCTCTTAAACGATTCACGAACGACCCAAAGAAACTCGAGGGACTTCCCCGGATGAACCTCTACTTTCCACATCATGACCAAAATCATGGTTTGTTCCTGGAACATGGTCTCGTGATTCCCTCCTTCAGAATACCCATCTGGTGAAAACACCCAAGGTTATCTGGTCACACAAGTTTTCACAATCGGTGCATCACAACCGAGACTCTCTTACATGCTTCAGAAGTGGATGGGTCAACACCATAAACTGAAGAAAAGTTTCATCCTCCTGGTCCAATAGGGTCAACTGCAGGGAAGCTAACTACTACGAAACTTCCCGCACTTGACAAGTCTGGGACTCTCTGCTTAGGGAACCTACTACAACACTGCCATTTTTCTGGAACATAGACTACCTAGAAATCATAGTCTAGCAAAAATTTCAACCAGCACCATTATCTTAGGTTCAAGTCTCTCTGGGTGAGGACGCACCTGATACCCTGGTGGTCTGAGCAAACCAAAAAGCGCTCTCCCAGAAGATAGCGTCTCCACATTCTCAGGGAAAAGACTACCACTACCAGCGCCATATAGTGAATAGCGTAGTTCTGTTTATGGGGTGTCTATCACCTCGACCTGTACTTAATAATGGTATCAAGATTGGCGTTGATCACGCAAGGTACCAACAAATAGGGCTGGTGAGCAAACTCATCCAACCGCCAGAGTCTAGACATGAAAAGCACGTGGCATACCCCACGTGTCTTTGAACCTCTTAGAAGGAGAGTAATCCCCAAAACAGACACTCTTCCAAACCCACTAGTGGCACCTCAAGCAAAGGAAGGTTAAGCAGAAAATCCCCACTGGAAAATCCAGAACCTGCTCTGACACTCCACCGCACAACCCCGCCATGAATGCACATGTCGAAGGGACTCATTCACCACACCTCAATACTATCCTCTTTGGGTGGTACTGAATCTCCCTCATGGGTTTTATCGCATCACAAAAACGCGTCTCAGTGGGAAAAGAACCCTTCTTTCCTATGCATTCAAAACTACGTCGAACAACACCAACACAAGGTTACACCAACACCCTACGTCACCCTCGGTAACTCCTCGAACAAGGAGTTAGATGAAAAGAGTACCTCACATAGTGTCTAACAAGTTCTATTAAAAAAAGTAGAAAAAGACACAGAGCGTACCTGTTATCGTCTCATGCGATGCATGATTGTAGACATACATAGCACAAAACTGCCCGCAGCCCCGTCCGTCAGCTCCCTGAGCCTAACATGGGCCGCCTAGTGGTGGTGGAAGGACCTCGAAACATCGTCCACCAACCACAGTTCTTCCTGATCTTCTACCAACACTGCCTCCCTGGGGACCACCCTGTCCTCACCTGTGTGTTCTCTGATTACGACACTACCTCTGTCGTGGCGGTACATCTACCAACTATCTGGAAAAATCAACACATTTGGTCGAGTAGTCTCACGCCACGTGACCTCACACATCAAAATCATAGCACTAGTCCTCTCTGGGATGTCTTGGTGCTCTACGCTGTCCCTGACCATGTGCCTAAGTCTCATCAAGGGGAGACCTCCAACGTCGAGGCCCTACCAATTGACGTCCCTATGACAGAAATTTCTCTATCACCAGTGCCTCCTCCAGCACCATGAGATGGGTGAGGATGCACAAGTGCACTACGCTGGCACGAATCTCCTCTACAAAGACCTCGATCAAACTTCTGTGCTCAGAAGTTGTCATCATGGACCACATCCAAAGAGTACCGAGTAGGGTCTGCGAACCTAGTCATGTACTCAACCAATACCATCACTCCCCGCTGAAGCTCCAACAGCTCCTGAAACTGTATAAAGCATAAGTAGGAGGGGTAGTACTCCTCACGAAACAACTGCTAGAAGTCATCCCACGAGAGTACTAACTCATCGTTCATTTGAGTAACCCTGGCTCTACTAACACCAACTGCTTGGTGGAAAAAAAGAAAAGACTGGATGTCAAAGCCACCATCTAACTTGTCAGTGTCCGAACAAGCCTGAAGAGGCGAACCACCGACCCTAGACAACCCCTCACTGTCTGAGGGTATGGCTCACCGTGGAACCTCAGCGGTCTCTGATGCTGGAACTCACGTAGCGCGCCCAACCTATGCTCATCATTGATCTTCGCTGCCACTACTATCTGCTACTCCACAGGTGGAGGTGCTTCTGCCTGTCCTCCTGGAGAAAGGGTAATCATACGATGGATCTTGAACTGAGGCCTCGTCGCTCACAGAATCTTCGTCAAGAATCGGAGCTAGTATCCTGGATGGCTATCATCGTGGAGACATCCTGAATCTGATCAAGGAGTACCGCAATCAAATGAGCATATATATATCAACAACAATGGGGAGCTGACTCAAGAAGGAAAGTCAAAGACTCAATCCTATATGATGCACGAACCAATGTTCCCTCCAACAAGTGTCTCAGCACACCGAGTCGACAAATGGGTAATCAAGGTCCTCGTGAATGGATACATCGGCCGCCACACCATCACTGGACTCCCTGGCCTGAGAGCCGCTCTCGAGAAAAGTAACACTATTGCCCTAAAACCCAACCAATTCCTTTTTAGGGATCATCTAAACAACGTTATAAGGAATGAACCACATTTGATACCACTTTTTCATGACCCGAACCTATTGGTCTCGATCCGCAACTACCCCAAGCCCGCCTCCATAGGCTAGGGGCTGGTGACAAGCACCAAAGGCGTGACAATCTCGAGGAGGCCTTTTCCTAAGTACCTATACACACACACAAACAACCCACTCAATGCAGAAGTTCATAGTAAAAAACAAAAGAAACCAAAGTACAAAAAACTATAACCCAACCTTAGTCATGCTTCAAATTCTAAAACAGAACAAGTAAAGTACTGAAAAGTAGACTGACCAGTAAACTAAGCAGAAAAGGGAAAAACACGCACCCAACTAGAAAGGTGCCACAACCCGGCAATAGGTAAACGAAAGTAAATAGCTGGTGAGTCTCACATCTGAAAATCCTACTACGACCACTGAATGCAGCCCAAGATCTTGTGTCCCCTATGCTCCTCTGTAGTCTCGATCAACCTGTCTATCGTCTGTAAGGGCACACCAAGTGCGGGCAAAGCCCAAGCAGGGGTGAGTATAAAGATACTCAGTAGGATGCCCCGAAAGATCGAGGGAGCAACAAAGGAGGTAATAAAATGGTGAGCAATAGACAAAACAAAGAACAATGTAAGAGTACAATAGAGAGAGTGCAGCTCAACCCAACAGAAGGAAGTAAGTGGACTCGTCCAACCAAGAGGAGCTAGACACGGAAAGCACGTGGCATACCCCGCGCGTCTTCGCCCCTCCTAGAGGGAAAGTAACTGAAACCAAGGAGTGGGACAAAAAGTAGGGTGTGTATATATATATATTATCAACAAGAAAACCGAACGAGTGTGTAAGGGGATCTCCATCTCCAATCTCGGACCAGGAAAAGTCGCCAACAGTTCAAAGGATATCCATCACTGATGCCCAACAGTCCCATGCGACAAAGCTATCTCATCGCTAAACCGTACAACCAATGGTCTCGCTCTATTAACCATGAAGAAAAGTCACTGACTAGGCTCATAGAAAAGGGCTGAGTCTAAAAGAAATCATCAGGTAACCCACTTCCCAACCCAACTAGAGGGTGAATCCTAAGAGGTCGTCGGGTAACCCACTGCCCAGCCCCATTGGAGGGTAAACCCTAAGGTCAATGGGTAACCCACTACCCAACCCCACTAGAGGGTAAAACCTAAGGTCAACCAGTAACCCACTGCCCAACCCCACTAGAGGGTAAACCCAGAACTGGTTTGATAACTCCGCACTGCCTGTTCCATAACTGGGTGTCACTTACATCGCTACTGTGCGTTGGTTCAGAGTGCATCAAAGGAACCTCCGACCAACGCCCTTTCATATTTTCACATTTAATGATATATCTAAAGATACTCCACATGCCCAAACAGATTACACCGTCGCAATCCTTATGGAAAAACACACAAGATAGACTATTTACTTTCCCCGAATGGACGTCTGATGAAAAAGTTGCAGTACGCTGCATACAACTTAAAATAGGCCCGTGGGGCCCACACCTCAAGTCCGGTTTCAACACATGAAACCACCCTGGTAAACTTCATCTTGATTCTAGGGTCACAACGCCGCTGACGACGCCTAAAACGGACTCCAGATGCAGAAGATACAACTCCCCGCGTTATGCAAACAGGGCCCTCTAGGGCCCACACCTGGACCCCGAAACACGTCACACAGATCGTACCATTGCGTTCCTTGCAGATAACCGTGAGGCGTATACTATTCATTTACCCTGAATGGACTTATGAAGCACAAGTCGTAAAAACGCAGCATACGTCCGAAAGCCGCCTCGTGGGGCCCACGCCTCGGGCCCGAATTTAGGCGGGCGGATTGCGTCGACTCAATCCCCTCAGAAGAACACTTAGAAGTGAGTGCTCAAACACTCCAAACGGATGTCGGGTGAAAAAGTGGCATTTCACCATAAAACGTGTGAACCAGGCCCTGTGGGGCCCACACCTTGGATCCAACCCAAACGCTTCGGAAAGCATCTCAAAAAGTCCGCATGAGGACTGGGGTCACTCTGATGCTGCCGTTGACGGCACGTCAATTAGAATCCCAAATAGGAGTTAGGTCTGACACAAGAATAATTAAGTAATTAAATAAATAATTAATTATTTGCATTAAGCGTTTCGTGCCACCGAGCAACGAAACTAAACCGAAAAGGTTCCGAACCAACTTTGGAAGGACCGTCTCAACTCCCTGGCCACAACGCCTCTGATGGCACATCAAACGGATGTCTGGCTCGCGAATACGTCCGCTGAAAACTTTAATAATAATTTATTATTATTAACTTAAAATGTTTCGGATCACCCACCTTCGGGATCAGAACTCAAAAACCCTGAAACCCACTTCAAAAAGTCCATCTCGCTGACACAAACCCGTGGCCGCAGACGGCGCGTCAAATGGACGCGCCGTTTAAAAGATACGCCCCTTTGAACAAAGGGGGCCCAAATTGGGCCGGTCCACCCCGGCCGGCCCGGTCCAGACCGCCGGCCCGCGGCCCAACCACGGGTCCGGTCTAGCTCGCTGCGGCCCGCTGGCCGCGGCCCGCCCAAAAACTACCGGACCCCTTGGGTCCGGTTCCTTCAAATAGATTGGCCAACTGGCTGGTCTTTGTTCCACGTCGCACCAGCAGGACTCGCGAGATGCGGGTCCTTATCCGCGGGTCCCCCGAGTTCAGCGCCTCAAAGTCTTCCCGACCGCGATAGGCCGAGGGCGCCGATCCACCAGCCGAGCGCACCGCCGCGACTGGCCACCTGCGCCGCAGCCGCCTGGCCTCCCCACTCCGCCACTGGGACAATCGTCTCCTCCGGTCCGCACTACGCCACGCCAACAACCGCCTCTGCCCGGCCCTGCTCGACTGACACCCGGAGCCCCGCCTCATCCTGCTCAGATCCTCCGCCGGACGCTGCCACACCACACCAGCCATACCCGAGTCCACCACTCCAGCCACACCTGACGCCACCATCCGAGCTCCGCCTCGGCCTACCTCGTCGCACCGAACGCCTCCGGACAGCTCCACCGCTGCGCCACCCCGATCTCCGGCCACCCCCCTTTCCGGAGCCGGGACTTCCGTAGGCCGCCAAAACTGCTCCGGTGGTCCGATTTTGAAACCAAAGGTGGTTTTGGAAACCTCGGGATGATGCCTTCTCAGCGCCTGCCCCCGATCAACGATCCGACAGTCGATTGGAGCATCCAAAAATTCAGATGAAGAACAACGAAGAATGTATCTAACATGGGATTTAGAACGGGACTCGGATGGTGGCCGTGTTCATTCGACCATCATCCCAATTCTAAAATTTTAGAATTTAAAAGACAAATTTGATGAAAATTCAAGAAATCGACGAAGGTGCTAAAAATAACAAAAAATCATACCTCGAATCTGTCATGCGTTGTTGGCGGCATGTCCACGACACTCCTGCTTCGATCCGCCAAGGTTCCGGCCGAGGTCGCTCCTCGATTCGGTGAAGAATGACGAAGAACAATTGAGAGAGAGGGGAAGAGATAGAGAAATAGAGATAGAGGAGAGAGAGAAGGGAAAACCCCCAACCCCCAACTCATTTTTTTTTTCTATTTATAGAAAGAAAACCGCTTAGCGCGGAATCCGAAACTGTCGTTCCCTCTCATTTTATATCGCGCCTAGGAAAAACGCCCCATTTCAAATTCAACGGAAGTCTCAGATTTCTATTCCGAGCCTTCATCTGAAAGTTATTCAAAAAGAACTCCAGTGATAAAAATTACTAAGTGGTCATTTTGAAATGACGATTTTACCCCTGGGTGACTTTTCTCACAGCGGTCCTATGCTGACAAAGTTTATACCCCTCCTAGGGTAAACGACACACTCTGAGCTCAACTGTGGACTCATATTTTCAATATGAGTTACCGTTTGAGAGTTAATTTTATTTGAGATATTAAATGAATGAATTAATAAATTAATTCATCCATTTACTTACCGCTAACGAGAGAGGGGTCCGAACATCCCGTACCGACTTGCTTTATGTCGTGCCTAGGGTAAACACCACATTCCGGACCCAGCCATGGTATCATATTCTTGATATGATCAACCATTTATGATATATCCCATTTTCATTGCGTGAATAGTATAAAAACACTTAATATTTTTGTATAATTTATTCCAGGCACACCGGGTCTCGGAATCGCACACCGTCTCAGCTCCTAGCTCTGGAAATATATATAGAAATATTCCAAAGTCTTACAGGGTAAAAACCGGGTCTCTACACACATGGATATATATATATATATATATATATTTGATATTTATAACATAATTATACTTATGGAGTAATTATATCACATATACCTTTTTAATTTTCATTCCGTAGGATACACGATAATGTCACTCGTGTGTATGGTGAACTACCGCCTCACAAAGCGATGTGATTCGTATTTCACCAACGTTTTACAAGGAAGGTGATAAGGATAACGTTAATTATTATATGTGATATACATGACATAATTATGATATTCATGTCACATTTATCATTATGAAAAGATAATATATATTATTTTATTTCTCATATTTTCACTCGATGAAAAATGATAACGTTGTTCATGTATGTGTGGAGTACCACCTTTATGAAATGACGTGACTCACTTTTTATCATCACACCATATGAATGATTTATATAATTATATTTAATGATATAATATATAATATATGATGTTATGATCATTATAGAAAGATAATATATTAATTACCTTCTTTCTGTAATGTTCATTGGAAAATGAAAACATTACTCATGCATACGTACGGTCTTCCATTTCCATGACTGTGACTTAGTTCATTTTTTATAACCATCTTTAATGATTGGTTTTAAAAGTATAATTGATGTATAAATATGATAATTATATCATGATTATTATTCTGGGAATGAAAAAATTATATAATATGCACAAGAACTCGTTTTTTCATAACAAAGAACGAATGAGAAAACAAGACAATTAACACCCAAAACAATAAAAACAATAAATGATTATTAATGAAAGAGTGATAAGATGTTATAAAAGGATCATATATGATATTATAAACATCAATATGGTTCTATTATAGGCTAATAACATGTTTAAAATCACTATCTAGTAGGTTAAAACACGTTCAACCAAAAAGAATTGTGAGGTAAGAGATTGTGTCTCAATATCCTTTCATTGAGGCTGATTTGTATGTTATGCACCATTTTTTTTCATATGATGTATATAATTCCCCTTTGATATGTAATATGTAATTTCCTGGTTCCAGAAGCCACCCAGAGGCATCCCGTTCCCGGTTGGTCACACTACCTCAAGCGCATTTCCCCGAATTCCAGAAGTTGCCGACTAGCAGCGAGGGCCTTGGGTGTGATAGTGGGGAAACTATGCCCTCATTGGTAGAGTAACACAACAGCAATAAAATAGATATACAATAGTAGAAGCAGTAAACATACCATACAACAGTAAAAAACAGAAGACTAAAAGTAAGAAACAACTGGATAACATATATAAATGATTCATGATACATATGTCAAAAAAATCAGATAAACAAGTCACAATGATGAAATACAGAACTAAAAAAAAGTACAAGAAAGCAAGTAAAAAAATCCTTAGCATCGCAAGCCTCAGCTTGGTCCCATGCTCTCTAGCTCCAAAGCAGTCAAGTACCTGAAGTAGAAGGGTGCTTGACCTTATCTATACTTAGATAAATATAATTTGTTTGGGCCCAAAAGCATGACCCAAATAGGGTGTGAGACTAATCCCAGTAGGCAACCACCAAAAGATCTGTGCTTAATAGTCAGTGAATATATATGGCATGAAATAAGTAAAAAGAAGTAGTAAACAAGGAAGTACTTAGCAGTAAACATTCCTACAGTTTAATAGCATTCAATTCCATATATCAAGAAAGCAGCTAATCAAAGAAGGTAACCCTCTGGGAAGTACTCTCAGCCTAACCCCTCTAGTTCAACCAAAACAACACAAGCAACCCTTTGGTAAGTACACATAGTCTAACCCATCTCGTTCAGCTTAAGCAGAGACACTTTGAGGAAGCACTCACTGTCAATTCCCCCTATAGTCTTGTATCGGTAACTAAAAGGTTCTCCGGGGAAGCACTTACGTCACATTCCCCCTGTGGCCCACGTCGAGGGACTACAAACACTCTGAGGAAGCACTTACGTCAATTCACCCTATGGTTTCACATCATAATAGTAAAAACAGACACTCTGGAGAATCCCTTACATCCATTCTTTCTATGGTCTACTACACTAGGTTCTCATGGCCCTGTGTAATTCAAACAAGCACACCAATGAAATATGGACAAAGTAAACCTCAAGAACTACTTAGCTAATAGTCTACATCATAACAAAATGTCAGATAAACAAACACTCCATCCTATAGTATTAGGCATGGTGAAAAACAAGGCAACCTAACAGGCTAAGCAGGACCAAACGGTCATAAACAAAACATGCATGAGAAACCAATTCCAAAGCATAGAAATTAACTCTATTCACATTCAATTAACCTCTATTACAGCATACAAGTATAACAGAAAATTATTAGGGATAAAACAGTAAACGAGCAATACCTCATTCAAGGGTATTGGGCAATTTTGCACATATAACTCTAAGACTAGCTACGGAAAGGCATAAACCACCTACCACGGTGTTTTAGGATAGTTATATGTGAACCTCAAGCCTCGAATCACCCAAGAACACAGTAGATCTAAAAAAGCGCTAAAAATGATCAACCGAAGATAAATCTTGAAAGAGGAGGAATCATGAAATGAAGCTCTAGAAGAAGGAAGAGATTACCGTGGTGATCCCAATGCAATCGATGACAATTTATTTGGAGAACAGATGCGTGATTGGGGGATCAAGGAATAATCACGTCCGTACGGATGCTCTCAAATGAACTAGGTCGAGAAGGAGGTGTTTCTATCCATTAGACATGACCCCGGTACATTTAATGAAAAAAATAAAGTACACGGTGTGTACTTTTGAAGTACACGACGTGTACTTGACCTTACCGAGCCCCGCTTTAGGCGGACTCCAAGTCACCACACACGAATGTGTGCTCGTCCATTACACGGCCAGCACACGACTTCATGTGACAACAGAGTACACGACATGTACATATAAGTACACGACGTGTACTTCAAAAATTTCCAGAAACTCCTCTTTTTCTCAAAAACACTAGAAAAAGGAAAACATACCTGAAAATAAGATCTTGGTTCTTACAAACTTCCCCCCTTAATGAAATTCATCCCCGAATTTACCTAGCAAGGTGACGTAGAAGAAGAATCCCTGAACAACTCTGACCACTACGATCGTACATCGACCTCCCTCTCCCAAGTCTCGTCCTGTACTTGCCCGTGCTGCCATAACACTCATACTAGAGGAACATACCAGCCATAAAGAACCTTCGTACTTCGATCAACAGTCCAAATAGGATGCTCCCCGAATGAGGTGTTCACCTCTAACTCAATCTCTTCAGGTTGAAAAATATGAGACGGGTCTGAGAAGTAATGTCGAAGTTGAGAAACGTGGGAGATGTCATGCATAGCCCGATACCTCTGAGGTAAATACAACCAATAGGCAACCGGCCCAACTCTCTCCAACACCTCAAATGGACCGACATACCTCGGTGAAAGCTTACCCCCTAACCCTCCTGTGTCCCAACCTCGGTGTGACACGTAGAAAGACCTGATCCCTAACCTTGAACTTCAGAGGTCATCTCCGTCAATCAACATAAGACTTATGTCAAGACTGTGCAGTATCCATCCTCTTCCGAATCATCTCTATCTACTCTGAGGACTCCTGGACAAGACGAGGTCCCAACATAGCTACCTCTCCTGCCTCCAGCCAACATAAGGGTGATCGACATGGCCTACCCTACAAAGCCTCATAAGGTTCCATCTGAATAATTTCTTGAAAACTATTATTGTAGGTAAAATTCACAAGAGGTAAGCGCTTCTCCCAAGAACCTCCAAAATAAAGGATGCATGCTCGAATCATTTCCTTAAACACCTGAATTGTACGCTCGGACTGGCCATATTTCTGGGGATGGTAAGCTATACTCAAAAGTACCTGTATACCCAAAGACTTCTGTAACCCCTACCTGACCCGAGAAGTAAAACGGACATCCCTGTCTGAAACAATGGAGTGTGGAACCCCATGTAAACGTACAATCTCCCATATTTACAACCTTCCCAGCTCATCAACATTGAAGGTCTCCTTGATCGGCAAGAAGTGATCATCCTTCGTGAGTTTGTAAATGACAACCCAAACAACATAATTCCCTCTAGGAGACCTCGGAAAAACTGTCACGAAATCCATCGTGACATCATTCCACTTCCACTTGGGAATGGGTAACTGCTGAAAAAGCCCTGCTGGTCGCTGATGATCTGCCTTCACCTACTGACAGGTGGAACACCTCATGATGAAACCAACAACATCTTTCTTCATACCTGGCCACCAATACTGATGGTGTAGATCACGATACATCTTGGTGACACTAGGATGAACTGTCCAAACTGAGGAATGAAAGTCCCGCATCATTTCCTCGCATATATCTGTTGACACCCATATGCTCCCATGAAAACACAAGGTCTCATCCTCACCTATGGTTCATATAAGAATAGAATCCTCTCCTGACACACTCTTCCATAGGATTAGTCCTTCTGAATCCGATAGCTACCTAATTATCACTCGATCAAGAAGAGTATAGGTAACAGCCACAGAAGAAAGAAAAGTCTGCCCCTGACTATTGTGCACCTCCAAATTCATCTCAGAGAACAGAGGCATACGCTGCCACTCACAACTGGCCTTCTAAACTGCCTTTATCTGAGTCCTCCTGCTCAACACATCAGCTACTGCATTGCCTTTCCCAGGTGTATAGGCAATCTTGAAGTCAAAGGACTGAAGGTACTCAACCCACCTTCACTGTCTCAAATTCAGATCACGCTGAGTGAAGATGTACTTGAGACTTTTGTGGTTGGTGAAAACCATAAAATGACCTCCCAGAAGATAATTCCTCCAATAACATAAAGCATGAACAACAACAGCCAACTCGAGGTCGTGCGTCAGGTAATTTCTCTCATGTGGCATCAACTACCGAGACCCGTACGCAACGACTCCTTCCCCATGCATAAGCACAACTCCCATACCGATACCTGAAGCATCACAGTAAACAGTATAGATCTTTACTAGCTCTAGAAATACCAGTATCAGTGCTGAATTCAAACTCCCTTTCATATCCTGAAATGCTAACTCACAAAAGTCTCACCACAAGAACTTTCCACCCTTTTTAGTCAGGCCTGTCAGTGGTGCTGCTAAGCATGAAAAGTCCTATATGAAACGTCTTTAGTAACCAACCAGCCCTAGAAAACTTTGTAGCTCAACTACGTTCTTCAGCTGCTCCCAGGAAACTACTTCTCTCACTTTCTCTGTGTCTACTGATACTCCTGTCTCCGAGATAACATGACCCAAGAAGTGAATATGGTCCATCCAAAAGTGACATTTTGAGAGCTTAGCATATAACTGATACCCTCTTAATGTACCCAAAACAATATCAAGATGTGTGGCATGGTCTTGTTGAGTGTGAGAGTACACCAAGATATCATCCATGAAGACAACCACAAAAGAATCCAAGTATGGATGGAACACTCGGTTCATCAGTGCCATGAAAACTATAGGCGCGTTTGTGAGACCGAACGACATAACCACATACTCGTATAGACCATACCTTCTCCGGAAGGCTGTAAGAGGTATATCACATGGTCTAATGTGCAACTGATGGTAACCGGATCTCAAGTCAATCTTCAAGAACACCCAGGCTCCTCGAAGCTAATAAAAGAGATCATCAATCCTCGTCAAGGGATATCGGTTCTTGACCTTCAACTGGTTAAACTTCCGATAATCCACACAAAGTCTAAGGGTACCATCGCCTTCTTCACAAAAAGGACAGGTGAACCCCAATAAGAAGTACTAGGTTAGATGAAACCCTTTTCCTGCAACTCCTCCAACTACTTCTTGAGCTCCTGTAACTCTGGTGTATCCATCCTTTAAGGAGGAATGGACACCAGTGCCGCTCCTGGAACAAGCTCAATAGAAAAGTCTACATCACGCTTTAGAGGCAAACCTTAAAAGTCCGCTGGAAATACGCCCCTGAAACAACCCACCACTAGAGTAAAGTTCATCTTTGAAGTCCCCTAGTCATCCAGATATCTATAAATCTGGGCTGTAACTCCTCCCAACCAATGATGCTCAGGTCCTACTCTGCTCTCTTGGACATCCCATTCACCCTTATGAAGAAACAATTCGCCTTATGGTGATGTGAAACTCACCCTATGACGATAGCAATTGACAACAGTCTTGAAGGGAACTAACTAGTCCATTCCAAGAATGACATCATAGCCTATCATCTCAAGGACATAGAGGTCCCATAAGAAGTGACACCCACCAACCTCAAGAGGGAACTCCTTGCATTGACATACACTAGCCGTTCTTGTCCCCAATGGAGTGTCTAGCGTTAAGATATCATTAGAAGAGAAGATACAGAGCCCAAGGCTCTCCACAACAGAAAAAGATATAAAGTAATGAGAAACCCCTATATCAAAAAGAGTAGAAGCTAAAACTGAGGCAACTAGAATCATACCTCGAACTGTAGAGGGTCTGGGATCCTGCTTTATCTAGGTCTGCTCTACTGCAAAAGTCTGACCTACACCGCGACCTTGTGACCCTACCTGACCAATATGAGCTGATCCACCCTATTGTCATTGAAAGACTAGAAACTGGATACCATGGTCACGACCTCCACCTTGTCTTGAATGGACAGAAGAACTCTAGTTCCCTGACCCATGAGAAACTGGTGGTGCTGCTCCTGAATGCAGATTCATAGAAGAACCCCTGTCACTAGTTGCTGGTGAGAATAACTGAAAGAAACGCTGAAGATGACCCATATTACTGCAAGATCAGCACTCAACTGGGTCTCTCGGGAAATGTGGCCTCGTATGACCGCTCTTCCCACATTTCTAGTACACCACCTGGCTACTAGAAGAAGTGTCTCGTCTCCCCGGATCACCATGTGAAGACCCCCTACAGTGCTTCCTGCTATCAGTAGGAGGGATAATAACTCTAGATGTTGAGCCACCCTGACTCACAACTCCAGAATCCCTCAGATTGCGCTCCGTGATCAGCGCTTGGTTGACTATAGAAGTGATAGCAGTCAACCTAAAGATGTTCACCTGCGATCAGATGTCATGCCTGAGACCATCCCCGAACTTCCTTTCTAGGAACAACTCATCACCTCCTGGAATAGGTGTGAAGTAAAACAACTCTATGAATTGAGAAGAATAATCCATAACAGAAAGAGTATCCTGCTCCAGACTCATGAACTCTCAGGCTCAATCGGCCCTCAAAGTCTCTAGATAGAAGTAGTCGTAGAAGGCACGCTGGAACTCATCCCAATCCATGACCTGCTGGCGTCCTGCCTGTGAGATCACATCCCACTATCTCTTGATGGAATCTCATAGCCTGTAAGTAGAGAGCTTCACCCTCCTCTATGTAGAAGTCTAAAGATGCTCGAAGATAGAAAGCAAGGCTTATAACCATGACTATACTGCCTGAGGTCCTCCTTACCCTGTGAAGGTGGGAGGATGCTGCTGTTGGAAAACCCGCGTCAGCTATGCCATAGACGAGGTAGGATGCGGTACTCCGCGGAAGGTATACATGAACCTCATGAAGCCCTCTCGGAACTGTGCATCAAAACCTATATCCAGAATGATGGCTGGTGACAAGACTGGCATAACTGGAGGATCTGCTGGTAGTCCCTGATCAACCATGTTTGGTGTCTAATCACCGCCTTGCAATTGGCGTACAACCGGAGGACGTCTTGGTGGCATGACTCTGTAAGGTTAAGCGAACATCTTAAATCAACATTAACAGGGACTAAAACTTAGAATTATAATAAGGTAACATGAGAAATAAAACATTCAAGATTTTCAAAAAACATGGATACATGGCATGTACAATTCCTACACGATGTGTTCCCTGAAGCCTTTCCCATGGGCGTGTACTCCTGCCACAACTGGTCGTGTAACACCCCAAACACATGACATGTTTTCCTAACACACGACGTGTACCTGAATTCTCTTCCCCTACCCGAGTTCTCTTACACGACTAAGCCACACAGTTCTCCTAGAAGAATACTACACAGTGTGTTAGTGCCATACACGGTGTGTACTAGACGAGCTTCACTGACCAGTGTTGTTAGTGACACGACCGGATACACGACTCACACTACACGGCGTGTTCCAGATGGACATGGTGTGTACTGCTTAGGTTTCAGCCGCCCGTGTTTTTAGTTACACGGGTGGACACACAGATGAAACTACACAGCGTGTTTATGCGAGACACAACGTGTACTAGGAATATTTAACCGACCCGTGTTGCTCTTTAGACGGACGAATACTCAGGTTACACTACACGACATGTTCCAAGCGGACATGGCATGTATTAAAAAAGACTCAACCGACCCGTGTTGTTAGTGACATGACCAATTACATGGTTATACAACACAGCGTGTACATCTGGTACACGGTGTGTCATACCAATGATTTCCAAAACCCCGTGTCACTACCCACACAGTCCGAGACACGGTTACAAAATACACAGCGTGTACATACAGTACATGGCGTGTACTTAAGAAAAACAGTTTCATCCCGAAAAGAAGAACACATGGAATGTATTTATCATTACACGCCATGTATTCTGGGTTTTTTTGGACAGTAAGCCTCAAAAACTACTCCGGAACCCAGAAGAACATTGAAACGAACATTAAAGTGCCAAATTCCAATCCATGAGGGCCCATACTCTCCGCGAATCAAAGCTTGGCATCTTATACATGTCATATACAAGGAAAAAAAGTCAATGATCCACCAAATTCGGATTCATGAGGGCCCACAACACCTCAAGAACCAAAGTTTGGTGTTCATTCAAACAAGACCTCACACAATCCAATACCCTATCAAATAGAAGATATCCTATCAAGGAATATATCACAACAATATTCATATCTAGCACAACATCTATAACAACAACATGTAATTTCTAATGCACCCTAAATGGCACAACAAGAATGCATGACATGTGATTTCTAGAAAGTGCCTTGATGATTCATGATATGGCATGCACTCATCTTATCGGGTTGCAACAGAAATATAACCTCAATAACATCAACAATAACAACACAAAACATGTGAATCACTCAAGGTGAAATCAAATCAACTGTAATAATTGCAAAACCAGAAAAATTACAATAACGAGGTAGATTGGCTTTTCCCTGTACACAGGTTAGCTATTCCTGGACACAACTTATTATTAAGTACCAATTCCGCCCTATCCCTAGCTATAGGCTCCAAACAGTAAGTCAAGAAGAAAATAATTTCTCTGATACCACTTTGTAACATCCCAGTTCCAGAAGCCACCTAGAGGCGCCCCATACCCAGTTGGTCACATGGCCTCAAGCACATTTCCCTGAATTCCAGAGGCCGCCAACTAGCAGCGAGGGCCTTGGGTGTGATAGTGGAGAAACTATGCCCTCATTGGTAGAGTAACACAGTGGTAGTAAAATAGACATACAATATAATAATCAGCAAATATACCATACAATAGTAAACAATGAAAGACTGAAAGTAAGAAACAACTGGAGAACATATATAAATGATGCACGATACATATGTCTAGGAAAGCAGCCAAACAAGTCACAATGCTAAAATACAGAACTAAACCAAAGTATAATAAAAAAAGTAAATAAATCCTCATCATTGCAAGCCTCGGCTTGGTCCCATGCTCTCCAGCTCCAAAGCAGTCAAGTACCTGAAGTAGAAGGGTGATTGACCTTATCTATACCTAGAGAAATATAATCGGTTTGGGCCCAAAAGCATGACCCAAACAGGGTGTGAGACTAATCCCAGTAGGTAACCACCAAAAGATCTGTGCCTAACAATCAGTGAATATATATGGCAGGAAATAAGTAAAAAAAGTAGTAAAAAAGGAAGTACTCAGTAGTAAACATTCATAAAATTCAATAGCATTCAATTCCATATATCAAGCAAGCAAATAATAAAAGAAGGTAACCCTCTGGAAAAAATTCTCAGCCTAACCCCTCTGGTTCAACCAAAACAACACAAGCAACCCTCTAGGAAGTACACACAGTCTAACCCCTCTGGTTCAGCTTTAGCATAGACTTTTTGAGGAAGCACTCACCATCAATTCCCCCTATAGTCTCGTATCAGTAACTAAAAGGCGATATGGGGAAGCACTTACGTCACATTCCCACTATGGTTCGTGTCGAGGAACTACAGACAATTTGAGGAATCACTTATGTCAATTCCCCATATGGTCTCTTATCGTAATAGTAAAAACAGACACTTTGGAGAAGCCCTTACGTCCATTCTCCATATGGTCTACTACACCATGTTTTCACGACCCTGTGTAAGTCAAACGAGCACAAAAATGCAATACAACTAAAGTAAAACTCAAGAACTACTTGGCCAACCATCTACAACATAACAACATGTCATATAAACAAACACTCTATCCTACAGTACTAGGAATGGTAAAAAACAAGGCATCCTAACAGGCTAAGAAGGACCAAATGGTCATAAACAAAACATGCATGGGAAACCACTTCCAAATCATATTAATTAACCCTATTCACATTTAATTAACCTCTATTACAACATAAAATAATAACATAAAATTATCAGGACTAAAACAGTAAACAAACAATACCCTTTTCAAGGGTATTGGGAAATTTTGAACATATAACTCAAATACTAGCTACGAAAAGGCACAAACCACCTACCTCAGTGTTGTAGGATTGTTATACATGAACCTCAAGCCTTGAATCACCCAAGAACATCATAGATCTACAAAAATTCTAAAAATTCTCAACTGAAGATAACTCTTTAAAGAGGAGGAATTAGGAAACAAAGCTCTATTAGAAGAAAGAGCTTACCGTGGCGATTCCAACGCAATCGACGGTGGTCGATTCAGAGAAAAAATGATCAATCGGGGGATTAGGGAAGAATTGTGGACATATGGACACTCTCAGATGAACTAGGCCGAGAAGGAGGTGTTTCTGTCTGTCAGAAGTGACCCTGATACATTTAATGAAAAAAAAAGAAAGTACACAACATGTAATTTTGAAGTACACAGTGTGTACTTGCCCTTACTAAGCCCCACTTTAGGCTGCCTCTAGGTCACCACACATGGCTGTGTGCTCAGACATTACACGGCCAACACACAACTTCATGCGGCAATGGAGTACACAACGTGTACATATAAGTACACGGTGTGTACTTCAAAAATTTCCAGAAACTCATCTTTTTCTCAAAAACAATAGAAAAAGGAAAACATACCTGAAAATAAGATCCGGGTTGTTACATAATATCATGATTCTTTAACAATTCATGATATTTTGTTTTTCAATTTTATTTATTTCATACAAGGCTATTTGAATTAAAAGTAACCAAGTGGTGAAGAATTTCATAATTCAATTTATTTTCACTGGGTTATATTTGTAAGGGTTGGTGTCCTGAGAACCAACTGTTTTGTACTTTGATTACATGAATGTTCACTTATTATATATTGTTCATTATTCTGCATGACTATAATATAATAATGTCCTGGAATATTTGTTGCATTGATAAGGTCATGGAAGATCCCCGCTATGATGAGAACCTTGAAATGCTATAACAATATTCTTAAATAAAGTTCTACAGTTGGATGCCATAC
Source organism: Viscum album (assembly GCA_963277665.1). NCBI lineage: Eukaryota > Viridiplantae > Streptophyta > Magnoliopsida > Santalales > Viscaceae > Viscum > Viscum album. The sequence goes on from OY728131.1 coordinate 1,976,287,476, forward strand.
TATTATAGGAAACATAGTATACAGATCGTCATGTGCGAGTACTCGTAAGAATATGAGACTGTCTCTCATGGAGTTCACACTTGGTAATCTCCAAGATGGGAGATTATGAGAACAGACCCGCCAGTAGCAATTCCGCATGTCTTGGTGTCATCGGACATTGCTATCTACGAGCGTGTGTAATGGTCCTTAGACTGGAAGATTATCATTAACTCATGTCATGACTCGCGCACTTAGATTTACTGACGAAAACTATCATGCAAAAATTTGGAGGTAAGTAGGGTATGTTGGGTGCGTCACGAGTGACATGTTGTTAATGGATAAGTCAAGGAAGGATTTGTCCCTTCCATTTATAGAAGTTGATATCTCGGCCCTTTGATTGAAATAAAGCTGTCGCATTAAATTCCATGGCCATGGTGTAAACGATGAGTTTATTTTAGGTAGTCAAAGAACGACGGATCAAGCATATAGGTTTATGACACTACCATGAAAACTGCTTGATGAGATGTTAAGACAAAGGGATTAAATTACACAGTAAGCATTCGTATGAGGTGATACGTCAATGCGGCATCAACTTCTTTCTCTTGGGTGCCCTGACCCATTGCTAGACAGTAATCTTGGACTTTAGGCAAGCCCGCCTAATGCCAACGAGAAAGAGGCCTAGAGGGTCACACACTAAGTGTATTCAAGTATCTCAAGTAGAATAAAGATTATTCCCGTACATGGTTTAATAATTATTCAAGTAAGCCTAAATCATTTTAATGTTGGAGGAAGAATAAAATGAAAACAAGTACACACCCTGTATTAATTATTACACACCGTGTAGTTTTTACACACCATGTATTATTTAATGTACACACCGTGTAGTTTTCAATGAAAAACAAGTACACGCCGTGTAGTTTTTCCAGTCGGGATTTTGAGGATTATAATATTGTTTTAAATGATATTTATTATAATCAGCGTGGACGCATGTCAAGGAATTAATTATTCGACATGAGGGTTTTAATTAAGAGTCAATGAAATAAATAAAACGCGTAACACGTTTATTTATTGTCATAACTCTATAACCCCACACACCCAATTATAAATATCCTCACAACCCCAACTCTTTTCCTAACACAAGAGAATCGTTGTGCACAACAACTCTGGAGAATTATTTCAAGGCCGAAAGAACCTCTTCCTCCAAGAACGCTCTCAAGACCGAGAGAGATCTTCTTCCATCGGATCAAGACGATCTAAGGCAGACAACGCAAGCAAAGGTTTCTCCACGCTAGCACCCGGAGACTCCTTTTCCGATGTCCAGAGATACGAGGTGTACGTGTGGATCACCACTAGAGGAAGTCTACACTTGGCTTCTGTGACGCAACGACGAATCACATCATAACGTGATCAAAAACATCAACGAAGAAAGAACACCGCAAAAGGTATTTCTTTTCAATTAATTAAATTAATTATAATCAACCTGTAATGATCCTACTTTGTGGTTCCAGGACTTTCTATTTCTTTTGTCTATTTCTATGATTCGATCCGTGGAGACTGGCGTTTATCATCGTATTGATCCCAGATTGATCATTGCTAATGACAAAAATCCAAGTGGGCACATCCACCCACATGCTTTCGCTGCGCCCAGAACCTTCAAATGGTATCAGAGGGAGGTTAAAACGTTGATTATAGTTATTTAATTTTTGTTGATAATTTACGCATTTATATTTGATTCAATTCGAAATAAATCGTTCTATAAATATGAATAAATGATATCTATTCTTCCTCCTTCGTTTCTCGATTCATATCACAGAAATAGACTTTTAATTTAAATTTTAATTAGAATAAAAATGAGTAACTCATCCAGAGGAGTTGCTCTTTCTGTCTGTACAACACGGGATTACACGACATGTAATTAAAACTACACGCAGTGTACTTAGTTTCAATGAACCGACACTGGTCCGCCAAACCATGCCATGTGAATTAATTATTCCTAAGTATTAATCACGCCATGTTGACTAGAATTGAATGGTGCGTGGGAATCGGAATACACGGCGTGCATGTTGGAGAAACACGCCGTGTAGTCCGTTCCGACCCAGGTGAAACCGTGTACAAGGATAATCCACGTACCGCATACACGGGATCGCCAGGCTGGTTACCGTGTAACAAGGAAGTACACACCGTGTATGATTTATCTACACGCCGTGTACTCCAAAATTTCCAAAGTAAATAAAACACGCCAAATCCCCCGGCGTGTACTTTGGATAAAGGGTGAAAAGAAATACACACCGTGTAATTATAAACTACACACTGTGTACTTTCCAGAAATGGATTTTCACCAGGTTTCCTCAAATGTACAAAGACCCGTACACGGAATATGGATGAGAAGAATCTAAAGTAAATTCAGAAATGAATTTAAGATAATGAATTAATTAATTATAAGATCATAATTAATTAAATTCAAGCGCGACTTATCTTAAATGAAAGAACGGTTAAAAGAATTTGAATTCTAAATATGTGTAAATGTCGTTGCATGCTATGGATGATCATGAACTAGACCAAAGACCCTTTGTATGTGTATGGTTTCATTTAAATTTATTTAATTTAAATTTGTTGGCCTACGAGCCTTCTTCCAATAAAATTTAGGGCCTGCATGCCCATGGTTTCTTTAATGTAAACCCATGTAATGGAGGATCTCCCAAGCCAGAGGAGACGGTTCAAATCCCGAAGCCAAGGTGAAACCGACGCAAGAAGATAAAAAGGTGGACAAGTGGGAGCTGAAAAACACGAACCATCAGGTTCAAGGTGTTTTCCCTAGGTCAGGGTTAGCTTATCAAAACCGCTAGATAAGTTAACCAAATAGAAGCTCATGATCATGCCATCTTATTTTATTTCTGTCTGATTGCATGGTTCATTTATTATGTATGTGTTGTCGCGATCACATAATTAATAAAATGAAAAAGCATGCAAAGATGGAATAAAATAAAAACCGGACTATGCGTAAACATTATCAGAACATGGTTAATCACTTAATATTAACAAGCATGTGATAATGAGAAACTACTCATAAAGGACCAAAATCCCTTAATACCATATTAAGTCAGACCAAGCCTTCCGTTACCTGATTAAGGGAAGGACTCAATAAAACTATATGTTTGACCAACCCTTGTTGGGACACTTACTTTTATAAAGGAAGCCCTTATGAAAGGTTTCTAGTTGACTTAACCATATTACATCAAGAGAAGTAGCCCTTGCTAGACTTGGTGTAATATTGGAGGCAAGAGTTGAGGAAATCCAAGTCAGGATTTCAGGATTGGGGAGTCCACTCAACAGATCAAGGAACTGTAAGCTCACAGTTGGAAAAGACCTGCCTACCTAAATACCTTCAAATAGCTTGACCAACCCTTATTGGGGTTATGCGAAGGGTAATATGGATCCTTGCCACTAGAATGTCAAAGCAACTGGACATTCCGAGTTCAATGGTGAGGGACATTGGGACTTGATAAAATAATGGGAGAATTAATAAATTCATTTATTATTTTTCATAAAATGTAATCAAGAAAGTACTGATAAATATGATCTTTTAAATTGTATAATCGAAATGAAAAACTCATCAACCACATTTTCTCTGTGATCAATTCTGGATAAAGACAATATCCTCACCGACAATAACTTTCAGGAATGGTTTAGGCACCTTCGGGTTATCCTACACCATGAACGAAAGTTTTACGTGCTGGAGTCCTTACTTCCTGATTCTCTTACCCTAGGGGCGAGTGATGAAGATTTCCTAGTCTATGATCAACATTTGAACGATGCACTCGACATTCAATGTTTGATTCTATCATCAATGTCTAGTGAGATCATGAAGTCTCATGAAGACATGGATGCCTATAGCATGCTCGAGCATCTCCGTGGTCCATACCAAGAGAGAGAAATATAGGAAAGGTTTGAGATCTCCAAGGCTCTATTCGAGAGAAAGCTTGGAGAGGGTGCCCCAGCCGGGCCTCATGTAGTCAAACTAATTGGCTTCATTGAGCGCTTGGAGGTTCTAGGGTTTAAAATCCCCGAAGAACTGGGTACCGATCTCATTCTTGCATCACTCCCTTAGAGATTCTCAAACTTTATTGTTAATTTCAACATGAACAACATTGAGAAGTCTCTATCTGATCTTCTTATCCTTATTCGCCAAGTGAACAATGACATGAAGCGTAAAAAGCCTTCTGTCCTTATGGTGAATAAAAGGAAAGGGAAGGAGAATATATTTAAGCCCAAATCTTATTCAAGACCTTACAATAAAAGGAAGATCAAAGGGGAGGTAAAGGAAAAATATGTTGTTTGTTTCACATGTGGCAAGAAGGGCCACTGGAAGAAAAACTGCACCCAGCCAAGGAAGCAAGGGGAAGCTTCAGGTGCGTTTGTTATCGAATGCAATCTATCTGTTTCTACTAATTGGGTATTAGATACTGATTGTGGTGCTCACATCTGTATCCAAATATAGGAACCAAGTAGATTCAAGAATATTGATCGAGGGGAGGTATATCTACGAGCAGCCAACAGAGCCAGACTTGCTGCTGTAGCTGTCGGAGACTACCACCTCACGTTGCCAACTGGAATGATCTTGGTGTTAAAGGGTTGTTATTATGTGACTTCTGTTACTAAAAACATTAGTTCAATATCCAAATTAGATACTGATGGATTCATATTCAAGTTTGGAAATGAATGTTGCTAATTTTATAAAGATAGCATTTGTTTTAGTAGGGCACATTTTTATAATGGCCTTTATGTGTTAGACTACACAAACCAAGTAATGGCAATAGATGACAAAGTCAATTCACATGACTCATACCACACCCAACTTTGGCATCACCGGCTAGGTCATGTCAATGAGAAACATTTTACAAAACTACATCAAGATGGGTATTTAGATTCTTTCGAACTAAAACCACTTGGTGTATGTCATGCGTGTCTACAAGGCAAAATGACCAAAGCCCCATTTAGTGGGAAAGGTGAAAGAGCTAAAGATCTTCTAGAATTAGTTCACACAGATGTGTGTGGGCCATTTCCAGTTGAGGCAAGGGGTGGGTTCTCATACTTTATAACTTTTACTAATGATTTTAGTAGATATGGATATATCTACTTAATGAGGTATAAGTCAGATTCTTTTAATCGGTTCAAAGAATACAAGAATGAAGTTGATAACCATCTTGGTAAGAAGATTAAGAAACTCCACTCAGAAAGAGGAGGAGAATATCTTAATCAGGACTTCATTTATTTCTTACAGGAGTTTGGGATTCTATCTCAACTCACTCCTCCATACACACCCCAGTGGAATGGTGTAAGTGAAAGGAGGAACCGCACCCTGTTAGACATGGTGAGATAAATGATGAGTCATGCGAGTCTTCCATTATCCTTTTGGGGATATGCATTACAAACAGCAGCACACATACTAAACCAAGTACCAACTAAATCGATAAATGGTATTCCATACGAGTTATGGAGTGGACGCAAAGCCATGTTATCGAATTTACATGTGTGGGGTAGTGAAGCATTTATTAAGGCCTCTTCAGGTAACAAACTTGCACCCCGAGGCACAAAGTGTATCTTTATAGGATATCCCAAGGAAACAAGGGGATATTACCTATACAACCCCTCATACAAAAAGGTTACATTGGCAAGACATGCCATATTCCTTGAGAGGGAGCACATCTCCAAAAGAGATAGTGGGAGTGAGATAGACTTTGATGAAGTCGAGGCTCAAGAAACACAAGAGTTGGTACAAGAATAGATTCCACAAAGCCCTGTGGAAGAACAATCTGTTCCAGAGACACAAGAACTGCATAGGAGCACGAGAGAGGTGAGAGAACCTGAACGATATGGTTTTCTTGTCACCGAGGATGGTGACTCATTGTTGGTTGACAATGATGATCCTCTTACCTACAAGGAAGCAGTTGAAGGCACATACATTGCCAAGTGGCAAGAAGACATGAATTCTGAAATGGATTCCATGTACCAAAACCAAGTCTGGATTTTGGTAGATCCTCCAGTTGATGTAAAGCCTATTGGTAATAAATGGGTATTCAAGAAGAAACTGGACATGGAGGGGCAAGTCAACACCTATAAGGCACGACTGGTTGCAAAAGGTTTTAGACAGCGTTAAGGAATTGACTATGATGAAACCTTTTCACCAGTTGAGATGCTGAAATCCATCAGAATCCTATTAGCCATTGCTTCTTACCATGAATTTGAAATTTGGAAAATGGTTTTCAAAACAACATTCCTTAATGGGAACCTACAAGAAGATGTATACATGACACAACCTGAAGGGTTTGTGACTCCAAAGGATGCTAACAAGGTATGAAAGTTGTAGAAATCCATTTATGGATTAAAGCAAGCATCAAGGTCATGGAACATTCGTTTTGATGAAGATGTAACATAATTTGGCTTTTTTAAGAATGAATGTGAGCCTTGTGTCTACAAGAGGTTTAGTGGAAGTGCAGTCGTTTTCCTAATAGTATATGTTGATGACATATTACTAATTGGAAACGAAGTACCTGTCTTACAGTCAGTTAAGGAATGGTTGTATAAATTCTTCTCCATAAAAGACTTGGGCGAGGCAATATATATTCTTGGGATCAAGATCTATCATGATAGATCCAAGAGAATGCTGGGCCTCAGTCAAAGTACATACATTGATAAGATACTGAAGAGATTCAGTATGGAACAATCCAAGAGGGGATTGTTGCCAGTGTCACATGGAATTAATATTTCTAAGAAAATGTGTCCTTAGGCACATGAGGAAAGAAAAAGAATGGAAAGGATCCCTTACGCATCTGCGATTGGTTCAGTCATGTATGATATGCTATGTATGAGGCTAGATGTTGCTTACGCATTAAGTGCGGTAGGCAGATATCAAGATGATCCAGGAGACTGCCATTGGATGGTAGTCAAGAATATCCTTAAGTATCTGAGGCGTACTAAGGATATGTTCCTGGTTTATGGAGAAGATGAGGAACTAGTCATCAGAGGACATGTAGATGCTAGTTTCTAGACTGATCAAGATAACATGAGGTCGCAGACTGGATACATCTTCAGTTTGAATGGAGGTGCAGTGAGCTGGAAGAGATCAAAGAAAAGTGTGGTGGCAGATTCTACAGTAGAGTCCGAGTATATCACAACTTCTAAGGTAGCTAAAGAAGCAGTATGGATGCGAAGATTCATCCAAGAGCTGGATGTTGTACCGAGCAGTAAAGATACTATCACACTCTATTGTGATAATACTGTAGCGGTGACACTTGCAAAAGAGCCAAGGTCACATTAGCGGACAAAGCACATACTTCGGAAGTATCATCTCTTGAGGGATTTTTCTCAGAGAGGTGAAGTTGCAGTGAACAGTATTTACACGGAAGACAACATGGTAGACCCCTTTACTAAAGCCTTGACTCAGCAGAAACATGATCATCATGTGAGGTCTAGCTGACTAAAAGTCATAGGCAGTTGGCTCTAGTCCAAGTGGGAGTTTGTAAGGGTTGGTGTCCTAATAACCAACTATTTTGTACTTTGATTACATTAATGTTCACTTATTATATATTGTTCATTGTTCTGCATGACTATAATATAATAATGTCCTGTAATATTTGTTGCATTGATAAGGTCATGACAGATCCCTGCTATGATGAGAACCTTGAAATGCTATAACAATATTCTTAAATAAAGTTCTACGATTGGATGACATACTATGATAGCACACATAGTATACAAACCATCATGTGCGAGTACTTGGAAGAAGACGAGACTCTCTCTCATGGAGTTCACACTTGGTAATCTCCAAGAAGGGAGATTATGAGAATAGACCCACCGGTAGCAATTCCTCATGTCTTGGTGTCATCGAACATTGCTATCTACGAGCGTGTGTAATGGTACTTAGACTGGAATATTATCATTAACTCTTGTCATGACTCGCACACTTAGATTTACTGATGAAAACCGTCACACAGACAGTTGACAGGAAGTAGGGTACGTTGGGTGCATCACGAGTGACATGTTGTTAATGGATAATCCGAGGAAGGATTTGTCCCTTCCATTTATGGAAGTTGATATCTCGGACCTTTAATTGAAATAGAACTATCACATTAAATTCCATGTCCATGGTGTAAACGATGAGTTTATTTCAGGTAGTCAAAGAACGACGGATCAAGCATATAGGTTTATGTCACTACCATGAAACCTGCTTGATGAGATATCGAGACAAAGGGATTAAATTACACAGTAAGCATTCGTATGAGGTGATACGTCAATGTGGCATCAACTTCTTTCTCTTGAGTGCCTTGACCCGTTCCTAGACATTAATCTTGGACTTTAGGCAAGCCCGCCTAATGCCAATGAGAAAGAGGCCTAGAGGGTTACACACTAAGTGTATTCAAGTATCTCAAGTAGAATAAAGATTATTCCCGTACGTGGTTTAATAATTATTCAAGTAAGCCTAAATCGTTTTAATGTTGGAGGAAGAATAAAATGAAAACAAGTACATGCCATGTATTAATTATTACATGCCGTGTAGTTTTTACATGCCGTGTATTATTTAATGTACACGCCGTGTAGTTTTCAATGAAAAACAAGTACACGCCGTGTAGTTTTCAATGAAAAACAAGTACACGCCATGTATTTATTAATACACACCATGTAGTTTTTCTAGTCGGGATTTTGAGGATTATAATATTGTTTTAAATGATATTTATTATAATCATCATGGACGCATGTCAAGGAATTAATTATTTGACATGGGGGTTTTAATTAAGATTCAATGAAATAAATAAAACGCATAACGCGTTTATTTATTGTCATAACTCTATAACCCCACACACCTGATTATAAATATCCTCACAACCCCAACTCTTTTCCTAACACAAGAGAATCATTGTGCACAACAACTCTGGAGAATTATTTCAAGTCCAAAAGAACCTCTTCCTCCAAGAACGCTCTCAAGACCGAGAGAGATCTTCTTCCATCGGATCAAGATTATCTAAGGCGGACAACGCAAGCAAAGGTTTCTCCACGCTAGCACCCAAAGACTCCTTTGGTGACATCCAGAGATACGAGGTGCATGTGTGGATCACCGCTAGAGGAAGTCTACACTTGGCTTCTGCGGCACAACAAAAAATCACATCGGAACGTGATCAAAAACATCAACGAAGAAAGAACACCGCAAAAGGCATTTCTTTTCAATTAATTTAATTAATTATAATCAACCTGTAACGATCCTACTTTGTGGTTCCAGGACTTTCTATTTCTTTTGTCTATTTCTATGATTTGATCCGTGGAGACTGGCGTTTATAGTTGTATTGATCCTGGATTGATCATTTCTAATGAAAAAAAGCCAATTGGGCACATCCACCCATGTGCTTCCGCTGCGCCCGAAACCTTCAATATTACCTCTTCATCATCTTTGATATTCTAAGATTATTTATGTAATGAATTTTAATTATCTTATGTTGTATTTCCATTTGTTTTATGTATATTTACAATTGATACACATAATTGATTCATTAGTTAATTCTCACTTCAATGTTATGATCTTTTCAAGGATTTATTTCACAGTCTCATTTTAATCGGGATTATTTATGGTTAACTTTTCATAGAAGGAAATAATTTCATCATTTTCTAATAAACCCTTTCATTTTCTTCTCCTTTGGGTATTCATGATATTTTCAAGTAAAATTACCATATTTCCACTCTTTGTTACTTAAATTAAGTGAGATTTTTTTTACAAAAACAGGACTTTATTTCTCTCTTAGATCGGAAATCAGTTTTCTTCCAAAACCATGTTTTCAAAAAATATTTCCAAAAATGTTTTTAACCTTTTCTAAATGATTTATTAAAGTCATTTTTACCCATTTTTACTTTTTAGAAAATGCTTTGAAAGGATTATTTATGTCGTTTTCAAAATAATGCCCGTTTGGATTTTACTGAAAAAGTGAAAGGAATATTTGTTTTAACATGTACGACATGAACAAAATTTCTATCTGTCATGACCAATAAAATGTTTTGAATATTCCTTTATATGTTTCAAATATTATTTTTAATGAGAAGTATTTTAAAAATGTTTTGTGAACTTTTAGTTTTAAAAAGTGATTTTAAAAATGAAAAGGATATTTTCCTCAAGAATGTTTTTAAAGATATTTTTGTGGTATTTACATTTATCAAAGACAATAACCCTTTATTTTACATATAATCTATTGGGGATATGTTTTATTGATATCATCCTTATTATTCCTTTGGATGATTTATGATTATTTTGACCAAGGATAATATTGAAATTCAATTCCTTGATTTATTTTTGTAATCAATAACTTTCCCTTGAAATGTTCACTTTCATATGATCATTGGACATTAGATTTTCCCTAAATATCCCTATAATTTATCATGGATATGTTTATTGTTTAAAATATATTTCATTTATATATATAGTGTTCTACATTGAAATTCATTTGTTTATTTGGAGAAATATTGATAAATCTGTAGTCTTCACTCAATACAAATATTTGATGATAAGACACATTGTTTATGAATTAAATTGATTATTTTATATATGACAGATGCTTTGGACATGAAAGACATGGGTGGGGCTTGGTTATCGATAGAACCTTGATATATCATTAGTTTTATGTGACAAAACAATTGTATATCCTTAGTTAAGTGAGGTTCTACCCATCAATTTTAAACTATCCTAAGGATAGATATTGATGGTAGAGTTATCATGTGCCTGAGACATGACGTTCAATAATTAAGTATTACCTTCATTCATAATTTAGTTATTATTATTCATGAAATTTTCACAATGATATTATCTCTAGATGTATTTCCTTCTCAATTTATTGATTACATGACATGCATGTTCAGTTATTTACCTTTCCATATTGATTATTATCCATAAGACTTTCATATTGATATTATCTCTGGATGAAATTCCTTCTCAATTTATTAGTTCATGACATATATGTTTAGTTATTTACCTTTCCATATTGATTATGCTTATTGGTTCATGATTGATTCCTCTATACTTAACCCTTACTGATCATTTGATCTCACCCTTATTTTGTTTCATTTCCCAGGAATCCATGAGGCGTACTATGATTTACATGCAAGGATATGCTAGAGGGAATAATGATATTCTAAAAAAAATGTTGTAATTTGTGTTTTCACATGTAATGAAAGACTCAAGTATTTATCTAATTTACCAAGACTACTAAACTATTCGTTTCTTTAGGATGAAATTCCTTATATCTTATTCAAATGTAATAAATCAGACATCGGATCTGAGCTACTGGGGTTGGGGTCACTACAATTGGTATTAGAGAATGTTTAGTAGAAACCTTGATAACTAGATTTAGGGAAAAATAGATTCGAGAAAATAACCCTATAATAGACTTTGAGGATAAGTATATACGAACATCCTAAAGTTTTGGTAAGGTATAGATTATGTGTTTTTTCCTTGTAATATATCCCAGTATGAATACTACAATTGGAATCGGTTCTGGCACAGATGTTCTTAGGGGTAATAACTCTAAAAAGGGCACATTGGGATTGACCCAATCTTTATGTGGTGCCCGACAACATGCCTTAATACGCACCTGGTTTAACATTCCCAGTAGATATTATTAGGATAGTTAATATTTTCTTTACAAAAAATTATGAATAATTTGAATATATTATGACAATTAATGACATAGATTCAACCCAAAGTGTCTTAGATTGAAAATAAGGTGTCTTATTGGAACAAGAAAATGTTTTAGGTGTGGAAAAAAAGGGAATAATGTAATGAATTGTCGATGAAAAAATGAATAGTACAATGGAATGAAATAAATCTCATTACAGGGATGCATTTATAGTTTGTTATCTTAAATGTTGGTAACCTAGATATTATCCAAGTCAATATTGTCTTCTAAAGTTTAAACCATAAATCAATTAAGGACTTATATGGAAATAAAAAAGATGAAGTATTTATATATTGGTATTCAAGAATAAAATTATAGAAGTATTTATACCAATGAAATTTTGGTGATAAGAATTATGAGACATCTAAGGACTATGTTAGTTTTTAAAAGTATACGATTCTTTATTAACTTAATAGTTATGGATACCATCATGGGTTTATGAGTTTAATATTGATCATAAGTTTAAAGTCTTAAACAACCCTTTTTATGTTTTATGTGATGGGATTCTACCAATGTTAAGGATATTTTGGTGTAAATTTATGGCAAACATATGTTTTAGTGGAAAATTTATTTGAAGAATAATGCCTCTACATTTTATAGACATCAATTTAAAGGTATTGATAACCTCTAGGATTGATATGATCATTAATGACATTTTAATAATAGAAAAATAATATTATTAGACTTTGTGAAAAAGGGTTGTATTTAAAACCTTAGTAAAAGGTTATTTAATGATTAATTTTATTTCAAGGATGTCCATCATATTTTTTTGGGAACATTATAGGTATTATATTAATATAATTTAGAAAAATTAAAACTCATATGATGAGTGGTAACCCGTCGCATTCGGCAAGGTTGCAGGGCCCGAACCCATGACCAAAGGATGATAATAGTTTAGTGTCTAACACTAGAATACATGATTCCTTGGTTAATATATCATTGATTTTAGTTGAATGATTTGAAAATTAAATATTAATGATGAACTAGTGGCATTATATTGATTTTTAGAGATTAATTTATTATATTGGATAACTTGTGCTAACCATATTGGTTTTGGAAAATAGTTAGATCCATATGGAAAGACTTTTCACTCTTTTATGGATCTTACAATACATTAAAAGTGAATTTTAGTGCTTAAGGCATACAAAATTCATTTATGGATATTCATTTTTAGAGTAATGGATTAATTGTAAATTGATAGGAGCACAACCAAAGGATGAAATTGTGCTTATTAATTTGAAACGTATCAAGTATGTGTATTTTATTATATTCCTAGATAGTAAAATAATTCCTCAACTTTAGGAAAAGGAACTTGAAACAAAAATTTATCCTATTACATTTATATATTATGAATCAGATGGTCTTTTAAATCATCACAAATTTATGGTTTTGAATCCCTTAACTTTCCATTGATCATTCACTAGCTTATGATCAATGACCTCAATCAATCTCTATAACTATTTACTCTTTTATTCCATGTACATATCTTCACTTTACACCAATTTTCTTCAACTTAGAAACCTAATTATGTGTTATTTCATATGAACTTGGTACTTCCCTTTCTCTCTTACTAAGAGAATGTTTTATTAACTCTTTTTATGATGTGGGTTTTCAAAAAAATAATTTTCAAATATAAAAACCTCGATTACCATGATCAAGTTTAAATTTTTAATATGCAATTTATTTAAGGTGGAGAGAATGTAAAACTCCAAAATTATAAAAGAACATTTTATTCGATAGCGTATGCAACACGCAACACCAAGCATGGAAGAAAATATAACACACCAAGATTTTTTGATATATTTATTTTTAAATAAATTCAATAACTTAAATATATTTAATTATACACAAAAATTAGTTTATATTTTGTTACAAGAACAATGAGTTTCTTCGATAGCTTTCATTACACACAAGACCAAGTTTAACCACATGACAATATACTATTAATATTATTATTTAATATGATCGTTACCGCTTAGCCGTTGGAATGATGAGTATGAATAGGATTAACTAACTTAGTAAGATATATAGTTTAAAAATATTTATTAGTTATCTATTTATTATTAATAAAATAATACTCATTTAAAAAATAAATATTTTTTGAAAAACTGTATTTTTTTTTCTAAAAGACGGTTTAGTCACTCAACGCACATAATTTAAAATTAATTTTTACCACTTTTAGAAAATTTATTTTACAATAAATAAATAATTTTTGAAATTTTAATACCAAAATTATATTAGGGTGAATTTTTGATATTTTTCTAAAAAGTTTCATTTTTTGATGAATAGTGAAAAATATTGAATTTTAATTGAAAACCGCCTTTTCGTTTAAATAATTTATAATGTTAAATTATATTTTTAATTTTTTTTAAAGTAATATTAGTTAAATTATGTATCAATTAATACAACTTAGTTCATGAAATCATTTTCATATTTAATTTTGATATAAAAACTTTTTAAAATTTTGAACATTTTCTCTTAAAAAATCCGCTTTCTTGTCGCTTCTGCAGGATTAATTTTAAATTAAAATTTTCCAATTATGTGAATGGAATTCATAAAAATGGATTCCATATTTATAATCATAATAATTTATATTATATAATAAGTTTAACTTAAAATTTGACCAAAATGAATAGTGAAAATAGTGAAAATTAATTACCACAGTTAAAGTAAAACTAGATTTATCAGGGTGGTAAACTAAAAAATAATGGTTAAATTGATCTAAAAACTTGTCTAAAATATATTTTATGAACATATTTAAACCTTATAATTTCTATTCTCAATAATTGTCTATTATTGTATCCTTATGACATGAAAAAAATGTCGGTGGAATTCGTTCTTTACAAAAATTATAAGTGTGTCACTTACCTCACTTATAAAAAGTCACCCCTATCCTCTTTTATTAACACATTAAAAAAAATTTGTTCAGAAAATACCTACCCAAATTACTTATAAACTTACCTCTTCTAATCATAGAATCCCTTTTTTGGGCAGAAATCAAACCTAGGAAGGCTTTGGTGCAAACCTAAGGAGGATACCCAAAGAAGAGGTAACGTTCTTCAACGAGCGTTTTTATTTTATTTATTCCTCAACCTCCTTTAATTATTATTAAATAATACTGATATAATAACCTCAATATATTACATATAATTATATATTTTTATGTTAATATAATGAACTACAACCACACACTTCTATTAAATGGGTTACAAAATCATCATTCATGTGTACTGTGGACTACCACCTCGCGAAGCGATATCATTTTTTTCCATTACCACCTATCACAGTTGGAAATGATGATGAATATAAAGTATATATATGATATTTATAGAATAATTATACCTATATATTCATTATATAATATGTACCATTTTTACTCTCTGTTCTCTAGGTGATATGATAACGTTGCTTGTGTGTACAGTGGACTACAACCTCACAAACCGATGTGATTCGCCTTTCACCAACGCTTTACATAGAAGGTGATAAGGATAAAGTTAATGATTATATGTGATATAAATGACATAATTATGATATTAATTACATATTTATAATTATTAAAAGATAATATATATATCATTTTCTTACTTACCATTTCACTCAATGAAAGATGATAACATCGTGTACGTATGGACTACCGCCTTCATGAAACGATGTGACTCTATTTTCATCACCACACCACATGGATGATATATATAAGTATATTTAAATATATAATATATAATATATGATATTATTATCATTCTTTAAAGATAATATATTACTTAACTTATTTCCATAATATTCATCAAAAAATGGGAACGTTACTCATGCGTATGCACAATCTATCATCTACATGATTGTAACATAGTTCATTTTTCATAACCATATTTCATGATTGGTTTTAAGATTATAATTCACGTATAAATATTATTATTATTTTATTATTGTTATTATGAATATTAAATAACTATATAATATGCTCAAGAACCAGATCTTTCATAACTAAGCATGAAAGATAAAAAAGACAACTAACACTTGAAATATTAAAAATAATGAAATATTATTAATGAACGGGTGATAAGATATTATAAAAGGATAATATATGATATTATAAATATTAATATGGTTCTAGTATAAGTTAATAACATATTTAAAACCACTACACAAGAGGTTAAAATACATTCAACCAAAAGGAAGCATGTGGTAAGAGATTCTGTCTCAATTTCCTTTCATTAAGGTACATTTGTTTGTTATGCACCAATTTATTTTATATGGTTCATATACATCCCATTTTAATTATAATGTTATTATTCCTTAATAATTAATGGTATTTTTAGTTTAAATTTTAATTATTTAATCCAAGTTTATTTGACTTAAATGATACCAAGTGGTAAATAATTTCATAACTAAATTTCTTTTTATTGAGTTTTATTATTTCTTCATTATCTTTGATATTATAATATTATGTGTGTTATTAATTTTAGTTATATTATGTTTTATTTCCACTTGTGTTACATGGATTTATAGTTTATACACATAATTGATTCATTGGTTAATTATCACTTCAATGCAATGATCTATTCAAGGGTTTATTTCACAATATCATTTTAATCAGGATTATTTATACTTGAATTTCCATTGAAGGAAATAATTTAACAATTGTCCAATAAACCCTTTAGTTTTATTATAATCTGGTTATTCATGATATTTTCAAGTAATAGTTTCATATTTCCACTCTTTGGAACTTAAAATAATTGATAAAATGTTTGTTTGTAAACCCGACTTCATTTCTCTATGCGGCCGGAAATCCGTTTTCTTCCAAAAACATGTTTTCAAAAAATATTTTATAAAATGTTTTTAACCTTTTATAAATGATTTTTAAATAATTTTTTACCCATTTTTACTTTTAATTTTTTTAAATGAATGTTTATGTCGTTTTCAATACAATGCTCATTTGGATTTTACCGAAAAGTAAAAGGAATAATTATTTTAACATGTACAACATTAATAAAATTTTAAGATGCCATGAACACTCAAATGTTTTGAATATTCCTTTATAAGTTTCAATGATTATTTTAAAAATATTTTTTGAACTTTTGTTTTTAAAAATAAATTTTAAAAATGAATGGGATATTTTCCCCAAGAATGTTTTAATGATATTTTTATGGTATTTCTATTCATAAATGATAAAAACCCTTTATTTTACATATAATCCATTGGGGATATGTTTTATTGACACCATACGTATTCTTTCTATGGATTATTTATGATTATTTTGACCAAGTATAGTGTTGACATTCATTTCCTTGA
Organism: Viscum album; assembly: GCA_963277665.1. Classification (NCBI taxonomy): domain Eukaryota; kingdom Viridiplantae; phylum Streptophyta; class Magnoliopsida; order Santalales; family Viscaceae; genus Viscum; species Viscum album. The sequence goes on from OY728131.1 coordinate 1,976,304,455, forward strand.
TTCATTTTTGCAGTCAATAATTTTACCTTTAAATGTTCACTTTCCTATGATCACTGGAAATTAAATTTCCCCTAAATATCTATATTATTTATCATGGATGTGTTTATTTTTTAAACCTTATATCATCTATACACACACTGTTATGCATTGAAAGTCATATTTTTATCTAGGGAAATATTGATAAATATGTATTCTTTAGTCAATATGGATATTTGATGACAAGACACATAATTTATGAATTAAATTGATTATTCGAAATAAGAGGAATGATTTGGGCATGCAAGATATGGGTGAGACCTGCTTATATATATCCCCTCGATGCATTGGTATTCTCATTAGATTAAATAGTTGGATAACCATAGTTAAATGGGTTTTTAACCATCACTTTTAAATTGTATAGAGGATAGATCTTGATAGTAGAGGTATCTTATGCCTGAGACATGACATTCAATAATTAAGTATTTATTTAATTAAGAATTCATTTATTATTATACATGATATTTTCATAATGATATTATCTTTTGATTCATTTCCTTCTCCATTTATTGATTACATGACATGTGTGTTCAGTTATTTACCTTTCTATATTGATTATTATCCATGATATCTTCACATTGATATTAGCTATATATGAACTTAATTCTCAGTTTATTGATTATATGGTATGTGTGTTTAGTTATTTACCATTCCATATTGATTATACCTATTGATTCATGATTTCTTACACTATATTTAACCCTTAATGAGTATTTCATCTCACCCTTATTTTATTTTCTTTCTCAGGAATCCATGAGGTGTACTATGTTCAACATGCAAGGATATGCGAGAGGGAATAATGATACTCTCGAAAAAAAACTATGTTGTAATTTGTGCTATCAAATAAAATGCAAGACTCAAGTATGTATCAAATTAACCAAGACTACTAAACTATTCAATCCTTCGGGATGCAATTCCTTGTATCTTATGCGAATGTAATAAAGTAAACATCAGTTCCAGGCTACTGGGGTTAGGGTTGCTACATTTTTAATATTTTTTTCTAATTTAATCAATTTTAATATTATTTATTCATTAATAATATTAATTTTTTCATTTTTTTTAATTTATTCATCTTTAATTTTTATACGCTTAATATTTTTTTTGATTTTATAAATTTTTAATATTTACTTATAGATGTTTAATCATTACAATTTAATGTTTTTTAATATGGCATGTGTAATTTATATAATTAATATGTATTCATTTTCATTCTAACATATATTAAATTTTATTTTTTTAATAATCTATATAATTAATAACTCCTATTCATTTTTTAAATATTTTTTCAATCTATTTATTTTTTAATTATTAAATTTCACTCTTTTTTAACATTCATTCATTTAATATTATTCATTCACTTATAGTGTTAGTTATGTTTTTTCTTTTTTTAATAATTTATTAATTTTTAGTATTTATTTGTTGAATATTTTTATAATTTATTCATTTTAATATTTATTTATACATATTTATTCATTAACATTTAATTTTATAAATATGGTTGTAATGTACATATTTAATATGTATTCATCTTTATTTTAATGATTTAGTAGCCTTAAGGTCTCCATAGCATTCCCATGGGTATTGTGTGAGATAAGAGAGAATCTAATGAAGGACTAGTTGAATCTCTTCCAATTCTCAAACCACATTTTAGGATCTACAATGGCAACCAAAATTGGTCTATTGGTTTCAAGAAAGTGCCTAAGGGCTATCACCATTGGAGAGTTCTCCAACCCTTGACAATCCCAAAACACGACCTTCATTGTTTAGAGGAAGCTTTTCCCATCATGTGGGGTGGGATCTTCTGTGCTTCTTGAACACATGGCTTATTTCCGTTATTTTACCCCTTTTATTCTTTTACATAGAGCTAGTATTGTCCACCTTACTACCAAATTTGTACGCGGGTTGAGATTCTTCCACCTTTTTAGGGATTTCATCATCATCATTATCCCATAATCTTCCACTGATCGGAGTAAATTTTTCACTAGCTTTCTCCAAAGTTGTATCCGAACTTTCATTTGGTCACTTTTGGAACTTTTACTTGGAAACACATGTATAAAATGTTTTTCATGATTTTATTTAGGATACAATTCTAGATCTTCCAGAGGGGTTCCCTCTAAATCGCCTCCCTATCTAGTAATAAAAACATATGCATGCTTATCACTTTCTATACCATTACACACATCAATGGACACTTTTTTAGAAAAGGTATCATCAACCGTTTCATTACGAACCATATACATTGATGATTTAGGTGAATCAACATGGTTAGGATTTAGTTTTTGGTTGTTGGCCACCACTTCTCTAGGGGATTCTTCCTACATCTCATCCACATGGATGAAAGTTCCATCCATAGGTGCATCAGACTCCATGTTCCTTGGAGTGTGTTCTTCCTCACAGGGGAGATTAGGGTTCTCCATAACATCAACATATTGTGAGAATTTAGTTGATGTGTGGTTCGATCCTTGAGCACCATGGTGGTTTTCATCTTGTATAAGATAACATCTATCCATAGTCTGAACTTGAGACATGCTATCTTTATCAACTTTATTTATAGCTCCATCCTTATGTAATATATTATGATCACAATGAGGAATTCAACCTGGATGTGAGGAAGGAACCTATAATAAATTAATTCTAATGTCATACCAACTGAATCAATAATGGTTAGTTATGGGTGATTTAAACACTTTTTTAAGGCATGATGAGAAGCTTGGGTCAACCTTCAATAAGAAAGAATACAAGGACTTCTCTACATGCAATGATAAATTAAAATTTGTTTAGGTATCTATTATGGGTTTTGGTTTCACTTAGGGAAGATACACCATTAATGGTAAATAGGTAAGAAAATTGGATATATATCTTTACCATGAGGATTATCACAACATGCCTCTTGATGTTTTTAGTTTCACTATCTCCAGATATCAATATGAACACAATATAATCATTTATAAGATTCAGTTGAGATCAAGATGGTTAGTTCTTCGCCCCTTGAAGTTCAGTAATACATGGAGTACCATACCAAGATGAAGGGAAACTATTTTAAATGGATAAAACTATGAGATCAGGGGTAGAATCGTCCATATTATTGTTAAAAAATGCAAGAGAATTAAACACCTTATAAATTATAAGAGTAAATCCTCCTTTTCTAGGTTAGGTGATGACATCAATGAATCTAGAAACCATATTTAATGTTTCTAGATTAAATATTAGAACCAATATATTCCCTCTTGTGAGTAGATGCAACTTCTTTCAAAACTTAATAGACTTCTATCTCTCAAGGAAGGCTTAGCTAGAAACCAATACAATGTAAAATGGCTCAAACATGGTGATAGGAACTCCGAGAAATTTCATCTCCCACATAAGAAGAAAAAGTCTAGGAGGGGACTCAATGCAATCCAAATATATGATACACTCCTCACATCTAAAAATGACATTGTAAATGCCTTAGTGGACTATTTCCAAAGGATGTATAGTGGTGATGGGGTGTGAAATAATCCCAATATCATCGTCACTATCCCTCCTTGCATCGATGAGTAAAATAATAAAGCATTAACTATAGTTCCCTATAAGTATGAGATCATTATATCTATTTTATCTTTAAATCTAGGTAGTGTGGCTAGCCTTGATGGATCCAACAATAATTTTTTTTGTTTTATTGGTAAATCATGCATTCTGTGGTCAAAAATGTTATGAAATATTTTTTCATTACTACCTCATTTCCACATGATATGAACTTTAATTTTATTTCTCTAATTCTAAAGAAGTTAAATGAAGTTGAAATAAAATATTTTAGTCTGGTTTTAGTTAGGAACACTGCTACCAAGATCATCATCAAAATTTTAACATTAAGTATGGGGGAAATTATTGGGAATTTCATCACTTTAAATCTATTTTGTTTTATCCAAGGGAGAAAAATTTAAAATAATCTATTCACTACTTTCAAATTCATTAAAATTAAAATGAATAAAGTGAGGATGTTAACTTTTCTCTAAAAATTGACATTTCAAAGGCCTTTGACACAGTGAATTGGAACTTCATCCTTATTATCTTGAAGAAACATTGATTCTCCAATAAATATATTAAACTAGTTATTTTCATTTTTAAAATTCAAAGGATCTTATTCTTCATTAATGGATACCCAAGAGGGTTCTTTGAATTTTATAGAGGTGTTAGGTAGGGATACCTGCTTTCATCCCTTCTCTTCACCACTATTTAAGATTATTTAAGTAAATGTATTTTTGACCATGCACAACTTAGACACTACAAGAAAATAAATATAAGAATAATCTTGTTTGCTCCCTCACATATTTTATATACTGATGACATCATCCTTTTTGTGTAGACCTATATAAGCACAATGAAGTCTATCAAGATGATTCTTGATCACTATGAGGAAGTGGTCAGATAGTCCATAAGTTGTGATAATTCTTTCATTCTCTTGGGTAATGGAATCTTCATCTCTAAACAAAATAGATTTTCAATAACCCTTAGTGTGAAGAAGGGTCCTTAACCATTTGAATACCTTAGTGTTCCCTTGTTTTGGGGAAAGTGATGAGACGATAACTGGAAGGCATATCATGGATTTTATCCCAAATGGATATTTGGAAAGGGAAGTGTATGTTATAAGCAGGAAGAAACTATTTAGTCAACTTGGTGAGTAAATCAGTATTTTTTTATGATTTCTCCATCTATAAATGGCCTAAAAACCTCATCAAGAGCCTAAAAAGTATTATCATGAAGTTTTTATGGATGATATGCATTCATGAGATGCAACAAATCTATGTTGAATGGAAAGAGTACACAAAACCTATTAACATGGGAGACCTTGGAATCAAGGACCACAAAAAATCCAATGAATCACCCTTAATAAAATTCACATAGAATCTCTTAATATCCTAGGAGGAAGAATTGGAGTTTATTAATGAAAGGATCACCTTGATTCTTAAAAATGGGCATGCCTTTTACCTTTCATAAACTGTTTGGAAAATAATCAATCACACATACAATGATCTTATGAACTCTTTGAAGTGGATGGTTTGTAAGAAACCTACCATGAATTTTTGAGACACTATATGGATGAATATACCTCTAAGTGAATCAATAATTATGCTAAAAAATATGAAACTGATATTAATTACATATTTGGTTTAGGATCTATATGATATTTCCTAGATGATTCCCCTTCATCTAGTTATAGAGATACCAAAGTATATTTATGTGGATTGGGGAATCCTCATTTAGACTCTAACGAACAATGGATAGTTAAACATTAGATACTTTTACAGACTCAAATGTGATAATAATGTCAATGTTCCCTCTTGATTGTCTAAATTTAGAAATAAATTCTTGGTACCGACTATAACTCTACTCATATAAAAGATCCTTAGGGAGTGAATTCCACTGCATGGTCAACTGCAGAGGGAAGAATTTCATCTAGCTTTGGCCTTCCACTTATGTATATGGGAAACGAAGAGTTCGAAAAACCTTTTCTATTTTTGTGAGTTTGTGAAAAGATTATGGGAAATTATTCAGTTGGTGTTTTGTGTGGATATATCTACAAGCAACCATTTTATTAATTTAATGAGATTCATTACTAAAGAAACATGTAGTGAGTAGGTCTATAATCTGCTTTTGGTTGCAGCAACCTCTGTTGTGGCCTTCACATGGAAGGATAAAAATACCATGGCCTTTGATAGTTGTACCACCTATACTTATAAATGAATCATGACCATTTATAGAGATGTTCAAGTATCCTCTCAAATCCAAACAGGTTTGATGTAAAATTAGATTTCTGATTTGAACATATCACATGTTTGTGGTGTTCTAGGTAGGACCAAAAAACCTCCGGTGGTGAAGTACATGCATTGGATACCTCTGATCCCAAAATGGGTCAATGTGAAAGTCGAAGATGTAGTTTTAGGTGCACCAAGACTTTCCTATCATCCTTGGTGGGATAAAATATGAGAATTGAGATTCATACCCATATATGTAAACTGTCCTTATAATTTCTCTATTTTACTTTTATGCTTTGTATTTCTAGGACTGGGCCCAACCGACCCCTGAACTCACTTTATATCTTCATTTTAATATATATTCATTTTTATTTTTTTTAATAATTTATATAATTGATAAATATTATCTATTTTTTTATGTCTATTCATTTTTAATTATTCTATTTCACTCATTTTTAACATTCAAGCATTTAATATTATTTTTTCATTAATAATATTAATTTTTTAAATTTTTTTATAATTCATTAATTTTTAATATATATCCATTTAATATTTTTTATTTTATTTTAATCAGTTTTTATTAGTGCTTAAAAAAATAATTGATAAAACCCTTCATGATCTTTTAAAACCAAGCCTTACAGAACCCCACTCATTCATGCCATTCAAGCTCTCACAGAACTCAACCTATGCTTCCGCTCCCCCTCAAACTTCTTAGATGAATTGACCATCTCAAAACTGAAGGTATGTAATTCTTTCTACTACTCTTTAGTTGATATTTCATTATTTCACCATTTTTAGTTCTTTCCCCATGCACCATACCACCCCCATTCCCCTACCATAGTGGATTAACCTAGCCTAAACAATTGATACCATGAGGTTTTCGATTTCCTAGGTTTGATGTAGACAATTCCTTTATGGTTATCTATTTGGCCATGATTTCCAAAGGGTTTGAATACACAAGTTTGGGTATTTTTTATTTTTCAAGTTTGGAAGTGGATGTTTTTGGTTTTTCTTCAAAAATTTTAGCTTTAAGGGTCTTTTGGAAGGAGTGATTTGAGAAGAAAAGAGATGATATTGATTTAGTTTATTTATTTATCCATTCATGTTTATAGTGTTATAGAAAACAAAAATAAAGGATTAATAATTCTTCCTCAAGTTATTAATTCCCACCACTCTTTTTTATCCCACATTATGTATTTAGCTTCACCTATAACATATGAGTCTAATATTTGTTTAATAAATAAATTAAATTCAATAATCCTTTTATCACATTCCTACTTGTGGAATATTCCTCCCTGATATCATTAATGGCATATAAAAATATTTTTTGGATTTTTTATCTATACATGTGAATTATTATATTATAATTTCATATAATGAAGAGGGTTACATATAATAACCATAATATTCTTGATGTTGGTGCAATATTTATAGGCAATAACATCTTAATTTTTTTGATCATGTTATTTTATAATTGAAAATTGTTTATAAAATTATTTTATTTGAATAACCTGATCATGACATATGGAAGTATACTACCCAAATAAATTTTCTTATTGGCCGAATTTTCTTCTTTTCCTTCTTTAAATCAGTGTACATTATTTTTTATCTAATACATATTCAACAATTTCTTCTTATTTCCCAAAGTATTCAAACAATACAAATAATCCATGAATAAATTATTGAGTTTTAATAGCTCCAAATAATTTTCACTTCCCCACATTACTTATAAAGAAATGATCCTTATAAAAATGATGATGATCTACAAATTTTTTGAAACCAATATGTATAAATTTTCAATGTACAATTCATCTCAAATGAATTCTATAAAATTTTATTAGATCCAATAGGTGATGCATACTTTACTAAGATGAAATCATGTCATGTATTGTGGAAATTTTAATTCATTTTACTCATCATAAATTAATTTTTATGACTACAGTCACCAATAATTGATTATATAAAAATAAAATAATTTTTTAACACATATAATGTTTTAAGTATTCTCCCTGTTAATATCATTCTCCTTCAAAATTTCATCATAACTGATAACCATTAATAATTTGGTGAGTGAACATTATTGATCTCTGTGTTTTTTAATAGATGAAAATTTAATTATATTCTTTGTATCTTTATAGACATCACACATTCCCTTCCTTCAATGATTTCCACCACTATAAAGCAATATCAATATGAATCATTCAACTCTTACTACCTTATAAAAATAGATTCATGTAGCTTAAATGATTCTTTAAGAATGTTCCAATACTTATTCCCTCTTTTGGGAAGTGTATAACCCTTCAACCACCATAGGTTGTTTCTTTTCATGTTACCATTGTGTAAAATGATAACTTGTTAGGAATCATCACCAATAAAATTCAAATGATGAGATTTATATAAATTTATTAGTACAATCAATTAATATTACAATCTACAATTGTGAAAATAAAATCATGGTGGCTATCATCCCATGTGGGTTCCCCTTAATGTAATTTAGCTTTATCCTTGACCTCTCTACTTCAACGATTTTATACATCACCAATTGACTACATTTATACTACCACACACTATCCAACTTTGTTTTAGACTCTAAAAATTATTATTATATGAGGAGGTTTTCAATATGAAAACTTCTCATAAGGATTCTAACATTTTAATTTCAATAACTTCTATCCTTTTTGTCATTAATTTTTTTTATTACTTATTTGAGTGTCCAAAGTGATATTAACTTTTTTTCTTAAAAAAATAATCAAATTTATTTGAAGTATCTATAAATTTATCCTCTAATTATGAATAACCTATGCACGTTTACTTATTTTTTTTATAAAAAATTAATATCTTTGAACCCAATAGGATGGGTATGAATAAAAAATGGATGGATGATAATTATATGACAAAGTAGGATAAGGATGGAGTTAAAGAGTTCATTAAGTTTTTAATAGATCATGTATACAAATCTTCTCAAATCCTTTGTCCATGTTTAAATTGTTTTTATTCAATAAGAATTCATACAGAAGAGTTGGAAGAACATTTTATTTGTCATAGAATAGATCAAAGCTATAATTGTTGTACAAAATATGGGAAAAAAATGAATGTACATATTTACTAGGATTATACTATGATTTATAGATCATTTGATATAAATACTAGTTTAAATGACGATGAAGATCATATGGAAGAAATGAAAATGAAAATTGAAGATGACCTTCATGATTTTTAAAAGTTGTTTGAGAAGTTAAATAGATATAAAAAGAAACAATTGCATAACAATTGTACTAGATATAAAACATTTTTAGTTGTATTGAAGTTATATAATTTGAAAAATGGAAGAGGATAGAGTGATATCAGATTTATAGAACTACTTGGTCTCCTGAATGATATGCTACCAGAAGAAAATGAGCTTCCTTATTGAACATACGATGCTAAGTGAATTCTATGTTCAATGTGTATGATCTTTGAAAAAATACATGTATGTCAAAATGGTTGTACAATGTTTTTCAGGGATCATGAATCAATCATAAAATCTCCTAAGTGTGGTGTGAATCAATACAAGAAAGATGAATCTAATAATTTAAAAGTTGTACAATAATTTCCTATCATTACAAGGTTTAGATGATTATATGGATGTTAGGAAATCATTAGACAATTGAAATGGAATTAAAATACAAGAATTTAAGGAAAGAAACTAAGCCACCCTGAAGAATCCCCTCAGGGGAAGAAGATTGATTATGAGTATCCTAAATTTAAAAATAAGATGAGAAATATCTATATTGTGTTATTTATAGATGGAATAAATCCTTTGGTGTATAAATTAGTACTCACAATACATGGAAAATTATGTTATTAAATTATAACTCTCCACCGTGGTTATATATGAAGCAAAAATACATTATGTTGTCTCCACTTATATCTGGACCAAAATAACCTAGTAATGGCATTTATGTCTATTTGGATCTATTGATTGAAGATCTGAAATTGATGTGGGATATAAATATTACATTATATGATGATCATAGCAGTGAATAGTTCACATTGAGATCCATGTTTTAAGAAATGATAAATGAATTTCATTCTTATGGAAATTTTTTAGGCTATAACATTACATTAATGTTGGGGTGTCCAATTTGTGAAGAAGGTAAACACCAATTTAGGTTGAAACATTACTCAAAGACTATATTTTTAGGACATAATTTTTTAACACGAAGACATAAATAATGATCCCGGATGACATCATTTGATGGAAATAAAGAACAAGGTACAAGACCATCTCCATTAATGGGTGACCAACTGTTCAATAAAGTAAAATATATTGGTATTGATTTTGGTAAACCTTTTTGGAAAAAACTTATGAAATTAGGTTGGAAAAAGAGATCAATTTTCTTTGAATTACCATAATGGAATTTTTTGTTTGTCAAATATTTTCTTTATGTCATGCATGTTGAAAAAAATGTATGTGATAGTGTTATTGGAACAATACTAAATGAACTAGACCAAAAAAATATAGAATTAAGGATAGGTTGGACATTATTTAAATGTGGATGATGGAAGAGTTGGAATCATTGAAGGGTGAAAGACAATATTTTCTTCCTCCGGTATCTTACTCTCTCTCTAGAGAAGAAAAATTTCTATTTTTAAAATTACTTAATGGTGTAAAAGTTACAAGGTCTATTCATCAAATACCAAGAATGTCATGTCAATGAATAATTTGAAGCAACATGGTATAAAATCACCCTAATATCAATTTTTAATGAAAAATTTAATGCTTGTAGCTTTAAGTTTCATTCTACCTAAAAATATTGTCTTTCACCCTTCAATGATGCCAACTCTTCTTGCCATAATTTCTTGATATAATGTTTTTCATGTTTTAATGAATTGGTGATGTTCTTCTTGCCACAATTTTTTGATATAATGTTCCACCAAATGATTCACTTGGTTATAGAGATTCAACTATGTGGTCCCATCTATTACCGATGGATGTACCCCATTGAATGGTATATAAATATTTTGAAAGGGTATGTCAAGATTATAATTTATTGAGAAGGTTGTATTTCAGAGTGATATATTATTAATGAAGATGTTGAATTCTATACCGATTACCTATTAGGTATTGATATCATGGTCTCCCAAAATCTCATAATAGCGAACACCATATGGGTGGAAGGATTTATATAAGGGATGTTGTTACAATTACAATTACAAAGCAGGAGTAGGACCACATTTACATTTTATATAATAGTGATGTGTTTTATCCATACATTTAATCCTAAAAAGTAATTCTTATACATATTAATCCATCAAGGGATGATATATGGATATCAAATATACATAATAAACAATTTATAAGAAGGTTATAAGATCATATTTATAAGTATTTATCTACAAATCTAAATTCAATTGTAGAAAGAATTTTATGGATATCCAGGGGACAAAATGTAAATATTATCTCTTAAATTGGTTTTGTAATCAATGTTTATACATTCTATATGAATGACCAAGATTAATGTAGTATGATAAAAAATAGTGGAGTTTTCTTATGGCATAAGTGATGCACGTATTGGGTTACAAGGGTTGAAATCCAATTTAAACTAATATGTCAAACTTCAATATTATCAAACAAATATACAAGTTAGATTATACAAGATTTCAAGTGACTATTTTCTATTGAAAATGGGTTAACAACAAAAGTGAAGTTAAAGTTGATGAATTGGTATTAGTGAAGGTGAATTTCAGTGTAGAAGGGTATAAGGATGAATTGTTCATAATGGAATCACAAAAAGTGAAAGTATTTTGTGTCCTAAATCTAGAAAATAGGAATTGGTCAATTTTTCTACTGGTAAATAAAAAAAACTATAGGGTTAGATGAAAATTCAATTTTGGATGAAGATTTCAATGGGTTATCACAATAATTTCAAAATAGACCCAATATATATATTGTCTTGTATTTTAGAGGGGATTAGAAGGAGGAAATTTAGATACATGATAGAGGATCCAAATCCCTTCAACCATTAAAGAAAAAACAGAGTTCAATTAATAGGTTATTTTTTTTAATATACTATTTTTTCCTTATAATATTATACATTCTATTCTATATTTATGTAATATAAATTAAATGTTTAAACACTCATGCATATAATGAATTCTCCACACGCTGATGTTTGAAATCTCGAGGAAGAACAAAAAATCAATGTATAAACTATAGAATTATTATGGGATCAATAGAATGTGGATGAAAAAGATATCGGAATAACATCATTGTGTTAACTAAAGTTATCAAGGTAATAATTATAGGTATAAAATTAAAGGTTGTTTGGAATCAATACAACCAACCTATTGACCCTAATGATTCAATGTTAATTAGTTGCATTGGGCTCACAACGAGAATACCTATGCCAATTGATATAGATATGTGGTATAATTTCATGCCTATATTAAAGATGACCATGTGGGAAGATATTAGGTTAATGCTATGATATACATTAATTTTTTTACCAAAAAATTATAAAATAAAACATTGATTTAATTTTCATTATACCTTATAGAGTTCATTTATTTTAGATTATTTTCACAAGAAATTTGTATTAATGGTCATTAGAAAAGCTTATAGAACTTTTCAGACACTACTGACAAAGCATTATTTTAGGGGATACTAAGGTGAAAGTAAACCCCCACCCACTAGTTATGTATAAACACATTATAAAATAGGAAACATGGAAATATTTCATTAGTCATTATGAAGAGGAATCATTTTAGGTGCATCATAATTGATAATATTTTATTTGAAAATATTTATTTTATATACATTGATTCAAAATTATTAATTTATGAAATATTAAATGAGTGATGGAAATAAACAGAGTGCATAAATTTCAATGTACCCCTACCATATAGCAATGATTGGGTATGCTTCACTTGAAAAGAAAATGGTATGTATTTTAAATCAATATTTGGGATGTAAATAATTAGTATCAAAATGATTATATATTACTTTTACTAAAATAAAATTCATTTATTATTGGAAATATGTTAGTTTTATTTTTAATTATAATCTTACATTTTCAATTTCCATCCAAATATTTTTCTTAGATTTGATCCTCCTATAATTCAAAAGGAATTTGAACCCCAAAATATATTTTATTCCCCTCTTGATTGAGGATAAAAATTTGATGATCATCTCCCAACTATGGTTCCTCCACACAATGACAATAATATGAAAGTTTTGATTAAGGGAGTTGTATATGGGATCAGTAGAAAAAAAATCTTAATAACAAGCCACAAATTGATGGTAAATCATTTCAGATACCTTCAAATCCATATACAACTACAAATGTAGTACAAACTCAGTTTAGCCTTTCAGATACATTTACTAAACCCGCATCTCATGTGAGTATTTCCTATTGTTATTATAATTTATAAATTCATCAAAATGGTATATGATCATTCAATAATTAACCATGAATTTCTTTTCAACTATTCACCAATTTCCTTCCTTTATGGGTTATGATGAGTTGGTAGAAACTATAAAATAATTTGGCGATGAACCTGAAAAGAAAGAAATATTTGAGATATTTCTCAATGATAATTATCATGTAGGGTTATCCTCTATTGATTCTGACAGAGCTGGTAACATGTATGAATATGCCCATGGTAAAAAAAGACTGGAATTTGAGGGTGTAGATGAGGTAATGATGAGAGGAAAATGGGTCAAGGATCCTTTTACTCACAAATCTGAAGTCATATTTCCAACTATTGGGGAAGGTATTTCCTTGATCCAAGACTCATCATTTTCATTTTTTATCTTTCTATATTTTTATGAGTTTGTAAAAATGGTTTAGGAACTATTACAATCACTTCTACCTCCATGATGAAGAAGTAAAATAAATTCCATTACTTTCACATTTGATTCAACCAAAGACATGAAAATGAAAGATATTATAAATACTAATAGAGATTTCATACCCATATCTAAATCCAATTCTCAAATTATAAATGGGGAATTAACTATTAATTAAGTTGAACCAGGTTTGGAAGTTGAAAATGTTGAGAGGATGATTGATCTATACAAGGTAATTTAGTTTAAAACACATGTCACATTGTCAAAATTGTGAAAATTATCTTGGATTGTTTTCAAAATTTAGGACAATGATCCATAATTAATTCATGACATGTAGGAATTGAAAACACATCAATCTGACATAAAATGTGATTAATATAACTCAAAGTTTTTGTTTTGAATAGAAAAGTGTCATTTAAGTTTAAAAAGAATGTCACATTGTTAAAATTGGGAAAGTGAGATCAAATTGTCTTCAAAATTTAGCATAATGATATGTAATTAATTTTTGATATATATAAATTGACCACACATAAATCTGATACATGATGTGGTCGATATGACTCAAAGTGTATGTTTTTAATATAAAAGTGTCATTTTAGTTTAAAGTATGCATCAAATTATCAAAACCAATAAAATGAGCTCAGATTATTTTTAAACTTTTGAAAAAATGATTAATAATTCACGTGTGATGTGTAGTAATCATATGCATGTAAATCCAACTCATGATGTGGTTGGTATGACTCCAATTGCATGTTTCCACATTAAAAGTATAATTTTACTCTAAAACAAACATCACATAGAAAAAAATGGGTAAAAAACTTTGAATTGTCTTGAAAATTTAGATAAAAAATCTATAATTAATTTTTGACAAGTTGGAATTGACCACACATCAATCCGACACACTATGTGACTAGAATGACTCTAAGTGCATGTTTTTAATATAAATGTTTGATTTTAGTTTGTAACATGCATCACATTTTAAAAATAGTGTAAATTAGCTTATTTTTTTTTTCAAACTTTAGAAAAAATATCCATAATTCATTTTTGACATATAAAAATTGAACTCATTTCAATATGACACACGATGTAGCTGGTATGAATTAAATTGTGTTTTTTCACATTAAAAGTTACATTTTAGTTTAAAAAAAACATAACATATCCAAAACCAAGAAAATGATCTCTGATTGTCTTAATAATTTATAAAAATATTATATAATTCATTTGTGGTGTGTAGGAATTTAACACACATCAATTCGACACACAATGTAGTTGGTATGAATCGAAGTGCGTGGTTTCACATTAAAAGTGCCATTTTAGTTTAAAACACACATCAAAAATCCAAAACCAAGAAAAAAAATCTCATATTGTCTTGATACTTTTGTAAAATTATCCTGAATTCATGTGGGATGTGTAGGAATTAACCTCACATCTATCCAACACACTATGTGGCCAATATGACTTAAAGTTCATGTTTTCAATATAAAAGTGTCATTTTAGTTTTAAACACATGTCACATAGAAAAAACTATGAAAAATATCTCAAATAAATTTTAAAAACTTAGTAAAATAATCCATAATTCATTTTTTACGTGTAGAAATTACCGCACATCAATTTGACACATGATGTAGCCGATATGACTCAAAGTGTACATTTTCAAGTGTTATTTTAGTGTAAAATGTGTGTCACATAGACAAAACTAAATAAACAAGCTCATATTGTCTTAAAACATTACTAAAATTATCCATAATTCATTTTTGGAGTGAAAGAATCAACCTCACACTAATATAACACACAATGTAGCTGATATGACTCAAAGTGCATGTTTTCAATATAAAAGTGTCATTTTAGTTTAAAATGTGCATCACATTGTAAAAAATTAGAAAACGAGCTTGTATTGTTTTTAAAAATTATGAAAATGATCCATAATTCATTTTTATGTGTAAAAAATGACCACATGTTAATCTGACACATGATGTGGTCAGTATGATTCAAAGTGTGTGTTTTTAATATAAGTGTCATTTTAGTCTAAAATGAACGTCACATAGCCAAAACCAATCAAAAAAGATCATATTGTTTTCAAAATTTAGGAAAATGATCCATAATTCATTTTAGATATATAGGAATTGACTGCATGTTAATCTGACACACGATGTGGTTGGTGTGACTTAAAGTGCATGTTTTCAATATAAAAGTGTCATTCTAGTTTAAAATATGCATTATATATCCAAAACCAATCAAATGATCTCATATTATTTTAAAAAATTAGGAAAATTATCTATAATTCATTTATGATGTGTAGAAATTTACCACATATCAATCCAATGCATGGTGTGGATGGAAAGACTCAAAGTGTGTATTTTCAATATGAAATTTTTATTTTAGTTTAAAATGAGCATCACATAGAAAAAAGCATGACCAAATGAGATCATATGATCTTGAATATTTATTAAAAAGATACATAATTCATTTGTGATCTATAATAATTGATTTTATGTCACTCTAACACATGATGTGGCTAGTATGAATCCAAGTGTGTGTTTTAAATTTAAAAGTTTCATTTTAGTTTAAAACACACGTTGCATTTTCCAAATTGAAAAAAATCATTTTTTTTTTCAAACATTAGGATAATGATCAATAATTTACTTTTGATGTGTAGTAATCAACCTCATTTCAATCTGACACACAATATGGTTAGTATGACTCAAAGTGTGTGTTTTCAATATAAAAGTTTCATTTTATTTAAAATTCACATCACATATCCAAAATTGAGAAAACAAGCTCAGATTGTTTTAAAAATTTATGAAAATGGTTCATAATTAATTTGAGACATATAGGAATTAACTACATGGAAATATGAAATATGATGTGATTGATATGATTTAAAGTGCATGTTTTCAATATAAAAGCGTCATTTTAGTTTAAAATTCACGTCACATAGTCAAAACCTAGAAAATAAACTCATATTGTTTTCATGCTTTAAGAAAATGATCTATAATTCATTTTTGATGTGTATGAATCCACCTCTTATTAATATGATACACGATGTGACCGATATGACTCAAAGCGAGTGTTTTCAATATAAAAGTGTCATTTTAGTTTTAAATGCATGCCACATAGATAAAACTAAGAAAATGAAATCATATTGTTATAAAAATTTAGTAAAATGAGCCATAACTTATTTTTTACATGTAGTAATTGACTTTATGTCAATCCAACACATGATATTACCGATATGACTTAAAGTGCATGTTTTCAATATAAAAGTGTCTTTTTAGTTTAAAATATGCATCACATAACCAAAACCAAGAAAATGAGCTCATATTGTTTTCAAAATTTATAAAAATGATCCAAAATTCATTTGTGACGTGTAGGTATTAAACTCATAGCAATCTGATACAATATGTGGTTGGTATGACTTAAGGTTTTTGTTTTCAATATAAAAGTATTATTTTAGTTTAAAATGTGCGTCACATAGCTAAACCTAAGAAAATGAACTCAAATTGTTTTCGAAATTTAGGAAAATAATCCGAAATTCATTTTTAATGTATAATAATCGACCACACATCAATCCAACACACAATGTGTTCGGTGTGACTCAAATTTCTTGTTTTTAATATAAAAGTGTCATTTTAGTTTTAAACGCACATCACATTGTCAAAACCATGGAAACGAGCTCCGATTGTTTTTATAATTTAGGAAAATGATCCACAATTAATTTGTGATGTGTAGGAATTGAATACACATAAATTTGAAATATGATATGGATAGTATGAATCCAATCACGTGTTTTCAATATAAGTGTCATTTTAGTTTAAAACGCAAGTCACATTGTCAAAATGGAGTAAACAAGCTCATATTGTTTCTAAAATTTATGACAATGATCCTTAATTCATTTACGACATGTAGGAATTAACCACACATCAATCTAACACATGTTGTGCCTGATATGACTCAAAGTGCATGTTTTCAATATAAAAATGTCATTTTAGTTTAATGATATAATTATTAACAACTATTTAAGTAATTAAGATAATTAATAACTGAGAATATAATTATTATATTCAGTAATTAACAATATAATTTATATAGATTATCAATTAAAAATGTAATTAATAATTAAGAATATAATTATTAATTAATAATATAATTAGTAATTAATAGTTAATATAAAATTAACAATATAATCAAGAACAATATAATTAATATTATAACTGATAATATCATTAATATATTCATTAATTAACAATATAAATTATCATATGTGGATTAAATTGCATTAAAATTAATATTTGTTTATTTTTTTATGTATTGTTACTAAAATAAATAGTGGTTCAATGGTGGGGTATTCCAACAATCCATTAATTATAGCCATCCCATTGGTTACCCAGTGGAGGCTACTAGGTACTTAGTGGAATTGGCCAGTGTCCTGCAGGGATGCATTTATTATGGTCAAAATACCATTATGGTGATCTGTTCAAAGTTTAATGTACCTAGAGAATTCCAAAAGATCCATGAAGCTTTTAGAGTCTATAAAAGGACTCCCTTGGATCCGTGAAGAAACACATTTAGATCCTTTTTACATTAATGTTTTAACATACCAATTAAGTTATTATATATTTTTAATGTTTAATAGGTTGTACTTTGGGTTTAGGGGGTGTCATAGGTGATCTAGGGGTTTTCTAAATGACTTAGGTTGAACTCTATCTACAGGAGTTGTTTCACACAATGAATTATACATTCATGATGTGAAATACTCCTAGGAAGAATCCATGATTTTTATTTTTAGGATGTGAAAATAATTTATGATGTGAATTATATTCCCATCATGAACTTGGATTTTATGGATTTTTATATTAGGGTGATGCATTTTTCAGTATATCAGCCTTTAGTAAAGTTCATTCCATGAATTGTTAATTCACACCCGTGAATTATTTATGTTCTAGAGAATAATATTTTTGTGTATCCACCACTCTATCATTCAACTTACACTTTATTCCCCAAACCTTATGACTCCTCCAGGTGATTTCGGCTGAATCCAATAGTTCTGGGCCTCTCCATTTGGTGCTTTGATCTTCAGTTTTGTTGGTTGCTTCTATTTTGGTAAGTGTAATAATTATCTTATCATTATATTTATTTATCATGTAATTATAAGTAGTGGTGGTATTTGTTTCTGGGATATATTGATCATGGTATGATTCATCTATAATATCTTCTAGACCCCATGTGTGATTGTATTCCAGATGCCGGTACTCTTGTCGGTTGTGGTAGGGTGTGTGTGTTTGCTTAGTTTTGTGTAGATCCACTTTATTCACCGACCTTTTTTCCTATGAAAATTAGATTCTAATATGTTATAATTGATTCTAGGGCCTCAATTCATTATTATTTCATTCCTTCCCTTTCCTTCTAGTGTTTAGATCCCATCACGATTGGTGTGCAACCCAAGTTTGAGTTAGGTGGTTTTGTCCCTATCCCATATTATATAAACCATTAATGCTATTGATTTATTAAATGGGTTTTTAAATGAATTTTTATGATTCATGATTGATTAATTTGTGTTTGTAAAAGGGGTTTTGAGATAATATGTGTTTCCACTCATTTTGGTAAAATAAATGTGTTTTTCAAAGCATTGTGAAATTTGTTTTCAATGCATATTTTTAATGAATAAAGGGTTGTTTGGAATTGTTTATGAAATGTTAAAACCCTTTTAAATTGATTTTATATATGATTTACATGGGAGCCTTGGGTACTTAGGTAGAAAGTGTAGATTGGGCCACGTCCATTGGTATTTTAAGGGGGTTCACTTTTTGGGGTGGTCCTTCGTCCCTAGATCATAGATTCATTGGTTCTAAAAACATGATTGAAATTGTAGGGGGTTGAATTTATGGTGTGTTACTCTATTCCCTAGACTTTTATTAATGTGTTCTAGGGACTTTAGTGCACACTATTATTTGATTTATATTGAGATATGAGTGTCTAAGCTAGCTTGGCCTTATGTTATCCTTGGGGTGTTTTCCTTTGTGTGTTCTATTTGAACTACTTGATTTGACATGAGATGATAAATTCTTTGATTGATATAAATGGTTATTGGAATTATTCTTTGAAACTATTTTACTTGGTTATATGAAATATTTGTAAAAACAAAACCATTTACCATGCTCTTTATAAAAAAATGTTTATCTACTTATCGTGCATTGTTTTATTTTTATTTGAGCATATTTTAATCATTATATAGAGACTTGATATGGAATAACTGAGTGAGATCCCACTAATCCTATTTATCTCACACCATGTACACTCCCTTAGGGGTGTATATACCTTGTTTTATCAGATTTAGTAAAGGTCAAAGCACTGTAGTTAGGAAATGGGGTCTTTGTCAGCTTGGTATGGGCGGCTGGTGGTGAGATAGTTTGACATGGCCCACATGTCACATGGACCAACTGTTAGAAATTTTTGGGTTTTCATTTTTGTTATTTTATGAACATGTACTTGGGTTTTTTTGACTAATTTTTATTGTGTCACTACCTTTCACACTCTTTTTATGACATATTTTCTTTCTAGTTATTCTTTCCATATGTATATATGCCATGTATCTTATTTCATATCAGGAAAGAGCATTCCCTCTTGGTGTTGTTCGATTCCTAAGTACTAGTTTCCTACCCAAGGGGATTAGGAACACTCTTAGAGTCTTATCTCAGTTTGTTTTGTAGCCTAGATGGATGGGTTTTCCAGGATGGGTCATGACAATTTGGTATTAGTGGAGGTTATGGTCAGTTTTGGGAAGTTGATAGCTAGGAGATATGATTATTGGGACTTGAGGGGTAGGTTGCAGTTAGTGCCTAACCAGATCTTTCAATGAAGAGACTTAAGTCACCATGGGATGTTGGTATGTGTGTCTCCAGTGTTGAGTTTCATCCTTGATCTAAGTTTATGACCACGATCTTCTATTTTTAACTAATATTATCCTATTGTTCGATCATTTTCTTCTATTTATGGTATATTGAAACATGCCTCCAAGATGTTTTTCATAGGTTCCTTTAGACGGTGAAGCAGGAGATACTACTTAAGGGAATCCCCCTTAGATCATAATCTTTTATAGGTTATTATATGGTCAATTTATACCATGGACTAGAATGTATCATAGGTTAAGAACTAATCTATTGAGGTGCATCCAGAAGTATGAGGAGATAGAGATTGAGATTGAGAGTTCCTACATGAGAATCCCCTATCCTTTAAGGGTATTAATGAACCCCAAGTGGTGGAGGAATATATATACAAGATCAATCAGGTATTCAAATACCTAGATACACCTGATATTAACAAGGTGAAATGTGAAAAATTTAATCTTGAGGGTCCTAACAAGTTTTGGTGAGATTTTATGGTACATACTTACTGGTATGTGATCTTGAATAAGAAGGGTTTCAAGACCTTATTCATTCAACATTTTTTTCTAGATTCTATAATGATATAAAATTATTTAACGTTCCTCTATTTGCAATAGGTAGATTGTTTGGTGGCAGAGTACACTAACCATTTTGCAGAGTTGGTTCATTTTTATCTAGAGGTGGTGATGAATGACCAATTGAAATCTCAGAAATACCTACAAGGCTTGTGACCTTTGATCATAGGTATATATACTGAATATTTCTACCCACCTTGATACAATTGATAGGTATATGATGGTTGAATTGGATATAGTGGGAAATATTGGATTCTTTGGATCTTATCTTCCACCCAGTGGTACTTTTAGTGGAACCTAGGGAAAAAAGAGAAAGTGGGTTGATCATCGCAAGGGTGGTAGAGGTAGTTATCAATAGCATTCCTCCTTAGTAACATTAGTAGTACCCAATAATGTGAACCTTAATTTCTATCAATGTGGTAAGTTAGGTAACACTTAATGTTCATAACTTACTTTTACAAATATTTTCATTTGTTGTGGCTAATGAGGCTATCTATAGAGGTTCTTCTAGGATTTATCTACTCCCTATTATGGATAGGGAACCTTAGATCCAAAGGCCACTGCATCATATTTAGAAGCTTCAAAATACATAGTACTATAGCCACAATCCCCAATAATGAAGCACCTTCACACAGTGTATGGGTTTTTGGTATAGGTTGACACGAGCCAGACTATAGTGAGAGGTTCCTTATTTTTTATCTTTTATAAAAACTACTCTATTTGATATATGTGTCTCGCACTCGTTTATATTTACCCATTTTTTTTAATATGATGGAAATTATAATATAGTTCATGTCCTTTGTTATGGAGATGATGATGCCTCTTGGAAAGAGGAAAGAACAAGAGTTTCATTGCCTGTCTTATTCTCTTTCAATAGCTAATGTAGAGCTGGTATGGTATTTATTGGTTCTCAATCTGTATCTGTTTAACGTAATCATTAGGATTGACCATATAGTTTCTCATCATGCTGATTTTTATTTTTATAATTGGTGTGTTTCATTCTATACTACTAATGGGATATATCAGGCATTTCAAGGAGTGTGGGGATTAAGGTCCTATCATGTAGGGATTTCCCTCCCTGAGATCAAGACTCTATTGTCTACCATTATATTTGAGAACAATGATGTTTCCCCTGTTTATAATCTTCCATCGGTTGTTCGATACTTTATTGAGGTCTTCCTAAATGACTATTTTGTTCTTCCTCTTAATAGGGTGGTAGATTTATTTATTGATATGATTTCAGGTATGTAGTTGATTTCTATACCCTCTTATTGTATGGTACCTATTGGTTTGAAATAGATCAAGGTTTAGTTAGTCGATCTACTTGAGAAGGGATTAATTCATTCTAGTGTTTCACCATGGGTGACCCCCATGCTCTTTTCAAAGTAAGTGATGGTTTTTTTATCTCTTTATGGACTAATTAAAGTTAATCCTAGTGTCTATTATGAATATGTACCCTTTTATCCATGTGGATAACCTATTAGATTAGTTAAAGAGGGAAAAGTGGTTTTTGAAAATTGATCTTCAGTCAGGTTATAATTAGCTCAGGATTTAAGTGTGTAATATCATAAAGATTTCTTTCATTAGAAGGTATGGCCATAATGAATATCTTATAATTCATTTTGGTCCAATTAATGCTCCTATAGTTTTTATGGATTTGATGAATAAGATATTCCACAATTATATTGACACCTTTGTCATGATGTTTGTAGATGACATCCTGGTTTATTTGAGATCAAAACTTGAGCATGAGGCCCATTTAAATATGGTTTTAGAGATCCCATAGAGTCACTGCCTTTATGGGAATATTTTTAAATACAATTTTTGGATCTTAGAAGTGAATTTATTGGTGAAAGTGATTTTAAAACATGTCATTTTAGTCAATCCTGAGAAGGTGAAGGCTCATTGGAGGAACTAGAGAACATATTTAAGAAATAGAGCATCCTAGGTTGGGCTAGATACTATAAGTAGTTCATTAATGATTTTTCATAGTTATCACCACCTTTTACTGCTATTAATAATAATGGGGTGAAATTAAATTGGGATGCTAAGTGTTAGACTTATTTTGAGTAATTGAAATTACTTTCGACATCATCACATATTTTGATCTTGCATGATCCTGGGTATGTGGTATAATGTGATACTTATAGTGTTGTTCTTGGATTTATGATTATATATGATTATCACATCATGGCCTAAAATTCTCATTATCTTTGGCTACATGATAAAAATTACCCCACTCATGATTTATAGCTTGACACTGTTATGCATGCACTTAAGTATTGGTGGCACTATATTTTTGGGGACATGTTCATGGTCTTTTATAATCATAATAGTATGAGATATATTTTCTCTTAGAAGGAATTGAATCTTATGAAGATGCGGTGGGAGGAATATTTCCATACATTTTACTTCAACATCACTTACACCCCAAGGAAGGGTAATTCCATCACTGATGCTCTTAGTAGGAAAGTTACACTACAAGCTATCTTGGAATTGAAGGAGGAATGGAACATTATGGGGATTTTTTATGAGTTTCATATAGATTCATGTGAGGCTGATTTAGTTATAGTTCTGACCAATGTTTATTTATCACCACCTCTCCTTGAGTCTATTCTTAAGGGATAAGAGTAGGATGACGAGTTTAGGGGAATCAAGGAAACCTTATATAGTGGGGAGAATATTTTTGGTTGGTATCTCCATTAGGATGATATTATCTTCATTGGGGATTGATTTTACATCCCATCATACATGAGGAAATTAGTATTTTATGTTTTTCATAGTTATTAATGGGATATTCACCCTCCACTATGAAGACATATTATGATAGAAGACAACATTTCTGTTGTCTAGGTATGATGCGCTACATTACTGGTTATGTGTCTCATTGTTACACATACCAATAGATAAAGGTAGAGAACCTAGACTTCTAGTTTTCCCCAACCTCTTCTAGTTATAATTTGTAAATGAGATGAGGTGTCCATAAACTTTATTATTGGATTACCACAGACTCCCCAAGGGAAGAATTCTATCTAGGTAATGATTTCTTAGTTGAAGAAATCAGATCATTTTATTATGACCAGGGACACCACAAAGGTTGAAGATCTCAATAATATATATTTTCAATATATCATAAGGTTTTATGGGGTTCCCTCTACCATTATATTAGATAGGGATCCCAAGATTACCACATAATTCAGTAAGATTCTCCAAGTGAAAATGGGGACTTAGGTCAAATTGAGTATAACTTACCATCCACATATGGATGGACTAATGGAGTGCACTATATAAATTTTGGAGGATATTCTTCATGCCCATGTATTATATTTTGGTGGATGGTGGGAAAGTCATATGGGGCTAGTTGAGTTTTATTATAATAACAGTTACCAAACATTGATCAGAATGACACCCTTCAATGCTTTGTATGGTCACCTGTGTAGGCAACCTCTTTATTAATCATAGATGAGTGAATCCCCTCTTGTGGGAATAAGTTACATTCAATAGATGTTAGTAAGGATTCAGGATATATTCTAATTCTTGGTTACAACTCATAGTTTGAAAAAATTGTATGTAGATTGTTGATGCTATCCTTTGGAGTTTTTTCATTGGTGACTGAGTCTTTTTAAAATTTAACCCTTGGTTAGGTAACCATTGGATTGAGAAATAGGGGAATCTGAATTTGAGATATGTTAGATCATTTTAGATCATTGAGAAACTTGGTCAGATTTCTTATAGGTAGGTGTTAATGGCTTAGTTGATAGGAATATGTGATGTCTTCCACACATATCAGCTCAAGAAGTGCCACAACAATCCTTCCCATATTCCGAGTTGGGAGGAGATTGAGTTGGAGATAAATTTTTTAGTTATGGAGAACCCAATGGATATAATTGATTCTTAAATGAAATTATTTAATTAGAAGTCTACTTTATTGGTTAAAGTGTTATGGCATCATATATCGGATTCTCACAAGACTTGGGAGTGTGAATATTTTCCAAGGGAGTAGTGACCTCACCTCTTTCCAGATCATCCTTTTTACACATGACTTTTTGGGGATTAAAATTACTATTGTGGGGAGAATTGTAACATCCCAGTTAAGGTGTTCTATCTTTTTAATGTTTAATAGGTTTTACTTTGGTTTCATGGGGTGCCAGAGATGATTCATAGGTTTTCTAAATGACTTTGGATGAATGTAGGCTACATGAACGGGTTCATGACATGAATTATACATTCATGACATGAATTACTCCTAAAAAGCATTGTATTTTATTTTTAGGACATAAAAATAATTTATGATGTGAATTATATTCACATAATGAACTTGGATTTTTGGATTTTAAATCAATTCAACACAATTTTCCACGTACCAACCTTTACAAAAGTTCACATCATGAATTATTAATTCTTTCCATGAAGTATTTATATTCCAATGAATTGTATGTTTTTCATGTACAATCCTCTCTAATTTAGATTAAACCTTCTTCCAAAAACTCTAGGTCTGTTCCAAGTTATTTTGGATGAATCTAGCTCTTCTGGGCTTCTCCATTTGTCACTTTGATCCACAAGTTGGTTGGTTACTCCTCTTTTGGTAAGTGTGATCACTCTCTTCTTATTCTATTCACTTATATTGGAATTGGAAGTGGTTTTGGGCTATGTTTATGCAATATCTTAATCATGTGATTATTATTATCCAATATCTTCTAGATTCCTTGTGCTATTTTCTTTCAGAGGTCGATTCTCTTGTCGGTTGTGGTGCATAACATGTGTTTACTGAGGTATGTGTAGATATACCTTCTTTTTCAACCCTTTTTCTTATAGAAATATGATTTTAATATGTGATAACTTATTTTAGGGCCTACATTCATTGTTCTTTCATTCCTCCCCTTTCCTTCTGGTGTTTGGATCCCATTATTGTCAGTACATGACTGGAGTTTGAGATAGGTGGTTCCATCTATGGTTTATGCTCTATGAACTGTAAATTCTCATGATTTTTTAAATGATTTTTAAATTAAATTTCACGATTCTTGATTAATTTATTTGTGTGCATAAAAGGTTTTTTAGAAAATATGGTTTTTCTATTATTTTGGTAAAAGAAAGGTCTATTTAAAAGCATTGTGAAATGGATTGTGAAGTTAGTTTTCAAGGCATGTATTTAATTAATAAAGGGTTTCTTGGAATTGTTTGTGAAATATCAAATCCCTTTGAAATTTATTTGATATATACTACATATGGGAGCCTTGGATACTTAGGTGGTAGGTGTAGTATTGTGCCTCATCTATTGGCATTGTAAGGGGGTTCACTTTTCAAGGTGTTCCTCCTTTAATATATCATAGATACATTGGATCTTGGAACTTGATTAACATTGTAGGGGGTTCACCTAATGTGGTATTTATCTATTCCCTAGACTTTGATGAATGGGTTCTAGGGAATTGAGTGCACACTAGTCTTTTATTGAGATTGAGTTAAGGGTGACTAAGCTAGCTTGACCTTATGTTATCCTAGTGGTGTTTTCCTCTGTGTGTTGGATTCATATTACTTGCTTTGATATGAGATTATACATGATTTGACTGATGTAAATGGTTATTGGAATTAATTTTTGAAATCCCTTTACATGGTTTTGTGAAAGATTTAGAAAAGGAGGACTATTTACCATGTTTTTGATATAAAACTGTTGATATGCTTATAATAACTTTTTTTTAATTTGGGTATTTTAGGATTATTTTATAAATACTTGATATGGAATACATAAGTTCAACCCTACTGAGTTTGTTTATATCACACCCTTCACACCCCCTTAGGGGTGTGTAGACCTTATTTTATCTAATAAAGGAAAATGTAAGGCTCCTTATTGAGGTAGTATGGTTTTTTTCTAACTGGGTACCGGTAGTTTGTGGTGAGATGGTGGGACATGTACCACATATCACACGGAGTATCTATTGATAGTAATGGGTTATTATTTTAGTTATTTTGTGGATATGTACTTGGGTTTTTTCTTGCATACTTTTAGTTGTGTCGCTACCATTGAAACTCTTTATTATGACATATTTTATTTCTTATTGTTCTTTTCATAAGTTTATATTTCATGTATCTTATTTTAGTTTGGGTGAAATCATTCCCTCTTATTGTTGTGTGATTCATGGGTGCTATTCGCCAGACCACAAAGATCAAGAACACCCTTTGGGTCATTCTGTTGTTTGATTCAAAGCCTAGATGGATAAGTTTTTCATGTAGGGTCATGATAGATGTTCTCTCAAAGTTCAATCAATGAAAAATCCCAAGAATTACAAATTATCTCAAGAGCCTTCAAAGTTCCAATTTTCTCAAGTCTTTCTAAGATTTCTCATAATATCTTATTCCTTCATTAAACACCCTTCCATAAAAGATATTTGTTAGTGAATGTTCATAGTTTTCTTAAAGAAAACCTCTCTTTCCTTAAGATCATTCCACCAATGGTTCACACTCTATAAAATAGTGGGACAATTTAATCGATAACCGATGAAGTTCAAGAGGGAACTCAAAATTCACAATTGTGAGATACGAGTTCATCATCACCATTGAGACTAAGGGATTTATGCCATTGACTTCTTGAGTTTAGGGGTAGAGATGTAGGGGCTCACATCAAGATTCATCTGAACTTCTTATCCGTTGTGTTTGTAATCTATTTATTTTTCCTCATATCATTATTAAAAATCATCTCACATAATTGAATAATTTATATTTGATCATTTTTGTGGCTTAATTACTTTGATATTTTATTTATAAACTTGAATCAAAGTTATTTTCTATCATATATTTGATTTCTCATTTTATTATTTCTAAATCATTTAATTTTTTAATTAATATTTTATTCTACTTTAAAATTTTAAAATTGAAATTCAGCCTCTATTTCTATAATCTCTAACCAATAATTGGTATCAAAGGTGAATTTTTGTTTTATAAAGAAACCATGTTTTTCAAAATTGTGTTAATTTTAAAATTTTGTTTTTAAATATTTAATTGATTCAAAAGTTTTTTTTACTATGGAACCCAATTATAATTCACATGATTCTATTTTTATGGCACTAATTACTCCTATTTGATGAATCAGGCGTCAAATTTCCATGGTAGCATTTGTTATCCTATATGAAAAATGGTATTGCATGAGTATGATTCCACTAAATAATTTAAAGAAAAATAGGCTCCTAAAGATATTAATAATTTTGAATTGAATAATAAGGCTATGAATTCCTTACATTTTTGTGTTCATCAAAATGAGTTTAATCATGTTTTCTCATGAAAAACTTCTTAGTATATTTAAAAGTTGTTAGAATTAACTCATGAAGGCATAATTTGTTTTAATGAAACTAGATTATAAATGATTTGTCAAGATTTTTAAAGATTTACTATACATTTTGATGAATCAATTACAAGAATTTTTACAAGATTTATCGATATCTATAGTGGTATAAAGTCCCTTATGGATGTGTTATATATAAAAACTCTTATAAGTAAAATATTATGGGTGTTATCTAGGTCATGGGATCTTAATGTGATAGATATACAAGAATCTAAAGACGTGAAAAATATGATGGTATGGGAACTCACTGTCTCCTTAATGACATACAAATTCAAGATGAAAGGAGAAATGAATAAGGAGGTAAATTAATCCAAATAAGTCAAGGAAACCATCACCTTAAAATCTACTAAAGATTAATAATCTAAAGGTGAGGTTCTTGTCTATACTCTTCTTACTAGAAACATGTCCAACCACTTCCAAAAGAATAACTTCAAAAAAATATGAAAAACATCAAATAAGAAGGTAGTGCCAAAGGTGACGTGCTATGAATGTTTAAATGAAAGGTCACATCAAACCGGAGTGTCCCATCTATAAGAAAAAACTAAAAGAAAATAAGAAAGGTAAAAATGCTGTTAAAGTCTCTATATGGAGTAAAAGTAATGATCTTGTGGATTTTACTTTATTATCCATATCAAGTGAATCAAGCACAAAATGCCTCATGTAACATATTAATAAATACATCAAGGTTAGTACTCCCTTTCCTATTTCCTCCTATTATTCTTATCCTTTCTTCTCTTATTATTCTACTCATTATTCTTCTCCTTGATTTTCTTATTCTTTCAACTTTAATCACCTAAATTATAAAGACTTAAAATATTTTCAAAATCAACTCAGAAATGGATATCATTAACTTGATTATTTATATCTTGAACTAAAAAAGAAATATAATTAAGTAGTTGAAGAAAAATATAATCTCTAAAAAGAAAAGGATCTTTTCATTTAATAAAGGAAATAATTTTTTATGAAAATAAAAAATTATAGAACATTGATAAGCTTGAATTGACCATCAAATACCTAAAAAGTTATATTTTTAAGTTTACCTAAGGTGAAGAAAATCTAAATAAAATTTTGGGTTTTTAAAAGCCTAGAAAATATTAGGTTAACTTCTGTTACTCTAATCACGTGAGCTTTTCAAAAAATTCATGAAAACTATATTTGTTAATGTAGTTTCTCAAAAATTATTTTAATTATTTCAAAAGAACCAATCATTTAATCTATTAATGGAATTAAAAAATGTGTGATATGTAAGACCAAAGTAAATTCATATCTTTTCCAATCTTTAAAAAAGAAAACCCTCTAAGAAAATTTAAATTCCAAAATATTTATTAGGTAATGTAAGCATACCCAATTTTGTGTGGGTACCAAAACCATTTTTTGTTTAATCTTATAGGAAAAGTGTCTTCCAAGTAATACCTAAGAAGCATTGTGGTACCCACATTTGGGTTTCTTGAGACACATGTGTGGAGAATGCTCTAAATTTACTCAAATCAATAAACTTGAAGAATTTCACATCACTTTCAACAATATTTCTGGGTATAGAATAATTAGTTAAGGTACCATCCATTTTTGTAACTTAAACTTAATTAAAAATGTTTTATTTTTAAATGTCTTGAAACACAATTTTTTTAAGTATTAGTCAATTGTGTGATAGTGGTTTTAAAATATCTTTTGAAAATTATTTTTTCAATGTTTTTAATTCAAAAGTAAAAATTTTATTTATCACTTCAAGATTTCAAAATGTTTACACAATTATCTTAAAATCTATTTCTATCCAAAACATAAAATATTTGAATGCAAAAGTTAGTGAATCGTTGATTTGGAAATGGTGCCTTATTCATTGCATCACTTAATCCCTTATCAAAATAAACTAAAATCAACTATTATGAGATATTCCCAAATTTCATTTTAAAGATGACATGGTTTTTGAATCATGACAATATGGAAGCCAAAAATACTTTTTTAAATCTAAAAAATATATTTCATATTTAAAGTATATTAAATTAATCTATATTGAATTTTTTTATTACTAGTAAAATATAATTTATATGATGAAAAACCTATACTCTCATAATTTTTGATGACTTTACAAGATTCACATGGGATTATTTATTTACTCATAAAAGAAAATCTTACAAAGCCTTCATCAAGTTTTAAAAAAGGGTAAAAAATGGAAAAGGTTTTAAAATTATTTTTTTATAGTGATCATTGTGAAGAATTTGATAATAAGGAATTTAATCACTTATGTTCTTTTGAATGTTATAATCGTTCTTTTTATACTCCTATAACCCCTTAACAAAATGGGGTAGTAGAGAGGCAAAATCAAACAATCCAAGAAATCACTCAAACTAATTTAAATAAATTTTATATTACAAATAATTTTTGGGTCAAGGTCATGAATATTATATATTATATCATTAATCACATTCTCATTAGGAATTTTATTTATAAAACCCCTTATGATATTTTTTATAATAAAAAAATTATGGTGGTATTTTTAAAAGTTTTTGGTTGAAAATGTTTTATTTTAAAAAACAAATATAATATCAGAAAATATGACTATAAATATAATGAAGGCATATTTCTTAGGTACTCCAACTCAAGAAAATCTTACCATGTTATTAACAAAAATAATGAAAGGTGGAAGAATCAATCCATGTCGCTTTTGATGAAAATTTTCTAAAACCTATTTCTGAAATTGTTTTTGAAAATAACTTTTTAAATGAAACTTTTCAAAATAAAGAAGTTAAAGAAGAATAAGAATATCCTTAAAATTATTTTTCTAAAGTTTTTAAAAAATCTAAAGACCATCCCCTTGAAAATTTCATCAGTGAATTACAAGCAGGAACTCCTACTCATAGGTATTTATTAAATAGGGTTGAACTCCTATCCTTTTTCTCTCACATTGAACCCCAAAACCTTAAATACACCCTTAATGATGAAAATTTGGTACTTTATATGAAAGAGTAACTAAATAAATTCACTTGAAATGATGCATGGAATCTCATGGAAATACATAATGATCATTAAGTTATTGGATCTAGATGGGTTTTCTGAAATAAACTAGAAAAATGTAGTAATATCACTGGAAAAAAGCATGTGTGGTTACTAAAGGTTATAAATAAGAACAAGGAAATAACTATGGTGAAACCATTACACCCATAACTTGGTTATAATATGTGAGAATAATTTTTTATTTTTCTTCTCATTTAAATTTCAAACTCTTTCAAATGGGAATCAAAAGCACTTTTCTAAATGGTTTTATTTCCAAAATTGTTTTTGTGGAATAACCACTTGGTTTTGAAAATCCTCTTTTTCCAAATTCTATTTTCAAAGTTACCAAATATATTTATGGATTAAAACAAGACCCTCGATCTTTCTATGAATGTATTTCAAATTATCTATTTTTAAATGGTTTTAAAATAGTAAAATTTAATTCAAATCTCTTTTTAAAACACATATCAAATGATAGTTTACTCATTAAAATTTATATTGATGATGCGATTTTTGTCTCTACCAATGAAAAAAATCAGTTTTTGAATTTTTTGATTTAATGAAAAAGGAATTTGAGATTATCTTTATGGATGAACTCAAATTCTTCCTTGGTTTTCAAATTTCTCAAAATTACAATGTAATCTTTTTAAAACAAGAAATATACAATAATGAAATTATAAAACAATTTGAAATGGATCATGATAAGTGTAGAGTCCCACCCCAGATTCTACATCACGGTGCCTTGAGATGGTGGGATACAAGACCTCAAGCATGACTCTCTATACACCACATGCTTCCGACTAGAATCAAGGGCCTAAGGTGTGTTCATGGGGAGACTATGCCCTCATATATTAAAGTGGAGCAAAACAATATATAAGAAATAAGAAATTACATAAGTAGACACTATAATGATAGGACCATCAACCCATTTTAGCAGAAGCAGTAATAAGAAAACAGATAGCAGAAAAATAATAATAAACCATGAAAGATAATAACCAGATGTTAGCTATATCATAAATAAGTACAAATGATGATGATGCTGATCATGTAACTATACAAAATGAGTACACTGGGAGATAGGGGATTGTCATGACCCGTCCTAGTGGGGCCTGCATTTTGACTCCCCAAGCCTACCTCTAATAGGCTAGAGGTTGGTGACTAGCACTAAGTAGGTATATCACTAACATGGGAGGAATTTCCTAAGTACCTACACACACACACACACATCTCCAATCCCACAAATGATGAATTTTAAAAACCATTATGGAACAAAATGCATGTATACAACTAAACCCAACCAACAGAGTACAATATAAAGTAAAGTGCGGAAAAGTATCTAGGCCAGAATACAATCCCACCAAAAGAAATAATATGCAACTACAATGTCTAAACTGTAAACAATAAAGGTATTGGGACTACTGATCAATGTATAAGGAACACCACAGTCTATAGGGAAACTCAAAAATCTCTGTCCGGTCCTGGTCTACCCTGGACTCTATCAAAATGCCACCCATCTACATAAGGAACGACACGTATGAGAAAATCCCGTGCAGGGGTGAGTATAACAATACTCATTAGGACACCCCCAAAACCACAAAGCAATAAAAAAAGTAAAGTTACAGTAAGCTCTACAGAGTATATATATACAGAACATATAATAAAAGAAATATCCAGATACACTTGAAACCCATACCCATAGTCTAAAGGTACGTCACAATGACCACATACCCATGCTAGGAATTCAATTCAAATATTCCATGAAGCACTCATCCAAAAGAAAAAAATCCATGAGTGTAATAGATTTTATGGTATCCATGTGTCATGAGAGAGATAGATTCATTGATAGATCTGAAGAGAGAATAGATACACTCATTCTGGGAGAACTCACTCCTGAGTGGGAATATCATGATACACAGATGAGGATCACTGCTAGGGACTTTAATTATACCACAACTCATCTAGATTCACCTGCTAAGTAAAGTATTAATGTCCTTTAGGATTGGCCGTACCGATACCTAACTCTACCTAGGGTCAATAATGTATAGAGGATCCTTCTCCGGGCCTGTTGAAGGGGATTCCTAACTCTATCTAGACAATCCTACTAAAGGGTTCATACTCTTGTGGATGAGAGACGATAACTGTCCTTTAGGGGAACGAGAAAGGGGTTAATAAACCAAATGGAACCTATCCAAGATATGGTATACAAGGAGATCATGCCATGTAGAAGAAAGTACACGACGTGTATAAGAGTAACACGCCTTGTCCTCTGACCTCAGGTATTGCCCGTATACAATGAACCATATCAAAAAGAGCATGTCATGTAGAAAAAGATATACATGATGTGTAGAAGAGTAACACATCATGTCCAACTATCTGAGGGCCACTCCATGTACGCTGTCCAGTACTCGACTTCAACCTACGTCTTCCAACTCGTGTATTGGTACATGAGGTAACCCACGTAACCGGCCTGGTCTGGCCATGTGGTATAGTACATACTGTGTATTCCACCCCATGTACATGTATCATCTGGGATACACACTAAGTCCCACGTAAGGACCCACACATTGTGTGACAACTATCACACACCATGTTCAACCTTTATGTCACCTGAAACCCTGGCCACCATTGAGCCGGTCCCAATCATAGTGTTCTACATGATTTTCCATAATCACAAGTTCTTTGTATGGTGCTTCGAGTGATCTTAAAATACTTGATCTAGCTATTTGTTTTACTTAAAATTAAATATCCGAAGGTGCCTTGCCATTCCATCGATGTTTCAGGAGATTTTGGGTGTTCAATCAGCCCTGAAATCTCATTTCGATTATCCAGAAGAACACTCAATGGATGATTTATCCCGAATCATTGTTGATTTGTCCACCACCATTTTCATCGCACCTCCACTAGGTCATCATGATGTTAAATCCGCAATTTCAGATTGTTGCGTGAAGAAATGAATGCACAACGATCATTCATTCATATTACCATAAAGAACAAAGAACACATAGGGATAAATGGGGAAGAAACATGGAAACAACTCGATGAATGAACCTCATATGTTGTTTGTTATCGAATTGATCCATTCTGATTAGAAGGATCAAGAAATAAATTGGAAATTGAAAGCAAATTCCCCAAAACAAAAACCCACAATAGAATCCCTCCTGCAAGAATGAGCGACCTACAGGTCAACCTGTTTGTGGTTTGATCCGAATTCATAATTTAATTCAATAATGTGGTAAGAAGGAAATCAAAAACACACACCCTACCTTGATTTAGGATCGATCTCTAAAGAATAGGGATTGCGTTGTTGTAATCGACAAGATCCTCTAACTTCGTTGGAGTCGCGACTCACAAACAGTCGATTCATCGTTA
Organism: Viscum album; assembly: GCA_963277665.1. Taxonomy (NCBI): domain Eukaryota; kingdom Viridiplantae; phylum Streptophyta; class Magnoliopsida; order Santalales; family Viscaceae; genus Viscum; species Viscum album. Next base: position 1,976,339,203 of record OY728131.1, read on the forward strand.
TTCATTGTCGAGAAGTTTCTTCAAGGAGTCTCCTCTCTACACCTTAATAGAATTACAAGGTTATGTGGCTAACCCTATAAATTATTCTTAATATATTATTTAAAATATCCCTTCACTACATTGACGCAAAGTTAATAAAATAAATATTTTAATTTATTTTATTTCCTTAAACATACAAAAGCTAAATTTCACAGCCAACTCACATCAGCTGATGTTAGGTCTGACGTAAGGTAAATATCATACTCTAAACACAATAGTACCCTTGGATTTATGATCTGGAAACCTTTTTAGAAGTCATTCCATTTTTTTAGGAATACCGTGCTTGCATGCTATTTAATATATTTAATATATTTCAAACATTTATTCCAGGCACACCAGGACTCGGAATCACAAGCTGTCATAACTCCTAGTCTTGGATTAATCCCATATAATATTTAGAAATAATAAATGGAAGATCTGAGACATTACATTCTACCCACCTTAGGGATTTATGTACTTGAAATCCAAAACAAAAGGCTATTAAAAAAGATGTGGGTACTGCACACAAATTTGAGTCTCCCACACCCACGTGCTCTCCTGAATATTCTCATACTGCCTCAAAACATGTATCAAGGGAATCACTCACCCATAAAGGATCCTCTCCTACCAATACTTGACCTCCATTGGGTACTTAGAAAAATTCACTCCACCCTCGATGTTCATCTCGTCCAAGTTGATAATGTGAGTTTCATTAGGCACATACCTCCTTAGATACGACATGTGGAAGACATCATACACCCAAGGAAACTGTGGGGGTAGAGATAGGAAGCATGCAACCTCACCAAATCTACACAGTTTTATTTGAAAAAGGGCCGATGAACCCCAAAGATAACTTGTCGCCCCAGCCAAATATCCACAACCCACGTCGAGGTGATACCTAAAGGAATATATGATCTCCTTAAATGAACTTCCATTACCTATATTTTGTGGGTGGAATGCTGTGATCCATCATAACTGAGTCTCAACCATATCCTACTCATAGAGGCCTCCCAAGCCCTCTAGTGAACTTAGTTTCTAGATAGATAGGAAGTGAGATGACATGGTGAGTCGATCAACGATCACCCATACAACATTATGTCTCCCAGGCATTCATGGTAAATAGATCATGAAGTCCACTGATATTCCACCCCACTTCCACTCCGATACATCAAGGGGTTGAGTCAAACCCATTGGAACTTGGTGCTCAACATTCACCTATTGGAATGTAAGGCATAGAGAAACAAACTTTGCTACTTCCTTCTTTATATCTGGCCACTAGAACTGACATTGGAGGTCTTGGTACATCTTCTCCTCACCTAGATGTACCGCTAAAAAGGGGATGTATGAAACTCCCACTAAAAATCCTCCTGCAATTCCACTGGTTTAACTATGCATCTTCTAAAAATAATAACATTCTCCCCACCTTTCAAATATCCATTAGTAGCATATCCTGTGGATAAATGAGATCGTAGGGGTCTTGTAGTCGGTATCCTCAAGTGGTGCCTTCCCAACTCACTGAATAAGTGGAGGCATGAAAACCACATAATGGAGGTAAGCTTCATCATCTCCATCCATGAGGGACAATTATAATGAGGATAACTGCTCCGTCACCCCACTTAGCATCTATGAAATCAGTATCTTGCTAAGAGCATCTTCCACCACATTCCTTCTTCTAGGAGTATAAAATATTTTCAAAGTGATAATACTAGAGGAACTCTAGCTGTCTTCTGTGTCTCAATTCCAAATTCTTCCGAGAGATGGTATAGACGATACTCTCTCGATTAAAGTAGACGAAAAACTTCTTTCCATCAGGTAGTGTCACAACATCTTCAATGTGAATACTACTGCTACCAAATCAAAATTATGGGTCACATAGTTCTTCTCATGTGGTCTCAATTGGAATAAATCACAGACAACCAACACCTGCCTCTGAATGAAGACACAACGTAGCCCGATTCTTGATGCGTCATATAAAACTACATAGTCGACACATTCCTTCATCAACCTTGAGATTGGGATGCTAATCAAAATCTGCCTCAACTGATGAAAATCTTGCTAACACTTTTCCATCCACATGAAAGGATACCCCTTTTGGGTCAAAACTATCATAGGTGTTGATATCCTAGAGAAATCAGTGATGGATCTCCAGTAATAGTATCCCAGCCTGAGGAAGATCCACTCCTTTGTAACGCTCCTAGATGGATTACATGATAACACTTCCTCCACCTTGGATGGGTCCACTTCCACTCTATCATCTAAGACAACATGTCATAGAAAGTGGACTGCCTCAATTTAGAATTGGCACTTTGAGAATTTTCCATAAGTTTGGTGCTCTCCGAGTGCATCCTGAACCATGCTTAAGTGTCTTGTGTGCTCCTCCTCGGACACTGAGTACACAAGGATATCGTAAATAAAGACTATTTAGAACCATAATAATCTATAAGTTCTAGTTCATGAGTCTTATGAACACTTATGGGGTGTTCATCACACCAAAGGGTATCACCAAGTACTCATAGTGAAGCAATATCCCATCGACCTTCTTGGAAAACAAAAACTGGGGCCGCCCAGGGAGAGACACTGGGTCTTACAAATCCCTTCCTTTACAAGATCTCCAACTGCACCCTCAGATTGTGAAACTCTATAAGATTCATCTAATATACTGGTAAGGAAATCGGTGGTGTCTTGGGGTGAAATTTAATATAGAAGTCTATATCTTAGTGAGTAGGTAATCTCATGACATCTTTAGGGAAGACGTCCTTGCTCTCCACCACTATCTTTAGAAACTGGGAACTTATAACATCCTCTACACCAAGGGTTAGACTAGCCAATTTGTGATCCATCAGATATAACCTTCCTATGCATGAGTTCATCCTATGCTTCATGGGTTTCCTTTTCACCAACAAAGGTAAACCCTATTTCAATCACTACAGAAACACCATACCATTCACCTAAAAAATTCAATCTGGGCATGGATCGAAGATATCCAATCCACACCAAGAAAGATATTGTAAGGCCTCAACATTGCTACCAAGAGATCCCAACCAAAAATATTGCCTCTAAGAGTCGGGTCGTACTGTTGGAACTAGTGTGTGATCATTGGGTCTCCTCCAGTATAAGTATCCATATGTGAAGGTCAAGTCAACGGTTTAATTGGAATCTATGAGTCTTAAATAGGTTATGTGGTAATAAAGGAATGAATAACACTTTTGTCTATCAAAGGAATATTAAATTTAAAAAGTCACTGATTGTAACTCGAATCATCCATGGAGCTCCTAAGTCACAAGCCCTGACTATGTGCAGTTGTCATCGCCCCTTTTCTCTAGCTCCCTGATCCTGGTGTAGACCACCTGGGGGTGGTGGTGGAAATATGTTGAAATGTTGACCAACACTGATGCAATCCTATATCTTCTTCCACATCATCCACCCTATAGATTTATTTTCTCCTTTCATCATCTCTAACTTAGTGGTTTACCCACTATCTTCCTGTCAACAGTATGATGGGTTGGACAATCTTAAGCGAGATGTCCCCAACCGTTTCATGCATATCACCGCCTCTCTCAAAAAATACTGAACCCACCCTATGAGCCCTGAACTACAGGTCCTCTACTATGGGTCTTCCTCTTGTGACTTATTTTATATCTAGGTTTCTAAGGTTGAAGTTAGATTTATACTACCGATGTCTATGATTCTGCTTGCCCACTACTGATAATTGTCGGCTGTATTCACTTAGCCATGAAACTTTTGACCACCAAAGCTTGCTCAAGAACTCCATAAGAAGCAGGAATGCTCAGAGGCATAAAACATGCTCATATGTCTCTATGAAGACCACATTAGAAGGTTTAAGCCCTGAATCACTAATTGCATACCATATCCATCGAGTACCTAAAGAGATTGGTGAACCTCGATGAATATTCAGATACTGACATGTCACCCTGTCGAAGCTGTAGAAGCTTCTAGATAAACATATCCCTTAGATTATAATGTGATAACTCTTACCTAAAAAGGTTCTCAAACTCCATCCATGATATGGTCACCTCATCATAAGATTGGGTAATTAAACCATACCACCATTCCACTGAACCATAAAGATGGCTCACCGCCAAGACCACCATATGATCCACTGGAGTCTTGAATAGATGAAAAACTTGGGTCACTGCCTCAAGATAGTTCTCAACTGCCTCTGTGTCGGTCTCACCTTAGAACCTAAGGGGTATCTACTACCAAAACTTGTGAAGTGTGCTCAGCCTGCACACCTCATCCGCTGGTACCGTGAGCTTCTCTACAGGTGAGGACATGGATGGTGAACCACTTGAAGGTGTCATCTGGGGAACTAAACCCTATATTATAGCCTCATAACTGAGGGGATCACCCTCATGATCAAGATAATGAATCCTATCTGGTATGCATCGCAGAGGAATCCTGTATGAAAACAAGATGTACCATGGTTATTGAGTATATCTGGATGGCTGAATCAAGAAGGAAATGGAACCACAACCCATTCCTACATGATTCATGTACCATTGTTTTCCCTGCAACTAGTGTGTACTGAGTTGAAAACAAGGTTATCAGAGTCCTAGTGTATGGATACATCGGCCACCGCACCAATACTAGAGTCCCTGGACTGAAATCCAAACTCAAAACACTTAACACTGCTTCCCCAAACCAAACTCATAGAATCTCAGTCCTAAGGTAGAACCGACCACCTCTAATACAATTTTTTCATGACCTATACCAGTGGGGCCCATGCTGTGACTCCCAAATCCAACCTCTAATAGGTCAGGGGATGGTGACTATAACTGAGTAGGAATATCACTAACATGGCATGCATTTCCTAAGTACCTGTACACATGCACACATATTCAAGCCTACAAATGCTGAAATGTTAAAAACCACTAAGGAAAAAAATGCACGCAACAACTAAACCAAACCTAAAGAGTATAATAGAAATTAAAGTGAAAAAAAGTAATTGGGCTAGAATACAATCCAACCAAAAGAAAGAGTCTGCAAATGTAAATTATAACCTATAAACAAGAAAGGTATTGGGACTACTGCTCAATGCCGAAGAAACACCTTGGCCTGTAAGGAAACTCAGAAAGCTCTATCCAGCCCTAGTCTACCTTGGATTCCATCAAAAGGGCACCAATCTGCACAAAACATGACACATGTGGTCAAATCTCGTGCATGAGTGAGTATAACAATACTCAGTAGGAAACCCCAAAAACCACAAAGCAATACACATAGTAAAGGTATAATCTTCTCTATATAGTATATGTCTATAGGACATATAACAAGAGAAATATCTAGTTACACTCAAAACCCTGACCCGTAGTCCAGAGGTAAGTCACAATGACCGCATACCCATGCTAGAGATTCAGTTCAAATATTCTATGAAGCACTCATTAGGGATAACTCACCCCATGAGTGTGATAACTCTGATGAAGTTTGTCCAAGAAGTACTATTCATCAGGAAGTGTCACGAGAGAGATATATGCACTGATAGATCTGAAGAGAGAACATATAAACTCATTCTAGGAGAACTCACTCGTGAGTGGAAAGATCACAATACACAGACGAGGATCACTCCTAGGGCCTTGGAGTATACCACGACTCACTCGGATTCACCTGCTACGTAGAGGATCAATGTTCGGTAGGATTAGTCGCATTGATACCTGAGTCTACCTAGGGCCAAGAATGGATAGAGGATCATGCTTCATGCCTCTTGGATGGGATTCCTGATTCTATCTAGAAAGTCTTGTTGAAGGGTTTATACTCCTGTGGATTTGAGAGGATACCTGGCCTTCAGGGAAAGGAGAAAGGGGGAACTAACCCAAATGAAACCTATCCATGATATGGTGGACAAAGAGATCGTGCAATGTAGAAGAAAGTACATGACATGTAGAAGAGTAACACGTCATGTCCTCTGACCCTGGGTACTACCCATGTACAACGACCTATGTCAAAAAGAGCATGTCATGTAAAAAATGATATGCACAACATGTAGAAGAGTAACACACCGTGTCCTACTATTTGGGGGCTGCTTTGTGTATGCTGTCCATGTGTCTGTACGTGGATTCAGCCCATGTCTACCAACCTGTGTACAGGTATATGGGGTAACCCATGTAACCGGCCTGGTCTGGCCCTGTGGTGGAGTACATGTCGTGTACTCCACCTCATGTCTGTGTATCTTTTAAGATACACTCCGAGTCCCATTTAAGGACCCACACGCCGTGTGACAACTATCACACACCATGTTCAACCATTATGTTGCCCAAAACCCTATCCACCACTGAGCCGACCCCACACACCGTGTTCTGTGTGATTTTCCAAAATCATAGGTTATTCATCTGGAACTTTGGGTGATCTTAAAATCCTCGATCCAATAATTCATTTTCCTCGAAATTAAATATCTAAAGTCACCCATCCATGCCATCGACATTTCGAAAGGTTTTGGGTGTTTGATTGGCCTTGAAAACTCGTTTTGATTATCCGCATGGAGAATGCTTGACAGATGATTTCTCCCAAACCATGTTGTTTTATCCACCACTATCATCTTCACACCTCCACTGGTTTATCATGATGTCAAATCCATGATTTCAGATCGTTGCGCCCTGAAAAAAATGTGCAATGATCCTTCGTTCATATTCCCACAAAGAAAGAAGAACACACAAGGATAAAGGGGGAAGAAACATGGAAACAACTCAAGGAATAAACCTCATACATTTTTGTTGCATCCTCGATCTATTCATGTTAGAAGGATCAAGAACTAAATATAAAACAAAAATCAAATTCCTCAAAACAAGAACCCAAAATAGAATCCATCCCGCAAGAACAAGCGACCTGCGAGTCAACCTTTTCGTGGGTTGATCCACGTTCACAATTTAATTCAGGAACATGGTAAGAAGAAAATAAAAAACACATGCCCTACCTCGAGTTAGGATCGATCACTAACGAAGAGGTATTGCGATGTTTTCATCGATTAGATCCTCTAACTCCATTGGCATCGCGATTCATAGAGTCAATTCATCATCGTTCGTTGTCAATAGGTTTCTCCAAAGGTCTTCTCTCCACACCTCCAGATAATTCCAGGGTTATGTAGATAACCTTGGAAATTATAATTAATATATTATTTAAAATCTCCTATCACTGTGTTGATGAAAAGTTAATAAAATAAATATTTTAATTTATTTTATTTCCTTAAACGTCGAAAAACTAACTTTCAAATCCGACCTATGTTGGTCGATGTTATGTCTCATCTAAGGTAAAACTATTGCTCTAAACCCAATGGTTCCCTCAGATTTCTGATCTGTGCACCCATTTAGAAGTTATTCCACATTTTAAGAAATACCGTACACACATTATATTTAATATATTTAATATATTTTAAACATTTATTCTAGGCACACCAGGCCTTGGAATCGCAAACCATCATAACACCTAGTCTCAGATTAATCCCATATGATATTTAAAAATAATAAATAGAAAATCCAGGACATTATAGGGATATATATATATACCACATGATATAAAAAAATAAAAAAGGACAAAAATAGATACTACTCGCATCATGAGCATAGGCTCGATCCCTTTCTCCTGCACTCTATCTTAGTAATGTCAATCAAGAAGCAGAAGCTGGATGATTCCCTTTATCCATACCTACAATCATTTAGTCTTCTTGGGGTATTAAAGGTGACCCAAGAAAGGTGTGAGATATACTCAGTAGGACACCACCAATGGTGTTTAGATCAAAATAGTTCATGAAATGTAAAATTAATAGTGTGCCAATAATAGTAAATAAAAGGCATCAAATAAATAAAAAACATGACTGCCCAGGTTCCACATGGATACCTGACTTCCACTACCTAATTCAGCCTAATATGGATGTCTGAACCCAAGGAACCTGTACAAAAGTGATAAGGTGTGTATATTGATCATCATAAGTAAGTATAAAGTGTGGACTGACCCCAAGCTTGTTATTTGGCTTGGTGGTCATGTCCCTATGACATCAGTCAAGTGTTCTCATAATTTATCATAAAGGTATCAAAATTAAGCTAGGAAAAGAAACCATCAAATCCAGTGTGGCATCCTGATATCGTCCATGGAGATCAATAAAGGAATCCCAAGGCTCACTATAGGAGATCTCGAAATACACAATACCATAGATCCCATCTAAGGAGACCCATATGGGGCATCCCTCATATTACTCTTGGTATGGTGTAAGCATAACTGTTGATCCCATCCCAGGTATCTCACATAGGGGACCAAGTATCACCCAAGGCATGGTATAATCATCTTTCCAACAATATTGTCCACATTACCCTAGGGAACCAATGTCACTCATGGGTATAATAATTCATCTAGATAGCCCATACAAATAAAGCTAAGTATCTCTCCCAACATGTCCAACAGAACTAAGTACCAAGCACGAAAATCCCATCCATGACATCCTTAAGTTGGGACCCATGTTCTCTTGTGTCCCATAAGCAGATAAGTCATAGAAACCAAGATCACATATCATCATCAAGGCATTACATTTATCACATGCTAAAAAATCTATCCAGACTATTTTATTCAATCCCAACAATCATGGCCTAAGGCCTGAGGAAATAATCATAAAGCATGAAGCACAAAGCATAAAGAATATGGTATAAGCAAGGGAAAAATTAAAAAGGTCCTAACTCATGACCTACCATTCATCTTAATTCCATACATTAATATAATTCATTTATCACAATAAACCACACACCACAAGGGGTGTTTAACAAGTTAGAGCAGTGGGAAAAGGACTAAAAAGGAGGGGAACACCCATTGGGGTGGCCCACGTCAAGGTGAGAAATCTAGAATGTGTTTTTATATTGGATAAGGTCACAATAGACATGATAAAACATTTAGAGTAATTTATTTAACAATTTAGAGGTGTCATAGGAAAGGTTCGGTGCACAACACAATGAGGCATAACATAAACACAACGAAACTTGTGGGAAAGAACTAGACCACCTACCTTAGGTTCGTAGAATACCAATTGTTCATTTTCATCCCCTGAACTAGGGTATAATAAGAGATATTAAAAGAATCATTAAATGAACTGAAAATAGTGAAAAAGAGGTCACACCTAAATAGCACAATAGAGTAGATGATCAATGAAGAACAAACGTAAGAGGAGTGTATAACTTACCTCAAGTGTTCCAATGCATTAAATGATTAATGATTTGGATATCGTATGATGGAGATAGAAAAATCCATAAAGGAGGAGGATGGAGGAGCTCATACAAGGGATCTGTCCACTAGATAAGGAAGAAAAGAGGGCAAGGGATTAAAAACATAATAGGGTAAAAACAGTCATTTTACTTTCATTTATTGGGCCATATGGTTTTTTCGCATGGTTTTCCAAACCATGCACCAACTGTGTGCCCATCACTACTTAAGGGGACCCATCACACGAGCTAGGAACATAGTTTGGCTATCCATGCACTAACTATAAGAATTATACTGTCCAAGTGGACCTAAAATTCCACATGTGCTTTTACCCCATTCCACATAGTTGTAGAAAAACTGTGCGGCTCACCCTATGCAATGGGTATACCACATGATTGAGTCGCACGATTAGCACTAACTCTCTATTAACTATGGAAATAAGTCTGTCTTCCCATTTTCTGATGATCTAGGATCTGAATGACCCCTAAACTATCCTAAACCATTTCTTATCCATTAGAGAAAACAATTATCATAAAAGAGAGGTTTGAACAATGATGTAAAAGTCCATACCTCTAGGAAAAATCTATGACATTACAACCTTCCCTCAAGAAAACTCATCCCTATTTTCTTGTCTGAGGGTGGTAAAACATCATCTGAAAAAAGTTATGGCCAATGTGCATTTATATCAGCTTCCCACTCCTAGATATCATCCTATAAACAGCTGTGATAACATAGAAATCAGACCAGTTGGACTGACCTGACTCATAGAGTCTTCATTCTCTGAAAAATGATATGTATCAGTTTCTCCTCAAAATTAATATCTACTTCCAGCTTAATTTCATCGGGGTCAAATGAATGATATGGGTCAGGATGATACCATTGAAGCTATGATATAAAGAAGATGTCGTGTATGGAATGATATCTATGAGGTAGCTCTAACCGATAGGTGATCGATCCAACTATCTATACAATCTCAAGAGTCCCGACATATTTAGGTGATAACTTGTCCTATCTTTGAACTTGTCTATGATCCAATCTAGGTGACACATGCAGAAATACCCAATGTACCACCTCAAACTCTAGAGGTCTGCATCTACAATCAACATAAAACTTATGCCTAGATTGAGCTATGTCCATGTGCTTTTTAATCAGCTATACTTTCTCTAAAATCTATTGAACAAGATTAGGACCAAGTAGTTCCACCTCATCTACCTCTAACTAGCATAGAGGTGAAAAAAATGACCTACCTTTAATGAAATCATATGGATCCATTTTAATCTTTTCCTAAAAATTGTTTTTGTAGGAAAATTCCACAAGAAGTATTTTTTTCCTAAGAACCTCCAAAAGAAAGGATGCATGACCATAGCATTTCTTCTAGCACCCATATCATCTACTCATACTTTCTTTTGGTCTGATGGTGATATTTTGTTCTCAGGAAAACCTGTGAACCCAATGAATTCTATAACCCCTACTAGAACCTTAATGTAAAACAAGCACATCAGTTTAATATGATAGAATTAAGAACACCATGAATATGAATAATCTCCAGGATATAAATCCTCCCAAGATCATCAACTAAAAAGGTCTCCCATATTGGTAAGAAGTGTGTGAACTTGGTCAACCTATTGATGATCACCCATATTGCATCACTTCCTTGAGGGGATCTCAGAAATCCCATCATGAAATACATGGTGAAATCATTCCATTTCCACCTAGTAATGGATATAGGCTAAAAATTCAAGCAAGTGAATGATGCTTAGCCATCACGTTATGATAGGTGGAGCACCTAGTGACAAATATTACAATCTGTCACTTCATACCCAGCTACCAATACTAACGACGTACATCTCAGCACATCTTGGTAATACCAGGGTGAACTTCAAAAATAAAGACATGATATTACCTCATAAACTCTTCCCATATATCAGAATAAAACCAAACACGACCTCAATAGATTAGGATATCATTTCTATTAACCACCCAACTAGGTGGTGGGTTGTAACCAAAGACACTCTCCCCCAGGATGAGGCCCTCATGATTTGATATATTTCTCATCCACACCGACTCTAGAAGATAGTATTTAACTACTATAGATGATAAAATAGGTTACATGTGTTTCTGTTGAACCTCCAGGTTCATCTCAGAAAACTGAGCGATCATATTCCACTCAGTGCCAACCTCTTGAACATCTTGTATTCAAGTCTTCCAGATCAAGGAATTAGCTATGACATTACCCTTACCAGGTGTATAAGAAGGCTCAAAGTTCAATGAATTTATGTATTCTACCCACTTTTATTTCCTCATATTAAAGTTTCTCTATGTGGATATGTATTTGATACTCTTTATGATCTTTGTAAAAAAAACACCACTCACCTAAAATAGTGTGCCTCCAATAGTGTATGTCATGGACCACAACAACTATATATAGGTCCTGTGTAGGGTAATTCCACTCATGAGGTCTTATTTGGCAGGACTCGTATGCTATAAACCGATCACCCTAAATCATCACTACTTCCATCCTAATTCCTTAAGAATCATAGTAAATTGTATAGCCTTTTCCCATATCTAGAAGAATCAGGATCGATGCTAAAGCTAGTCTCCCCTTCAACTCCTGAAAGGCTATCTCATAATCATCTGGCCATAAAAAATTCATGCTATTCTTAGTAAATCCCATAAATGGAACTATATGGTGTGATAAATCTTATATGAATCTCCTATAATAGCCATCCATTCCCAAGAAACTTCATATCTAAAACACATTCTTGGGTTTATCCCAGGGAACACGAATGGTCAGCTTATCTGGGTCAACAAATATGCTCGCCTCTAAAATTATATGACCTAAGAAGTGAACCTTACTAATCCAAAATTGGAATTTTCTGATATTCACATAAAGATGATACTCAATTTGTGTATTCGAAATGACCTAAAGATGGTTGGCATGGTCATGTATGGTACAAAAATTCACTAAGATTTAATCTATGAAGACCACCACAAAAAATCTAGGTACAGGTAAAAACCCCAATTTATCAGAGTAATAAATACTGTTAGTATGTCTATAAGGCCAAAAGGTATGACCAAATACTCTTACAAGCTGTACCTACTCTAGAACTCTATATGTGGTATGTCTGATGTTCTCATGTGCACCTAATGGTAGCCCGACCTTAAATTGATCTTAGAGAAAACTATCGCTCATTAGATCTAGTTGAAGAGGTATTCTATATGAGGAAATGGATACCATTTCTTCACCATAAGTTGGTTTAATTGGTGGTAATACACACACAATCTGAGGGTGCCATCTGCCTTTGTGGTGAAAAGGATAGGCGAACCTTAAGGTGATGTACTGGTCCAGATAAAACCTTTTCCCTCTATATCATCAAAATTATTTTTGAATTCCTAGAGCTCTATTGGTTCCATACTATAGGGATGAATAGACACTAGTTCCACACCTATAACTAGATAAATGGTAAACTCAACCTATCTCTTAGGAGGCACACTAGATAATTCATCAGGGAACGCATCCATGAAATGATCCAAAATAGGATGGAATTCCAAAAACTTCATTCCATGATCACTCATAAAGAGATTATCTATTTTGGTTGTCACACCACCCACCCTAAGGAACTTGGGTACAACTCAAATAACATAGATTTACCTTCACCCTTATGGATATATGCACTTCCCTCAGGTGATGTGAAAGATATCCACCGGTGATATAAATCCATGTGGGCTCGACAAGACACCGACTAGTCCATCCTGAGAATTACATCAAAGAAGGTCATATCAAGGATGAAGAAACTCTGTAAGAAATGGTACCCACCTATCATAGGGGGGAACTATTTTCATTAGCATATAATCTCTATTCTGGCCCTTAACGGTGTATCAAGAGACATAAATCCACTGAATTATTCTATCTTAAGGCCCATACTTTCCACAACCACAATATATTTAAAAGAGTGTTATTTAACCATATTAAAAAGGTAAGAAACAAAAGTAGAAGCTACTATAATAGAAACTCATATGTTAGAAGTCTCCAGACTCTACTCCTAAGGTGAAGGATACACTATATAGATATGGCCTGAACTGTGGCCATGAGATGCTGCCTGAATAGCCTGGGCAGGTCTGCTCTACTGACCCTAAACCTCAGAAGCCTGACTACCTTTTCTATGACCACCTACTTAGCCCAATCGACTAGTAGAAGAAAAAATTATATCTTATCATGGACTTGTTGATATTATAATTTAAATAGATGTAGGTACAAATCCATACTCACTAGACACTAGAGGAAAAGATTGGTAGAAGCGTTGAACGCGACCCATTTTGATGGAAGATCGACACTTGATTAGGTTCTTTGTGCACTGGGGATTTCTATGGACTGGCCTGCCACACTAGTGGCATGCCACATGGAGGTAGGTACATGTCACCCGACTGGTACTACCCCTACATTGAACCTCAAAATGGAACTTCTTTATACCAAACGATCCATCACCCTGCCTCAAAACTGAACTTCCCTAGCACACACTATCAACTTCTCTCATGTTCTATTTTTTAATAAGGTAATGGTTCACAATTTATGAAATAGTGGGAAACTAGAGTATATTAACCTATAATCATACAAAATACACAATCCCATCCTCAAATCATCTCATAGACTTCAAATCATCACTGATCAGAGTGGGATAAAAATTATAAAGATCAGTGAAGAGAACATAATACTATAACACAAATATAACACCCTCCTAAAGATACATAAACTCCCTGGAAAAATCTAATCTCAGGGTTTGCGGAAGTAAGTGATCGTAAAAGGTTATTTGTGTAAGTTTTCCCAGAACATACCCCGATGATGCTCTACCTAAGAGATGACATCCCACAAATGCTTGGAAAATTCATGAATCATATAGGTAGCCAGATTAACCCTCTTATCTAGAGGTATCTCAAGACTATCAAAGATAAATACCATGGATTTTATCCATGACTCAAAAGGATGAGGTTTTCTATCACCCAAAAAGGTGGGAGGATGCTATTGCTAAAACTCTAGAGTCAGATCTACCATAGTAGGGGATAGTCAGGGAGAACCTTGTAGAAAATACATAAAGTGAAAGAATCTATCACAAAACTGAGAATCTATGACTAGTGGGAGGTCAATAGAAGGTTCCTCAGGTGGATATAGAGGAGGTATCATGGGTGGTTTAGGAACCACCAAATTTGGAACATGATTATATCCACTTTCTTGGTGTATAATGTGAGGAATTATTTCTAGAATAACTCTACAATTACCAAGAACACTTCTGAGATAAGATTTACAGAAGATAGGAAAAGTGATAAAAGGAAAGGGTAGGTACAATCCTCCCTATAAATAGGTCAAACCTCTTTTCCTGCTCCTAAATCTAGGTCTAGGAGATAATGAAGATTCATAGAAGGATCATAGGAGACACAACCTAATTCCCACTATAGGGTCGGGTCAGGGTCATGGTGTTACATGGTATAGTAGAGGTTTCAGTATATAGAGTGTCAAATGAAATGTATAGAGGAAACACCCTTTACCTTACATTTGGTATCCCCATATACTGGTAAAATTTTCATGATAAAACTTTAATTTATTGAAATTTATTTGGTTATAGATGTCTAGATCTAGTTAATTTCATCACCAATTAAAAATTTATAAAGGCCCATACTATTTTTAAATTTAAATTGGTATGTCAAGATACTGCAAGATGACATTTACACATGAAATTAGGATGAAACTGGTTATATATAATGATTTGATTGAATGAACCTCCATTTATCAATTTATAAAAGTACTCACTCCTTAAATTTCCATTGGAATTTAACAATCAAATTAATCGATGTGGTATGATTGGCTAATTAATATTTTACCATCGATCTATGTAGGAAAAAACTATTTAGATTTATATTGGTACTTTAATTGAACCAATTATTTAATCATACAAAATCTCTATCACACTACAATACATGACAAGTAAGGCACACACAATAGACACATGTAATATAGACAATGCATGATAAAATGTAGATATGGCATGGCATAATGCATGAAATTTAAGTCTTATGGTGCCTAGTATGATGCATGAATTTATACACCCTCATCTCTTCAGGTCAAAAAAAAAGAAGTCACATATTAATAATACCAACAATAGCAACAACAAAAATTAAGTTTATCACCCAATGGTGAAATCTGTAAAACTGTAATAGGCACCAAACAAAATTGCATTTACATATCCTAGGAAATTTGGGTTTCCCTTGTATGTGAGTCATCTACTCCCATTCATAGGCTCATTACCAAATTTTAATTGTTCATATTCTCCTAACTGAACCAAAAAAGTAAAAAAAGAAAGAAACCTCTAATACCACTTTGTATCATCCAACCTTGGATTCCATATAGTGGTTCCCTGAGATGGTGGGACATAAGACATCAAGCATGCCTTCCCATAATCCAGATGTTACCGACTAGTAGTGAGGTCCTAAGGTGTATTCATGGGTAGAATATGGACTCATATATTAGAGTGGAGTAGAGAGGTATATAAGAAATAAGAAAAAACAAAAGCAGACACTATAATGAAAAGACTAGTAAACCGCTATCGCGGAAGAAGTAATAAGAAAATAGATACCAACAGAATAAACCATGAAAGATAATAACTAGATGGAATCTATATCATAAATAAGTACAAATTTTAATGATTCTGATCATGTAACTATAAAAAATAAGTACATGAGGAGACATAGGATATAGATAGATACCACATGCTATAAAAAAAGATACAAAAAGGTCAAAAACAATACTAGCATCATGAGCATAGTCTTGGTCCCTTTCTCGCACACTCCATCCTAGTAATGTCAATCAATCATTGGAATTTGGACGCTACCCTTTATCTATACCTGAAATCATGTCGTCTGATTGGGTACCAAAAGTGGCCCAAGAAGGGTGTGAGATATACCCAGTATTCCACCACCAAAGCTATCTAGATCAAACCAGTCATGATATATAAAATTAATAGTGTTACAATAATAGTACATGCAAGGAACCAAATAAATAAAAAAACATGATGGCCTAGGTTCCACCTAGATACCCGACTACCACTACCTACTTCTTCCAAAGTTAGATGTATAAACCCAAGGAACCTGTAAAAAAGTGATAAGGTGGGTACATGGGTCATCATAAGTAAGAATAAAGTGTGGATTGACCCTAATTTTTGATTTGTATTGGTTCTCATGTCCCTATGAAATCAGTCAAGCATTTTCTTAATTTAGTAGAAAGGCATTGAAATTAATCCAGGAAAATCAACCATCAAATCCAGTGTGGCACCCTGAGCCCATCCAAGGTGATCCATAAAGGAATCCCAAGGGTCACTACAAGAGCTCAAAATATACCCAATACCATAGATCCTATCCAAGTTGACTCATCCAAGGCATACCTCATATCACTCTCGATATGGTTTAAGAATAACCCCTGAGCCCATTCTAGGTATCTCACATAGGGGACCGAGTATCACCCGAGGCATGGCATAACCATCTTTCTAATGATCCCGTCCATAGTGCCTCCCCTAGGGAACTAGTGTCTCTTGTGGGTATAATAATCCACATAGAGATCACGTACAAGGAACACCAAGTATCTCCCCAGACAAATCAAATAGATCTAAGTACCAATCATGGTTAACCCATCCATGGAATCCTTAAGTTGGGACCCATGTTCACTCTCATCCTGTAAGAACATAAGGAATAACAACCAATATCACATATCATCTTCAATAAATTATATTTATCACATGCTAAACAAGCTACCCAAAACATTTTATTTAGGACCAATAATCACGACACAAGGCATGGGGAAATAAGCATAAAGCATGAATCACAAAGCATAAAGCATACAATATATGAAAATCATAAATCACAAAGGGATTAACTCATGGCCTTCCATTAATCTTAATTCCATCCAATAATTTAATTCATTTATCATAAGAAAACACACACCACAAGGGGTGTTTAATAAGTTAGAGTATTGAGAAAAGGACTAACAAGGAGGGGTACACCCATTGGGGTGGCCTACATCAAGGAGATTAACCTAGAATGTGTTTCTCCATAGGATAAGGTCATTATAGACATTAGAAAACATTTAGATTAATTAATTAACAATTTAGTGGTGCCATCAGAAAGGTTCAGTGTGTGGCACAATGACGGATAACATAAATGCTACAAAACATATGGGAAATAAATAGACCACCTACTTTAGGTTTGTAGAAGATCACTCATCCATTTTTGGCCCTTGAATCTAGTGAAAATGAGCGATATCGAAACAATCATCAAATTTCATGAAAATGGGAAAAAATAGGTCACACCTAAATAAAGAAACATAGGAAAAGATAAATGAAGAACTAAAGGAAGATTCTTGTAGATCTTACATCAAGTTTTCCAACTCATCCAACAATGAACAATTTAGAGATTTTATGAGGGAGATAGAAAGATATCTACAGGAGGAGGAAGTAGGAGCTCACATGACAGAGATGTCTACTGGAGGAGGAAGAAAAGAGTGTGGAGGATTAAAAACATAATAGGGGAAAACAATCATTTTCCCTTCATTTACTAGAGCACATGGTTTTCCAAACCATGCGCCGACCATGCACCCCTCACTACTTAAGGGAACCCGTCACACAAGCTAGGTGTGCGGTTTGGCTAACCGTGTAACAACCATGGGAATGAAACTTTCCAAATAGACCTAAAATTCTATGTGAGCATGTGCCCAGTTCCGTATGGTTGTAAAAAAACTATGTTGCTCACCCCGTGCACTGGGTAGCCCACAAGGTTGAGCGCATGGTTATCACTAATTGTGTGGCTCAACCTGTCTTCCCATTTTCCTGTGATCTAGGATCCAAATGAGCCCCAAACTATGATGAACCATTTCTTATCCATGAGATCCAATGATTAACATAAAAGAGATGTTTGAATAGTGATGTAGAAATTCACACCTCTCCGAAAAAGATGGGATGTTATAAAAAGAAAATAGCACTCCCATGAGTATTATTTGTAATTTAATATTGGATAAAGATTAAGAAATGGTTGAGAATAAACTTTATAGAAGTATGAGTGGAATTATAATTTACCGTATAGTGACCTGGTCTGATATCATATTCAATGTTTTTCTTTGCATTTTTTTACTCAAATATAAAGGAATATCATTTAAAAATTTTCCAAAGAATTTTTCATTATAAAGGTTCTAAAAATATTGGTTTATTTTATACAAAAATATCCTATTTAAACCTTGCTTATATATTCGATGTTGATTTTGGTGGATCTTAACTAGATTGAAAAAGTACTAGTGGAACTTGAAATATACAAGAAAAATCCCTTGAACCATGGAGTAGTAAGAAGAAAAATTAATTTTCTCTTTCTAAATCTGAAGCAGAATACCTAGTCATTGGGAGTTTTTGTTCTCAAGTTCTAGGGATGTAACACTCTCTCTTAGACATTGGGCTATAATTTTACCATATCACAATCGAGTGTGATTATACGAGTGCCATCAAAATAAAAAAAATCCTATCCTGCACTCTCGCACCACAAACAATGTCCTGAGACATAATTTACTAATAGATTGCTTCCAAAAAGGTGAAATATTATTGGATTTTATCCCAATAGAATATAAAAATCACTAATATTTTCACCAAACCTTTATTCCTCAATTTTTTGGAATTCATTAAAGGTAAATTAGGAATTATTTACTGAGAAATTATTCATTTGATATATGGATATCTTGAGTTCTCTTTTAAAATATCATTTTATTTTTTTCTTCATCTTGAATATATTTATTTATCTGTCCTAGCTATGATCTCTTATCTCACATGTGTTATCATTTGAGTGAGATCCTTTTATATCTTTAATTAAGAAATTTTCCTTAAGATAGATATTTAGTTTTTAGAATTAAATATTTATTACTTTTAAAACTATTTTATCTTATTCTTATAAATTTCAAATTCATAATTTCAAAATAAAGAAATTTCATAATATTTTATTATTATTATTTTTAAACTATATTTGGAAATTTAAATTTATCTTTGGTACTTTTTTTTCAAACTTGATTTAATAAATTTATTTTTAAAATCCATATATAAACTTATACTTTTAAATTTATTTTTTTAACTACCCTAAAGAAGATTAATGACGAGTAAAAAATAATTTATATATACTTTTCTCTAACTTCTCTCTTGAGTTGTATTTTTGATGAAATTCAAAATTAGAGGTATATTTTCAAATAATAGTTTCACTTGAAAGGAATCACCTCTATAAGATTTTTAAAATAAGAAATCATCCATTAAAAATGAATCAATTACTTAAAGAATAGTGTTTCATGGATAAGGTATGCACGATTTTTATTTTAACTATTTGTCATTTAATCTCATTTTCTATTCTAATTTATCTATTTATTTTTATTTTTATTTATTTATCTTATCTTTTTTCCTTTGATACTTATTTTTTCCTTCCTTTTTTATACACTATCTATCTATAATGATTTGGTAATTTGGGGATTTCAGGAAGCTAAAAAGCATTTTTCAGATTTTTGTTTTATTATTCTTTTCTTTACTTTATTTTATTCTTTTTTTACTTTCCCAACTCTATCTATAATAATTATATTATTTTATGTTTATGGAATCTAAAAAGTGTTTTCAAAATATTTTTCTATCATAAACTTTCTTTATCAAAATCCACCTTGACTTAATCTTCATCATATTTTATAAGATTATATATCGTCTCCTTTTTTTATCTTTTTAATATTTTAATCTTTTTAGATAATCAAAAAAGGGTAAAAATTATAAAAAATATCATTTTTTAAAAGGTTTAGATTTGAAAATCTAAAATCTAAAATCTTTATTCTTTTTCCCTCACTTGTACTTTATTTTTTTTACAAAGTGGGATCTTTTAAAATCTATTAAAATTATTCTTTATATTTGTTAAAAGAATAATTTCTAAGTTTTATTGCTGATATAATTTAATATCATGTTAATATCTTGTATTTATTATCTGTATTTTTCATTCCTGATACCTTCTTACTATTTATTTTAAAGGTAAGTGTTTGTGATCATCAAAAAGAGGTAGTTTTTTTGTACATATCTCTCTCTATCATTGTGTTTTTATGATTATAACACTCACTTATCTATATAAAACATTAATTTAAGTAAGTTTTAGTATTGTTTATTAAATTAAAAGTGGTGGAATTCATGAAATATTCAATTTAATTTAAAGCCTTGATGAAGTCTTGGACATGTATCTTTTGATACTTCAAAGCCTTGGAATCAACTTAGATGAACCCTACACATGAGGCAATCCCGATTGGTGGGGAATCTTAATGTTCATCCACGAGACCCAAGATCAAATATGGGTGGAGGCATATTTCCAGGTTACTATATCAGGTACTGTTCAGTACTGTAGAAATCAAAAATATTCATCTGATTCAGCCTTCAAGACACCAGTTTGGTCCTCAAGTTTTTCAGGCCTTTGGGCACCCAGGACTTCAGTCCAGTAAGAATTTTGGGACACATTAAGGCCTTGAGTCCACCTCAAGTCCTTTGGGCCACCTCAAGGACTTTAGGCCACCTTAAGGTCTTCAGGCCACCTCAAGGACTTCATTCCCCATGATGGGCAGAAGTAACCAGACAAACTCTACAAGGAATAGCCTTGTGATGAGGATTAGGATCATAGACATTCACTAGAGAAGAGATGAACAGATTTGGAAAGAATGAGAGGGTATGGAAATTTCCATCAATACTAGAACCGTTCATCTCTACATAGGATGACTAGGCGAATATCCATGAAAAGGTAGAGAGTTGACCTCATGATGTAGATGCTGGGGAGGGGCAGTTATAAGTAGTCATAGTCTGGGATAATTTTATCTAAGAACATCAGGTCATGTAATGTCACAAAGCCTATGTTCCATGTTAGGGTTCCCCCTTAACCCTTAAAATGGGGATTATAAAAAAAAATGAAAAAAATATAAGGCCTTTAGGTCATAAAAAAACTTATAAGAACCTTATAAGGTTTTAGAGTGAAGTAGATAAGGATCCAGTTGAAGAGGAACATGTGTAGAGTGCACCAGTTACCCGGTGTAGTGCAATGACTAGCTAGTTCCAAGGTGGTATAAGTCTAGGAGTGCAGGTCTACCATCAACTACAAAGTATAGGAGCACTAGCTATTTGGTGGATCAATAATGTGTCTAGATCTTCTTTCCAAAGGCCATCAGACAACCATTGGCTAGTAGAGGCCGTTGGTGGAGGTATTCTATCAATCCCTCGGCAATAGGAAGCCCACCGACTTCCTGATACAGGCTACTGGATACCCAGTGGTGTCATGTATTGTGTAGAGGGGATGCATTTATTATGGCCAAAAATACCATTATGGAAGCCCGTTACAAGTTCAATGTACCCAGAAAATTCTAGAAAATTCTTGTTTCTTTTAGAGTCTATAAAAGGACTCCATTGTCTCCTTGATGATACACCTTGAAATCCTTTATTCCATTAAAGTGCTATCAAAGATGAATCAATAGAGAAGCTCTATAATTCCAAATTCTCTTAAGAACCTTCATGTTTTTAATTTCCTTAAGGATCTTGAACCTTTCTCATAATCTCTTATTCCTCAATTGCATATACTTCTATAAAAGATATTTGTGAGTGACATATAAGGGGACACCTAAAGCAAACATCTATTTCCTCACCTCCTTTCACCAACTATTAACACCCCACAAAAGTGTGGGTCGAGTTAATTGATGACCGACGATGCTCAAGAGGATGCTCACAAGCTACAAATGTGAGAAACAGGTTCTTGGACATCTTTGGGTCTAAGGGATTTATACCATTGACCTCTTGAGTCGAAAGGTGGAGATATAGGGGCTCACATAAATCTTTAGCTTAAATCCTTATCAATTTTTTTCCCTCTATTTAATTTTCAATATTACATTATTAAACATCATCTCACATACTTTCATAATTTCGATTCGATCATTTCCATGCTTTAATTACTTTGAATTTTTCTTTATAAACTTGAATCATTGTTTCCATCTATCGCATATTTGATCTCTCATTTTATTATTTCAAAATCATTCAATTTTGGAAATAATCTTTTATTCTGCTTTAATTTTTTAAATGGTCATTTCACCCCCATTTTCATAATCTCTAAACAATAAAAACATACTTTATAAGTGTTTTTTAATGCACATAAAGGCTACTCTTTATCAATGATTTTTTAACATTGATAAAAATGGGAACCTTATCAATGCTAGTTTAATACTCATAAATGGTACCTTATATAATATATTTTATAAATACAAATTTATATATTATTAAATATGATTTATATAATAATAATTATATTTGTTTATATAAATATAATTTATTTATATTTTTAAAATTTATGATATTGTTTATTATTTTATATTTATTTATAAATATATAGATAATTAAAATTACACTTGTATATATATAAAAAATAAATTATATTGATATAAAATTTATAAATAAATATACAAATAGATTAAATATACTTAATATTTAAATCTATAAAATTTTCATTATATGCGTGTGTGTGTATATTTATATGTATGTTTATATATTATAAAATATTTAAATAAATATTTATATATTTAATTTTTTTTCATATATAATATATATTCACAATATTTTTATATATAAAATATATATTTAAATATATAAATCATATGCAAATAAAAAATTATTCTCAACCTTATTTTCATAATTTATATAATTAAAAATCTCAAATTTATATTAGTTAATAAAAATATTTAATAAAATATTTAAATATAATGAAAAATTCACATGTAGATATAATATATTAATTTTTTATTTAAACAATCATATAAATATATAAATGAGAATATATTTATATTAATATATATAAATAAATGTTGTTATATATATTAATATAATTGTTGGTTCTGTAACACAAATCCTATTTGATAAAACCTGAAAATATCATGAAGCAAAAAAAGAAAAAAAGTAATGAAAAAAACAGAGGTAATGGTGAAAGTAAAGAGATCAGGCCAAAGGATCACGACTATAACCCCTCAGTGATCCTAACAAGGGGTGCATGAGCAGAGTCCTCATGATATAGACCAACTAAAATTAGAGTTATATAGACATATAAAAACATCTATAAATAAATAAATAAAATATTTTTAAATACACACACATATTGTGAATTTTCACGATTGGTGCATTTGTTTTATTTTCAATTAAATTTAAATTAATATTATAGTGTTTTTAATCCTTATATGAGTGATTCATGGATTTAATTCATGTTCATTTATTATCAAGAAATATTTCATTTTTATTTGTTTATCCTAGAAATATTATTTGATTTTTGAGTTTTCCTTACCCGTGTAGTTGGATCTCAATTTTTTCTCTTAGGGGATTTCGAATCCATCGATCATTTTGACAGAGGCTCCCATGTGTTAGATTTATGCTTCTCATTTTTACTTGTTATGTCTCCCATATATAATGTGATATTTATCCTCAGTCATCTTCCTACCATATATTATTTTTATTCCCCTATACACTGTCATGCAGTTAATGATTCAAACATCATGTTTTATTAGAATCGTCCACATGTTGTGCATTCCATGCTTGTGCTTTCCATGCTCGTGCTTTCCATACTAATGCTGTTGGATTTGGTTCACTAGAGCCGAATTTTTTGCACTTTATTATCACATATATTCAATGTTTTGAATATTAATAAACTTCTTATCACATCTTGATTGTTCTTCTATATGATGTAGTCTGTGATAATGTACTAAGAGTAATTGTCACACCGAAAAGTGATAACAGGCCCCCTATTATGAAAATATAGAAGTGACACAACATTATTCTTAAATATATATTATATAAATGGATGATAACATTTTATGGTATGTAAATTATATAGGCTATCATAGGTGGAGAGTCATAATATTCTGAGGCACTTTCTCATGGTGCATGCCCTTGGTAATTTCAAGTGCATAGATTATGAGAATACGAATTGCAAGTAGAAAATCAATATTTATATGTGTTAGTGGATATTCTTATATGAAAACATGTTTATTGATCCATAAAATTTAATAATGTTATTAATTTATATCATTAGTCACGTGCTTTGATGTATTGATGAAAATTATGATGACATACGTTTTTGATGAAGTAGAATACATTGGGTGTGTCACAAGTGATATTGCATTAATAAATAATGAGATGAAGGATTTTGCCCTTATGTTATTTAACAAAATTTGGTATCTCTATCTCTTTGATGAGAATTAAATATCCTACATAAATACTTGTTTTTGTTTTTCTATGAGAAATTTCAATTCTAGAAAGTTAAATAAAGAGTTATCAAGCACAAAGGTTACGATACCATCATGTAACCTTCTTGATTATAGGTATCATGATAAAGAAATTATATTACATAGTAAAAATTTTTATGAGGTTTTATATCATTGAAACATTAATTTATTTCTCTATGAGTGCCTTGACATGTTTCTAGATGCTAACCTTGGACTTTAGGCGGTTCCACTTAATTCCACTGAGAAAGAGTCTTAGAGGGCCACGCACTAAGTGTGTCTAAAATCTCAATTAAATTCTATTTGAATTTAAAAAATTAAAATATATACTATTGACTCTTTGTGGTTTAATAATTATTTAGGATCACCAATATTGAATCACGAGTGATTTGGAAGAATAAATTTGTGAATTAAAGAATAATAAATATTTATTCAAAAGATTTAATGAATAAAATATTTATTATATTTATCAAAAAATAATGTAGTGATATTTATTTATTAAATAAATAGTTAATATTCAAGGTTTGATAAATATTGAGGAGGTCTAAAAACCAAGTTTAATAGTCTTTCAAGAAATGATATACTAAATATCATTTAAATAAATAAAAATTTATTTATTTAAAAAATTGATATTTATTTATCTGTAGGTGTCACAAATGTCAAGAAAATACTAATATTATATATATTATTATAACTATACATGATATTATATAAGGAATAATTAATTAACTAAGGTAATATATGCAATTACCAACAATATCCTAGAATTATAAACACCCGATTATAACACATTCTAGGGCTAGCCGTTTGTTGTGCACAATAAACCTAAAGAGAATTATCTCAAGACTCAGATAGAATCCTCTAAAGACTGAGCTCAAGATATTGATAACACAAGCTCCACCTTTTTCTCAAGTCTCTAAGAGAATACAAAGAATATTTCATTCATGAAGGGATTACTACTGCTATAAACAATGAATGACACAAGCAATTAGAAGAAACCATGCTAGCACATGACGATTCTATGGTAAAATTTATAGATTTTTGAGTATGTTTTGATAATCGCTAGAGGGATTATACCATTGGTCATGTGATGCAATGATAGTACGATAAGTTTTGTTTACCGATACACCAACAAAGAAATAATTAAAAGACTTGGTAATTCTCAAACTATCTGTAAATAAAAAAATAAATTATATTTGATGATCCTTTCTTCTTGATTCCAGTTTTCTAAAAGTTAGTTAATCTTAAATTTAATTCTTTTGGTCAGGGAATTATTCGTCATGTACATCTCAAATTATTCATCTATTATGACAAGATTTCAAGTTGGCTATGCTCAATAGGAACTTTCACTGCACCTAAAACCTTCAAGTGGTATTATATGGGTCATATACTTAATTTATAATTATTTATTAATGGTTGAATCATAATATTCAGTTTTTTATAGTTTTATTTCTTGATTATTTGTTCTTTAAATATGAATGTTAAATTCCTATCTACCCTTATTTATTCTTGCTCATATTATTGGATTTTTATTTTCCATCGTACAAATATGATAGTTGAATAAAAAACAAAATATATATGATTTATCATTGAAATAATCAACATTTAATAAATAAATAACATAAATACGCATACATGGATAACCAATGCAATAATTGAAGGTTATGGGCATAGTGGAAGCACTAGTGGAGGATGCCCAACTCAGTTTTTATCTTAATCGATGATTAATATAATATGTACATCTATGAAGAAATTCATGACCAACATAACTAAAAAAATATTATTTGACATGAGAATTCCAAAAACAAAATGTAGGATCATCACATAATTATTTATAATTAATTTAAGAAATTAAAAATTACTTACGATGAATTATTTATTTATTAATAAATCTAACAACATCACTATGTCGTACCATCATTTCCTTACAAGAATCAAGTGTGGATTGTCTCAAGTAGTGAGCCAAATGTGTACAATGAACCTATAAGCATCACTATAGGAATATATGAGTGATATCATGATAGATCCAAATTCTTGCATCATTTCTATTAGATTGACATGAGAATAGATTCAAGGAATAACTCTCCTTGATCTTTCTACAATTAAGAGTATTAGTAGAGGAGGATATCTCTCTGTTATTGATATAATTATTAGAGAGGTGATCTCTTGGACTAGAGATGATTCTTTGAAGTCACTATTCATAATAAAAACAAATTGAAACTCCTTAGGGTTATAGATAATATAATTGGGTTTAAATAATGTTAGGATTAGAAAATAATAATTACTTATGCACCATAAATATTTCCTTAATTCCCATGGAACCCCATGTGAATAATAATAATAATAATACAATTATTTCTTAACACATGGAAAGCTATAAAACTAATTAAATATTATTTTTTGAATAAATTGTTTAAAATTTACCCAAATAATATCTAATATTATATTATTTCTAATTGGAACTTTAAAATAAATCATATATTCCTCCATAATATTTACCATGCCCTGAATAATGACTATTTATTTAATAAATAAATATCATTGCATTATTGAACAATAAATAAATAAATATTATATCCACTAAATAGAAAATAAATAAATATTTATTAAATATTATGTTCACAAAATATTCTCTCAAATAACTAGTGACATAATATTTAAAATTAGGAAAACACGAATAATTATTAAACTAGTTATAAGAATAATATTTATTCAACATGTTAAATAATAAATAAAATCTAATATTTAACCGAGGTTCTGGATACACTTAGTATGTAACCCTCTAAGCCTCTTTATCAATGGCATTAGGCGAAGCCTCCCAAAGTTCAAGGTTAAAATCTAGAAAAATTCCAAGAAATCCATAAAAAAATAATTTAATACCAAAAAAAATAAAACCTTATATGGATTCTTATCATGTAATATTAATCCTTTATCAAGAAATCTCTAATCAAATTGGTTTCATGCTAGTGTCATCAACCTATGTGGCCGATGTCTCTTTATTTAACTTTCCAGAAATGGACTTTACCACAGAACAACATGGACATGGATTTATTTAGACTGTTTAGTTCTGATAAAATGGCCTAAGATATCAAATTCCATTAAATAACTGAAGGGAAAAAAATCCTTTCTCTCACTATTCATTAATGTAATATCACTCATGATGCACTCAACATATCCTACCTCATCGTGAAAATATGCCATCGTGGTTTTATCAATACATCAAAGTAATCAAATAATAATATTCATTAATAATAATATTAAATTATAATGAATATTACACATATACAAAAATAGTAACGTCCAATAACACACATAAATATGGATTTTCTACTGACATGTCATGTTCTCATAATCTCCTATACTAGAAATTACCAAGGGTGTAAACCATGAGAAGGTTCCTCAAAGTCCTTTGAGCCTAAACACATAATATAATATATAATTTGTGTCACATAAAAAGATATCATCTATCTATAGAACATATATATTTAAGAATATTATCATATCACTTTTGGGTTCTCATCATAACAAGGAACTGTTATGAACTTTTACTTTGACAGTTACTCTTAGAACATTATAATATACTATTCCATGTTAAATAACAATCATTATATGATAATATGGTTATTAATATTCAAAATAATTAATATAGGTAATTATAAAGTATATAGAAGTTGGTTCTAGGCCACCAAATCTAACATACATCATATTTCATTAAAGGAAACTACTAACAACCTTCAGTCCATTATCTCTCAGATGATACTCATGCTTTTTACAAGATAAGGCTTTATTCAAGGGTCTTGACACATTTTCTTCCATGGAAACTGTACTTACTACAATTTCACCCCTTTAAGAAAAATCCCTCAAAAGGTGATACTTTTGGAGTGTGCTCTTTTTCTGTTGATGTGGCCTTGGATCCTTTGTGAGCGCCACCACTATAGTATCATCAGAATATAATGTGATAAGGTATTTATTGATAGACACTAAATCATGATCTTGGAAAAAGTTTCATATGAAAATATCCTCTTTGGATACATCAGAAACCACTATATACTTGGGATATTTGTAGAATTGAAAACAACTAGCTCCATTGAACTCTTTTAGATCACAACTCCTCCGTTGAGACTGAAGACATATCATGATAGTGACTTTAGATCATTATGATCTATTTAAAAACTATAATTAGTATAACCACTAATGAATATCTTCTCATCTCCTCCACACCTTCATAATATATCCTTAGTTATTCTCAGATAATTAATTATTACCTTAACAACTGACCAATGCTGTTCACCTAGATTAGCATGTTATCTTCTTACCATTCTCAACATGTAGGAAACATCAAGATTTTCACATAACATGGAACAAATTAATGATCTTATCAAAGAATCATGTGGTATAATACTCATTATCTCTTTGTCCTCTTGTGTTTGAGGACACATTTTCTTATAAATATGTATACCATATGACATTAGAACCAGTACTCTCTTGGATTGTTCCTTATTGAATCTTTTTAGTATATGGTCAATGTATATACCTTGAAATAGTCCAAGAAAACTCTTGGAATTGCAAATGATATTGATCCCTAAAATGCAAGCTGCTTCACTTAAGTCCTTTATAAATAAGCACTTGTTAAACCAATCATTAAATTAATGTAAGATCGGTACATTTTTTTCCAATAAGTAACATGTCATCATTATATACAAAATAGATAAAAATCACACATCCACTAAACCACTTATAAACACATGGACCACATTCATTCTTAACAAAACCAAATTCTCTTATAGCTTCACCAAATCGAATGTTCCATGAATTAGATGCTTTATTTAATCTATAAATTGATCTTTATAACTTGAAAACCTTTTTGGAATTTTTTGGAGTCATAAAATCTTCTAGTTGTTCCATATAGAAATATTTATAAATGTTACCATTAATAAAGGCTATTTTTTCATCCATATACTAAAATTCAAAGTCTTGGTAAAATGTTATAACAAGTAGAATTCTGATGGATTTAAACATGGAAACTAGAGAAGAGGTTTGGTCATGGTCAATTCCTTGATGTTTTTTGAACCGTTTATCCACTAGAACAACTTTATAGGTATTTTCTTTAACTTTCATGTGGAATTTTCTCTTGAATACCAATTTACACCCAATTGGATTAAATCAACAGGAGGATTGATCAGAATCCAAAATTGGTTCTAATACATGGAATCCATCTCAGAATTCATATATTTTTTCTATATTATATCTTTTGAGCTCTCTAATTTTTATTTGTAGGATATATGTTCATTATTATCAACCAATAATTATTCACCATATTCAATGACTATAAAACCATATAATTCTTGTTCTCTTACCTCTTGGGTGATCTTATGTAGTTCTTGTGTTTTAGGAACAAAATCTTTCATGGGGAATTGTGTAATTTGTTCATGTACTAACTCTTATGTATCTTGAGCATTAACTTCATTAAATTCAATCTTTCTCCCATATCCTTCTTAAAGATATGGTCCCTCTTAAGAAATATGGCTTGTCTTATGACAATCACTTATTATCTGAGGGGTTGTATGGATAACATTAACCTTTTTCCTTGGGATAACCAATAAAGACACACTTTATACCTCATAGTGCTAGTTTATTTCCTGCTATTCCCTTGAAAAACAAATCACACCCCCATACACGAGTGTTTGACAAAACAGATTTATTTCCATATATTAAGTTAGGGAATTCCTTTTTCCATGTTAGTTGGTTCTCATTTTAGAATCTTCACTACAACTTGTAATGTATATCTCTAAAAGGATAATGGAAGATCAACATGACTCATCATTGAACTTACTATATCAATAAAGGTACGATTACTCCTTTCACCAACACTATTATGTTGTGGTGTTTGAAGTGGAGTGAGTTGGGTTTGAATCCCAAACTACCAAAGAAATTTGATAAAATCTTGGTTAATATATTCATCACCTCGATCGTATTAAAGCTTATTTATCTCATTTCCAAGTTCATTCTTCACTTCATTCTTGAATTATTTTAATTTATCAATGAACTCTTATTTATACCTCATCAAGTAGACATAACCAAATCTTATCAATTCACCAGTAAAAGTTATGAAGTAAGAATATCCTCCTATAGATTATATAGGAAATGGTCCCCACACATAAGTGTGTACCAATCCTAGAAGCTTAGTTTCCCTTTCACCCTATCCACTGAATGCTAGTTTAGTCATTTTTCCTTGTAAACAAGAATAAAATATTCCAAGAAATCTTAGCATAAAGAAGTCTAAATAACCATATTGATAGAGATTTTTCAGATGCTTATTATTTATGTGACCAAGATGGTTATTCCATGGATGGGTGTTATATGAGTTGTTTTTACTTGATTATTTATTGATTTCTATTTTTTTTGATTTAATAGAAAAGGATGTTATTTAGTTGTTCCATACTATGAAAAATGATGTCTTTATAAAAGAAGAATTATTTAGTTTAAAATTTGAAACAAAATCTATGCATGTCAAGTAAAGAATTAATGATGATATTTTTAGTAACATTAGGCACAAAATAAAAATTATTTAAAACCAAAATCATTCTGGTTAGAAGAGGAAGGTGATAGTCTCCTTTAGCCAAAGTAGTATGTTGTGATCCATTAGATGCTCAAAGATCCAACTCTCCTTTGGAAATATTTCAGAATTTACTTGGTTCCAGAATTCATATATATGTGAGAATAAAAATCTATATCTAATACCCTATGTGTCTATATAAAAATATTACACTTGATAATGAATGGACCATTTGCTTCCCCTTACTTCAGGGTGTAGTTATTATTCTAGTGGCCTAGCTTTCCACATACAAAACACACTGCTTCCTTTTATTTTTCCTTCCTTTGAATATTCTTATTCTAGGAACTATGATGATCAAGATATTTAGACTTATAATGAGTATTGGGACTATTTTACTTGTTATTCCTTTTCTTATTCACCATAAGTACTGTGAGTTTATCACACCCCATGTCCTTGCCAACTTAGCGAGTGAGAGTAAGAAGTTCCAAAAGATTTTTCTTGTTATTTATCATGGTGAAATTAACAATAATACTAGAGAATGATTTAGGCAGTGAGGGAAGAATGAGATTTGTGCATAGTTCATCAGGGAATTTAATGCCCAAGATTTCTAAGAACTCTGTGTAGCTAATCATGTCAACTACATGAGGCCCAACATGTGCTGACTCTCCAAGATTTAAAGTAAATAGTGCATTGTAGATCTCATATCTATATTGTCTCACCTCATCTTGATATAGATCATGATGGAGAGACCTCATGATATATTCATTCATGTATTAATATTGATTTAGAATCTCATTGGTCATGGAAGATACCATAAAACATTGGAAATTTGTTGCATCATTCAAATGTTTCTCATAGAGAGATAATTATTACTCACTTGACTCTTATCCAAGAGCTTTAGGAATAGTATTTTCTAGTATACATAATTTCCTTTCATGGTGTAGAATAAAGTGTAAGCATGTTTTCTATTTTTGTAAATTAGCGTTAGTGAGAATGTTGTCCTTCTCCAGTATGGGCCGTAGTGATATGTTTGAATTCATAGTTTTTATTTCTATAATTACAAAGAAAAAATTTAGTAGTTTATTTGTTTTATAAAATTAGATATTAAATTTTTAAACCCATTAATCTCCCACTATTTTATCAAAAGATAATATCACTCACTATTAGTTTCAAAATATCATTTTAACTTGAATATTTTAGTGGTAATGATCCATATTTAACTTCTCATAACCCAGATGGAAGTCTATTAATATATTCAAAGGTATTTAGGTAGGTTTACCTTTCCAAATACATTAAATCCTAGTTCCTTGATTTTTTGAGTGGAATCCCCAACCTTGAAATCCTTAATTTTTATTTCCTCAACACTTAACTTAATAGTTTCACTAAGTCTCATAGAGGCGATCAACACTTAAAGTGAACAATGTTAAGTTGACCCAAAATTAAAAATATAAAATACATAATAATTGAAATCACCCCAATAGAGGTTGGATAAGAACTTTAAACCGTGGTTTGATTCTTACCCATGTAGTGGAATTATATACCGAAATAATATATATAGTTAAGGAATTTTAATATTTTATGCATAAATAGTCTCATTGTAAGAGGCATTCCCAGACACCTCCTTAGATGAGGGATGGGAAGGTATGTCAGAAACTACTATAGAGGAGGGAGACTGCCACCAAGATTTATTAGGATATAAAGAGTACAAAACAACTGATGAGTACTTCATATTGGAATTGGGTAAAGTAAAATAGGGAACTATTACATCAATGATTTTCCCATCGCTTTTAATGAAGAATGCTAAACACTGAAAGGATTACTCCTTTATGACTAAGATAATGATAAACAGTTTAGGATATATGGGTACAAGACAAAATTATTCTGGTTGAAATATTAAATTACATGAGGTTTAAGGAATCCTGAGACTCCTCACTCAAAAAGAGCATGCAATGCAAGTCAACGAGACTAATAATTATCATGATAGATATATGGGAAACAACATGGAAGAACAAAATCTTGAATACTTTATCTTTCCTGATCACTTCTAGGGGAAGATTTAAGCAATATATGATAGGTTTTGTAGGGAATATATATAAGAACATACTAGATAAAAAATCACTACCATAGATATTTCACTGGAGGAGGATCTTAAATTGAAGGGATAGATCTTTCCTTGTTGTCTCAGTGATGAACTCAAGCTATGGTTTGACTTTAAAATAGATGTTGTGGTGTTAGAATTGGAATATGAAAGCCTATCAATTTATGATTAACTTAAGTTTGTGGAATTAACAACCTTAATGACTGAAGAAAACCTTCACATATGACCCAACCTAAATTGAAAGGATCTTTCATGGAAGTTATGAAATGTCCCTTAGGGATCATAATATAGATGTGTGTGTGGTGGTTTTCATTTGTGTTGTTTGATTTCTTGGATTTTATGTTAGCTTTTTTTTGGTTCTTGTGAGGGTTCCCACTTAACCCACAAAAGTGCTTTTAAAAATCCAAAAAATAGAGTTGTCACATGATTGTTAATATTAAGAAGATTTATTTGAGTGATTAACCATGTATTAGATAATGTTTATTCATAATATAATTTATTTTAGTTATATCTTGTGTGCTTGTGAATTCACTAATTCACATGTTCATGATAAAATATCCACAATGAAATTAACCATGTTACTTAAGAGTAATTAAATAATAAGAGTGATATGATCATGATATTTTACTAATGGTTAGTTCATCTAATCAATGATAAACTAGCCATCGACCTAGGGTAAAAACACCTTGAACCATGACTTGGTTCATGTTGTAGAATTCCACTTTTCCACCAATGTATCTCTTGATTAGTTTTTCCTTAGATCCAATCTTGGTATGCCTCTAATTTCCTAGGATATCCATCCATTACATAAGCTTTATCTCATACGCAGGTGAGGGGAACAAAATGATTGGTTAAAGGGGTTTACATAAAAGGAAACCGTGGGCACACATACCCTTACATAATAAGAGGAGGGATGATGTGTAAACCATAAATTTAATTTAATAATAAATTTAAAGGAAACCAATCACATATAAAGGCCTATTATATGACCATTATCATCCAAATTAAGTAAATGAATTATGAATTTAATAAAATAAAATTTAATAATAATCATTCATATTTAAGATAAATCGTGCTTGAATCAATTAATTATCTTCTTTAATTAATCAATTATTTTATCTTGATTATCATATAAAATTTATTCATATTATCATGTATCTAAAATTTAAAAAAATTAAATAAATTTATTTAAATTTACTATGAACAAATCATATATCTTGTAGGTAACATGGTGAGTACCTGCCCAAACTACCTAGCGTATATTATATTCATATACTATTTAATCTTTCATCATGTAGAATACACATATTTTCATGTAATTTAATTAAATGTATGATTCAATTGAATGACACATGGAACAAATGTTATTTAGGTAGAGTGTTATGTTTTAATACGCGTAGAGTTTTCTTTGTATTATGACTTACACACAATACCATATTCTGAATATTACATAGAAATTAATCAGGAATTTAACATATGAAAAACACATCACATGGAATGTATAAGTCAAATGAATGAAACTCGAAACACATGTTGATAAGGTTTAATCAGTATAATATATTAATTTTAAATTCTGTGTAATCAGGTAATATACACGACATATAAAATCCAGCTACATATTGTGTATAGTTCTTCACTGTCTATCTGAATCTCATGCCTAGGAACTGGGTGTGTAGTCCTACTACAAAAATTAATGGAGTACATGGAATGTATATAGTATACATGTCATGTAGTCTCCATGTTCCATGATTAATAATCAAAAATATCATGTGAAACCACATGGATCGTCTTTGACTAATCGAATACATGTCATGCACACGAGTTACATGCCATGTAGTCTGGATATCCATGTGCCAGAATGGCCTGGTAAAAATGTGGTATATTAAATACAAAACACATGTAATAATTACAGGAACTTTGAATTAATTCTAAATTAATTTGTGAGCTATCTTGGGGCATTAAACATGGGTACCTGACATGTACTAATGGGATACATGCCATGTACTCTTTTTCTATCTTTCCATAATCTTAAGCACCTCCAGATGAGTTCTTCATTCAAAATTAATCAATTTATTGATTATATTTGTGAGAATTAATAGGAAGAAGAGAAAATCATGTGATTCAAATTAAATATTTATTAAAAAATAATTAAAATCTAATTATAAATTTATAAATAAATCAACGATCTTTAAATATACATAAGTTATTATTTAACCACACTGATAACACTTGAAGGATCTGGGCATAGCATAAGCATCAATGGGGCTTTCCTAAATCAAATTTTTATTATAGTTGATGATTAATATGAGATGTACATTAAAAAATAACACCATGACCAATGAAATTGAATCAAATATTAATTGACATGAGAACGCCAAAACCAAAATATAGAATCATCACATAATGATTTATAATTAATTTAAGTAATTAAAGAATTACCTAATGATTAATACTTTATTTGTCGATGAATCTAAAAATGTTGCTAAAGTGTATTGGTTGTTGCATCATGAGAATAAAATGTATATTCCCTCTACTGGTGATCCAAACATGTACGATGAACCTCTGATATCCACCAAAGGAATATTTGAGTGTTGGAGTAGTAGATTCTAACACTTGTGTTGTTCATATTAGATCGCGATGAGAATCACTTCTAGGAAGGATTCTACTTGATATATCTAGAATCAAGAGGAGTGGTGGATAAGGATCTCTCTCTATTCTTGAGATTGTATTTATAGAGGTTATTTATTGGGTTTGGGAGGATTCTTTAAAGTTTTTGTGTGGAAACAAAACAAATAGAAACTCATTAGGGTTAAAAATAATTTAATTGGGTTTAAATAGTTCTAGGGTTAGAGAATAACAATGGATTATGAGCCCTTATTATTTCCTTAATCCTTATAGAAACCGTATATATAATAATAGTAATAATAATAATATTATTATTTATTAAAATGTACAAAACCATCAAACTAATTAATTATTATTTCTTGAATATTTTTTTTAAAATTTCCTCAAAAAATATTTAATATATATTTGTTCTCACCGGACCTTTAAAATATGTCCAAAATTCCTCCATAATATTTATCAATCCCTAATTAATGACTTTTATTTAATAAATAAGTATCATTTCATTATTTTCTAATAAATAAATAAATATTATATTCACTAGATAAAAAATAAATAAATATTTATTAAATATTTTTTATCACAAAATATTCTCTCTAATAACTAGTGAATGTATATTTTTGATTAAGGTAACATGAATAATTATTAAACCATTTATAAGAATAATATTTATTCAATATGTTAAATAATATACAATATCTAATATTTAATTGAGGTTTCGGTGTGTGACCCTCCAATCCACTTTCTCAGTGGCATTAGGTAGAGCTACTCAAAATCCAATGTTAGCATCTAGAAACACACCATAAAATCCATTGGGAAAGAAGATAATATTTCAATGACATATAACCTCATATAGATTCTTAATGTGTAATATAATCCCTTTTTAATGATATCTCTAATCAAGATGGTTGCATGTTGGTGTCATCAATCTAAGTGATCGATGTCTCTTTCTTTGACTTTTTAAAATTGAACCTTCCCATAAAAAACCATAGATATGAATTTATTTAGTCCATTTCATTTACATTTAAGATCCGGAGATATAAACTTATATTAAATAATATAAGGTACAAATCCTTTCTTACATTATTCATTAATGAAATATTATTCATAACACAGCTAAAATATCCTACCTCACCATGAGAATATGTCATTATGATTTTCATCAATACATAAATGTATACAATTAATAATATTTATTATTAATAATCTTAAACTCCAAGGACCAATACACACATACACAGATAAGAACATCTATTAACACCTATAAATGTTGATTTCATACTAGTGGGTCATGTTCCCATAATCTTTTGCACTGGAAATTACCAAGGGTGTACACTATGAGAAGGTGCCTCAAAGTCCTATGAGTATTTACCCATGAGAGACTATATAATTTTTGTCCTATCAAATGATATCATCCTACCATAGAATATATATTTAAGAATAACATCATGGCAGTTATGGGTTCTCGTCATAGCAAGGAACAACTATGACCTTTCAGCGTGATAATTACTCTTAGGACATTATCACATACTATGTTACATAGAAGGAAAATAATTATGTGATAAGATGTTTATTAATATTAAAAATAATGAATATAAATAATCATAATGTACATAAAATTTGGTTATATGGAACCAACTTTGAAAGTAATCTCCAATGTGTTTTCTTCATGATAATCACTGGAGCAATAAACAAATGCTTTATGCCAACAAAGTTTCACACTGACCTATTGATCATTATCTCTATCAAAGGACTTATATACTCTTGAAGAGGTAATAGTGTCTTTATTAATGGTGATAAAAAATCTATAGGAAAGAAGAGATATTTTAGTGGCTTACCCAAAAATTGGCTATTAACAATGGGAGGGATCTCATTCCTTTATATATCCATCCAGGATGCATTTCATTTAATGAAATGTTTCATCCATATTCAATGTATCCATATACATTTTTTTTGTAATTAATTCATTGAATCACATCCAATGACTATTCAATACTTTTAATCCATTAATAATGGTATATCAATGAAACCTCATGGAATATAAATGCACCAAAATTTAATATTTCATTAATTATTCTAGAACATACCCCACAATCCCCCAATTTCACTAAAACCCATAAGAAATCTTGTGAAAAACTTCACAGATCTTTGTGAATCCATTTGAAACTCATTTTGGATATAATTTCATTATAATCTATTCATTTTGGAACAAATAGTTTTTCCAAAATTTAATCCTTACCTAGAGGACTGACTTTATGACCTTTCTGGCCTTGGTAGTGTTGAAAACAAATATGAAATCTATAATTAATATATATAAGCAATGAGTAGCCTATAGAAAAGAATCATTGCTACTCAAGCTACTAAGGGGTCTGGCATGATCTCCATCAAACATACTCATATATCTATATCCACCACTAGATGTATCATATACGTCGTATCTATACCTATATAATTGTTTTGGACATGATATCAAGTGACCACTAGGCATGAAACATGTAATTCATATAATAGATGAGCACATCACATGTTATTCATCAAATAGATGAGTGAATCACATGCCCCTCATCAAAGTAGTTGAACACATCATATGTGGCTTAACTAAGCATGGCTTGGAGGGGACAAGGGGGTGTTTGGGGGTACGTTCCCCCCTTAAATTGTGAATATTTTCTTTAGTATAGTGGTAGAAGATTTACCTAACAATATTATATTTCTCTAATGATAATATATTGGATAAAAGAAGTAGATTTTTCAAATGCTGGAATTTTGGCTACTAGAAGATTTTTTTTTAAATTTACAATTTTGCTAAGAATGTCATAATTATAAAGTTTTAACATAAAAATGATTTCAAATCCTTAAATAAGAGAAATTAGGGGCTATTTAAAATTGGATATTTATATCCTTTATTCCACAAAAGATTGAAGCATTTAATATGGATTTTTCTATATGAATTAAATGAGATCAAAATTAATGTTTAATTAATGTTTGACATATTGTAAATCCTAATGGTCTCATATCCTTAAATATATAATGAAAATATTACCTTCATTTGAATATTTTATTAACTTTTTTTGAGTCTGGATAGACCAGATTTTGTTCTTGACCCTTGAATAGCCATTTGTGTCCACCAGGAACCACCTTGTTTGTGTTTTCTAGGAAAGTTACACTATAGGAAAAAGTGATTTCATGACAGTTTTTAATGATGGTTTTAAAAAATGCTGCTAAAAATTCATGAAATTTTTTATCAGTTGTTTTTAAAAAAATCACCAGAAAAAGTGTTTATTATTTTTATTTTTTTTGTGGTGATTTTTGGAAACTACCACTAAATTAATGGAAAAAGTATAAAATATTTGATAATTAATTATTATATATTATTAATAATTATTATTTTATATTTATAATCATTTATTATTTATTATTTACAATTTTAATTAATTATTTTTGTGTTAGTTATTAAATATTTATAATTATTAGTTATTATTTATCAGAAAATTAAATTAATTACAAGAGAAGTTGAAAATGAGACTTCAACATCAAATGAACATAACTTTTGATCCAGATGTTAGTTTTAAATCCAAAAATTGTAAAAATAAAACTTATTAAATGAACTAAAATTAAATTAGACAATAATTTGGTAATATTTTAAAAAATAAAATTTATTACTATTTTATTAGAAGTTTAAAATCAAACTTCAACTTCAAATGAGCATAAATTTTGATTAGGGTGTCCGTTTGGGATCTACAACATATCAAATCAAAGTTTTCGATGATATATACACCATTTTAGTTGAGAGGGTCCATGATAACTACTTTTTTGACATCAAAATGGCCTATAAGGCCTCCAAAGCTGAGTTTTTTATTTGGATACTATGATTTTTGAACATTCAATGAGATTTCAACTTCATTGAATAATGTATTCATATTCTTACTAGTCCATATATGGTTTTATTCCATGGATTTTCATTCCTGTTGATTTTAAAGTTTAAAATTATTATAGTTTTCCCTCTTTTGGGGATTTATTATCTATTAAAAATATATATGTGTATATATATTTGAATTTATTTCCCTATATTTATGTATACACTGGTGGAATCTGGTGTTTTCACAATGGTTATACACCAAAAAATTTGTTCAAAACGTTGCTATAGTGTAGAATAAGGTAGTATTTGCCAACAGTTTGAACAAACTGTTGGCAATGACTAAGATTTCCCAAAGGTTTTCCAAAACCGTTGGGAAATAAATATTTTCTCTAACATATACCAATAGTTTATCAAAACAGTTGGTAAAGAGAGGCTTTCCAATGGTTTTTGAAAACCATTGGGAAAGTTTTCTCCCAAATACCCAGTGCCCCAGCTCCCACTCGTCCCAATTGCAGACCTAATCCAGAGATCCTCCTGAACTCTTCTCGGCCGCGAAACTGCTTCCAGTTATAGATCCTTGTCCAATCAAACAAATTTTTATTTGTACAATTCAAATTAGTAAGTGTTACCTTAGTTTTGGTGTTCTTCCTCTTTTTTTTCTTATGTTTTCTATTTTGATTTAGGCTAAATTAGAGTTATTGCTGTGTTTGGAGTACCGAACCCTTTGGTTTGTTTTATGTTTTTTTGTTCTGCACTTCAAACATGGTAAAGGGTTTGTTTAGTGGGGTTTGTTTTGTGCAGGGGGTAAAGGGTTTCTTTTATGGTTTTTGAACTTTAGTTTAGTTGAAAATTGGA
Source organism: Viscum album (assembly GCA_963277665.1). Lineage (NCBI taxonomy): Eukaryota > Viridiplantae > Streptophyta > Magnoliopsida > Santalales > Viscaceae > Viscum > Viscum album. Next base: position 1,976,379,722 of record OY728131.1, read on the forward strand.
TTTGGATTTTAGCGTTGGTTGGATGATGGATTGGAATTGTGAACACCCCCACCCCACCCCCTGGACAACCCCCCCTAGACACCCCCATTAGACAGCCCCCACCCCCTCCACCCCCACCCCCTGGGCACCCCCACCCATTGGACAGCTCCCTCCCCCCCCACCCCTGGACACCCCACCCCCTTGGACTCCCCCCACCCATTGGACAACCCCCCTCCCCCACCCCCCGGGACCCCCACCCTTTGGACAGCCCCCTCCCCCCCACCCCCTGGACACCCCCACCCCCACCCTCCCTGGACACCCCTCACCCCCCATGGACATCCCCCACCCCCTTAGACAGCCCCCACCTCCACCAACCCTAGACACCCCCACCACCGCTAGACACCCCACCCCCTAGATACCCTACTCCCCCTTGAATATCCCCCCACCCCACCCCCTTAGACAGCCCCCCCCCCAGACACCACCACACCTCCTAGACATCACCACACCTCCTAAGTGGCTGACCCAATTTTTAAATTGGAATTAACAATGTAGTTTATTTCCCCTTTTCCCAATGACATTTTCTAAGTGATCCACAGATCCTTATAAATTGAATTTGTCATGTTTTGATAAATTGAATTTGTCATGTTTTGATAAATTGAATGGGTTGTTTGGAATGAAATGGATAATTCATGATAGTTTGTATTTCTTAATGAATAAAATGATTTTAAATAAAAATACCCAAAGAGGGGCTGCAGGAGGGGTAGGGGGGATTTCCAGGTGTGGGGGGCGGGTTGTCTAGGGGGTAGGGGGCTGTCGGGGGGTGGGGGGGCTATAGGGGTGTGGGGGAGGGGGGGGGGGTATAGGCTGCCCCAAGGAGGGGCGTGGGGTATCCAGGGGGGTCAGGGTGGGGTGTGCAGGTGGGGGAGGGGGGTGTGGGGTGTCTAGGGAGGGGGTGGGCTATCCAGTGGGGGGGGGGGTGCTTTCCAGGTGTGGGGTGGGGTGGGGGGATTTCCAGGTGGGGGGGATGTCTAGGTGGGGGGGGGGGGATGGATGTCTAGGTGTGTGTGGGGGGGGGTGTCTAGGTGGGGGGTGGCCTGTCCAGGTGGGGGGGGGGGGATGTCCAGGTGGGGGGTGGGCTGTCCAGGTGGAGGGTGTTCAAGTGGGGGGGGTGTCTAGGTGGGTGGGGGGGGGGGGGATGCATGGAAGGGGGATGTGGGATGTCCAGGGAGGGGGGTGGGCTGTCCTAGGGGGGGATATCCAGGTGGGGGGAAGGGGGAATGGGATGTCCAAGGATGGGGGGGTGTCCATTGGGGGGGGGTGGGCTATCTAGGGGGCTGTCGGGGGGGGGGGGGGCTGCAGGGGAGGGGGGGTGTGGGCTATCTAGGTAGGGGGGTGGGTTGTCTAGGGGTGGTGGTGGGGTGGGATATCCAGGTGGGGGGAGGGGGTGTGGGATGTCAGGGGGGGGGGGGATATCTAAGGGGGTAGGGGGGTGGGTTGTTCAGGTGGGGGAGGGGGGGGTGTTGGTTGTCTAGGGAGGAGGGGAGTTGGGTTGTCAAAGTGTGGTGGTGGTGGTGGTGTGTGTGTGTGTGGGGGGGGGGGGGGGGGTGTTTAGGTGGGGTGGGGGGGCTATCCGGGTGAGGGTGGGGGGGGGGGGGTGAAGGGGGGGGTAGGGGGGGATACAGGGGTGTGTGGGCTGTCCAGGGTGGGTGGTGGGTTGTCCACTCCGATACTCCAGGAAAAAAATAGGAATAAAATATAACCAATGTATAGTTGCTTTCACACGATAATAATTTTCTTGAAGTTTCATACCAACACTCACTCTTACCCTTCCAAGAAGAAGTGATCTCTGCAAATAAATCTTACTAAGGTTCTTATCCACTATCCATATTGATCTCATATAAATTTAACATTCATATAACTTCATATCACCTAATGATATAACAAGGCTCATAATCCTATGAGTAGTGTCCCATTGAAACATGGCTCATAAAAATCGGATCAACATATGATATTTGGTGGTGTGTTTACAATTGGGTGTGTTGTAATTTATATGTATGATATTCATCGTTTACACCAATAGTCTTCTCGGTCATCTATAATAGGCTTGAAATCATGCTACAATTGGATAAAGATTGGATTTTACGACCCTAGTTTGGGGGTGGACACCCCCACCCCCTTGGAAAACCCCCCACACCTGGATAAACCCACCCCCTGGACAACCCTACCACCCCTATGCACAACCATTCCACCCCCGTGGATAGCCCCTACCACCCATCCCGTACCCCCATGGACAGCCCCGCCACCCCCTGGATAGCCCGCCCACCTCCTAGACAACTCGTACCCCCTGGACAACCCCCACCCTAGCAAAGCCCCCCCACCCCTGGATCCCCCGACCCGCTGGATAGCCCCGCCACTCCTGTGGACATCCCACCCACCCCCTCGAAACCCCTTACCCCTAGATATCCCCGCCACCCCTGTGGATATCCCACCCACCCCCCCTCGATACCCCATACCCCCTGTACAGCCCCGCCACCCCTGTGGACAGCCCGCCCACCCACCCCGTACCCCCTGGACAGCCCCACCACCCACTTGGATAGCCCGTCCACCCCCTAGACACCTCATACCCCCCTGGATAGCCCCCACCCCCTAGAAAGCCTGCACCCCCTGGACACCCCTGGTCCCCCTGGACAGCCCCGCTACCCCCGTGGATAGCCCGCCCACCCCCCTGGACACCCCCTCTCCCTGTGGACAACCCCCACCCCCGTGGACAACTCTCCCACCCCCACAGACACTTGCCCACCACCCCCGAACACCCCCCATCACCCTAGACACCCCCACCCATGGAAAGATCCCCACCCCTAGACACCCCTGACCCCCACTAGACAGCCCCGCCACCCTCGTGGACAGCCCGACCACCCCCCCGTGGATAGCCCACCCACCTCCCTAGACACCACGTACACCCCTGGACAACCCCACTACCCCCGCCACCCCCTAGACAGCCCGCCCACCCCCTAGACACCTCGTACCCCTTGGAAAACCCCCACCCCCTAGACATCCCCAACCCCTCTAGACAGCCTTGCCACCCCCGTGTACAGCCCGCCCATCCACTGGATAGCCCGTACCCCCTGGACAACCCCCCCATCCCCGTGGACAGCCCACCCACCCTCTGGACACCCACCCACCACCCCCCCGGACGCCCCATCCCCCCGGACGTCCCCACCACCCTAAAAATCCCCCACCCCCTTGACACCCCTGACCCCACTAGACAGCCCCGCCACCCCCGTGGATAGCCCGACCCCCCCCCCCCCCCCCCCATGGACAGCCCGCCCACCCCTGGGGAGAGCCAGACCACCCCCCTGGACACCCCATACCCCCTGGACACCCCCACCCCCATGGACATCCCACCCACCCCCTGGACACCCCGTACCCTCTAGATATCCCCACCCACCCATGGACACCCCGCTCACCCCCCTGGACACCTTGTACCCCCTGGACAGCCTCGCCACCCCCGTGGACAGCCCGCCCACACCCTAAACACCCCGTACCCCCCTGGATAGCCCCCCACCCCTGTGGACTGCCCACCCACCTGGACACCCCGACTCCCCTAGATAGCCCCCACCCCCTAGACACCTCCACCCCCCCTAGATAGCCCCGCCACCCCCTAGACACCCTGCACCCCATGGACAACCCCACCCCCTTGGGCAATGTATGTGATCACTCAAATTATCTGCTAAAATATAAAATTTATTCAATCTAAAATTTAGTTAACTCCTGAATAATTCTCCTCCACAGGTGTACATGATCTTGTACACTCATGTATAGTTCTTCAAAGATATTTTGTTATAAATATAGTATTTTGTGGTCTTTTATATTATGATTCTCATATAGAGTAGTGTGTTAATTATGGTTTTATATAAAATGAAAAATTCTTGTTTACTTAAATATATTTTCGATGAAACTTCAATCTTGTTGAATTTCTTTTAACGAAATAACTTATAACAATTTTTTTACAGAATTGATAGATGTTTTATGTATGAAACTGATTGGATCTCAAGTGAATTTCAAAACAATTTGGAGAGATTTTTAGATTTTTCATTTCACAATGCTTCAGATAGTGGTCACGTACACTGCCCCTGTTATAAGTGTGTTGGAAGACCTTGGTTGAGCTGTGAAGAAGTCAGCTACCACATAACCAGATATGGTTTTCAAGAAAACTACTCTGTGTGGTATCATAATGGGGAGAAAATGACATCTCAAATTGCTGATGATCTAAATGAGAGGACTAGATTGGAGAATTTGTTATATGATCAGTTTACATTTATCCATCATCATGAAAAAGAAAGGATTCTGACCCAAGAAGATTTAGATATGAGCACACTTGATGTGTCTAATGAAAATGATGATGTTTTCAGGGTGAAAAAATTTAATGATGCTACCACGACTCCAGTATATCGACAATGCGGTAAAATGAAAAAGCTGGATTTTTTAATCCGATTGTTTCATGGGAAAACTATGTATGGGATTTCTAATACTTCCATCGATTACATTCTTACCTTCTTAATGGGATTACTTCCAGATGATGCAGATATTCCATCAAACCACTATATGGAATGGAATTTAGTTGAGGAACTTGGATTTTCAAGAAACAAAATTCATGCTTTCCAGAAAGATTGTAGTTTATTCTGGGAGGAAAATGCTGAACAGAATGATTGTATAAAATGTGGAAAATCCCATTGGAAGCCAAAAGCTGATGGAACACCATCCCGTGTGCCACAGAAAGTAATGTGGCACTTTCTATTGATCCGCAGACTCCAAAATCTTTTTATGTTTGATGAAATATCAATAAAAATGAGATGGAATGATACTGAGAGAAAGAAGACTAATGATGAGTTGGTTCACCCAACAGATGGATTTTCATGGTAGAGATTTGATGCTCGATATCCTGATTTTGCAGTTGACGTGCGTAATGTGAGGTTGGGTCTTTCATGTGATGGTTTTAATCCATTTGGGCAGATTCTTACGTTGCACAACACTTGGTTGATTTTTATACACATTTATAATATTCCTCCATGGTTGTGTATGAAAAAACCTTTCACTTTCAAGAGTATACTCATATCTGGCCCTTCTGATCCCAGAAATGATATATACATATACATTCAACCTTTAATAAAAGAGATGACGCTTATTTGGGATGTGGGTGTATGCACATATAATGCATGTTCAAAAGACATATTTTAGATGCGTGATGTGCTTATGTGGATGATCAATAATTTTCCTGATTATGAATGATGTCTGGATTGTAACGACCTAATATTTTGAATAAATCTTGTTTCCTAATTTTGTGTGTTATTTTATTTCATACTCAACAAAACTTTTTCATTTAATAAAATGAGCATAATTAAAATGAGACTATTGGGTTTTGACTATTATATGACCATTAGTTAGTATGACCTTGGAAACTAAATGTTGCAATTATTGTCTCTAAATACAAGTGATATTGGTTAATTAATACAGAAAAAAGATTCGATGGCCTCATCCAGTAGTCTCGGGCTAATCGAATCCCATCTAACAGAACTTGGGAAAGAGGTATCACTACTGGGCTTTTCTCTGGACCAAACCCAAGCCGAACTTCATCGTGTGAAGATAGAACGGAATCGCCTTCGTGAGAAGTTCAAGCTGATAGAAATCACCACTTGGGCAATGTTGGCCGAGCCACCCTTGGATTCTCTCACCTTAGTACACCTTACACTTAGGTCCTATGCTGGTGTGATAAGGGTATATGTAACGAGACCATAGCTACGTTGTGTAGTCCTTTGTTATAAATAAAATTGTGTTTTCTTATTATGGTGAAGTTTGTGAGTTTTCAAATGTTCGAATGATTATAGGATTTATTTTATTGATGTATTTGAAAAAAGGACATTTTAAAATATTTATGTAAACCTCCAATAATTAATGATGTGTAATGTTTTTCAAAAAATGGTCTTTTGTAAATGTGTTCAGTAAGAAATTAAAGTCTAATAAGATCAACTTAATTTTTGATGAATAGTAAATTATGAATAGTGATTTTACGCTTAGGATTAGTAATGTGACCAAATGGATTAGTAATCTCAGTAAAAGAAAGTATTAATATAATATAGGCACCTTGATTAAGTAATGTGATTCAATAAAATGGGTAAATATCTGTTTCAGAAATTATTAGTCAAGTATTAGTTTTTTCGGGTGAATAGTGTTTTTTAATTAAAAATTAAATTAAAAATATTTATAAAAATATTTTTATAAAATGGACTTTATTTTTGAATTCAGAACATCGATATTATGTTAAGGTACTTTTTGGGGTTTTTTTCTGAAAAAAATGAATTTTCAGTGAATAGTGTATTTTTTTTAAAAATTAAATTAAAAATATTTAGAATTTTTTTTTATAAAATGGAGTTCATTTTTGAAATCGGGGCATTGATATTTGGTTAAGGTGAAATTTTGGGATTTTTCTGAGAATGTTGAATTTTCAGTGAATAGTGAAAATACAGTTTTTAAGTTACGGGTGTTTAATGACATCATTAAATGATGTATTAAGTATGTAATCAATATGGTAGACTTATTAATAGTAAGATAAGGTATGAGGTGTCCCAAGTGGCCAATACCATGGGAAAATACCATGGGCAAGCCCATGGTTTTCCAATACCACCAATGAGGTGTCCCTTGGCCATTAACGCCTTGTCCCCTCACTTTCCCTATAAATACCAAGCCATTCTCTCATCCTTTCGACTCCAAAATCATCCTAAAATAATTTATGGTCTCCTTAACTCTCAAGGAGTCCTCCCAAGGTACCCCCAAGCCCTCAAGGTCCAAACCTTTGAGTTTTAAGAGTTACGTTTTAAGGTAAGGGATCCTACCTCTCTTTTTCTTTCCAAGTACTCTCCTTTATGTCATTTTTTATGCTCTATGTTCTTATGTTGGGGATGTTCTTTTATATTCATCATACTTTCCTTTTCATGTTATATGATGAGAGACCCCCTATTTCTCTCATCAATTCATTTTAAGCATGTTTAAGTGGGGCCGTTAGGCTTCCGAATTTTTAAGGGATTCTTTCACCCTTCTCATTTTCAAGTTCTATTTTCATGTCAAGTCTTTCAAGTTCCTTTTTATTATATTGGGGTATGATATATATATCTATCATACTGATATTTTAGGTTCATATTATGAGATACCCTATTTTATCTCGTCAATTCATTTTTTTGAAGTTTTAAGTGACGCCGTTAGGCTGGCGAATTTTTATAAGAGAAATCTCATTTTTTTGTCTTCCTTCCATGTTTTTCCTTTCATATGGTATGCCTTTAAAATTTAATTACCATGTTCTTATATCCTTTATATTCTGTTCCTCTACTATTCTATGGATCATTTATGAGTGGGTGACCCATGTCACCTCTCTTTTCAATATTTATAAAACCCTGTAACATAGCCGTTATGCTGCAGAATTTTCGTTTCAAAATGTCTCTCTCTTTTTCTCAAATTATTTTATTTTATTTAGTGAATACTCAAAGATCTTTCTTCTACAGGGGTATTAACATATATATCAAAATGTTCTATTTTAAATTCTGGGATTTACATACATGAGACCCACTTTCCTTTTCTGTGGGTTTAAAGTGACATAAAGATCATGTCTTAAAAGCAGTTTTTAAAATGTTATGATTATGAAATGAAACCCATTTCTTTTATGCAATATGGGTTATTTATGAAATTTTGATGATGATATATGTGGCTCACATGATAAAAAAGACAAATTTAAGGGTGTGCCCTGATAGCGCTCCAATGCATTGGGTAATGATGTAACCACTAGAGATTACAATTTTAACGATACCTTGGTGAATAACCTTAGTAATTTCAAATGACACCTTGGGGTTTACCTTGGTGATATGTTCATGATTGTCTAAGTTAAATTTTGTAGCCAAATATTCAAGTTATGTTTCAATTTCTTTTCATTATGGAATGCCTATACTTCCATTTCTCATGTCTTTATATATTTATTCAAGTTCTTATTGATATCACAAGTAAACTGTTTCCTTATTTACCCTTACTGGGCCTTCTACTCACCCTTTACTTTGATGTATGTCCCCAGGATATGAGACGCAGTAATTGAACATAGGACGGACATATGATGAAGCCTTATGAGTGGATTATAAGAATTTTTTATGATGTTTTCATGTATTAAGTTCATGGTTTCCAAGACACTAAACCTTAAAGATCCTAGGATTTGTATAATGTAATGAAAGTTAATGTGATAAAAAGGCAGGATGTTATAGTTGGTATCAAAGGATGGTTTAGTTATTTGTTGAAATTAGGATATGAAAACTTTAGGAAGAACCCTATAGAAAATTTTAAATATAGGAAATCTTCATGGTATTTTTGTGAGTATTGAGTAAGTGGTTTATCAAGAAAATACATCCCTGTCTGGATACGAGCATGTAGAGGTGGCTCTGGCACATATGTACATAGGGGTAAAACACAAAAACACCACTTGAGCTAGACTCAAACGGGAATTGGTACATGACAACGGGCCTTGCTGCACTCTTGGTTACGACACTCCCGGGGGATATGCTTTGGTAAATTCATAAGCTTAGTATGGACCATTATTAAAGGAACAAAGATAAAATAAAATAAAGATTCACATAAGAAGATATGATCATGGATAACCTAGATTGGAACTTATGGGATCTCAAGTTAGGATATACTTTTCTTCTAAAAGTTTATCCTTCTATGCTTAAAGTTTCCTATTCATGACTATTGGATAAGTATTTAACCCCCCTAATTATAATTTCTTTTTTTAGTTAATGGTGGGAAATAGAAGAACATGTCTCAACAACCAATGTGATAGGAAATATGACGATTTCCCTATTAATATGACAGAGACGGCCAGAGATCAAGTTGAACATATTGTGATTATGCCAAACCAGCTATCAAAAATCACAATTAATAATTGGTACCTAGTTGAGTGCCCAAATTCATCAAGGAAGAAGAAGATGAAGTCTCAAGGATGTTCATCTGATAAAGTTGATAAGGGAAAGAAGACCCAATTTCCTTTGTGCAAAAAGTGTGGAAAGTGGAACCGAGGGGAATGTCACAAAGGAACCCGAAGATTTTTTAAGTGTAGGGTGATAGGGCATAAAGTAGCCAATTTCTTTAAAAAAATGGATAATGAAATGAATGGAGATAAGGTTCAATCTAATGTACCTTATACTATTTAATGTCGTAAATGTGGAGAAGTTGGACATAATCCAAGGCAATGATCTCTTGGAAGGGATGAGAAGTGTGATGAACATCAACAATATTCAAGGACAAGGGAACAAAGAAAGCCCTTGTTGAGATGGATCATGATGACTGAAGTACATGTAACTTCTTTGCAATAATTTTCTATGTTATGTTGTATTTTAGTTCATGCTCTATGAGAATATCTTTAATGTTTTCTAAGAAAATCGAGCCACTACCTAAGATGGTTTTATATCATTAAGGAAAACATATATTGTTATGTATCACATGTTGATCCTGTGAAGCTGTTCTTCTTGAAAAAAAATGATTAGGGGATTAAAAGATGATTATTATTTTGGAAGACGTTCACTATTTTGGGAACCCAATATGATCGAGGTAAATAGATTACTACGATATTTTATTTGAGGAGTAAAGGTTGACTTATATTTTTAAGAATCGATGAATTTAAGGCGAATTTATGGTAATTTAGGTTACTTATGGAAATGATTAACCTATATTGGGGAAAATATGTTTAGGTTAGTTACTTTTTGTATAAGATGTTAGGAGTGGTTGATGTTGTTTGGAGATGAACGATAAAGTTTATCTTGGAAGACTATGTTATCAAATCCTTCTTGTATTTGGTTTTCATCTTAGTTTGGTTTATTTTGAGGAATTTTAAGGGCAGTTATTTATGGAATGGTCTATGATGAACTTTGTGTAGTATCGTGGAACTTGGAAGATTTAAAGTAGTTTCCCTTTCTATGGGGTTCTTTCTTTTTGAAGAGTTATTTTATCTTACCCATTCTGTTTTTGGGATAAATGTTTAAAGATAGATAGTTATTATTTTTTGGATTATGTGATTCTCTAGAAGATGATTATTTTGCTTTTGATGAGATGAAGTGTTTTTTAATGCTCATCGTTTGGAGAAAAGATTAGTTTTGGTAGAAACTTATTAAAGGATAAAACTCTACTTGAAGGTAAATATATTTCCTTGTGTTTTTATTCTATGTAGTAAATGAATTCCTCAAAATTATTAAAAGTAACGTAAAAAAAAAACGTTGTTGGTTTAAGTTTCCTACTGGGTAATCAAAGACCATTTAACCCATCACAAGTTGATGATTTTCTGGTGGTTAACTTCCTCTTAAACATGTTTTTTATCACTCTCCCTCAGAACTTGACCCTTTGTTTTCTCCTCTATATCCATGTTTTCCTACATGGGATCCTCGTATGGGTTAACTTGGGTGACCTTTGTACTTCATTTGCTTTCTTTTAAAGAAATGGTGTTACCGACTCTTTTTCCGATGTGGGACTTTCAATGAAATTTCCAAGCCCAATTTTAAAAATTGCGAGGACGCAATTTCTTAAGGGGGGAAGATTGTAACGACCCAAATTTTTTAATAAATCTTGTTTCCTAATTTTGTGTGTTATTTTATTTCATACTCAACAAAACTTTTTCATTTAATAAAATGAGTATAATTAAAATGAGACTGTTGGGTTTTGACTATTATATGACCGTTAGTCAGTATGACCTTTGGAAACTAAATTTTGCGATTATTGTCTCTAAATACAAGTGATCTTGGTTAATTAATATAGAAAGAAGATTCGATGGCCTCATCCAGTTGTCTCGGGCCAATCGAAGCCCATCTAACAGAACTTGGGAAAGAGGTAGCACCACTGGGCTTTGCTCTGGACCAAACCCAAGCCGAACTTCATCGTGTGAAGCTAGAACGGAATCGCCTTCGTGAGAAGTTCCAGCTGATAGAAATCACCACTCAGGCAATATTGGCCGAGCCACCCTCAGATTCTCTCACCTTAGCACACCTTACACTTAGGTCCTATGCTGGTGTGATAAGGGGATATATAACGGGACCATAGCTATGTTGTGTAGTCCTTTGTTATAAATAAAATTATGTTTTCTTCTTATGGTGAAGTTTGTGAGTTTTCGAATGTTAGAATGAATATAGGATTTATTTTATTGATGTATTTTGAAAAAAGGATATTTTAAAATATTTATGTAAACCTTAAATAATTAATGATGTGTAATGATTTTCAAAAAATGGTCTTATGTAAATGTGTTCAATAAGAAATTTAGAGTCTAATAAGATTAACTTAATTTTTGATGAATAGTAAATTATGAATAGTGATTTTATGCTTAGGATTAGTAATGTGACCAAATGGATTAGTAATCTCACTAAAAGAAAGTATTAATATAATATAGGCACCTTGATTAAGTAATGTGATTCAATAAAATGGGTAAATAACTGTTTCATAAATTATTAGTCAAGTATTTTTTTTCCAGGTGAATAGTGTTTTTTTAATTAAAAATTAAATTAAAAATATTTAGAAAAATATTTTTATTAAATGGACTTTATTTTTGAATTCAGAACATCTATATTATGTTAAGGTAATTTTTGGGGTTTTTTCTGAAAAAAATTAATTTTCGATGAATAGTTTATTTTTTTTAAAAATTAAATTAAAAATATTTAGAAAATTATTTTTATAAAATGGAGTTTATTTTTGAAATCGGAGCATCGATATTTGGTTAAGGTGAAATTTTGGGATTTTTCTGAGAAAGTTGAATTTTCAGTGAATAATGAAAATACACTTTTTAAGTTACGGGTGTTTAATGACATCATTAAATGACGTATTAAGTATGTAATCAATATGTTAGACTTATGAATAGTAAGGTAAGGTATGATGTGTCCCAAGTGGCCAATACCATGGGAAAATACCATGGGAAAGCCCATGGTTTTGCCAATACCACCAATGACGTGTCCCTTGGCCATTAATACCCTATCCCCTCACTTTCCCTATAAATACCAAGCCATTCTCTCATCATTTCGACTCAAAAATCATCCTCAATAAAGTTATGGTCTTTTTACCTCCCAAGGAGTCCTCCCAAGGTTCCCCCAAGCCCTCAAGGTCCCAACATTTGAGTTTTAAGAGTTACGTTTTAAGGTAAGGGATCCTACCTCTCTTTTTCTTTCCAAGTACTCTCTTTTATGTAATTTCTTTTATGCTCCATGTTCTTATGTTGGGGATGCTATTTTATATTAATAATACTTTACTTTTCATGTTAATATGTTGAGATACCCCCTCTTTATCTCATCAATTCATTTTAAGAATGTTTAAGTGGTGCCATTAGGCTGCCGAATTATTAAGGGATTCTTTCACCCTTCTCATTTTCAAGTTCTATTTTCATGTCAAGTATTTAAAGTTCCTTTTTATTATGTTGTGGTATGATCTCTATATCTATCATACTGATATTTTATTTTCATATTATGAGAGACCCTATTTTATCTCGTCAATTCATTTTTTTTAAGTTTTAAGTGACGCCGTTAGGCTGCCGAATTTTCATAAGAGAAATCTCATTTTTTTGTCTTCCTTCCATGTTTTTTATTTCATATGGTATGTCTTTAAAATTTCATTACCATGTTCTTATATCATTTATATTATATTTCTCTACTATTATATGGATCATTTATGAGTGGGTGACCCATGTCACCTCTCTTTTCAATATTTCTAAAACCCTGTAACATAGCCGTTATGCTGCAGAATTTTCGTCTCAAAATGTATCTCTCTTTTTCTAATTTTTATTTTATTTTATTTATTGAATACTCAAAGATATTTCTTCTATAGGGGTATTAACATATATATCAAAATTTTCTATTTTAAATTCTGGGATTTACATACATGAGACCCGCTTTCCTTTTTCGTGGGTTTAAAGTGACATAAAGATCATATCTTAAAAGCAGTTTTTAAAATGTTATGATTATGAAATGAAACCCATTTATTTTAAGCTATATGGGTTATTTATGAAATTTTTATGATGATATATGTGGATCACATGATAATAAAGACAAATTTATGGGTGCGCCCTGATAGTGCTCCAATGCATAGGGTAATGATGTAACCACTAGAGATTACAATTTTAAAGATACCTTGGTGACTAACCTTGGTAATTTCAAATGACACCTTGGGGTTTACCTTGGTGATGTGTTCATGATTGTCTAAGTTAAATGTTGTATCCACATCTTCAAGTTATGTTTCAAGTTCTTTTCATTATGGAATGCCTATAATTCCATTGCACATGTCTTTATGTATTTATTCAAGTTCTTATTGATATCACAAGTAAAGTGTTTCCTTGTTTACCCTTACTGGGCCTTCTTCTCACCCTTTACTTTGATGTATGTCCCTAGGATATGAGACACAATAATTGAACATAGGATGAACATATGATCAAGCCTTATGAGTGGATTAGAAGAATGTTTTATGATGTTTTCATGTATTAAGCTCATGGTTTCCAAGACACTAAACCTTAAAGATCCTCGGTTTTGTTTAATGTAATGAAAGTTAATGTGATAAAAAGGCGGGATGTTATATGGATGGAGCACAAAGGGAAAACTATCATGTCCTATTTGTATGAAGAATACAAGATCCAGAATACTGAAACATTTTTGTAGTTTCAATTTTATGGGACATCGACGATTCTTGTCAATGGACCATCCATATAGAAATAATCGTCGAATATTTGACAATACCATGGAGACTGATGATCCACCTCAGCATATGTCTGGAACTGATGTGCTTAATGAATTTAAAGATTTCAGTTTTTCATATGGGAAGGGTCAAATGAAATCTGGAAAGAGAAAGAATGTTTCCACTGAAACTTGTTACAATTGGAAGAAGAGAAGTATCATATTTGATTTTCCTTATTGGTCAACCAATTTGTTACATCATTGCTTAGCCGTAATGCACATTGAAAAAAATATATGTGAAATGTTGCTTTCGATTCTTCTAAATGTTAAGGGAAAGAAAAAAGACGATTTATAGTCTCTGCGTGACTTGGTGGATTGGGGCATCAGATTGTAATTTCATCCTGTGCGTATCAGTGAAAATAAATGGCAACTTCCATGTGCTTCTTATGTGATGACACCTACAAGAAAAAAAGAAATTTATGGAAGTATTAGAGACTATTAAAGTTCCTGATGGCTATTCAAGTAACATATCCAAACCGGTCAACAGAAGATATTTGAAGCTAAAATATTTGAAGACTCATGATTATCACATCCTTCTACATGAGTTGATTCCAATATCAATTCATCATCTTTTTTCCAAAAATATAAGGGTGGATGTTATTCGGTTGTGCCATTTGTTTAGAGATCTTTGTGCTAAGAAGTTTTCTAAGTCTTTCTTGAAAAAAATGTTGGCAGATGCCCCATTAATTTTGTGTGAGTTAGAGAAAATATTTATTCCATTATTTTTTACATGCATGCTACATCTGAATATCCATATTCAAACTAAAATACTTCTCAGAGGACCTATTTATTTTTTTGGATGTATCCAACTGAAATAAATATGTACACCTTAAAGTCTTATGTCTGTAATAGGAATCATCCCGATGGTTCTATCATGAGCGGTTTCTTGGCTCAAGGATGTATGGATTTCTTCTCTATGTATTTGTCTAATCTTACTACAAGAAAGAACATAGAAATGAGAAACTAAGAAGAACAATATGATCAAATTGAACCCAGTTTTCCATCACTTCCTCAAAGAGGAGGAATTCTTGGATCATATACATTGACGAAATTAAGCCTTGAAGAGTGGGAGATGGCACATCGCACAGTTTTTTTCAACTGTGACTTTTTCGATGACTACATCTTGTAAGTAAATTATATATTTATATATTATATATATATTTTTATCTATTAAACTATTCCAATTTTTATCAATAGGGAACATAAAGAGATGATAAATAGAAAGCATCGTTCTTTATCTTTGAGAAAGAGGGAGACTTTTCATAGCAAAGAGTTTTCTACTTGGTTAAAATTTAAGGTAATACTACTACTGTTTAAAATAATGAAAATAATAATTAATTAAGTTTAATATTGATTTATATTTTAGGTATTTAGTTTTCCTACTGACTCTGTCTCTGAGGAAATAAGAGCTTTGGATTTTGGTCCTAATACCGTTGTTCGTGACTGTAAATCAATTGTTATCAATGGGTATCGATTTATTATCACAGAATGAGAAAATAACATGAGAACACAACATGATGGTGTTATGGTTACTACCACAATATACTATTATTCTAGTGCATCAGATAGTAGACCACGATTTGAAAATGTAGGTTATTACGGAGTCGCTGAAATAATAATAATATTGGATTATAATTCTCATGGACGAGTCACGCTGATGAAATGTAAGTGGTTTGATTCTATGATGAGGCAGGGTACATTTATTGGCGATTATGGATTTTGAGTAATTGATATGACTTGTACTCTTGCTATTGATGAACCATATGTATTGGCATCAATGGTGAAACCAATTTTTTATGTCAAAGACCATCTTCGACCTGAATTTCTTGTCATTATTGAAGTAATTATAAGACATATTTTTTATTATGGTGATGATAAAATTGAAAAGATACCTACTACCATTGGAGAAAATACATTTATTACTTTTTATGACTCCAATAGCTCAATTGTTATATTTGAATACGAACCTGAAGTTGTGGTGGGAAATATATAAAATCATCCATTCATGTTCTCAATTATTTTGGTTTACCTCGACTTGGGCTATTATGGTTAGTACTATTCAAATAAATTTAATATTTATTACAAATAGGTTGTATCCGACTTGACCATTTTGTGAAATTTCAATGTTTATTAGTTGCAATTTTATTTTAATTTCATTTTTTAATTTGGAATTGAACTGTATTCAAACCTACGAAAACAACATTTCTAACTTGGTGAACATTTTAATGCTTCAACTGTGATTTGTATAAAATTTTTATGACTCTAAGACCTCTCTTTAACATTTTACCAGGTAATGAACATGATGGTTTGTATTCTTCTGAAAAAAATGTATTAAAACCTGCATTATCTACCTGAGCTAAAGAAATTAAGATTTTCCTTAATTTTGACAACTACTTTACCACTTATGAATCTGGTAGAATTAATGTTCTATGATTTTAATAGACTGATGACACTTAGTAAATAACCATCCTACTAAAAATTAAATTTATTTATTACATATTGTATGATTTATTGACTTTATTATATATTTGTTCAAGCTCACCTAAAATAATGGTTAGTTATATTATACATGAATCCCCCTATTCCCTCTCATTTATTTTGTTTTTTGGGTTACACATTAGTCATAATTTTCTATTTAATTCCATATTTGTTTTAAAATTTAAGAAATGAAACAAATTGAAGAGAGGTGACAAAAACAGATTATGGACAACAAACGTCGCATGACTGAGCTGGGAATTCGACCACTAGTTTCTGCAGTGAGTATTTTATTTCAAATATATATATTTAAATAATATATAATGTCATGTGATTAATTTTTTAAAAACATTTTTGCAGGATCCATCTATTAGGAGATAGTTATTTGATAACCATCCTAGTAGTAGTCCCAGTACTTAGGGTGTTCTTACGAGGGGGGGGGGGGGGGGTGGTACGAGAGCTAGACGATATGGTCGGCGTACCCGATTAGACCCTGCCCCTCCCACTGACATACCATTCATACCCCATGATGATCTCGGTGTGTTGTTAGGGACACACAAGATATTTAGGCCTCCCATTTTTTCACCACCATTTACATCTGAGCCTCCTCACCCGTCTGTACTATATCTGATGATGATTCCCACTAGCCATCCAACATTCAACTAGCCATCCCTATCATCTTCTTTTACTTCTGCTTCCTTCTCTCTGGGCTTTAATATTCCATCTTATTTGACTCCTGCTTTGCTAGAGTCTATCCCTGCAGAGCATTCATTGGGACCCAATCCATATTTATAGGGTGTTCCTTCAGTTTATGTGGATCCAACGTCACCCATTGATCAGACTACCAGAGGTATACTTGTAAAAACCTAACAAATTTTTACACCATTATTTATTTTCATTATAACATGTATCGATAAAATATGTGTTTTTCTTTCATAATAGATACATCTACTGATAGGAGGCAGGGGTGGGGGCATACACACATGTGTGAAGTGTGGAAATGCTGTACATAGTTGATGGTGGAGTATAATGAAGATAGTTAGATGATTGAAAATCATGGCAACAATGTCAGTGTTTTTTGGCGACACATGAAAAATACTCTGAAATCATTCCTGTCAGCCCGCTCTCATGGAGACAGCTGCCAAATGAAGTCAAGGATAAATCCTGGGCAGAGATATGGATAAAAAAATCTGCTATATTTAATTCAATATATTATTTTTTTATTTATATGAATTAATATTTTTGTGTCAGCTACAGTTTAATTCCCCCGATGGTGAGGGTTAATGGCCAGCACGTCTAAAGGATTTAGGCGAGCTTTGAAGAGCTTATAAGCATAATTTGTACATTGGATGGCATGCTAGAGTGGGAACAGAGTTATAGGCGGTCCCTATCATGGATGATTGTCCGTTAGAATAGTACCGACAGATGATTACTTATTGGACGACTAGCCAATTTACGGTATTAATCAAATTAGAGGTATTTAAATGAAAATTTTCATGTTTTTTTGTTAATACTAATTATTGAATTTTATTTAGGATTCATATGAAAGTAATAAAAAAAATTGATGCTAAGAAATATGTCCACATATTGGGATGTACTATGATGCCAAATCATGAGAGGCGGTAGGTATGATAATTTATAATCTTTCTTTATGACTTGCACTCTCTATTTCTTCCTCCATAATTTATTAAATTGCTAAAGTTGTTATATAATTTTAGTTATGAAATTAATTTTTTTAGTATCATGTTTTTAATTATGGTTTCCTACATTCAATGTCATTGTAGAGGAATAAATTTAATATAGAAGGACGTGTGCCTCGAGCAAAACTGTTTTGCTCGAGTAGAAATAAGAAAGATGGAAGTGCAGTTAATGAACCAACTCAGTAGTAGATTGTAAGTTTTACTTTGTAGATT
Source organism: Viscum album (assembly GCA_963277665.1). Lineage (NCBI taxonomy): Eukaryota > Viridiplantae > Streptophyta > Magnoliopsida > Santalales > Viscaceae > Viscum > Viscum album. Next base: position 1,976,397,867 of record OY728131.1, read on the forward strand.
TAAAATTTTAATCTATATTTTGTAACTTAATAATATATTTATATTTGTAACAGGCTGATTTATATTCCCTTGATGCCCAGGAACCTGACAATTTTGGGCCAAACGATCACTTACATCAGGTGTTGGGAGATGAGCACCCTGATAGAGTACGCTGCCAACCTGGGAAGAGTATAGTTCCGATGGGGTATTGGCCCTCCTTAGGTATGAGTTGTAGTGACACCAAGTTGTAGCTGGTTAAGTCACAGACAATACAGGCTGAAAAAAGGGCCATAGAGATGACAAAACAGTCTGCAAGGGTAAACACTACATTTATGAAACTGATGGAAGTTATACGTCCAACACTTCCACCAAAGGCCATCACTGCTCTTGATGGATATATGTCATCTATGAATTCTATATATGGTGCACCAGGTAGTAGTTATAGTGGTGGTCGATACTATGGAAAGGAGGAGGCCGAGGCGGAGGAGGAGGAGGATGAGGTGGAGGAGGAGGGTGATGAGGAGGCTGAAGCTCAGTACAAGGGTGAGGAGGAGGGCGAGGACGATGATGGGGATGATGATGAGGATGAGGGTGAGGGTGATGGTGATGGTGATGATAGTGATGCTAATGAGGGACAGATTGATCCGTTTCATTTTTGATTGATATTACTGACTTTTGATATTTATTGATTTGTTGTTCCTGAATATATGTGTGATTAGGTAGGTCACATTATCTTTATTTTTTTTATCTATACATAATAAAACTTGACTTTATGATTTCCTGTGACTGATTCACCCCTCCCCTAGACAGACCCCACACCCTGGACACCCTGTACACCCCTGGACAACCTCGCCACCCCCGTGGATAGCCCACCCACCCCTTGGACAGGCCCTCCCCCTATGGTCAGCCCCCACCCCCAGGACACCCCGTACCCCTGGACAGCCCCACCCACCCTTGTGGATAGCCCGACCACCCCCTGGACACCCCCTACCCCCTGGACAGTCCGACCACCCCCCGTGGACAGCCCACCCACCCCCTGGACACCCCTCCTCCTATGGACAAACCCCACCCCCTGGACACCCCGTACCCCCCTAGACAGCCCCACCCACCGCCGTGGACAGCCTACCCACCCCCTGGACACCCCTACCACCCTGGACAGCCCGACCACCCTCGTGGACAGCCCACCCACCCCCTTAGACACCACTCCCCCCGTGGATAGCCCCCACCACCGTGGATAGGCCGCCCACCCCCCTGGACATCCCGCCCACCCCCATGGACAGCCTACCCACCCTCGTGGATAGCCCTCCCAACCCCCTCGACAACCCATAATAAGGTCATGATGTTACACACTGAGAGGGGGAGGGGAAAAATTAATGATATGTTTTTCTTTTAATTATCCTTTCCATTGAAACAAGCTTTGTCTCATGTTAAAGAATTATCACTTTTCTAAAAAAAATCAAACTCCCACAACCCCCTTGGACACCACCCCACCCCCCAAAAACCCAACACTCTAGACACCCCCATGGATAGCCCCCCCCACCCTTGACAGCCCCCACCCTAGACAGCCCCCACCACCCTGGACAGCCCCCCCCGGACACCCCCATGGAGATGCCCCCAACCACCACCATGGATAGCCCCCCCCCACATCCCCCATAGACACCCCGTACCCCCTAGACATCCTCGACACCCCCGTGGATATCCCACCCACCCCCTGGATAGTCCCTCCTCCTGTGGACAATCTCCCCACCCCCTGGACACCTCGTACCCCCTGAACAGCCCCGACCACCCCACTAGACAACCCCGACCACCCCCATGGACACCCCATACCACCCTAGAAAGCCCCACCCACCCCGTGGATAGCCCCACCCACCCCCATGGATAACCCTTACCACCCCTTAGATAGCCCCCCACCCCCATGGACAACCCCACCCACCCCCCTGAACAACCTCGCCTACCCCCTGGACACCCCTACCCCCCGTGGACAACCCTCCCACCTCCTTGGTCACCCCGTACCCCCTGGATAGCCCCTCCCACCCCCATGGACACCCCTACCCCCTGGACATCCCCCACCCCCTTGGACAGCCCCTACCACCCCCTAGACACCTCGACCCCCTAGATAACACTGCCACCCCCCGTGGACCGCCCCCACCCCTTGGACAACCCCCACCCCCTGGATAGCCCCCACCCCTGTGGACACCAACCCACCCCCCTTGGACATCCCCCCAACCCTTGGACCATCCCACCCCCCCGAACACCACCCACCCCTGGACACCACCACCCTTAGAAAGCCCCCCAACCCACTGGACACCACAAAATCCCTCTAGACACCCCCATGGATAGCCCCCCCGGACACCACATCACCCCCCGGGACACCCCCATGGACACTCCCGTGGACACCCCCTACCCCCGTGGACTGCCCCCACCCCCATGGACAGCCCCGCCCACCCCCCCAGACACCCCCACCTCTAGAAATCCCCCCACCCCCTAGACACCCCAACCCCACTGGAAAGCCCCGCCACCCCCGTGGACAGCCCGACCACCCCACGTGGATAGCCCGACCACCCCCTGGACAGCCCCGTCCACCCCCTTGGATATCCCCCCACCCCATGGACAACCCCACCCACCCCCCTGGACAGCCCTGCCCACCCCCTTGGACACCCCTACCCCCCGTGGACAATCCTCCCACCCCCTTGGACACCCTGTACCACCCTAGATAGCCCCAGCCACCCCCGCAGATACCCCTTATTCCCTGGACATCCCCCACCCCCGTGGACAACCCCTCCCACCCCCCTAGACACCCCCGACCCCCTTGGCAGGCCCGCCACCCCCGTGGACCGCCCCCACCCCACTGGACAACCCCCACCCCCTGGACAACCCCCACACCCATGGACACCACCCCACCCCCCATGGACAGCCCCCACCCCCCGGACCACCCCACCCCCCTAGACACCACCCCACCCCCTGGACACCCCCACCCCCTAGAAAGCCCCCCAACCCCCTGAACACCACCCCACCCCTGGAAACCCCCATAGACAACCCCCCCCGAACACCACCCCACCCCCTAGGACACCACATGGACAAACCCCCCCCCCCCCACCCTTGACAGCCCCCACCCCCTGGACAGCCCCCCCACCCTGGAAAGCCCCTCCACCCCGGATACCCCCATCCCGCCGAACACCCCACCCCTTTTGGACACCCCTACCCCCTTGGACAACCACCCCAAACCCCTGAATTATGTGTTAATTCAGTATGTGTGTAGAGAGTAATTAAATAAAGAATTGGAGGTATTCAGATTTATGTTTGAATTATGTGTTGGATTAATTCTGTATGAATTCATACATAAATCTGTCTGAATTCAGTATAAATTCATCCAGAATTCTGTATGTATTATGAAGGTATACTTGTTAATGGTGTATTGTGTTACTTGTTGTATGTGTATGTATTATGAAGATATTCTGTTTCTCCATAGGGGGCCTGCTGGTGGGATGCAACTGCATAGGGGGAGGAGGTGAACAAGTTGCTAAAAAAGATATTCCAACAGTTTATAACCGTTGGTATATATGTAAAACCAGAACTTATACCAACAGTTTTATGTAAACCATTGGTATAAGTATATTCCAATGGTTTGTAAACCATTGGAATAAATAATTTTACTTGATATTTACCAATGGTTTGACACAAACCATTGGCAAAAGTCTATACCAACGGTTTACAGAACCATTGGTATAGATATTCTTTATGCTATTACTCACGGTTTAAAACCGTTGGCAAACATATATACCAATGGTTTACTGAAACCATTGGTATATACTGATTTTTTCAAACATATCCCAATAGTTCTTATAGAACCATTGGGATATGTCTATCCCTATGGATCAAGATTCAACGGTTTGGACAAGCGTTGGTATAGTTTATACCAACGGTTGTCCAGCCTTTACCAAAAATTCTAAACCGTTGGTATATCTAAAATTTCCAGTAGTGATATTTATTTATAATTTATATATATTTATCAATATTTATTCTAAATTTTATATAATTTCATCTATGCATAAAAATTTCAATGTATTTATGCATATTTTACCATATTTATATATATTTATAAATATTAATATGTATTTATGTTTATATATTTTTATATTATATTGGTATATATATATATATTTATATTTACATATGTTGATATATATATTTATGATAATATACAATTATATATATGTCTACATTTATAAATATTTATATAATATAAATATGCATTTATATATATTTATGTAAATTTCATTATATGTATATATATTTATAGATATTTATATGCATTTATGTACATCTATATTCATTAATGTATACTGATATAAATTAATGTATATTTATATATATGATGTTGGTATATATATTTATATGTATTATATAGGTTGGTGTGTGCGTGTCCCTGTGCTTGTATTTATATACATTTATGAAAATTTATTTATATTTATATAATTTTATAAGATATATGTAAATGTATTAAAATAAATTTATATGTAATTATATATATATTGTTTATTATTTATTATTTATTTTATGTGTGTGTTGTTTCCTTTGCTTGCAACCTCCAAAACCTTCTATAACTATTTATTATATATTCATTTATTATTTATTATTAATTAATTAATTAATTAATAGTTATTTATTATTATTGATTTGTTATTTTTTATTAATTTATTATTGAATTATTTATTTATTACTTATTTAATATTTATTATATATTATTTCATATTATCTATTAATTAAAATATTATTTATTTATTTAGTATTTATTTATTATTAAATAATAATGATTTATTTCATATTTATTTGTTATGTATTATTTGTTATGTATTATTTATTATTATTATTCATTAGTATTATTATTTATGTATATGTATTTATATGCATTTATTTGTATATATATTAGTATATTAAATTTTTTTTACTCACCACATGAAGAGATTGTTGAAGTGGTAAAGTATTTGCAGAATAACTAAGTGGTAAGGGGTTTAAATCCCACCTAAGACATATATATGCTGAATTTATTCATGGAATGCATGAAATATACTTGCATGACATGATAAATAAATAAATAAATATTTTTTTAATGTTTTTTTTAAAAATAAATATGAAACTATTTTAAAATTTTAAAAAAATTATTTCTTTTAAATAAAAAAATAGCCATCAATTTATGGGAAACACATTTAAACATGAAGTTTTATATAAAGAACTATGCATCATTTAGTACTAGTTTAAACCACCAATTAAAACAAAAAAACCCGCCGTGAATTGGCTTTTTTGGCGCAGTGTTAACAACTTGTTTCTCACTCTATTTTCTATAGAAGTGAGCCAAATTTGAGGTTGAATCTTGTTTCTATTTCATTTTCCCCCTTATCTACAAAATTTGAATGGTTTTTTAAATCCTTTATCTTCAGGATATCTAGGCAGAGACTTCATATTATCTTTCCCCTATTTTTGGTGTAGCAAGTTGGGGAGCTTTCTTTCCTGGTAGGGGATTCGTTTCCTCTCCTATTTTAAGTGAAATCATAATGTTACCATTATTTACCTCTCTTGGTAATGGTGTAATTAACTTTAATTAATATTTAATTAGATTAAAGAAAATAATTGGGTTTTTTGTAGCAATCACATGTGTTTATATTGTGTTAAGTATTTGCCTCTTGTTTTTCTAGATAGTGTTCTATATATATATTTATGATATGGTTTAGCATGTTTTTATGCTTAAAAATGGATAAATAACATAAATTTAGTAATAATTCTTAGATAAATAGAAAATAGACATGTTAAAGAGTTTAAATATTATAGTTCTTGTTGGCTAAATAATAACGAGACATGTTTAAATGTAATCAGTTTTCTTAAAGTTTAATGAAACTAAAAGTTATTCTTAAATCATGTATGAATAATTAATATTTTTTGATAAATTATTCTATAAGTTTCTTATGGTTTTATACTATGATAAATGGATTAGTAAATTTATGATGGTAATGAACTAGATGATTGATAAATATAAATGTTTGGGGTTGAGCAGACCCATTTGTTTGTGAAGGTTTAATTCCTTATTTTTAGGTCCCAAATGACCTGCTGACTTTGTTTATTATTACTAGGTGAATTGTTTGATTAATTTGGATGTGATACTTTTTATATGATGTGATGTGAGCCTGTATGGATTATGGATGATGAGATATGGATGGGGATTCATGGGGTTATAGAAGCAATTCACACATGAGATAGAAGGATGCATGGTGATATACATGGTGGTGTTGGGGATAGAACCAGGACTAATGGAATGGGTCAAAGCTAGTATTTCCTATTTTTTAATGAAATTTGATATGCTTTCATGTTAATGAATCTACTTTAAATGCTGGGTGTCCTGGTTTCTTGTTTTTGTATTCCTTTACCCATTATTTTTTCTTGGTTTATGCATATCTTTTATGGAAGCTTAGTAAAAGTCCTAGAGTACCTGAAATTATGGAATGATAATGAATAATAAATTTTCCAACCCATGGGGTTTGTGATTGAATAAAATTCCAAATGATAACTCATGAGAAACCATGGGATCTATTGGATTATTACTCAAGGTCATGGACTTGGCTAGTGATTTATGTAAATAGAAATGCTTAAAGGAAATAATTAATTAAATGAAGTTCCTTGAATTCTTGCGTGCTTATAAGATATCTTTTCCTTAGCGGTGTCAGCTGAGAGTCTAAGAGATAATAACTAAAATTGACTCTAAGTCTATTTTTCCCATAGTGTTATTATGATATATATGTATATCCTATATTTTTGTTATTTCATATGATACCCCACCCATGTCATTAGGGATAGTGACACCCAATGGACTTTGGGAGGGTGTTTTCCCAAAATTATGGATGGAAAGGAATGAATGAATGATTACCCACTATTTCCTCACTCTCTTCTCCTGGAAGTATATGTGATGGTATGGATAGTGGTTTCCTTAACCATATATGGGTGTAGAGGGTTGTGATGGTATGCAGTTATTTCACACACATGTATATTTAGTTATATTATACTAAGGATTATTATAGATATGATGTGTATGGGTCGTAATGGATTGAGGTACAATACACAACAAAAGTGTTGTGGTGGCTTCTAAAAAATACCCAGTTACTATCTATAGAAGTTTATGTGATGATGATATAGTTTGATGCACATGGTGCATGATTTGATATATTTGACCAAGTGTCTTTGTGTTGGCTTACTTTGGAAGAGATATGGACTAGGACATGTGGAGTTGGGACATATCACAAACTAGTGGGGAAATGGTAGTAGGGTATCTTCTTTGAGACATGTTGTATATTATATTATTACTTTTATGTGATACATGGTGATAGATAGCCATAGTGAGACTAGGAACTTAGTGTACCTGTTTAGGTGACAATTTAGTTTCACTTGTTGTTCATTAGGATTTAATATGATTTTTTATCTTTTTGATAAGGGGACTTAAGGAGGACCCTAATGAGTATACATGTTATTATCACCTTATATTTATAAAAACTATTTTCAGGTCGACAAGAGATGGTTAGTGATCATGCTAGACATTACTAGATTGTGGAGTTGTTCAGGATCTTTTTGGGCTTCGAGGTCACTGCCAAGGATTTAGTGTTGGTACATGTAGTTTCCTTTGAAATTGTTTCAATCTATATTACATTATATTAATATACTTGGGATATTTTATTTTATAATTATTTGGAGTTATATGGTGGTTTTATCTTATCTCTTAGCCCGTGTGTTCTCTTAGAGGGTAATACATCCCATTTGTGTGTATGATATAACCTCAGTTCTTGTCACCAACCCATGTCTTATTAGAGGTAGGTTGTAGGAATCATTATATCCCTTCTATCATTGAAATCCAAGAGGGGTAAATTTTTATGGAGGGGGTTGTGTCATTGTGTATGACATGATCTAAAGAATTTTAGAAACCATACGCCTTCCATGATTGACCACTATGGTGTAATTCCAAGTGCTTAATCATTTTTCGCTCACCATGACCACCACTATGGAATGATGACCTTCACAGCCCTTGTTACACACGTGAGACATTAGAGGTCCACACTCAACACCATGCTCATATTTTTCTTTTACAATGTTCTCATTTTTCATAGGGTAAATCCCCATCAATCATGACCACCAAAACAACCACACAAGCTTATTTACAAGACATGGTGAACTAAGAACCACACGACCAACCCAAAACACCCAAGGGCCAACCATGAACAATCAAAATGGATAACCCACGGAATAAAATCCAAAATGATCACCAATATTCCCACTCCAATGGTGTGGTGACCATCAAAAATTACAAATCTCACATATATCCTTTGAAACACATCTAAACTCCCTTCTAACATCACCAAGACCTGAAAAAACATAAAAGGAGGGTTTTATGAATTTGGGACCTCATAATTATGTAAATAGATGTCATAAAAACATTAAATTTATTTAATCCACATGAAATACCACTTTATAATTCTTTACAAGGTTACATCACTACATGTGGTTTCTTGGGGACATAAAACAAAAGGAAAAGGTGATAATAAATCTATATAAGTGGACACATGAAGGAAATGTAAAGTGATCATCATGGATAAATAATGAGCTATAAAACAAGAGAATTATCATAAGTATATGAGGCATACCATTGAAATGGGGAAATAACATTAAAAGGAAACATTAAAAATCATATCACCAAGGTTCATCAACAAGTTTTTTATAAAACATATTACCAAGGTTATTCACCAAGGTGTCATAAAACATTACTAAGAAATGGTTCCAAGGTATCATAATCATGTAAACTCTAGAGATTAATTCTTTACAAAATTTATTGGAGAAATATCTAGGTGAAACATTTATATGATTAAATTTATGTGTGTTATAAAGATCATGTATCATAATAAATAATTTCATATATAACCCGTAGAGAATGAATAATAAGTTTCATATAAAATCATTGAGTTCATAAGAGTTTAAAGACATCAAATTTTCACCATTTTTAACCTTTGAGTAGTAAATGTGGGTTTGATACATGGAAATACTTAATAAATTAATTATAATTATATCTATGTGAATAATATTTAATAAAAATATGATTTTTTATTCATAATAAAAAAGTATGGCCTGGAAAATAAAAGAATGAATTCAACAACATAACAGGTATATAAAATAGACCCTGAAATGGGACTATTGAGCGAGAATGATAGTCTCTAATTAATAGAAAATTATTGAAAAAAATGAATGATTATAAATATATGAAAATATAATAATTTTAAAATCAAAATACTTATCATAATGGAATTACTTGAATGAAAAGAAGGATAGAGGAAGAGAACCCCTTACTTTAGGAACCACTTCACAAGATTAGATGGGAAATTACTTGAGAGCTTGTGGGATCGTAAAATGGGCATAATTAGGGACTATAAGAGGTAGTATGTGGCAATGATCTTGGGAGTGAATGAAATGGGGTAGAGAATTGTAAATTTATAGTAAAATGGGGAGAATTGTTTATTATTTTTCAAATATTTCATTTTGAATTCTAGGATTTTGAAAATACATTTTCCTTAGGACACCCATGGTTTTGGAACATGGTTTATGAAATTAGAGACATTTTTTTGATATATTATAATTTAAAATATTAATTCATATTCTATATATTAATTTGATGAAAAAGGATCCTTTATTCATTTAAATTTCCTTTTAAAATTCAAAAATATATTTTTTGAGTTTGAAATTTGTTTATATCTTTGAAAATGATTTTAATACTTATAAAATAATAAGTTAATTAGTTAAATAGATTTAAGTTCATGAAAAATATAATATATCTTATCACATAATTATTATATATTAATGAATTCATAAATATATCGAAAACACAAAACTGTATTTTTAATATATAATAAAAACAAAGTGATTTAGAAAATTATAAATAATTCAAACTAACTTAATTTTGGTATTTTTATTTAAAATATATTGTTTATTTTATGAAAAATAAATTCCTAAGTATGATAAATAATTATTTAAAAAAAATTCAATATTTTCTATAAAAACTATTTTTAAAGGGAAACCCTTTATTTATTCACTTTAAAGAATTTTAGATTTTATAATATCATACACATTGATTATTAAAGAGTATATGGATGTATAGTAACATATTTAAAATAAAATTATTATATTAAATAATTTTTAACTTCCTTTTAAACTAGTATTTTTGTATTTTTTTGAGTATTTTTATTATTCCAATGATTATATAACAGTCACATTATAATTGTCAGGTAACAGTAATGTAATGGTAAGGTCTTAACAGGTAAATTTACCTTTACACCATTTATATACTTAATCATTCACTACTTCAATTACAAAGGTTCTATACTTTCCTTGATAATGTATAACATATTCCTAATGCATCTCTTTCTTTTGATTGTCATTATGGAAGGAGTGATGTTCATGGTAGAATTCTAGCCAATGAAATTTACCTTTATGTGTGCACTATTAATTTATGTTTGTATCTTTGTACTATTCCTACTTGTAATGGTTAATATTATTTCATGATGTATAACGTTATTATGAAATATAATAGTCTTTATATGTGAGTATATTGTAAAATATAATAAAACAGTCATTGTGAAACATGAGATCTTTTAGAAATAATTGAAAGAAATTTCAGACTATTACATTCTTCCCCAAAATAAATTCCACCCTAAAAATTAGTTTCTTACCTCAAAAATAAATGGGGATATTTTTCCTTCAACACTTGTTCAAGAATCTTGGTCACTTATTTGAACATTTTAATTCTCCAGAAGCCTTTTATGAGTTGCATTTTCTTGTTCCTTAAAATTGTTTCCCTTTAATCTTGAATCTAGATTGATTCTTCTTCATATGATAGGCCAGGTTCAAATTCCACACCATTTATATCGATTATATGTATTGGGTATGGAATTTAGTTTCTTAATAGGGATATGTGGAAGATTCTTGGGTTATTGGAAATATTTAGAGGCAATGCTAACTGATAGGAAACTACTTCAACAAGCTCTATAATCTCAAATGGTCCAATGTACCTTGGACTCAGTTTTACCTTTTCCCTAAATATATTATGTCTTATACATGGTGATTTTTTATTAATAAATGATACCTAACATTAAATTTTAAGTCCTTCCATTTATTTCTAGAACAATTTTTTTAACTATGAGTAGCCTTGTTATGTTTCAAGATTACTTTTATACTCTCCACAATATATTTCACAATATCTAGTCCCAATAGTTTTCAATCTATAGCTTCATCCGAACATGTTAGAGTTAGACACCTTTTCATATATATTTTATCATAAGGATCCATTTAAATACTCAATTTGAAACTATTGTTATAAGATATTTCAATAAGTGGAAAATGTTTCTCCCAAATTCTTTGAAAATCAAGTGATCCAACACTTATCATATCCTCCAATGTTTGAATTTTCCTCTCAGGATACCCATTTATTTGAGTATGAGAGTCTATGATTAGGGTTTTTTCAATATTTATATAATTTTAAAGTCTCCTCAAAACTTATAAGTAAATATTGTGCTGCGATTAGAAAAAATTAATAGTGGTTCTCCATGAACTTACACTACTTCTTGAATATATAGAAGAGAAAGGTTCTCAAAGGATAAATCCTCTAATATTGTGATAAAATAGACATAATTTTGTTAACATTTCGATAATTAACCATATAAAATTATTTCTCTTGGGTGAATTAGGATTATTGGTAACAAAGTATATAGTGATGTTGTACCACTTCCATATAGGTATGGGTAGTGATTGCTATAACGACCCAAAGTTTTATCAATGGAATTACCTTATTATAATTATTCCTTATAGTATAATCCCATTAGGAAGAAGAATGACATATTATGATACTAAATACTATGTGATCATGAAACATAATTTTTCCACTTCTATGTTTTGAATTTTGAAAATCTGACATACACTGTTGTGATCAATAAGATGTTTGGAGTCCGATAAAAAAACTTAATTTTTGGTAAATAGTAACCAACCCTTATGAATAGTAATATGACCTTTATGAATATTAAATAATCCAAAATAATAGTAACCTTACCCATGAATAATTAAATAAAATTTAGGCATTTTATAAGTGATAATTTGACCATAGTAAAAGTATTGGTATTTTTTCTAAGTCATAAATAATTGATTATAATTAATTAATTAATTTTAAAGAAAATTTATTTTCTTAATATGTTTTTTTTAAATTAAAAAATTTATGTCTTCTATATTTAAGATAATTTTATAAGGCCTTTCTTAATTTTTGAAAGCATTATAAAATCTGTTTTAATTTTAAAAACTGTATTTTTCAAGTAAATTATGATTTCAATTAAAAATTAAATTAATTATATTTAGAAAATTATTTTTAAAAAATGGAATTCATTTTTTGATTCTACACATCAAAAAATGGTTATGTTTAATTTTTAGGATTTTTCAGAAAAACATGAATTTTTGGTGAATAGTAAAATGCATTAATTTACCGTATAAATACATTATAATTTAAATCCACTATTGCTAACATCACTAGTGATGTAAGCACCCAAATCTAGAACTCACATTCCCTATTTACTATTATTGGTCATGTAAGACTCACCATTCCTTGTCTTGTGGGGAAATAATATATATGAATGAATTTTATATTGAGAAATTCTCTCTCCCCTCCACTATAAATACCACCCTTCACAGCCTCATTTACTCACACCTATCAAGCTTTAAGAATTGTATAAAATCTGCCCACAAATCTTCCCTAGACCCTCCACCACGTCCAAGATCCTCTGTTCTCATCAAAAAACCAATCCTATCTTCCTTAAGGAGGATCTCAAGAGGATGATTTAAGAGGTAATTCCTCTCTCTCTTCTTCCTTTAAATTCCTTTTAATTTCAAGTTCATTTCTTAATCTATGCCCACATATTTTTAACCACATGGGATGGTAACTATAGTATTATACATACACTAGAAATTTATTATACTAATTAGATATTATATCATCCAACCCCCTTCTCCTCTTCTTTTTATTTTAGAAAAAGAGAATGTTGTTCGTGAGGTATTAATTTATCACCTTCAAGAACGACATGTTTTATTTTTTCCATTTCTATGTTCAGATCTAGTCATGAAACCATTTTTATGATTGAAACAGAATACATTATATGTATTATGTCCTATTTGAAGTTATGTAACTAACATATGTACATATTACTAAATGATTAAACAAAACAAGTTCGTTGTGGTTGAAAAACTGCCGAAATTAACCCAAACAATCACCCTTTAATTCTCATCTAATGATTCATCCACATGGTAAATAATTTAATTAATTATAATATTATTTAAAATTATGAAATATCATTAATATGATGAAATATTAGTTCTGTATCTTTACCCATTTTCTACATGAACTTCCATTTATGAATACATGTGAACCGCTCAAGAAAACCATAAAAACAAACATTCCCAAACAATGTTTTTAAAACTCTTTAACTCATCAAAATGACCATAAAATAACTTAATGAAACCATAATTAACCATATTATTGTAAAAAGGGTTCTATAATTGTCAATTAATGAATGTAATGTGGTTATACATGACATTAAAGTGAATAAAGCGTTTAGATACACGGTAAGGGGAAAATCTCAAACCCAACTTTATTTCTTTGGGTTCTCCCTATTTCACTCCATTTTTGGAGTAGTCACTACTTAAAAATAACTTTTTCATAATTATATTACATTTTATGGGATATAAATGTTTTCTACAGAAGTTTTTGTCAATCAAATGTTTTCCAAAAGAACTCTTCTTTCAAAAACACACCTTTTACTTCTCACTCAAGGTTGATGGTCATCATATCAAGTATGTTATTACCACTTTATTTTGGGAACCAAAAGTTATTAACGTGTTCTTATGAGATGAAACCCATTCTTTTACATGGGGTTTTTATATTAATTTTTGGTATATTTTCATTATGTCATGCATGATAATGATAATGTCATGATGTGACTAGTGCGCCTGGAATTATATAGCAATCCAATGCATTGGGTAAAGTGATGAATCTCATGATTTTAAGTGAAATTATGTTTGAAAAAGATGCTAGATTTTTTCACAAGTATGTGTGGTTTTTAACTACTAATACATGAGGTTTCATTTTTTGTGCATTGCCACATTTCAAATCTTTTATTAATGATTCCTCTCTTGTTCATGATATTTTGCCAATGTTATGATTTTTCTCACCCCATGTTATATTTTTATTATATATCCTCTTTTGGGAATTTATCTCACCCCTTATGATGTATATCCTCAGGTGACTACATGTGCTAAGGAGAGGTCAAGTGCCAATAAGAAGCTAGAGAAGAAGGAATTGAATAAATGTTTATGATTGATGTTGTAATTGTTATGTATGGTCATAGTTTTTACAAGAAACTAAAACTTTGTATCCTCTATGTGCAATACTATTATGTTATTTATCCTTAAAATGATGTAATATTAATGTAATAAAAGTATGGGTCTCTATAGTTGGTATCAGAGGTAAGGTTTAGTTAATTTTGGAATTAGGATTAGTAAACCCTAGAGAAAACCTCTAGAATGAGACTAAGTAAAAATATGCACACAATAGTATTTACATAAGGAAACCATAAGTTATTATTTTAGTATAAATTTTACAAATGAATAAGTTATTCATGACTTTTTGACTTATGTTTTGTTCTATCCTTTTATATTTTAAAAAATGGTGGGAACCAGGAGAAACCAGACCAACAACTCGTGCGAGGGCCAACTCAATAATTGACCAAATGACATCCCCAATAATTTGGGAGGTGGAGTTCAAAAATTCATGGTGATTATTACCCAAATATCTCAGGTTATTAACAATAAACATAATAATGGATAACTTCCTCCTTAACCAAAGAGGGATAAACTGGCTATCGAGTGTTTTATGCAGCAATGACCACCAACATTTAGTGGATCTTCCGATCCACTAGTTGCAGAACAATGGGTCAACTCCATAGAGAAGATATTTTCTGTGATTCACTATTATGAGATGGAGAAGGTGACACTATCCATTTATTTTCTAGATGTAGAGGCTGATCAATGGTGGGATTTGATTAAGACCACCAAGCCAAGTGATGAAATTGAAGAGATGGAATGTGAAGACTTTAAGATAATGTTTCTTAACAAAGTATTTACCAATAACTCTTCACACAAAAATGGAGAGAGAATTAATAGTTCTCAAGAAAAAATAAGTAGAATCTGTCACAACCTATGAAGAAAATTTCACAAGGCTTGTAAGGTACGCTTTAGGTTTTGTTATCAACAATGATAACAAAATTGATAGATTCTTTAGCGGATTAAAACCACACATTAGAAAGGATATTTCAATTCGAGACATTGGGAGTTATGAAGAAGTTGTTTGATGTGATATCAAAGTGGATATGGAGTTTGGAGAATGGTCCCATGGCTATGGTGATAAGAAATGAAAGATGAAGTTTCAAGCTGGTGGATCTAATGACAAAGGTGGGAAGAAAACTCAATGATCCACATGCCAAAAATGTGGGAAGTTGCACCATGGGAACTGCCTCAAAGGTATGAGGAAGTGCTTAAAGTGTATGAAAGAAGGAAACCATACTCAAGAGTGTCAAAAATACAATAAAAGGAAGGAGAATGTGGTGGAAGAAAGGAGAGAAGAACCCATGGTTCAATGCTACAACTGTAGGGAGCAAGGGAACTATGAAAGACAATGCACTAAACCTTGAGTTCTCGAGGGTAATCAGTATCAGCAACCACCAATGACAAAGTAACAAGGGAAGGATTATTCCATCACTACTGCAGAAGTGGAGCAAGATAATGAATTAATACAAGGTACTCTTACTATTCCCTCAAGAAAGGAAAAAGTCTTATTTGATTCCAGTTCTATGCATTCCTTTATATCTTGCAATTTTTTCTATAAATATAGAATCGAAGCCCTGAAACCTTGAAGTAGATATATCTGTAAAACACCAAGTGGTGCAATCATTGAAACCCAAGTGTTTGACTCTTATCCTATTGGTGTATGTGGGAAGATTCTTCCTAAAAATCTTGTAATACTTCCTTTGGTGAAATTTGACGCTATAATGGGAATGGATTGGATATCGTTATATAGATCACGTATCAACTATTGGGAAAAGGAAATATCTTTTCATATTACGAACCATCCCATTCTCCTCTACAAATCCAAGGAAGATCATGAATCTCATTTGAAAATTCTTTCAATGGTGTGGGTGTTGATTCTATATGAAGAAGCATACCTCGCCCAAATGGTTGAGTCAAAGGATTGTACCAACCATGCATAAATTCCCATTGTGAGGGAATGTGGTGATGCATTTCCTAAAGAGTTACCTGGACTTCCCCCAGATCATGAGGTAGAGTTCTCAATAGAACTAATACCCGGAGCTACTCCCATCTCAAAGTGTCCCTATAGGATGACTTCTATCGAACTGGATGAGTTAAATAAGCACCTGCAAGAGAATTTAGACAAAGGGTTCATACTCCCTATTGAATCACCTTGGGGTGGAACAATTCTCTTTGTGAAGAATAATTATGTAAAAATGCAGTTGTGTATCAATTATCTAGAACTCAACAAGATCAATATAAATAACAAGTATCATCTTCCAATGATTTATGACTTGTTAGATCAGTTAAGAGGAGCTCAATAATTCTCAAAGGTGGATCTTCATTCTGGATATCATTAAATAAAGGTGAAGAAGGATGATATTCAGAAGGCTGCCTTCCTTTACAAGTTATGGGCACTATGAGTTTCTAGTGATTCCATTCGGACTTACTAATACCCCTACAATCTTCATGGATTTGATGAATAGAGTCTTTAGACCTTACCTCAACAAATTTGTGGTAGTGTTTATTAGTGATATTCTCATCTACTCCAAGATCAAGGAGGAACATGAAGAATATCCAAGAATTGTGTCAGTGACATTGAGAAAGAATAAGTTGTACACCAAGTTCATAAAGTGTGAATTTTGGATGAAGTAAGTCACGTTCTTTGGAAATGTTATCATAAGATAGGGAATTTCTGTGGACCCTTAAAAAAAGGCGATTGAGGAATGACCCATGCCCTCTAGTGTCACAAAAATCCGTAGTTTTCTTGGATTAGCTAGGTAATACCAACATTTTGTGAGAAATTTCTCACAATTGTCAAGCCCGCTAACTAAGTTAACAAGGAAAGGGGTAAAGTATGTCTAGATGGAAGAATGTGAGCGAAGCTTCAAAGAGCTAAAGAGAAGGCTGATCACTTCACCTATACTCACACTACCGAAAAGTGGATAAAGTTTTGTGATATACAATGATGCTTCAAATAAAGGATTGGGTTGCATACTCTTTAAAAATGATAATGTGATAGCCTATGCCTCACGACAGTTGAAGATCCATGAGAATAACTTCACAACTCATGATCTAGAGCTGGTAGCCATGATTTTTGCAATGAAAATCTGGCAACATTACCTTTATGGTGATAAGTGTGACATATAAACCGACCAAAAGAGCCTAAAGTATATATTAACACAAAAGGATCTCAAAATGCATCAAAGGAGATGGTTAGAGATAATTAAGGATTATGATTGCTCTATTCACTATCATCCTGGAAAGGTGAACAAGGTAGATGATGCTCTAATCAGAAAAGAACTTGTTACTCTATCCATATTATAGGTTGAGAAAGACCCTATCTTCTTGGATATGCAAATTATAGATTTAGAAATTATAAGGGTAGGGGATACATCCTACCTTGCTTAAATTATTGCACAACCATCCGTCCAAGAGAAGATTAAAGAAGAAAAAAGGGATGATGTGGAGTTACAAAAGAGGGTGAATGCAGTAAAGGAAGGGAAGCTGCAAGAGTTTCATATTGACGATGATGGTGTATTTTGGTTTAGAATGTGACTTTGTGTGTTTTCATCACCCAGGATAAAGAAGGAGCTATTGTACAATGCACATAGCTCAAAATTCTCTATCTATCCTAGGAGTACCAAGATGTACTGTGATCTCGGAGAACACTTCTTATGGGATAACATGAAGAAGGAGACTGCATAATATATATCAAGGTGCTTAGTATGTCAGAATATTGAAGCAGAGCAACAAAAGTCCAAAGGGATGATGCAAACATTGCCTATACCCATGTGGAAATGGGAGAATGTTACTATGGACTTTTTGACGGGTCTCCCGAAGATGTCGAAGGGAAATAATGCGATATGGGTAGTGGTTGACCAACTCACCAAGACTGCCCATTTTATCACTATTCGGGAAGACCTCTCACATGAACAACTTGGAAAGATATATGTGAAGGAAGTGGCAAGACTGCATGGAGTTCCACTCTCAATTATCTCTGATCGTGATCCAAGGTTCACATCTAAATTCTGGAGGAGTCTTCAACATGCATTGAGTAATGAATTAAATTTTAGCATGACCTATCACCCCAAAACTAATGACCAATATGAAAGGACTATTTAGATGCTTGAAGATATTCTAAGAGCATGATCTCTAGAATTCAAAGGTGGATGAAATCAGCATCTCCCATTGGTTGAGTTCTCATACAACAATAGATTCCACTTGAGTATTCAGATTGTCCGTATGAAGCTTTGTATGGAAAGTGATGTAGAACTACAACCTATTGGTATGAAGTTGGAGAAAGAAAGCTACTTGGACCTGATATTGTGAAAGAGATGACAGAGAAGGTTCAAGTCATATAGAAACACATTAATGATACTCAGAGTTGGAAAAAGAGCTATGCTAACAACCATAGAAGGTACTTGGAGTTCGACGTTGGAGATAATGTATTCCTTAAAATATCACCATGGAAGAGTGTCATGCAGTTTGGGAAGAAAGGAAATCTAAGACCAAGGTACATTGGCCCCTTTGAGATCCTTGACCGCATCAGATTCGTGGCCTATCATCTTGTACATCCACTGAATATGGATCAAGTTCATGATGTGTTTCATGTATCACACCTGAGGAAGTACATACTAGATCCCCCACATGTACCAAACTCAGAGGTGGTACAACTTAAATATGATCTCTCCTATGTGGAGCAGCGAGTGAAGATTCTGGACCAAAGTGATAAGGTTCTACTCAACAAGAAAACCCACCTTGTCAAAGTTTTATGGAGGAACCATAAGTTTGAAAAAGATACTTGGGAACCAGAGGAGGTGATGAAGGAGAAGTACCCCCACCTGCTTGTGTAAATTGAAATTTCAAGGGTGAAATTTATTAAGGGGGGGGATAATGTAACGACCCAAAGTTTTATCAATGGAATTCCCCTATTATAATTATTCCCTATAGTATAATCCCATTAGTAAGCACAATGACATATTGTGATACTAAATACTATGTGACCATGAAACATAATTTTGCCACATATATTTTTTGAATTTCGAAAATTTGACATACACGGTTGTGATTAAGAAGATGTTTGGAGTCTGATAGAAAAACATATTTTTTGGTGAATTATAACCTACCCTTATGAATAGTAACCTACCCTTATGAATAGTAATATGACCCTTATGAATAGTAAATATTCCAAAATAATAGCAACCTTACCCATGAATAATTAACTAAAATTTAGGCATCTTATAAGTGACAATTTGACCATAGTAAGAGTATTAGTATTTTTTGTAAGTCATAAATAAATAAATAATTTTAAAGAAAATTTATTTTCTTAAAATGTTTTCATAAATTAACAAATATATGTATTCTATATTTAAGATAATTTTATAATACCTTGCATAATTTTTGAAATCATTATAAAATCAGTTTTAATTTTAAAAACTGTATTTTTCAAGTAAATTATGATTTTAATTAAAAATTAAATTAATCATATTTATAAAATTATTTTTGAAAAATGGACTTCATTTTTGTATTCTACCCATATAATAATGGTTAAGGTGAATTTTTGGGATTTTTCTGAAATACTTGAATTTTTGGTGAATAGTGAAATGCATTAATTTACCGTATAAATACATTATAATTTAAATCCACTATTCCTGACATCAAAAGTGATGTAAGCACCCAAATATCTAACTCACATGCCATATTTACTATTATTGGTCATGTAAGACTCACTATTCTTTGTCTTGTGTGGAAATAATAAATTAATGAATTTTATATTGAGAAATCCTCTCTCCCCTCCACTATAAATACCAGCCTTCACACCCTCATTTCCTCAAACCTATAATGCTTCAATACTTGTACAAAATCTACACAAAAATCTTACCTAGCCCCTCCCCTATGTCCAAGATCTTCTAGTATCGTCAAAAGACAAATCCTAGCTTTCTTAAGTAGGATCTCAAGAGGAAGATTCAAGAGGTAATTCCTCTCTCCCTCTTTTTCTTTGAAATTCCTTTCAATTTAAAGTTCAGTTATTAATATATAACCACCTATTTTTCTCCAAATGGTATGGTAACTCTAGTATTATACATATAATTTAATTTTATTATACTTATGGTATATTATATCATCCAACCCCCTTCTCTTCTTCTTTTTATTTTAAAAAAAGAGAATGTTGTTCGTGAGGTGTTAATTTATCACCTTCAAGAATGACATGTTTTCTTTTTTCCATTTATACCTTCAAATATGGTCATGGAACAATTTTTATGGTTAAATAATAATATTTTATATGTATTATGTCCTATTTAAAGTTTTTGAACTAAATCATGTACATATTACTAAATGATTAAACAAAACAAGTTTGTTGTGGTTGAAAAACCACCCAAATTAACCCAAACAATCATCATTTAATTCTCATCTAATGATTCATCCACATGGTATATAATATAATTCATTATAAGACCAGTTAAACTTCTGGAATATCATTAATAACAAGAAATATTAGTTCTGTATGTTTACCCATGTTCTAAATGAACTTCTATTTATGAATACTTGTGAACTGCTCAAGAAAACCATAAAAACGAACATCCCCGAAAAGTGTTTTTTAAACTCTATAACTCATCCAAAGGCCCATAAAATAACTTAGTGAAACCATAATGAACCATATTAATGTACAAAAGGTTATTTAATTGTAAATTAATGAATCTAATGTGGTTATACATGAAATTTAATTGAAGAAAGCATTCAGATACAAGGTAAGGGGAAAATCTCGAACCCAACTTTCTTTCTTCGGGTTCTCCCTATTTCACTCAATTTTTGGTATGGTAACTCATTAAAAATAATATTTTAATCATTATATTACATTGTTTTGGGATATACATGTTTTTTAAATAAGTTTTTTTCAAACAAATGTTTTCTAAAATGACCCTTCTTTCATAAACACACCTTTTACTTATCACTCAAGGTTGATGGTCATCATATCAAGTATGTTATTCCCACTTTATTTTGGGATCCAAAAGTTATGAATGTGTTCTTATAATATGAAACCCATTAATTTACATGGTTTAGTTATATTAATTTTTGATATATTTTCATTATGTCATGCTTGATAATGATAATGTTATGATGTGACGGGTGTGCCCAAAATTATATAGCGCAATATGAATGTTTCAATGTGATGGG
The DNA here is from genome assembly GCA_963277665.1 of Viscum album. Taxonomy (NCBI): domain Eukaryota; kingdom Viridiplantae; phylum Streptophyta; class Magnoliopsida; order Santalales; family Viscaceae; genus Viscum; species Viscum album. The sequence goes on from OY728131.1 coordinate 1,976,419,443, forward strand.
TGTGCCCAGAATTATATAGAGATCCAATGCATTGGGTAAAGTGATGAAACTCATGATTTTAATTTAAATTATGTGTGAACAAGATTCTATATTTATTCACAAGTATGTGAGGTATTTAACCACTAATACATGATGTTTCAATTTTTGTGCATTGCCACATTTCAAGTCTTTTATTAATGATTCCTCTCTTGTGCATGATATTTTTCCTATGTTATGATTATGCTCACCCCATTATATATTGTTCTTATCTATACTATTACTGGTATTTTATCTCCACCCTTATGATGTATATCCTCAGGTGACTACATGTACTAAGGAGAGATCAAGTGCCAATAAGAAGCTAGAGAAGAAGGAATTGAATAAATGTTTATGCTTGATGTTGTAATTGTTATGTATGGTCCTAGTTTTCCAAACACACTAAACCTTTGGATCCTCTATGTGGAATAGTATTATGTTGTTTATTTTTAGAATGATGTAATAGTAATGTAAGAAAAGTATGATTCACTATAATTAGAGTATTCCTTTGGGAAGTTATCGCTCCACCTTCACCTGTTGACACACCAAAAATCTTGCAGTATAACCAATAACATTCCTATTCATATTATCCCATAAATAATGATCAAACATATATTTATACAATTTTTTTATTCCATGTTTTATATAAAATGTAGACATATTATATTTTCCCACAATATTTTTATTTAAATATAGAATATATGGGATGCATATCCTTTTAACAAACCCAAATACCCCCTCTTGATCAACATAAAACTTATGAAACATCACATTTTTTTATATATTTTGTGATTTTTTGTACCATATGATCATCTCTTTGTGATTTATTTTTTTCTCTAGTAATTATGGCTGATACATAATTTGGGACAATATTAATGACTTTCATTCCCTTATAAATTCCATGTACATCATTATAAAGTCACTGAATAATGTATATCCTTTAATAACAATCATTACAAGAACACCTTGGTCTTTCCTAATTTATGCATCAATGTTTTTTTAAAATTTATAGGGTTATAATTAATTGAACAATCATTGTCCTTAAGAAGTCCAAATATCTCATTTTTCTAGACGTTTAATTATATATTTTTTGAATATATAATTCATAATTTTTTATTATGTTTATATATCACACTTTTATCCATAATGATAATGTATATAGATCTTTAATACAAAAATAACAACAAAAAATCTAAATCATGGGTAGGATAATTGTACTCACAATGCTTCAACTATAGATATGTATATTCCATCACCTTATCATTTTTTATTACTATACATCCAAGTCATTTCAAGGACACATCACTATAGATAACAAACCATTCTCTATGAGAGGTTAATGTTAGCACATGTGCACTAAAAACCTCGTCTTTAGTTGTTATAAACTTTCTTCACACTCTTTTTTTTTGTAGATGAAATTAACTCCCTTTTGAGTTAACTTTGTTTTTATATTATAAATCTAGGAATTCTTTTCACAAACATTATATAATATCTAGATATAGCAAGGAAACTATGTATCTCAATCACTATTATAGGATAAGGATAAACCTCTATGACTTTTTTATTAATTATATCAACTAAAATTCCCCCACTGGTTACAATGTTTCCAAAGAATCATACTTCTTGTTTCCAAAACACACATTTACTATATTTATAAAAAATCCTCTTCTTCCTCATATTTTTTAATATAACCCCTAGATGATCCTTATATTCATCAATATTTTTTGAATATATCATGATTTCATTAGTTTATACCAAAAAAAATTTATCAAGGAAGTCCCTTAATATTATATTCATCAAATACTTAAATATAGTAAGATAATTAGTGAATCAAAGGGATATAATAACAAACTCATAATTTCTATATATAGTTTTAAAAATAGTTTTTGGAATATCCTCTTTCTTTACTATTATCCAATGATACCTATATTAGAGGTCAATCTTGAAGAAGAATTAGGACCCATAAATCTAGTCAAATAAATCATCAAATCTTGGTAGATGGTATTTTTTATTCACTATGATCCCATTAAGTTATCAATAATAAATTAATTATGAAATTGATCTATCATTCTTCTTTACAGTGAGAACATATGATCCTTATAGAGACACACTTGTCCAGATAAAACCTTTCCGCAAAATATATTGTATCTGTTTCTTTAATTCTTCTAACTCCAAAAATTCCATTCTATATGGGGTCTTTGATATTGGTTTGAATTCAGGTATGGGTTAATTTTATATTTCTACCACTCTTTATGGGGGAGTTCTAGATAATTATTTAGGAAATAAATTAAATAATTCTTGAACAATGGGTATATTTACTATCTTTATACTTTCAATTTAGTCCGCTTCTTTACAAATAATCCCCCTAAATAAGGTTATAAGATGTGTTTATTGAAAAAAATTAGGCTAGGGTATCTCTATTTAGAAAATAATTTCATGTTTTTCCTTCAAGAAAACTAAAATTCCCTTGCTTAAATAGATGAACTTGGAATTATACAATGAGAGCCAATCCTTCCCTAGGATTATGTCAAATTACACCATTGGAATGACCATCAGGTTTGTAATTATATTTCACTCACCAAAATTAATAATAAAATATCTATATACCCTTGATACTTTAATAGAGTCTATAGGTTTAACTAATAACTCTACTTTCATATGTTTAGGATTCAACTCAATGTTCTTTGCAAATGGGAATGAGAATAAGGAATGATGAAAACAAAAATCAAATAATGTAATTTCTATATTTGATTGTACAATGAGTGTACCTATTACTAAATCATTTGGAGTATTTAATTCAGCCATAATGATGTCAAAATAACTACCTTTGTCCCTTGGCATTTACTGGGGTTGATGGAAATTTCCCTCCATTATCTTCTTATTGAGACATTAGTTATAAAAGTGTCCATGATATCCACACTTCAAGCATTGTATTATAGGCCATGATTGAACTATATTTCCTTTATCATTTTAATTTAGATATTGAGGCTTTACACCTATAAAATAGTCTCTAGTTATATAGAAATCCTTTCCACACCTCTAACATTTTTCACTTCCTTATAGATAATTCTCTAAATGTTTCTACCAATAGTTTTTTCACACATGTATTTGTAGTTTTTCCATTCTCTTTCATGGTCAAAATTATCCCCAAAATATCCTTTTATTTTTATCATTCGGTACATGAGACCACTACATATCTCAAAACACTATTTCCACTTTTATAATACACCATAATATCTCCTCATAAATCTTAAAGTCTCATATTTCTTAAGCCTTTCATATTTGTGGTATTAGTCTACGAAATAATCGATCAACATTTCTACTATAATCAATAACAGATCTTACATAAAACCACAAAATCCTTGTATTTTTAATTTTATACTATCCCACTAATTCACTATTATTTTTCTTTAGCTATAGGAAATACTTTATCATTTTTATTTAAGGATATAAGGAAAATACTTATTGAAAAAGATTTTTTTGATCTCTTCATACTATATAGCTTAAAAATATTCCTTCATCTTTGTGTTTAGATCGATGTCCACCATTGATTTTCTTATCCCTATAAGAGGTGTATTTCTAGATTAACTTCCTATTACTAAAAATTATATATTTCATAAAAAATATTTTTTTAGTATTGATCCACTATTCCATGATCAATGTATTAATGGGTCCACTAAAAGTAGGTTGTTGTTAACACATAGATGATTCAACTACTAGTTACACTCTATATAGAGAAGCCATATGCTCTACATGGATTAAGCTATTAATTGTATCCATATATAATGGATTAAACATCATAATAAAGCTTTTAACTCTAACTTCCATCATATTGGAAATCCCATCATTTCTTTATTCTTCACATCTATTATTTACATGTTCCATTTTCTTTATAACTATTTTTTCTTAAAGAAGAAAACTTAAATGAAAAAATGATACTATTAATAAAATTATGATATTAATTTTAAGTGTTGTTTAATCCTAAAATTTTATAATATCACACTTCTGGGATCATATAATTCAATATTTTCTAAATTTAAAAAATCAAATAGATATGTTAGCATTATATCCTTCATAATGGTTTATAGATAACATCTGATCAACCATAACATACCCCCAATAGTTTCAGTCTAGGTGTACAATTAGGCCTTCTTTTTGTATGCAAAGTGAAGATCAAGTTAATACCCAACCAACATTTTTTAGGGTTATGACTCTTAGGTGCATCCGATCCAGACCCAACATCCACTTGTTTATATCCAAAGAGAGGTTTCATTACTAGGAAACCACACACTCTATAATTTACAAAAAATTTAGGATGTTTTCGTATGTTTATAATTATCCTTAGGGTTTTAAACAATGTATTCTAGTCCTGATTTTCATAAATAACAAAACCTTTCATTTATACCAACTATGACAACCCACATTTTCCACACATGATTTTTAACATAATTCATTTAAAAAATATTTCATTAATAAAATCAATAGGATATTTTGAGGTTTAGTGTCTTTGAAACTATATACATAATACATGACGTATATAGATCACATAAAAAAATAAAATTTATTTAGTCCTTTGGAAAGAAAAATTTATAATACCATCACATGATACCTCACATATGATTTATTGGGGGCATACCTCAAAATTAAAGGGTCAAAATATATAGCAACCCGGACTTTTCTTACATTACTATTACATCATTTCAAAGATAAACAACATAATAGTATTGCACATAGAGGATCTAGAGGTTTAGTGTCTTGGGAAAACTAGGACCACACATAACAAATACAACATCAACCATAAACATTTATTTAATTTCATCTTCTCTAGCTTCTTATTGGCACTTGTACTCTCCTTAGTACATGTAGCCACCTGAGGATATAAATAAAAAGGGGTGAGCTAAAAGCCCAGTAAGAAGATAGGTAAGAACAATACATAATGGGGTGAGCATAATCATGACATAGGCAAAAGATCATGAACATGAGAGGAGCATAAACAATAAACTTGAAACGTGGCAATGCATAAAAATGAAACATCATGTCTTAGTGGTTAAATACCACACATACTTTTGAAAAAATCTAGCATCTTGTTCACACATCATTTCACATTTACTCATGAGATTCATCACTTTACCCAATGCATTGGAGCTCTGTATAATTCCGGGCGTACCCATCACATTTAAACATTCATATTGCGCTATATAATTCCGGGCGCACCCGTCACATCATAACATTATCATTATCATGCTTGAAACATAGAACACATATCAGACATGTACATAAATAAACCATGGAAAGGAATGTGTTTCACCTCATAATAACACATTCATAATCTTTGGGTTCCCAAAATAAAGAGGGAACAACATACTTGATACAAGAACCATCAACATTGAATGAGAGGTAAAAGGTGAGATCTTGAGAGAAGAGTTCTTTTGGAAAACATTTTGATGGACATAAAAACCAGTGACAAACATGTATATCCCAGAAAAGTAAAGTAAATTATGAACAAATGATCTTTGAGGAGTAACCATATCAAAAATGGAGTGAAAGAGGGAAAACCCGAAGGAAGAAAATTGGGTTCGAGATTTCCCCTTACCTTGTACTCGAATGCTTCCTTCTATTATTTTCCTGTATAATGACATTATATTAATTAATTAGAAATTCCAGAACCTTTTATACATTAATAGGGTTCATTCTGGTTTCATTATTTCTTATTATGTTCCTTTGGATAACTTATAGAGTTTAAAAACATTGTCCGGGGATGTTCATTTTTATGGTTTTCTTGAGCGGTCCACTTGTATTATTAAATTGGTGTTTGGGTAGACCATGGGTAAAAATCCAGAACTGATACCAAATTTTATTAATCATATTACAATAGCTTTAATAATTTTATAGTGAATTATATTAGATCCAATTGGACGAATCATTAGATAAAAATTTAATGATGGTTATTTGGGTTAATTTGGGCGGTTTTTGGATCACAACGATCTTGTTTTAACATTTAACTTAGTAATAAGGCCATAGGTTATTTATAGAAATTAAAATAGAAAATAATACATATAAAATATTCTGGTTCAACCATAAAATGGTTTCATGACCAGATTGAAGGTAGAAATGGAAGAAGAGAACATGTCATTTTTGAAGGTGATAAATTTAACACCTCATGGACAACGTTCTCTTTAATAAAATAAATGGAAGAGGGAAAGGGTGTGGGGTGATATAATATAACATTATAATCATAATATTACAGTATATATAAAATACTGGATTTATAGAACAATTTGGATGAAGATAGGTAGGGAGAGATAAAGAAAGGAACTTGAACTTGAAAGGAAATTAAAGGAGAAGAGAGAGAAATTACCTTTAGAATCCTCCTCTTGAGATCCTCTTTAAGGAAGCTAGGATTGGTCTTTTGATGAGACCAGAAGCTTTTGGACATGTGGGAGGTTCTAGGGAAGATGTTTGGGCATAGTTTAGGGAAGTATTGAAGCTTGAGAGGTGTGAGGAAAAGAGGGAGTGAAGGGTGGCTTTTATAGTGGAGGGGAGAGGGGTTTCCTTAATATAAAATTGATTAGTTTATTAATTTCACCTAATACAAGGAATAGTGAGTCTTGGATGACCAATAATAGTAATTTTATAATTTAATCCCGAACCAAGTGGGATTACATCATCAGAACATCATCGGCGACTCAATTAATACATTATTTAGCATTTATTGCGAATTATCAGATTCCACTATTCATAAAAAATCAAGTATCTCAGAAAAATCTAAAAAATTTACCCCAACCATTTTTTGACGTGTAGAATCCAAAAATGAGGTCCATTTTTCAAAAATAATTTTCTAAATATTATTAATTTAATATTTAATTAAAATCATAATTTACTTAAAAAAACAGTTTTTAAAATTAAAACTGATTTTATAGTTGTTTCAAAAATTACGTAGGGTCTTATAAAATTATCTAAAAGCTATTAGACATTTATTAAATACTTTATTAATACATTTAAGGGAAATAAATATTCTTTTAAATTAATTAATTAATTATAATTAATTATTTTGACTTATAAAATACCAGAAACGTTTACTAGGGTCAAAATATCACTTTCTATGATGTCTAAATTTTATTTTATTATTCATAGGTAATGTTAATATTATTTACTATAAAGGTCATATTACTATTAATAAGGGTAGGTTACTTTTCATAAGGGTAAGTTACTATTCACCAAAAATTATTTTTGTTTTGTTAGACTCCAAAAACTATCTTGAACAGAACCGAGTATGTCGGATTTTTAAAATTCCAAACATAGGGGTGACAAAATTATGTTTAAAGGTCACTTATCACTTAGTAGTTCATTATTTTGTGTTTTTATGACATAAATATAAGAAGGGAATATTCCATTGAAATACTTTGGGTTGTTACATTCTTCCCCCATTAAGAAATTTCACCCATGAAATTTCACTTTACACAAACAGGTGAGGGTACTTCTCCTTTATTACCTCTCCTGGTTCCCACCATTTTCTAAAATAGAAAAGGTTAGAAAAAAAGATAAGTAAACAAGTCATGAATAACTTATTCATTTAAACAATTATACCAAAAACATAACATATGGGATCCCTAGGTAAATATTCTTGTGTACATATTTGTACTTATTCTTATGCTAGAGGTTTTCTCTAGGGTTTACTAATCCTAATTCACAAATTAACTAAACCTTTCCTCTGATACCAACTATAACGACCCGGCCTTTTCTTAAATTACTATTACATCATTTCAATGATAAACAACATAATAGTATTGCACATAGAGGATCCATAGGTTTAGTGTCTTGGGAAAACTAGGACCACACATAACAAATACAACATCAACCATAAACATTTATTTAATTTCATCTTCTCTAGCTTCTTATTGGCACTTGTCCTCTCCTTAGTACATGTAGCCACCTGAGGATATAAATAAAAAGGGGTGATATAAAAGCCCAGTAAGAGGATAGGTAATAACAATACATCATGGGGTGAGCATAATCATGACATAGGCAAAAGATCATGAACATGATAGGATCATAAACCATAAACTTGAAATGTGGCAATGCATAAAAATGAAACATCATGTCTTAGTGGTTAACTACCACACATAATTGTGAAAAAATCTAGAATCTTGTTCACACATAATTTCACATTTACTCATGAGATTCATCACTTTACCCAATGCATTGGAGTGCTGTATAATTCTGGGTGCACCCGTCACATTTAAACATTCATATTACTCTATATAATTCCGGGCGCACCCGTCACATCATAACATTATCATTATCATGATTTCCACATAGAACACATATCAGACATGTACATAAATAACCCATGGAAAGGAATGGGTTTCATCTCATAATAACACATTCATAATCTTTTGGTTCCCAAAAGAAAGAGGGAACAACATACTTGATACAAGAACCATCAACATTGAATGAGAGGTTAAAGGTGAGATCTTGAAAGAAGAGTTCTTTTGGAAAACATTTTTATGGACCTAAAAACCAGTTACAAGCATTTATATCCCATAAAATTAAAGTAAATGATGAACAAATGATCTTTTAGGAGTAACCATATCAAAAATGGAGTGAAAGAGGGCGAACTCGAAGGAAGAAAATTGGGTTCGAGATTTCCCCTTACCTTGTACTCGAATGCTTCCTTCTCTTTAATGTCCTGTATAATGACATTATATTCATTAATTAGAAATTCCATAACCTTTTATACATTAATAGGGTTAATTATGGTTTCATTATTTCATATTATGTTCCTTTGTATGACTTATAGAGTTTAAAAACTTTGTTCGGGGATGTTCGTTTTTATGGTTTTCTTGAGCGGTCCACTTGTATTCTTAAATTGGTGTTTGGGTAGACCATGGGTAAAAATCTAGAACTGATACCACATGTTATTAATGATATTACAGTAGATTTAATAATTTTATAGTGAATTATATTATATCCAAGTGGACGAATCATTAGATAAAAATTTAATGATGGTTATTTGGGTTAATTTGGGCGGTTTTTGGATAACAACGATCTTGTTTTAACATTTAACTTAGTAATAAGGCCATAGGTTATTTCCAGAACTTAAAATAGAACATAATACATATAAAATATTATGGTTCAACCATAAAATGGTTTCATGACCAGATTGAAGGTAGAAATGGAAGAAGAGAACATGTCGTTTTTGAAGGTGATAAATTTAACACCTCATGAACAACGTTCTCTTTAATAAAATAAATGGAAGAGGGAAAGGGTGTGGGGTGATATAATATAACATTAGAATCATAATATTTAAGTATATATATAATAATAGATTTATAGAACAATTTGGATGAGGATAGGTTGGGAGAGATCAAGAAAGGAACTTGAACTTGAAAGGAAATTAAAGGAGAAGAGAGAGAGAAATTACCTTTAGAATCCTCCTCTTGAGATCCTCTTTAAGGAAGCTAGGATTGGTCTATTGATGAGACCAGAAGCTTTTGGACGTGGGGGAGGTTCTAGGGAAGATGTTTGGGTAGATTTTAGGGAAGTCTTGGAGCTTGAGAGGTGTGAGGAAAAGAGGGAGTGAAGGGTGGCTTTTATAGTGGAGGGGAGAGGGGTTTCCTTAATATAAAATTGATTAGTTTATTAATTTCACCTAAGACATGGAATAGTGAGTCTTGGATGACCAATAATATTAATTTTATAATTTAATCCCTAACCAAGTGGGCTTACATCATCATAACATAATCGGTGACTCAATTAATACATTATTTAGCATTTATTGCGAATTATCGGATTCCACTATTCATAAAAAATTCAAGTATCTCAGAAAAATCTCAAAAATTTACCCCAACCATTTTTTAACGTGTAGAATCCAAAAATGCAGTCCATTTTTCAAAAATAATTTTATAAATATTATTAATTTAATATTTAATTAAAATCATAATTTACATAAAAAAACAGTTTTTAAGATTAAAACTGATTTTATAGTTCTTTCAAAAATTACGTAGGGTCTTATAAAATTATCTAAAAACTATTATACATTTATTAAATACTTTATGAATACATTTCAGGGAAATAAATATTCTTTTAAATTAATTAATTAATTATAATTAATTATTTTGACTTATAAAATACCAGAAACGTTTACTAAGGTCAAAATATCACTTTCTATGATGTCTAAATTTTATTTTATTATTCATAGGTAATTTTAATCTTATTTACTATAAGGTTCATATTACTATTCATAAGGGTAGGTTACTATTCATAAGGGTAGGTTACTATTCACCAAAAATTATTTTTGTTTCATTAGACTCCAAAAACTATCTTGAACAGAACCGAGTATGTCGGATTTTTAAAATTCCAAACATAGGGGTGACAAAATTATGTTTAAAGGTCACTTATCACTTAGTAGTTCATTATTTTGTGTTTTTATGACATAAATATAAGAAGGGAATTTTCCATTGAAATACTTTGGGTCGTTACAACATAATTCCTAATTAGGGGATAAATAAAAAAAATGGAAAGTAAGTGATCATCATGGATAAATCATGATCGATAACATAAGTGTATGATCATAAGTATAATAGGTATAACATGGAAAAATCTCTATAACATAAAAATGAGACATTAATAAGCCTTTCACTAAGGTCTATCACCAAGGTGTTTTAAAACATATTACCATGGTTATTCACCAAGGTGTCATGAAACATTACCAAGGCATGCCTCCAAGGTATAATAAACATGTTATCTCTAGATATTAATTTTTTACCTAATCCATTGGAGTGATATTATGGTGTAATATTCATATGACTAAATTTATGTGCCCCAAATATATCGTATGTCATAAGAAAGTGTTCCATTTATGACCCATGGAGAATAAAGAACATGTGAGTTTATAAGAGTTTAAAGACATGAACTTTTCATCATTTTTAATCCACAAGTAAGGAATATTGGTTTAATATAGATAAATCCACAATAAATGAAGTATAATTATATCTATATTAATATAATTGAATGAAAATAGGGCTATATATTCATAATAGAAAATTATTTCATGGAAAATTAAATAATGATTTTTGCAACATAACATGTATAAAATATAGATTACTAAATGATATTATTGAGAGAGAATGCTAGTCTTTGATTAAAAGAACATAATTTTAATAGTAATGAATTTATTATAAATACATGAAAGAATAATAAGTTGAAAATCAAGAGACTTATTACAAATTACATTAATGAAAAGAAATAAATATGAGGATAATCCATTATTTTAAGTGTTGATTCCTATGATTAGAAGAGTGATTCCTTGAGAGATTGAGGAATTCTAAAAATAACTTAATAAGGGATTAAGAGAGGAAGGATGTGTTAATGAGTTTGGGAGTGAATAAAATAAGGCGGAGAGGTAGTTATTTATTAAAAAATTAGGATAACTGATTATTATTTTTCAAATACAACCTTTTGAATTATAGATTTTGTAAAATACATTTTCCATGGGCTACCCACGGTTCTAGATTATGTGTTATGACATTAAGAACATTTTTTGACATATTATAATTTAAAAACCAAATTCATTATATATATATTAATTTTACCTCAAATGAAACATTTATTCATTAAAAATTATTTTAAAGGTAAAAAGGTATTTTTTAAATTTGGGAATTTATTTATAGATTTTAAAATTGTTTTAATACTTATAAAACATTAAAATATTTTGTTAAACATATTTAAGCCTATAAAAAATATAATACACCTTATCACATAATTATTATATATTTATGGAGTCATAAAATATACAAAAAAACACAATATTATATATCTACTATTCACTAAAAGTAATGCATTTTAAGAAATTCTCAATAATTCAACCTAACCTAATTATTACTTGGTGATTTCAAATATAATATTTATTTTAAGAATGTAAATTCATAATTATGAGATGTAATTAGTTTAAATAAAAATTATATATTTTCTATAAAATACTATTTCTAAAGGGAACCACATTATTTATTCATTTTAAAGAATTGTATATTTTATAATATCCTACATATTGATTCTTAAACAGTCATTATAGAAGAAATGGTTTTATGATAAAATTAAATCCTATGAAGATTACCTTTGTGTGTTCACCATTCTTTATTATTTATCTTACTATATTATGCATAGATGTTATGGTGAATATCATTTCATTATGTGTAATGTTTTTATGAAATGTAATATTATTTTGATATTCTTCAATTGTAAAACATAACAAAACTATTATTGTGAAACATGAGAAAATTTACTAATAATAGAAATAAATTTCCAGCCATTACGTCTTGTAGTGGCTTGTAGTGGTCACAATATGAGGGAGGGGGGTTACCAATACCGATTGGTGACCACAAAAAGTGATCACCCCAAATATATATATATATATATATATATATATATATTTTAAAAAATTTAACCAGCTATCACAATGGGGGTAGTTGAGACATTGATGTAGATAGAAGTAGAGATTGATAAAAATATTTTGGTGGTAGGTATGGGTGCTAAAAAAATAAAATAGGGAGAGCGTGGCATGATATGGGAATGGCTATCATGTGATATAATGATATTGATGGGGGGGGGCAATGCAACACCAATAAAGGGGCAGGTGAGGAGGAACCAATGGGAAGGGGCCAGTGAGGAGGAAATGATATTGGGTAGAGAGTAAGGAAGAAAATATAGTGTGAGGTGGTGATGAAAAAATATGACAAGAGTCGAAAATGATAGGAGGCTGCAACAAGCACTATGCCAGATTCAACATTATTCAGTGGTTCCGCTCTAAAGGATTCGAAAAAACATTGGGAAATGTATCCTATCTTAGTTCTTATTTAGTGATGAGAAATACTATATTTTTTCAATGATAAATATTCATAGAGAAATTAAAATCATTCTCATTATAAAATAATATTTGAGATAGGCCCCCTTTTATGTAATTTTTCTTATACTGCAAAAAAGGTCCTTTAATTTATCTTAGATTAGCCATTTCTTCCAATTTTCTTTCTCCATGTGATGTGGTCACTCAAATGGATGTTCCTCCATCACCTTCCTTGATATTATTCCACAAGTTAACACAATTTTATTGATATGTGATTCATATATCCTTTATAACGATATTGATGTGTTTTTAGGTAAATAGATAATGTTTTCAGGTTTTATTTTTTGTTTCACTAATTTTCATCATTAATATTCATTCTAATTTATTATGGATGTGTCCATTTTAGGTTTTCACAAACTAAAACACATAGAATAATGAAAAATGATGACTTTATTCAATCCCTTGGAATGTACCTATACTCTAGATGTGTTCTTTGACAAAAATACAGGGAGGAAGTTGATAATGTTTTTCTAAGTTTTGTAATATCCTCAACCATATAGAAAGAATTGTATTATATGTTTGGTGATATTATTCCTTAAGTGTATTCCCTCCTTGATTTGATACATGTCTGTTCTAGTCTTTCCCTCTCCCCTTATCTCTTTATCACCTTCTTGGTTGTTGTTTCTTAGTTAGTTTATATTGTTAGGAGGGCCTAAAATTCTATTCTTTATAGGAAAGTATCCTTTAACCTCAATGTTTCTCTTTACACCATGATAGTTGATTTCAAGGATTCCAATACCATTCAAAATGGACACTTTCACAACTCAATACATCACTTCTCTATATTGAAGAATCTCAATATTGATGGTAAATTACGACCACCTCTTGGGAACATTGAAGTTTTTTGGAATTCTACTTTTCCAAGATGGATTAAACTCAACATTGATGTATTTTAGAGATAGAATCATATAACATCGTGATATGTATCCATATTTATGGATCATAATGGTGATGTCATGAGATTCCTTTATAATCCTTATAGATTTTCTTTCTCTCTTGAAGTTGAGATACTTAGTGTTATTAATGTGGTGGAGTGTACAAATAAATATGACTATATTAATCTTTCATTGGAGTGTGACTTCACCATCTTTTTATAAGCCATCATAACTAGTTCCATCAAAATCTCTTAGAAGCTGAATGCTCAATGGAGAAGATTCTTGGATATTATTTCCTCCATGGGTTTCATCATCACACATACTTATTGGGAGGCTAGTTCTCTTACAGGCAGGATTACCAATAAGGGAATAAACTATATTGATATTATATAAGACTAATGAGTTACCAGTTTAATCGAGCCCTATATTTCAAAGATACCATTATAAAATTCTTTTTTTAGACTCATGTAATTCTTTTATTTAATAAAAGATACTTGAACACTTTGTACAAGGTAACACCCCTTATAATAGTATGTATTGTACTTCATTTGTTTAAATTATGATGTCGGTAATGTATTCTCTACCTCATGATTCTATTAACCAAAATAAGAAAAATCTTGGTGATCCCAAGGGTGAATAATAAATTATACTTTAAAAGAAAATACAAAAATAAAAGTGGTGTAACATGATACTTATAACAAAATTATTTAATGTAAGAAGGAAATTTCAATAATTATTAGTTGGATGGAATGACCATAATCTAAATATTAACCCCAATAGATCAATATTCATCAATTATACTGGTGTTAGTATTAGATTGAATGTTCTAATTAACATTGGAAGTTGGTATAGTGTCGTTACTATAATAAAGGCCATTGTTTGGGAATACATTGCTATATAATACTATTACACTTTCCATTTTATTCCCTTGAGATCAATTCTTGAAATGTTGATTATTTTTTTTTATTTTAAATAGTAAATTTATTCTATAAGATTTTATAATAAATTTGTCCTAAATGTTTATAGAAAGGATCGTAGAGGTTTATAAATAATACTAAACACTAGGTATATGAGATATACTACTAGTAATGTTAATCTTAATCCACTAACATTATATACCAGCTTCATCTCCCAAATATGTTGAAATTATTTCATTTAAAACCATAAGGATGGAAGTTTTTAAGGTAAAATCAATGTGATATTAACTTATATTTCATGAATTTTATGACAAATTCATTTCCATAAATGTTACTCTATGAAAATAGAAAAGGGGAAAATGATATGGAATGTGAAGAAAAGATGAAATACCCATACCATAAATCAAGGATGGGGAATGTTGCACTTGAAAAACAAATAGTATAATCTTGGAACTTATAATAAAATAGTTAAATGATTGGTATATTTTTGTTGAGATATATATTGATAAATCAATAGCCCCATTAACTCAATCCCATGTCATGTGGCATGTAAGGAGGCCAATTTTAATAAGAAGGGACACATAGTAGTTTAAAACACTCAAAAAAATGAGATGAAATTGTTAGTAAGAAAGAAATAAAACTTATTATTAATTTATATTTTAATTTAAAATAATATATATTGAGTTCTTATTATTCTCATTTAGAGAGAATATGATTCATATATTAAAGATGAAAAACTATTTTCATAGTGTTTTCATTATTCAGAGTAGTAATAACATGTTATAAGGGTGGGTTTTAGAGCCTCACTGAGAGACTAATTTAATAAATGAAAAATAAGAAAGTATACTGATAGGAAATTTGAAGAGTTATAGAGAAAGGTTGTGAAATAGAATTAAGTAATATTTTAATAAAACAAAATACTCACAAAACTGATGGAAGAGAGGAAATCATTAAATCAACCCCCACAACCAACACAATAGAAACCACAACACCGTATTTTGAGTGCAATTATTCTCCAAAAATGTGAAATATATCAGGGGTACTAATTATATCAATAATGTTTTCTAATATTTATTTAGTGAAGATGTATTTATTACTTATTTGTTTGGAAATATTTCAAGGTGAAACATTTTGTGACATATATCTATTGAAAGTAATATATTGAATTGTTTCTAATGGTTTGGTGTATAATATTTAAGAAGTCACTATTCATTTTACATCATTACCGGTATATCATATGAGAGTAGGTATTCTAGTAGCTCATGAAATAAGAGCCAATATACCTAAGACCTTTAACAATGTTTTTGTTTAAATTATCAAATAAATATTATAAAATTCATCATATAACTAATCATTCTTATTATATCACCTTATAAAAAATGGATTTGACATTTAAAAATTATGTTATAATTAATAACTTTTATGGTGAATAAAAAATTTATAAACTACTACATGTAATTATAAAAGAAAAAAAAATATCATTATCAATGATGTCAAATGGATCAACCACTACATCAAAAATACAGATTGAAGACTGGGATTTTTATCCTCCAGTATTCAATACATATGCGTCAACTTCTATTTATTGTGGGGATATCAAAATAGAATCAAAATCACCTCTATATGGCTTTCACTTGAATACAAGTTTTTCTCACAATGAGATAATCCTAGAACCCTCAGTATTCTAGCACTTATAATTGTATATGTCACTTTTAATGATGTATTATTAATTTAAAAGCATAATATAATTGGTTTGGAAGAGTTAAAATAGAGAAATATATGAAAATATAAAACACAATAGAATGAATGAAAGAATATACCCTTGTATTCAACCTTAATTATACTTCATTTTCCTATTGCCTTGATTCCCTAGACGAAATCTCCATGTGCTTCCAACTGATTACACACACCCTCACTGCACAAACTTATTGGATGGACCTCAACAAATACTAAGTTCTCTTCCCACATATGTATAAATTGGATTACAACTGTGAGTCCTCACACCACTAAAAATAATGATCCCATCGTACATTAGTTATTCAAGAAGTGGGAGAGGAAATGGATTTAATGAGTAAGAAAATAAATGGGGGAAAATGAGTTTAAAGCACTACTTTAACAACCCTTCTTTTTTTATTACACACTTGAATAATTTATTACATAAAATATTCACTTGATACAACATAGAAGATAGAGAGGTCTAGTGTCTTTGTGGATTTGGAAAAGTACATAAGGAATTAAAACATGAAACACAACATCTTTATTGAAAAATTCCTTTACATGACCACTACATTCCATCGTAATTATCATTGCATTGGATAAAATAAGGTAATTCATAAGAAGAGGGTGAGATATAAAGCCTAATAAGGGAGTAAAAAAGGAATAACATGAAGAATAAAATACATGTTAGGCAATAGGAATATCAATGGAGCATAAAAGAAACATGAACATAAATGCATGATATAACATGATTATCATAACATGGAAATGTGGAAACAACACTTAACATTGTATTAGCATGATCCAAGGATCATTACACATGGATCATGAGTAAACCATAATTTCAATTGAATTATCATGAGTAAACCCTCATTTCAATTGACGTATCATGATACTAATCTTTACCCAATGCATTAGAGCACTATCAGGGCACACCCTTCTTAATCGTTTCATTTCATGCATAAGTGTGCCACATGGATCATATAACATGGATTCATTAAATATAATAATTTATTACATGATAAAGGAATGTTTAATTTATATATGAAACTATATAATCAATAAGTAAATTTTCATATAGCTGAATACCCTTGATAAAGAAATGGGAATGGTATTCACTACACAATGACTTTGGCTTGGATAATCGCGGTGCAATTTTGGCAGCATAACAACGTGAGATAAGAATTAATAAAAATTGTTTATGAGAGAGAAATGGGTTTATCACCATATTTACATGAAATGGAAAGTAAGGGGTTCATATAGAAACATGTCCCAACATATGTAATGGAATTTTGATTCATAATACAAAATAATTACTTGAATGTAAATGATGAGAGAAAAATCCCTTACGGAATTTTGGCATGGTAACGAGTATACATGAGAGGAATTAATGAGAGATAAAGGGGTCTCTAATCATTAAAACATAATTATTGAAGTATTAGTGAGGGGTGAAATAGTACCCTAACATTTTTAATTGAAATTAAAATGTTATTACAACATAAATATACTTGGGAAAAAAATAAGAAAGGAAGGAATCCATTCTTGGATGTGTGATCACAAAGGCTTGGGAGAGGCTTTAGAGAGGATTATTTGGAGATTGGAGCACCTTGGGAGGATTATATAGAGAGGAGGTCAGAGTTTGGTCGAGTTATAAAGGCTTTTATTAAAGAAGAAGTGGGAGATTGGGTGGGTTTATATAGGAAAAGGGAGGGAATTCTTTATTATTTAGGGTTTGGACACTACACATTAAACTAATCAAAATCACAGACCAACCCATGGGGTTTCCCATGGTTTTTTACAAAGAGGAGTTTAAAAAATTATTTTATAAGTAAAATGGATGAAATACTTTAAATATTAGGCTTTCTTATGTGGAGATGAGTCACACTCTCAAGGAAATCATTTTAAAAAGATAAAATGTTTTATAAGTCTTGGAGGGTCCACTAAGGCTTTTTAAAATAAACCTAAAATAAAATTATTTTAATGTTAAAACATATATTGTGCGAAAAAACCATTTATATTATTTTATTATATCACTATTGGGTCATTATGAGGTCATAAAACACATTATATATTTAAACAATATTTAATTTTTATCCAAAAATTCGACTGTCTCAGAAAATTCTGAAAAATTCACCGTTGGATAATTTCAACATCCTGATTCAAAAAATAATATTCATTTTATCTAAATAATTTTCTAAATATGTGAATTTTTACATTTAAAATAAAAACTGACATTTATTGAAAATTCATGGGTTTTGATAGAAATAAATTTCAAACCTTAATAAAAATCACAATTGTATTCATAATAATTTTATGTTCATTTATATTTAATAAAAAGTAATTTAGTGATAATATTTTATTAAAATATTATATAATTCAAAAATACATTAATTCATCAAAATAGATTTCTTAATTAACTTTAAATGCTATTTTTTCTTTAAAAACTATTTACAAAGTAACAATAATAAAATGAATGTATATTCTCTATACAAAAATAATGTACATAATCATAGTACCAGTGTCTCATTACATAAACCCTTATAACACCCGCATAAGACTGATGGGTAAGGTGAGTGAAGGTGAGAGACTCTTGGGGTGTCTTGGATAACATCGCTCGGGTGGAAATATATATCAACTTCCACTTCTCCCATATGCAGTTCTACTCGAGCTTAACGTGTTGAAGCTCAGATTGGGATTGGTCAAGAGAAAAGCCCAATGATACCACCTCCTTTATGAGCTCCTACAAATGGGTTTCGTATGGAGAAATTCTATTAGATGAGGCCATAACTTCCTTTGTGTGAGTAAATTTGATTTGTTAAATCCCTATATTTATACTAATCATGTGATCACTGTTTTAACAACTATATTAGCAGCGATCACAATTATTAATGGTATTTTAAAATCTAAAAACATAAAACAAAGGAAGTTCATAAGTTTTATATATCCATAATAAGACATTTTATTAGATCAAGAGGAATATTCATTAATGAATGTTTGGGTCGTTAAAAGATTCCCCCCTTAAGAAATCTTGCCCTTAAAATTTTCTTTTCCCACACCAAAGAGTTGTGGGTGGTTCTGCTTCATCACTTCCTTCGATTCCCACATTGCCTTCTCAAACTTGTGGTTTCGCCTCAACACCTTGACGAGGGGCATTATCTTACTTCATAGATATTTTTCTCTGCGATCTAAGATCTTCACTGGCTTATCTTCATAAGAGAGGTCATTATCTAATGGTAGCACCTCTGGATTGAGTACATGTGATCAGTCAGGTATGTACTTCCTCAAGAGTGATACATGGAATACATCATGTACTTTAGATAGGTTTGGTGGGAGTTCTAGTCAATAGGCCACTTCTCCAATACGATCAAGGATCTCAAAAGGGATGATGTACCTTAGACTAAGATTTCCCTTCTTACCAAATCTCATAACTCTATTCCACAGTGATATGAAGAGTAATACCATATCTCCAAAATCAAAATATATGTCTCATTGATGATTATAATCATATCTCTTTTGTCGACTCTGATCAGCTTTAATGTGTTGTTGGATGGTCTTAACCTTCTCCACCATTTCTTCAACCATTTTTAGACCTAGGAGTTTTCTCTCCCCCACTGCATCCCAACATGCCATTGTTCTGAACCTCTTCCCATATAGGGTGTCATAAGGATCCATTTGGATTCTCGAGTGGAAACGATTATTATAAGATACCTCAACTAGAGGAATATGTTTATCCCATCCTCTATTTAAGTCCATTGAGAATTCTCTCAACATGACCTCAAGTGTTTAGATAGTCCGCTCAGATTAGCCATCAGTTTGAGGATGATAAGTCGTACTAAAGTTCATCTCAGTATCCAGAACATGTTGAAGAATATTCCAAAACATAGAGGTGAATCTTTGATCTTGATTGAATACAATCGATAGTGGTAGTCCATGCATCCTTACCATGTATATGATGTATATTTGTGCTAGTTGATCTAGTGAGAAATCCTCCCTAATTTCATTGAAGTGTGTATTCTTTGTAAGATGATCCACAACAACCCAGATAACATTATTTCCTTTGGATATCTTCAAAATTCTGGTGACAAAGTCCATGGTGATGTTCTCCCATTTCTATGCTGGTATGGGTAATGGTTGCATCATCTCCTTATACTTCAGACTCTCAGCCTTCACTTTATGACATACAAGGCACTTTGATGTATACTCAGCGATCTCCTTCTTCATGTTATCCACCCAAAAATTCTCTTAGAGATCTCGATATATCTTTGGGTTTCATGGATGAATGTAGAAATTTAAACTCTGTGCATCATCAAAAATTTCCATCTTTAACTCAGGATTTGATAGAACACATAGTATTGACCCAAATCTCACAATTACTTCTTCATTGACATTGAACTCTGAGTATTACCCTTTTCTAATAGTTTCCACCTTCTTTTGAATTCCCAAATAATAATTTTAATCATCCTTTAACCTTTCCAAAAGATATGGTTGAGCAATCATTTGTGAAATTATTGATGATGTTCCCTTCTTTATGATTCCCATGTCCATCATTATCAAATCTAAGAATATTGGATCCTTTTTAATTCTCATTAATGACAGAATTATTGGATCTTTTCTACTTAGAGAATCTTCCACCTTGTTCTCTTTCCTAGAGTTATAATGGATTGAGAAGTCATATTTTTTGATCAGATCTAACCATATTCGTTGGTGCATGTTCAACTCTTTCTTGGTGAATATATACTTGAGTCTTTTGTGGTTCGTATATATTTCACACTTCTCCCTAAAGAGGTTATGCCACCAAATTTTCAAAGAGAATATGACTGCACCCAACTCCAGATCATGTTTTGGATAGTTTTTCTCATGAAATTTCTTTTTCCTTGAAGCAAAGGTAATGAATTTTTCATTTTCCATCAACACACAACCAGTACCTTCTTCAAAGCATCACTGAATACCACAAAAATTCCTCCACTTGTGGGTAGTGTGAGCACGAGCACAATGATAAGCCTCCTTTTCAACTCCTTGAAGATCTCTTTGCATCCATTGGTATAAGAAAATTTGACTCCCTTCTGAGTTACTTTGGTAAGAGGGCTGGACAATCATGAGAAATTTCTCAAAAATTGGAAATAATATCCACCTAAACTTAGGAATCTACGGATATAAGTTACCGATGTTGGCCTCGTCCATCTCTCAATTGCATCTGTCTTGGAGGTATCCACATATATCCCATTGCTTGTGATGATATGGACCAAGAATGAGACCTCCTTCAACCAGAACTCACACTTTCTATACTTTTCATAGAGATTCTCCTTTTGCAAGGTCTATTGTATACTGTTTATATGCTTCTCATGCTCCTCCTCAGTTTTGGAGTATTTTAGAATATCATCTATAAATAATACCCCAAATTTTTCAAGGTAATATCTAAAGACTCTATTCATAAAGTCTATGAAGATTTCTAGAGCATTAGTGAGTCCGAAAGGCATTACTATGAATTCATAGTTCCCGTACCTCGTACAAAAAGCAATCTTGGAGATATCCTCATTATTCACCCTTACTTGGTAATATCCTGACTACAAGTCCACCTTGGAGAATTATTGTTCTCCATGTAGCTGATCTAACAAGTCATCAATTCGAGGCAGAGGATAATTATTCTTTATCGTGATTTTTTGAGTTCATGATAATCAATGCAAAGGCGCATTGACCCATACTTCTTCTTGATGAAGAGGACTAGTGAACCCTATGGTGAAGCACTTGGGCATATAAACCCTTTATCCATATTCTTCTGTAGTTGTTTCTTTAGATCCTCAAGCTCCACAACAGCCATTCTATATGGTGTCTTAGATATTAGAAACACCCCAGGTATAAGGTCAATTGATAATTAAAAATATTTTTGGAGGAAGACCAGAAAATTCCTTGAGAAACACTTCAGCAAATTACCTCATAATAGGCATGTATTCAAGGATGGTTGCTTCCTTAGACTCAATCATATGAGCCAGATATGCATGCTTATAGTGTAGTAATATCTACACTTGAGATAATGGTGCTAAAGAAGATTAATCTTCCTACTTTCACTTGTATAGAATCAGGGGTCGATTCTCCATATGGAGAGTGATTTCCCTCTCAAAATAATTTATGTTGGATCTATATAAGGAAAGTCAATCCATGCTGAGAATTGCATAAAATTACACCATAGGGAGTATGACAAGGTTTACCAGGAAGTTCAATACACAAATTATGATAGGTGAGGAGTTATATTCATAGGATGCAATGATTTCCCCATTTTCCGTACTCACCTACATCTTTACTTCCATGATTTGTAGTGGTGTTGGGATTGTTCTACTAAACTTTCGGGATACAAAAGAATGCATAGAACTAGAATAAAAAACTAAGTTCTCTTTACTTGAATGAATAAATAGCGTACCTATCACCACTTTTTTTTTTCAGGGTTCACTTCGGCGGTAGTGATGGAAAAATCTCACCCTTGCTACCTTAAAGGTTGCTGGTTTCCTTCGAAAACCCTTGGCTTAGGGTACTGATTTTCAAGGTACCCTGGTTCGTTGCAGTTGAAGAAATGAACAACATGTTGAGGTTTGAACAGAGAATTCCTCTCCTCTTTCGCAGTTTCATGGTTTTCTTGTCGACAGTTAATAGCTAGGTTCCCTTCTCTTCCACACCTAAATCATTTCTTATTCACCTTCAGGCAATTTATGGGATGCTTCTTTCTGTAACTTTGGCAAGTGGGGTGATGGATTTTCTTAGCACCATTGTATTTATCCATTGGACCGCCAGAATTGAATCCCACCTTATACTTCTTATCCCCATGATACCCTTGAGATTCGTCAATCTCTATTTCAACCTTGAGGGCACATCAGACAATTTACTCATTGCTATCGAATTTACGGATCTCTAGGGCTTTCCATAGGCTGGGTTTCAGCCCATTAAAAAAATATCCAACCATGAATTTGGGTGTAACAACAAAGCTAGAGGCGTATCATATAGGCCTTGTGAAGTTTTCCTCATACGCTCTGATGTATTCATCATCTTTTTCCTTTAGGTCAAGGAAGTCCCTTTCCATCTTAAGTCAGAGGGTGCAAGGAAAATATTTATCAAAAAACATTTTCTGGAAATCCTTCCATTCCAATGCCTCAATATCCTCCTCAAGCTTCTTATTTTTGATCTATGTCCCCCATTGATCAACTTCACCCTGTTTTTGATAATCATCCATAATAACCATCTCTTTTTGGAACATTTAAGGATAGATAAGATCTTTTCAATGGAGGTGATCCATTATTCGACAATTGAGGGATCAAATGATCCATTAAAATTATGAGGCCTTTATCTCATGAATATCTCAATTGCGGTGTGTTCTTTCTTGGGGGGGGGGGGTGAACATTACTCTTAACTCATGTTTCTATTCAAATATTGAGTTAACTAAGAGAGTATAATGACAAAGTTCATGATTTCCTCTCCCATTGGATTGAGTATCTCATTAGAATAGTAATCACATTGATCTTCACATCGGTTGTTAGCCCAAGTCCTCCTATTACCAGCCATTGGTTAGAATAAAAGGAAAGTTAGGGGTAACACATAAA
Source organism: Viscum album (assembly GCA_963277665.1). NCBI lineage: Eukaryota > Viridiplantae > Streptophyta > Magnoliopsida > Santalales > Viscaceae > Viscum > Viscum album. Next base: position 1,976,443,453 of record OY728131.1, read on the forward strand.
GGGTAATCCAAGGACAAAAAAAAACGACTTATAAATAACTTTTATTTTCTTAACTTATGAATCTATAGGCTTCAATCTATGTTATACATGATCTACTTCCCAACATATATTCTTAGGGGAATTTTTTTCCCTTAACAATGATTCATACTAACCTCGTGAATTTACCAAAGAAAATCCACCAGGAGTGTCATAACCAAGAGTGCAGCAAGGCCCTTTTTCATGTACCAGGATACCCCGGGTCAAGCCTAAAACTCCTTATTAGAGTTTTAACTCTTATGTACATCTGTGCCTGAGCCACCTCTACCTACTCGTATTCAGATAGGGATGTATTTTATTGATAAAACACTTACTTTATACTCACCAAAACTTAGGGATGTTTTTATTATATGTAGTATTATCCCTAAGGATTTCAATAAGGTTTTTTAATCCTAATCCTAAAAATAAATAAACCTATCCTCTAATACCAATTATAACAACCCTGATTTTTATTACACACATAAACATGATTTATTAAATAGAATATCCAGTTGATAAAAAATATAAGATAGATATTTATAGTGTATTTGGGGATTAGGAACATTACATAATGACTTAAAACATGAAACACAACATCTTTATTGAAAACTTTCTTTACATGACCACTACATTCCCTTCTACTTAGCATTGTATGGAATAACTTGAGGACATTCATAAGAAAAGGGTGAGGTATAAAGCCTAGTAGATGAGTAAACGAGGAATAACATGAATACTACATTACATGTTAGGAAATAGGAATATCAATGTATCATAAAATAAACACAAACATAAAGGCATGATATAACATTATTATCATAACATGGAAATGTGGCAACAAGACTTAACATGGTATTAGCATGAGCCATGGCTCATTTCACATTGAGCATGAGTAAACCCTCATTGAACTTGAATTATCATGAGTAAAACCCCATTTCACTTAACATATCATGATACTAATCTTTACCCAATGCATTGGATCACTATCAGGGTGCACCATTCTTAATCATTTCATTTTAGGAATAAGTGTGCCATATAGATCACATAACATGGATTCATTAAAAAAATCATTTATTCCATGATAAAGGAATGTTTAATTAATACATGAAACTATATAATAAATAAGTAAATATTCATAAAGGTGAATACCCTTGATAAATAAATGGGAATGGTATTCACTACACAATGACTTTGGCTTGGATAATCACAATGTAATTTCGGTAGCATAACGATGTGACCTAAGAATTCATAAAAATGGTTGATGATAGAGAAAGGGGTGTATCATCATATGTAAATTAAATTTAAAGTAAGGGGTAATATAGAAACATGTCCCAACATATGTAATGGAATTTAGATTCATAATAGAAAATAATTTCTTGAATGTAAATGAGGAGAGAAAAATCCCTTACAGAATTTTGGTACGGTAATAGGTGTATAAGAGAAGAATTAATGAGAGATAAAGGGGTATATAATCATTCAAACATAAGGAGGGAAGTATTGGGGAGGTTCTAAATCATACCATAATATTTTTAATTGAAAGTAAAAGGGTATTACAACATAAAAAAACTTGGAAAAAAATAATAAAGGAAGGAATCCCTTACTTGGAAGTGTGATCCCAAAGGATTGGTAGAGGATTGAGAGATGATTATTGGGAGCCTATGGATACTTTTAAGGATTATAGAAAGGTTATGGAAGATTTTGGTCAATATACAAATGATTTTAGTGAATAGGAAGTGGGATCTTGGGTGGGTTTATATAGGAAAAGAGAGGGAATTCTTTATTATTTAGGTTTTGGACACTACTCAATAAACTAATCAAAACCACAAACCAAACCATGGTTTTTGAACATATTCTTTTCCCAAAGGGGAGTGGAAAAAATTATTTTATAAGTCCAATGGCCTAAATTATTAAAATATTAGGATTGATTATGTGGAGGTGAGTGACACTCTAAAAGAAATCATTTTAAAAAGATAAAATGTTTTATAAGTCTTGGAGGGTTCACTAAGGATTTGAAAAATAAATAAAATAAATCTAAAATCAAATTATTTTAATGGTAAACATATACTTTCTGAATATATGATTTATATTATTTTATTATATCACTATTGGATCATTATGATGTCATAAAACACATTATATATTTAAACGATACTTAGTTTTTGGCCAAAAATTCGACTGTCTCAGAAAATTATGAAAAATTCACCATTGGATAATTTAAACATACTGATTCCAAAAATAATATTCATTTTATCTAATTAATTTTTAAATATGTGAATTTTTACTTTTAAAATAAAAACTGACATTTATAAAAAATTCATGGGTTTTGACAAAAATAGCTTTCAAACCTTAATGAAAATCACAATTGTATTCATAATAATTATAAGATCATTGATATTTAATGAAAATTAATTTAGTGATAATATTTTATTAAAATATTATTTAATTCAAAAATACATTAATTCATGAAAATAGATTTCTTAATTAACTAAAAATCTATTTTTTCTATAAAAAATATTTACAAAGTAACAATAATAAAATGACTCTGTATTCTCTATACAAAAATAATGTATATAATCATAGAACTAGGATATTGTTATATAAACCCTTATAAAACCCACATAATACTGAAGGGTAAGGCGTGTGATGGTGAAAAACTCTTGGGGTGGCTCGGATAACATCGCTCAGGTGGTAATCTTTATCAGCTTCTAATTCTCCCATAGGTGGTTTCGCTCGAGCTCAACGTGTTGAAGATCAGATTGGGCTTGGTCAAGAGTGAATCCTAGTGATTCCACATCCTTTCTGAGCTCCAAAAAATGGGATTCATGTGGAGAAATTCTACTAGATGAGGCCATCACTTCCTTTTTCTGAGTAAATTGGATTTGTTAAAGCCCTTTATTTATACGAATCATGTGATCACTATTTTAACAACTATATTAGCAATGGTCACAATTCTTAACAGTATTTTAAAATACAAAAACCTAAAATAAAGGAAGTGAATACATTTTATATATCTGTAATAATACGTTTAGTTAGATCAAGATGAATTTTCCTTAAGGAATGTTTAGGTCGTTAGAACTACCACTCACCTCTTCTACCCAATCACCCAAACCCCAAAGTAAAATAGGAAAAAAGATCCAAATACCTAAATTCTGAATCCCTAGTTTTTCATCCAAGAGGTGATACTTGGGTTAGCCTCACATAATGAAAAGGATATTGAGTATAACTGTATGAAAATCAAAAAATAAAAGGAGAATAAAGAACAAATAGACATAATGTTATGAATTACTATTAAATATTTCAATTATAATAAACCAACTCTAAACCAAACCATGTCCAAAGGAAAAGGTATACAAACCTTTATATTGGGAAAGGGGAAAAATATATAGGTATTTTAACACCTTCCTCTATATTCTACTCAAATTTAGTGTTGATATCCCTCTTCCTTTAATGGATTTAATTTGCACTATTTAAAGGTGTAGGTTCACTAGATGAGAATTTATTGAATCTTCCCTCAACTTGGTTTTATTTTTGATTTCCCAAGATCTTTTGATTTTCTTGATTCTTAGATGGAGGAATAATGGAATCTTGAGTGAGTTTTTTCTCAATTTGGAAAGACTAGAATAATGAATTGATTTTAAATTGATCCTTATCAATTTATGAAATTTGGGTTTTAAATTAGGTGGTTTTAAACAATTCCTTTACAGCACAAATGTAACATCCTCGACCTAGTGGAAACTATTAATTGCCTCAATCTAGGTTTTCACATAGACTCAGGTGTGTCTAAACATGCGTTAAAGGATATTGACTAGAAGCACAAGTCTATGGAGAAATTTCGGGGAGACTATACTCGATTTTTGAAGTTATACCATAATAGAAACAATATAATAATATATAGTAACTAGTGAAAATAGATAAATGGAAAGCATTCAATAATGAAAAAAAGTTACCAATTATCCTATGCTAAAATAACTTAGTGAATACACTACATGTTAGGTAGTCAAAAAAATATAAACCAAAACCAAAACTACCAAAAGACTCTGAACCTAGAACCGAGTCCTAACCCGATATTGACCTCCCATGCTCCAACTCATCATCCAATGCACAACCAAACGTTAGGTCACTATCCTAAACCTATATCTAAAAACAAGTATCATCTTCTTGGGTACCCAAGTTTCATTGCGGCCTGATTAGGGTGTGAGTTACACTTAGTAGGCCACCACCAATGGCGTATAATAAATATCCAGTTAGTAAAAAACTATATGAAAATAATCAAGTGCATAAAGTAAACAAATCAACAAGGAAAATCATTTAAATAATTATCTAATATCCATTTTATCTGTTTAATTATATAGAGTCAACCAATCAAAAAAACTAACTCAGGCCACACTGGGATTCTAAGCTGAGACACAAGGGGATACACACACTTTTAACTAGAAGGGGTGTTCACTAATCACAAACTATCACATACCCATTAGTTAACAATATTCACTTGATCATTCTCATTGAATTTCCCAGGGGTTAGGCATTTACAAAATTTAAACTAGGGCCCAATCTGGTCAATTACCATGAATAAGGGAATAATTCAAGTTCCCTATCTCACTAGGGATAAACATTTCATAAAAAACATATCACACTTACTTTGGAGCCTTGATCTAGGTAGTATTATCAAATGAATCCATTTGGTGAATAGAGCCCAATTACCTTCCTTAACCCATGAATTATAGGGGTGGGATTTAGAGGCTCAGTTTAACCCAAACCATGGGAATAGATCCTCAATTCCCATACCCCACACTACCGAGCCATAAGCACAATATTATTTATCCATTTACCAAAAATACCATATCACAAACCACACACAACCAATACACATAACATTTTCAATCCGCATTGAAAACAACATATGAATCATCATCAATACTTAACTCCTTATAATAAATAATATTTACTTAGATTATCCCATTTAACCAATTTCCCATTTTCACACTATCAATAATTTAGCATATTCATCAATTCACATGCATTAACCATTTATTCGTTTCAATTACAAACTCATGAGTCTTTTGACACATTCACTTTATTCCATTTAACCCTTTTTCTATCATTCCAAACATCCCCTTATTCTATATAATCAACTAAGCACTTTGATCATTTAGTTCATTTCATAATCATGTTAACATGGAAACATAATCATTATGGGTTCTATCACACTAATTATTATGTCCTTTTAATTACTATTTTCCCATCATACATTTTAAACTACATCATGGAAATATGTACAATGTAAAATAATCTTTTGAAATCATCTTGAAACCACCCTTTAAAACACATACCTCCCTCTTTTAAAAACCAGAACATGCCCCACGGATTTCATTTCCTCTTTCAAAAATACAAAAAAATCATTAATCATTTTCACAAGGAAGGGGCCACACCCCCATTTCAACTATTTATTTGAAATAAATTGATAAAAAACCTCTTCAAAACATTTGAGATCAACACATCCTTTCAAAACATTTCATGCATTTACACATCAATTTTATCATTGAAAACCATGGTCAGGTAAAAACCAAAAACATATCTTTAAAAAATTTTCAAAATCCCCTTGGGAACTTCACAAATATAATGTATAATCAAATAAATTTACCCTTAAAACAAATCCACATACTTGATTAAAATTTTGTAACTAATTTCTCTCACATTTCCCTTATCTCAACATTACTTAGTTCATTTCACTATGTCAAGGGTTTTACACACCCCATGGTTAGCCCTAGGCTTGATCTCACATCACCGATGAACCCAATGGGGTCCATGAATGGTTTTACACCTAAATATAAGGCTCAAAACACTTTCCATAATCAAGGAAAAAGAGACACAATAATATAACACATTGGAACAACCAAATATACATATAAAACATCAAGACTATGGGAAAAGGCTTTAAGATCACCTACATCATGCTTGAAAATGATTACCATCCAAAGAAAATCCCTTGATTCAAACTCAAACTCCCTTTAAGGAAAAAAATTAGAAACTACGGGAAAAGTGAGGGTTTTCGGGATTCAAAAGAATAGGAGAGATTCTACATGACCTAATCTAGAAAATTGAGAAAAGTGGAATGTTAAACTCATACAGATCTTTGACTCGCACCCAAACATACTACAAAATCCTAAGAATTGAAGGATAATCATACCTTAGAAGTCTTTGTGGGTTTTATTTTCAATCAATCTATTTGAGGATTAATAGGGAGAGAATCAGGTTAGAAAACTTAAATATAGAGAGTGAAAAACTAGAATTTTCCACTTTTTAAAGGCCACACTGTAACAACCCGAGATTTTATGAGAATTATTATTTTTAATTTCATTTATGTCTTGTGTTGTACATAACACCAAAATTAGCTTGTTCTATACGCAACACCGTATTATCTTTTAGTATACCCAACACTAATCTTGGATCGTGTTACACACAATTTCAAGTTCGTTTGATAGAAGTTATTTTATGCAACATTGAGTGTATATATATATATATATATTCAATGTACAAAAGAAATATGGTTGGATTCTATTATATGCAACAACAAATGAATCTTTCACTACACGCAACCCTGACTTGGATTTCAGTACACGCAACCGCGACCTTCCATGATAGCGTGTGTTATACGCAATACCAAGTTTCACTAAACGAGATATTATTATAATGTTATTATGAACTAGACGTTATGAATAGTAATACCCAATTTTTGAAATTTTATAAATTTTATCGTTCAAAATGGACTTCATTTTTGGATTCGGAATATCGAAATTAGCCTAGGGAGAATTTTTGGTATTTTTCTAAAAACTTTCAATTTTTGATGAATAGTGAAAACACTGGGTTACTATTTAAAAACCGAATTTTTATTTAAATAATTATTTATTTTATTTAAATTTATTTTAGGTCAAAATTGATACATAATACCTATATAATTTTAATGTAATTAATTGTAGTCATTTTATAATAATTTTAGATATATAAAAATTTTATTGAACTTTTCACCGTCTTTTACCCACCTCCTAGGAGAATTTGGAAATTCACATAAAACTTAATGGTACCGCTTTTGTGATTGGAATTTTGAAAATTGGAGAGAAAAGATTAATATCAAGGACTAAAATGTGGTTCAATGAGATGAAAATAATTTTTGGTGAATAGTAACTTCTTACTTTTATTTACCACGGTTAAAAGTAAATAGTGTAATTAAGGTTAAAATGATATTATTATTACCCTAAAACACGTAATAATTCTATTGTATAAGTTTAATTCGACCAAAAACAACCTTAGGAATAAATTATTACCATTTAGGTCCACTTGGATTAGATTAGGACATTTATTATTAATTTATTTAAAGAAGGGTTAAAATAGTTAAAATCAAAGTTTAATAACTAAATCATTTTTAATATAGTGCTATACATAAGATCAATTAGAATATAAATATTAATTATAAAGCTAAAAATATTTCTTACATAATGGTATTTTATTTATAATTTTTAGACATTAAATAATTTAAGTTATTTATGACACAATGGTGATGCAGTAATTACATAAATAATGAAATATTAAAATAATTGATGTTATAAATACCACAATAAATGTAATTTGAGACTTTTTATGTATTAAAATAATTTTCTAGGTTAATATGACATTTTAGTATTGAATTAATTAACTTTTTTAGAACTAATCATGCTGTTATGATTTTCACAAAAATCCATTACCAAATAATGTCAAAATTGACATAAAATAGTTTTTAAAACAAATATTATATTATAAATTGATATTATATTCCTAAAAATCTAAGGATTAGAAAAAATACTTATATAATGATAGGTGTATCATTAATGGACCACTTGGGGGTATCTTGGATGTATATGGTAAGTTTATTAACTATATAATATAAAAATACAAAGTGACATGGTAAATGTCAATCTAATTAACTATGAGTTAAAACTAAAAGATAAGGTTAATATAATGACCCAAACCTGTCTAAAATATATTGGTTGAAAGGATTGCGACCCATACCCACCTTATCTTCTAAATAAATCAATTTGGAGCTATTAAAAACCGAATATGACTTTATTATAAAATAATATTTTAAGTTTTTCCAAAGGTGCCCCTCTCCTCCCTTATAAAAAGGGCACCCCTTCCCTCTTCTCTTCACACCCTTTTGAGCCTTTAAGCTTAGACAAACCCTGATCATTTATCTTCTACACTTCTCTAGAAACATTCTGGAGGTTCTTTTCTTCTCAAAAGACCAACTTGACTTCCATAAGAGGAAGCTTAAAGGAGGTGCGTCGAAGAAGAGGTAATCTCTTCTTCTGATTCTCTGAAGTTTCTTTCTTCTTATACTTCTTCTTATTTAGTTGTATAATTATAAAGTAATATCATAATTATTACTTATATACTGATATGTTATTATAAATATGAAACAACCTTATTTCACCTTCTATCCATCCTATGTAAAATGAAATCACCGCGCGTGCGTACGTACAGAATACCGTCTCCACGCCGTGGTGTAATCTGTTTTCGACTACCACTTTACTTGGATGGGTATAATGGTATAAATAAATAACTATATATGATTATTTTAAAGTGATATTTATTCTGAAATATTATACATACACTTCAATACAATTCCACGATAATGGGAATGATATCATCGCTCGTGCGTACGTACGGACTACCGTCTCCACGACGTGATGAGATTCCTTCTCCATGTTAACCATTCATGAATGATTTTAAAGTATATGTAATGAATAATAATTAAATATATGACATAATAATGATACTGAATTTATGTATATATATATATTTAAGTCATCTACTCAATTCCATTCAATTCAATAAGGAAACAAAAACAGCGTTCATGCGTACGTACGGCCTACCGTCACCATGAACGGTGTATTTCATTCCATTTATAGATCTATCATATATATATGTATATGATGAATATATATTATATATAAATCATGTTTTAAATTCTGTAATTAATTAAAACAGTATATAAGTAATAATATCAAGAACAACAAGTCCAAACACGTATGATAAATAAAACGATTTTACCCAAAACGCTGCTTTAACATGGAACTTACAAAAAAACGGGTAATATAAAGTCATAAGTGAACCATATATGATATAATAACAATAAATATGATTCTATAATAAGTCAATGACATTATTTAAATAATTATACAGGAGTTTTGTATACATACGAAGCATATCGGACATAAGGTAAGGGATAAATATTCCAATCTCGTTCTCATCAGAGATTGTTATTCGTAAGTATTTAATGGGGTTATTATCATCATCCATGCCCATGTTTTCTAAAAAAAATTTCATGTATTTTTAAAGTCATTTTTACCCATTTTTGAAATTTACCACATGTTATGAAAGGAATCTTACTTTTGTTTACCACATGAGGAACTTTTCGACTTTTCCGACAAAAGTACGAGAAGAATGTTATTTTTAGCTTATACGGCGTGAACAGATTTTTAAGGTTTAATAACGCCTCATTTTCATTAAGATTACTCTACAAGATTTTATGACTATTTTCAAAAAAATACTTTTCTTATAAAATTTCATGGAATTTTTTGAAAATAAAATAATTTTTAAGAATAAAGGATATTTTCCTCAAGAATTCTTTTCAAGTGTTTTCTCAAAACCATTTTCCATTTAAGATGACATTATTTCATATGTGTATGTTTCAAGTATAATGTCTCTATGATTTACATGATTTCACTTATCTTATGATGAAATGATATCTATTTGTTTTATATGTATTATGTTATTTTGGAATGATGTTTATGAAACCCATTTTATTAGTTTGGTTATTATGAATGATGTAAGTTTATTTTGTGGCACACGAAAGAATGATTTCATTATGAGATGGGGGGACCTATTTCTCCCTCCAATGCATTAGGTAAAGATTTATATCTCGTGATATAGAAATAGATGAAACGAAAAGTAAATATAGTTCAGTAATACAGGGATGGAACAACAAGTAAACCCAGTTCAGTAAGGGACTTTGTCCACTAACATGGTCTTGGAAGCAATGCCTTGGATAATATGGAAATCATATCATGTGATTACTGTTTTTCCACAATTACATGTTTTATTCCCATGCTATTTTATCATGATTAATGTTTCTTTATGATCTATTCCTTATGTACTGCCATTTTTTATGTCACTGCCCAAGATTTTGATGGTTAAACAATATGTTCATGTTTTTAAGTTCAAATGTATATGATTTGTTTTATTTTATCCATGCTTACCCTTACTGAGTATTTGAGCTCACCCTTTATATGTTTTCTTTTCCCCAGGATTTAAAGAAAGGTTTTATGAAAGAAAACCAAAAGGGGAAGATCTTTATGTGAGATATTGAAGGTCTTTCACCACGATTAGAAGATTACGTTCCGAGTTTCCAAAGGCACTAAACTATTACAGTCCTTGTGTGTCTGTTTTCGTTATGTATAAAGTATTCCACAAAAGTAATGTAATGTCCATGTACGTCAGGCTTTGGGTCTCTACAGTTGGTATCAGAGGAAAGGTTTAGTTAACCTTTGGAAACTAGGATGTGAAAACTTTAGTGAGATCCCTAGAGATATTTCTAAGGTATGTCTAGGGATGTCCCTATGGTTAAGTATACATATAGGTTATAGTCCTAGAATTGCGCTAACGATATTAGAATTAAACCTAAGATGTTAGATATTGAAGGTACTCTCCCTTTATTATGTTGTTTTTCCTAGCATGGTTTTTTCCTCTCACACTATTCTTTTTGGGTTTTAGACGATGGATGGAACCCGAAGGAACCGTTTTGATCAATGTAATGGACAATGTAATGATTGTCCTCCTGACCAAACCATTGTCATGGGAGATGGAGTGAAAAATATTATTGCTATACTTACACAAGCTATGAATCATTCTAGACTTCCAAATGAGTAGAAAAGGGAACAATATTCTATTGAGTCCTTCATGAGGCAATGTCCACCTTATTTCAATGGGTCTTCAGATCCACTTGTTGCTGAAAAATGGATCAGTAACATTGAAAAAATATTTTCCATACTTCGCTGTTTGGAACATGATAAAGTCATTCTAGCTGTTTACCATTTAGAAGGTGAAGTAGACCAGTGGTGGACTCTAATTAAGAATACAAGGCCCCAAGATGAAATTGAATCCACAGAATGGGACGAGTTCAAGAACATGTTTTTCAGTAAGTACTTCCCTCGTATTCTTCGAAAAAAGATGGAAAAGGAGTTCCTTGAGCTTAAGAAAAAGGATGTTGAATCTGTTGGTATATACAAAGCGAATTTTACAAGGCTTTCAAGGTATGCATCTGGCTTTATTATCCAACCTGAAAGTAAAGTTAATCGATTCTTCAGTGGCTTAAAACAAACTCTTCGAAGGGCATTAGCTATAAGAGACTTCAGTAGCTATGAAGAAATTGTGCGTTGTGCTATCAAGGTAGAAATTAAAGTTGGTGTTACATATCCATCTCATGGTTTGGACAAGAAATGAAAGATGAAGTTCAAAGAGAAATCTCAGAACAATGGTGAAAAGAAGATCAATGTTTCTTTATGCTCAAAGTGTGGAAAGAAGCATGGTGGAGATTGTCTTAAAGGGACTATAAAATTTTTTAAGTGTGGAAAAGAAGGTCATCGAGCAGCTGAGTGTCGAAGTAATGGAAAAATGGTTGCTAATGATGTGAATAAAGAAAAGATTGCAGAGAACGCACCACCAACACTTCAATGCTTCAAGTGCAATGAAATGGGGGCATTATGCTAATCAATGCCCTAATCCAAGGTTTAATGATGATCGACATGAGCAACCACATAAGGCAAAGGAAAAAAGGGAAGTCACATGTGATCACTATTGGAAATGTTGAATATGACAACGATGTGGTGGAATGATTAAGTGTTTATGTAATGGGATTCTAAAATAATATTGTATATAGTATCGTGGAATATTGGAATATTTATGTATTGGTCTATTGTGGTTTTCAATAATTTTATGGTATCGGTAACCATGGAAAGTGATTGAGATATTTTTGGAAAGAAGATGATATGCTCATAATGAAGGGATAAGGAGAAAATAAAATGTTTGACAGTATTCATGAGCTCATGACTGATATAAGGACAAAGTTATATCATGGTTTGAGTATATAGTATTTTTGGATTTTGGTATGTGGAAAGAGTTAACTTTTGACAGCATTCATATTTTCACTAAGGTTCAGTGGGTATTCATTTTTCAAGAGAATACATGATTAAGGTATTCACATGATTGGAATGTGACCAACAAGATATATGAGGGATAAATGATGGTATTCACATGCTTGTTATATGACCTTTTTAGTAATCATTCTCTTTATACTATGAGTTTGGAAAGAAGTATTTTGGATAATCCTAAAGATTCGAATGGATTATGATGAACATAAGTTAGTATTGTTTAAGGTTAGAATTTTTTTTTCTATATTATTGATAGAATGTTATAATAGTATAGTTTTAGAAAAAGGACAACCTATAGGACAGGCGACAACCCGTCGCGTCGGACAAGGTTGTGGGAATCGAACCCATAAATAAAGTGCGACAGGCCTATATCACCTACCAATAGACTACAAGAAGTACCTAGTTAGTATAAACGAGTTTTATTTTATTAAGCGGTATGATAGAAGATTTAATAACTTTTTCTATCCTTTTGTTTGAGACAGATGGAATGACCTATCATTCTGTCGCATGATCTGCTAGCACTTCACGGAAGGCAAATTCAACTTCATTTATTTAATAGATGAAGTGGAAATTGTTCAAGGCATGAAAAATGATGAGATTATACCGAAATAAAGTAAGTATTTCTTCTAATTCAAATCCTTCAACTTTAGGGAAATCATCTTGAAAACCAAAAATGTTGTCCTAGGGCCCTTATATCTGATGAATCAGATGGTACCTTAAATCATCACAAATTTATGGCTTTGTGATTAATGGATTTTTCATAGCCATGTTCTCTACCAGTCTCCATCAGAACATTATGGTTAGATTTCTCCTCCATATCCATATTTTTACCTATGTTCTCCTATGTGGAAACCTAGTGATGAGTTCTTTTGGGTATCTGTTATGTTTCTAACGTTCCTTTTTAAAATGAAGTTTTGGTATTCCTTTTTACGATGTTGGTTTCTATGAAAGATACTCTCATGTAATAAACCATTTATAACCCCGACGAATTTTGAGGGCAAAATTCATTTTAAGGGGGGTAGAATGTAACAACCTGAGATTTTATGAGAATTATTATTTTTAATTTCATTGATGTCTTGTGTTGTACACGACACCAAAATTATCTTGTTATATACGCAACAACGTATTATCTTGTAGTATACACAACACTAATCTTGGATGGTGTTACACAGAATTTAAAGTTCGTTTGATAGAAGTTATTTTACGCAACATTGAGTGTATATATATATATATATATTCAATGTATAAATGAAATATGGTTGGATTATATTATACACAACAAAAAATGAATCTTGCACTACACGCAACCCTGACTTGTCTTTCATTACATGCAACCGCGACCTTCCATGATAGCGTGTGTTATACGCAATACCAAGTTTGACTAAACGAGATATTATTATAATGTTATTATGAACTACCTGTTATGAATAGTAATACCCACTTTTTGAAATTTTATAAATTCTATCTTTCAAAATGGACTTCATTTTTGGATTCGGAATATCGAAATTATCCTAGGGAGAATTTTTGGTATTTTTCTGAAAACTTTCAATTTTTGATGAATAGTGAAAACACTGGGTTACTATTTAAAAACGGACTTTTTATTTAAATAATTAGTTATTTTATTTAAATTTATTTTAGGTAAAAATTGATACATAATACCTATATAATTTCAATGTAATTAATTGGAGTCATTTTATAATAATTTTAGATATATAAAAATTTTATTAAACTTTTCACCGTCTTTTACCCACCTCTTAGGAGAATTTGGAAATTCACATAAAACTTAATTTTACCGCTTCTGTGAGTGGAATTTCGAAAATCCAAGAGACACGGTTAATATCAAGGACTAAAATGTGGTTCAATGAGATGAAAATAATTTTTGGTGAATAGTAACTTCTTACTTTTATTTACCACGGTTAAAAATAAATAGGGTAATTAAGGGTAAAAATGATATTATTATTACCCTAAAACATGTCCTAATTCAATTGGATAAGTGTAATTCGACCAAAAAAAACCTTAGGAATAAAATATGACCATTTATGTCCACTTGGATTTGATTAGGACATTTATTATTAATTTATTTAAAGAAGGGTTAAAATAGTTAAAATCAAAGTTTAATCACTAAATAATTTTTAATATAGGGTTATACATAAGATAAATTCGACTATATATATTAATTAGAAAGATAAAAAGATTTCCTACCTAATGGTATTTTATTTATAATTTTTAGACATTAAATAATTTAAGTTATTTATGACATAATGGTGATGCAGTAATTACCTAAATAATGAAATATTAAAATAATTGATGTTATAAATTCCTAAATAAATGTAATTTTAGACTTTTTATGAATTCCACTAATTTTATAGGTTAATATGACATGTTAGTATTAAATTAATTAACTTATTTCGAACTAATAATTCTGTTACGATTTTCACAAAAATCCATTACCAAATAATTTTAAAATTGACATAAAATAGTCTTTAAAACAAATATTATATTATAAATTGATATTATATTCATAAAAATATAAGGTTCAGCCAAGATACTTATATCTTGATATTTGTATCATTAGTGGACCACTTTGGGGTATCTTGGATGTATATGGTAAGTTTATTAACTATATAATATAAAAATACAAAGTGACATGGTAAATGTCAATCTAATTAACTATGAGTTAAAACTAACCGATAAGGTTAATATAATGACCCAAACCTATCTAAAATCTATTTTTTGAGAGTATTTAGACCCATCCCTACCTTATCTTCTAAATAAATTAATTTTGAGCTATTAAAAACTGAATATGACTTTATTATAAAATAATATTTTAAGTTTTTCCAAAGGTGCCCCTCTCCTCCCTTATAAAAAGGGAACCCCTTACCTCTTCTCTTCACACCCTTTTGAGCCTTGAAACTTGAAAAAACCCTGCCCATTTCTCTTCTCCAATTCCCTAGAAACATCCTGGTGGTCCTGGTCTTCTCAAAATACCAACTCTACTTCCTTAAGAGGAAGCTTAAAGGAGGTGCGTTGAGGAAGAGGTAATCTCTTCTTCCGATTCTCTGAAGTTTCTTTCTTCTTATACTTCTTCTTCTTTTGTTGTCTCATTATAAAGTAATAAAATAATTATTAATTATATACTGATATGTTATTGTAAATATGAAACAACCTTATTTCACCTTCTATCCATCCTATGTAAAATGAAATCACCGCGCGTGCGTACGTACGGAATACCATCTCTACGTCGTGGTGTAATATGTTTTCGACCACCACCTTACTTGGATGGGTATAATGGTGTAAATAAATAACTATATATTATTATTGTAAAGTTATATTTATTATGAAATATTATACATACACTTCAATACTATTCCACGATAATGGGAATGATATCATCGCTCGTGCGTTCGTACGGACTACCGTCTCCACGACGTGATGAGATTCATTCTCCATGTTAACCATTCATGAATGATTATAAAGTATATGTAATGAATAATAATGAAATATATGACCTAATAATGATAATGGATTTATTTATATATATATTTAAGTCATATACTTAATTCCATTCAATTCAATAAGGAAACGAAAATAGCGTTCATGCATACGTACGACCTACCGTCTCCATGAACGGTTTATTTCATTCCTTTTATCGATCTATCATATATATATGTATATGATGAATATATATTATATATAAATCATGTTTTAAATTCTTTAATTAATTAAATCAGGATATAAGTAATTTTATCAAGAACAACAAGTCCAAACACGTATGATAAATAAAACGATTTTACCCAAAACGCTGCTTTAACATGGAACTTACAAAAAAACGGGTAATATAAAGTCATAAGTGAGCCATATATGATATAATAACAATAAATATGATTCTATAATAAGTCAATGACATTATTTAAATCATTATACAGGAGTTTTGGAGACATACGAATCATATCAGACGTAAGGTAAGGGATAACTATTCCAATCTCGTTCTTATTAGAGATTGTTATTCGTAAGTATTTACTGGGGTTATTGTTATCATCCATGCCCATGTTTTCTAAAAAATTTTCATGTATTTTTAAATTCCTTTTTACCCATTTTTGAAATTTACCACATGTTATGAAAGGAATCTTACTTTTTTTTACCACATGAGGAACTTTTTGACCTTTCCGACAAAAGTACGAGAAGAATGTTATTTTTAGCTTATACGGAATGAATGGATTTTTACGGTTTCATAACGCCTCATTTTCATTAAGCTTACTCTACAAGATTTTATGACAATTTTCAACAAAATACTTTTCTTATAAAATTGCATGTAATTTTGTGAAAATAAAATTATTTTGAAGAAGAAAGGATATTTTCCTCAAGAATTCTTTTCAAGTGTTTTATCAAAACCATTTTCCATTTAAGGTGACATTATTTCATGTGTGTATGTTTAAAGTATAATGTCTCTATGATTTACATGATTTCACTTATCTTATGATGAAATTATATCTATTTGTTTTATATGTATTATGTTATGTTGGAATGATGTTTATGGAACCCATTTTATTCGTTGGGTTATTATGAATGATGTATGTTTATTTTGTGGCACACAAAAGAATGATTTAATTATGAGATGGGTGGGACCTATATCTCCCTCCAATGCATTGGGTAAAGATTTATATCTCATGATATAGACATGGCTGAAACGACAAGTAAATTTGGTTTAGTAATACAGGGCTGGAACGGCAAGTAAACCCCGTTCAGTAAGTGAATTTGTCCACTAAAATGGTCTTGGCAGCAATGCCTTGGATAATATGGAAATCATATCATGTGCTTAATGTTTTTCCACAATTACATGTTTTATTCCCATGCTATTTTATCATGATTAATGTTTCTTTATGATCTATTCCTTATGTACTGCCATGTTTTATGTCATTGCCCAAGATTTTGATGGTTAAACCTTATGTTCATGTTTTTAAGTTCAAATGTATATGATTTGTTTTATTTTATCCATGCTTACCCTTACTGAGTATTTGAGATCACCCTTTATATGTTTTCTTTTCCCCAGGATTTAAAGAAAGGTTTTAGGAAAGAAAACCAAAAGGGGAAGATCTTTATGTGAGATGTTGAAGATCTTTCACTATGATTAGAAGATTACGTTCCGAGTTTCCAAAGACACTAAACTATTACGGTCCGGGTGTTTCTATTTTTGTTATGTATTAAGTATTCCACAAAAGTAATGTAATTTCCATGTATGTCAGGCTTTGGGTCTCTACTGTTGGAATCAGAGGAAAGGTTTAGTTAACCTTTGGAAACTAGGATGCAAAAACATTAGTGAGATCCCTAGAGATATTTCTAAGGTATGTCTAGGGATGTCCCTATGGTTAAGTATACGTATAGGTTATAGTCCTAGAATTGCGCTAACGATATTAGAATTAAACCTAAGATGTTAGATATTGAAGGTACTCTCCCTTTATTATGTTGTTTTCCCTAGCATGTTTTTTTCTTCTCAAACTATTGTTTTTGGGTTTTAGACGATGGCTGGAACCCGAAGTAACTGTGTTGATCAATGTAATGGAAAATGCAATGATTTTACTCCTGACCAAACCAATTTCATCGGAGATAGAGTGAAAAATCTTATTTCTATACTTACACAAGCTATGAATCATTCTGGAATTCCAAATGAGAAGAAAAGGGAACAATATTCTATTGAGTCCTTCATGAGGAAACGTCCACCTTCTTTCAATGGGTCTTCAGATCCACTTGTTGCTGAACAATGGATCAGTAACATTGAAAAAATATTTTCCAAGAGGGGACAGTCCATATAGTTCTTGGGAGCACCCGAACAGTTTTGAAAAATGTGAAGTAACCATATGTTAGCCTCTATCCAAAAGGTCCCCCAAGCAGAATGGTTTCTTGGGCCCTATGTGTGATTTTTTTAATGAGGTGCAAACCATGCAGTGCACATTGTTGGGCCTCTTTTATCCTCCTTTTGTGTCCCACACTGTAGAGATACCCCCAAAACTTCCCATACACCCAAGAACCACTTCATTAGCCAAAAAGGGAGTTTATCTAAAATTTAAATGAGGATGTACCGGTACACAAGGTTAGGATCTTGAAAACTCCCCAACTTATATTGGATCATCCTTGAGTCATACTTCCAAATCTCATTGAGCCTCCAAGAACCAAGATCAGTCCATGAGCCCACCTGTCAACTGTTAGTTCCCAATATTTATGCTGGACATAGCCACACCGTCATGACACCTGGACCAAAGAACCATTCCTATCCCAAAGAAAATTATCTCTTCGTACTCCAAAACTACAATCTAATGCTTGTCAAGGATTAAACTATCTCAAACTCATTATTTCCAACATCAAACATAAGTAGAAGGTCCAGGTAGCACCACCAGACCACCGTACAAAAGGAAACAGACAAGGTACTATATTACTCTGGGAGGGCCATCTAGAACACACTCAGTATTATAATCTCTATAATTCATGGCCAAAATCACTTGGCACTATCTGAACCCATTATTAAAATATCTAATGGTGTCTCAACCCTGACATCACTCTAGGGGGCATCCAAATTCCAACCACATTTACCAACCTACCTTGGTCTGCAACTCGAGGCCTAACAACCTAAGTCTATTTTTGAACATATGAAAGGTACAAACCAATCAAAAAACTCATGTAAAGGAACTGAAATAGTCAAAACCCAAGCCATCATCCGTCACCAACATCACTTCACCAAGATGGATCCTACCCATTTCAATCCAACCCAACCACCTCTCACATCATTAATCGACCACTTTCCCTCTATGGTGTTTTTCACCATATACTGTATCTCTCCACCACCACCACCTATTGTTGGGTACCCCCACCATAAAAAAGAATACCAAAATAACCTCAAATCAACTTTCACAACATACCTAACATGTTTTCCAACTCACCGTGCCCAAACATCGATGGAAGCTATTCCCAATCTATGGAACTTATCCTTACCGTTGAGACCACTTAGATTAATCACACCTCCATCATACTATATCAAAAAAAGATAACTTATTTCTTCCAAAAAACAAATTATAATACCAAATAACACTTAAAATCTCAACATTAACTGAATGTGACTTATAGTCCACCACATTCATTCCCTTTTTTCCCAACTAAGTCAGGTTATCCCTACTGAATCACTCTATTGGTCCCCAAATTCTATTTTTTCCATGTTTTCCTCTACTTAGACATGATGCCTTCTTACCTATGGAATATACCATAATCTACGCAAAACTACCGAAGTCCATTACTGACCTTATATGAAATTTAAACACCATATTATCTATTGCTTCGCGGAACTTTGTTGTCTCTAAATCACCCACAAACGCATCCCTCTCTAACATCTCAGATCACCTCTAAAACCTGGGCGAGTTTGAATATGTCACTCGACTCTATCTTCCACTACATATATGGACCATTTGGCTTTCCCCAAGGAATCCAAACACGCCCTTATAGACTTGTCATTGGAATCCTAATGCCACCACATCCACTCCATGACCTGCTCTATTCATCATTGACCGACCTACCACTCCCCACCTTAGGAGGATTGTTCACATAACATTCCTCAAGCCATTTTAACCACTGTGGTCCATGATTTTATCACAGGATGAACCTCAAACTTGGAAGTGAAAATATAGACTTCCCACAAAAAAAAACCAACATTACCTACTACCCATTATCAGCTTCTGAGAATAGCACCCATGACATTCTACAACATCCTGTCCATCTCGAGGACCTCACCCGCAACCAGTCGATGGTGTACTCCCAAACACATGAATCCACACATGAAACCCCAAGATCATTACCTCCAAGATGTCCAATATCCAACCAAAACACGCTCAATATTCTAGGTGTAAATATAGATCCTTCTCAATGCACCCAAGATGATCTGAAGATATTTTAAATGATCATCACTTGCGAAAGGTATGCTGAGAAGTCATCGGAAAACACCACCAAAAACTATCAATCACCGATTCCACCTCCCATAAAGGGGATACCTTAACCCCGCACAATCCTTAAGCTTCCCTAATTGTAAATGTATCATCCACATTACATCCCCACAACCCCAAAATAGGGACTTACAACCAAAAATCACTACCAATTTGTGACCCTCTCACAAGCATTCACAACCCAACATTTACATCAGCATCACTATCGTTACCCACTCGATTCCTTCCTACATGACCCTAGTGATTCACATGGAAATACATTGACCACCACACCAATCCAAAACCCAAATATCTCGTGCATAACCCACACTACCCACTGTGATCATACAAAAATATGATTGGAATTTATCCCAATCCACCTATTCATTTACCCTAATGGAATTGTGTCCTTCCAAAAAAATCCCATATATAGACCTCCATAAGTCCTCCAAGGTTTCATAATTTCCTACAACCACACACTAAACCCAACTCTAGATCATAGGATCATACATCACTAGAGTTAGGACCATTACCCACTCACTCATCGACTATGCCTCCTAGTCCATCAACCTCACTGGACTCGAGATATTCTCTACATTCTCATCCAAGAAACCAAAAATTCATAGAAGAAATCCAAATAACATGAACACCACTACCTCTAGGTGTCACTTCCACACTATAAGTTCCAATCCATGCTTTGGTCACTTCTATCTCACTCGACCAAAATCAGCATCAGTTACCCCATCAAACACTATCAAGGACACATGGCAAGGCTCCCAATGACCTTTCCACTTTCCAGAAGAAACCTTAAAATAGACCATAAGCACTCATATACCTTATAAGAAAGAAAATAAGGCTTAAAAATACACTTTAACACTCTATATGGCACCAACCGCATGTTGATTCTTCCTCTAAAGCAACCACTAATTCTTCACATCTTAAGGAACCTTCAACACTGGGATAACCTTCCTTGAGGCTACCCTTGATTTTCCCAAACTATAAACTCATAAACACTGATCTATTCACATTTAAAAATCCATTAAATTTACCTCCTATCCATTAGGCTAAAATATCTCTAGTAAACACTCTATGAATTCCACTACCAGATTCCAAAATGTCTTCCTGTTTTATACACACCCAAAAGTACTAACAACCCAATCGAACTCTCTCATAGTTCATCTTAAAATATCAAACGATACCAACTCCCTAAACCAGAGTCTCACCAAGAAAAGGTCACTGGATCTCTCTCTTGAATCCATACACATAAAACCTCAACCAACTCTCTACTCATGGTGGCACTCCTACCTTCACTCTAAAACATTCTATGTCTAACGCACATAAGAGAATATTTACTCTAGGACTCTCACCAAGAATACACACACACATATGTTGGCACCACAAACCAAAAACCCACCCAAGGGTCCAAAATAAAACTTTTGTGACCACAACCCTTAATATTTACCACCTCCACATTACCAGACAATAACTCATAACCCATGGTCATAGCCTTATCGAGGTCACAAAAGGCACATCTCTTTTATCATACAATGAAACCCAAAAACTAATCATGACCCAAAACTAAGGTCTCAAACTAGGAAAATCTTTCTACTCAAACCACCCACACACAGGGCCCAATCACTATACTAGGGATACATATTTATAATATCCTTACTAGTATCATAATGTTTTATCTCCCTTTATAACTAAAATTTAACAAATAAAACCTAAGTTTTTATAATACCCAAAAAACTTGTACCTATTGTATTGATAAGTTTATGTTTTCATTTTGTTTGGATTTCATAACAACTAAACAAAACTTGTTTCTCATGAGAAACTAATAACATGGATTTAATTTATATTAGAATGAAACCGAGTAAAACACACAAATGGACACAAGGATTTTTATAATAAAAAGAACACCATAGTGTTTACAATGTGTCAAGATCACAAGGAAACATCCTACTCAAAAACACCTAATAAAAACCCTATCAGAACTATAGGAAGGACCCCTACAAAGACAACAAGACACGGTAAATAAAGGAGATACTTCAGGTCAGTGAAAATGAAGAACAAGACCACCATGATCATGAAGACCATACTGATCATCAGGGGTACAACAAGCCCCATCCTCATCACTTAATTTAAGATTAAGACACCCCAAGACAGGTTTTTATTGGGAATCAACCCGACCGTTTCTCTGGTGACCGTTGAAATCTAACGACCATAATTATAGCCGTTGGACTTTGATAGGATATTAAAAAAAATATCTATTTAAGTATTAATTATTTTCCAAATATTTATGTAATAATTAAAATTATAATACAACCACCATTTATGAACTCTAAAAGGATATGGTTTAATACTTCGAATAACACTTAGGTGATTTTGATAAGTATTAAGGAATTCAAAAAACTTTGAGAATATTTCAAATATAATGTAATGATTTTCATTTCCTAAACAGTGTCATAAACCATGTTTAAATTCTTCAAATTAAATTATGTTTTTGATTAAACTAAGTTTTCTATAATATTAGTATAAGAATTATCATGTAGGTTTATAAATATCATTTTATAACTTTTATGTTAAAGGTTTGGTGTTTATAAATTTAGAGATACTTTTAACTAAGACAAAGTTTAATTAACATCCTAATGTTTAATAAAAGCCATGTTTAAGAAGATAATTTCTTTATAGTTATAATAAATGTATTATTTCTATTATTTAAGACTTTATATTTTTGATTGTGGGCTTTTATAAAAAATAGGCCCACTGGGGCCAGCACTTTATAGCTGGGCCGAGAGAGGTAGCTCACACTAAGTGGCAGAGCCTAGCCCTCAGTCCAAGCCAAGGCCAACCCAAGCATGGGCAGAGGTTCCCCAAAGGGAGCACGGGAGTAGTAGCATATGGGTGCACCACCGCGGGCGTGAGGCCGCAGCGGGGCATGGGTAGGCCAAGGCCTGTGTGGGAGGGAGCCCTTGTGTAAGGCCCCCAGGTGTGTGCTGTGTGTTTTTTCTGAGCGTTATATCAGAGGCTTAGGCTTATAAAAGAGGCGAAAACAACTCCCCATTTCGATGTGGGAAGTGTTTTTTAGGCAAAATGCGATTTGGGCCATTAGATCGTGTCGCGTGCGATCTGGACCGTCAATCCTGCTCCCGCTTTCGAGCTTTAGCAAATGAGGATTTCCATTGCGTTTTTGTACACCGTTCGATCTACTGTAGATTTAATATCGTTTGTCTATCTGTTTTAAAATGCCACATCAAACCTGGGCCACCCGATCTATCTTGGAGTAATACGAGCCGTCCAATCTACCTCCAATTTTCCCTCTTGCCGAATCGTCTTCTTCTTCTCCGCATTGGTTTACGACAGTAACCCTACACCTATTGCACCATCTCATTTTCTTCACTACTGACTGCCGATGGACCCTCCTTGTTTCCCCTTGACTACAAGCATGAAACCACCCATTTAATGCACTGCAAGGGGGGTATATTTTTCATTAAATGTTTGTGTGTTTTTTGTATACAAGTAACCAGTTGC
The DNA here is from genome assembly GCA_963277665.1 of Viscum album. Lineage (NCBI taxonomy): Eukaryota > Viridiplantae > Streptophyta > Magnoliopsida > Santalales > Viscaceae > Viscum > Viscum album. The sequence continues at coordinate 1,976,467,199 of OY728131.1, forward strand.
ACGCAAAGAACTCTTGGTTCTTCTCCATGTTAAAGCCTCCAGTAAGTCCCAACCAACCTTCCTCGAGTTCTCCTTTCCCTGGTTTTAAGGTAAGGTTTATATTTTGCCTTGTTTTTTTTTTGTTTTTAATATACATATATATATATATATATATATATATCCTCTCATAAAATCATATATTAAAAATAACCCTACAGGTTAGTTTAAATCCTTCCTTAAGACCAAAGTTAAGTCTTTTAATTATGGACTTTGAAGTGTTTGTTAATTTGAATGTTGTTTAATTTTTAAAATTCTTGAGACGTGCTATATATATGGTATATGTACTTCGATTTATATATACATAGGTATTGACGTGGCCTCTCGGTTTCAAGTAGAAACCCACCATTACCCAATCCACCAAGTTCTGAAAAGATTGCAAGATAAGAATTTCAAAATTAAAGTGTGGTATTTTAGTGTTAAATTTTTATATAATCGATTATATACTTTGTACACATGTATATATAAATTCACATTTTTATGGATAGTGAAATATATGTTCGGTATTATAACCAGTTCTTGATGTCTTTGTACCATGAGTCTCGATGTTTTAGCATTTTCAATCTTAAAACCCTACATGAAATGTTTAGTTTACTTTTGTAATTAATTGGTTAATAAGGTATTAGAATTATAAGAATAACATTGCATGTAAAAAATTCATTTTTTTAGTATCTTGGATGTTAATGTAAGTGCCATAATCTACCTTTATTCTTACCATTTAATGATAGTCATATAATTTTCATCTCAGTTTTTAAACATCTAGATGCATGTCTCACCTTATAAAATATGTAAATGTTTGAGGTTGAAATTCAACTACTATGACCAATTAAGTATGAAATTATCCAAAGTGGTATGGGACGCTTTGAATAAATTTAAATGAGAAATTTAATATTCAAAATGGTATGGGAAATTTTGAATATGCAACCCTTTTTGGCATATGAGGAGTGTATTGGACTAGTATGTTCCAGGCTGGGGACCAGTAAAAGTAAGCCCTCCGAGTTGGTGTCCAGTTACAGATGCTCTTCGGGATGGGGTCCGGTTACAGTTTTCCCTAGGTCTTTGCTCGAGGACTTGACACAGAAGTCTGACATTATACATTCCATAATTATGCTTATAATAATTAGTTAACCTAATAGATATTTCACTAGTAGAATATCCATGGTTAAGAGCCAGTACTTATGAGTATTAGAAAAGTAAAAGATTAGGGCATGACTTGTGTTTAGCACTCAATGAATTAGTATCCAATATATGGAATTGAAGTTGTTTCATTCATGCACAACTCTGATTAATCATTACTCTTACCTGTTCAATTTATGCTTAAATGTTCATATGTCATACATGTTCATAACGTCTTTTATTTATTACTCCAAATGATCATGCCTTTAATAGAATCATGTATCCTTGTAATTCTATTGGTATTTTATTATTTGAGAACTCTTATGATACGTTACATGTGTTAAAGTTTTCGTTAAGAGAAATTATCTATGGAAAGCTTTAAAAAATGTTTTCTAAAGTTACATTGGTTTATTTTAAAACCTCTTACTGGGCCTTCTTATTCCCACCCTATGTTTTGATTTAAATTATTTTAGGTAAAAACTTTTAACATATGAAAAAATTATGAATTAGTTGGTTTCTGAGAGCCTGAATCGAATTCGATCCTCTGTATGGGACATGAGGTGTAGTTTATCAGTGCATATTTTTTTGTTTAAAATGACATATCATGTTCTAAAGGCACCAGATCCTAGTTTTCTAGGGTCGGGTCTTCACAATTGGTATCAGAGGATTCAGTTTGGATAACTCTGGAAACCTAGAACCGAAACAAAGAAAAATTTACTTAATCATTACTAAATATGAAGTTTTATAATTTTCAAATTGAAAATGAAGGTACTAGTCTTCCATCTCTTCCCAATGAGGCCCTAGAAACCATAATTTCAATATCCATCCATGAAACTTTTATAAACTATGCCCATATCCGTATGTCATGCAAACATCTCTATGATATATCCAATTCTCTCCGAGTACTTCAACTTCACTGAAGACAGGGCCTAGATTACATTTTTATGATGCATGCCCAATTTTCGTCCTACACATGATGACAAAAGTACTACGAGGGAATTTTTATATGCTTCAACGTAGCGGAAGGCATCCGGTCCCTTACAGCCTTCCAAGAAGCTACAGTAATGAGAGACCTCCATGCATCGTATATGTGTCAATTCCTATCTTATTTCCATTACAGTCAAGTAATGGACTTCGACATCCTTGAATACAAAGCCACCCGATTAGTGTACAGACATCAAGTGCATACTGATGTCTCTCAGCTATACACCCCTCATGTCAAACTATGGAGATACCATAAGTGCTCCCATGATATTGAACCTAATTTCTTGGGTTTCATATGGTTTAGGGAGATTAAGAGTTTTGAACTTGATCTGGAGATTCGTGTATTAGGGAATTGGGGAAACCATTAGCCTTCCCCTTTTTATGAACAAGTGGTGATATGAGAACACAACTTGTTATAAATTCTTTATTTTTTCTATCTAGTCTATGTTTATTATTCTGAATAGGTTTCACTGACTGAACTTTCATAATAAATTTTCAGATGGAAGGACAAACCGACATAATATCTCTTCCCATTGAGATACTGAAGATTATTGTGATCAAAACCTGTGAAGAAGAGTATCATCCCTTCGTAAACCTGCAAAGAACGTGCAAGAAACTATATGAAGTTTCAAATAGTTCAGATATTCTCCTAACCTATCAAAGGAATGATTCCATTTACTACCACATATCCACGGCCCAACTGGCCGAGTATAGGTGAAGAAGAAAATACCACAAAGGGCTTTTCCTATGTTTCACCCTAGGACGTAACTACACATCCAAGGTAAGATTTCAAGAGGTTGCTTTGGAGGGAAACCTTTGTGTGGCCTACATATACCAACTCCTCAGTTTTATCCTATATGACAACATCTATAACTTAGATGTTCTTGATCGAGACATAGTTCGGCGAGTTCTTCGTGTGCTGGTCCATTCAAACATTTCCAAAATTTCTACCGTTCGAACCAACCTCTGGAAGCCCAAGTGTTCGATGTAAGAGTTTAACCCTTTCTGTTCTAGGTGTGTCTGGGTTAGAGTACTAGAGGAGTTGAGAATCAATTTGAGTTTTCCACTGAACGCACCTGAGGATCCCCAACGATGGGGGATGTGGTGAGAACATCAGAGAACCTTTATGGTTATATGAAATGAATTTTGAGGATGTAATTATTTATAGGGGAATAATGTAACACCCCAAAACTTGTACCTCTTGTATTGATAAGTTTATGTTTTAATTTTGTTTGAATTTAAAAACAACTAAACAAAACTTGTTTCTCATGAAAAACTAATAATATGGTTTTAATTTATATTAGAATGCAACCGAGTAAAACACACAAATGAATAAAATTATTTTCATAATAAAAATAAAACTGTAGTGTTTACAATGTGTCAATATCACAAGGAAACATCCTACCCAAAAATGCCTAATAAAAACCCTATCAGAACTACAGGAAGGCCCCCTACAAAGACAACAAGACACGATAAATAAAGGAGATCCTTAGGGTTAGTGAAAATGAAGAACAACACCACCATGATCATGAATACTGTACTTATCATCAGTGGTATAACAAGCACTATCCACATAACTTGCTTTAAGCTTAAGACACCCCAAGATAGGGTTTTATAGGGAATCAACCCGACCGTTGCTATGGTGACTGTTGAAAGCTAACGACCATAATTATAGCCATTGGACTTTGATAGGATATTTTAAAAAATATATATCTATTTAAGTATTAATTAGTTTCGAAATATTTAGGTTATAATTAAAATTATAATACAACCACCATTTATGAACTCTAAATGGATATGGTTTAATACTTCGAATTACACTTAGGTGATTTTCAGAAGTATTAAGGAATTCAAAACACATTGAAAATATTTCAAAGACGATGTAATGATTTTCATTTCATAAATAGTGTTATAAACCATGTTTAAATTATTCAAATTAAATTATGTTTTTGATTAAACTCAGTTTTCTAAAATACTAGTAAAAAAATTATCAAGTAGGTTTATTAAATTTCATTTTATAACTTTTATGTTAAAGGTTTGGTGTTTATAAGTTTAGAGATACTTTTGTAACACCCGAGACTTTTATGTTATATAAATCATCAAAGGAATCTTTTTCTATACAACACTTGCTTGGCTTGCTTTACACGCAATCGCGACCTTCCTCGATAGCTTGCGTCGTACGCAATACCGAGTTTCACTAAACAACATTATGCTATTAAAACTAGCCGTTATGAATAGTAATAACCACTTTTTGGAATTTTATAAATTTTATTTTTCAAAATGGACTTCATTTTTGGACTCAGAATATCGAAATTAGCCTAGGGTGAAATTTTGGTATTTTTCTGAAAACTTTCAATTTTTGATGAATAGTGAAACCACTAAGTGGTAGGTTAAAAACTGAATTTTGCATAAAACTTAATTTTACCGCTTCTGTGATTGGAATTTCGAAAATCCGAGAGACACGGTTAATATCAAGGACTAAAATGTGGTTCAATGAGATGAAAATAATTTTTTGGTGAATAGTAACTTTTTACTTTTTTACCGCGGTTAATAGTAAATAGGGTAACTAAGGGTAAATATGATATTAATATTACCCTAACACATGTCCTAATTCTATTGGACAAGTGTAATTCGACCAAAAACAAACTTAGGAATAAAATATGACCATTTAGGCCCACTTGGATTAGATTGGGACATTTATTATTAATTTATTTAAAGAAGGGTTAAAATAGTTAAAATCAAAGTTTAATAAGTAAATCATTTTTAATATGGGGTTATACATAAGATAAATTCAATTGTAAATATTCATTAGAAATCTAAAAAGATTTCCTACATGATGATATTTTATTTATAATTTTTAGACATCAAATAATGTAATTTATTTATGACACAAAGATGATGCAGTAATTATCTTATTAATGAAATATTGACATAATTGATGTTATAAACACCAAAATAAATGTAATTTGAGACTTTTTATGAATTCAACTAATTTTATAGGTTACTATGATATATTAATGTTGATTTAATCAACTTGGTTCGAACATATAATTCTTTTATGACTTTCACAAAAATCATATATCAAATAGTGTCAAAATTGACACAAAATAGTTTTTAAATCAAATATTATATTATTAATTGTTATTTTATTCCTAAAAATCTAAGGTTCGGCCAAATGACTTAGATAAGGATATATATTTTAATAATAAACAATTTGGGGTTCGTTTGGCATGTTATAGTAAGTGTATTAACCATATAGTGAAAGAAAACAAAAAGACATGGTAAAAGTTAAATTATTTAACTTAGAGTTAAATCTAATTGATAAGGTTAAAATAATACCCTAAACTTGTCTAAATCCTATTGGTTGATAGGATTTCGACCCTTCCCCACTTTATCTTCGAAATAAGACCCTTTGGAACCATTATAAACCGATTTTGACTTTAATATAAAATAATATTTTGAGATATTCCTAAGGTGCCCCTCTCCTCCCTTATAAAAGGGCACCTCCTCCCCCTCCTCCTCACACCAAATTGAGCCCTCAAGCTCGGCCAACCCCTGCCATTTTCTTCTCTCCACTTCCCTATAATAATCCTAGAGGTCCTGGTCTTCTCCAAAGACCAATCTTAGTTCCTTAAGTGGAGGATTCAAAGAGGCGTTCCAAAGAAGAGGTAATATCCATTACCGATCTTTTCAATTTCTTTCTTCTTCAACTTCTTCTTCTTTAGTTGTTTCATGATAAAGTAATAACATGAGTATTAATTACATACTGATATGTTATTATAAATATGAAACAACCCTATTTCACCTTCTATCCATCCTACGGAAAAATGAAATCACCACGCCGTGGTGTAATCTATTTTCCACCATCACCTTACATGGATGGTTATAATGGTGTAATGAGTAACTAAATATGATTATTATGAAGTAATATTGATACTGAAATAATATATATATACTCCAATACAATTCCACGATCATAGGAATGATATCATCACTCGTGCGTACGTACGGAATACCGTCTCCACGATGTGATGCGACTCGTTCTACATGATCTTCATTTCATAATGATTATATAAATGAATTGAATGAATGAATATGGTATATAATACACTAATACCATTCTGGAAATGAATTATCTATAACCTAAAGATAAGAATAAGAATTTATTTGACAAAACACGCATAAGAACAAAAAGTTATAAAGACCCGAGTAACAAGTAACAATGAAATATTACTAACAAGAAGCTAATAATATGACCATATATGATATCATATAAATATGTATGATTCTGGAATAAGTCAATAACATTATTTAAACCATTATACAGGAGCTTCGGACACGTACAAAGCTAATCGGACCTAAGGTAAGGGAAATATCACAATCTCATTTTTATCCGAGATTGTTTATTCGTAAGTATTTACTGGGGTGTATTTTATCATCCACATCCATGTTCCCTCAATATGAAATATTGTTTCCATCCACTTGCAATAGTTTAAATCCAATTTTACCCTTAGGTGAGTTTTTAGTAAATAATATGAAAGGAATCTTTTGTCGTTTTTCCGTACGAGGTACTTTTTGACTTTTCCGACAAAAGTACGAAGAATGTTTTTTTTAACTTATACGGCATGAATGGATTTTTAAAACATTGTTTCCAAGAAGCTTCCTTTACAAGTTTTCAAGTTTATTTTTAATCAACTTCTTTTATTTTAAAGTTGTATGACATGTTATGAAAGGAAAAATGTTTTTGAATAAGAAAGGATATTTTCCTCAAGAATGGAGTTCAAGTGATTTTCAAAATTATTTTCCATCTAAGATAATAAAGGGTTCTGTTTTTATCCCTATTATTACATTGATTTGATCATGTTGTGATGGAATTATTTTTATGAATTCCTTTATCTTATATGAATTGATTTATGATGTCATGATGTTTCAAGAATCCCATTTTTGTTTCATATGTTATGCGATGATGTATGTTTTATGATTATGTGGCACACATAAGAAAGGATTCATTATAAGATGGGTGGGACCTATATCTCCCTCCAATGCATTGGGTAAAGATTTTATATCTCATGAAATAGACATGGCTGGAATGGAAGGTTATTTCGGTTCAGTGATACAGGACTGAAACGAGGAGTGAACTCGGTTCAGAAAGGGACTTTGTCCACTAAGATAGTCTTGGCAATGAGTCATGACTAACAAGAAATGATTTTCCATGATTATGTGTGCATGCCACAAAGTTTCAAGTCTTATGTTATGATTATGGGGATCTCATTTTCACTTATGTGATTTATTCCATGATAAGATATTATGATCTCTTTTGCAGGTTTTGATTTTCAAAAAGATATGATATGATTTTTACTTCCTTTATTTGCCCTTGCTGAGCATTTGAGCTCACCCTTTTATGTTTTCTTTTCCCCAGGTCAGGAAGATGGATATTAAGTAGAATATGCTAAAAGGGACCCTAGATATGATGAAATAAATGGGAGACACTGTAGAAGATTTATGAACCAGTTGTTTATGTTTCCCAGTTTCTAAAGACACTATACCTATACGGTCCTTTGTGGTTTTGTCATATGTTGTAATAAGTGTGCTTCAATTTTGAAGTATTAACAATGTATGTAAAGTATGGGTCGTTACAGTTGGTATCAGAGGAAAGGTATAGTCAACCTTTGGAAACTAGGATGTGAAAGCCTTAGTAAGAACCCTAAGGATAAGTCTAAGCATAGTACACAATCTTAGTGTTTTAGAAATGGCCTTGAATAACCTAGGATAAGACCATAAGCATGAAAATTTTATTCTGGAATTATGTGGTTTCCTATTATAATTAGTGTTGCTCACACTATTCTTGTTGGTTTTAGTCAATGGCTGGAACCCGAAGGAACCGTGTTAATGCGGAATGCGATGGGCAATGCAATGATTGTCCCCCTGAGCAACCAAACGATATGGGAGCTGGAATGCAAAATCTTGTAGCCATGCTCACACAACTTTCTCAAGCTATGAATCATGCAGGATTTCCAAACGAGCAAAGGAGGGAGCAACATTCTGTTGAATCCTTCATGAGGCAGCGTCCACCTTCTTTCAGCGGGTCTACTGATCCATTAGTTGCTGAACAATGGATTAGTACTACTAAAAAGATATTTTCAGTTCTTCAATGTTCTGAACATGATAAAGTCATCCTAGCAGTGTATCGTTTGGAAGGAGATGCTGATCAATGGTGGAATCTTGTTAAGAATACGAGGCAAAGGGATGAAATTGAGTCTATGGAATGGGACGAGTTCAAGAACTTATTTTTCAATAAGTACTTCCCTCGTATTCTCCGAACAAAGATGGAGAAAGAGTTTCTTGAACTGAAGCAAAGGGATGATGAATCTGTTGATACCTATGAAGCAAATTTTACAAGACTGGCAAGGTACGCTTCTGGTATTATTATCCAACCTGAGAGTAAGATCGATCGATTCTTTAGTGTCTTAAAACCAAGTCTTCGAAGGGCGTTAGCCATAAGAGACTTCAATAGCTACGAGGAAATCGTTCGATGTGCTCTCAAAGTCGAGATGGAGATTGGAGTAACCCATCAGTCACATGGGTTTGATAAGAAGAGGAAGATGGAATACAAAGAAAAATCTAAAGAGCACACAGAAAAGAAGATGAGATTTTCCTTATGCTCAAAGTGTGGAAAGAAACATGGAGGGAGTTGTCTTAAAGGGACAAGTAAATGTTTTAAATGTGGAAAGGAAGGTCATCGGGCATTTGAATGCCGTGATAATGGGAAGAAGATGTCTAATGACGCAAACAAAGGAAGGGATACACAGAATGAACCTACAACACTTCGATGTTTCAAGTGTAAGGAGATGGGGCATTATGCCAATCAATGCCCAAATCCAAGGGTTGATGATGATGGTCGACGTCAACAAACTCTTAAAGCTAAAGACAAAGGAAAGTCACATGCAATTTCTATCAGCGATGTGGAGTACGATAACGATGTGGTGAAAGGTACACTTACCATCCACTCTAAAGTAGCAAATGTTTTATTTGATTCTGGATCCACCCACTCTTTTATTTCTGAAGACTTTTCTAAGGGTATCACCGTACTACCTCAACAATTAGATGTTGAGTTAGCTGTGACAACACCTAATGGCACATCAATCGCATCAAAAGTTTATAATTCTTCTCCGATCGAAGTTTGTGGGAAAGTGCTTCCTGAAAATCTTGTGATCCTTCCTTTAGTGGAATTTGATGTGATTCTTGGCATGGATTGGCTTTCTCTACATGGAGCTCATATCAATTGCCAAAGAAGGGAAGTCACATTTCATACTCCAGATCAATCTACGATCGTATACCAATGCAAGGATGAACATAACCTTCCAGTGGAAATTTCTTACATCTTATGGGTATTGATCCCACTAAATGAAGGTTATTTATCTCAAATGGTTGGTGAGAAACTCACGATTAAGAATATGCCCATTGTAAGGGAGTTTGATGATGTCTTTCCGGAGGAATTACCGGGTCTTCCACCAAATCGTGAAGTTGAGTTTTCAATAGAACTCGTACCGGGTGCTTTGCCTATTTCAAAGACACCTTATAGAATGGCCCCAATTGAGTTGCAGGAATTGAAGAAGCAACTCCAAGAGAATCTTGATAAGGGATTCATACGCCCTAGTGCGTCACCTTGGGGAGCACCTGTTCTATTTGTTAAGAAGAAAGATGGATCAATGAGACTCTGCATTGATTATCGAGAACTTAACAAGATCACTATCAAGAACAAATATCCTCTCCCACGCATTGATGACTTATTTGACCAACTACGCGGAGCTCAATACTTTTCCAAGATTGATCTTCGTTCAGGGTATCATCAATTAAGGGTCAAAAGGGAGGATATACCAAAGACGGCTTTCCGTACAAGGTATGGACACTATGAATTTATAGTGATGCCATTTGGTCTTACTAATGCCCCTGCTATCTTCATGGATCTAATGAATAGAGTCTTTAGAGACTATCTTGATCAATTTGTGGTAGTCTTTATAGACGATATTCTTGTCTATTCAAAGAGCAAGGAAGAACATGAAGATCACTTGAGAATTATATTGAAGACCCTGAGAAAGGAGAAGCTTTATGCCAAATTTACCAAGTGTGAATTTTGGCTTCAAAAAGTTGCATTTTTGGGTCACATAATCTCAAAAGAGGGGATATCTGTGGATCCAGCAAAAACAGAGGTTATCGAAAGATGGTCGAGACCAACAACAGTAACTGAGATCCGAAGTTTTCTTGGTTTGGCTGGATATTATCGATGTTTTGTAAAAGATTTTTCACGATTATCTAATCCACTCACCAAGTTGACTCGAAAAGGAGTCAAGTTTGTCTGGACAGAGGAATGTGAAGAGAATTTCAAGGAGTTGAAAAGAAGGTTATCCAGTGCACCTGTGCTCACACTGCCTTGTAGTGGAGAAAGGTTTGTGATCTACAGTGATGCATCCAAGAAGGGATTGGGGTGTGTTCTTATGCAAAATGATATGGTGATAGCTTATGCCTCACGACAGTTGAAAATCCATGAACAAAATTACCCAACACATGATTTGGAGTTGGATGCGGTAATCTTTGCATTAAAGATTTGGAGGCATTACCTTTATGGTGAAAGGTGTGATATTTATACTGATCATAAAAGTTTAAAGTATATTTTCACACAAAAGGAGTTGAATATGCGTCAAAGAAGATGGTTGGAGCTGATTAAGGATTATGAATGCTCAATCCATTACCACCCTGGGAAAGCAAACAAGGTGGCAGATGCATTAAGTCGACAAGACCATGCTAGTTTATCCATGATGAGGATCACAAAAGATCCAATATTTATGGATTTACAAAGGATGGATCTTGGAATTATAATGGAAGGGGAAAAATCTTATCTTTCTCAAATGAATGTTCAACCATCTATACATGTGAAGATTAAAGAGGCACATAAAGAAGATGTCGAGTTACAAAAGAAGGTGAGAAATGTTCCTGAATTCAACCTTGATTGTGATGGGATAATAAAGTTCAGGAATCGGGTTTGTGTTCCTCCCATCCCCGAATTAAAGAAAGAGCTGCTGGATGAGGCTCATAGTTCTTCATTCTCTATTCATCCTGGAAGCACGAAGATGTATAGGGACCTGAAAGAGTACTTCTGGTGGGATGGCATGAAAAGAGATGTTGCTGAATATGTCTCTCGATGCTTGGTTTGTCAACAAGTTAAAGCTGAGAGACAGAAGTCTAAGGGGATGTTACAACCATTACCCATACCCGAATGGAAATGGGAAAACATCACTATGGACTTTGTCACAGGACTTCCTAAAACATCCAAAGGTAATAATGCTATCTGGGTCATAGTTGATCGTCTCACAAAGTCTGCACACTTCATTCCTATTAGAGAGGATTTCTCTCTAGATCAGCTTGCCAGGATATATGTAAAGGAAGTGGTAAGATTGCATGGAGTACCACTTTCTATTATATCTGATCGAGATCCGAGATTTACCTCGAAGTTCTGGCGAAGTCTTCAGCATACTCTGGATACAGAGTTGAGTTTCAGCACTGCTTATCATCCCCAGACAGACGGCCAGTCTGAGAGAACAATTCAAACCCTAGAAGATATGTTGAGAGATTGCTCTATGGATTTCAAAGGAGGTTGGGATCAACACCTAACTTTGGTGGAATTTTCTTATAATAATAGCTTTCACTCCAGTATTCAAATGGCTCCTTATGAAGCTCTCTATGGAAAGAAATGCAGGACTCCAACTTGCTGGGATGAAGTTGGGGAAAGAAAGCTATTAGGACCTGATCTCGTTGATGAAATGGCAGAAAAGGTGAGATCTATTCAACAACACATAAGAGCAGCTCAGAGTCGACAGAAAAGCTATGCCGACAACCGAAGAAAAGACCTAGAGTTTGAAGTGGGTGATAAAGTGTTCTTACGAATATCTCCCTGGAAGAGGGTTATGAGATTTGGAAAGAAGGGGAAGTTGAGCCCTAGATATATCGGTCCTTTCGAAATATTGGATCGTGTTGGGAAGGTAGCTTACCGATTGGCGCTTCCACCGAATCTCTCTCAAGTTCACGATGTGTTCCATGTATCTCTCCTGAGAAAGTACATACCAGATCCTTCACATGTACTCAGCTCAGAAGTTGTACCGCTGGAGCAAGATCTTTCTTATGAAGAACAGCCGATAGAGATTCTGGATCGTAGCGAAAAAGTCCTACGAAACAAGACCACTCACTTGGTGAAAGTTTTATGGAGAAACCACCAACTTGAAGAAGCTACATGGGAGCTTGAGGATATGATGAGGGAGAAGTATCCTCATCTGTTTGTTGCAAAGTGACGAATTTCGAGGGAGAAATTCTTTTTAAGGGGGGTAGAATGTAACACCCGAGACTTTTATGTTATATAAATCATCAAAGGAATCTTTTTCTATACAACACTTGCTTGGCTTGCTTTACACGCAATCGCGACCTTCCTCGATAGCTTGCGTCGTACGCAATACCGAGTTTCACTAAACAACATTATGCTATTAAAACTAGCCGTTATGAATAGTAATAACCACTTTTTGGAATTTTATAAATTTTATTTTTCAAAATGGACTTCATTTTTGGACTCAGAATATCGAAATTAGCCTAGGGTGAAATTTTGGTATTTTTCTGAAAACTTTCAATTTTTGATGAATAGTGAAACCACTAAGTGGTAGGTTAAAAACTGAATTTTGCATAAAACTTAATTTTACCGCTTCTGTGATTGGAATTTCGAAAATCCGAGAGACACGGTTAATATCAAGGACTAAAATGTGGTTCAATGAGATGAAAATAATTTTTTGGTGAATAGTAACTTTTTACTTTTTTACCGCGGTTAATAGTAAATAGGGTAACTAAGGGTAAATATGATATTAATATTACCCTAACACATGTCCTAATTCTATTGGACAAGTGTAATTCGACCAAAAACAAACTTAGGAATAAAATATGACCATTTAGGCCCACTTGGATTAGATTAGGACATTTATTATTAATTTATTTAAAGAAGGGTTAAAATAGTTAAAATCAAAGTTTAATAAGTAAATCATTTTTAATATGGGGTTATACATAAGATAAATTCAATTGTAAATATTCATTAGAAAGCTAAAAAGATTTCCTACATGATGATATTTTATTTATAATTTTTAGACATCAAATAATGTAATTTATTTATGACACAAAGATGATGCAGTAATTATCTTATTAATGAAATATTGACATAATTGATGTTATAAACACCAAAATAAATGTAATTTGAGACTTTTTATGAATTAAAATAATTTTATAGGTTACTATGATATATTAATGTTGATTTAATCAACTTGGTTCGAACATATAATTCTTTTATGACTTTCACAAAAATCATATATCAAATAGTGTCAAAATTGACACAAAATAGTTTTTAAATCAAATATTATATTATTAATTGTTATTTTATTCCTAAAAATCTAAGGTTCGGCCAAATGACTTAGATAAGGATATATATTTTAATAATAAACAATTTGGGGTTCTTTTGGCATGTTATAGTAAGTGTATTAACCATATAGTGAAAGAAAACAAAAAGACATGGTAAAAGTTAAATTATTTAACTTAGAGTTAAATCTAATTGATAAGGTTAAAATAATACCCTAAACTTGTCTAAATCCTATTGGTTGATAGGATTTAGACCCTTCCCCACTTTATCTTCGAAATAAGACCCTTTGGAACCATTATAAACCGATTTTGACTTTAATATAAAATAATATTTTGAGATATTCCTAAGGTGCCCCTCTCCTCCCTTATAAAAGGGCACCTACTCCCCCTCCTCCTCACACCAAATTGAGCACTCAAGCTCGGCCAACCCCTGCCATTTTCTTCTCTCCACTTCCCTAGAATAATCCTAGAGGTCCTGGTCTTCTCCAAAGACCAATCTTAGTTCCTTAAGTGGAGGATTCAAAGAGGCGTTCCAAAGAAGAGGTAATATCCATTACCGATCTTTTCAATTTCTTTCTTCTTAAACTTCTTCTTCTTTAGTTGTTTCATGATAAAGTAATAACATCAGTATTACTTACATACTGATATGTTATTATAAATATGAAACAACCCTATTTCACCTTCTATCCATCCTACGGAAAAATGAAATCACCACGCCGTGGTGTAATCTATTTTCCACCATCACCTTACAAGGATGGTTATAATGGTGTAATGAGTAACTAAATATGATTATTATGAAGTAATATTGATACTGAAATAATATATATATACTCCAATACAATTCCACGATCATAGGAATGATATCATCACTCGTGCGTACGTACGGAATACCGTCTCCACGATGTGATGCGACTCGTTCTACATGATCTTCATTTCATAATGATTATATAAATGAATTGAATGAATGAATATGGTATATAATACACTAATACCATTCTGGAAATGAATTATCTATAACCTAAAGATAAGAATAAGAATTTATTCGACAAAACACGCATAAGAATAAAAAGTTATAAAGACCCGAGTAACAAGTAACAATGAAATATTACTAACAAGAAGCTAATAATATGACCATATATGATATCATATAAATATGTATGATTCTGGAATAAGTCAATAACATTATTTAAACCATTATACAGGAGCTTCGGACACGTACAAAGCTAATCGGACCTAAGGTAAGGGAAATATCACAATCTCATTTTTATCCGAGATTGTTTATTCGTAAGTATTTACTGGGGTGTATTTTATCATCCACATCCATGTTCCCTCAATATGAAATATTGTTTCCATCCACTTGCAATAGTTTAAATCCAATTTTACCCTTAGGTGAGTTTTTAGTAAAGAATATGAAAGGAATCTTTTGTCGTTTTTCCGTATGAGGTACTTTTTGACTTTTCCGACAAAAGTACGAAGAATGTTTTTTTTAACTTATACGGCATGAATGGATTTTTAAAACATTGTTTCCAAGAAGCTTCCTTTACAAGTTTTCAAGTTTATTTTTAATCAACTTCTTTTATTTTAAAGTTGTATGACATGTTATGAAAGGAAAAATGTTTTTGAAGAAGAAAGGATATTTTCCTCAAGAATGGAGTTCAAGTGATTTTCAAAATTATTTTCCATCTAAGATAATAAAGGGTTCTGTTTTTATCCCTATTATTACATTGATTTGATCATGTTGTGATGGAATTATTTTTATGAATTCCTTTATCTTATATGAATTGATTTATGATGTCATGATGTTTCAAGAATCCCATTTTTGTTTCATATGTTATGCGATGATGTATGTTTTATGATTATGTGGCACACATAAGAAAGGATTCATTATAAGATGGGTGGGACCTATATCTCCCTCCAATGCATTGGGTAAAGATTTTATATCTCATGAGATAGACATGGCTGGAACAGAAGGTTATTTCGGTTCAGTGATACATGACTGAAACGAGGAGTGAACTCGGTTCAGAAAGGGACTTTGTCCACTAAGATAGTCTTGGCAATGAGTCATGACTAACAAGAAATGATTTTCCATGATTATGTGTGCATGCCACAAAGTTTCAAGTCTTATGTTATGATTATGGGGATCTCATTTTCACTTATGTGATTTATTCCATGATAAGATATTATGATCTCTTTTGCAGGTTTTGATTTTCAAAAAGATATGATATGATTTTTACTTCCTTTATTTGCCCTTGCTGAGCATTTGAGCTCACCCTTTTATGTTTTCTTTTCCCCAGGTCAGGAAGATGGATATTAAGTAGAATATGCTAAAAGGGACCCTAGATATGATGAAATAAATGGGAGACACTGTAGAAGATTTATGAACCAGTTGTTTATGTTTCCCAGTTTCTAAAGACACTATACCTATACGGTCCTTTGTGGTTTTGTCATATGTTGTAATAAGTGTGCTTCAATTTTGAAGTATTAACAATGTATGTAAAGTATGGGTCGTTACAACTTTTAACTAAGAAAAAGTTTAATTAACATCCTAATGTTTAATAAAATCCATGTTTAAGAAGATAATTTCTTTATAGTTATAATAAATATATTATTTCTCTTCTTTAAGACTATATTTTTGATTTTAGGTTTTATAAAAAAATAAGCCCGCTAGGGCCAGCCCTTTACAACTAGGCTGAGGGAGGTAGCTCACACTAAGTAGATGAGCCTAGCCCTCAGCTGAACACAAGGCCGACCTGAGCTTGAGAAGAGGATCCCTGAAGGGTGCACAGAAGTAGGAGCGCATGGGCGCAACACTGCGGGCGCGAGGCCGCGGCGGGGAATCGGTAGGCCAAGGCCTGTGGGGGAGGGGGCCCGTGTGTAAGTCCGCCTGGTGTGTGCTGTCTATTTTTTATGGGCATTATATTAGAGGATTAGGCTTATAAAAGAGGTGAGAACAACTCACCGTTTCGATGTGGGAAGTGTTTTTTCGAGTTAAATGCGATTTGGGCCATTAGATCACATCACACATGATCTGGACTGTCGATCTCGATCCTGCTTTTGACCTTCAGCAAATGATGATTTCCACCACTTTTTTGTTCGCCGTTCGATCTACCATAGATCTAATCTTGGACATCTGCTTGTTTTAAAATTCCATTTCAAACCTGGGCCGCCTGATCTATCTTAGAGTAATCCGAGTCATCCAATCTATCTCCGGTTTTCCCTCTTGTCGCGCCGTCTTCTTCTTATCTGCATGGGTTTACACCAGTAACCCTACACCTATTGCAACAGCTCTTTTTCTTCACCACTGACCACTGGTGGACCCTCCTTGTTTCCCCTTTACTACAAGCATGAAACCACCCATTTAATGCACCGCAAGGGGGGTATGTTTTTCATTAAATGTCTGTGTGTTTTTTGTATATAAGTAACCGGTTGGACTCAAAGAACTCTCGGTTCTTCTCCCCACTGAAGCCTCTAGCAAGTCCCAGCCAACCTTCCTCAAGTTATCCTCCCACTGGTTTTAATGTAAGGGTTATATTTTTCCTTGTTTTGTTTTTTTGAATATACATATATGTATATATATATATATATGATCATAAAATCATATATTAAAAATAACCGTGTGGGTTAGTTTAAATCCTTCTTTAAGACCGTACCTAAGTCTTTTAATTTTGTAATTTGGAGCGTTTGTTAATTTGAAAGTTATTTAATGTTTACAAAGATAGATACGTTCTATATATATGGTATATGTACTTTGGTTTATATATAAATAGGTATTGATGTGGACTTTCAGTTTCAAGTAGAGACCCAGCATTACCCAATCCACCATGTTCTGAAAAGATTGCAAGATAAGAATTTTAAAATGCAAGTGTGGTATTTTCATGTAAAATTTTTATATAAGAGATTATATACTTTGTACACATGTATATATAAATTCACATTTATATGGATAGTGACATATATGTTTGGTATTATACCCAGTTCTTGAGGTCTTTTTACCATGAGTCTCGATGTTTTAGTATAGATTTAAAACATAAGAAATATTGTGTTATTAAATATTTATTTCCACATTTATGAGTCACTTATTTTTTCTTATATTTTAAATGACGTTTATTATGGTGAAGATTCATGATTTCTATTATGGATATCATTATTTTGTATACAAAGTCTTATCTGCATCGAATGATTTAGCATTTCCAGGCTTAAAACCCTACATGAAATTTTTGTTTTACTTTTAAAATTAATTTTTTAATAAGGTGTTAGAATTATAAGAATAACATTGCATGTGAAAAATTCATTTTTTCAGTATCTTGGATTTCAATGTACGTGCCATACTATTCCTTTCTTCTTACCATTTAATGATAGCCATATAATTGTTTGCTTGGTTTTTAAACATCTAGATGCATGTCTCACCTTATAAACTTTGTAAATGTTTGAGGATGAAATTAAACTACTATGAACAATTATGTATGAAATTATCCAAATTGGTATGGGACACTTTGAATAATTAGAAATGAGTAATTTAATATTCAAAATGGTATGGGAAATTTTGAATATACAACCCTTTTTGGAATATGAGGAGTGTATTGGACTAGTATGTTCCGGGCTGGGGACCGGTAAAAGTAAGCCCTCCAGGTTGGAGTCCAGTTACAGATGCTCTCCGAGATGGGGTCCAGTTATAGTTAGCCCTAGGTCTTGGCTCGAGGCTTTGACACAAAATTCCAACATTATATTTTACATCATTATGATTAAAATAATTAGTTAACCTAATGGATATTCTACTATTAAAATATCCAAGGTTTAGAGCCAGTACTTATGAGTATCAGAAAAGTAAAAGTTTAGGGAATGAATTTTGTTTAGAACTCAGTGAATTAGTATCCAATATATTGAATTGAAGTTGTTTCCTTCATGGACAACTCTGATTAATCATTACTCTTAGCTATTCAATTTGTTCTTAAATGTTCATATGTCATACTTGTTTAGATCATCTTGTATTTATTACTCTAAATGAGCATGCCTTTAATTGAATCATGTATCCTTGTAATTATATTGGTATTTTCTTATTTGATCACTCTTATGATATGTTAGATGTGTTATAGTTTTCTTTAAGAGAAATTCTCTATGTAAAACTTTAAAGAATGTTTTCAAATGTTACATTGTTTTATTTTAAAACCCCTTACTGTGCCTTCTTTTTCTCACCCTACGTTTTGATTTAAATTTTTTTAGGTAACAACTCTTAACAGATGAAGCATTTCTGAAGTAGCTGGTTTCTCAGAGCCTAAATTGAATTCGATCCTCTGTATGGGACATGATGTGTAATTTATCAGTGCATGTTTTTTGTTTAAAATGACACATCATGTTCTGAAGGCACTGACTCCTGGTTTTCTGCGGTCGGGTATTCACAGTTTTCACATTTCAAAATCTTCCATTTTCAAAACCCAAGAATTTAAACTGTCCACAAGTTTTTTATTAACCCATAATTTCAAAAATGTTGCTTTATTCAAATTCACATTTCAAAAACATTTCCTTTATCAAAAATTTTGAGGAAAGATCAATAAGAAAAATCCACATGAATAAATGTACACTACCAACATATGAATTCTAAGGTATTATGAATCATAGGAGACATACGGATGGCCTACCAATCCTATGTTCCTAGAATGATGCATGAAATCACACACCCTCTATTGTTATACCGGGCCAAGAGATAAACCTCATAAATCAATAACATCACATCCAAATGCACTACCCAAGGTGAAAATAACAATCAATCATAAAAGCAGAAACCGAACATCAATTCCCACCCCTAGAAGCTTGTATTTTACCTCATATATTGGGATATAGGAACCTAGACACTAGCTCTTTACCAGGAACCAACAAGTTCCTAGTATCTTATCTACCATTCCTAAAATAGTAAGACAAAAGACACTCTTTGATAACAATATATAATGTCACTGAACTGATGGCCACTAATCGGTTCCCTGATCCATTTCATCACATGACCTCAGTCATGATTCCCCATATGCTAGGGACCACTGACCAGTAATGTAGGTCTATAGAGGAACATTGGGGAGACTATAACCACTTTTTAGAGTAATTCTATAATATAAATAATATCAATAGATATAGTAACCAGTGGAAAAAAATAAATGAACAACATGGGACAATTCCAACAAGTAACTAAGTATTCCATGCTATAAAAACATGATGAATACACTACATTTCAGGTAGTCAAACTAACATAAACCGAAACCAAAACTACCAAAATACTCCAAACTTAGAACCGGGTCCCAACCCAATCCCACCCTCCCATTATCCAACCCTTCATACCATGAACAACCAAATTTTATGTCCCTATATTGAACCTATAACAAAAAACAAGTAGCATCTACTTGGGTACCCAAGTGTCATGGAGGCCTGAGTAGGGAGTGATTACAACATTGTAGGCCACATCTAATAGTTTATAATCAATATCTAGTCATTAAAAATGTTGGAAAAAATCACTCAAGGAATCCTATTTATGTTCTTGGGTGTGATTATGTTTGTTGAGAAATCTAGAGTATCGTGAATGAGAATGGATGGTGTTTGCTAAATCAGGTGTTTAAGGTGGCATATTTTCCAAGTGTGCCAAATTTTTGGGCCTCAAAATTAGGAGTTGGTTTTTGGAAAAGTGATGTTTTCTTTTTAGGAGTGAAAAATACATCGATCACGAAATATAGTTCATGGACCACAAAGTTAGTATATGGAATGGAAAAGGAATTCAACAAAGGAAGGTTTCCACATAAGAGTGCTATGCGGACCACGAAGCATGGTACACAGATTACAAAAAAAAAGGTTCACAGGGATGATTGTAGTTTATAGAAGTAAAAGAATACATGGAAGGCTTGTGGTATGTGGGATGGATTTTCATTGGCAAAAACGAGGTGGTGATTTGGGAAGCTGCGAAGGAATAACGGTAGTATGAAAACCAT
The DNA here is from genome assembly GCA_963277665.1 of Viscum album. Classification (NCBI taxonomy): domain Eukaryota; kingdom Viridiplantae; phylum Streptophyta; class Magnoliopsida; order Santalales; family Viscaceae; genus Viscum; species Viscum album. Next base: position 1,976,487,742 of record OY728131.1, read on the forward strand.
GTAAGAAAGACAGTTCATAGAAGAAGTAGTACGCGGTGAAGGATATAATGCATTGAAGATTCAAATAGATCACTTTAGTGAGTTTTTTGGATATATTTTCCTATATAGGGTGAGCTAATACCATCATTAAGGAGAGAGTTATTGTCATAAGAAAACATTTTTGATATGAGAATTCGGTGGAGTCCTAAAGTGGTTTGTGAAGGAGGATTCCGAAAAGGGTTAATTTGTTCATAGGTACGGTTCATGAAAGGTGGTTTGCAGGTCACTATATCCCACAAATGAAGAAGTATTATGAGGAGAAGAAGAGGTCTATGGAAGAAGTAGTCTATAGAAGAAGTAATTCCACAGAAGAAGAGGCGGTTCAAGGAAGCGGTATGTGGATACAGTACGTAGAATCGATAGGTAGAAGCAGTACATGGAGGTGGTACACATATGAGGTGGTCCGCAAAGCATATATGCTATGTGGTGTTGTGAAGTTCACCAAGGGTATAGGTTGTTTGTAAAGGGACTTAAATAGTTCAAAAAATAAATTTCCACTGACTAACAGTATGTAGAAAAGTGGATTTCATCTATGTGTGAAAAAGGAACTTGAATAGAGAATCTACCTATAATTGAGGATGCATGAATTCATGAAAACGAAGGGACTTACAACTCTATAAATTGTGAGTGGATACCTTCCAAGAGTATTTAACCAAATAAGAGGAAGACGATGATAATTTCCACCAATATTTATCTAGAGAAAAAGATATATAGAGTGACCCTTGGGAATGCAGTGAGCATACCCTAAATCTTGTAAAGGTAATAAGCCTAAGCATAGAAGTGATATAGACCGAACCTTTTAATTGGTAGTGATATTTAGTGGATTTGATACATTATAACATCACTATTGTATGCTCCTTGGATGTATCCCAGTGAGGGTGAACCAAGTAAAATAGTTGTGTCCTTTACATGATTTAATTTCTATTACTACATTGCTATGGGAGAAAGAGACAAGTGTGTTTTGTTTAACAACAAAATAAGATTCAAAGGGGTAGTAGTTTTAATCTTTTATACCCCGATTCACCCTCAATATTAGGGAATCTAACCTAGTGGAACTAATAATTGGTATCAAAGGTAAATGTTGAATTTCAGTGGCTCTCTCTCAGTAGAAGTAATAGAGGCATTCAATCACAAAGGTATTATGATCTTCGATGGAAACAATTTTCAACTATGGAATAATAAGATGCAACACTACTTCCAATCATTAAAAATGGATTCCTTTATAGTAGATATGCATGGAATATCATCCAATATCGATAGTGGGGATTTATCAGAAGCCGATAGAAGGGAATTGGATGCTAATGATAAAGGGTCAATGCTTTAGGGGGTTCCCTTTCCAATGAAATCTATACCAAGGTGATGTCATGTAAAACATTACATGCTATGTGGGAAAATCTATTGAACATTTATGAGGGTGACTCAAAAGTAAGATAAGAAAAGATGAAGGTTCTATTGAATAAATATGAGGATCTCAGAATGCACCCCAATTGGTTTGTTGATACTTTCTTTGATAGGGTAAATGTTGTTGTGGAAGACATGTGTGGTCTTAGGGAAGTCATTGAAGATATAAATATTTTCAAACACATCTTAAGAAAACATCCAACTTGGTTTAATCTAAAGGTTTTTGTATTAGAATAAAATGATTAAAACATGATGACATTGGATAAATTGCACCATACTCTTGTTTCATATGAAATGAGAAATGATGATAATGATTATGTGAAAAAGGGGAAGTCCAAAGAAGTGGAATTCAAGGCCACGATGAATATATTAGTTGAAGATAGTTAGGAGGAAGACAATTTGGATGATTCCATTTCATTTCTATCCTTAAATATATAAACAAAAAGAGGAAAGTTCAAAGGTAATCTTCCACATGCATGATTTTGATGTAAAATATTAGACATTTTGCAGCAAAGTGTCCCAATAATATTGAAGAAGATGATTAAGACTGATAAAATTCCCCAAAAGAAGTATTTATCCAATGTGAAAGGTATGATAAGTGATAAGAGAAAATTATTCATAAATAAAAATCTTATTTCAAAAGAAGATGAATGTTTAGAAGAATATGAGGAAGAAGAGTTGGAAGATTATAGAGATTATGAAGTAGATGTTTTGGTGGTAGTTGTCTGAAATTCCTTAATAAAAGAAGAAAGAAACAACCAAGAAAGAGAAATTGAAGGAATAATTAACCTTTAGGGTAAATTAGAATCTTCACTTGAAGAGTTATATGTTTGTATAGAAAAAACAAAGGAAGCTAACAAAGTGGTTCATGATGCCAAACTTTACATGAAGCTGTTGGAAGAAGAGATGTCTAAGCAGAATAATGAAATTAAAAAAATGAAATCTTTAATGCTAGATAGTTTAGAAAAGGTTGTTGAGTGAAAGATCAGAATTTAATAACAGAAAAGAGAAATTGATAGTTTGACTGAAACTAAAAAATATAAAAACAAACGTATTGAAGAACATGAAGGGGAAGTCATCGGTCTACGATGAAGACTTAAGGATCAAGAAAAATTGCTAAACCTTATTACAAAATCAGGAAAGTGGATGATACAGGTAACAAAGAAGATTAAAGTTAAGTATAGTGGTCCAGCAGAATAGAAGCAACATTCAAATCCGAATGATAAGGCTAATATGGGGATTTATAAAAAAATTAGTGAAGTTTGAAGTCATACCACAAGTACCCACTCTATGATTGAAGATTAATTTGGGTATAAAGTAGAATCATAAGATTCAAATAACCCAAGGGATGATCAGTGTTGTAGTATTTCCACACTAGAATGCACCCCGTATAAGATGATATTGTTGTAGAAAGATGAGACACTCACAAAATGTACGTTCCATATCAAAGAGCCACCAAAGGGTACAAGAAAAACATGGACAGTCATAAAAATTTCAATGTTATAGATCTTCATTTTATGGTAACTATTTCAGGTGTGGATGATTCAGACATATTACAAGATATTTATCATCAACACCATAGAGGAATATGCCGAAGGATATTGAATTTGGTCATAAGAAGCATCCAAAAGCATCATCAAATGAGATGAAAATGAAGAATCGATTTTAAAATCTTCAAGATGAATCCGGTCCTTTATATATTTAGGATGATCAATATTATTATTCCATGTCAGATATGAAGTAAATAACATGAGTAAAAAAGAATAAATTTGAATAGGTAGTGTTTGAAAAGATTTCTTTTAAAGCATCAGATCAAATAGGAATATATATCATTGATAGTGGATGTACCTCACATATGATAGGAAATAAGGATTTGGTGACTATAATCAGGTATGATAAATAAGGTATCATAAGATTTGATAACGATGAGGGCCTGAAAATTATTGGTCCAAGAAAATCCATGTTTGGAGGAAAATACATGGGACAAGTAGATTTCTTGGTTATTGAAGGTCTTATTCACAACTTATTAAGTTTAAGTAAACTATGAAACTTAGGATATTACAAAAGTTTTTCTAAGAAATTATGTTTCATCAAGGAAAAATATGGTTCTGTTGTATTTAGGGAAATCATACAAAAGGGAATCTATACCTCTTGAGTGGAGATGAATACATGTGATTTTTTTCCAAGGAAGAAGAAAATAGGTTATGACATAAGCTTCTTGGCCACATAATCCAATCTTCCTTAGAATATCTAGTGAAATATGATGCTGCTTGAAATCACCCCAAATTATCACACGATCATACCCATACATGTGATTCTTGTCAACAAGGGGAGATCATTCGAAAGAAATATAATCTAAAAGATCACAGGTCAAAAAAATTGTTTGAGTTGGTGCATATTAATGTGTGCATATCAATTTCACCAAGTACTATTGATGGAAGGAGATTCTATGTTCTCTTCATTGATATTTTTAGCAGAATGACATGGGTTTTAATCATTACCCACAAATATGAGGTGTTCAGTTTCATTACAAGATATTAACGGGCAGTTGAAAAGGTGCTAGGTTAGAAAATCTAGAAGATATGAATAGATAATGGAATAGAGTTCAAAAATTTCTAGGTGGAGGATTACCTTGAGAAAAAAGGGATAATGCATCAAGTTTCAATGGTAAGAAGTCAATAGCAGAATAGAGTAGTTGAGAGAATAAATCTGATTGTTAAAAACATGGCTAGAACAATGATCATTAAGAATGACCTTCCAGAGATATTTTGGAAAGAAGTAGTGATGACAGTAGTCTATACTTAAAATAGGGTGTTACTATGTATGAAAGAAGAGAAGAGTCTATATGATCTATTGTATGTAAATAAGCAGTCATTGAAGTAATTTTGAGACTTTAGAAGTGAGTGTTTCATTATCAGTAAGGATAAACATAGGAAGTTTGAATCCCATGGATATGAAGGGGTATTTCATGGATACTCAAAGAAAAGAAAATCATATAAATACTCCAATAAGAGGCTGGGAAAGGTAGTTGACATCCCTAATGTAACCATAGTGGAGAATGAGTATAATCTTCAAAAAATACATGATCAGTCTCAGGAAGATAGTGATGAAGAGATAAGAAGACCAGGGGATACTCTAGTTCTAGAGGTTGATTTAGAAGAAGATCCAGATAGTGAAAATGATGAGAAAAATTCTGTATCTACTCAAATATAGAAGAGAAGTGCCTAAATTGATAGAAAAAACATAATTGGGGACTATAAAACACCAGTGTAGACAAGAAGGATGACGACTCCACAATAAGAATCGTATTTATCACTGGTAGAGCCTAAATGTTTTGGTGAAGTAGCTAGATATGATAATTGGGTTCAAGATATGAATGAAGTGCTTGCCTAAATTGAGAAGAATCAGACGTGGGATATTGTTTCGAGACCAATATACAAGAATGTCGTTAGGACTAAATGGTTATTTCATAACAGAATAAATGATGATGGTACAATAATTCAAAAAAAATCATGACTAGTGTGAAAAGGGTACTCCCAAATAGAGGGTATTGATGTTGATGAATCATTTTTACTTGTTGTAAGGCTAGAGACAATCTGATTATTCTTGGCCATAATAGCACAAAGAAGGTTCAAGGTTTTCTAGATGGATACCAAGTTAGCATTTCTGAATGAGGTTATAGAATAAGAAGTTTATATTGAGTATCCATATAGTTTTATCATTCATGAACATGAGAACAGAGTTTGTCGGCTGAAGAAGGATTTATATGGTTTGAAGAAAGCACCAAGAGCATGGTATTCAAGGTTAGACTAGTTTCTAAAGAATCCCAGTTTTTAGTGTGGTGGAGTTGATTAAAATCTCTATGTTAATAATTACAATGATCAAAGGATGATGGTGCTAGTATAGGTTTATGACATAATCTTTGGTGGATCATATAAAGCACAGTGCAAACAGTTTTCTAAATTCAAGAAAAATGAGTTTGAAATTTCAATGATTGGTGAACTGACATTTTTCCTTGGTTTACTGGTTAAACAAGGAATTAAACATTCATTTTATCAATCTAAATATTCCAAGTAGTTTTTAAAAAGACTTGTAATGGATAATAACATGGAGATGAAGACACTAGTGGATACTCATATGAAACTATCATAGGATGATGTTGATATGGTAGTTAATATCATAGAATACAAGAAAATAATTGGATGTTTACTGTACTTGATAGCGATAGGAACTGATATTGTCTTTGACAAATTCCAAACAATGGGATATCAAAGAAATCCCAAAGAAATCTACATGATTTCACTGAAAATAATTCTTCAGTATATCATGGGAACTGTAGATTTTGTCTTCATGTATAATGACATATCTCAACTAGAGTTATTGGGATATATAGATGTAGATTAGGCCAGATTAGCAGATGAAAGAAATTCAATGTCAGGTGGTCCATTCAATATTGAAGGATTTTGAATTTCTTGTCTAATAAAGAAACAATATTTCATTTCATTGATCACTATAGAAGCTGAATACATTACTACCTCTCATGTTTTCACGTAGTTATTGTGGATGAAGAAAAAACTTGATGATATTTGAATTGAAGTGAAATCTATGATCGAAATACGTTGTGACAATTTAAGTCATATTAATCTTAGAAAAAATACAGTCCATCACTCAGGGAAAAAGAAAATTGAGATGAAGTGTTATTTTATCAAGGAGAAGGTGAAACAAGGGATTTTGAAGTTGGAATATGTGACTATATAACTATAGGTTGTAGACATTATGAAAAGGGCCACCAAAGAAGAAATTGAAATACATTTACTTGCTCTAGGAGTTCAGTCAACTCCCCACACTTGAAAAATTTTGGATTTGGGTCCCCATATCCCCAAGGTATTGTGTGTTTTTCCCTAATGTACTGATGTGTGTTCTTTACCCTGTTGCAGACAACAATAAAGTGAACTTCGAGTTCATTGAAAAAGGGGGAGAAGTTATGGCTATTAAAAGGGAGAAAATTTCTTAATCAAAACATAGTGAGAAGTTACTAAGTGGAGTAGTGAGATAGGGTTAGTTGAAGCTGTTAGGAGGAGTAGTGATGCAGGGGGAGTATTAAATTTGATGATGCTATAAGTGATCGATCAAAAGATTATATATCATGAAAACTGAGGTTTGTGATGAAAGAAGATGAGTGGTTTTGGAATGTAATTAAGTGATTCATTTATCAAATTTTCATTATAATCTTATTTCTCATTCCAATCATGGATCATATGGTTTTAGAGTGTGTGTTGAGTAAATATTTAATTGCTATCTTAATTGAAATAAGTGAATGCTCATAGAAGATAGAAGAAGATTTAACGATGCATCAATTTATGAAAGAGTTGTCAATAAACACAAAGGGGGATATTATTGGGAAAAAATCCCATAAGGTGTTTTTGGGTGTGATTGCGTTTTTTGACAAATCTAGATGACAAAGAATGAGAATGGTTGTTGTTTACCAAAGAAGGAATTTAAGGTGGTGCAATTTCCTAGTGTTTTCCAAATTTTTGGGCCTCCAAATCAGGAGTTAGCTTTTGGAAATGAGATGTTTTCCACATAAAATTGAATAGTTCATAGACCGTGAAATACAATTCTCGGACAAAAGAGGTAGTACATGAAATGATGAAGGAATTTTTCAAATGAATATTTCCTCATAGTAGTGCTATGCAGACCAAGAATCATGTTATGTGGATCAAAAATGGAAAACAGTTTGTGGGGAGGCTTGTAGTTTGTGGGAGGCCAATGACACGTGAAGTATTGTAGTACATGGGATGGATTGTCATTGGTGAAAACTAGATAGTGATTTGGGATACCACGAAGGAAGAAAGGTAGTATGCAGACCACATAGGAATGATGGTTCGTAGAAGAAGTGGTACACAATAAACGATATATTGCATCAAAGATTTAGGGAGATCATATTAGTGATAATTTAGAATCTATTTTCCTATATAAGGAGAGCTAATATTGTCATTAAGTATAGAGAAATTTTTATAAGAAAACATCTATGCTCTAGGAATTTGGTGAATTCTAAAATTGGTTTTCAAAGGAGGATTCCGTGAAGGGTTAGTTGATTCATGGGAACAATTCATGAAATGTGGTTTTCAGGGCACTGCATCCCAAAAATAAAGAAGTGGTTTGTAGATAATAAGCAGTCCATGGAAGAAACAGTACATGAAATAAGGAATTATGGAGAAGTAGAGGTGGTTCACAAAAGTGATACACAGAAGCAGTACCTAGAAGTGGTAGGCAGAAGGGGTATGTGGAGGCAGTTCACAGAAGTAGTACATGGAAGCGGTATGTGTGAGAAATGTGGTGGAATATAGTTTTTGGAGGGTGCATGTTATTCATGAGGAGACTTAAACGGTTCAAAAAAGAATTTTTTTTGACTGATAGTTCACGGAAAAGTGGACTTCATATATGGGTGAAAAATGAACTTCAATAGAGCATCTACGTATAGTTTATGATGTGTGCATTCTTGAAAATGAAGGGACCTATATTTCCATAAACTCTTAGTGGATCCATTCCAAGAGTAGTGATAAAAGTTAGAGAAATATGGTGATCTTTTCTACCGGTAGTGAGCCAGAGAAAGAGACATAGGGAGTGACCATTGGGAATGCAGCGAGTAGACCCTAAATATTGTAAAGGAAGAGATACTAGGTATATAAGTGATGTATCCCAAACCATGTAATTGGTAGCGATCTTTAGTGGATTTGGTACATCAAAAAATCCTCATTGTATGTTCCTTGGACGTAGCCCATAGAGGGTGAACCAAGTAAAATCACTATGTCCTATATAGTATTTCATTTCCGTTTATAAATTGTTACGAGAAAAAGAGAGAATCCTATTTAGTTTAACCATGAAACAAGATCTGGAGGGGAAATATTTTTAATCTATATTACCTCGATTCACCCCTCTTAGGTTATTTGACCTAGTAGACCTAACAATAATAATTTATGCAAATAATCAAGTGTAGTAAGTAAACAAATCAATAATGAAAATAATTTAAATAATTAACTAATATCCATTTTATTTATTAAGTTCTCTAGAGTCAACCAATCAATAAAACTAACCCAAGTCACACTAGGATTCTAAGGAAATGTATAAGGGGTTTCACACACTTTTAACCACAAGGGGTGTTCACTAATCATAAACTATCACATACAGATCAATTAATAATATTCACTTGATCATTCTCATATTTTGTCCTAGGGGTTAGGCATTCATATCATTTACACTATGGCCTAAGCCAATCAATTACCATACATAAGGGAATAAGTTAAGTTCCTTATCTTACTAGGGATAAAAATTTCATAAAAAATATATCACACATACCTTGGATCCTCAGTCTAGGTAGTCTCATCAATTGAAATTGTTAGGGGTATAGAGCCTCATTCCCCTTCCCTAACCCATGAATTATAGGGGTGAGGTTTATAGCCTCAGTCTAACCCGACCCATGGGTGGAGATACTCAAGTCCAATACCCCACACTACCAATCCATGTGCACATTCTTATTTATCAATTTACAACAAATACCATATCCAAAACTATACACAAAAAATACACATAACATTTACAATTGACATTGAAAACACTATATGGATCATCATCAAGCCTTAACCCCTTAGCTAAATTACCATTTACTTTTCTTATCCCATTAAACCTATTTCCATATTTCACACTATAACTAATTTAGAATATTCCTCAATTCACATGAATTAACCCATTTAATCATTTCAATTACAAATTCATGAGTCTTTTGACACATTCACTTTATTCCATTTAACCCTTTTTCCCATCATGCCATACATCCCCTTATTCTATGTCATAAAGTTAGAACATTCATCATTTAGTTCATTTCATAGTCATGTTTAACACACCAACATAATCATTACATATTCTATCACACTAACTCTTATGTACTTTCAATTACTATGGTCCAATCAGAACTTTTAAACTACATTATGGAAATAATACCAATTCATAATACTCTTTTGAAATGATCTTGAAACTACCCTTTAAAATACGGGCCTCCCTCTTTGAAAAACCAAAACATTCCCCAAGTATTTTATTTCCATTTTTAACATTTAAAAGTAATAATTAATAATTTTTTAAAGGAAGGGGATACACCCCCATTTCAATTATTCATTTGAAATCAATTTTAAAAACCCCCTCTTCAAAACATTTGAGGACAATACCTCTTTTCAAAACATTTCCCGCATTCAAAAATCAATTTCATCATTAAAAAACATGGTTAGGTCAAAACCTAAAGCACATCTTTAAAAACTTTTAAAAACCCCCTAAGAACTTCAAAATTTTAATATATAATCAAATCCATTTACTCTTAAACCAATCCCACATACTCGATTACAATTTTATAACCCATATCTCTCACATTTCCCTTATCTCAATGTTCCCTAGTTCATTTCACTATTTTAGGGGTTCAGAACCACCCATGGTTAGCCCTGGGTTTGGTCTCACATAACCAACTAACCTAATGGGATATGTAAAGGGTTTCTAACCTAAATAAAAGGACCAAAACACTTTAAATAATCAAGGATAAAGAGACACAATATAGTAACACATTGGAACAACCACATACATATATAAAACATTAAGACTATGTGAAACAGCTTTAAGACCACCTACCTTATGCTCAAAGATGATTAGTAGACCAAAAAAATCCCTTGATTCAAAATAAAACTCCCTTTAAATCCCCAAATTATAAACTTTTTGTAAAAGTGTGGGATTTAGGGATATAGGAGGAGATGAGAGATTCTACAGGTCCTAATCTAGAAAATCGAGCAATGAGGAGTGTTAGACTCACTCGGATCTTCGATGTTCACCCAAACGCAACCCAAATGCCTAATAATTGAAGGAGAATCATATCTTATAAGTATTAGAGGGTTTCATTCATCACCCAGGATATTTGAAGAGGGATATGGAAGAAAGTAGGGTTAGAGCCCTTAAATCCTTATAAGGAAAAACTGGATTTTCCCACTTTTTTAGGATGCATAATTTGGCTGTACGGCTAGTCAAACCATGCAACAAACGTGCGTCTTCTATAAAAGAGGTTTCAAGATGTATGGTTTCTTGGGATCACCCACATGGTTTGTAAAACCATGCACTAGTCTCTATCCAAAATGGTCCCCAAGCTATATGATTTCCTAGGCCAGGAACCCAGTTTGTTCAAACCATGCACCAACCATGCGATGCACACTTTTTGGACTCTTTTCTCCTCCTTTCATGTCCCACACCCCTGTGATACCCAGAAAACGTCCCACAAACCCAAGAAACACTAAATTAGCAAAAAAGGGAGTTTATATTAAATTTAAACAAGGATATACCTCTATGAAGGTCAAGAACTTACAAAAACACTTCCCTTATTAAAAAAATGCTAAGCTCCTCTAGAAACCTTAAATCCAAGATCTTGATACTGTGGGAATGATGTTAAACTTTTATTTATAGTGTGTGGTATAAATTTAAATTTTATAAACCCAAAATATCACAGAAAAAATAAAAAACTACTTATATATATTATCAATTTTTTTAAAGGAAAAAATATTACATTTGAATCTTAATCGGAAAAATATATTTCATATCCTTGTACCTTAGATTTAGAAAATTCCAAAATTTTATGTATCATATTCCTTAGGAAAAAATATCTTACATATATAGATCCTTTGTATTTTTCTATCTCAAAAATATTATGCTTCATCTTACTTGGGAAAAGATAACTTATATATAAACATCTAATGATGAATCTCCTAATTTCCACAAGTATATAATGTTACATATTCTTTGTTAAGTAGAGAAAATATTACTTATGATCTAAAAAATTTATGCTACATCCCTTGTAGGATATTACATATCAAGACCCCCCATGGGAATTTTTCAAAGTCTAGATCCCACCTTATAAATATATTACATATGAAGATATTGGTGGGGGATTTTCCATTTTTACACTGTAATCTGTAACTTTCAAATGTTAAGTCATATTACACATCTATATTCTAGAGATATAACTTCTATATTTCCATAAATTACATAAAAATCATGGAATTAAATAACTAAGTACATTTTTTCTTCATATTAATTCAAAAATGATATAACCAATGAATTTTTTAAATATAATTCTATTAATATTTTTATCGTAAAATCTTAAAAATAATGTATTTATTTTCAATTAATCCCAAAAAATGAATAAAAAATCTAAAATAAAAATTTAATGGAATTTAAATATTCCATTATAAATTCATAAAGTATAAAAAATGAGTTAATTTATGAGTTTTTATGTTAATTTTTGGGTTAAGTTTATTAAAAGAAAAATTAAAATTTCTGAAATGTTGTCTCTCATTACCCCCACTCTAAAACTATTTCACTCTTAGAAAATATAAAAAAATAATTTAAATAAAATATTATCCTACCCAATTATATATTCCCATATTATAAAATAATATAAACAACAATTCCTTCAACATTGAAAATATCATCATTCCTTTTTGAGTTAATCTCACTACCCATTTCATTTTAATCAATTTTTAGCCTTTAAATCCTTTCAAAGTCACTACATGCGTTACCTCACTTAGAAATTACCAGCCCTTACTCTAGGAACATTAAAAAGTTGATTAATTTTCATTCATATAGATCATGTAATATTACCATATACTTTCTAATATTATTTATTCTCTGTCATAAGAAACTAGAGTTTTAATCAAGAGGACTTCATAGAGGTTGTTTTGATGTTCAAGGGATGGTAGGTTTTAGATGTTAAAAAATGATTTTGATGAAAAAGAGAAGTTTTTAATCTCTTAATTACATGGAATGTTGGATTTTATTATTTTCTCACAATAAAATAAGATCACACATCCCCTCATATGAATACCATTCCCATCTCCTTTTATGTGTGGCGGTCCACAACCAAGATAGTGAAATCAATGAATAAAACATCATATTTTCTCCCTTTCCTTACTTTTTATATATATATTTTTTCTTTTGTTTATATTTTTTATGAAATTTTATAATTTTATTATATATAAATTATATGTATATATTTTAGAAAAAAATAGGGTAACATGAATTATAATAATTCTTTTCATCTTGTGAACCAACTACCCAAAACAGATATAAAGTCTCACTTCACTAAACCCCAAAAAAATTTAATTCCTCCCAATATTTTCCATGGAAACAACCTCTCCCTTATACTTGGTGAAAATATAATATGAAATGTATATAATATATGGGTATATGGAGATAAATATGGTTTTCAAGGTAGAATACCAAATAGGTATTCCATTGGTTCTAAGGCTTAAGAGGGGTCAAATGTCATGGTGGACCAAAATGGAAGTTAATTGGAAAAAGGGATTTTTAATTGAATGATGGAATTTATCATGAAAAAAATAGTAAAATAATATAGCTTTAAATAATAACTAGATAAATTTATAGTTTATATTGATGACCTAAGACTCCCAAGAAAGTTATTGCAAGAATGAGTATATCAAAATTGTCTTTGAATGTCTCTTAGGTTGGGGATTAAAAATATGGAAAGTTAATTCATGATAAGGGTATTAATTTACACCTCACTAACCTAAGTTAAAATCCATAAAAATAGTGGTAAGACTCACTCAATTTTCATATAAATTGAACAATTTCAAAATCTGTTAATCCCTCAAAATTAGCTAGGCATTTTTCTCTACGAAGGGAAACATTTAATGATCAATTTTTCCAAACCTAAAAATACTTTAAAGACTAAAAAAAAACAAAAAAACATAAATAAATTCATAAATATATCCTTAAAATAATTTCTAAATTGATTTTAAACAATTTAAAAATATATTGGAATCTCCCCACACTTATTCTACAATACTCATTGAAGCTCAATGAAATTCACACAGTATAATTTTGATTAAAAAATGTTAAAGAAGAATAAAACTTGACTTATTGTATGGACATTATTTAATTAATTCTTATTTTTTCTAAAAATAATTTCATATATGAATACTTTATAACAAATTCAAAAAGACATGAGAATTTATACAAAAATGATACATTTTTAATGTGCATATGTTTTTAGTGTAAATTTCAGTGATTTTTAGACTTATTACTTCCTAATATTGTGCGATTATGATGATTTATTTACATTTAGGTGATAAGAGGAGTTACTAGATCCTTTGAAGAGATTTAAGGGAACTGTATACATTTCATTCCATGAAAAGTTTGATTTTGTTATAATTTGGGTGAAGATAGATTAATATCCAAATAAATAATCAAGATTCATGATCATCTCCTAAATCTATGAGAATTTAATGAGTTTTAAATAAAGGATTATAATTGGACTAAAAAATGATTCATTCCATGAAACATGAGTAAAAAAATGGACTTAGATCTTGAAGATCATAAAAATCCATTGGAATACATAAGAGTATTTGAGGATCATTTAGTATACTTTGAAGGATCACACATGAGTAATCCCAAAATTTATATGATTAATTCATGCTATAAAGACTTTTGTAATGTATCATATTTTCTGTGAATTGTTTTTGGAAATTAATTGTATTATTTTTGGGACCAGGAGCTGAGATGGTGTGAGATTTCGAGGCCTGGTGTGCCCGAAATAAATGTTTAAAATATATTAAATATATAAAATAGCACATGAACACATTTTTCTTGAAAAAGTGGAATAAATACAAAATGGGTGGCCAAATCAGAAATCCAAGGGAACTCTTGAGTTCAGGACATAAGGTTTTCCTTAGGAACAACTTAACATTAGTCTGTGTGGGGTGTTTGTAGAAAATTCATTGCGGTCACAAAAATGAGTACAATAGTTGAATAAATTATTGTAGTTCATTTTTATTGACGAAACAATTAAAAATATTTAAATGATTGTTATGTCATAATTACAGGGTTAACAGTATAAATATGAAGATGTTGGATAACCCTTGGAGAGACCGTCAAAGAATTATCTCAAGAAAATGATGAAAGGATCATGGATCGATGATCGATACACATTGGATTTTAAGGATCTCGTCAAAAAATGCAACACAGCTTCTCTCTTCAACAAATATTGATCCAAATCAAGGTAGGGTATGCATTTTGATTTTATTCTTCCCCATTTTTTATTTCTATGATAAATAATAATCAATCAATGAACAGATTGATCCATGGTTCGGTTATCCTACACGATGGGATTATTTAATGGGTTTTGATGAGATACTATCTTTGTGACTTGATTTATTTCAATTTAAATTCTAATGGAAATGAACCAAGATTGAAACAAACATCAATCGAGGTCCATTATTCCAATATTTTATTGTGATTTTCTCCCCTGGTTCTATTTTCTTCATAGACATTCTTCATTTGGACCAAAACTCAATAAATACCGATCAATCGATCATTCTGAACCTATTTACTGACACAATGATCTGAAATCAGAGATCTAGGATCAACATGACACGATGGAGTTGTAACCAAAGAGACTGAGCGATTCAGATGACTATGGATACCCAATTTCGTGTTCTTCATCATAGAACAAAGAACGACCTATTGAACCATTTTTCGAATGGATTTGATGCTAGAATATATTTTTTGAGTGGTGGAGAGGTTCAAGAGAGACAATCCTTGATTATCGCATGATTGGAGTTGAGATATGAGGTGCTAGTGAAACATGCATGCACAGAAGGAAGAAGAATAGTTTTGGAAAAAACCCTATCAACATGGTGTGTAATAAGAGATTACATGGTGTGTGGCCCTGATGAGTGGTGGATAAGGTTTCTAGAGGAATTTAATTATCACATGAAATGTGACCCTAGTCACACGGTGTGTGGTCCCTCCCGGGTGAACTTAGCATGTACTTTTGGAAGTACACAGACACAATATGGAGTACACAGACTACCTACACAGTGTGTACTCCCGCAAATGGAAACAACATGGATTAGGTACATGGACTAAGGCATGTACTGGTAGAAATGAAGACATACAAAATATGGATCCATGTACTAGAACATGGGTAGGGTACATAGTATTCCTACACAACGTCTATTATTACGCGGACATGGCTTGATGACATAGTCCATTTACACGGTTATGACCTGGGGTCAAGGGACACAACGTTTGACCCCTACTATATTCCATGTAATATTTTATACATGTATTGGAGACCTTTTCCTCCATATCTTGGAAAAGTTTCATTAGGGTACATTTCCCTTATCTTTTCTCTAAATTTTGGTATGTAATCGTCTCCTAATTCTAGGACTACAATCCCTTTAGTAGGACTTCTTGGATAGATTTTCTTGAATCCCCCCAATAGGAACATTGCTAGATCATCTATTCATCTTCATTCCCTTGGTGGAGTTCTTGGTATCACCCTAAACAACACTACGTGAGCATCGATCCTCTACTAAGCGGGTTAATCTAGATTTAATTATTGGTATCCCCCAATAGCCTTGATAGTGATCCTCATATATGGATTATATTTTCTTCAGAATATCAGCATGTTCTTTCTCACGGTGAGACCCGACGAGCACTAGCTCTTATACAAACTTCATAAATTCCATCAGACTCAAGAGTGTGTTCTTTAGAACAAGTTTTTTATGGAATATTTGAGATAGAATCCTAGGCTTTTATACTACGACTGTGACTTACCTTTAGACTATGTGTCTTTGTTGAGTAATACCGGTGTATAGATGATTGTATTTTTATTTGGTGCATGTTTATGGTTTTATGGTGTCCTACTGAGTATCATTATACTCACCCTAGTATGGGATTTTCCCACATGTGTCATATCTTATGTAGATGATCTACCTTATGATAGAGTCTTAGGCAGATCAAGACCAGACTATGCTTAGTGAGACCAGACAAACCGAGGTGTGTTTCTGTGGCTTTCTGACACCAGTCCCATTACTTTCTTTTAGGTTTCACTTGGGTTTTCAAACATCTTATAGTGGGATTGAATTTGTACCTGTTTACTTTTCTTACTTCCTATCATACTCTTCTTGTGGGATTTAGATTTATGCATGCATGGTTGTTTAATTTTTTTACATTTCAACATTTTATAGGATTGGAGATGTGTGCGTGTGTACAAGTACTTGGGCTAAGGCCTCCCATGTTAGTGATATTCCTTCTCAGTGTTATTTTCCAGCCCTTGAACTATTAGAGGTGTGATTAAGGAGTCATGGAATGGGAACAACTGGGACATGTCATAATAGAGTGATGTCATAGTTGTTCAATTCTACTTAAATATTTAGGGTCAATGATATTGGTTTGGCGCAACAGTGTTAAGTGTTTCGAGTTCAGATTTTAGGAAAGGGAATCTAGTGTTGGTGACATGGCTAATGTATCCATACACCAGGACTCTGATCACATGCTTTTCGACTGGGTACATGAGAACATTTATTGAAGGGAAAAATGGAATCTACATCATATTGGAATGAGTTGTGGTTTCCATGTCCTTACGTAAGATCTCCAGATATAATACTTGACCATGTTATATCTTATTTACTCTCAGTATTCCTCCATGTTGTATACCCACTTGGACTCAACATGATGATCATGAGGAAGATCCCCTCAGTGATGGGGAATCAATATAGGATCCAGTTCCAGATGTGTTACCTCCAGGTGGTGCACTATCTATACCACCAACTTTTTGAACATCTAGTGGTAAACGTAGTACCAATAGATGGTGTGTGTATACTAAGAACACTTCATGATTTTTAGAGATAAAGACCCATCAGGTTTCGAGATGAGCCTAACCCATAGGCGGCTGATGACTAGACTGAAGCGGTGACTTGAGTTTTCCATTTGGTCAGGACACTAGAAGAGCTGATGGTGGTCTTAATGGCAAACCTACATTATGGATCAATAGGGAAGTGGTTGGTTTTAGTTACCCAGCCCTACGATGAGGTGACTATTTTGTGGGTAGAGTTCAAGCATCTTTTCAGAGATTAGTTTTCACCAACTGCGTTGAGGGATATACGTATCTAGAAGCTCCTATAACTTTAGTAGTGTAGCATAATAGTAGACGAGTATTCATCTAGGTTTACCAACCTCTTGATGTACTCGATGGATATGGTCCGTGATTTGTTCTTTAGGGATCAATTCTTCAATTGAGGTCTATTTAGAGACATCCAAGCTAGTTTTATCCCTCTCTACAATCCTACCTATACTAGGGTACTATAGTGAGATTTGGTGGTTTAGAGTTTCTTGGATAAGTAGATATAGATAGTGGTTGTCGGCTGTGGAAAAGAAGGAGCAGATACCTTGGAGAAAGGGACCCAAAATTAGTATCAAAGACCTAGATGTGTGAGACATTTCAGGAGGAGGTCCCAGGATAGAGTATCTATAGTTCCGGGTTCACAGGATGGGTCCATCAACCTAGAGAGAGGTGGAGCTAGTCTTGTGATGACATGATAAATCTTGTATGAGATTGGCCAACTCACTGTACAACTGACAGAGAGAACATGAATGGGCCACAAATGTAGAGACAATTGTAGGAGGAGGCAAATTTTTAAGGAGGTGGACATGGATGAGGAGTTTCTAGAGTAGTAGGTGGTGGTCAAAATTTTGACTTGTTACCACCACCACCCCCAGGTGGTCCACACCAGGTTTAGGGAACTGAAGGGAAGGGGTGGGTTCAGCTGTAGGTGGTCAGATAATACAACCTAAATGCTTTGGGAATGATATAAGGTAAGATCATTGTATTTTATACTTTAGATAAAACACTGATAGACATATGTGAGAGTTATTCCTTTCTTTCCACATACCTTGAGATTCCGGTTGAACCTTTTCCTCGACTCTTATGCTTGGAGACTCCTACTAGAGAAGACTCAGTGATCACACACTTGTGTCGACAATGTTACTTGAATATTAGAGGAGAGAGTTTATGTTGAAATCTATTGGTAGTATCATCAAGGCCTTATTATGTCATTCTTGGTATGGACTAGTTATTCACATTTCACACTAATATTGACTATTTTAGATGAATGATGTGGTGTATCTGCAGTGATGGAACCAGATTTTCCTTTTTCGGTGAAAAGGAAACCCAAACATCATAGGATGGACTCATGCATCAGAGAGAACAACCGATTACTCATCAGTTAGATAGCCTAACCCTTGGTGCATCAAATTTTGTGAGTTCTCATTTTCCTGCAGTCGTGGTGAAGTATGAGGACGCATTCCTCTAGTATTTTCTAGGTTTATATCCCCAATGAGAGATATAATTATACATTGATCTACACCTCGGGATAATTATGATATCTTTGCCAACATATCATATGGATTACATGGAGCTTCTCCAGATGAGAATGCAATTGGAGGAATTTCAGAGGAAGGGATTTTTTAGACCTATTGTTTCACCTAGGGTAGCCCCAATTTTTTTTTTCTAATAAGGTAGATGGGAACTTGATGTTGTGTGTATACTACCAGCCCTTGAACCATGTGACCATGAAAAAAAGTATCTACTAGCGAGGATTGATGACCTCATTGATTAGATGAGAGGGGCGTGAAGGTTCCCAAAGGTTGACCTCAGGTTAGGCTATCACCAGCTATGATTACTAGATGAGGATATACCAAAGTTGACATTTAGATGTTGCTCTGGTCACTATGAGTACTTGGTGATACACTTTGGC
This sequence comes from Viscum album, assembly GCA_963277665.1. Lineage (NCBI taxonomy): Eukaryota > Viridiplantae > Streptophyta > Magnoliopsida > Santalales > Viscaceae > Viscum > Viscum album. Next base: position 1,976,506,827 of record OY728131.1, read on the forward strand.
ATGATGAATTCCCCAACAATGTTCATGGGACTCACTAATTAGATCTTTCATCCTTTCTTAGACCAGTTTGTGTTAGTCTCTATTGATGATGTCCTTTTGTACCCAATATATGAGGAGGAGAAAATGTGACACTTGAGGATGGTTATGGATATACTATAAGAGAATCAACTTTAAAAAAATATCTCAGAGTTCCATTTCTTGTTTTAGGCGGTCTAATTTCTGGGATATGTTATCTCAGTGAATGGAGTGGTAGTGGACCTGACCAAGGTTGAGGCTACGTTAGCTTGGGAGTCAGGTGGTTATTTCCAATAGTTCATGCCAATTGATTCCACAGGAGAAGAACTACGTGACCGATAATCTTGAGTTAGTAGTAGTAGTCTTCTCACTAAAGATGTTGCGACAATACCAGATGGGCATGTAATTTATTGTTTATTATTATCACAAGTGTCTCAAAGACATCTTCTCATAGAAGGATCTTAACTAAAGACATAGGTGGTGGCTAGAGTTCCTACTGGATTATGACTTTGAGATTTTCTATACACATGGGAAGGGGAATGTGGTAACAGATTCTCTCATCAGAAGATCTTTCTCGCAACTACTGAATGAGGAATTGGATCATTTGGAATCATTGAAGTTTTCCTTTATGGATCGAGATGAATAATCTTATATCCAGTTGATGGTTGTCACCCCTAAAATCTTGTAGGGATTTAGTAAGGTGTAGCTAGGGGACACTGATTGTGAGACCCTACATACTCAGACATCCACTAAAAATGATCTTGATGGATTTTCTAAAGGTGGGGAGCACATTGTGCTTTTTAGAGGATGCCTGATAAGACTAGTGAAGTTTTAGGAAGAGGTCCTGAGAGAGATTCATACATCTCCTTTATTGGTACATCCAGGTGTGGAAAAGATTTACCCAGACCTCTAACATCATTTTTGGTAGCTAGGGATGAAGAAATAATTTGTAGAGTTTTTCTCTCAATGCCTTACTTGTCAGTAAGTGAAGGATGAAGAAAAAATTCCATTGTGTTTAACACAACCCCTTGAGGTGATATAATGGAAGTGTGATGATATATCTATGGAATTTGTGATGGGATTACCACATCTTTCCAGAGGACATGATTCTATCTGGGTGATCATAGTCCGAATCACTAAGTCATCCCACTTTCTAGCTGTATAAGAGCAATGTTCAGTAGAGATCATGGGACGTCTCTACATGTAGGATATAGTCTAACTCCACAGAGTTCCATCGACAATAATTTCAGACTATTATGCTTGCTTCATATCTCAGATATGTAAGGGATTATAGGAGGCTTTTGGGACTCATTTACACTGGAGTACAATGTTACACCCCAAAACTGAGGCCTAGATAGAGTGGAATATTCATGTCCTGAAGGAAATGTTGTGGGTTTTCATGTTAGAATTTGTCCATAGTTAGGAGGACCACCTACCATTGGTGGAGTTTTCATATAACAACAACTGTAATTCCACCATCAGTATGACACCATTAGAGTCATTGCATGAGAAAACCTATAGGTCAGCACTTTACTAGACTGACCCAGGAGAGTTAGAACTCATGGAGCTGGAGTTAGTGAGAGCCACAAAAGAGAAGGTTTAGATCATATAGGAGCATATGAAGACTACATAGATCCATTACAAGTCTTATTCTGATAGATAGTGATGGTATTTGGAGTTCAAGGAATAAGACTATGTGATCCTACATGTTTCACCTCAGCACGGATGAAAGAGATTTAGATAGAGAGACAAGTTATCTTTGAGGTTCATTGGAACTTTCTAGATACTATGTAGAGTTGGTGAGGTGTCATACTGCTTAGCTCTACCTCCACAGTTAGACCAGATACACACTGTCTTCCACATGTCACAACTGAGTAGGTAAGTTCATGACCCATCACACATTATCAGCTTGGGAAAGTTGAAAATCGAGGATGGGGAAACCTTTGCTGAGTACCTGATAGAGATCGAGGATCAGTAGGAGAGGTCCCATCATAGGAACTAAATTCCTTTAGTTTGTAGCTGGTGGAAGCACAAGAACCTCTATAAGAGAACATGAGAGTGAGAGACTCAGATTCATGCTCAGTACCCACATATTTTTGAGTAGCCCTTGTTTTGGATATTCAGGAATGTAAATCCACAAGGTGGGGAAAATATAATGTATCAGATTCTACTTGTATTATTTTTGGATATTATATGTATTATTTTCAAGACCAGGCGCTGAGACAGCGTGTGATTATGAGGCCCGGTGTTCCTGAAATAAAATTTTAAAATATATTAAATATATTAAATATCACGTGAAAACATATTTCCTAAAAAAATGTAATAACTTCTAAAAGGGTTCTTGGATCAAAAATATGAGGGCACCGTTAATTTCAGAACATGAGGTTTACCCTCGATGCGATTTAACATTAGTAAGCATTGGTAGTATGTATAAAAGTCATCGCAGGCACGAAAATAAATAAAATAACTGAATAAATTATTTTAGTACATTTTTTTCAATTAAATGATTAATAATATTTAAATATATTGTTATTTCAGAATTCCCGAGTTAGCCTCATAACCCTAGAGACGTTAGAGAACCCTTGGAGAGACCATTGAAGAATTATCTAAGGAGAACGTTGAAAGGATCATGGATCAATGATTTATGCACATTAGATTCATAGGATTTCACCAATAATTGTGACACAACTTTGTTCTTTGTCAACGATCAATCCAAATGAAGGTAGGAAATGTGTTTTGATTTTATTATTCTTCATTCTTTATTTCTACAATGAACATGAATCAATCAATGAATAGATTGATTCACAGTTCAATCATCTTGAGGGATGAGACTATTTGTGAGGTTTTGATGGGAGAATATCTTTGTGATTTAATTTATTTTGATTTTATTTCTAATGGAAACAAACCAAGATCGACACAAAAATCAATCAAGGTTTGTTCCTCCTATATATTTTTGTGCTTTTCTTCCCCGGTTCTGCGTTCATTGCGAGCATTCTTCGTTAGGACCATGAGTCAAAAAATCCTGATCAATTGATTTTGGAGCACTGGTTTCCTGAAACCAAAGTCTGAAATCATAGATTTGGGACTGAAACAACATGAAAGAGGTGCGATGATAGAGACCGAGTGATTTAAATGACAGTGGATACCCTATTTTACATTCTTCAGAGAACATTGAAGAATAACCCATTGAACGGTTTTTTTGAATGGATTTGATGTCGAAATATATTTTTCAAGTGAATGGGAGGATCATGAGATAATATCCTTTATTAATGACATGATTGGAGTTAATATCCATGGAGCCAGAGTTGCAGGTGCACATAGAAATAAGAAAAAGGGTTTCTGAAAAAATTCAATCAACACAGTGTGCATTCTGGGATTACACGTTGTGTAGACCTCCTAAGTGAAGGCTATGGTTTCTAGAGAAAGTTATGTATCACATGGAATGTTACCCCTATCACATGGTGTGTGGTCCGTCCTGAGTGAACTCAAAGTGTACTTTGGGAAGTACATGGACAGAGGGTGGAGTACACAAACTGCCTACCCAGTGTGTACTCCCCCACATGGACATAGGCTGGACCTAGTACACGGGCATACATAGATGGGTTAGAGTTGTGTAGTGGCACAAAATTAGTTTACATGGGTTTCCTACATGGCATGTACTACTAGAGAAACATGGATTGATGACATGGGCTATTTACCTGAGTAGGACCCAAGGTCAAGGGACACGACGTGTGACCCCTACTACAAAATCTTTACTCTTTTATACATGGATGAGTTCCCTTGTCCTCTATATATTGGATATGTTTTATTAGGGTACATTCCCCTTATGATTTCTATGAAGGTTGGTATGAATTCATCTCCTAATACTAGGACTACTATCCCTTCAGCAAGACTTCTTGGATAGATTCATTGGAATCCCTCCAAGAGGCCCAAAGTGAGATCCTCTATTTATCTTCATGACCAAGGTGGAGTTATTAGTATCATCACGAAAAAAACTACTTGGAATTTTATCCTCTATTTAGTGGGTTAATCCATATTGAGTTATTTGTATCACCCCATAGACTTGGTTGTGATCCTCATCTATGTATCATATTCTCTTCGGACTATCAACATGTTCTTTCTCATGGAGAGAGATGAGAACTACCTGTTGTATGGACATCATAAGTACCATAAGACTCAGGAGTGTGTTCTCTCAGACAAGTTATTTGTAGAATCTTCAAGATGTAATCCTATACTGGTATACTATAGGTGTAATTTACCTTTAGACTATGTGTATTTGTTGAGTATATCTGGATATTATTGTTATACGTTCTCTATAAATATACTTATGTAGATATGGTTGTATTTTTTACCTTTTTGTATGCTTTGTGGTTTTGGGGTGTCCTAATGAGTATTTTTATACTCTACCTTGCACGGGCTTTACAAACACCTTCCATGTCTTTTGCAGATGATCGGAGTTTTGAAAGATTCCTAGATGGACTAGGACCAGAAGATGCTTAGTGAGAATGGATAGACTGATGTGTATTACTGTGGCTTTCTAACTATAGTCCCAAGACTTACTTTCAGTCTAGACTTGTGTTTTTAGACTCTTTTGGGTGTGCTTGTATTTGGTACTATTTACATTCCTTTACTTCTTTTCATACTATGGTTGTGGGATTTAGATGTACGTATTCATGTTTGTTTAATTTTTTTTGAAATTTCAGCATTCTATATGATAAGATATGTTTGAATGTGTATAGGTAATTGGGATAAGGCCTCCCTTGTCATTGATATACCTTCTCAGCGCTAGTCACTGGCCCCTGGCCTATTGGAGGTGCGTTTAGGGAGTTGCAAAATGGGCCCCATTAATATGGATCATGAAAAATTTAGTCACACTATGAGATTAGAATCAAGAATTTGGTTAAGTCCCTTAAATAGAGGCCCCATGTATAAGATTTTTTCTATAAAACATAATATTTTTTTGGGTATTACCTTTAGAGAATAAGGTTTTATACTTCATCTCTTGATAATAAGTTTTCATGTCACGCTGGGAAGCATGGGTTAGTTTCATGATATGAGTTTAGGAAGAGAACTTGGAATAATAATACAACAGATCATTCAAAGTATTATGGAAATTACACCATGTTCTGGAGAAATTGGGTGAATTAGTGAAGATTTTTATAGTTGTGACCATGACCAAGTTCTTTTGCACCATGAAGTGCCTAGAGTCAAAGATAGAATAATATATCCCATCCAATTTATGGAGAGATCACAGTATGATTATTGTAATTATTTAATTTTTGAATGATAAAACACATAAACCATTCATAAAAGGTCCATTCTACACTATGAAATGTCTGATGGAGGTTTTAAAAGTGAATCTCTTTTATGGTCCCTATTGGATTGTGCCGCACTGCCTGCTGCGACACCATGGTGTGTAATTGTCTATAAATACAATGTTTATCAAGTCTTTTAGGGGTTTTCTAATAGATTATTTTATTTTTATACTTATTTTGGTTTTACTTTCAGTATTTTATGATTTATTTAATTCTATTACTCTATTTTGAAAATTGAGACCATTAATTTATGTAACTTTACTTTTGTTATCAATTATTCTCTCTTTTAGTTTAGTTTTGATTTTCTAGATATTACTTCATAGGATGATTCATTTTAATTTTATGGAGTCTTTATATATCATATGTGTCTATATCTCTCAAGAGGAAATTGATAAAGAGTATAAGGAAGAGTTTAATAATTTATTACTAACATCATTCATGGAAGGTTATTTTTATTAGGAATTGGTTTGAAACTTAATTATATTATATTTCTATGCATGAATCAGTTCCGGAGAAGTGCAGAGATACCTCAAATCAATTAGGTAGATAAAAATATTAACCTTGGTTTGTATCTTTATTTTACTATAAGGTTCAAACTTAGTTCATTTAAGGTATTGGATTTCTCAAACGAAGGTATTTTTACTAGCTTATATATAATAAATGAACATGAAAATAAGAATATTGTGTCTTTAGAATGACTTTGAAACTAATCAATCCATCTAATCCATGATAGAGGGAGGTTATATATTCTAAAATAAACTTTTTAAATTTATCATGAACCCATGTCTTAGTTAATAATTTTCACCTTAATATGATTAGTTTTCATTCTACTAGATTCAAACCTCAGTATAATAACTCAGTTAATAATAGATATCATCAACTTTCAAGGCTCACACAACCTGCTCATGAGATTATATCAAACTATAATATTCTATGTTTTCATAGTTGGTGAATGATAGAGTAATAAATAAATTTCTAAACTTCCATAAGATTGTGGAAATTAATGACACTAATGGGCATGGTAAAGTTTTTGGAACTATATATGGGGATGCATGGTGAACTTAGAAGTTAAATAATTCTATTGATAAAACTTTTATTTTATTATATCAATTTTATATTTTTTATTATTTTTACATTCATGAGGTGTGTTGTTTATATCTATACAGGTTAATGAGTGCATGAGAAGGACATTGAAAACTCTATCATATTGTGTGGGCTCTCAAGAGACACTAGAATATAACCTAGAGAGCGAGAGGGTCCTCTTTACACATCGATGTATTTCCATTGAATAAGCCCAAAACCCTAATTCACAAGATATATTAAAGGCTAAATTCACCCTTGTGAACCTAAAGAACTAGGTTCAATCGGTTCCTTGATAGTGAAACATCATGAACTATAGTTTTCAGTCCATAAATGGGGCTGCCTTGAGAATTTCTCACCCTTTAATTCTGATGATAAACTTTGAAATTAAAACCATCATGACCAAATGATACAAAATAAGTTATATTTTAATAAAAATATTATTTTGGATCCACACAACCATCTTTTAAACTTTCTAGATTTCCATGACACTTTCAGATATAATTGCGTCTCTTCAAATTAAATCTAGCTATATGAATTTCCATTTTCATTCTAAGATAAAGCTAATGATTAGATAAAGAATAATCCATCTATATTTATTACCACCTAATATGAGCTAGATAAATGTTTTATAGAAAAATACTTCCCACCTTCTTAGACATGTAAGCTAAGAAGTAATATCCAAAACTACTCTATATTAAATATAGAATCATATTTTAAAGAATGAAACCGATTCAAGGAGTTTCCTAGGAAGTTCCCGCATTAAAGACTCAATGTTTGGATTTAAATTAATACATTATACTATGGGTTATATCGAATATCTTAGTACATTTATGATGCTTTAGAAGACGATGGGCTCTTGAATAAGACTCTTGAGGTAATATGAGACCATCTTGATGGAATATATCATAATATGAATCTCTAGAAAATTGATAGATGACCATGAAGATTGGGAATTCATTAGGTTGATGTGACCACATGTTTGATGGTTTGGGTTGAAGAAATTAGGAAGAAGTTAGATAATTTCCAATCCCCATAAAATAATCGATCATGACTTGCACTTATAGTATAAGTTCAACCATGTGAGATATGAGAAAACCCACAAGCTTATTAAGAGTGTTAAGAAGAATAAGGAGATAACTTTCCCCTTGATTAAAACTGTGTAAATTAAATTCGAGGCCCATAGAAATATTAAAAATATTATAATATTAAGATACTATTTAATCCCAAACCTCAATAAAATTAAGAGTGGAACCAATAACAAGGAGTAGATAACTCTATTAGGATCTAAGGAATATCTAGATAACCACCTCATCCGCAAACTAAAATTCCATTTCATCCATTTTCAACTCCTATAGATACAAAATTCCATCTATATAAATAGTTCCATACTAGACCACAATAGAATTCTCAACCCCGAATTCCATCACTCAAGGATATGCTATAATAAAATATTCAAAAAGTAGATCAATGGGTAATTATCCAACAAACTGACACGATGAATAAAAAATTCACTCTTTATATCCTTGAGAATCAAGTGGGGTTTATTTATTAAAATATATTGGAATGGTTACTAGGTACACTTTTGGGTAACAAAAAGATGCATCCAAGGGAGGAGGCAAAGACTATGATGTTACGAAGTAGGTGAGAGTTGGAAGGAATGTAGATATATGAGGTTGAGAAGAATGTGGAACAAAAATAGTAAGAATAAGACAATGAAGAGAAGAAATTTGAAACCCAAAAATTCAAGGAATATGGGAAGGAAGATGAAAATAATTAAGGAGTAACAAAATTAATTCATGAAGATATGAAAAATGAATAATATAAGAAACCGTGAGCCTATTGAACACCCCTATCATTCCATAATGGGATGTGAAAGGGGAAAGTTGAACCTTAGTACATGAATTTTTTAGACATTTTTAAATAGATACATATCAATATTTCCTTTTATGAGGAGATTTCATAGATACACGATTATTTAATTTTTTTTAAGGTGATACTAAAAATAATTTAGAATATTTGGGAGTTATTTCCATCAGTGGGGAGTGATCGATGGTTATTCAAATGAGGACACTACCATAGATGATGGATCTAAGAATCTTTTCAATCCCTTTCACCTTTTTAACAAGAACCATTGGGAATGAACCTTTTTATTTAGGAATAACCATCAATATCATGCCATTGAATGTATTCTAGAATTTGGAATTAGATGAACCAAAGCCGATAAGAGTAGACCTTCATCTTACTGACTTATTAATCAAATACCCAATAGGGATCCTTGAGGATGTTCTTGTTATGGTTGGTAAATTTATTTTCCCCACTATTTTCTTGGTCTTTGAGATGGAAGAAGAAGGCGATGTTCCGATAATTTTAGTAAGATCAATTCCCAAAACTAGGAAGGTGATGATCATTATAAATTAAGGAAGACTGATTCTCAGAGTTACTGAGAAGTATGCTATTTTTGATCTAACAGAATCAATAAATCAAGGAACTGATTAAAATAATTTTAATGACATTTTCAATAATAAAAAACAACCATCAATCCTTATACTTCAAGAATAAAAAGAGTAGAAAATGATGAATCATATTGATGATATGGTGGAAGAGAAATTAGAGTAGATCAGTGATGAAGATAAAAAAATAATTTTGAGTTTTTTTATGGATATAACCTCTATAAAGGGACACAAATCTAGAGTTCAATCCTTTAATCATTAAGACACTTATGCTTAAGTTTAATCTAGTACCTAACACTTTATGGTACTATTTTTAAGAGCTAAATACATCTTAACAGTTATCATAAACTAATATTTAACTAAAGAACAAGAATATAAACAAATAAAAGTTTTGAAGCCAAAAAATAAGTAATTACCTTGGGGAATTGTTGATATAAAGGGTATTATTCCTACTATTTATATACACAATGTGACATTGGAAAAAGGTACTAACCTAATCCATCAACCTCAGAAGTGACTTACACCACCAATAAAAGAGTTGTTCAAGAAGGAGGTTCTTCAACAATTAGATTTATATATCATATTTTATATATTAGAAAGTGAATAAGTCGTCCCCTTGTAAGTTTTTCCAAATAAGGGAGGCATGATTATGATGAAAAATTATGATAATGAACCCATTCATAAAAAGATAGTTATAGAATCCAAAGTCTGTGTGGATTACAGAAAGTGAAATATAACTACAAGAAAGGGCCACATTTTTCTACCATTTATAGGAAAAAATATTTGGAATATTTTCTAGGTTTGATTTCTAATTTTCAGATATAAACAAATACCAGTGGTCCTAGATGATCAATTAAAGAATACGCTCACCTACTTGTACAGAAGTTTTGTCTATTGTTGTATGTTATTTGGAATTTATAATGCATCAAAAATGTTTCAAAGGTCCATTAAACACATATTCTATGATATGGGGAAAGAAATTATAGAAATATCTATAGATAAATTCTTAGTCTATGAGAGATTATTCAATGTGTGTTTGATTAATTTAAACTTGGTGATGAAAAAATGAGAAGAGAAGTTATTGGTGCATAATTGGGAGAAGTACCACTTCACGGTGAAAGGAGGTATTATTGATGGGAATTGAATTTTAATTGAATGAATCAAAGTTGATACTATAAAATATGGGTGATACTAGTGTTTCTAGAACATACCATAATCAAAGGGATTATAATAATTCCTGGACATGTAGGATTTTATCACCACATTTTTAAATATTTATCCAAGATAGCTCAAACAGTCACTCATATTTTAGAAAATAATATTCTATTTGACTTTGAAAAATAATGTAGACAATTCTTTAATATTTTAAAAAGGAACCTAGTGTCCAACATGATTATGATATCTCAGAATTAGAATAATGACTCCGATATAATGTGCAATGCGAGTGACTATGTTGTAGAAGATACATTGGGATAATGGTTTGATCATATCTTTCAACCCATATAATATTAAAATCAGACAATTAATTATGAAAAAATGACTACACCACTATGAAAAGTGACCTTATTTGCATGATAATTTCTTTAGATGAGTTTAGATCCCATATCATCCTCTCTAAGGTGACTGTCTACACCAAACATGGTTCTTTAAGATAATTATTAACAAAAAGGGTTTAAAATACAATTCTTATTTTTCAGATTATTTTTTTAAGAATAATTTGAAATCATAATCAATGATAAAAAAGTTTCAAAGAATTTATTGGTAGATCACTTTTCAAGGATTTAGTTATAGAATATATAAGAGAAGGAACAGACTGGTATCACTGATGAGTTCCTATATAAAACACTTTTATATGATAATCTACAAGAACACCTATTATAAATCAAGAAACCCTAATAGGAGAGGGGTGAATTAGGTGTTAGGATTTGAATGAGTCTAACAACATTTATTAAAAGTAGTTTAAATGATTTAAATTTACTATCCTAGATTTACCGTGCATGAAATATGAAAACTAAATATAAAATGAAATGAATAATACTTCTACAATTTATTAAAGGGAATATACATTATCTTTAATACCTTAAAACAACTTCAAATGTTATGGATAAATACCACTGAGTGAAAAATAAATTACATCCAACCTATAGAGGTATCCAAAAGTTTAGTGAATTATCCAAGAATTATATGGGATCCATTCTATCTAGGAAAAATTCAACTGACTAAAACAAAAAATATAATAATGAAGAGAGATTTATGTTGTCATATGTGTTATAAAATAATCAAGAACTACCTATAACTACTACCATTTTATAGTGGTGGATTTAAATAGACCCAATAATTCTCTTTAATGATTCTAAAGTTAACTCATGTACTAATTAAACATGATTTAATTCTAATACTAGTTATTGCATTACATATATAAATTCAACACCTGCTTCACATTTCATATTAAGAAAAAATTACTTAAATGAAAACTTAGGTGAAGTATTTATAGAGTGTCTATACACAACATTGAAGGAAGTGGTATAGTATGCCATGAAAAATGAGATATCCATAAATCGAATTCAATCTCCAGCTTTAAGGAATATATATCTCCTTCAAACATACACTTTCACTAAATCCTCACAAACTTTGTTCCATTTTCACCTTATATTGTATCATATATAATAACTTGTGAAATAATATCCAAAACTCCATTCATAAATTTAACAAATTTTTTTTCGATAACTATCATTAACTTTTCCTTATATAAAATCTTACACAATACCGTGTGTATTACCATCTAAAACACACATGGATTAACCCTAAAACACTTTTAGAGTATCTATTCGAGGAAAATTTAATCCCTATTCTTTCAACCACAAAGTTTTACCCCATGGGCCTTGATAGTATTGAAAAAATAAGAATCACTAGATCTAGAAATGTAATAAAAGAGTGGCCTATAGAGAAGTATCAGTGCTACTCAAGATATAAAGAGATATGACATGATCTCTTCCAAAAACATGTAGCCAAATACTTATATAAACTTGTCTTCATCATATACAAAAGTGTGTTCGCATATTTTCCATTTTTTCGAGACATCAAGTGACCATGTGGAACAAAGAATGTAAATCCCATATAGCCAACTCATACATTACTGATTCTAAAAGTATTGAATGAAAATTTCTAGGAATACATCACATGTAATTCTTCCATATGGATAATAACATCACATATCCCTTATCAAAATAAAATATAATATTTTGGTGTAGTCGTACACTTCTGTAGTCTATCTCAATGAAGGGACCTAATGTGATGATCAACATAGAAGAGGGAAAATACCATATTGGTTCATCCTTAACTAATGAAATGATAAAAAATATACCCAATCACCCCTGTATAAGCTAAGTATATATTTAGGCTTGTGTAATTAAGGTATCAAAGTATAAAGGTTCTCATTCTAGGTATCTCACCATCCTCTGGTTATAGTGAATCAAATATCTTCTATACACCCCTAGTATACAAGGAATCTGTATGGCACTCTATGTGGTGCACCTGGTGGGTCATCCAGTGCACACAAACCCATTTTGTGACTCATGAGAATATTTTATCTCTATAAAGGAATCCTACTTGTGTTAACCTTAAAATTTCATTATAACCTATAATAGTCATTGATAAACATAAGTTAGTGATAATTCAAAGTTGTATTTTGAGAGGTAAATTATCATTATGCTTCACAAAATGTATATCTATATATACATTTATTGATATAGCATGAATAAATGATAAAGTGGATACTAACTTTAACATGATAAATTTTATATCCTTATATCCCTTTTAAGAATATTTATCAAACCCAACATAACCTCCAATATGTCATATCATATATGATAAAATGATAGATCAACCTTATATATACTGTATTTTCATGGGTTTGGTTTACTCATTACAACATATGTAATTCCTGCCAGATATCTATTTTAAAATCTTATAAAATACCCCAAATAAGTCTTTAGTAATAAACATCTATATGTGACCATCCCTGAAACTCTTTCCATCAAACATTTCCCTTAATTTTTTTCAAATAATGTAACCTTTATGTTATTACTTTATCTTCACATCCTAAACAATTTTAGGATAAATTGAAATTTACATTTTTATTTTAACTTATATAACTCTTTAAATTTATATTTACCAAAATATTCTAATTTTTTAGTATTTCTAGAGTAATTCACCTTTTAATTTATCCGGTACAATCCTATATCGATTTACACTTATTAACAATAACTAAATTTAATTATTTACATTTTTATTTATCTTCACATATCCTAAAATATTTAGGTTATTAATTGAAAAGCTATTTAATCTTAGACTAAAATAATTCTTTAATAAATAGTGATATTCACTTTATAAATGGTAACTATGGGTAAAAATTTTCATTTTTCTTTTCCATCACACATCCTAAACACTTTTGGATATTAATCGGAATTCAATCCAACTTTAGACTGCTGTAGTCATTAATTTTTTAACTGTGAACTTATGTAAGTACAAAAATACTCCTAATATCCTCTAAGTCACCATATTCTTCCCATAATATCAAAATAACGAATAATAAAAACACCTATGTTTTTAGAAAATTAAAATTATTTTCTCAATGTATGAATATTTAACAAGTAAACTTTAGATAAAAAATTATTATTAAAAATATACCACCAATGGGAGGTGGAATCACATTATTTCATATTTTAAAAAATATATAAAGAAACACTTTTACCATTATCTTATTTTAAAGTATAGTATATTAAATAATGAATCTTAAACAATGCGTATTTAATCAATTATCTCAACATTTTCACAATAATTCTTAGTTATTGATTCAATTATCTTACCATATAATAGAATTGAGATAAAGATATATATCCTTTAATTAGATTCATTTGAGTTTGGTACATTTCCTTAAAATAAAATTTGATGTAGAAACTATTTACTTTATAAAATTAATGTAAACTAAAATATTAATAAATTATTATTTAATTTTGAACTCATATACATTTACTGGATTTTTTAAATATATATTCAATATCACATACACTTAAAAATTGAGAAATTTATTTCTATAACACCTATACCTAACTTGGAAATTCTAGGTAATTTTGTAAAAATCCTTTAGGTATATTTGTAATCTTGAAGGACCCCGGGACACCCTGAGAGGGGAGGGGTGAATCAGGGTGACCACTTTTTCTTTTAATTTGATGGATCTTGTTCCCACGTTGGTAGGAACTTGTTGAACCTGTATGATGATTATGATCAGAAAGCAAACATTCACATGCACAGAGAAGACACAACCCTTTTTACTTGGTTCACCACTAAGGGCTACGTCCAAGGAGCATACGCCGATAGGTTGTCGGTCGTACCAAAATCCACTATGCTTCACTAGCGGTAGATTACAAAAGTTCGGGTACAGTTACTCTGTCCCAGGCTCACTGCCTTTACAAAGGTTCAGGGATAGCCCACTGCTCCCCTCGGGTCACTCCCATTGACTCCCCCTGGCTCACTGCCGTTGGTGAAGTCCCACTCAGTTTATAAACGCGAAGGTCTCTTCATCATTTTCATAAGAATGCATCCTATGTTGTATCTAGATGCTCTATTGAAGTCCGATTCTTACCAAAATAAGAATATCACTTTTCCTCGAATGTATCAGGTAGTCTCCTGGCTTTCGAGCAGCTCCAAACAGGCCGACGGGCTTCAGCAAAACCCGGTGCGCTTCTCCAAGCCGGACATGCAAGTCCCAATACGGCGCGCAAGTCCAAACTGGCGTGCAAGTGTCACCAACGCACCTGCGTGACACTTCCTTCCCCGACAACAAACTTGCGCGGTTCACTTCATTTCTCTCCCAAACCGGCTTGGGCGCACAACAGACAACCGGCGTGCAAGCTCTACTTGCGCGACCAAACTACCACCTGCGCGGCTCAACCACCTGCGCGACGAGAGCTCGAACAATATCTCAATCTTGAACTCCGTTGGAAATGAGGAGGGGTGATCCAGTATTTATAGGCAAACTGGACCCCCTGCGCGGAGGCTCGCAAGTCCCTCAGTGGCGCGCAAGTCTTGTCTCCAGTAACCTATGTCGCGCAACTCACTTGCGCGACCCAACCATTACTTGCACGACCTTCTTTCCTTAGCCAAATTTTGATGTTCTGATCCTCAAAAACATATGGCGTGCAATTATTTTATCCTCCAAGAGATAGGAGCGCAAGTACCTTTGCCAAAAACACTTTACTTTATTGGCCGATTTTCAGGCCCAAAAATTTGGAAAACACTGGGAAATGGCGCCACCTTCACTATTGTTTTCTGCTTGAACGGTATGATCTCTTTGTTGGTACACATCCTGAACTTCCACTAAGGATTGACAACAAACACAAACCATACGCCAAATCATGCTTTGAAGACCCTGGTTCCAACAATCTCCCCCTTTGGGTTTGTTGGAAAGCAGAATAAATTCAATAGATCTCCAACCATGAGCAAATCCAAAACGCAAGAATCAACTCAGCCAACACTCTAAGTCTACGTGAGAAAAGCTCGTTGTAGAAAACAAGATAGGAAGCTTGAATTGGGTTCCGGTGGTTTGAAAATCTCCATGACGCCCGATTGTATCCTTCTTATATGTCTCATCACAGAATAATTTCTTTCCTTGAATTTATTCCTTTCTCCCCCATTGATAATAAAACCAAAGACCGATAAGTTGTTCAACGTTCAGCTTAAGCCATACTCCCCCTGGATAGTATCTCCCCCATAAACCTACATCACATCCATAAGCAGATAAAAAAAGTTATAAAAAATTGGGAGAGGGGATTTCCGGAGCCTCCTTATGCAGTAGGAGGTGGTTGAACACCGAGGTTCAACCGATGCTTCTCAAACACAGCCGCAGACAATGGCTTGATCAGGATATCAACCACTTGCTCATCAGTTCCAACATGATCCATTCTAATCACGCCTTTTTCAACCTTTTCTTTGATAAAATGATACCGTATTTCAATATGTTTTGTACGAGAATGCTGAACCGGATTCTTCGTAAGATCGATTGCACTTTTTTTATCACAATAAATCACCATTGGTTGCTGCACCTTATCACCAATATCTGTTAGCTGCTGCTTCATCCAAAGAAGTTGAGTGCATGATTTTGTGGCAGAGATATACTCAGCTTCAGCCGTACTAAGAGAAGTAATTTCTTGTGTCTTGCTCAACCATCCAACACATTTCTTCCCAATATAGAAAGCTCCACCACTAGTAGACTTTCTGTCTACCACATCACCAGCCCAGTCAGCATCTGAAAATGCGGATAATTCACTGTCCCTGCCTGCAGCAAAAAATAACCCGAAGTTCTGTGTACCATGAATGTATCTCATGATTCTTTTTACTGCTGCCATATGTTCCCCTTTTGGATTACTCTGAAAGCGGGCTGCAAGGCATGTGGCAAAGACAATATCTGGCCTTGTCGCTGTCAGGTACAGTAGGCTTCCAATGATCCTCCTGTACATGGTGGGATCAACATAGTCCCCATCCTCATGCTTTCCAAGTTTAGTTCCAACTGCAACCAGAGTTGACATTGGTTTGGAGTCTTGCATATTAAACTTCTTCAGTAGATCTCTTGCATATTTTTCCTGAGAAATGAAAGTGTATTCCTTCTTTTGAATCACTTGCAGACCCAAGAAATATGTGAGCTCCCTAATCATAGACATTTCAAATTCTGATTTCATGTGGTTGGAAAATTCATCCACTGATTTCTGCCTACTGCCACCAAATATGATATCATCAACGTAGACAAGAACCATGAATTGATCTTTTGGAGAATTCTTCACATAGAGATTGTGATAAACTCCTCCTCTTTTGAATTCCAACTTCTTGAGATATGAATCTAGCCGTGAGTACCATGCCCGTGGTGCCTGCTTCAAGCCATACAGAGCTTTCTTCAGTTTATAGACCTTTGTTTCATCAGTACCCAAAACAAAGCCCACTGGTTGTTCAATGTAGACTTCTTCTTCGAGTACACCATTCAAGAATGTTGTCTTAACATCCATTTGATATAATTTATATCCTCTTTGGAGTGCCATGGCAAGGAAAATCCTGATTGACTCCAGTCTAGCTACTGGAGCAAAGGTTTCTTCAACATCAATTCCTTCAATCTGAGAGTATCCTTTACATACCAGACGTGCCTTGTTTTTGATGACACTTCCATGTTCATCAAACTTATTTTTAAAGATCCATTTGGTACCAATCACATTTTGACCTTCGGGTCTCTGGACAAGATCCCATGTCTGATTCTTGTCAATCTGATCTAATTCATCATTCATGGCTTTCACCCAAGATTCATCATTATCAGCTTCTTCGAATGAGGATGGCTCTACAACCGATAGAAATGCAGATTGCGTGTTATTCCTCATTCTCCTTGTTTGAGTGGGTGCACTCCTGTCCCCAATTATGTTGGATGGATCAATCTCAGATCTTCGATTTCTCCTGCGAGGTTCAATAGCATTTTCTTCTGCCATAGTTTCTTCTTCAGATTCTTCTTCTGAGTCAATATCATGATGTGACTGCTGAGTGTTTTGAACAACTTCATCTATTTCTGCATTTGTATTTTCTTCACGTTCACATTCTTACTGAATTTCTATCACATCAGTATATGACGTCCTTGAAGCATTCGTGGTTTTCTATTCAATTATCTTAACATCACTACTTTCCACAATTATTCCCAAACGCTTGTTGAAGCATTTGTAGGCTTTGCTGTTCATTGAGTAACCAAGGAAAATTCCTTCATCTGCATTGTCGCCATATTTCCCTTGATTTCCTTCTTTGTTCCTGATGAAGCATTTACTTCCAAAGACACAGAAGTATTTTAGAGAAGGCTTCCGTCCATGCCACAATTCATATGGTGTCTTCGTCTCACCCATATAAAGTTCTGTTCGATTCTGAATGTATACTGCAGCTTGAACAACCTCTTTCCAGTAATGTTGTGGAATACGACTCTCAATCAGCATAGTTCGCGCCATGTTGTTCACCTGTCGATTCGTACGTTCAACAACTCCATTTTGTTGTGGAGTTCTCACAGCAGCTACCTCATGCTGTATCCCATGCTTCTCTAGATAATTCTCAAATTCAATGGACGTGTATTCTCCTCCGTTGTCAGATCGCAACACTTTGATTGTTCGTCCGGTATCATTCTTGGCGATTCGCCGATATGTTTTCATGCAGTCAAGGACTTGTCGTTTCCTATGAATGACCATCACACATGACATTCTACTGTAATCATCTATGAAAAGGACAAAGTACCTTTCTCCATGTGTTCCGGCAACATTTATTGGACCACAAACATCTGTATGAATCAGATCAAGAAGGTGAGATGCCTTTTTCTTCTTTGGCCAATATGAACTGCAGACCAGCTTCCCACGAATACAAGCATCACAAGATTTTTCACGCTCACGCTTCAGGTTGGGGATGTCCATGACAATTCTCAATTTTGATATTTTCTCCATGTCTTGTTGATTGATGTGTCCCAATCTCTGATGCCACAAATTGTTTTCTTCTTCAACAGTCATGTAACATACATTTTATTCACTATCAACCTGATACAAGTTGCCTTCTGTTCTGCATCCTTTCATAAGTGACTTGCCGGTTTTTCCCTTGATAGTGCAGCCTTTCTGATTAAAAGTAACTATAAGTCCTGAGTCACAGATTTGACTCACGCTGAGGAGATTATGACGTAGGCCATCTACGTAAAGGACTTCAGTCTTCTTTAGTTCTCCACTAGCTAATTGGGTACTTCCACTCCCTTTGATATTCAGAGCCCCATCATTACCAAATCTTACTATACCATCAACATTCTTTATGATATTCGTTAGTAGGCCGGCATTACCCGTCATATGATATGAACAAACACTATCCATAATCCAGGTACTGTTGTTATTTGTAGCTTTGAGGGCTACCTCTGCAAGGTTCTATTTCTCAATCTTCTTCCTTTCCTTCCATGAGACATTATATTGAGTATATAGAACTGATGGACTTTCAACTATCTCTTCCGCATACCCAGGTTCTTCATAGTCAAAGTATTCTTTGAGAGGTGAGAACCTGTTTGAAAGAGAAACACTGTCTTGCTGACGAGACTTGACTTGTCTTGAACTTTGGTATGAGGTGTCTATGTCCCTTCTCTGCCTGCAATTAACTGCCTTATGACCAAAGTTAGAACAACGAAAACAATATCCATAGAAATTATTTCTTCTATGAAAATTAGGATATGAGATTGTTCTCCTTTGTTGAGCATCTATATCTTCTCCATTCAGATAGATTCTTGCCTCTTCACAATAAGACATGGTATGGCCCAGATAGCCACAGAACTGACACTTCATGAGAGGAAATGTCTTCTCACTTGAATTTCTCCTGATACATTCTTCCTTGGGAGAATAGTAAGACTCTCTGTCATTTTTGAAAGTTTGAGGATAATTTTCGGGTCTCCTTTTAGTTTGGATTGAGGGTTCCTTTTTCAGCACTCTAGATAACATTTCATCATGTTCAACTTTCATCTTATCTTTCTTTTGGATCTTTTCACTTCTAGAAGTTAATGACTCAGCCTCACAGCCAATTCCACTCTTTCCCATGCAAGCGGGTCTTTGATCACTCAAGATTTTCCAACCCCATCTGAACCACACTTGGCTCTTGCTAGTAATTCTGCATCTGAGAATCTTCCGAACTGTATTTTCTTCCTCGATTATTTTGGAATTGATTCAGTCTCCAGTTTACTCCTTAGAGTAACTACTTCTTCCTCAAGAAATTCAGCAGTCTTGGATTTTTCATCCAGTCTGGATGTGAGGTCATTGATGACCTTTGCCTGCTCTTCAATTCTCAGCTTCAGATCAACTACATCATCATTGCTTTCAATTATTTTAGACTGTACCTTCACAAATTCTTCCAGTCGTTCAATTTCAGCTTCAAGTTGATCAACATATTCAGTTGATTCTTCTACAATTGATTTCCACTTATTGCAGCTCTTACATTTAATCTTAAGCTTACTAACCACATCCTTAAGTTGCACCTCAGGATCTACACAAGTTCTCAGTTGTTTTTCTCCATCAGTATCTTCTGAATTTTCAACAGTGGCCATCATAGAAGCATGGTTCCCAGTTTTGAATTCTGGTTCTTCTTCATCACAGAATTCATTGTCATCTTCTTCCTCTTCATAGACAAAACTCTTCCTTTGCATTTTCTTACCAGATTTGAAGTCTCCCTTTTTGAAGAACCTTCTCTGAGGATTCTTGAAGTTTTCATCTTCACTGTCATCATCATTGATATTCTTCAAGCACTGAGAGGCAATGTGACCAACTTTTCCACAACGGAAACATGCGAGAGGTAACTTCCCTTTGAATTTCCCTTTCCCCTTCTGTAACTTCATTGCAATGAGAGAAAGAATTTCTTTCTCTTCGTCATCATCACCGCTACTATCCTTTGAGATTTTCAATTTATCCATGGCCTTGAATTCCATTTCCTTGCTCACCCGAGTTGTAGCATCTTCTGGTTTGACTCTCATTTCATATGCTACCAAGCTGCTCAGTAGATCATCTAGAGAAAGTTTGGAAAGATCTCTTTCCTCAAGGGCTGACACCTTCACATTATACAGAGGTGGAAGTATTCTTAATATTTTCTTTACAATATCAATGTCTTTGATTTCTTCGCCTAGACCCCAAATTGCTCCAACCACTTCAGTAATTCGATTGAAGAAAGAGTCTGCATTCTCGTCTGGATGTATCTTCAAATAATCAAACCGATTGTGTAGCACTTTTAGTTTCGCCTCCTTCACTTTGCTATCTCCTTCATAAATATTCTCAAGTTTATCCCACATGGATTTTGCTGAGGTGCAATTAATCACCTTCAGGTAGATCTGATCAGAAAGGGCTGCAGTGAGAGCATTCTGTGCTTTAGCATCTGCATCAAGAAGTTTCCTGTCTGTTTCAGTCATAGCCAGAACTGTTGGATCAGTGACATGTATTCCTTGCACAGTAGAGAAAAGAACTTCCATTCCAAGAGATCTTAGATGAGATCTCATTTTGTTCTTCCAGATCTGGAAATTGCTTCCATCGAAGTGAGGGACTCCCCTGACATTGACCGCGTTTTCCATGATGAAGAAGGTCAGATTCAACACCAGCAACCTTTACGCTCTGATACAACTTGAAGGACCCCAGGACACCCTGAGAGGGGAGGGGTGAATCCGGGTGACCACTTTTTCTTTTAATGTGATGGATCTTGTTCCCACGTTGGTAGGAACTTGTTGAACCTGTATGATGATTATGATCAGAAAGAAAACATTCACATGCACAGAGAAGACACAACCCTTTTTACTTGGTTCACCACTAAGGGCTACGTCCAAGGAGCATACGCCGATAGGTTGTCGGTCGTACCAAAATCCACTATGCTTCACTAGCGGTAGATTACAAAAGTTCGGGTACAGTTACTCTATCCCAGGCTCACTGCCTTTACAAAGGTTCAGGGATAGCCCACTGCTCCCCTCGGGTCACTCCCATTGACTCCCCCTGGCTCACTGCCGTTGGTGAAGTCCCACTCAGTTTATAAACGCGAAGGTCTCTTCATCATTTTCATAAGAATGCATCCTATGTTGTATCTAGATGCTCTATTGAAGTCCGATTCTTACCAAAAGAAGAATATCACTTTTCCTCGAATGTATCAGGTAGTCTCCTGGATTTCGAGCAGCTCCAAACAGGCCGACGGGCTTCAGCAAAACCCGGTGCGCTTCTCCAAGCCGGACATGCAAGTCCCAATACGGCGCGCAAGTCCAAACTGGCGTGCAAGTGTCACCAACGCACCTGCGTGACACTTCCTTCCCCGACAACAAACTTGCGCGGTTCACTTCATTTCTCTCCCAAACCGCCTTGGGCGCACAACAGACAACCGGCGTGCAAGCTCTACTTGCGCGACCAAACTACCACCTGCGCGGCTCAACCACATGCGCGACGAGAGCTCGAACAATATCTCAGTCTTGAACTCCGTTGGAAATGAGGAGGGGTGATCCAGTATTTATAGGAAAACTGGACCCCCTGCGCGGAGGCTCGCAAGTCCCTCAGTGGCGCGCAAGTCTTGTCTCCAGTAACCTCTGTCGCGCAACTCACTTGCGCGACCCAACCATTACTTGCACGACCTTCTTTCCTTAGCCAAATTTTGATGTTCTGATCCTCAAAAACATATGGCGTGCAAGTCTTTTATCCTCCAAGAGATAGGAGCGCAAGTACCTTTGCCAAAAACACTTTACTTTATTGGCCGATTTTCAGGCCCAAAAATTTGGAAAACACTGGGAAATGGCGCCACCTTCACTATTGTTTTCTGCTTGAACGGTATGATCTCTTTGTTGGTACACATCCTGAACTTCCACTGAGGATTGACAACAAACACAAACCATACGCCAAATCATGCTTTGAAGACCCTGGTTCCAACAATCTCCCCCTTTGGGTTTGTTGGAAAGTAGAATAAATTCAATAGATCTCCAACCATGAGCAAATCCAAAACGCAAGAATCAACTCAGCCAACACTCTAAGTCTACGTGAGAAAAGCTCGTTGTAGAAAACAAGATAGGAATCTTGAATTGGGTTCCGGTGGTTTGAAAATCTCCATGACGCCCGATTGTATCCTTCTTATATGTCTCATCACAGAATCATTTCTTTCCTTGAATTTATTCCTTTCTCCCCCATTGACAATAAAACCAAAGACCGATAAGTTGTTCAACGTTCAGCTTAAGCCATACTCCCCCTGGATAGTATCTCCCCCATAAACCTACATCACATCCATAAGCAGATAAAAAAAGTTATAAAAAATTGGGAGAGGGGATTTCCGGAGCCTCCTTATGCAGTAGGAGGTGGTTGAACACCGAGGTTCAACCGATGCTTCTCAAACACAGCCGCAGACAATGGCTTGATCAGGATATCAGCCACTTGCTCATCAGTTCCAACATGATCCATTCTAATCACGCCTTGTTCAACCTTTTCTTTGATAAAATGATACCGTATTTCAATATGTTTTGTACGAGAATGCTGAACCGGATTCTTCGTAAGATCGATTGCACTTTTTTTATCACAATAAATCACCATTGGTTGCTGCACCTTATCACCAATATCTGTTAGCTGCTGCTTCATCCAAAGAAGTTGAGTGCATGATTTTGTGGCAGAGATATACTCAGCTTCAGCCGTACTAAGAGAAGTACTTTCTTGTTTCTTGCTCAACCAGCCAACACATTTCTTCCCAATATAGAAAGCTCCACCACTAGTAGACTTTCTGTCTACCACATCACCAGCCCAGTCAGCATCTGAAAATGCGGATAATTCACTGTCCCTGCCTGCAGCAAAAAATAACCCGAAGTTCTGTATACCATGAATGTATCTCATGATTCTTTTTACTGCTGCCATATGTTCCCCTTTTGGATTACTCTGAAAGCGGGCTGCAAGGCATGTGGCAAAGACAATATCTGGCCTTGTCGCTGTCAGGTACAGTAGGCTTCCAATGATCCTCCTGTATATGGTGGGATCAACATAGTCCCCATCCTCATGCTTTCCAAGTTTAGTTCCAACTGCAACCAGAGTTGACATTGGTTTGGAGTCTTGCATATTGAACTTCTTCAGTAGATCTCTTGCATATTTTTCCTGAGAAATGAAAGTGTATTCCTTCTTTTGAATCACTTGCAGACCCAAGAAATATGTGAGCTCCCTAATCATAGACATTTCAAATTCTGATTTCATGTGGTTGGAAAATTCATCCACTGATTTCTGCCTACTGCCACCAAATATGATATCATCAACGTAGACAAGAACCATGAATTGATCTTTTGGAGAATTCTTCACATAGATATTGTGATAAACTCCTCCTCTTTTGAATTCCAACTTCTTGAGATATGAATCCAGCCGTGAGTACCATGCCCGTGGTGCCTGCTTCAAGCCATACAGAGCTTTCTTCAGTTTATAGACCTTTGTTTCATCAGTACCCAAAACAAAGCCCACTGGTTGTTCAATGTAGACTTCTTCTTCGAGTACACCATTCAAGAATGTTGTCTTAACATCCATTTGATATAATTTATATCCTCTTTGGAGTGCCATGGCAAGGAAAATCCTGATTGACTCCAGTCTAGCTACTGGAGCAAAGGTTTCTTCAACATCAATTCCTTCAATCTGAGAGTATCCTTTACATACCAGACGTGCCTTGTTTTTGATGACACTTCCATGTTCATCAAACTTATTTTTAAAGATCCATTTGGTACTAATCACATTTTGACCTTCGGGTCTCTGGACAAGATCCCATGTCTGATTCTTGTCAATCTGATCTAATTCATCATTCATGGATTTCACCCAAGATTTATCATTATCAGCTTCTTCGAATGAGGATGGCTCTACAACCGATAGAAATGCAGATTGCGTGTTATTCCTCATTCTCCTTGTTTGAGTGGGTGCACTCCTGTCCCCAATTATGTTGGATGGATCAATCTCAGCTCTTCGATTTCTCCTGCGAGGTTCAGTAGCATTTTCTTCAGCCATAGTTTCTTCTTCAGATTCTTCTTCTGAGTCAATATCATGATGTGACTGCTGAGTGTTTTGAACAACTTCATCTATTTCTGCATTTGTATTTTCTTCACGTTCACATTCTTCCTGAATTTCTATCACATCAGTATATGACGTCCTTGAAGCATTCGTGGTTTTCTATTCAATTAT
The DNA here is from genome assembly GCA_963277665.1 of Viscum album. Classification (NCBI taxonomy): domain Eukaryota; kingdom Viridiplantae; phylum Streptophyta; class Magnoliopsida; order Santalales; family Viscaceae; genus Viscum; species Viscum album. The sequence goes on from OY728131.1 coordinate 1,976,531,418, forward strand.
CTTAACATCAATACTTTCCACAATTATTCCCAAACGCTTGTTGAAGCATTTGTAGGCTTTGCTGTTCATTGAGTAACCAAGGAAAATTCCTTCATCTGCATTGTCGCCATATTTCCCTTGATTTCCTTCTTTGTTCCTGATGAAGCATTTACTTCCAAAGACACAGAAGTATTTTAGAGAAGTCTTCCGTCCATGCCACAATTCATATGGTGTCTTCGTCTCACCCATATAAAGTTCTGTTCGATTCTGAATGTACACTGCAGCTTGAACAACCTCTTTCCAGTAATGTTGTGGAATACGACTCTCAATCAGCATAGTTCGCGCCATGTTGTTCACCTGTCGATTCGTACGTTCAACAACTCCATTTTGTTGTGGAGTTCTCACAGCAGCTACCTCATGCTGTATCCCATGCTTCTCTAGATAATTCTCAAATTCAATGGACGTGTATTCTCCTCCGTTGTCAGATCGCAACACTTTGATTGTTCGTCCGGTATCATTCTCGGCGATTCGCCGATATGTTTTCATGCAGTCAAGGACTTGTCGTTTCCTATGAATGACCATCACACATGACATTCTACTGTAATCATCTATGAAAAGGACAAAGTACCTTTCTCCATGTGTTCCGACAACATTTATTGGACCACAAACATCTGTATGAATCAGATCAAGAAGGTGAGATGCCTTTTTCTTCTTTGGCCGATATGAACTGCAGACCAGCTTCCCACGAATACAAGCATCACAAGATTTTTCACGCTCACGCTTCAGGTTGGGGATGTCCATGACAATTCTCAATTTTGATATTTTCTCCATGTCTTGTTGATTGATGTGTCCCAATCTCCGATGCCACAAATTGTTTTCTTCTTCAACAGTCATGTAACATACATTTTATTCACTATCAACCTGATACAAGTTGCCTTCTGTTCTGCATCCTTTCATAAGTGACTTGCCGGTTTTTCCCTTGATAGTGCAACCTTTCTGATTAAAAGTAACTATAAGTCCTGAGTCACAGAGTTGACTCACGCTGAGGAGATTATGACGTAGGCCATCTACGTAAAGGACTTCAGTCTTCTTTAGTTCTCCACTAGCTAATTGGGTACTTCCACTCCCTTTGATATTCAGAGCCCCATCATTACCAAATCTTACTATACCATCAACATTCTTTATGATATTCGTTAGTAGGCCGGCATTACCCGTCATATGATATGAACAAACACTATCCATAATCCAGGTACTGTTGTTATTTGTAGCTTTGAGGGCTACCTCTGCAAGGTTCTATTTCTCAATCTTCTTCCTTTCCTTCCATGAGACATTAGATTGAGTATATAGAACTGATGGACTTTCAACTATCTCTTCCGCATACCCAGGTTCTTCATAGTCAAAGTATTCTTTGAGAGGTGAGAACCTGTTTGAAAGAGAAACACTGTCTTGCTGACGAGACTTGACTTGTCTTGAACTTTGGTATGAGGTGTCTATGTCCCTTCTCTGCCTGCAATTAACTGCCTTATGACCAAAGTTAGAACAACGAAAACAATATCCATAGAAATTATTTCTTCTATGAAAATTAGGATATGAGATTGTTCTCCTTTGTTGAGCATCTATATCTTCTCCATTCAGATAGATTCTTGCCTCTTCACAATAAGACATGGTATGGCCCAGATAGCCACAGAACTGACACTTCATGAGAGGAAATGTCTTCTCACTTGAATTTCTCCTGATACATTCTTCCTTGGGAGAATAGTAAGACTCTCTGTCATTTTTGAAAGTTTGAGGATAATTTTCGGGTCTCCTTTTAGTTTGGATTGAGGGTTCCTTTTTCAGCACTCTAGATAACATTTCATCATGTTCAACTTTCATCTTATCTTTCTTTTGGATCTTTTCACTTCCAGAAGTTAATGACTCAGCCTCACAGCCAATTCCACTCTTTCCCATGCAAGCGGGTCTTTGATCACTCAAGATTTTCCAACCCCATCTGAACCACACTTGGCTCTTGCTAGTAATTCTGCATCTGAGAATCTTCCGAACTGTATTTTCTTCCTCGATTATTTTGGAATTGATTCAGTCTCCAGTTTACTCCTTAGAGTAACTACTTCTTCCTCAAGAAATTCAGCAGTCTTGGATTTTTCATCCAGTCTGGATGTGAGGTCATTGATGACCTTTGCCTGCTCTTCAATTCTCAGCTTCAGATCAACTACATCATCATTGCTTTCAATTATTTTAGACTGTACCTTCACAAATTCTTTCAGTCGTTCAATTTCAGCTTCAAGTTGATCAACATATTCAGTTGATTCTTCTACAATTGATTTCCACTTATTGCAGCTCTTACATTTAATCTTAAGCTTACTAACCACATCCTTAAGTTGCACCTCAGGATCTACACAAGTTCTCAGTTGTTTTTCTCCATCAGTATCTTCTGAATTTTCAACAGTGGCCATCATAGAAGCATGGTTCCCAGTTTTGAATTCTGGTTCTTCTTCATCACAGAATTCATTGTCATCTTCTTCCTCTTCATAGACAAAACTCTTCCTTTGCATTTTCTTACCAGATTTGAAGTCTCCCTTTTTGAAGAACCTTCTCTGAGGATTCTTGAAGTTTTCATCTTCACTGTCATCATCATTGATATTCTTCAAGCACTGAGAGGCAATGTGACCAACTTTTCCACAACGGAAACATGCGAGAGGTAACTTCCCTTTGAATTTCCCTTTCCCCTTCTGTAACTTCTTTGCAATGAGAGAAAGAATTTCTTTCTCTTCGTCATCATCACCGCTACTATCCTTTGAGATTTTCAATTTATCCATGGCCTTGAATTCCATTTCCTTGCTCACCCGAGTTGTAGCATCTTCTGGTTTGACTCTCATTTCATATGCTACCAAGCTGCTCAGTAGATCATCTAGAGAAAGTTTGGAAAGATCTCTTTCCTCAAGGGATGACACCTTCACATTATACAGAGGTGGAAGTATTCTTAATATTTTCTTTACAATATCAATGTCTTTGATTTCTTCGCCTAGACCCCAAATTGCTCCAACCACTTCAGTAATTCGATTGAAGAAAGAGTCTGCATTCTCGTCTGGATGTATCTTCAAATAATCAAACCGATTGTGTAGCACTTGTAGTTTCGCCTCCTTCACTTTGCTATCTACTTCATAAATATTCTCAAGTTTATCCCACATGGATTTTTCTGAGGTGCAATTCATCACCTTCAGGTAGATCTGATCAGAAAGGGCTGCAGTGAGAGCATTCTGTGCTTTAGCATCTGCATCAAGAAGTTTCCTGTCTGTTTCAGTCATAGCCAGACCTGTTGGATCAGTGACATCTATTCCTTGCACAGTAGAGAAAAGAACTTCCATTCCAAGAGATCTTAGATGAGATCTCATTTTGTTCTTCCAGATCTGGAAATTGCTTCCATCGAAGTGAGGGAATCCCCTGACATTGACCGTGTTTTCCATGATGAAGAAGGTCAGATTCAACACCAGCAACCTTTACGCTCTGATACAACTTGAAGGACCCCAGGACACCCTGAGAGGGGAGGGGTGAATCAGGGTGACCACTTTTTCTTTTAATGTGATGGATCTTGTTCCCACGTTGGTAGGAACTTGTTGAACCTGTATGATGATTATGATCAGAAAGCAAACATTCACATGCACAGAGAAGACACAACCCTTTTTACTTGGTTCACCACTAAGGGCTACGTCCAAGGAGCATACGCCGACAGGTTGTCGGTCGTACCAAATTCCACTATGCTTCACTAGCGGTAGATTACAAAAGTTCGGGTACAGTTACTCTGTCCCAGGCTCACTGCCTTTACAAAGGTTCCGGGATAGCCCACTGTTCCCCTCGAGTCACTCCCGTTGACTCCCCCTGGCTCACTGCCGTTGGTGAAGTCCCACTCAGTTTATAGACGTGAAGGTCTCTTCATAATTTTCATAAGAATGCATCCATTGTTGTATCTAGATGCTCTATTGAAGTCCGATTCTTACCAGAAGTAGAATATCACTTTTCCTTGAATGTATCAGGTAGTCTCCTGGCTTTCGAGCAGCTCCAAACAGGCCGGTGGGCTTCAGCAAAACCCGGCGCGCTTCTCCAAGCCGGACGCGCAAGTCCGAATACGGCGCGCAAGTCCAAACTGGCGTGCAAGTGTCACCAACGCACCTGCACGACACTTCCTTTCCCGACAACAAACTTTCACGGTTCACTTCATTTCTCTCCCAAACCGCCTTGGACGCACAACAAACAACCGGCGCGCAAGCTCTACTTGCGCGACCAAACTACCATCTGCGCGGCTCAACCACCTGCACGACGAGAGATCGAACAATCTCTCAGTCTTGAAATCCATTAAAAATGAGGAGGGGTGGTCCAGTATTTATAGGCAAACTGGACCCCCTGCGCGGAGGCGCGCAAGTCCCTCAGCGGCGCGCAAGTCTTGTCTCCAGTAACCTCTGTCGCGCAACTCACTTGCGCGACCCAACCAATACTTGCGCGACCTTCTTTCCTTAGCCAAAATTTGATGTTCTGATCCTCAAAAACATATGGCGCGCAAGTCTTTTATCCTCCAAGAGCTCGGCGCGCAAGTACCTTTTCCAAAAACACTTTACTTTATTTGCCGATTTTTAGGCCCAAAAATTTGGCAAACACTGGGAAATGGCGCCACCTTCACTACTGTTTTCTGCTTGAACGGTATGATCTCTTTATTGGTACACATCCTGAAATTCCACTGAGGATTGAAAAAAAACACAAACCATATGCCAAATCTTTTTTTGAAGGCCCTGGTTCCAAAAAATCCATCATATGTAATTATTACCCATTCTCCCTAACTACCCTAGGTTTCAATGATATTTACTATGTTGAAATTTTCAGCAGAATTTTCTTATTCTAGTTTGAACTATTACCCTACTATCAAAACAACGCTATTATCTAGACATTATATTCCTAGTCTATATATTCTCAACATTTTGATAACATCAAGTAAAAGTTTCTTGATTTCATTCACATTATCAGAAAATTTATATAGATAAAAATATAATAAATTCCCTAACAAGAACAATCCATTTAATATACCTTAAACCATACTATATATTTTAAAAAAAATCATAAAATATGTATATTAAAAAAGCATATCATTTTATTAATAATATTTTTTCACATTATCTTCTCAAGAGTAAAATGAGATAATATACATCTTAGGAAAAGTTAATCCAAGCTTGAAGAATCTATGTTATCAATGTAGTAAATCCTTTTGATTATTACTAGGAAGACAACTTTCATCTTCAAATATTACTTCTTTATCATCTTCTAACCTTCTATATATTTAAAATATTATAAAACCTATAGTACATATCATATATGTGTCAGAATAAGTCTTAAATAAACCTTAAGTCTTGATAAATCATTAACCTATTAAATCACATTGAATATAATTTATCATACCCAATCATATTGAGTATATGAAACTAAAATTCCTTAAATCACTAACATACCCAACAAAATTAAATACATGATTGGATACTAAAATTCCTTTGGTTAATTTGAATATAATGCCTTTGAAATCTTATGTGAATCATGTTATAATTCTACAAGTATCTAGATTCAATTGTTGAAGAATTTCTATACTTGGTTACTCAAGAAGTAACTTCTCTAACGCATAGAATTTTCATTAAGAACTTTTCTTAAATCACCACTCTTTATTAATATTTTTTTAAGTTAAGTGTTAAGAGTAACTTACATTAATATTCTCCTTATAAGAATTAAAAACAAAGTTTATTTTGCTGATGATGGTGCTAACAAGATCTCTTATTCGACAAGTGTCGTATTTTATTACCTATTAATAATGTTTTTTATTATATAAGTTGCCACAAAAATTATGATCCCATTTAAAACATATCATATCCATTAGTGGGTCAATATTCATATTTCACTAATCTATGAGACACTTTAGCATTTATCCCATAATTTAGCTATTTTGTTAGGGAATAATCCAAATAAAAAAAATTGTGACTATTGTATAATTGAGTGAAAAAATATTTATCCAATCCATCACATGTATAAACCAAAGTCCATTCCTCTAGTAAACTAATCATATAAGGGTATCCTATATATTGTAGGCCAAAATAAGTTCAAATAAAATGTTAATAAAGGAAAATATAGGGGCACCCAACATTATCATGACCCACCCAAGGATTTCCATAATTACCTATCCTTTATTACCTAACACAAGATAATCCAAGGTCACCCAAACCTAGAATGACCTGCCATATGGGATGATTAATGCCATGAAGAGTGTCATTTAGAAGGAATCTAACACTTTGTATTTTCAAGGGGATTAAATCTTTCTTATCTCATGTTATTCCAATTTATGTATGTATGTTTCTAGTGATTTATTCTAGAATATTATTCCCACTACCAAATGATTATATTAAAATAAAATGTATGTGGACTTCTTTACACAAACCATAGGTTTGTGTTAATCATTAAAAAATAGAATCCAAGTCCACTTACAAATATCTAAATACATCTTATTCATAAGTTATAAGATCATTTAATGTAAATTAATAGTGTTATATTGACTTGAAATTATCTACGTGAGCAATTCTAGATAAATATATGGCCAACCCCATTCACCTTTCTAGACAAGTCATAAGCCTCCAGGTCGGTAGGTAGTCTGACCACAAGTCCCTCTACCTAGGGAGAGTTTACTCAAGATATAATTTAATTCATCATAGCTCTAAAATATAATATCTATCAACTATATTGAACAAATAAATTTAAGTTTATAACATCAATTACAAACCGATTTCGAGGTATATGAAAAACTAAATTTAATTTCATATTTAGAATGTAATATAAATCCTTGAAGTAGTTTAATATTTAAAATAAATCATAAATCATTCATCTTATAAATAATTTATAACTATGAATAAAACAAGGAGTAACCTTTTTATATAAATGTACAATTAAAATAATAAAGCATAAGAAAACCATTTATGAACAATTATAAAGAAAATATAATTATAAATGTATTATAATTTTAGATTTAACATTATGTAAATTATATAATTTTTAATATAAAAATTTAATATTCATTCCAATATGAAATTTTTTATATTATTCTTTTTATGGAATTTCATTTTAAATATATGATATTTTCATGAATTATAAATAATTTATAATTCAATTTCTAATGCCCCCATCCCAGGATCCACTAAAGTAGTTCCCCGAGCCAATACACCACATGAACTGAGGCGCGCCTCCCCATACACAAGTGGATTCTAACTAGTAGGTAGGTTATAATGAGAAATGTGGGGATACTATATCCTCTTTATCATAGTAATCCCCATGTCATGTATTACTATTTCAAGTGTAAAGGAAACCCAAAATAAATATAAGATGAAGAATCCCCTAAAACAGGTCCCAAAACAAATCCTGGTTCCCTCATCCTTGCACAAACCTAAGCCCAAAAAGTAACCCTCTAACATAGGGCCTTTTCCTTTATTCTAACCTGCAACCATGAAGTTTTCTCAGGTACACAATGGAATCTTGATTAGGGTGTGTGTACAACTCAGTAGACCACCACAAATGGAATCTACAAAATATACATTCTAACAAAAAAAATGTATTCTGTATTATGGTAAACAAAAATATAAAAAAAGGTAAGCTAGATTACATTAATTAATAGTATTTACATTAAACAATTTCATAATTAGTTCCATGTGTTACCTATATTCATCAAACATTCTTCAACCTATATCGGTCAACTAAACAACACATGTCTTCTAAAATTTGTATAAGGGGAGTTAAGTTCCCTACATAATAGGGATATTTCATTTCACAAAAAAATATATAACAAATAACCTGAAAGACTCAGTATATTTAATCATACAATGTGCATTAATTTTGGGTATAGAGCCTCAGTTTGATACCCTAACCCATACAATACAGGGGTGGGGCCTAGAGCCTCTGTCTTTCCAGACCCTTACGAGTAGATCCTCAGCCTAATACCCCACTCAAACCACTTATTCACATAAGAATACTTCTTGAACCATTTAACACATTTACCATTTACATAACATAACTCATTTAACATATTCAAGTTAGGAAAAATTCTCCCTTATGCCATGTTAATGATATAAACATAATTATATTATGGTCAATCTCATAAACCCTTCAACTACATATTTAACAATCCAGATCCATGTTTAAGGAAGTGGAAAACCCCATGGGTGGCCTTTATTCTAGTATAATAAACTTCAAAATATCCCATGATGATCATGAGAGGTTAAATTCATCATTTAATTAACCAATTTATCATTTCCTAGTAAAGGAACCAAATAGACGAGAAAAAATAGTAGCCTAACACAACCAGACACATATAACCAACTTCAAGAATATGAGATATAACTTATAAACCACCTACCCCAAGTTTGTAGACAATTTATCGCTTAACCTTAGCAGTTGATTCAAGCTAAAAAAACCTTAAAATCACCAACTTAGAATCTGCTAGAAAAAACAGGTTTTTTTATATTTTATAAGGGTAATAATGATTACACAATACCTTTTCCAAAAAATAGAGGAAAGATAATTTTTAGACTCACCCAAATATTTGATTCTCTCCTAAATGTTATCTAAACATACAATAATAGAAGGAGAACCATCCCTCAGAATCTTTGGAAGAATGAGTTCATAACATAGACTATTAGAAGAAGAATGGGGAAGAAAAGCAAGGTAGAACCCTTAGAGCCCGAGGGGTAAAAATTGGAAATTTCTCCCTTTTAACGAGGTGTATGGTTGGAAAAACCGCGTGATAACCATATTTCATCCTCTTCTAAAGAGGGTATTGGGTATCATGGTCTCATAGTATCCCACCCAATTTGATAAATCATGTGGTAGACACATAAAATGGATCTATCCAAGCCTACATGATTTCAGGCTTCCCCTTTGCACAGTTTCTCAATCGTGCACCTACCTCCTTCAGGACCACACGGTTATGGTACAAAATTATTTTCAAACTTGTTATAATCATGAAACATGAACCGGATGGAAATTCCTTCCACATTTCATGCCCTGAACCCCCAGGACACCCATGATACACCACATATTCTAGGGAAACATTATATTTATAATTTTAGAACTATTTAAATCAGAATTTAAACAAGTATATACCCCATTAGAATTTTTAGATCTTACAACATCCCCACATTATAATAGGTCATACTCAAGACACACTTCCAAGAATTAATGTTTCTCCAAGGTAAAAAGGTTAGGCCACTGGACCCGTATGCCTACCTCTCTCTCCAAGTTTTCCTCCTAAACATTACCATGTTTCCATAACACCTAAAATAAAAACACATTATTGCCTCATAAAACTTTATCACTAAAATCCATAGTATGAGCCAAATTATCCTTAAAGGATACACCAACCTCAATCTCAACATCCTCAACATTGATCAAATGAGAAGGGTTGAGGTGATACTGCCAATGTTGTGACACATGAAATACGTTGTTCATTCCATTATTCCACTATGGAAGATCCAATTTGTATGCCATTGGTTTTACCCTCTCCATAATCACAAACTACCCCATGTAAATTGGAACCAACTTACCCTTTTTTTAAATTTTATGGTGACCCAACCTTGGAGGTGCTAAAAGGAACATATGATCTCCCACCACAAACTAAAGTGGTGGACAATGTTGATTGGCATATGACTTCTGCTTACTCTGAGTTATATCCATATGTTTCCAAATTCATTGAAACTTCCTTAAAGTATCCTGTATGAAAATAGAACCTAAAAACTATAATTCCCAAGCCTCCATCCAACATAACGGATATTTACATAGCCTACTATAGAGTGCCTCATATGGTTCCATCTGAATAGTCTCACAGTAATTGTTGTTATCGGAAAACTCAATGACCGCTAAATGTTTCTCCCAATATCCCCTAAATTCTATGACACATTCCATCAACATTCCCTATATTACCTTTATAGGAATATCTGAATTCCCATCTATCTATGGGTGAAAATCCATACTTAGAAACACTTGGGTACTAAGTTCCATTTATAACCCTTGGCTGAAGAATAATGTAAAATATGGATCCTGATATGAAACAATACTTCAAGGTAACCCGTGTAAACATACTATATCTCAAACATATAAATCACCCAACTGGTACATGGTAAAAATCTTACAAGTTGGTAATAAATGCACCACCATGGTCAACCGATACCTAATCACCCATATCACATTGTTCTTATGAGGTTTACTTATAATACCTACAACAAAATCCATGGTGATATCATCCCACTTACATTTTGGAATGGTAAAAATTTATTTCAAACCACCTAGTCACTGATGCTTAGCCTTTACATGATGAAAAGTGTAGTATCACATCATGAAACCTATAAAATCTTTCTTCATCCCTGAACACCAATTATTTTTATGAAGATCATGATATTTTTTGGTCAAACATGGGTACACCACCCAGTTCATGGCATGAAACTCACTCATCATCTCTTCCTGCATACCATTGGGTTTAATAACACAAATAAAAAAATAAATGATCTCATCATCATTGATAGTATAGTTGGAAGGTGACTCCCCACCTTCAAGGATGTACCTCAAATACAAACACTTCAAATCCTCATACCGCCACTCCTTAATCTGAATCTTAAGTGTGGAATCAAAAGGAAAGAATATAAGGATCATATATCTATGGACCTCCTGAACCTCTATATACATCTCAATGAACAAGTCCATCATCTTCAACTTAGAACTATACTCCTGAACTACCTATCTCTGTGGTTTTCTACTCAAAGTATTAGGAAAACTATTTCCCTTCCCAGGAATATAGGCTAGCTCAATGTCAAATGACTGTATATAATGAACCCATCTTCACTACTGGAGGTTCAAATATAAATATGAGAAGATTTAATTTAATATTTTTTGATTCGTATGCATAGTAAACCCTTATACCAAAAGGTAATTCCACCAGCACTTTAATGAATAAACTACCATGGCTATCTTGAGATCATGAATAGGGTAATTCCGTTCATGTGGCCTCAAATTTCATGACCCATTCAACACAAATCGACCCCCCTACATCAACATTGCTCTAATTCTAACCCAATATGCATAGAAAACAATGTATAGTCCTTACCCAGATCAGGTAGGGTCAAAATCAGTGTAATATTCAGATACTTCTTCAACTCCTAGAAAGAATTCTCACATGATCCTGATTAATCAAACTTGACACCCTTATTAGTTAATCCCAAAAGTGGTGCTACCAAGAGAGAAAATTCCTTGATGAACCTTCGATAATAGCCTACCAAACCCAAAAATATTTTTGATATAAGAAACACTCTTGGGATGCTCCCAAGAAACAAATGCCTAAAATTTCTATGGGTACACTGATACACCTTCCTCGAATATGATGTAATCCAATAAATATAACTTATTGATATAGAATTAACACTTAGATAGCTTGGCATATAGTCGATGCTCTCTCAGTGTACTCAGGGTTATTTCAAGGTGTTTGAAATGATATTCATGAATCTTGGAGTACACCAAGATTTCATCAAAAAATAAATAAATAAATAAATAAAAATCTAGGTATGGATGGAAGATTTGGTTCATTAAGGCCATAAAATAGTAGGAGAATTTTTCAACCTGAAATTCATCACAATGAACTCAGAAAAACCATACCTTCTCCTAAAATAATTAATCTATATATTTGAAGGTTTCACCCTCAACTGATAATACCCTAACCTAAAATAAATTTTACAGAAATTCGAAGAACATTTCATCTAGTTAAAAATATTATCGATACTTGAACGGAGATATCGATTCTTAATAATAATCTGATTCAACTTCGAGTAATCGACACACAGTCACAATATACCATCAAACTTATTATAAAATAAAATTGGAGATCCCCCAAGGTGATATACTTGTGTGAATAAACCCCTTATTCTCCAATTCCTCCAACTGATTTTTAATCACTTGAAGATAAAATGGTTCAATTATATATAGAGTAATGAACATTGGATCATATCTGGGTAATAACTCGATCCTAAACTCAACATATCTCTCAGGTGGAGCCCTAATAAATCTTTTGGGATCACATACTGAAAACAATCTACTAGAGTAGGAAATACACCCGACTCTAATCTCCCATCGTTAAGCACAAGACATGCTGCTTGGGATGTAATATCACCTAACTACTTATGAACTGACCCTGTATAAACTTCCTAGATATTCCATTCCCAACAGTGAACATAAGTTTTACCCTCAAGTGCCACAAATATTAACCTTCAATTATAATAGTCAATATGATCTTGATATAACACTAGCCAACCCATTCCCAATATTAGGTAAAAAATGGAAATCTCAAGAAAAAACAAGTCCCAAAGGAAATGGTAACCCCAAATTTGATTGCACACTCCTTAAGCTGTCATATATCCTCTACCCGTACTACCAAATGTGTGTAAATTGATAAAAACCCACACCTATATTCCATCTCTAGTCCCTAAAAACTCACAAAATGAGCATATATTAAAGAATGAAAGGCACCTGTATCAAAAAAATCACTAGAAATATTGTATGGTACAAGAATCATACTTCAAACAATTGATGGTCTTGCCTCACCACCACCTAGTTTAGGCGGAACTGCATGACCTTCCCCTCTACGTTGGGATCCAATTTGACCTCCTGGTGCTGCACTACCCTACTGATAAGGATACAGTTTTTATAAAGCACTACATCTGACACCTATTCCAGTATAGCTAGTCTAATTCGAACTTCCTTTCTAGTAGGGGGTATCAGAACCCCTTCATACACTATGTATCTATATTGATCCTCCATCATTTACCACCTACTAAGGGTTCTTGAAGAACCTCTATATATTCACCATCCAAAAGTATTCTCAAAACTCAACTAGTGGTCGGTGGCACTAACTGTGTATGTGTCCCTACCTACCACATTGATGGAAGATCACCAAATCACTACCTTGAAAGGCAAAAACTCTACCTTGACTACACAATCTACCACCGGCCATGTGAGAACTCTCAATGTGGCGCTTCCTACTATCAGAAGTCGTACCATTGGACTGCCCAAATGGGACCACATTCTCTCCACTAAAAGACTCATTCTAGTTCCCTTTTGAAATGAGAGTTTGATCGATCATCTTAGAAAACCTCTTAAAATGGAAGATATTTACATGGGAATTTATCTTACATCTATGTCCATCCTAAAAACGTCTTGTTGTAGATGGATCATCCCCTAACAATTCTAGAATAAATCATTGGAAGTTGATGAAGTGGAAAGAATAATCCATCACATTCATAGAACCCTGAGTCAACCTCATAAACTACACAACCTTTTTTATCTCAGTGTCTTTAGATAAAAATGTTTAGTGACTTTTCATGGAAATATTTCCATAGAATTACATATTCCTACTTAGTCTGAACTAAGATATCCCAACAATAATTTTCCAACACTCACAACATGTAAGCCACCATGTCACGAACCAAACCAGGTCAACCCTGAACTGGTCACCTGAGCCGATCCATGACAAGGACTGAGAGGCATTCTTGATCCTCCTGGGATGGAGACAAGAACCTGGGAATCAACAGAGAACAAATGGTAATGATTTTCCCAATGAAAATCAATAAAACTATAGAAAAAGTAGAACAACACAAAGTAAATAAATGACATGAAAAAGAAAGAATGACCAACAACAACACACTAACCTGACCACGACCAAAACTCCTTATGATCCTGAGGGTTATTATCCAATCCACAACCAACTATCTCCCACAGAGAACAAACTCGAGTTAAACTTCCAACATAAACTAAAAATAAGAAAACATTATAGGAATGAGTATTAAAACTCAGTAGGCGTGTCCAAAAATTTATTCCCAAGAAACTACCATTAAATAAATAAGTTTACCAATTTCAATTTTGAACTACATGATATAAAATATGAGTTTTTATACACACTTTCATTTCTAAAGAAAGTAATAGTTCATTTCCATTTTAAATTTAAAATAAAATTTACGATTTGGAGGATAAAGATTCATTACATTTAAAAAAAATCATGAACAATTTAAAATCCAAATTTAGTTGTTAAAAAAGAGGAAATCAAACACAACACACAAAACACAACAAAGGAAGGGGGAAAGAAACAAAATTAAGTACCTAAATCGTCTTCAATATACAATTAAGCGCTAATGAAAACATGGGTCGAACCTTGGAGATCGTGAACAAACCAGAATATACTATATGTGTGACTCATCCTAAAGGCATGCCCTACTCAATGATGTCATAATGACCTAACACCCAACTGTCGCCCTACCTAACCTAGTCAAGGGACCCAATCCCATATCAATCATAATAACAGAGTATCCACTGCTATGTGCCACTAGCCATTTCATAATCTAAAATAGTGCAGCAATAGTTCATAGAAAATTCACTTACTCTGCTAGGTTCCCATGGGAATTACTAAGAGAAAAGAGGGGTGAGTCAACAACATCAATCAAGTAACTAATCATGATGCACAAACATCATACACAACAAAACACACCATCGATGTACATAATAAGATCACCCTTGAGTCACTCCAAAGAGAGTTTTCAAAATAATTTATATTATTAAAGTGCCAAATGTGGCTTATATAAATTAAAAAAACATCATTTCTCAAAAGAAACTAGTATATTTTCTCACGTATCAGAAGAAAACATGTAACATCAAACCAAAACAACAATAGAATGTTCATGAATTATGTTCAAAGGACAAACAATCATTCCTTCACTATTGTGTGACAATTCTTTAAGAAAATAATTTATGTGACATACATAAAGAAAACAGTTTCGTTTATATCAAATAATTATTCCACAAATAATTATCTCATATTCTTTCTCGTTTATAAAAAAAATGAAATTTCAAGTAACTAATAAATTCTAAATTTAAAAGGCAAGTGTAGTGAGGGACCTACCTTAACTCGTAGCTCGAACACGATGACGCGACACGCCTCACACATGCACACAAGTACGCGTATGCCGATGACTGTAATATCATATTTTTTCTTCAATGGCATGTGGAAAAAACTGCACAACAACTAATAACACCTAAACATTGATTTAAAATACTACAGATAAATAAACAACCCAAAAAAAGCCACCTCAACATGTTTTCAAAACATAATATTCACCAAAATAACTCTTCACAAAACATGCCAAAATCAATAATGTTTGTGATTCAATTAACCTAACAAAAAATTATCTACAATAAAAAATAATTTCTTCTAAAATAAATATTATTGAAATAAAAAATAATTAATTAATATTAAATGAATGTAAGTCATGCAAGAATTTATGTACCTAAAAATTTAAAGGGGTACTACAAAGGGATCATACGTCAATCGATGAACGACACCCGAAAATTGTTACGAAACACTGAGCGCACCTCAAAAGCACCCGCAGAAAGATGAAACTAACCCGAAACAACTGAAACGAACCCATAACCAAGGGATATAACTCAATAAAAATGACCCCCAATGAATAGGGTTTAAGAAACCTCAAACACCTTGAAGGAAACTCACCCCAAACCCTTAGCAAAGGGAAAAACCATGGCTGAAGGGGGGGGGGGGGTTGCGGTTCTAGTGTGTGTGCTCTGACAAGGGTAGTCACCAGAAATAGGGTTACGACACTAATAGTAGGGGTCACTTTGTAGAATGAGGCTAGAAAGAGAATTTACTGGTCGAAAAAATGGCTGATAGGGGGAAGAAGGATGCTGGTAGGGTGAGGCCGGTTGGAGGGAAAACTAGAGAAGTTCACACCGGAGCTGGTCGCTGGTGAGGAAGGGGGGAGCGGGTGGCATTGGGACGCACGAACAGTGAGGTATGAGGCTGGTGGGAGTATCCGACCAGTCGGGGGCGCCTGATGTAGTTAAGGGGAATGGCCAAGGGTTTGGACTGCTGGTGCTGGCTGGGTGGTGCGGGCGGTGACGGAATTCGTGAAGGGGAATGGCTAGGGGTCAGACTCTGGGTGCTGGCTGGGTGGTGTGGGTGGTAGCCGAAAAACAGGAGGGAGGCCGGCAGCTGGGTGCTTAAGATGGATAAGTTGGAGGGTGCCGGACAGTGGGGATGGGTGGCACGCGGAAGAAGGCCCGGGGGGGGGGGGGGGGCTTGGTCGACTAGTGTAGGGAAGCAGGTAGCCAGCCTGCTCATGCTGGACGGCTGGAGGGCCGGCAAGGATAGGAGAATAGGGAGTCGTAGTGCACTGGGGAGTTGGGGAGTGGGTCCAGAACACAGAGTATAATAGGGAAGAGGAGGAATGCGTTAGGGTTAGGAGAAAAAAATAAAAAATAAAAAAGAAAGGATAAAAATAAAACAGAAACAAATAAATAAAATAAAACATTAATCTATAATAATAATAATACACATAATAATAAATGAAACCACTATAACAATAATATATAAATTATAAAAATAATAATTTTAATAATAAAAATTCATTAATAATAATATAATATCATTATCCCTAACAAATTAATATTATCATCACTACGGTAAGTTATTTATTTAACTAAATTTTAATTTTTTTCAACTCAATATTTTTTTTTATTTGTCCAATTCAAATGTTGCAACCGCACAGGTTCCCATGCTAACCATATTGCTTCCGCTAGTGTAATGACCCGACCCTAATTACCCAGAGTTGGTGCATTATTATATAACATTGGCATGATACAAGGAATCATGTCCCGATAGACCGATCATTTTAGTATCCTTGGAAGTACTAGATATATTCATAAGTTTTATATTACATTATGAAATAAAATCATCAAAAACATTATGTCCCCTTTTTAAAGACACTTATATCCTTATCCTATCCCAGAAGGTCAACTATAAAATACTTCTTCACATCCTGGGAAAAATAAAAGATAGAAAGGTGTGAGCTCAGATTCTTAGTAAGGATAATAATATAACAGAAACTTTCATAAATAAGCATAAACATTTAAGGCAATGTATAAGACTAAAACAAAAGCCTTCTAAACTTAAACTTCAGCATAATATGGAAAATATAAAATCAAATAATTCCATTTACTTATTCCCATGTATATTCTAAAAATCAAATAATCAAATTCAATATCAAAAGATACTTTCATAATGATGGAATGCATAATGCCAGACTTCATAACCACATAGTCAAGGCCTTATGCCAAGACTACAAATAAGATTTTTTCAAGGCCTTGTGCCAAGACACTAGTCTGTCTCATGAGACCTATCAATGCATTGAAGATCTATAGTGGGATCCACCCGTCATTTACTAAGTCCAATGCATTCCTCAAATGAAAAGTTTTAAACATAACATAAACATTCATATTAAAACTAGCATACAAAATGTCAATACTTTATCCATAAACCATGAATGGTATAAAAATAACTCATACACAGTCAAACATAACTCATTCAATTTAATATGGAGGATTTTATTATAATAAATCAACCTCTATTGAGAATAATTAAGGATATTGACATAGATGAAGTTAATCATCAAAACAATTTAAGGTAAATATCCCACTTTTTCTTTAAAACATTTAAAAGTCTCACTATTTATCAAGAAGCTGTTTAAAATAGATTTTTGAATCAAAGTGTCCCATACAACTTTGAAACTTTTAAAAGGAATTTTAATTTTAAAACATTAATGTCCATATAAATAAAACCTTAAAACTATTTTTAAAACATGGATATTAATGAGAGTGATTTAGAAGAATAAATTTTTAAAACATTTAAAATAATATTTTAGTTAGAGTTTTTAACAAAATGTGAGATTCTTGAATAAAAATAATTGAGGTAATAAAAAATTTATAATATCATGATAATAAAGGGATTCATGATATACTATGTCAAATTAAAATATATACACAAAATAAAAGTGGGTTGGCGCATAACAACAAAGAAGTCTCAATGGAATGTAATATGGGATGAATTCCTTTATAAAGACCGTATCCTTAGGATAAGGATAAATCAATGAAATAATTATGTGTAAAAAATATAAATACACTCAATATGATTGGATATTCAGTGTAAGTCAACCATAGGACATTCACACATATTCTTGTAAAAACAACACCGATGACTTGGATGTTTAACTCAATGAATAGAAATTGAGTTAAAATTACTCCTATCAAGTTTATATCGGTGATTTGAGAATTTATCAATGGATTAATTATGTGTATAAAAAGTATATCCCTACAAATGGGAGTGGAAATTACTACATAAGTAAATAAATAGTTATTTCACACCTAATCTTGCGGTAATATAATCAATGAAGTTTGCGTAAAACCGAATGAGTGGAAATTGAAATTTGAGATTCCCTTATCGATTTTGTAACTTAAAGAAAAATACACCCCATGAAATAAGTATCATCAAATGATGATGTAAATACCCATATATTAAATTATATTACACAAACAATACAATCAAGGGTAGTACATACACCACACAAAAGGTTGCAGTGGCAAATATAGCTTGAATCTCACGGGAATAAAAGTGAGATGAAAATCCCTTACCTTGTACTTTTTCTTGGTCGAGGGTATGTTAAACTTATGTATAATAGTTAATTAATTTTTATTAAATTATACAAGAACTATATACATAAATATAATATCATATATGATCCTCTAATATTTCTTTGTTAATAATATTTTAGTAGTATAATCATTTTGGGTGTTAACTGATTCATTTTCCTTTATATGATTGGTTACGTAAGCCATGTTTGTTATGGATAGGATGTATTTTATTCATATAAATAATGATATTATGTTTATAAAAATTATTTTTAATCATATAATGAAAATTATTCTTTAATGATTACGATGGAGAATGAATCTCATCGCGTTCGTGGAGACGGTGATCCGTACGTACACACGAGTGACAATATCATTCTTTTGATATTAAAATCATATATAATTGGATGTTATATCATATATAAAGAATTATTATAATGTTATATTTATTATTTACATCATTTATACTCATTATTATACCCATCCAAATGATGAAGTGTTAGAATAACAAACATCACTACGACGTGGAGATGGTAATTCGTACGTACGCACGTATGGTGACTTTGTCATTTATAGGATGGATAGAATAATAAATATGGTTGTAACATTTTTATAATAAAATCACATTATATTAAATATACTAGAGTTATTATTTTATAATGGAAACAACAAAGAAAGAGGAACTGGAAGAAGAAAAGAACTTTAAAGAGGTGATGAAATATTTACCTCTTCTTCGGGTTATTTCTTTTGATTTGATCAAAAGGGATCCTTTGGTTGGATTTATGACTAAAATAAGGCCTCTAGGATTAAGGGAGGACATTTGGGAGGATATTTGTTCAGGGTTTGGCCGAGCCAGATTCCTTTGATGGTTGAATTTGAGAGAAGGGGAAGTGCCCTTTTATAAGATGGATGAGGGGCACCTTAGGAAAATATTGAAATATTATTTTATAATAAAATAATTTTTCGGTTTAAAATGGCTCAAAAATAAATTATTTAAAGTATAAGGTGGGTATGGGTCGAAAACTACGCAAAAAATAGGTTTTAGATAGGTTTGAGTCACATTATTAACCTTATCGTTTAGATTGAACTATTAGTTAAATAGTTTGACATTTATCACGTCTCTTTTTATTTTTAATATTATATGGTTAATAAACATACTATAAACTTCCAAGAGAACCCCAAGTGGTTCATTAATGATACACCTATAATTATATAAGTCTTTTGACTTAACCTTATATTTTTAGGACTATTATGTCAACCAATAATATTGTATTTGTTTTAAAAATTCATTTATGTCAATTTTGACATTATTTAATAATTGATTTTTTTAAAGTTATAACTACATAATTAATTATAAATAAATACATTTAATCAACCCTAAAATTTCATATTAAACTATAAAATTAGTGGAATTTATAACAAGTCTTAAATTACATTTATTTGGATATTTATAATTTGAATTATTTTAATATTTCATTATTAAGGTAATTACAACATCATCATTGTGTTATTAATAAATTAACTTATTTAATGTCTAAAAATTATAAATAAACTATAATTTTGTAGGAATTAATTTTATATTTAGAATGAATATTTATAGTTAAATTTATCTTATGTATAACCCTATATTAAAAATGGTTTAGTTATTAAACTTTGATTTTAACTCTTTTAACTCTTCTTTAAATAAAATAATAATAAATGTCCTAATCTAATCCAAGTGGACCTAAAGGATCATATTTTATTCAGAAGGTTCTTTTTGGTCTAATTACGCCTATCTAATAGAATTAGGACATGTGTTGGGGTAATTATGATATCATTTTTACCCTTAATTACCATATTTACTTTTGACTGTGGTAAATAAAAGTTAAAAGTTACTATTCAACAAAAAATATTTTCATATTATTGAACCAAATTTTTAGTACTAATATCAACCGTGTCTCTCTATTTTTTGAAATTCCACTCACAGAAGCGGTAAAATTAAGTTTTATGCGAATTTGCAAATGCTCCTAGGAGGTGGGTAAAAGATGGTAAAAACTTCAATAAAATTTTATACATCTAATTTTATTATAAAATGACTCCAATGAATTACATTGAACTTATATAGTTATTATATATCTATTTTGACTTAAAATAAATTTAAATAAAATAAATAATTATTTAAATAAAAAGTTGATTTTAAACTATAACGCAATGTTTTTCACTATTCATCAAAAATTGAATGTTTTCAGAAAAATAACAAAAATTTAATCTAAGATAATTTTGATATTATGAATTAAAAAATGAATTATATTTTACAAAATTCAAAATATATAAGTTTTATTAATTAATTTAAAATTAATTCTCATTGTCAAAACCGAAAAGTGGGTTTTTAAAAAGTAAAAAACTATCAAAAATTGACATGTGTTTATGTCAAATTTAAATGTGAAATTAATTATAATCACTTACATTGTATTAAATGATAAAAATATAATATAATTATACTTTTAAACCATTCAAATACATAATTTTACACTATAAATTATTTCGATTAAAAAAGTTGTTTTTAATTAAAATTTAGTATTTTACAGTATTCATCAAAATATAAAATTTATTAGAAAAGTACCAAAAATTTATTCAAAATAAATTTTTATGTCCCGATTATAAAGAAGAAATTAATTTCATTAAATTGAATATTTAAAAGTGTCAAATATTGGTTTTAAAAAGGGTTTTCCATTAAAAGGTGGTAAAATTTCATTTTTTGAAAAAAAGCTTCTTTTATCTGAAAAAAATGTATTTGTTCTTATATTGTGTCTAAGAAACACATAATATGGATTCTAAAATTATATGGAGTCTATAAAATTTAATATTCAGTTAATACTATTCATAACCTCTTTTGAACGGCTAGTTTGGTAAGTCATGGTGCGCTCGAACTCGGTGTTGCGTGTAGCGCAGGCTATTGAATTACTTTAAAGAAAATAACTTACTATGAAATATTGGGGTGCTATATTATTCCCCCCTTTTGGAAATTACATCCTCACAATTTTAAAATTGGGCTTGGGAACTTCATTTAAAGTCCCACATTGGAAAAAGAGTCAATAAAACTATCTCTTTAAAAGAAAGAAAGAGAAGTACAAAGGTCACCGAGATAACCCACACTAGGATTACATGTAGGAAAACATGGATATGGGAGATAAAATAAGTGTCAAGTTCAGGTGGAGAGTGATTGAAAACATGATTTTGTGAAATTTAACAACAAGAAAACCAAAAACTTATGTCGAGATAAATGCTCATTAGTTTCCTAGTAGAAAAAGTAAATGGATAATGTTTTTTGTTTTAAGTTCCATTTTATAAAGTTGAGAAATTTATTTATGATATTTACTAATAACATAAAGAGATATACTTAATTTTTAATTATATTTTCATCCTTTAATAAATTTCTACCACTAACTCATTTTTTTTTCAAACGATGAGTATAAAAGATGACTTGGTCACACCTGAAGCGCTAGAATCAAATTATATAGAATCACATAATCCAAAAAGGATAAAATATATATATTTACCTTGTATTTAGATATTAACTAAAACCAAAATGGTTAGTACAAGATCAGATGATCCCCCAAAAGGATAATCCTTTAGAGAAAGAAATACTTATCTTTATTTCCAAAATTAATCAAACAATACCCAAAGTTCAATAAATACTATTCAATAAACAATTGTCCTTAAAATCCATCAATATAATCCAAACTAATATTGAAACCAAAAACATAGAAGAATTTTATTACACAGTCCTCAACATTAAATTGTATTTCCAAATAACATCGACTACTCTTAAAGTCATATACTTAAAAAGTAATTAACCAAACCACATATTCTCTATTATAGGTTAATCATTTCCATAAATAACTCAAATCTCTATAAATATACAATAAAAACATAGATAAAAATCTACCATTACTCCTCAAATGAAATCCCATAGTATTATATTTTCCTTAGGCATATTGTATTCCCAACAGAGAAAACATCTTCCCAAATAACATTTATCACTTAATCCCAAAATCATTTTCCTATACTAAGGATATCCATTTGATAAGACATAAGATACCAAATAAACTTATTATTGATCAATAAAATCATTTAACGAAAAAGAATTAGTCACACTAACCAGTGACTTCACGTAGTCAAGTGGTAGAAGATTAATCCCAATCTCACTATGGTTGTGGGTTCTATTCCTGTAGCTTTGTCCGATGCGAAGGGTTGTCACATGGTTTGTGTGTTTTCCTTTTTCAAAAATATGTTTTATAATGTTCCCAAAATGAGATAAATTCCTCAAAATAACTATAACATAATTTCACCACAAATGTTATCTCATACCTCGCATTTTTATCCCAAAATGTAATACAATGTAATTGACTCAAATTCAAGTATCATATAAACCAAAATGCTTATTTATAACTATATCAACAATATAAAACACAATTATTCCTAAAATAACATTTTCACATAATAAACTGCAGGGTTACACATAAGAGAAAAGTCTTCCAAAGTAATCCCATCAATAAAGAGCACTAATTATTTTAAACATTTCACCATCCATTTATTTCCACATAGGTTCTTCCTTGACCAAGGGTTTATCCTATAGAATAGGGCGTTCACTCGGGTAATGCCCAGGTCCCCTATATTTACGGAAAATGACTGTAAATGGATTCTTGGGATCATTTTTATTTTCTTCTATAATACTTTTCATTTTTCCTTGGCAATTCTTTACTTTATGTCATTCTTTCCCACACATAAATCATTTATTTGTTCCATTGAGACACTTCCTTAGGTGTATCCTTCCATATTTCCTACATGATGGAAATTGAGCTTTCTTTTCTACATGGTCTCCACTTCTGGAGCTCTTATCATTCATTCCCTTTCTGTTCTTTGTTGAGTTTGAGAGTTGGTTAATATATATGTTGTTGATCATATTTTCAGAAAACTGATTCGGTATGAACATGATATCTTTTACACCTATCAACATTACATTATTTTGCTCATTTCCTCCACCATTCCCACCTCGTACATCATTTTCAATGTTACTATGACTTCCTTGGAATCCAACCATTGATTAACACATGAAAGCATAGTGTGAGTCATAAAATCATTTAGAGAATATCATAACACTTTATTTTAAATCTAAAACACCTTAGGATTAACGAAGATTATTTATTCTCATCTTATATTAAAATACTTCAAATAGGTTTGTAAATAAAATGTGAATTATTCTAAACATATCCCCCGGGGGTGTCATAACCAAGAGTGCAGCAAGGCCTGTTGTCGTGTACCAAGATACCCCGAGTTAAGCCTGAAACTCCTTGTCGGAGTTTTCACTCCTAGGTACATCTGTGCCAGAGCCGCCTCTACCTTCTCGTATCCAGACAGGGATGCATTATTTAGAAAACCCACCTAATATTTACATTACCAAAATTTTTGGATGTTCTTCTATACTAATACTTAAAGTCTATATTAGGGTAGTGTTTTCTAATCAGAGTTTTTCTAGATCTATGTTCCAAGGTTTGTACTAAACTTCCTCTAATACCAATTGTAATGCCCCGACCCAAGTTACCCAAAGTCGGTGCATTATTACATAAACTTGGTATGATACAAGGAATCATGTCTCAAAAGACCGATCAATTTAGTATCCTTGCAAGTACTAGATACATTCATAAGTTTTACATTAAATTATAAAATAAAAGAATCAACAACATTATTTCCCATTTTTAAACACACTTATATCCTTAGCCTATCCCTGCAGGTCAACCATAAAATACTTCTTCACATCCTGGAAGAAATAAAACATAAAAATTGGTGATCTCAAATGCTCAGTAAGGATAACAACATAGAAGAATCTTTAATAAATAAGCATAAACATTTAAGGCAATGTATAAGACTAAATCAAAAGACTTTTAAACTTAAACTTCAGCATAATATGGCAAAGATAAAATCAAATAATTCCATTTACTTATTCACATGGATATTCTACTAGTCAAATAATCACATGAAATATCAAAAGCTAATTTCATAATGATAGAATACATAATGCCAGACTTCATAACCATATAGTCTAGGCCTTGTGCCAAGATTACAAAATAGACATCAAAATCCCATGAGTTGTAACTCACCCTGAAAACACAACACCTTAACCCCTACCAAATAGAACCCAAACCATCTATTTCAACCAAGGAATGAATGAAATAAAACTACCTACGACACTTATTCCCATAATCTTAGTCCAATGAAACTGTTTGGTGTACTCCAATACCAACATTTACACAAGAGAAAAAACTTATGATTAGTTGGTTCCACACGAGACAACCTTCCACCATAAAATACATGAAAAGAAATTCTGATACTGACATGGGGAGGCCTAAATGGACTCCCCACCATAAAGATCGAGCTAACACTAAATTATTTCAAGTGTAACTATGGGAGACCCACTGTGGGTCTCCCCACAATAAGAACCGATGCGATTAACCGAACGTGAAAACTTCCCTCAAAAACCTAAAAACCCTCACCACGAGGGGGGATAGAAAAGGGCCCAAATGATAGAGAATAAAAACTACCTTCATCACATATCAACATCGCCACACCCTTATAAGAACACAAACCATGCCACACTAAGTACAAGGATTAAACCAATGCCCTTTTTCACCACTGGTGTTCTCCTGACTACACGCCAGCTTCACTCAGGGACCTATGACTGCAGCACCAATGATTGAAGCATCTTCTGTCTCGCAGTCAGGCTTCAATAATTCCCAAACATAACACTTGTACCAACATTTTACCAAACACACTTCCATTAAAATAAATGTTTAAAAGAGGTTTGAAAAAACCATTCTTACAACTGAAGGAAAAGACACATCCCACGACACTACAAGAGGTGACTAATACATCCAAGTAACACTATAAATAGAAAAACCCCAAATTGATCTCAAACATTGTCCTAATCCTACTGAAGGACTAAGGTGACATTCAATGAGATAGGTCTGTCTTCAAAGAACTTGGAAACATTTTTGAAGAATCAATGCAAGTGACCCAGATGTACCGAGGTGTGGCAGGGTCTCAGAGCACTCGGTCACATCGGCTTATTATGACCCTGCATACCACACTGGTGAAATATCACAACATTTTGCTTCTGAAGAAGTTTACTGGAGGTTTAAAGGCCTTTTAATTCCCCTACCAGTACCACCATCATCAGGCTGCTTCCTATTCTTTCTATCACCATCCTCTACACTGCTTCCCAAGGATAGGAGAGGATTCTCCACCTCACATCCTCCTGCTAACTCAAATTTATCAAGAAAGGCATGCCCCAAAAAATATGAGAATGTGGTTAGTTTGAGCTCTGCCAATTTAGAATGTAGATCAGGATGAATCCCAAGCTCAAAATTCCAAGCTTTTCAAGATTATTTCCAACATAACCTGGTTCATATAGAGATAGGTCCAAGAAAAGATGAAATAATTCCAACACTAATTCACCACCTTACTGATGACCACACAACTCCATCCTATTCTTTACCTTCATCACCTCTGAGAAATACTATTGGATGAATGATGAATTAAATGACTCCCATGTGAGATCTTTTCAAGAATTTCTTTTTGACACAGACTTCTACCATTTTCAGGTTGTACCTTCTAGCATAAAGTTATTCAACTTCACCTTCAATGACTTAGGCGGCGCAAGAAAATAGTAGTTCCTCTCAATCTTTTGCAACCATTCCTCCACCTCAAGAAGATCTTCTTGATCATAAAAGAGGGAAGGTTTCAATTTCCAAAACTCAAGTATGTAGTCCATGGGATGGATGATCAAATCAAGGATTTTATATGGCTGCACCACCTGAAGATGCACCTTGGGAATTCATCAAACCTTCATGGGGGCGAGCACTATGGAACATGGAAAGAAAGAACTTAATCAAAACATGGTCATTTCCATTTTAAATTCAAATTTTCATAATTTACAAAGTAAAACATTAAAAAAAAATTATTATAATTAAAGAAGACCCAAATGATTCATAAGGGGAAGCTAGTGATGATGGGTGACACATACATATGGTTGGCGGCCATACGCTAGTCGCACCACTATCATAGAGAGCAGTCTAGAGAAATGTCCCCAGCTCCACATGGCTTTCCAGGACCTATGAGCTTATGGGGCTACTTTCCCAACTCTTTTTTCATTTAATAATATAAAACAATTCATAATAATCAAATGAAAACAACATGCCTGGATATCCCATGGTAACCTAAATTTTGGAACAATAAAGGGTTCATGAAGTCCTTCTCGTCCCTATGCCCTGTGTCTTGATAATCTTACTCCTTCTACCTTGACATCCCCAAACAATGATGGGTGCTTTGGAAAGAAAGGTCCACTAAGAGATGACCTGCTCTGATACCATTTTTTCATGAACCAACCTGGGTCAACCCTAAACCGGTCACCCAAGCCGATCCGAAAAAATAATTGAGAGGCATTCCCAATCCCCCCGAGCTGGCGACAAGTGCCAGGGAATCAACAAAGAACAAATGAGAATGATTTCTCCCAATTAAAATAAATTAAACTACATAAAAATTAGAACAACACAAATTAAATAAATGACCTGAAAAAGAATGAATAAACATCACCAACACACTAACCTGACCACGACCAAAACTCCTCATGACCTTGAGATTAATTCTCCAATCCACAATAAACTCTCACCCACATTGAAAAGGCTCAATTCACACCTCCAACAGAAATTGAAAATAATAAATAACTATAGGCATGAATACTAAAACTCAATAGGCGTGCCCAAAAATCTATTCCCAAATTACTACCATTAAATACAGAAGTTTACTAATTTTAGGTTTGAACTACATGACATAAAATAAGAGTTTTCACACACACTTTCATTTATAAAGAAATTAATAGTACATTTCCCTTTCCTATTTAAAATAAAATTTAAGATTTGAAGGATAAATATGCATTACATTAAAAAAAATCATGAACAATTTAAAATAAAAATTTAGTTGTTAAACAAGAGGAAACCATACACAACACACAACACATAGAAAGGGAAATGGAAAAGTAGTGCGCCGGGGCCAACAACCAAAGTAAGCACATCAATCATCCACCACATAAAATTAATCTTCAAAGAAAACATGAATCAAACCTAGGAGCTCGTGAACAAACTAGAACGTACTATACTTGTGGATCATCTTGAAGGAAATCCCTACTCAATGATGTTATAACACTATAATGCCTGACCGTCGCCCTACATGGACTGGTGGTGTGGGTGAAATCCCATAACAATAATAAAAAAAGAGTATCCCCTAATATGAGCCCCTATTCAGTGCATAATTTAATCTAGTGCAATTATCGTTCATAGAAAATTAACTTACTATGCTAGGTTCCCATGGCGATTACTAAGATAAAAGAGGGGTGAGTCAACAACATCAATCAAGTAACCAATCACGATGCACAAACATTACACACAACAACTCACACCATCTATGTATACAACAAGATCACCCCTGGTCACTCCAAAGAGAGTTTTCAAAATAATTTATTTTATTAAAGTTACAAATATGCCTTATATAACTTTAAAAAATCATCATTTACCAAAATAAACCGATACATTTTCTCACGCATCAGAAGAATAAATTTAACATCAAACCAAAACCACACTTGAATGTTTATGAATTATGTTCAAAGGCTAAATGTGCATTCTTTCACTATTGTTTGACAATTAATCAAGAAAATAATTAACGTTCCATATTTAAAGTAAAAAAATTCATTTACATCAAATATTTCTTCCACAAATAATTATATAATATTATTTCTCATTTATTGAAAATCAATGAAATATCAAGTAATTAATAAATTCTAAATTTAAAAGCAATTGTAGTTAGGGACCAACCTCGACTCACATCCCGAACACAATGATGCGACATGCCTCTCACGTGCACACAAGCACACACAAGCCGATGACCGTGGTATAGTGGGTTTTACTCGCCGACATGCTGCAACAACCACACAAAAACTAAAAACACCTAAAAATTGATTTAAAATACTCCAAATGAATAAATAGTGAATAAAACCACCTCAACATGTTTTCAAAACATAATCTGCACCAAACTAACTCTTCACAAAACACACTGAAATAAATAATATAGGTGAAAAAATTAACCAAACAAAAAATTATCTAAAATACCACATAATTTTTTCTAAAATAAATAATCTCTAAAATAAAAATAATTAATTAGTATTAAATAAATTTAATTCTTTCAATAATTCAAGTACCTCTAAATTTAAAGGGGAAATGCAAAGGGATCATACCTCAATCAATGAAAGACACCTGAAAATTGGTGTAAAACACCAAGAACACCTCAAACGCACCCATGGAAAGATGGAACTGACCTGAAACAACCAAAAGGAACCCATAAACAAGGGATCTAAGTCAATAAAAAGGACCCCCAATGACTAGGATTTAATCAACCTCAAACCCCTTGAAAGAATCTCACACTAAACCCTTACCAAAGGGAAAAATCATGTCTAGAGGGGGGTTTTTGGTTCTAGAGGGTGTGCACCGACAAGGGTAGTAACTGGAAATAGGGTGGTTGCACTAGTAGGAGGAGTCGCTGGCTGGAATGAGGACATAAGGAGAAATCTCTGGTCGAAAAATCATCCGATAGGGGGGAAGAGGGACGCCTGCTTGGCGAGGCCGGTTGGATGGCCGACCGAAGAAGGTCGTGCTAGAACTGGTCACTGTCGAGGAAGAGGGGTGTGGGAGGCGCTGGGATGCACAGACAGTGGGTGCGACTGATCAGAAATGAGAGGCTGGAGCAAAAAATGGGAATGGACAGGGGGTCGTACGGTGAGTGGCAACTGGGTGGTGTAGGAGGCAGCCATGCAGTAGGAGGGAGGCCAGTGGTTGGGTGCTAGAGATGGAGCGACTCGAGGGCACCTAAAAGTGGGGATAGGTGGCGCATGAAAGAGGGTTGGGGGGGGGGCTTTCTTGACCGGTGTAGGGAAGGAGGTGACCGTCCTGCTCGTGCAAGATAGATGGATGACCGAAAAAGAGAGGATAAGAGGGAGCCATGACGCGCTGGGGAGTTAGGGAGAGGGTGCGACACGCAGGGGCTACGAGTAAGAGGAGGAATGAGTTATGGTTAGGAAAAAAAATAAAAAATAAAAGATAAAAATAAAACATTAAATAAATAAAATAAAACATTAATCTATAATAATAATAGCACAAATAATAATAAAAAAAACCACTTTAACAATAATATAGAAATGATAAAAATAATAATTTTAACAATGAATTTTTTTTTAATAATAATATAATATCACTATCCATGACCAAATAATATTATCATCACTACAGTAAATTATTTGTTTAAATAAATTTTAATTTTTTCCAACTAATTGAATTTATTTTATTTTGCCAATTCATATTTCACAACCACGTAGGTTCTCAGGCTAACAGCAAGGATTCTGCTAGTCGTACGGTGCCTGCTACTGGCCCAAATATTAATAGTAATAATAATAATAATCCAAATGATAAAAATAAAAATAATAAAAGTATTCACATATTTTTAATAATAATAATAAAATTATTAAAAACAATAAATATTTTAAATAACACATTAAATTTCAAAAATTTCCCATTTTAATTTACCAAAGACAGGCGGATTGAGTCGTTGCCTGGGCGAAGCCACGTGAGGTTTCCAAAACGTTCTTCACCCATGCACCCAATGATGTCAACTCATAAAACACACAATTTTTGAAATAACTAAAAAGATTTGTTCGAGATTCAACACAAACCACAATAAAAAATTTTAGTGGCCAAAGAAATAATAAAATAAAATAATTAGATAGGTCGGGGAGTGACAATTCTCCCCACTATAGCGCTTTATTTCCTTGGAAATCCACAACAATATTTATAACCAAATATAAAACATCCTAAGTGTCACCCACCTCCAAAAATTTAAGCACCTCCATTTGATCGATCCAAACAAAAATTGAAATCCCATGAGTTGAAACCCATCCTCAAAACACAACCCCTTAACCACTACCAAAAGGATCCAAAACCATCCATTTCAACCAAGGAACGAACGAACTTAAACCACATGTGACACTTATTCCCATAATCTTAATCCAACGAAACCATTGGGTGTACTCCAATCCCAATGTTTACTCAAGAGGAAGAACTTATGATTTTGTGGTTCCATACGAGACCACCCGCCACCAAACAATATATGAAAAGAAACTCTGATATTGACATAGAGAGGCCCAAACAGACTCCCCACCAAAGGATCAGGATAACAATAAATTATTTCAGGTGTAACTCTGGAAGACCCACTATGGGTCTCCCTACCATAAGGACTAACGAGACTAACCGAACTTGATAACATCCCTCATGGACCAAAAATCCCCACCATGAGGGGGAACGGGAAGGGACCAACTCATAGAGCATAAAAATTACCACCATCGCCATATCAACAATGTCTCACCCTCAAAATAACAGAAACCATTCCACACTAATGAAAAATATTAAACCAAGTCCCTTTTTCACCACTGGGTTTATCCTGACTACACGCCAGCTTCACTTCAGGACCTATGGATGGGGCACAGAAGATTAAAGCATCTTCTTCCTTGGAGTTAGGCTTTAGAAATTCCCAATCATAACAAACGAACTAGAATTTTACCAAACACACTTCCATTAATATAAATGTTTTAAAGAGGTTCGACAAAACCATTCTTACAACCAAAGGAAAAGAAATATCAAAGGATGATACAAGAGACGACTACTACATCCAAAGTAACACTATAAAGGGAAACCCCAAATTGATCTCAAACATTGTCCTACTTCTACTGATGGATTAAGGTGACCTTCGATGAGCCAGGTTTGGATTCAGTGCGCTTCTTGGAAACACCTTGGTAGAATCGCTACAAGTGACCTAGATGTCCACAAGGGTGAAAGATTCTCAGAGCACTCGGGCATGTCGGCTTCTTATGACCCTGCTTACCACACTGGTGATAGATCATAGAATTTCACTCTAAAAAAAATAGAAGTTCCTCTCAATCTTCCACAACCACTCCTCTACCGCAAGAGGATCTTCTTGATCATAAAAGAGGGGAGGTTCTAATTTTTGAAACTTGAGGACGTAGTCCATGGGATGATCAACTGGAGAATTTTCTAAGGGTGAAACACCTGAAGCTACACCTTGGGAATTTATAAAACCTTCATGGCGGAGAACACTATGGAAGATGGAAACAAATAACTTAATCAAAATATGGTCATTGGAATTTTGAATTCAACTTTTCAAAATTTACAAAATAAAACTTTTAAATTTTTTCTTGAATTAAAGAAGACCCAAATGATCCACAAGGGGAAGCTAGTGTTTATGGGTGACTCAGACATATGGATGGCGGCCATACACTAGTCATTCCACCATCACAGAGTAGTCTAGGGAAATGTCCTTAGCTCCACATGTCTTTACAGGACTCGAGAGCTTCTGGGGATACTTTCCCAACCCCCTTTTCATTTTCTAACAAAAAACAATTCACAACAATCAAAGAACACCAACATGGATAGACATCCCACGGTAACCTGTGGTTCGGAACAAGTAAGGGTTCATGAAGTCCTTCTCGTACCAATGAATCGTTTCCCAATAATCCAACTCATTTTAACTTGACATCCCTAAACAACAATGGGTGCTCTGAAAAGATATGTCCTCTAAGAGATGACCTGCTCTAATACCATTTTGTCACGAACCAAACCAGTTCGACCCTGAACCGGTCACCTGAGATGATCTGAAGTAAGTCCCGAGAGGTGTTCCCGATCCTCCCAAACTGGTGAGAAGCTTCAGGGAATAAATAGAGAATGAATGGAAATTATTTAGCCTAATGAGAATAAATAAAATAGCAAAAAAAGTAGAGCAATGAAAAGTAAACAAGTGACATGGAAAAGAAGGATTGACCAACAACAACACATTAACCAGACCACGACCAAACCTCCTCATGACCCCAAGGGTAATTCTCCAATCCACAACCAACTTTGGACCACAACGAACAAGCTCGAGTCAAACCTGAAACAGAAACTAAAAACCACAAAACACTATAGGCATGAGTATTAAAACTCAGTAGGTGTGCCCAAAAATATATTCCCAAAGAATTACCATTAAATAAATAAGTTTACTAATTTCAAGTTTGAACTACATGATATAAAATACGAGTTTTCACACACACTTTAATTTATAAATAAATTAACAATCCATTGCACTTTTCAATTTAAAAGCAAGTTTAAGGTTTGAAGGATAAAGATGCATTACATTTGAATTTTTTTTCACAAACATTTTAAAATCCAAATTTAGTTGTTAAACAAGTAGAAACCATACACAACACATAACAAACAACAAGGGAAATATAAAAGTAGCGCGCATGGGCCAGTAACCAAACTAAGAACCTCATTCATCTGACACATACAATTAAGCGCTAAATAAAACATGGGTCGAACCTAAAATCTCGTGAACAAACTGGAGCGTACTATACGTGTGACTCATCTTAAAGGCACGCCCTACTCAATGACGTCATAATTCCCTAACACCCGACTGTCACCCTACCTGGCCTCATCAAGGGCCCCAGTCCCATAAAAATAATAATAAAAGAGTATCCCTTGATATGTTCCACTATCCAGTGCATAATATAAACTAGTGTATCAATTGTTCATACAAAATTCACTTACTATGCTAGGTTCCCATGGATAGTACTAAGAGAAAATAGGGGTGAGTCAACAACGTCATTCAAGTAACCAATCACGATGCACAAAAATCACACACATCAAATCACACCATTGACGTACACAAGAAGATCACCCCCGAGTCATTCCAAAGATATTTTCCAAATAATTTATTTTATTAAAGTGCCAAAAGGGCCTAATGTAACCTTAAAAAACATTATTTCTCAAAAGAAACCAATACATTTTCTCACATGTCAGAAGAAAACATTTAACATCAAACCAAAACCACACTTGAATGTTCATGAATTATGTTCAAAGTTCAAACATGAATTCTTTCACTATTGTGTGACAATTCATCAAGAAAATAATTTAAATGCCATGATTAAAGTTAACAAATTCGTTTACATGAAATAATTATTCCAAAAATAATTATATATTGAAAATCAATGAAATATCAAGTAATTAATAAATTATAAATTTAAAATAAAGTGTAGTGGGGGACCTGCCTCAACTTGCATCTTGAACATGATGATGTGACATGCGTCACACGTGCACTCTAGTAAACTCAAGCCGATGACCGTAGTATCATGGGTTTTCTTCATCGACACACTACAACAACCACACAACAACTAAAAACACCTAAAACTTGATTAAAAATATTCCAAATAAATAACCTGTGAAAAAGAACCACCAAAACATGTTTTCAAATCATAATCCATACCAAACTAACTCTTCAAAAAACAAACACCAAAATCAATAATGTAGGTGAAACATTTAACCAAACAAAAAATTATCTACAATACCACATAATTTCTACTAAAATAAATATTCTCAAAATTTAAAAAAATTAATTAATATTAAATGTATGTAAGTCATGCAAGAATTAAAGTACCTATAAATTTAAAGGGGCAGTACAAAGGGATCATACCTCAATCGATGAATGACACCCGGAAATCTATGTGAAACACTGAGCGGACCTCAAACGCACCTACAAGAAGATGAACCTAACATGAAAAAATAAAAACGAATCTATAAATGAGGGATCTGACTTAATAAAAATTACACCCAATGGCTACGGTTTCAGAAACCTCAAACCCCTTAAAGGAAACTCATAGAAAACCCATACCTAAGGGAAAAAGCATGGACAAAGGGGGATTTGGAGTTCTAGAAGGTGTGCGCCAGAAAGAGTAGTAGTCGGGAAAAGGGTGGCAGAACTTGTAGGAAGAGTCACTGGCTGAAATGAGTGCAACTGGAGAATTTGCTGGCTGGAAAAGGGGCCAGTAGGGGGAAGAGGGAATCTAGTAAGGCAAGGCCGGCTGGAGGGCCGACTGAAGAAGGTCGTGCCAGATTTGGTCACCGGTGGGGAAGAGGGGCATGGGTGGTGTTGAGATGCATGAAATTGTGGTGCGAGGCTGGTGGGAATGATTGGTCAGGAAGGGGTGGCTGGAGTAGCGAAGGATAACAGCCATGGGTCCGATGATGGGTACCAACTAGGTGGTGTGGGCGGTAGCTAGACAACAGGAGGGAGGCCGACAACTGGGTGCTAGAGATGGAGCAGCTGGAGGGTGCCAGATAGTGGGGATGGGTGGCGTGTGGAAGAAGGCCATGGGGGTTTCTCGATTAGTGCAAGGAAGGAGGCGACCGACCTTCTCGTGAAGGATGGCTGGAGGGCTGACAAGGCGAGGAAAAGAGGGAGCCACAACACGCTGGGGAGTTGGAGAGAGGGTGCGACGCATAGGGGATATAGGGGTATATGAGGAACGAGTTAGGGTTAGCAGAAAATAAGAAAAAAAGAGTAGATACAAATAAGGCAAAAAATAAATAAATAAAATAAAAAATTAATATATAATTATAATAATACACATGATAATAAATAAAACCACTTTAACAATAATACAGAAATGACAAAAATAATAATTTTAATAATAATATAATATCCTAATTCATGAAAAATTAATACTATCATCATTATGGTAAGTTATTTATTTAACTAAATTTTAATTTTTTTCAACTTATTGAATTTATTTTATTTGGACAAGTCAAATATCGCAACTGCGCAGGTGCTTGGGCTAACCACACAGCTTCTTCTTATCATGCAGTTCCCGCGCCCCAACCCAAATATTAATAGTAACAGTAATAATAATAATAATAATAATAATCAAAATGATAAAAATAAAAATAATAAAAGTATTCACATCATTTTAATAATAATAATAAAATTAATAATAATAATAAAAATTTTAAATAAAACAATAAATTAAAAAATTTACCCATTTTAATTTTCCGAAGAAAGGCAGATCGAGTTGTTACCTTGGCGATGCCGTGTGGGGTTTCCAAAATACGCTATGCCCATGAATCCAATGATGTCAACTGAAAAATGTGAACTTTTTGACATAAATAAAATTTTTTTTTGGGATTCAACCTAAACCTCAACAATTTTTTTAAAGGTCAAATAAATAATAAAAATAATTATATAGGTCGGGTGTGAGAATTATCCCCACCATAACACATTCTACACATGTGAATACACAACAAGATTTAGACACAAAGATAAAACTTCCTATGTTTCACCCACCTCCAAATGTTTAAGCACCTACAGTTGATCGATCCAAACAAACATCGAAATCCTATGAGTTTAAACTCATCCTCAAAATAAAACACCTTAACCACTACCAAACAGAACCAAAACCCTTCAATTAAACCCAGGAATTAATGAACTTAAACCACCTCCTACACTTATTCCCATAATCTTAGTCCAATGAAACTGTTGGGTGTACACCAATCCCAACGTTTACTCAAGTGGAAGAACATAGGATTAGGTGGTTCCACCCGAGACCACCTACCACAAAAAGATATATGAAAGGAACTCTGATACTGACACGGGGAGGCCCGAATTGACTCCCCACCATAAAGATTAGGCTAACACTAAATTATTTCAGGTGTTACTCTACAAGACCCCCTGTGGGTCTCCCCACCCTATGAACTAATGAGATTAACTAAACTTGAAAACTTCCCTCACAAACCAAAAACCACCACCACGAGGGGGGAAAGGGAAGGACCCAACTGATAGAGATTAAAAACTACTTCCATCACCATATCAACAAAGTCACACCCTAGGAAGAACCAAAACTATGCTACACTGAGGACAAAGATTAATCCAAGGCCCTTTTTCACCACTGGGGTTCTCTTGAATATGCGCCAGCTTCACTACGGGACCTATGGATGGAGCACTAATGATTGAAGCATCTTCTGCCTCACAGTCATGATTCATAAATTTCCAAACATAACACACAAACCAAAATTTTACCAAACAAACTTCCATTAAAATAAAGGTTTCAAAGAGGTTTGAAAAAACTATTCTTACAACTAAAGGAAAAGAAACATCACAAGATGCTACAAGAGAGGAATACTACACCCAAGGAAAACTAAAAAGAGAAAACCCCAAATTGATCTCAAACATTTTCTTACTCCTACTAATGGACTGAGGTGACCTTCGATGAGCCAAGTTTGGCTTTAGCATGCTTCTTAGAAACAACTAGGAAGAATCATTGCAAGTGACCTAGATGTCCACAAGTGTGGATGGGTCTCAGTGCACTCCGGAACGTCAGATTCTTATGACCCTACTTACAAAACTGATGACTGATCACAACATTACACTCTAAAGAAGTTGACTAGAGGTCTAAATTCATTTTAATTCCTCTACTAGTACCACCAGCATCTGGTCACTTCCCATTATTTTTATCACCATCTTCTTCACTGATTCACAAGGCCGGGGGAGGATTCACCACCTCAGGTCCTCCTGCTAACTCAGCTTCAGAAAGAAAGACTTTCCCCAAAAAATCCAACAATTTGGTTAGGTTTAGCTCTGCCACTTTTGACTGTAGCTCAGGACGAAGCCCGAGCTCAAAATACTGAGCTATCACGGGATCATTTCTAACATAACCTAGTTCATATAGAGATAGGTATAAGAAATGATGAAATAATTCCAACATTGATCCACCACCTCACTGAATACCACACCACAATATCCTCTTCCATAACTTCCTCACCTCAGAGAAATACTATTGGATGAATGATGACTTAAAGGATTACCAGGTGAGATCTTTTTGAGGTTTGATTTGAGACATCAACTTCCACCATTTCCAGGTTGGACCTTCTTTCATAAAGGTAGGAAACTTTACCTTCAATGACTCAAGCGGCAGAAGAAAATAGAAGTTCCTCTCAATATTCCACAACCACTCCTCCACCTCAAGATGATTTTCTATGTCATAAAAGAGGTGAGGTTTCAATTTTTGAAACATGAGGATGTAGTGAAATGGCTAATCAACTGGAAGATTTTCTAAGGGTGGACCACCCGAAGCTGCACCTTGAGAATTCATTAAACCTTTTCGGGGGTGAACACTATGGAACATGGAAACAAATAACTTAATCAAAACATGTTCAATTCAATTTTAAATTCAAGTTTTCAAAATTTCCAAAATAAAACTTTATAAAACAATTCTTAGAATTAAAGACGACTGAAATGATCCACAAGGGGAAGCTAGTGCTGATGGGTGACTCAGACATATGGTTGCAACCATACACTACTCACGCCACCGTCATAGAGAGAAGTCTAAGGAAATGTCCCAAGCTTCACATGGCTTTCCATGCCTTGTGAGCTTATGGGGCTACTTTCCCAACTCCCTTTTCATTTCACAACATAAAAAAAATTCAAAACAATAAAAGGAAACCAACATGCCTGGACATCCCATGGAAACCTAGGGTTTGGAACAAGAAAGGGTTCATGAAGTCCTTCCCATAACTATGACTCATGTCCCGATAATCCTACCCATTGTACCTTGACATCAATAAACAATTATGGGTGATCTGAAAAGAAATGTACGCTAAGATCCAATCTTCTCTAATACCATTTTGTCACGAACCAACCCTGGTTGACCCTGAAACGATCACCCTAGCTGATCTACAGCAAGGCCTGAGAGGCATTCTTAATCCTCCCAGGTTGGTGAGAAGTTCCAGAAAATCAATAGAGAAAGAATGAAAATGATTTCTCCCAATGAAAATGAAAAAAACAGCATAAAAATTAGAACAACACAAAGTAAATAAATGACATAGAAAAGAAGGAACGAACAGGAACAACACACTAACTTGAACATGACCAAAACTCCTCGTGACCCCGAGGGTCATTATCCAATCCATAACCAACTCTCTCCCACAATGAACAAGCTCGAGTGAAACCTACACCAAAAACTAAAAATAAGAAAACACTATAGGCATGAGTGTTAAAACTTAGTGTGCATTCCCAAAAATCTATTCCCAAAAGAATGACCATTAAATAATGAAGTTTACTAATTTCAAGTTCGAAATAAATGATATAAAATATGAGTTTTCACACACAATTTCATTTCTAAAGAAAGTAACAGTCTATTGAACTTTTCAATTTAAAATCATGTTAAAGGTTTGAAGTATAAAGATGCATTAAATTTTAAAAAAAAAATTTCATGAAAAATTTAAAATCCAAATTTAGTTGTTAAACAAGAGTAAACAATACACAACACAAAAAAAAACAAAAAAGGGAAATAGAAAAGTGGAAGGCGGGGGCCAGAAACCAAAATAAAAACCTCAATCGTCCGTCCCATACAATTAAGCACCAAAGAAAACTTGGGTCAAACCTAGAAGCTTGTGAATAAACCAGAATGTACTATACGTGTGAATCATCCATAAATAATTCCCTTCTTAATGATATTATATCTCCCTAACACTCGACCGTCACCCTACTTGGTCTGGTCGAGGGGCCCAATCCCATAGAAATTATAATAACAGAGTATCCCCTGCTATAAACCACTAGATAGTTCATAATCTAAACTAGTGTAGAAATCATTCATAGAAAATTCTCTTACTATTCTATGTTCCCATGATGATCACTAAGAGAAAATATGGGTGAGTCAGCAACGTCAATCAAGTAACCCATCATAATTCACAAACATCGCACACAACAACTCACACCATCGACGTACACAACAAGGTCAACCCTGAGTCACTCCAAAGAGAGTTTTAAAAATAATTTATTTTATTAAAGTGCCAAATGAGCCTTATGTAACTTTAAAAATATCATTTCTCAAAAGAAACCAATAGATTTTCCCACGCATCAGAAGAAAAAAATTTAACATCAAACCAAAACCACAGTTGAATGTTCATGAATTATCCTTAAAGGAAAAACATGCATTCTTTCACCATTGTGCGACAATTCATCAAGAAAATAATTTAAGTGCCCCACTTAAAGTAAATAGATTCGTTTACCTCAAATAATTATTCCACAAATAATTATATAATATTATTTATTATTTATCAAAAATCAATGAAAAATCAAGTAATTAATAAATTCTAAATTTAAAAGCGAGTGCATTGGGGGACCTACCTCGACTCGTAGCTCGAACATGATGATGCGACACACCATGCACGTGCATACAAGCACGCACAAGCCGATGACTGCAATATCATGGGGTTTCCTCATCGACACATTTCAACAACCTCAAAACAACTAGAAACACCTAAACATTAATTTAAAATACTCCAAATGAATAAACATAGCATAGAAACCACCTCAAAATGTTTTCAAAACATAATCTTCCCCAAAATAACTCTTCAAAAAACATGCAAAAATCAATAATGTATGTGAAACAATTAACCAAACAAAAAACTATCTATAGTACCACATAATTTATTCTAAAATAAATATTCTTGATATTAAAAAAAATTAATTAATATTAAATGAATGTAAGTCATGCTAGAATTTAGGTACCTCTAAATTTGATGGGGTAGTGCAAAGGGATCACACCTTAATCAATTAAGGACAACCAAAAATAGGTGAAAAACACCAAGCACACCTCAAACTTACTCGTCGAAAGATGAAACTAACTGGAAACAACCAGAACAAACCCATAACTGATGGATCTAACTCAATAAAGATGACCCCCAATAACTAGAGTTTAAGAAACCTCAAACCCCTTTAAAGAAACTCACAAAAAACCCATAATAAAGGGAAAAAGCATGGACAAAGGGGGGTTTTTAGTTATAGTGGGTGTGGAACGACGTGGGTAGTCACTAGAAAAAGGGTGGAAACACTAGTAGGAGGATTCACTGGACAAAACGATTCTGGAAGTAGAATTCACTGGCTGGAAAAGGGGCCAGCAGGGGGGAAGAGGGCTACTGGTAGGGTGAGGCCGGTTGGAGGGACAACTAAAGAAGGACATGTCAAAGCTAGTTTCCAGCGGGGAAGAGGGGCATGGGTAGTGATGGGATGCGTAGATAATGGGGTGTGAGACCGGTGGGTGTGGCTGATCAGGTGAGGGAGGTTGGAGCAATGAAGGGAACAACCAGGTGGCCAGACGGTGGGTGCCGACTGGGTGGTGCGGGCGGAAACTGGACAGTAGGAGGAAAGCCGATGGCTGGGTGCTGGAGACAGAGTGGCTAGAGATCAACAGACAGTGGGTCTAGGTGGCGTGTAGAATAAGGCTGAGGGTGGGGGGGGGGGGGGGGGGGGCTTGCTCGAACAATGCAGAGAAGGAGGCGGCCAACGTGCTCATGTAGTACGACTGGAGGACCGACAAAGAGAGGAGAAGAGGGAGCCACGATGTAATGTGGAGTTGGGGAGAGGGTGCAACACACAAGGGTTATGTGGGAAGAGGAGGAATGAGTTAGGGTTAGGGGAAAAAAGAAAAAAGAAAAGAAAAAAATAAAACAAAAACAAATAAATAAAACGAAACATTAATCTATAATAATATTATTACACATAATAATAAATAAATCCACTTTAACAATACTATAGAAATGATAAAAATAATAATTTTAATAATAAAAATTCTTTAATAATAATATAACATCATTATCCATGACAAATTAATATTATCATCACAATGGTAAGTTATTTATTCAACTAAATTTTAATTTTTTTTTCATCTCATTGAATTTATTTTATTTGGCCACTTCAAATGTCGCAACCGTGCATGTGCCCAGGCTAACCGCATGACTTCCTCTAGTTGTGCAGTGCTCGCGCATCAGCCCAAATATTTATAGTAAAAATAATAATAATCAAAATTATAAAAATAAAAATAATAAAAATATTCACATCATTTTAGTAATAATAATAATAAATTAATTAACAACAATACATTTTTTAAATAATAAAATAAATTACAAAATTTACCCATTTTAATTTTTCGAAGACAAGAGGATTGAGTCATTGCCTAAGAAAAGCCGCATGGGGTATCCAAAATGCGCTCCTCCCATGTGCCCAGTGACGTCAACTAAAAAATGTTCACTTTTTGAAATAACTCAAAATTTTTATTCAGGATTCAATCCAAACCTCAACACAAGATTTTTAAAGGCCAAAGAAAAGATAAAATAAAATAATTAGATAGGTCGGGTTGTGACACACAAACCTGGATATCTTCTCAAGATAACTTTCTAAGTGATATAAATTATTCTAGATGGACTCCTTCTATAACATGAACACCCTAGGCCCATCTTATCTAGTGAATGTCAGTGGGTGATGCAACTAAAACTCTCTAGTCGGGTCAAACATAATTGGCACAACAAGGCATGGGTCTTATTCCATCATCTGTATGAAATGAGAAATGTTCTCCCATAACTTCTACTCCCTCTATTGCTTTGAATCAATAGGGGTTCTTTCCCGACCACTAGAGGAGAATTCTTAGTGGTATCCTGTTGTCTCCCCATTAGTAAGAGTCATCATGGTGGCATCTATTTACAATTCCAAACTCACATATCAAAGTACACAACAAAAAGTTTCCATAGTTTTAAAAAAATAGGGTTCACTGGTATCCATAAACAACCCATCCTGCATATAATATCCCAACTTACATGATCACATATCTATCACTACCCTCAACCATCCCTATAATGGGTCATGGAGAACATTGGGAAACCAAACTCTCACACTTCAAATTCTCATTATAAACCATACTAAACCATTTCATTTATCACCCTTTAATTCTTTAAACAGTTACAAATTCCTCATTAGGAAATATTTTTTAACCATTCAAAAATGTCTTTCATTTATTTATTTAGTCACAAAATATTTATTAGGAACTTCTTAATTAAAATTAAAATAGAATTAAAATTTATTTATAATTACCATACTTGACCACAACATGTTTCACCATGTGTTCTTGATATGATGCATGTCACAGATATCCATAAGTTCCTAAAATGATGCATGTCTTCATAACCTCATTCCGTTTTAGCCCACGAACAAAATCCCATAAAATAATAACATCACACATCAAGTGCATCACCCATGGTGAAATAACATTCAACTTTAACAATTAATATCAAGATAAATAATCCCATTATGAGTACTCTGGTTTTACTATGTACATGGGTTAAATACTCACATGAAAATGCTCATTTCTAATACCCAACACATCAAAATATTCAATATACTTTCCCAAAATAAAATAAATAATACAAAATAAACTACTTTAATACCAATTTGTAAATACCAATCCTGGGACCCACTAAACTAGTGCCTAGAGCCAGTGTACCACATGACCTTAGGTGCACCTCCCTACATTCTAGAGGTTGTTGACTAATAGTGATGGTCCAATGAGACATGTGGGGAGAATATACCCTCTTTACCCGAGTAATCCACAATAGATAAGATAAGAAATAATGAAAATAGTATAAACAATAGATATGCATCATAGATCCATTTCCCAAAACTCGATACATGT
Source organism: Viscum album (assembly GCA_963277665.1). Taxonomy (NCBI): domain Eukaryota; kingdom Viridiplantae; phylum Streptophyta; class Magnoliopsida; order Santalales; family Viscaceae; genus Viscum; species Viscum album. The sequence continues at coordinate 1,976,574,451 of OY728131.1, forward strand.
CCCCAACTAAATAGTAAATATGTCATGTTATGTCTTATAGTTCCAAGTGTAAAAGAAACCCAAAATAAAGACAAGATGAAGAATACTCAAAATGGGTCATGACACCAAGTCTTGTTTACTCATCCATAAACAACTCTGATACCATAAATAATCCATCTAGAATAAAGGATTTTCTATTGCCTTGGCCTTCAACCCTGAAGTCTGCTTGGGTACCCAATGGAGGTCCAAGCAGGGTGTGAGTACCACTCACTAGGCTACCACCAATAGTGTCTAAAATCTATCTAGTATAACAAAAAAGTGTATATAGGTGTATAGTAAAAAAATATATAAACAAAAGTCAAAGAAAGTTCCATTAATTAACATGATTTACATTATCCACTTTCATCATTTTTTCCATGCATTACCCATATTCATCAAACATGATTCATCCAATGCCGGTAAACTAAACAACATACTTCTTCTAAACCATTCATTAGGGGAGTCAAGTTCTCTACATCATAGGGAAATTTTATTTCACAAAACAATATATTACAACCTACCTTTAAGCCTCATTATAGGTAATCATACCATGTTCATTTTTTAGGATAATAGAGCCTCAATCCGACACCCTAACCCATGCAATATAGGCGTGTGGTCTAGAGCATCAGTTTATCCAAATATGTGGGAGTAGAGGCTCAGTATAATGCCCCAAAAAAAACAAATTATTCACATAAGAATTATTATTTAACCATTTAACACATTTACCATTTACAAACCACAAGTCATTTAACACATTCAAGTTAGGCCAAACTCCCCCTTATTCTATTTTAACAAGCTAAACCTAATTATCATAGGGTATATCGAATAAACCCTTTAATTCCTTATTTAAAAATATAATTTCATGTTCAAGGTTTCTCAACCATACACTTATATCCTCTTGGTCCGCATGGTTATATCACACAATTATCACTAACTGTGTGCCAACCATGAAACTTGCACTGGATGGACCTTCATCCCCCCTTTCATTCCCCGAGCCCCCAGGACACCATTGAGACTGCACATATTATCAAGAAATATTATATTTATAATTTTAAAAGGAGTTAAACACAATTTTAAACAAGTACATACCCCATTATAAGTTCATGATCTTACAATATTAATATCATGGAAACATTTTAAATAATCTAAATATCATATACCTAAGATTATTTAAACCTTGATTAAATCAATCATCAAACTCTTTTGATGTGTCTTAAATAATATTCATAATAAGGCCCTTTAATTTTAAAATTTTAAATTAATTAATTATGAATAGATCATAAATTAAATATAAATATTTAATATTTTAGCCTTATTTTGTATTTTATAAAAACATTATAAAATAACCTTATTATTTAAAAATAAAAACTTTATTTTTAGATCACAAGGTATACCATATAACATTATAAAGGTGTTATAAATATTAATAATTAGTATTTTATTTACATATATATAAATATTTTAGAAACACATATATAAAATTAATTATAAATTAATAATTATTAATTTATTTATAAACCTTTATAAATTAAAATATACCTAAAACAACCTTAATTATTATTTATAAACAACTAATAAACCATTAAATTAATTATTGGTTAATTTTTTTAACATTTTTTGTTTACCCTTACATAGAATCCCTATTCCACATAAGGGTAACCTACCACTACCCTTACATATATAGTCTATGTAAGGTTATATTTTATTTAACCATAAGCATTTTATACTGCATAAGGATAATCAACTTTTATTTTTACATAAGAAAAATCTTGTAATCTTAAGACAAATATTACATTTATGTGGACTCCTTCATGTAAATTTAATTCACGATCTACCTTTACATGAACCCTTAACAAAATGGTTATTTTAGACTACCTTTTCATAAGCCTCTCACATAAAGGAAACCTTGAAATTTAATTTATGAAAAATAACTATGTAAAGGTAACATGTGGATTACATTTACAGAGATAAAGTATGTAAAGGAAATGTCTCAGTAACCTTTATGTTGCTCTGATATGTAAGCATAATATGTGTTACATAAAATTTCAAGAAAACTAAAGAGTAATTTTTTTGAATATTCTTCATTTAATATATGTTTTGAAAAATAAATAACATGGTCTTAATATAATCACAATATTATAATTTAAATGAGTCTAATCACATTTATTAAAAGGAGTTGGAATGATTTAAATCCATTTTCCAGGATCTTCTATGCATGAAATATGGAAATTATGTCTAAAATTAAATGAAGAATACTAAAATTAAATCATACCATGCATCTATAATCATCTTAATTATCTTTAATTCCTTGTAACCCCTTTTAATGTACTTGATGAAGAACCCCAAGTGGAAGAAGAATGACATCCCACCTATGGAGGTATCCATAGGTCGATTGAATCATCCGATGTATAATAATGGATAGAGATTAATATTATAGGGATTTTCATCTAAAAATCATGAACTACATCTATCTACTTTCATCATATATAAATATATTTAAATAGACCCAATGTCTCTCCTCAATAACACCCTAATGCTTTCATAAGCACTGGGGATACTATGCATCTTAGGCTGTTTCAATTTTAGGGTCATGTTTTTACTATCATCCTTTCCCCTTTGGTCTCATGTATCCATTCTTCCCTAGCTTGATTTTACCAAGTTTTCTCTCTATATTTTAGTTCCTTGATTTGTCCCATTGGTGTACGTACCAATAAAAATCTTATCCTAGAGCAACATTTCTGTCTCTAGGTCATCCCTTGGAGACACTCTAGTGATGCTATTTTGGTTTTGTTTAGTGATCTATCTATCTATGATCTTAAGGAATTTTTTTCTTTTTCTAGTGCTAATTCTTGGGTGAGTTTTCAATTTTCTCTAGAGTAGCTTCCCCACTAGAGGTTGTCTTCTCCGATGATGTTTTCCTGACATAAGATAGTGGAAATGTTCAGTTTTTATAACTCTGGGTGGTTGATGTTGGCTATAGTGGCAACGTTCCATCCATAGGTGATGGATTTGGGTGGTTCGAATATTTTATCATAAATTGGGACCTACTTGAGTAAATTATGTGGGATTTGATGATGTGCAATATAATTGGGTAAAAATTTTATTCCCATGCTTACATGTTGTGGCTGGATCCTAGAATTTCTACTGGTAGATCTGAGGTATGAATTTCAATATATAGTACCGATTGTAGGAAAATTACTTACTATACGAAGTGGTGGTTAGATGATGATATTTTCATTGGGTTTGATGGCACTAGATTAATCATAGATCAATGTGGAGGCCCTTTCCACTCTTTTACTACTCTGGTTTCTAGGTCCATTGCTCTTTTATAGGTCAGTTGGGTGATATAGTTTCCAAAGAGGTTTTGGGATATATTTACGTGAGTCGCAGGGTGTTCCAGGAGGAATGGAATGCAGTGGCCTTCTCACCATGGTTTGTATTGAAATTTGTAATTTGTAATTTGAATCATGAAATGTGGTATGTGGATACATTTTGAATTTTGTATTTTCTGGTTATGTTTTGTGGTTTTCACTTGGATTGTGTCTTTTTGTTTGAGGCATTGCGATTGTAAGGTTCCCACTCAACAAAAAAGTGGTTTATTCCAAAAATGAAAAAAATTATTCAGTTCTATTTCATGAATCACATATATGAATAAAAAACCTCCCTTATGTTTCATCTTATAAAATGGAACATTAATTGATATATTAAGTGGAGTATTTATCATGTGTCTATCCACATAATTAAAGGTAGTGGAATAATATTCCATGCATCACATGTTGGTTGTGGATTTAGGGCATATATATATCCGTTATTAGGGTGTGAATTTTTTCTTTTTAAATATATTTATCTTATTCCCACTTTGAAAAAAAAACATGTTGAAATTGTGACAATTATTTTCACAACCACTAAAAAGAAAAAGTAGAAATGAAACTAAGACATGATGATTTTACTTGGTTTACCAGTAAGTGATAGCTAAAGGATAATACATAGGATATTGTGTTGGTATACCTAAATCCAATAATATTCACTAGTTTAGTGGAAAAAAATTATTTTGATATGATATCTTCATGCAAGGATCACTACCCATACAATTGATTCAGGGATACCACACTACCTCCCTCTGATCATTGTTGTTGACTCTTCCTTGTTCACTACTTCTGATGAAATTTTTCTCTATTTAATGAATAAAAGGTTGTTCTGTATCATAAAAAATTCCCTATTTTATTTGAATAATGAAGTATTGAATATAATAATCAAATATAATACCCAATATGAACAATATTTTCCAAATATATACTTCTTTTCACACAAGTATGTTCATAAAAGACAATTTTGGGAATCTCCCCTCACCTAGGGGAGTTTTCTAAAGTAACTTTATGCAAGTATTGCTCATGTTAGTACATTCACACAACCTTAAACCCCCTTGAGTGATTTTTCAAGTAAGATTCACATAACCTACTTTTATAAGGTAATTTTGACCAAGTGTATTCACTTTATCTATTAACGAAACTACATTCATGTAACTTTCTTCACACACCACAATTTCTTGAAACTCCCTTCTACTAGATTTTTCTTTAATTTTAAATTTTCACAATTAACAATTATATGAAAATAAATTCCTTAATCCACATCTTGATCTTCGTTAGTTCCAAATGAGAGGTATTGATCAGTATTTACTGAATATCCCCAATCTTCATGTAATATAGCACAATACAAAGTACATTTAAACAACTCAACTTCCACAAAATCTACACTTCTATAATCAACATATATCTCCTTACAAAACTGTATTTACTCAACTTCCACTTTAGTGAGAGTATGTATAAATAACATGAATAAGTAGGCATAGTGAAGATCATTCTTATAGTATCACAGAATATTCTGGATAGTGTAAAAAATGATTATACATGAAAAAATACCCAACCTTTTCAGCAAAAAATATTAAACATACAATAATGTTTTACACCCAAAAATTTGGAAAACATTGGGAAACTATGAAATATTTAAAACTTATTCAATTACTCTTTCATAATACCACTTTCAATAAACCACCTCCCTCATTATTTAAAATCCTTGATCAATCTGAAAATGGATTGAAAACAAACACCACACCGAACTCCTACTAAAAACACCTTAGTTCCAAAATTATCCCCATTTGGGTTTGTTTGAAATCCAAAGTGAAATTAAATTCTTCACCCATTCTAAAAATATTCCATAGAACACAAAAAAACTCATATATCACTAAAAGTCTAATAGATCATTTCTCAATGTAAAAAAGAAGAGACAAAGAGAGCATTACACACCTCTATACAATCCTCATTCCAAAAAACCCCCTATATTTAATCTTACAAACCTTGAACTCCCCCTTGAATAGAGAAGATCAACAATGAAACCAAGACAACATTCGTATTCCCATTGTATATTGAGTGTCACCAAATCACTATATCACCCCAATATTCCATTAAATTTCACCAGTCATTTTATATATTTGAAAATAAACCCAATGAGTAATAAATTTCATCTTATAGATCATTTAGATGTCCTCTTCTCAGTGAATTACACCCCATAGATGGAATCCACCCCTTAATCCTTTACCACTTAACAAAAAATTATAAACAATTAATCACATGGGGATATAGGGTTTATTTAACCATCCTCAAGATAATAGTGGTGGTTTCACATTGAGGTTTAATCAATATGTCTCAATAACCTAAGTTCCCAATGGATTTGTCCTCATGCTTGTTCATAGTATAACAAATACTTAATCTATTTTTTACTTAATAAAGTGATTCCTGATCTCAATATTCTCATTATAAGAGTGTAGTACTAAATTTTTCATATGACCAGTCACACTTTTATTTTAAAAAAATATCACAATAAGTGACTTGAGTTTTTTCACCAATATCATATAACTATTTTTCATCCACAAAATTTTAGTTCATGATTTTGTTACTAAAATATATTCTACATCCACTATTCTCAATAAACCACTTTCTTAATTTTTCTCAACTAGACCATACATTTATTTACAATGAAGAAATAACCAATACTTTTAGTATTTTGGTCCATAACTTCACCAAGACTATAAGCATTAGAAAGTACCTATAACTATAGAAACTTCACAAAATAAAATAGAAATAACAAATCATGAGTAGATAATATTTAACTCATGATTTATTTGACTTGTGTGAGATTAAATTCCTTGAGATTACCCTAAAAATGTGCTGATAAGAATGTTGTGAAGTCAATATCTAGACATTTTGTATTAAATATAACAAACTTATTATAATTCATCTATATAATATGGGATCTATATATTCTCCATCCTCATGCTACCTGAGTTTAGATCAAACCAAAATCAAAGTTCAAATTGGTTTAGAATATTGAATTTCAAATTTCTCCAGTAGCACTCTAACATACATATCCCAAGAGAAAAAGGTATATCTCTCCTTCAGAATCACTTGCAGCCCTAAAATGTATATTAGTTAACCAATCATGGACATTTAAAAATCTAAACTCATAAAAAAAGGACATTATTCTACTGATTTTTCATTTTATCACCAGTTATGATGTCATATATATATAACAACACCATGGATTATTCTTCCTTCAATGTTTTTAGGTAAATATTATAATATAAACCACATATTTTGAACTCAATATTCTTTTTGGTATGAGTCGAGATGCACATAGAATGATCATGGTTCATATTTTAGACCGTGAAAATCTATCTTTAATGTTCATACATTGGATTTTTAATTTCAAACTAATAAACCCACAATTTGTTTAATATAACCCTCCTATTAAAGTAATACATTGAAGAATTCAGTTTGAACATCCATATAATAAATATTGAAACCCCTTTAAATCTATATTTCCAAGAATATTTGAATTAAATAAATTCAATCAATCAGTGTTAATATGTCTTAAAAAATAACTCCTTCGATCTGAAAATGGCCCTTAGAAGTTTGAAATACATTATTTCATATCATATTTCTATTATCATTGAATTTATTAATGAAAATAATCATTATTATAATCACATTATAATTTTTAGGTTTCTTTACCAGTTCCCACATTTTATTTTTTTTTTCTATTTGATTCAGTTATTCATTCATAGATCTAACCCATAATTTATTGTTTTTTGTTTTTTTCAAATTATTTTTGTTCCAACATTGAAATAAGAGAAGCATGATCGACCTTCCTTATTCTTTTTGTTTGTGTAGGAGAAGTTTTATCTCCAATTATATTGGATTGATAAAATTTTGTTTTCCTATTTATCCTATCAAGAATATACTAACTTTCTTCAAAAATTATCTCCAATTTTAATTCATCTTTATAATTTTCATCACTTTGGGTGATTTGTTAAACCACAAGATTTGTGTTAACTTCTTCTTCTTCATCATATATGTCATAAAAAATTAATTTTTTTTATTCTTCCCATTCCCTTCCTTTTTTGAATTTTATGTTATTACTATATATGATTTTATTCGTACTCTTATTTAATAATTTGTAGGCCTTACTCTTTTTTGAGTAACCTAGAAACACTTTTTCATATGTTACATTGATATATTTTACTTTATTGACATTGTTATTTCTAATTTATGATTTTATTACAAAAACCCAAAAGTGTTTCAGTGAGGGATTTCTTCCCTGACACATTTAATATGATGTGCTCTCTTTCCCTAGGATAATCACCACTTGGTTTTACATGTACATTATAACCTTCACTACTTCCTTCCAATAGTGTTAAGTGACAACACTTTCAATGAGATATGTTTTTTCCTTATTATTCTTATGTCGATTTCATCATTTGAAAACTCCACTCAATTGTGGAGTTCATAATATTGATACCATATTATAAATTTCATATTTATTTAGGTAGATTTAAGATTCTCTATATGTGTATTATGTTCAACTATCATATCATAATATCTTGATTGTGTTTTTAGTCTGATTTTTTACTCTTCAAAAATACCTATTCATGATTTCTACCAGTTCCCTCTTTCTCTATATGAACATCATGAAAGGATTTATACTCTAACCAGTAATAAAAAAAATGAAATACCTTTAACCATATGTTATTTTTGTATAAATTGGTCCATAGATGTTAGTAGACACTTGGTCAATGAGATTATTTTCCCTCTTCATCTTTTAATAATATAGATTTTAGACTATCTTTCCATGCATATAAGCATCACATGTATTCTCATGATCTAATTTATGATTTGGAATATCTATAATATCTTTTAGTTTGTATAATTTTCCTATTTAATCTTAATTAATTTGTCCAAGCCTTTAATTACATGAACTATTCTCCTATAACTATTTTGAGACAATCGATTTTTCTACTATCCAGCTGGTATAGATTTTCATTTTCATCCACCCGCTGATAAGGGAGTTTTTATACTTGAATTTTATTTATAAATACTTCTAGTTGAATGAAATTTTATCTGTAGATTCATAGGGTTTTCTCTAAATTAGAATATTGTATCATAGTACTTTCATATAGTGAACTTATATATTCTTTAGATAACCACTCAACAATATAATATGACTACTTTTATTAATAATGATCTATCATTGTCGATTTTTTTATGTTAATAATTTCTATATAATTTTTAGTGGGATTATTCTTATAGGAATGTGGGATGAGAACCCACTATCAAGGATCCCAGTACCAATATTCTTTATTTCCTTGAGAGCGATCACCACCAATTTAGCCTTTTATCTTTTCTTCTTCTCATTTGTTGAGACATTCAGTCGATTTAAGGTATAATATGGACTTTTCTCCATCTATTTATTAAAAATAGAATAATCATACCCATATTATTATTCCAATGGTTAGTATCAATCTTTCAACACAACCCTATTAGTTAGTTTTGAATTTACGCACCTTTGACTTCCATGGTGGTAACATAAATTTCTCTTTTCTCTATAATATATAACTTTATGAAAAAATAAGAATAGTGAAAAGAATATCCATTTAAATAATTTCTTCCTTGAGATGAAGGATAAGACCTTATTCTTATTTATAAACTCATAGGTTCTTCTATGTTTAGATAACATCTTACCTCTTCATATTGGAAAATGGTGTGGCAAGAAATCCAAAAAACTAACATTTTATAAGAGGAAATATTTTTCTATTTTATTCCTCTACATTTCTATAACCTTTATAAAAATAATTAGTTATTGATTAATCCTAAAGGATTATGAAGTGTTTTTAACTCATTGATTTCACTTGATAGGAGGAATATTTTTCCATGTAATATATTTCTCAATAATGATACCAGAATAAAAAACCTTAAACTTTAATTTATTATGATCCATCACTATAGTTGGTTTCAATGTTTCAATATCACCACTGATATCACTTTTACCCATGGATATGGGTCTTTGTTCACTAAAAGTTTTCTCAATGCCTTCAGCACCTCATTTTCCCTCTCAAAAAATTTTCCATTTAAGAATATTCAAAAATGATGTTTCTTCTTGGGATCACTATATTTTGTTTCTTATTCAATAAAACTTCTAAACATAACCACATATTCTTAAATAGTTTCTAAATTATTTTTTTAATATTTTTCACAAGCATTATGGGTTTAAATCACCTTATACTATTTTTAAATATTTATTTTTATGTCTACTAATTATTTAATAATAACATGTAAAAATATTTGATCTTCATGTTATTTTTTAAAGGGTAAATATTATATTCTTGTTGATGTAAATATTCTAAATATTCCTTATGTAATTAATCAATATTTTGATTTTTATTATTTTGAATATATATCTCTTTGAGTTCAACCTTGAGATCAACAATGCTTTCAAGATGATTGTATTACTCCCTTTTGAATTGTACTTTTTAAAATTTTTAAATAATAAAATATTTAGTTTCTAATTTAAATTTTGTTTCTCCCTCCTCTATATTGTATTAATTATCATATTATTCCTTTCTCACCTAGATCTTCCTTAGAAACTTCCTTTTAGATGAATTTCCTAGTTGAATATATCTTTTGGGAGGGAATATTATTCATTGTTTATGTGAGATTTTTTCTTCACCTTTAACATTATAAAGTATCCCAAAAAATATTTCTACAATTCATCCAAAAATTACACATTTAAATTAGGACAAAGGGATACTTCCTTCAAATAAAACTTTGCTTCATTTGAATTTTATGTCCATAAGGAAAACTAATTCATTATCTATAACCACTTTATAATTGTTACCTTTAGTGATGTAAAATTTCATTTTGGTCTTGAAATAAATCTAATTTTTTGATTGACTATAAGTTCTTTATGTATTTACTTGCATTTCACATGCAACCAATTTTCTTAGTTTATTATCTAATGAAATTTTGGTTAAGTCCATTTCTTTAAGAGTTAACATCCCTAGGTAGCATATAATTTGAAATCATAGTAAGATATTAATAATAATATCTATATTATTTATTTATTCACAATGTACTATAATATGTTTAATAAATTTAATGATTTAGTTAAATAAACTATTAGTATTTTCATTAGGGTACTCTTCAAGTCATGAAATTTATTTTGAATCACTTGAAGCTTTTCCTCCTTCACCTTGCTATCATTTCCATATATATTAGCTAATTTATCTCACATATACATGGAAATGGTGAAAATCACGACCTTTATATAAATTTTGTTTGACATACCTTCTGATAAGTCATTTTTATCTCTTTAATTTTAATTAATTATTTTCAAATCTATTTTAGTCATGTATAATTGTGATGTATCATTAACATGTATATCATGTATTTTCAATAAGAAAATGTATCGACCAAGAGATCATAAGTTGGATCTCATTATACTATTCCAAATATAATAATTATTTACTTCAAAAAGAGGAATCCCTTTAGTGTTCACCATATTATCCATATCGAGCTTCAGCTAATATATTTAATTCCTATAACCTCATATTTAATACAACTTATTGTAACACGAGACAATTTGAAAGAGGAGGGCTAAATTAGTGTGTGACATTTTATTTTTTAATTGAATAATATTTTTCCCATTTTGGTAGGGACAAGTTTAACTTTTCATATTTAGTTTCATAACCACAAAAATATTAATGCATATATGAAATAAATTCACAATTATTTACCCCATTCACTATTATATCCTTGTATAAGGAGAATAGAAATAACATTGTTGCAGTGTATCTGAATCCACTAAACTTCACTAGTGTTTTGGATAATTTTTGTTGGATATGGTCACTCTATTCCAGGATCACTACCCTCAGAATTGAATCATGGATGGTGCATTAACTCCCTCAGATCACATTCACCGGCTCCTCTTTTCTCACTAATTTGGAAAAAATATTCAGAAATTTAATAAATATAAGGTCATTTCCATATCATCAAGAATGTATACATTTATTTTATTCATGATGGACTAAATATGATTTTATAATAAAATATTTAATATTAAGATTATTTACCAGAGATATTTCACCCAAATATTTCCTTTTGTGCAAGTATGTTCTCCCATGATTTTTTTTGCATAACAACATTTTCCAAGGTGGACTCACACAATTACCTTTTCACAAGTATAGATAAAAAATTCCCTTCACCCAAAATCCTTTTTCCTTAAGTTCTTTCTCAAGGATTATTCATATAAACCCCTTTTCTAAGGTGAGTTCACCCAAGTATATTCATCCTGATTTGTTCATGGAACTACATTAGTGTAACTTTCTTCAAGAAACTTTCTTTCACAACATTCCCATATCCAAAATATTTTTCTAAAGTCTAGTTCACACATGTAAAAATTACATAAAAATAAATAACATAATCCATTTATTTTTCTTCATTAGTTCAAATAAGAGGGGCTAATTAGTATTTATAGGCCAGCCCAACCCTTCACGTAACATATCCTGATCTAGAATACGTTCATGATAGTATACTTCTTCAATTACACCACTTATGTAATATCTATAATTAGTAAATATCACATCCAAACTAGTGAAACCACCCAAACTAGTGTGAAATACCTTATGCTGGTGTGAATCTCCAGCATTTTTTCCAGAAATAAATTTTGACTTCGGATGAAATTTATCACCCAAAAATTTGGAATGCATTAGGAAACTATGATATATTTAAACATTCTTCAATTTCTTTATACTTATTAAACTTCCTATAAACCATCTCCATTATTATTCAAACTCCTTAATAAACCTAGAAATATATTGAAAATAAACACAATAAAAAAATTCTGCTCGAAACACATTGGTTGCAACACCACATGTGTTTGATGATATAGAAAATTAGTTAAAAAAATGGGACACTTTATCCTTATTTTTCATATCAATATAAATATAAATATCTTCCCAATAAAAAATAAATTTTTTGGGATGATCTAATTTCATTCAATAAATGAATAGATGGAATAATCTAGATGTGTGTTCCTAAATCAAAGATGCAAAGTGTGTTGGAATATTGTTATTACTCACCCAAAATAGGACACCATGGGCCAGATAAAACAATGGATATAATCCTAAAAAGAAATTTTTATCCCACCCATAATAGATATGATAAATAATTTTTGAAAATCTATGATTGATTCAAGTATACATGGAGTATTATAAAATAAATAAGATGATGAAATACACTATTCATGAAGTCGAGGTATTCATGTGTGGGGAATTGATTTTATGGGACCCTTACTAAATTCCTTAAACAATATATTCATTATGATATACGTGTAATATTTCTCAAAATGGGAGGAATCTGAATCTCTATCTCAAAATACAGTTAATGTGGTGATAATTTTCTGAAAAATAAAATATTTACTCAGTTTGGAATTTTTCAATTACTCACAAGTGATCAAGGAACACACATGAATGAACACTTATTGAAGGGATTTATTGAGAAACATGGAGTTTTATACAATACCAAGACCCAATATCATCCATAAACTAGTGTAAAATTGGATATTTATAATCAATAAAACAGTTATATTCTTGATATGATAGTAAGCTCGAGTATGAAGGATTGGGACAAGGAGATAGACGATGTATTATGAGATTATAAAGAAAAATTTGAATAAAAAATTGGTTCAAAACTACTCCATATTATCTATGGAAAACCCTTAAATCTACTAGTGTTTCTTGAAAAATGATCATATTGGGCTATGATAAATATAAACACAGATTCAAAACTTATTGGTATGAGACGACTTCAATAATAAGATGAGTTAGATGAAAATAGAAGGCATGTTTATGAGACTGAGAGTATCTTTAAAGAAAATACAAAATAATGGAATGGCCAACTCATCTACAAAAAAATATTTTAACTAATAAGTGTTCAAAGTTATTAAACATAGAGAAGATGATATAAAAATAGATAATGAGACCACATTCAATGTGAAAATGAAATGGTTTAATTTGCATATGGGAACTTTTCTGTAGGGGTATATTCTCTCTATGAATTTTTATCGAAGTGATGAAAGGTATTTAGATCTATCATTATAAAATGAAGTTATACATAGGAGGCAACATAGGTACATTTTCTTGATTCATTTTTTCATTCACTTAGATCATGTTATAAGTTTTAATAAGGAGGGGACTATGGGAATTCTCCCTTGATCTCTTTATGAATCCTCAAGGCCATCACATCATGACCCAAGAATAATTTTGAGTGGCCATGGAGTATCAAAATATGACCATCTAGACGTTTACAGACACATAATAAGAAAATTTGGTTATTTACACAAATATAATCACTACATAATGATGAGGGAAAGGAAATAACACCTAAATATGTGAAAATAGTTTCTTTATTTGTGAATGGCATGAAAAATGTCACACAAATTCTAAATATTTTAAAGGGAAACCCAATAAAACTCTCTAAGTTTCTAATCACCATTCCATGAAGGCTAAGCTTGTGTAGAGATGATTCATGAAACTTAAACTTAAAAACCTTCAGTTTTTTCAAATAAATTGTCATGGGAAAATAAATGAAATTATCTAATGACACATTTATGATGTATAAAAATTATTTAAATTAACCCTAAAATGTACCAATACTCCTCATACATGCCACAAATATATCTCCCATTACTAGTGATCTCAACCTCCCTCTGAGTTTCCATGAGTCTCTCAGACCAAAGAAACCCCACTTGATCATCCCTAATTGAAACTCAGAATCTATCTCATTTCTAAATAACCCCAACCATTACCTCTTCCCAACCCTTTATTCTTCTAAACCATTACACTTCACCCAACTTGAAATGGTTCCCCTATACATCAAACCCTTTCAACTCAATTAAAACCCCTTTACCGCCATCCTAAATCCATTTACTATGGATTGCATAAGGACTATTATACCAAAATAATTTTCTAAATGATCACAAAAAACCAAGTAATTTTTTTTAGAAAAACATACAAAAATAAAGCAGGCCATACCACCCATGCCTCTCTTTGGTCATTCCCCTAGCCCATATTTATAATATCCCTAAAATTCCCATTATTGCCAAGGAGGATGACAAAAAAAAACATCTCCAACCTTTCCTATACATCGTAAGGACAAAAAATGATGAATGATTTTCCAAACTATAAATGAATGAAATTAGAACTAACAAAACAATGAACCTTAGTGTAATTCAATGGATAAATATAGAGGTGTTCATAAGGACTCTCTAGGATATGAATCTGGAGCAAACTTTATAGATCAGTGGGGAGGATTGAATGGATCCATTCTTATAAATTTTATCTACACATGATTTTTTGTTAGAGAATATAATTTTTTTCTAGGAAAACAATAGATTAAATTATATTTTGAAGCTTTTAGAGTGGTATTGTGCATTTATAGAATATATTTTGTTTAAAATATTCAATAAAAGGGTATGATTTATCTAAATAATAGTATGTATAATTAGAGTTGGACCATAATAAATGCTAATATAAAGATCATGTGTAACCCCAAGATAACCAAATACCCTCATCTTTGAGGTTACGTCTTGAGGGTTGAACATAATTTTATTTCACATGCTTAGATATATAGTGGGGGATCATATGGGTTCATGAATTATCTAGAGGTTCTCTTACTATAAACAATTTCATAGGGGATTACCATCAACATGGATTAAAAATTTTCATTATATTTTCAGTGAGAGGTGATGAAGTTCAAGTGGTTTTTCATGGTAGGAAATTTCATCAGCCACTTGAGAAAAAACATAATAGTGTTTGACACATCTGTACCCCTCATCTTTGGCTATACCATGGATTATTTATTTATAAATTTGATTTAATATGGGACCCTTGAAGAAGGGAGGAAATAGGTTTGAGTGAGTGGATGAGTTTTCCTATTATTCAGTAGAGGTTGAGGCTACAATGATCCATTCACATGATACCTCAGATTATAGAAAACCCCTACGCTATCAGGGAAGTGGGAAGTATAAGAACTTTCTCATCTATCTCCATTGTCCACTACCTGGGAGGAGTGGAACCATTATTTTATATTCAACCTCTAGGTCATCATTTAGAATCAAATGACACTATTTTATCTCATAAATATTCTATTTCATGACCCCTTAGTGCATTATTTTACCAATCCTGAATAGCTATCACCAGTACAACAACCATATGGAGTGATATATTATGATCGAACCCCTACCGCTACTAGAGATTGTATTCATCATATTGGGTAGAATTTTTTTGAGGTATTGTTTTTCATTAATGATCTAGAGTCCTATTAGGAGTATATGTTTTAGTCCCTCTAGATGGACAAGATAGTCAATTATAAGACTATTGTGGAGGTTTTATTCATAAATCTAAACACTTTAGAGATGAATTATCTCCCAATGAGAGATAAATACAATGTATAGAGTTTCAAATTGACCTCACCCTACCTATGGTAGCACCACCACCCTCTAATCCCAGTATAGATATTCTATGAAATTACTCTATCAATAAGAAAACATCTGAGGCCTTAGATACCAGTACTATAGAGGTAGTAGATATTGAGTAAGTTGATGTATAATGGATAATTTAGACTAAAACACAACCTGAGGTGGAGTATAGTTGGGGGTAAGGGGTTATTTTTCTAAATATTTATGTCGTTTACCTCTCCCTCTTATTTTGTGTCATGAATGTATTTTTATTTTGTGAAATTTTCTGGTTCCTTCATTGTATTATTCTCTATTGTTCTCATATTGTGTATCTTGGAGGCAATACTATGACAGAATGCATGAAATTTCATTTTTAAAGAACTTAGTAGAAAACACATTACTTATATTCTTTGAAATAACTTGTTTTTAAGTGAAAATTCTAAATCTTGGAACCACTCCATACTTTCTATTAGAACACTTTTTAAAAGAGCTTAAACCTGACCAAGCTTTGATGAATAGAACTATTTTTATCTAGGAAGTTTGCAAATTATATCTAACTAATTATTCCTTGACTTTTCTAGTTTCATAAAAAAATTTATTGTTACTCTCTCACTTGTATTTCAATTAGTGAGGACATAGTTTGATATTAAGTGTGGGGGTGGGATTATTGAACCCACATGAAATTTGTGTTAGAATAATTGGTCTATGAGAAATTTTATATTAGACAATTTATTTTTTTAATTGATTAATTCAAAACCACCATGAATATATAATTAAAATTTTCAGGTGTAATTAATTGAAAATAAATTTGTTATTTAATTTTAGATTTAGGTATAAAATAATTATTCAATTAATTTTTTCCACTGGTATTAATTTTAAGAATTTATTATTGACTGAATGATTACTTAGTATTCATGTCTTGAGTGGTTGAACAA
Organism: Viscum album; assembly: GCA_963277665.1. NCBI lineage: Eukaryota > Viridiplantae > Streptophyta > Magnoliopsida > Santalales > Viscaceae > Viscum > Viscum album. Next base: position 1,976,591,250 of record OY728131.1, read on the forward strand.
TATATTTAAATTCTATTTACAATAAATATTCTAATATTTTTTTTCCATATTCCTTCACATACCCTCTTTCTTGAGAGAACTGAGGACATGCATCACTAAAATAAATTTCACTTAAATCTTGTTGAATCATTTTTAAACCACATTGATATGATTGAGTCCATTTTATTAACCCCTTTATATTTGTAGAAATATTATGTATTACCTTATTTTAAGTCTTAATATCGAATAATTACCATCATAGGATGACAAATTATAAGAAAAGTTAACCTTACTATCCTAATACATTTAGTATGATTTCATAATTTATATATTGATCTTTATGAGGGATATTAGTGAGGCTTGTAACTTCTAAGTGATATTTTAAAGTGAAGTGAGGTTTTTATTGAGAAGTCTGTATTTGATTCAAAGCTTATTTACACTATAATTTCATTATTCCACTTAAATTTCAAGAAGAAATATTGAAATAATGGGTTGTATACTAGAAATATTTATGATCAACCTCACTTAGTCTATGATCTTATTATAACTATTATAGTTATTATTACGAGGATATAAAATAAGGATAGTGTTACGAGTGTGATATCTACTATTTGTGAATTTATATTAGAAATATGTAGAAGAAATAATAAATAAAAAGGGAAAAAAGAGGAAGAAAAATTTGTATCATTCATTTTTCACGACACAGATGAGAATAATTGAAGAATAAGAGATTTATAGTGGGATAATATACTTTTATGAAGGATAAGATATTTTTTTCATTGAGTTTTAATAGAATATCATACATTTTTCAGAGAGAGTTGATCTTTTTTTGGTTAAAATTTTATGATTACATTATAGACCACCCACCTTCAAAATCAGAATCACTAAAACCCTATTTGAATGTCATATTTATTAGTATGATTTTATTTATCTAAAATAGAGACTGAGATATTGTGAAATCTTATGAATACAATGTGATTACTTAAGACTGAGCATAAATAAATATCTAATTTTGTCTTTAGTATTGAGTAAAAGTTTTCTAGAAAGGTAGATGAACAATATACATGGATGTTTAAGAAAAATTTAAGAAATTATAATGTAAGGATAGAGGACTTATAGAAATGGTTTAATAATGGGGAATGATTAGATACCCATGAAGAGTGATTTGTTGAAGTTTAAGTATTTTCGATTAATATTTTTTTTTCTATTGACAAGTTTGGATATTTTTTTTCTGTAGTTGATGTCTATTGTACTTTAGAATCTTAATTGATATCCTTTTTTATTGAGGATAAGAAACTGTTCCTGTGTGGGGAAATTTGATAATTTTTAAATGTGGATATGTTTTTAACGTATTTTTTAGTGTTTTTAGACTATATAATTCCTATTATTGTTAAATTATGATGATTTTTATGGAATATGTGATAAGAGGATTTACTTAATCCTTTGGAGAGTTTTATAAAATTGAAAAAAAAATCACTATAAAAAGTTTAACACCCCCATGTCACTGTGTTATTCTTTCAGTGTTATTAATCTAATAAGAGTTCCGGGTTTTGTTTACAAGAAGTTGTAGTTTTGTAAATTGGATTTTTTTTGTTTTCCTACTATTCCAGGTTAAAGTGTATGGTTATTGGGTGACTGATTATCCTCCATTCACACGGAGCCTTTTCAGTTCAATTTTTACCATTCATAGTTTATCAACACATGTTGAACATGGTAATGTCCAAACTGTGTGGCCTCTTGTATAAAATAGGTGAGTTCATTGGTGTGTCTAAGGTGTGGCATAGGACTTGTGAAAAATTTGGTAAACCATGTGTAAATCATGAAATTGGCTATGTAGTTTTTGACAGAGCCATTTCCACAACTTCGTCATGGTTTACTAATCTATGTGGGGCACCCTAAGAGTCCGTGCAAGGCTTAGGTGGTTCTAGAGTGAGTTTAATTATTTTCTTAATCATTCTAACTCTCATAATTAATCGTGAAACTTTATTTTTTTGGGCGGTAGTGGTACTAACATGGTTGGTGCACAATTTTCTTAACCTTGTGGTAAAATCATGTAAGTTTACTAGATGTTTAAAAATTTAATAAATTCAAAAATTTACCTCTCTAATTAATAGGGATTCCACCCCACTTCTCCCTACACAAGTTGAAAACCCTTGGGATCACTTTGGGGTGTTACAACTTCCTCCTCCCTCGATTCGTTCCCTTTAAATGGTGTTTTCTAAGAGTTTTTAGGCGAGTTTATCATCTATATACCTAATTCATCCTTCTCTCTCTATTATCTCTTGGATTTAGGACCCCCATGAACCCTAGTTATCATGTGTCTTGATTTTAGGGTTATGGTTGGATTTATTGAAGTTTATTTTGGTGTCTAGGGGTTATAGATAATGTTTCTTGTCTCATGGGTGTGGTCACCTTTGAAGGTGACATGTTATGAGGTGGTTTAGTTTTGTTTCTGCATCTTTGAGGTAGTTATTACCATGAAATTGTTTCATTTTGTATTTTCAACAATTAATTCACTTTTTAAATTTCATTTTAATAAATGAATAATTATATATGGTAGCCTTATGATGATTTGTAACCCTTTTATTGAGTTTCTTTTTTAGAATAATTGGTTTCATATGTGAATTCTATGTTTTATTATTTAAAATGGATTTTTTATTAAGCTAATATTATTGTGAAATTTTATATGACTTTTTAAAATGGTTTTCATGAGGCATGGTAGTTTTTAACCTGGTTCTAGTTTTTAATGAGTGGAAACATTTTTTTAATTGGAATTTGGTTTAAAATTGTGGTGTGGACCTCAAAATGATTTATGAAGGGGTGTTTTATTATATTTCAAATAGTGATTTGAAATATGTGTGTGGTTAAACCCTTTTTTAAATTATGTTGTGGATTTTTAAAATTGACTAATGGGAAATGGTTTTCCTTTTGGCCTTGTTTTTTATTTCAAAGATAAAGACCATTATTGAAGGGTATCATTGAGTTTTTTAGAAAGAAATGGGCGATTTATTCAGACCTCTTAAAATGTTTTAAGTGGTGTTTTATGAAAGGTGGTGTGGAAATAAATACTTTGGACATGTTTTATATTTTTAAACAAGGGAAACCTTTTATTGAATTTGAAATGGTTTAATCTTTTAGGTTATTTACATAATTTATAAATAAATCTTGGAAGGTTTTTATAAAATTTAAAAAATGATTTGAAATCTGATTTGTGCATTAGTGTAAAAAAACCATTTAGTGCAATGGTTTTAAATGGATCATGTGAATGTGACCCCTTTATTTCCCCTTTTGTTTTACCCCTTGTGTGAATTTGTGATCACTATGTGACTATTGTTTCCCCCTTGTATTGGAATGTGCTTGTTTTTCCTTGTGGGTATATTATGGGTATGGGGTTTTCCACCATAAGGTGATTGGGGTGAGCATAGTTATGGTTATGGATTATGGGTAGAATAGGATGGTTTTAAATATTACTCACTTGATTTATTAGTCATTAGATGTTTAGTTCTAAGTGGAAGATATAATTTGTTCCTCTAGTTAATTCACACACCTCTAGTGGTCCCTGAGCATGAAATAGGGCCAAGTGGGGTTTTTCATTCCAATGAGGCTTGTCCAGGAGACTTGAATTGTAATATGAACTTATCATATTCCAGTATCTGATTTGGGTGGTTATTACATTATATGGTTAGATCCTTGTCATGTTAGTTACTTTAGGTAGGACCATGACACATTTGTTTTCTCGGTGAGTCGTTTATTGAGTGGAGCTTGATCTAGTGCTTGATTGTAACATTTACCTTGCTTTCATTAATACAAAACCTTCATTTCTTGTGTTGTATTTTCATATACCTTATGATATATATATATCTGTGTGTGTGTGTGTGTGTGGTGACTACCAGTTGTTCTTGACCTATGTGATTTGGGTGGTTTCCTTTGAAATTATTTTTCAAGGATGTTTTTAAAAACCTGTTTTAAATTTTAAAGACTCTTGTGTCAATGATTTAAAGCGAGTTTCAAAATGGTATTTAATTTATAGATGGATTCATCAAGTTAAATGTTTTAAATTTAGCATTTTAATTTATATAAAACAAGTTTCAGTTATTTTTGAGAAATTTAAATGGTGTTTTTGGTTTTAAAATGTTTTGGGATGATGAATTTGTTTTCAAAATGAATGTCTTTAGTTTTGAAAAACAGATGGAGAATGTTTTGAAAGTGGATTATTGAATTGTTTTTATTTCTATGCATTGAATTTTTATGAATATTTCTTTCTATATTATTTTAAAACTATAATTTATTAATTTCTATAAGAAATGAATTTCATAGTTTTTTTTAGGTTGTAGTGACTTATTATGATTTTTCATTACTCCTAAAAAATTTTATATTATAGGTTCTCATTTGGATATTTCTTGTTCATAATGACCTACATGGGTTGATTTGGGTGGTGGTGAGATACTAGAGGCCACATGGAGATAGTTTCAGGCTCATCTCAAGTTGGTTGGTTTATAATAATTTCATTTTCTGGTTGTCTTTGTTCCTGTTTTTTTTTTGCATTCTTGTATCTATTTATTTATGGATGTTGATTATGTATATAAAAATGTGTTAGATCAGGGTAGTTGGTGATGAACTATGTGGTGTGTTTGTTATTTTTTTGACTCCTATTTTCTTTTATCTACTATTGTATCTCATATTTGGGAAAAATATTTCTCAAAGGAGTTTCTATAATGCCCTGGAGCTTATCGTTATCTTGTGGTGATTGAGAATGCCCTTCATGCCTTGGGGAAAATCTAGTCGGGTTCCTAGTAGAATGGAAGACACAACGAGTTAAATAAAAAAAATTATAAGATCATTGGGGTTTACTTTAGTAGGAACCATAAATTCTCATATAGCCCTTTTTATTTGGGGATGTCCTAATAGAAAGGACATTAAGGTTTCCATAGCTTTAGAGGTATGGATGGGGAGAGTCTGGCTAGATCTTGCCTATCTAAAACCTCAAGATTCAATGGGTTTTTGGGTTTCAAATTTTTAATTCAAGAATTTATTTTTTTATAGTGGATTTTGGTTTGATTTAAATTATTAGGTTCCCTTTGAAAGTTTAGTGTTATTGGGGACCACTTTTTGGCCTTAGGGTGGAAGGGAAATTGAGCTTCATAGTTAGCACACAAGTTCTATGAAACCATGTGGTGGTATCATGGTTGAGCCCAAAGAGTGGTATAGTCCCCCAAACCATAGTGGTCAAGGAATACATAACATGGTTTCTTCCTGACTATCATGTTTGTCATCACCTTGATTATAGATTTATCAAAAATTTATTTTCACATGTTGGAGGTGGGATTATGAGTCTTTTATTTCCCTTTTTGGATGTGGTTTGTGAGATAAGGATTTTTTTATTGTGCAGTTATTTTGTGATATTGGTTTCAGAAACCTTATTTTGGAATATAAGTTGGTTTTATGAAAACATTTATTTTCAAACTTGGTTTTATAAACAATGGGAAGAGTTAATTCCCATTGTTTTATTAAATGTTTCATGAAATTGGTGGTTTCCATTATTGTATTTTGAAAATTAGGTGTTCAAAAGGAACTTTTGTTTTTGAAGAAATTTTGGAATGTGTATTAGAAAAATGTAAATGAGTTTTAAATTTTTTTTGGATGCTTGGATTTCCAGGTGGAAAGGGATTTTGAAAGAAAGTTTGTAGTTTTCCTTTCTTGGGAGAAATGGGTGCCTTCCACAAAGGTGGGTTTGTTTTAAATATTTGGTTATCCTGATATTTAACACATACCTTAGTGGAAGGTGGTTTTAAAATTTCGTGGTGAAAAAGTGGTTTTCAAAATAAATGTTTCTTCTGATGTAGTTTTGTTTTTCCTTGTTTAAAGGCTGTAGTTGTGGTTTTGATTACTTGATTGTCAAAGATTATTTTGGTTTCATCTTTTGGATATGTCTTGAGATAGTTCATGTATTTGTTATTATTGTTACCTAGAATGAAAAGAAGGTTTCCTCAGCCTCGATGCTGACCTGGACTCTAGAGGGAGTTGCGGATGCAGAAATTTCTTTGTGAGAGTGGTTTTGAGCATTGTCACCAGTTTTAACTATGTTGGGTTGGAATTTATATTGTTTATTTGAGTACCACTCTATTTGTTGTTTTAATATTGTATCGAGATATTTGGAATGTGTGGTTGGAGTTTATGGTTGTTTTCATATTTTGGGATGTTCCATGTGAATGGTTACCCTTTGGGATGTTTTGGTTGATGGTTTGAATGCTGTTTTATGGAAAGTTTTTCTTTGTTGAGGTATTTCCCACCCTCCCTAGTACTCTTGGGCGTTTTTTGGTTGGTATGTGAGTGTTGTTTCATTAAAAATTGTTATTTTAGAAAACCCTTCTTGGTGATAGTAGGTTGCATCGGTTTTTTTGTTTGAGCCTAGTGGTTATCATTGTTTGGACTTAAGAGAGGCCATTGGTTTTAAGATTGGGTAAATTGGGTGTGGCATACACTGGTTGAGTGTGGTATACTTACTAGTGTGTGGTAGTGGATCTTATATAGGATGAACCATATGAGGGTGATCTAATGTTTGAACCTAGGTTATCTGTATGTGTCATGACCCATGGTGAGTGATCATGTCATTCTTCTAAGGATATTGTGGTTGTTTTTCTATCTATTGTTTTTAGAAAGTAATAATGGTTAAGGGTGTGTTCCTATTATGGTTGTTCATTGTTCGAGGATGAGTTTCCTGGTAGTTTTCTTTTGTTCCATCATGTTTGAGTAACTCTAAATGGCAATGAGACCATAATGAGTCTCCCCTACTTCATAGGGATTCTTGATAGTGGTTTTTATTTTCAATTTTCTTTGAGATGTTTGGTTCTATTAAGGTTGATTAGTTTTACCATTTTGATGATCTTATTTGTTGGCCATGAGGTTAAGCCATGCTGAGTGGTTTGTTTGGTTAGATCCTCTTGGTATCTTCTGTTTTCGTTGTATTTGGATTTGAATGTGGAATTTATGGGGGACGAAAGTGGAATGGTTTTGATTTTATGACACCCCCTTCTGTTACTGTGTTGTTTTTTGGTTATGTGGAGGTCCGAGTAGTGTTTCTATGGAGTTCTAGTTTTGAAATTGGAAAATATTGAGGTTTTCCTACTATACCCAGTTAAAATGCATTATTAGAGGGAAACAGTGTGACATCTCTTCATGATGATCCTTTTTAGTTCATTTTAAAATTCATATGATTTGTCAGCATGAGATGTGCATGGTGAAGCCCAAAAAATCTGGACACTAGTAAAAACCATGAGAGGTCCTTGGTGTGTCTGACGTGTGGCACATGACTTGCACACAATTTCTTAAACCATGTGGGAAGCATGCGGTTGGCTCTGTAGTTTTTGATAGACCCATTTTCATGAATTCTTTATGGATTTTTAATCTTATTAGGGTACCCAGGGAGACCATGTGAGGCCTAGGTGGTTCTCTAGTGAGTTGAATTTTTTTATCAACCGTTTAACCTCTCACAAGTAACCTTGCAGCCTAAATGTTTTTAGGAGTTGGTGTCACCCGCATAGTTGTTAGAGTGTTTTATTGACCATGCAGTAAAATTGTAGAGTTCTCTAGGTGTTTTAGAATTTGGGAAATTAAAAAATTTACCTCCTAAATTAAGAGGGTTTTTACCCATATTTTCCCCCATATGATTCGGACAACCCTTGTGAGCTCTTGGGGGTGTTCCACCTTCCGCCTCCCTTGATTCTATCTCTTCCAATGGTGTTTTCCAAGTAGTTTGTGGTGAGTTTATCCCATATTTCCCTCCTTCCATCTCCTTCTCTTATATTTTGGATTTGGATTTCCCCATGAAACTTAGTTATCATGTGGATTGATTTTATTGTTCTAGGTGAATTTATTTATGGGGATTCGGGTGTCTAGGTGTTGTTTAAACCACTACTTGTCCTATGGGTGTGGTCTCCATTGAAGGTAATGTTTTTTGAGGTGAGTAGGCCTGGTTTCCACTTCTTTGTGGTAGGTGATTCCTTGAAATTATTTCATTTTTAAATTTTAACCATGCTTTCACTTTTTAAATTCCTTTTTTATAAAATCATAATTATATATAGTAGCCTTGTTATGATTTGGAACCATTTCGATGTGTTTCTTACTTGGAATAATTGTGTTTTTATGTGAATTCTAGGTTTTATTGTTTAAAATTGAATGTTTTATTATGATAATATTCTTGTGAAACTACTTATGGATTTTTTAAATGGTTTTTATGAGGTGTGTTTAGTTTTAACCCGGTTTTAGTTTTCAATGAGTGAAAATATGGTTTTAAATGGAATTTGGCTTCAAATTGAGGTGTGGAATTGAAAATGATTTGTAATGAGGATTTTTATTATATTTAAAATGGTGATTTGAAATGTGTGTGAGTGTATTTATGTAGTGGATTATTTAAAATGGTTAAATGGGAAATGGTTTTCCTTTTGGCCTTTTTTGGATTTCAAAGAGAAAGACCCTTTTTGAAGTGTAGATTTGAGTTGTTTAAAGAGAAATGGGTTATTTATTTGGACCACTTAAAATGTTTTAAGTGGTGTTTCATAAAATGTTTGATGGAAATAAAGACTTTTTACATGTCATTGATTCTAAAAGAATATGTCCCTTGTATAGGGGTGAGTTTGAAATGTTTGAAATGTTTGGGTAATTTCCATCATTTTGAAATGGAGTTTGGAAAGTGTTTTATGAAATGTGTAAAGAGACTAGAAATATGTGTCCTGATTTGGTGTCAAAGTTCCATTTGGAACTTTGGTTTAAAATGAAGCATGTGGATGGAACCCCTTGATTTACCCTTTCTTGTTACCCCCTGTGTGGGTTTGTGATCACTATGTGATTCTTGTTGCTCCCCTTTCATGGGAATGTGTTTGTTATGCCTTGTGTTCATGTTATGTTTATGGTGATTTCCATCATTGGGTGTTAAGTTTAAGGATAGTTATAGTTATGCCTTGTGGGTATACTTGGATGATTTTCACTATTCCTAAATTCCTTTATTAGTCATGGGATTTTGGGTACTAAGTCTAAGATATAATTTGTTCTACTAGGTTTCCACACAACACTTGTGGCCATTAGTTTGAAATAGGGCTAGGTGGTGTTTGTCATTCCAATGAGTATTATGTAGGCTAATTTGACGATATAATTAATTATAATATGTGGGTATCTAGTTTGAGTGGTTATAACATTATATGGTTAGATTCTTAGAAAATGAGTGACTTTGGGTAGGATGGTGACCCATTTTTTTTCTCGCTGAGTTATTAATTGAGGAAAGTTTTATCTAGTTCTTGATTATATCATTTCATATGCTTTCTTTGATATGGAACCTTATTTTTTGGCATTTAATTTTTATATGACTTGTGATATATATATATATATGTTTGGTGCCTGCTTGTTGTTCTTAACCCGTGTTAGTTCGGTGTCTTCCTTTGAAATTATTTTTCAAGGATGTTTGTAAAAATCTATTTTGATTTTTTAAAGAATCTTGTGTGATTTCTTTAAAGTTAGATTCCAAATGGAATTTGGTTTAAATATTTTTTTTGTTGGTGAAATGTTTTAAAGTAATAATCTACATTTAGATAAAAATGGTGTGTTTTTTTTAAATTTTAACGGTGTGTGTGCTTTTGAAATTGATTGGTACGGTGGATTTGATTTCAGAAAACATGTTTTCGATTTTGGAAAACAAAGGAAAAATGTTTTGTAAGTAGATTATGGAATTTTTTTATTTGCATGAATTTTATTTATGTAAATATTAATTTTTATCTTTGTTTTAAAACTAAAATTTATGAATTTTCTAATGAAATTAATTGAATAGTTTCGGTGGGATATGGTGACCTCCTGTGATTTTTAGACTATTCTAGCAAAATTGTAGGTTCTAGGTTCTCAGTTTGATCATTCTTGTTCATACTAGTTGATGTAGGGTGAGTTGGGTAGTGGATAGAAACCATAGGTTTCATGGAGTTGGTTTTAGGATCATCTCGAGTTGTTTGGTTTGTAATAGTTTCTTTTTTGCTTGTATTTATTCTAATTTTGTCTTGCCAACATGTATCTGTTTTTCTATTATTTCTGGTTATGTATATTTAAATGGGTTCGATCACAGTAGTTAGTTATGACATGATTGGTGTATTGTTTATTTTTTGATCCTATTTTATTTTATTCTATTTTTATATCTATGCTTTGTGAAAAATCATTCCTAAAGGAGTTGTTGTGATTCCCATTTGATTTTCTCTAGCTCATGGGGATTAGGAATAACCAATAGCCTTTATGAAATATTGGGTTGGGTGCTTGGTTAGATGGATGCTTGGGCCGGTTTGGTACAATAAGTTTTCTCAAAAAATGATTGAGGTGAAGATAGATTAAGAGATAAATAAATAACGAAGGATCACATCAACATATATGATCAATGTACTATAAAAGATTTTTAGTTAGAGGATCTTGATTAGCGTCAGAATTACTTCACACTATGAAACTTGACTCTTGAAATAGTGTCAAAAGTTGAAGATAGGAAATGTATCATGGAATGCGTAAGATCCTTTGAGGACCACATATGATTCTTTAAAGGAGTAAAAAATAGTTATCCCAAATTTTATAAATTTCATTCACATCATGATAACTATAATCAAACTATGAAATTAGAATCAATAATTCAGCTAGGACCCCATAAGTCCCACTCAATAAAGATTTTTTTGGAAAAGATTAGAGTTTTTCGAGGTATTCCCTATAGAGAACATATTTTTATACTTAACTTATAGTGAAGTAGTTTTTATTCAATACCTTGAATCATAGATTCAAATTTTTATGTGAGTATAGTAAGATCACCTGGAAGAATCGTATATAAGATCATACAATTGCCAATGGAAATCACACTGTGTATTAACGAATCTAGTTGAAGTATTAAAGAGTTTTAAGAGTTATGAATTTGACTAAGTTCCTTTACATCGTGATGTGCCTGGAGTCGAAAGATAGAGGAAAATATCCTAATCGATTTGTAGAGATCTCAAGAAGATTCAAAGATTTATTGAGAACATATATCAATCACACTTTAAAGTTTCACATTACACTATGACATATTTGATGGAGGAGATAAAAGTGATGTTTTTTATATTATCCCTACTTGATCCCGTTACATCACTTGCTATCAAACCATTGCATTTAATTGTCTATAAATAAAGTGACTATAGATAAAATCTCAAAATATTATGCCATGATTGATAACTTTCATTTGTTGAGTGGCTATAAATACAGAATTTAAATCCCCAATATATAGATTATAGCTAACCATTGGTTTGCATCCTAAGGATCTAATACTAGAACATTCAATATTCTAGCATTTAAAATTAGTTTATATTTTTTTATTAATTAAAATATAGAATATAATTTGGGTGGATGATTGTAAATAGGAAATGATATACAAATGGAGAACACATTGGAATGCAAGAAAGGTGATATACCTATATTCAACATTAAGTATCCTTCATTACCTCACCACCTTGATTATATAATCCAACTCTCTATGTGATTTAAACCAGTTACACACATTATCAATGAAAAAAATTCTATGAATAGTCATCACACCTAATAAAAATACTAAGTTCTTTACTCACATATTCTATAAGTGGATATAAAACATAAATCTATACACCACTCAACTTACTAATCCCATCATACATTATAACTTCTATAAGTGGTGGATGAAATGTATTTTAGTAGTAAGACTAAAAATGAGGAAAAAAGAGTATGATGAACTATCACCCACTTCCCATCCTCAATCACCCTTACCACCAATGTAAAATAAGAAAACAATTGATAAGTAAATGTTCTATAAATCACTAGTTTTCATCCAGTGGATGATACTTAGGTTATCATCTCATCATTATATGAGATATTTAGAATCACTATATAAAAATAAAAAATAAATGGAGAAGAAAGAAAAAAACATAATAGAATTAATTATTGTTAAATCCAGAAATTATATTAAAACTATTCTGAACTAAACCATTTATAGAGGTTATGGTCTCAAATCCTTTAAACTAGTGATTAGAAAAAATATATAGGAATCATAAAAAATTCTTTTATATTCTCCGAAATTTCATCATGGAGCTCCCTCTTCCTTGGATAGCTTCCACATACACTGGAAAAAGGTGTATATTCTCTAGTAGATAATTTCTATAATATTACCTTAGATAAGTTTTTATATGGATTTTCCAAAATCTCTAACTTTTTTTTTGTTTTTATATTTAGGGTATGTGGAAGATCTAGTGTGTATTTCCCGATTTAAGAAAACTAAAATAAAAAAATGTCTTTATGTTGAGCTCTATTAATTTTTAGAAATTCATGTTTTAAAACATGAAGGTCCAACCAATTTATTTACAGTGCAACACTTTCCTTAATTTTACATTGTTAATATCCTTTTAAAATCTTCAATCTAATATCCTACTAACATGAGAACAAGAATGGAATGAAACTTCCCTTTTTAGTATATGGTATAGATTTACATTTTTAGAAGTTCAAAATTTCCTGAACACTACTAAAAAAATACATATAGAAATTCTTAAAAATTTACAAAGAAAAAAAATATTACCTATGAACCTCCATTAAGAAAAGATCTTTGGTATCCCAATTCTTCTGATTTTTCAATCTCCAAAAAATTAAGTATCATCTTCTTTGGGAATTTTTTTATTTATACAGCTCCAATGAATTTGGATAACTCCAAAATCATATGAATCATCTAACTTGGGAAAAAATATCTTATGTATCAACATACAATGTAAACTCTACCAATTTACCCATGTATAAGCTGTTACATATCCGAAGTTTAGTAGATAAAATTATATTCATGATATAAAAATTATATACATCACCCCTATAGGATATTACTCATCAAGAACATCTATGGGTTTTTGTCAAATTCCAGGTCCTGACTAAGAAATATCTTTGATATGATGCTATTTGAGGAGTCTTTTCCATTTTTTACATAATAATATATAACTTATAAATGTAAATATTTTTCCAAATTCATCTTTTGGAAATCCAACTTTTGGATTTCCAGAAATTAAATAAAAAAAATATAAATCATAAACACAGTGTTGGATTTATTTAAATTTAATCAAAAATGATATAATTAGTGAAAAATTATATGTATAATCATAAAAATAGTTTAAGCACAAAATCTAAGAATCAATGTATTAATTTTTAAATAATTTTATAAATGAATAAAACGACTAAAAATCAAGATTTAAATACATTTAAAAATCCCATTAAATATTAATAAAGTATAAAAAATGAGTTAATTTCCCTGGTTTTATGTTAATTGTGGGGTTATATTTCACTGAAAGAGAAATTAAAATTTCTAAAATGTTGTGTCTCATAAAAAGATAAAAACTTTAAATGCTCTCATGAATTCATATTTTAAATAGAGTAAATCTAAAAAAATTAATTTTGGAGTATACATGTATGATAAAGAGTATATTGATTTGATCTCTCGTCTTAATGTAAATGAAATCTTTCAATATGATTGGTTTGAAGCATCTATTGCAAATGTATATATGAGGTATTCTTAATTTTTTTGAATCTATTTATTATTGTATTATTTCTATTATATTTCTAATGATGAATTTTTTATTTTATATTTTTACATTATTAATTTGCATTATATTAAAAATTTGAACAGAAATTTATATTTTTTAGTCCATATAACCAATAATCATAATCATTATCAATTATTAATTATGAAATTATAGAAAAAGTTGAACAAATTGTGAAAGTGTTTAGAGAAAACCCAAAAGATGATCCATAATACCAATAAGTTAAGTGTAAAACTATATAAACCAGTTAATTTTAAGGTAACTTTTTATTCTTAGTAGACAATTCTGATTAATTTTTTTAGGATTCAACGAATATTAATTTTCATAAATATTATTAATACAATGATATATTTTTTTGATCCATTTCTTGGATACCAAATATATTAGTCGTACATGATGTCACCTTTTAACTAGTAAAGGTTATATTTTTTTCATTTTGTATAATTTTAATTATAAATTATATAATATGTATTTACAATCATACTTTTTGGTAGTTCAGTTCTAATGTATAAATTTATAAGGGGTTTTAAAAAATGGACAATAATAAAAAACAAATATAAAACTATAAGAGGAAAATTGCTGTGGTATATAAACTAACACTTCATTATTTATTAATTTATTAAAATTGCTAATGATCATGTGGTGCTCAGAACAACTAAATTAAAATGACCACAATTCCCATGTTTATCAATGTCAAAAGATATCTTACCCCAAAGAAAAAATTAAATTCCATTAATGTTATTTATTATTTCTTGTCTTTTTATAAAGATGCAGACCTTCTTTTCACTACTTTATTTACCATTATTTATATTTTTTACACTATATAGATTGTGTTTATATCTCATATTTAGATGAATAGATAGATGAATTCAAGGATGAATGTGAAGGTTATGTTGTGTCTCAATATTTACATAATTATTAGAAAGGTATATATCTACAACTTATTTGATTTTATTATCCTGAAATGTGTGTCATTGTTGAGTATATAGTTATGATTAGGAAATTTTCACCACATGATATATTTTGAATAAACAAGATTAAATCATCATTAAAATATAAGAAAAATATATTTTATTGATTTGTGTAATATAGGAATGAATTTCATGTCATTGTGATGTGTAGTATGGTTAGAATGATAAAAACGCATGTTTTCAATTTAAAAAAGGATTTTTTATTTTAAATTTTCATCATATTTTCAACTCTAATAAAATGAGATTAGAATTTTTTGAAACTATAGGAAAATTATAATTGATTCACCAGAATCATGTAAAAAAACAATAGATAGGTAGGAATAATAATGTTGGTGGAATTATTGAGAAAGCATGCTTTAAATTTAAAAGTAATATTTTAGTTCAAAACTTGAATCAAATGCTTAATTCTAAGAAAACAAGATCATATTATTATGAAGATTTAGAAAAAAATTCACCGATTCATTTATGGAATATAGGCATAGACTATATGAAATTCTAACTCACTGTGTGAGATGAATGACCTAAATTTTAATTTTCTATTTTAATTATTTAAGAGGTAAAAAACACATTTCACATAATAAAAAGTGATAAAACATACTTTAATTTTTGTGAAACTCTAAGAAAATGATCATAGATTAATGTTTAGCATATATGAATTACCCAAAAATCATTCTGACATATAGAACAATAAGGGTAAATGTATTTTTTTAAATTTTAAAGTTATATTATATTATAAAACATGGGTAGTATTATCAACTCAAATAAAACATGCCCATATTATCTTGAAACTCTAGGAAAAAAAATTTAATTTATTTTTAGAATGTATGAATGATCCAAATTACATTTTAATGTATGGTGTGGTTGGAATGATTAAATGCATGTATTATTAATTTAAAAGTGATATTTTAATTCAAAAAATAAACCACATGCTCAATTTTGAACAAATTAGTTCACATTTACATGAAAATCCACATAAACAACCACTGATTCATTTTTTGTATGTATAAATGAACCACACTTATTTTTAACTCCTGGTATTTTATGAATAACCGAAAGTGTGTTTTTTTATTTTAAACATCTATGAGGTTGAAAATTTGCTTCATATACTCGAAACTAAAAAAATCACTCATATTATTGTGAAAATACAAAAAATTATTGTTGATTTATTTTTGGAATCTAGGGTTGAACTAAACATCATCTTGATACACAATATGGTCTATGTGATTGAAAATGTATTTTTAATTTCAATGTGATATTTTAGGGTAAAATATTCATCACATGATAAATTCTATGAAAACATGAATGGATTTTCTTGAAACTCTGATAAAATAATATTTGATAATTTTTTTTGATGTAGTAGGGAATCACTTGTCATTACAATATGTGATGTGGTTTTAATGATTGGAAACATATATTTTTTATTTAAAAGTGAATCTTTAGTTCCAAACATGTGTCATTAGTTTAATTATGAGAAAAATACATGGTATTATCGTGGAAATATAAGAAAACGATAATTGATTCAATTTTGATATTTAATAATAAACCAAATATGGCTTGTCGTTTGGCCAGAACGACCTAAAATAGATTTTTTATTTTAATTATTTATGAGGTACAAAATTCACCTCACATACTCAAAACTAAGCAATCATGCTTGGATTGTAGTGAAACTCTACTTAATGTTATTTGATTCATTTATGGATCATAGGGATTAAATATACTTTATTATGATACGTGTTGTTATCAGAATGACTAAAACCACATGTTTTAAATTTAAATGTTTAAATTTGGTTCAAAATGTGGGTCATATGATCAATTAGTTGAAACAATTCTTATATTTCCTTGAAAAAATAATAAAAAACATATAATTCATTTTTATATATAGCAATAAATTTCATATCCTTTCAATATATGGTGTGGTCAGAATGAATTAAAACACGTGCTTTCAATTTAAAAGTGATATTTTAGTTCAAAACATGTATCCCATACTAAATTCATATAAAATGCGATCAAGTTACTGTGAAACTCTTAAAAAAATCTTTAACTCATTTTTATTAAGTAGGAATATAACATGCATAATTTCGATTCATGTTGTGTTCAGAATGACTTAAGATTCATTTTTTCCATTTTAAGTATTTAAGTGGTCCAAAACATGCATTGTATACTTGAAACTAAGTGAACACGCTCATATTTTTATGAAAATATACATCAACATTCCTTAATTCATTTTTAAATTATAGGGATGTATCTCATATTATTCTGATGCATGGTATGTTTAGAATGACTAAAATGTGTGTTTTCAGTTTAAAATAGATATTTTAGTTCAAAATGTGTGTGATAGACTCAATTATGATAAAACAACCTCTAATTATTATGAAACTCTAAGAAAATATTTTTTGATGCATTGATGATATGTAGTAATGAATTAAGAATCATTCAGAATAAAAATTTGTTCAGAGTGATTGAAAAAGCATGTTTTAAAATTTAAAAGTGATATTTTATTTTAAAACATACATCACATGCTTAATTATAATTAAATGAAAACCAATTGTCATGGGACTATAGGAAAATAATCTTTTTTTAAGTATGTATGAACTAAATGCATATCATTCTAACTCATGGTGTTGTTAGAATAAATAAAAATTCATTTTTAAGAGTTTATAGGGCATAAAATTCACTTCACATACTCAAAACTAATAAAATTCACTTTAATTGTATTGAGACTCTATTTATGCATTATTTTATCAATTTTGTTATATTTGACTAAACCAAACATCTTTCTGATTCATTGCGTGGTAGGAAGGACAAAAAATGTGTGATTTTAATTTTAAAGTGAAATTTTAGTTCAAAACATGTGTTACATTCTCAATTCCATAAAAATAATCATGGGTTTTCATAAAACTATAGGAAAATAATAATTGATCCATTTTTTTAATTTATTAATAAATTAAAAATCATTCCAATTTACGATGTGATAAGAATGATAAAAAAAATTATGTTTTTAATTTAGAAGAGACATTTTCATTCAAAATTCGTATCACATGATCAATTATGAGCAAATAAAATTGGATTATCTTAAAACTCTAGGAAAATATTAATTGATTATATTATATAATTTAGGATTGAACAACATGACATTTTGACTCATGGTATGGTCATAATGTCCTGAATTTTATTTTTCAATTCCTAACTAGTTTTAAATTTACTATTTTTTATTACAAAACTGAGTGTTACTTATTATTTGTTATATATTTCCCATTTAAATTTAAATATTATTTTGTTGATTAGATTATAAAGGATTACTACTTCATCGATCCAATATTCTGAACTTGTTATTATTATGTAAAATTTTTATTTGTTAATACTGCAACAATAACTAAATATTTAAACATGTTGGGAAATAATGATTTTTTTAGATTTTTTGTATTACACCGTCACTAATATTCATCATATTTGTTATACTACTTGCTGCTTAATAAATTTACATTTATTTAGTTTTTAGGATGCCTTTGAACCATATAGCAGATTTAATGGTTTTATTCATCTGTTCTTAGTGCTTTCAAATAACCGACAAAAGACCGATTTCTTATTTTTATTTTTTTGAGTAACGTCCTCTTTATAAGCATTAAAATGAACTGAGAAAGGGACACCTTTCTTAGAATTATGTAAGTGAAGGGAAATTCTACCTATATCTGTGATTTTTTAGAATTGAGAAAGGAACCCCTTTTCCCAAAAACATATTTCTTAGTGCTAAAAATGTAGAAAAAACTTTTTTTGGGGACTAATAAGGGGAATTTCTATTATAGTTGGCGAGGCAAGATGAGGTTGTGATGACGAGATGTAAGATCTACTTGATCTTTTCTGGATTTGAATTAGACATGAATTAAGGTACTATTTGTCTTTATTTAAGTACCTTTTGATTGGGTTTTACCTTGGGGAGATTTTAGGTGATTTTTGAGAAATATTAACGGAAAGAGGGATGGGAACGGTTGGCACACGATTAGAGAAAACCGTGTGGCCCAAACCAGAAAATCGTTAATCCCTAGACAGGGGGTTCTCATGGTTAGGGAATGGTTTTTCAAAATGTGCTCCTTAAAAGGAGAAACTATCCACCCCTAAAATAATAGGAACATGGTTAAGGTGCACGATTAGGGAATACCATGTTCCCCTACCATGGGAACCCTATACAATTTTTAAAGTGGCTTGAAAATTAGATTATAATTCCTCTAAATCCCCAAAACTCACACATTTAGAGTCAAAATCAAACCCTTATGATTTTGGATGATTTCAACACTTTTGGGAGGGATTACAAGGATGTAAAACCTCTGTTATTTTTAATTCAAATCCCTGACTGAAGATCCAATCCTCTCACAGTTAGTGAATCCTCTCCCAACTCTTCTCTCATGTTTTCTGTAACACCCCAGGTAAATAAAGAATATGAAATTTTTATATTTATCCCTATTTGTGAATAAAATTTTAATATTAATTTAAAGGGAACACTATTCTCGATGGCTTACCCAATACACAACAACGAGTTTCTTTGAAATCTTACGTTGCACACTAATAATATAATAATATTATAATAGTTAACGCCTAGCCGTTGTAATGGCGGGAATGAACAGAAATAACTAAAAAATGATTACATATGTTTGTTAAATATTTTTACATTTATCAAATTAATGCTAGAGGCTTAAAATCCAAATGAATCCAATTTTAAGAATAAATACTCTAATATTTTTAAAGGACTGTTTTACCGTCTTTTGATGTTGACCCTTTTTTTAGATCTAACTTTTGACAATTTTATAAGCTCTATTTTTCAAAATAAACTTATTATTTATGATTGGGACATTTAAATTTACTTTGGTTAAATTTTTGGTATGTTTCTGAAATTGTTCTTTTTTTAATGAATAGTGAGAAAATACTGCATTTTATATCAAAACTGCTTTTTCATCTAATTTAAATATATGGTTAGATTATATTTTTAATTGGTTTTAAAGTTTAGTTGGAATATATTTTTACCATTTAATCCAATATTGGTCATTGGAATTAATTTCACTTTGAAATTGACCTTAAACTAGTGTCAATCTTTTAATAGATATTGTTTCTTAAAAACACGCTATTTGTTTTAACAGTGGGAATGAATTATTAAATTAATTAATGAAACTTATATATTTTGAATTTTTTAAAATATAAATCATTTTTGAATTCAGAATATCAAATATAGCTTAGGGTGAATTTTTGGCATTTTTCTGAAAAACTTCAATTTTTGATGAATAGTGAAACCACTAAGTGGTAGTTAAAGAAACTGATTTTTCATTTAAATGAAACTTTACCAATTCTGTGATTTTATTTTAAAAAATATGACATAAATGGTTGTCATTAGGAAGAAAAATGTGGTTCAATGGGATTAAAATAATTTTTCGGTGAATAGTAACTTTTAAGTTTTTAATCGCGATTAGAGGTAATTAGTGTAATTTAAGGTAAAAATAATGTTTTAATAATATTAAATGAACTTGAAACATGTCCTACCATTATTTTATGAGTCATGGACGACCAAGAAAATCCATGGGTCAACTTGGGGACCCCATGGAGCAAATTTGGTTGGAAAATAACATTAATAACTTTTTATTTAAAGTTAAAATTAAAATGTCACAAACATGTATTGTTTTACTAAAACAATTTTTACATGGGGTTTTACAAGTCATATTTTTAACTATAAATATTAATTATAAATATAAAAATATTTCCTACATCATTATATTTTTTTATAATTTTTAGACATTAAATAAATTAGTTTATTTATGACACCGTGATGATGCATTGATTACCTCATAAATGAACGATTTAAATAAAATGAGAACATAGGGTGAAATATAAGTCTTAAACTTGTCACAATACTATTGTATGGGTGTATTTAGAAACCTTATCACCTTATCCTCGAAATATATCCTTTTGGGACCTTTGAAATCTGGAAATCATTTTATAATAAAGTAATAGTTTATAACTTTCCAAGAGTGCCCCTCCTCTTCTCTTATAGAAGGCCTCCACATATACCAAATTAGACACACCTCTCAAGCCTTTGGCTCGGCCAAAACCTGCCCATTTCATCTCTCCACATCCCTCGCTTCATCATTGAAGCCTCACCTTTGGCAGAATGCTCTTCAAGAAACCCTTTTGGTTCAAACCAAGAGGAGTTACCCGATTTAAAGGTAATGTCTTCACTTGTGTTCTTTTGTTTTATTTTGATTATCCAAACCCCTAAAATCTTTTTATTCCTTTATTTTGTAACAAAAAAAGTATCTTAAATCTACTAGGATGTTGTTATGTTAAGGATTCGAGCTACACTTACATACACCTCCGTCTAATGGTTAAAGAACATACTGTTTCTGTGGATGGAGAATTACTGCCTCACGAAACGATGATTGTTCAATCTTCTCTTAACACCTTTCATGGTGTCCATTATGATGTAACTGTATTTTATATATTTGATATATATAGTATTTATGTTTCCCATATTCTTCTGTATTTTATATTTAAAACATACCTTTATGCTTTTCATGTTGTTCAATTCCGATAATTTCATACGAGGAAGTGTGGACTACCGCCCCCTCAAGTGATGTGACTCGTTCAGGAAATACATGGAATGTATAAAGAATGAAAATAATGAACTTATGTGACCTATAAAACATATATATTATACTGTAATTATAATATATATATCTCTCAATTATTTTTAATTACATTAATATGACAAAGAAATGAAAGTAGCGTTCATACGTACGTACGGCCTACCGTCTCCATGAACGGTGCATTTCATTTATTTTTATCTCCAAATGTTATGGAATAGTATAAAATGAATATTTACTGGATATATATTATATTTAAATCATTAATACTATTCTGGAGATGATTTAATTATAACTACATGGAAAATCATTTTCAAACAAGTTCATTTTTGACTCATGTACCAAACATCGACAAAAACGTCTGATATGAACTCACATTATTAACCAATTATTATAACATTTTTAATATGTTATATTAACTGAATAATAATATTTAAAGGATTACCTTAATAAATTATAAATTGACCAAAGTTTATTATTCAGGAATATAAAGAAACGAACAAGACAAGTCGGACTTGAGGTAAGGGATCCGACCTCTCTCTTTCTTTTCAAGTACCCTCTTTTATGTCATTTTATTTATGCTCCATGTTCTTATGTTGGGGGATGTTATTTAATATTCACCATACTGTAATTTTTATTTTCATATTATGAGTTACCCCCTCTTACTCGCATAAATTAATTTTCAGAATTTTTATGTGGCACCGTTAGGCTGTCGAATTTTCGTAAGGGACCCTACCTCTCTCGTTCTTTTTATGTACTATCTTTTATTTAATTTCTTTTAGGATCATATTTATTATGTTTGGGGATGCTATTTTATATTCCTCATTCTGTAGTTTTTATGTTCATATTATGAGAGACCCTATTTGATCTCATAAATCCATTTTTGGAAGTTTTAAGTGGCGCTTTAGGCTGCTGAGTTTTCGTAAGGGATTTTTCATCTCACTTTTATTCCCATGAGATTTATGATACATTGGACACTATTTCCTTTTGTGTGGTGTATGTACTGCCAATTATTTTACTATTTGTATAATATACTCTCATTTATGGTTATTTACATCTTCATTGTATGAAACTTCTTTCATGGGGTGTACATTTCTAAAGTTTCCCAAATCAGTAAGGGAACCTTTCACACTCCTCTTTTAAAAAGACTTATTTTGTTATGTCTTTTAATTTACATATTTTTATGTTGGGATATGTTCTTATATATCCTTATTTATTTAAATTTTATGTCTAAGTGATGAGATACCATTTTATCTCTCATCAACTAATTTTATGAATTTTAAAGTGACGCTGTTAGGCTGTCGAATTTTACCATGGGAAATTTTTAACCCAATTTCGATTTCTTTGGGTTCAACATGTAGTTATTGAATATGTCATTTTTCTAATATGTGTGAATGAAATTTTATTGTTTTAAACTTAATATCCACTTATATTTGGTGTATTTAAAATTTTCACACATAATTTTGAGATTGATTTGTCCTTAATTTAAGGATACCTTCTTTATAAGTGATTTTATCTCATTTTACATTTCTAATGAGACTTCATTGTTGTTATGAACCAATTCACTCTTATATGGTGTATATAATGTCATTTGGAATATTATATCATGAATCCATTTATTCTCATGATATTATAAAGTTATGATTAAATGTTATTCCTCAATTATTGTATTCAAGTGTCTCTAATTTTGGTAAAAACCCTTTAACTAAAATATCGCTTTAAATGTTTTAATGATTTATTCTTATTAATGTACATGTTTTAAAAATGGTTTTAAGGATTTATTTATATGGATATTAATGGTTTAAAATGTTAAAAGATTCACGGTGGTATGGGACACTTTGATTCAAAAATCTCTTTATTAAATGTTTTAAATTGTTTTGAAAATGGTTTTTTTGAATGGATTCATTATTTCAATATATTAAAATGTTATATTATTATTGCAATGTTGGAATGTTATCTTTAATTTATGCTTAAGTTATGTTATATTATTATGTTTTGTTTATTGGACATTTTTTATGAAAACAGGTGGTTCCGCGATAAACTAAGGGCGGGTGAGCCCGATATATCTCTCCAATGCATTGGGTAACGCGAAGGGGTTAAACTTTAAGGTTTCTCCGAAGATATTTAGGGAATATACTGTGATGGGTATTCCAAACGTAACCATGAGGGTTACTCCCTACATATTAATGTTATGAATGCCTCAAGTTACCTTTATGTCTTATGATTTCTATGAGTTATTCATAAATCTTATGATTTCCCTAGGTATGTTATCGTGCTTATGTTTTATGAGTAAAGTATGATTTCATTGATTCTTATATATACATGTACTAATGTTTCCTTTCCAAATTTTTATATCCCTTACTGATCTCTTTATTCTCATCCAATGTTTTTGAAATGTTTTTCACAGGTCAAGGGAAAGGTACATGATATGATGATAGTGTCAAGGAAGTGTCAAGAGAGAATCCATGTTTTATTTTAAATATGTTTCCATTGATGGAAAAAAATGAATACTATATTTTATGTAACCACTTTGTTTAAATGTGGAATTTAATGCATGATTTATGATCTAATTCTCTAAAACTCTAAACCTGAAAAGATCCTCAATGTGTATTCTTGAAATAACTCAAAATTAAGTAAGGTTTAAGGCCAGGTCCTTATATTTTCCTCATTCTTTCTGCTTTCTTTTAGGGATGTAATCCACTCTTATGGAAATACATATATCTATTTGGTTAGATAGAGACCCATGATTCTAGATCTATATCTAAATTTACCAGATCTATATTTATTTAATTTTGATTTAGGGTTTTGAGATTCAAATCAAGATCTATATTGTTATGCTGCTCAATTTTTGAGAATTTATGTTAGGATATTATTCGTTGAATAATTGAGGTAGGTGTTCTAATATTCAATTCCCATAGCCATGATTTTAATATGTGTATGAAAATTTTATAGTTTATTGCATTATTTATCAATTATAATTTATAAATCGGTTAAATTAATGTTTCCAATTGATTAATTGACTTATTGTTGAAAAAGAAAATTAATTAGGGAATTAATTCGGATATTTAAGGGTTGACAAATTTGATAATTAATCGGGTAATTAATTTTGAAATTCATATATTGTGGATACATGGGTGTGTTTAGGAGAAAACATGGGAAATTTAAGAATATATTAGGGCTCATTGGCCCAGTCAATGTGGCTTAGAATCTTAGAGATACTTGGGAGTGTAGCTCGAGGACGAGCTGTTATAAGGTGGGTAGATCGTAAGATCCCGACCTTTTCTGGAGTTGAATCTGGATTATATTCAGGTAAGTTTTTTCTTTATTCATGTACCACTTTTTTGGAGTTTCTATTAGGGTGAGTTTGATTGATTTTTGATAAAAAAAGAAGGAAAGAGGGTTGTTCACTATTTGCGCACAGTTAGAGCAAACCGTGTGCCCCATCCCATCAAACGATGCAACCACTAATAGTGGGGGTTTGTATGGATGTCACACTATTTTTCAAACCATGCACCCTAAAAGGATAAACTATGACCCATAAATAATAGGTTAATGGTTAAGACACACAGTTGGGGAAAACCATGTTCCCCTACCCAGAAAACCATGCATGATTTTTAATGTGGCCTGAATATTAGTTTTTAATTCCTACAAACCCCCGAAAACTCACCCATTTCAACCCAAACTCAGACCCCTAATATTTTAGATGATTCCAGATCTTTTTGAAGGGATTAAAAGGATATCCAAATTCTGTTCTTTGTGATTAAAAACCTAAATTGAATAACTCCTACTCTCCTAGTTAGTGGATGCTCTCCCAGTTAGTGAATCCTCTCCAAGTTCTTATCTTGTGTTTCCCCCATTCTTTCTACTTCAATTTAGTGATGTAATCTGCTATTATAGATAGATCTATATCTATTTGGTGATATAGGTATGTATGATTCTACAACTAGATATGAATATACAAGATCTTGATTTTTTTAATCATGATTTAGGGTTTTGAGATTCAAATCTAGATCTACATTATTGTGCCGCTCAATTTTTGAGAATTATTATTGGGTGATTATTCATCGGTGAATTGAGGTAGGCATTATAATATTCAATTATTATAATTTTTATTTTGATACTTGTATGAAAATTGTATAATTTGTACTATTAATTATCAATTGGACTTCCTAAATTGTTTAAATTATTGTTTCCAATTGATTAATTTAAGTATTATTGAAATATATAATTAATTTGGGAATTTATTATAAGATTTTGGGGATTTAAAATTTGATAATTAATTGAGGGATTAATTATGTGATTTAGGGATTATGATTCAGATAATTAGTTGGGGAATTAATTTTGAGATAATAAATTTATTTAATTAAGATAATTAATTGTGGAATTAATTATGTCTTATTGATATCATTGATTGAGATAATTACTTATAGAATAAATTATTAATAATTGAGATTTTTATTGAGATAATAAATTATAAAAATTTATTATGGGATATTTTTTTGTGAGTATTGATTAATTAATTGTTAAATTAATTAATGGTATCAACACACTTAATTAATTATGGAATTAATTAAGGGAAATTAATTTATAAACTAATTGTTGAATTAGTAATGAAATTGAAGTTATTAATTAATTTTTGAATTAATTAATATTATTGATATGATTATTTAATTGTTAGATTAACTAATGGAGTTTTTTAGTTTAAATAATTGTTGAATTAGGAATGGAATCTTGGAAGATAATTAATTGATATATTACTTATGTGATTATGAATGGTAACATGAGCATGTATGTATGAATTAGAGAATGGGAACATGGTCATTGTAATTTGTGTTTATGAATGGGAACATGGTCATTAAAATATGTATTTATGAATGGGAATATGGTAATTCAAGTATGAATTAGAGAATGGGAACATGGTCATTCTAATGTGTGTTTATGAATGGGAACATGAGCATTCAAGTGTAAATTAGAGAATGCGAAGACGATCATTATAATGTGTGATGTACAAATGGTAAAATGTGAATTTAAGTTTGAATTAAATAATGTTAAGAAAGGTACTTTAAGATATGACCTCACCTAGTAATACTTCAGGCTCCAACATGAGTTGAAGTATATATTGAGATATTATATAACCTTTGAATACATTGGGCTCGAATATGATCTAAAAAAGGTATTGAGATATGATATTAACTAAAAAAACTTTAGAATTAAGCATGATCAGAAGCTCACATTGAGGTATGAGTGTCCTTAGGAACCTTGAAGTTAATGTAGTTAAGTAAATAATAAATGAAAATGTGTAACTGTTTACTTATGCATTGTACTTAGTTATTTATACAACTACATACAATTTATTGACTAGATTTATTTTATACACTGTTGGTGGTGGCCTAATGAGTTGTACGTAAACCCTACTCTGGCTTCCTGATCAGTACCCAAATAGTCTTTATTGTCATAAGATAGGTTAAGGGAAAGGGCCTTGTGTTAGACAGTTGAGTTGGGATGAAACTTGAATGGGGGAACCAAACATGGTTCAGGACCTGAATGGGAGTTGTTGATGTCTTTATTTTAAATTTTAATTTTAGAAACTAGACATATACATTAGTGTGGAATGTTTTCTACTTTAGTTGGATATTATTTTTTCCAGTATTGTTTATATTAATATACTAGTATGGTTTATAGTAATATATGATTCCATTATTATTTATTATTTCCACTGGTGTGTTACTGTAATAAAATGTGGTTTAGTCTACCCATGATCTACTTATCAGACCCTTACTGCTAGCCCGAAGACTCTGATGTATGATGAGGTATGCTTGAAGTCATGTGATCGACTGGCTCAGGGCACTGGTGTGTGACACCCGAGCTGGGACATTACAAAGTGGTATCAGAGCCCGGTTTTCTTTTCTTTCTCTTTTTTTATTACTATTTAAGAAAGGTATATAATAGACTAGGAAGAGTTAGGGCTTGGACATGAGTTTGTTCATGAGAGTTGGAAACACATGTACATGGAAAAACCCATGTACTTTGGGTGGGATTGTCATTGTCATCATTTTCTATTAGAGTTGAATATTATTTAACATCGGGTGACTCACTTGTTGTGTTGTGTGATTGTTGCTTCTATGATTTTTTGAGAATTGAATCATGGCCTTGAATGGAATGAGAGTTGAGAATTTATGCATCATTCTAGGAACTCAGGATTATTTTCTGACATGAATCATTTTAGGAATTCCCTAGAAAATGAGTTTTGGGTAAGTAGTTAAACTTAAAGTATCTTTCATTTCTTGTGATATTGAAATAAAAAATGGTGACCAATAAGAATTGAAAATTTTAAAATGATGAAAAATTTGAATAAATGGGCATCTAATTGAATTTGAATAATTATAATGATAATACCTTTTGATAACCAGGACCCAGGTGTTGGGTGGTTAAGGTTAGTGTTAACGCTTAGGTTTTGAATACATTCCAAGATTTAGGGAAAAGACTTATTGTGAATTGTTATTATTTTTCTCTTATATAAATTTTTTAAAGTTTCATTTTGAGTCCTTGGATACATGTTTGAAAATTTAGGGATATTCCTCCATTATAACTATTTTTGAGAGGATGACAAGAGGATATGGCTGGTAATGATCTACCAATAGTGGAACCTGAGGCACCAATAACACCAGATGAGGAAGAAAGTGAGAAATTTAGAGAGAAACATTATCACTACATGAAACTCAAGGGAGGAGACCTAAGGGAGATGGGTTTTGGGTTGAGTCCATTGAGACAATACTAGACCATTTGAAGAATCCTAGTGAGAGGGGGGTTAAGTGGGATACTTATATGCTATTATGATTAGAGAAGTGATTTTGCTACATCCAATCATGGACTGGAAAACCAAAGGTATGTTATGTAAGGAATTCTTAGGGAGTTTCTTAGATAAATTCTTTATAGAGACGCCGAGACAGGAGAGAGCATCCAAGTTCATGCCGATGACTCAGGGGATAAAGTCAATGATGGATTATGCTGGATGCTTTACAAATCGGCAAAATTTTTCTCCAACGTCGGAAGGAGATATCATTGCTATGGTGAGACACTTTCAGGATGTACTTAAGTGCGAGATTAAGTACCAAGTTAACCTATTTATTTTAAATAAGCCTGCTTAGGTGGAAAATCTAACTCTCATACGTGAGGGGAACCTAAAGGAGGATTCCAGTGTTGGATTGATATTTTCTACGAGATGATTAGGAGGTGGTAATTTTGAGAGTTAGAAGCACTGTTATGAGAACATTATGCAGGGCAGTGGAAATTGGGGTGCACAGACCGAGTGATCAGTTGTATAGGACCTTGAAGGAGTGATATTCCATTAGTGTGGTAAGACATGATACTCTCTTCGAAACTCTAGACAACCACTAGTGGGGTAATATTCTTGTTGAAATATGGGAAATCTATAGAAGTTATGTTGGAAACAATGATAAATTGTAAATTATGGAGGAGCTAGAAAAAACTAGAGTGCAGTAAGGGGATATTCTGAACTATATCAACATGGAAGCTGAAGTTTTACTAGCCAAGGCAGTAGAGGTGGTGGATGTGGTGCTTCTGGGATTCAGATCCCATATTATTAGAGTTGTGTAACTCAGGGGAGTCAAGCTGCATCATAGGGAAGAGGGGTAGGATAACTACAAGTAGTGAAACCTACACTTTTGGATTACGAGGTTGAAACTTTGATAGTGAGAGGCACTATTCTTGTGGCTTCTATATTAGCTAGTTCCTTAATTGATAACGGTGCCTCTAATTCCTATATATCCGCAAAACTTATTAATAGTTTGAGCCTGGTAGTGGAGTTTGTGAGTGGGGTGATGACTATAGATACAACTTTTAGAGTACAGTATAGAGACATTTGTTTGTGCAAAGGAAGCTCTCTCAAGATCATGGAGTATAATTTTCTATGGGTTCTCTATATCCTTGACATGACAGGCTTAAACCTAATTATTGGTATGTACTAGCAATTCTTATACTGAGACCACATTGATTGTGGCTATAGGAGAGTGAACTTTACATCTCTTAAGGGTGACAACCATATCCTTTATGGTAGGTGGGATATCCAGGAAGGCTGACCATGGATAATTACTCCTACACAAGGAGAGCTCACAGCCCAAAATTTTAGTTTATTTATGAATGATGAAGGAGTAGAGAATGATTTCTTTCCACCAGTGGTGGAATAGTTTCAAGATGTTTTTTCTGAAGACTTCTCTCAGGATTTTCACCTAAGAGATATGTGAAACTCACTATTGAGATCATGTAGTGATCTGAGCTAGTTTCTATACCACCATATAGAATAGCACTGAAAAGGCTTCAAGAGCTCAAGACACAACTACATGATTTGGAGGATAAGGCATTTATTTGTCTGAGTACATATCCTTAGATATAACTAGTGTTGTTTTCAAAGAAGGATGATGAAAGTTTATACTTATGTGTTAATTACCAGAAGTTGAACAAGATGACTGAAAAGTACCTATATCCTCTTCCATATATCGATGATCTATTTGACCAGTTTATTGTATTTTGTGTTTTCTCAAAGACTGAACTGTGATCGAGGTATCATTATCTGAAAGTTCAGACTTATGATATATTGAGGAATGATTTCAGAAGTAGGTATGGACTTTATGAGTTCATTATAATTTTGTTTGGGTTGATGAATGCACCAAAAATATTTATGGAACTGATAAAAAAAATATTATATCTGTACCTAGATTAGTTTATAGTGGTGTTTGGGGATGACATCTTGGTGTACTCCATGACTCATGATGATCATGACCAACATCTTGACATAGTTTTGAGTACTATGAGAGAGAGTCAGATATAATACAAGTTATATAAGTATTATTTTTGGATTGATTAGGTACACTTCATGGGGAAGATCATCTTAGAAAAAGGTGTTTCAGTGGATACATATAAGTTTCCAACAGTGGTATGTTGGGAGTAGCCCAAGAACATATTCAATATCCTTATCTTCCTAGGGTTAGTTGGATATTAACGGAGATTCATCGAGGAATTTTCCCATTTGATAGTGCTTCTATCAGGAATCACCAAAAAAGAAATAAAGTTTAATTAGTTTGAAGCATGTGAGAAGGCATTCCTAGAGTTGAATAAGTGTTTGAATTATTCACCAATCCTGATCCTACCTAAGTCAGGTGAAGAGTACAAGGTTTATTGTGATGATTCAAGGATTGGAATCAGATCTATGTTGATGCAGGGAGATCAAGTTGTTTTGTATGGGTCTAGGAAGCCGAGGCACATGAATGAAACTACCCTATGCATGAACTTGATCTAGTAGAGGTGGTTTGTTCTTTGAAGTGTTGGTGAAATTATCTATTGGGGGTGAAGTTTATATTTTTTATCAATCTCAAGATCATTAGGTACATCTTTTCACAATGAGATTTGAATCTCCGACAATAGAGATGGGTTTAGAATATGCATTCATTTGATTTTTATTTAGCATATTTACCTTGTAAAGGAAACATTGTGGCTGACAAATTGAGCAGGAAGACTCAGAAATAGACTGTTTAGGAGTCTAGTGTTGAGTGGAGGATGATGAACTTGTTGGCTGAGATGCACGTGGTGGTTCAAGAGAATCAATAACAAATGACTCTATTATTTGTTATAATCGATTGTACACTTTTGAGATGGATTCAAGATAGGAAGTATGCGGATATGAAGTGTTTGACCTTGATGTAAAGTCTTAAAGGTGGGGAGTCACCTTTAGATTGAAGCATAGATGAGGATGAGACCATCTATTTTAGGAATTAGGTTTTTGTTCCTACGAGCATGGAGGAGGTTATAATGCTAGAAAATCATGCCTCTATGTGGGTGGTAAATACATTATTGACCAAAATGTACTGTCACCTATGAAGATAGTTTTGATGTCCAGTCATGAAAAAGGGGATAGCAAGGTTTTTGAAATGATGCTACACTTTTCAGTAAGTGAAGGAATAGAATCAATGACTTGGTGGTTTGTTATAGCCTTTACCCATTCTGAAATGGAAATGGGATGATGTGACAATGGATTATTTGTTTGGTTTTCTGAAGATGCCAAGGAGGAATGACACTATCTGGGTAATTGTGGATTGACTGATGAATATAGGTCATTTCTTTCCTACACAAGATACTTTCTCAGTGGAGGAGCTTCGAAAATTTTATGTTCTGAAGATATTAGGGGTGCCACAAATTTTATATTGTGACTGACATTTCACTTCATACTTTAGGTAGGGACTAAAAAAATTCTTGGTACACATGTGTTATTGAGTATAAATTTTTACCCAAAGACATATGGGAATTTGGAACAAAATATATAGGTGCTTGAGGATATGATATGGGAAGGTGTTCTTGACTTCAGTGGGTCTTGGGACAAGTACTTGGTGTTAGTGGAGTTTTCCTATAACAATAGTTATCAAGAGACTATATAGATATCACCATACAAGGCTATTTAAGATAGGCCATAAAGATCATTGCTATGCTGGATGGAGGTTGCTGTGTCAGAGATGTTGGGACCGAGTCTCGTGTAGGAGACATTAGAGCATGTTCATCTAATTAAGAAACTTATGGATATGACTTAGAGAAAATATAAGTTTTATGATGATATAAATTGATGAACCCTAGAGGTTATAGAGGGTGATTAGGTATTCCTTAGAGTTTCTCCTAGGTTGGGTCACCGTAGGATACAAATACAGGGCAAGTTGACACCCAGGTTTGTTGCCGCTTTTGAGGTTGTGGAGAGAATCGGGCTAGTGGTGCATCGATTGGATCTTCCACATAAATAAAGTTCTATACAGGATGTTTTCCGTGTATCAAAATTATGATGGTATCACTCTGAACCTTATCATGTGATTGATTTGGATGATATTGATCTTGAGATAGAT
Organism: Viscum album; assembly: GCA_963277665.1. Lineage (NCBI taxonomy): Eukaryota > Viridiplantae > Streptophyta > Magnoliopsida > Santalales > Viscaceae > Viscum > Viscum album. Next base: position 1,976,623,310 of record OY728131.1, read on the forward strand.
CTGTGCTTTAAGAAGCATCTGATATATATGTTGGATCGTAGTGACAAAGTGTTGTGGAGAAAGATCATGCATGTAGTTCATGTATTATGGAAACATGGATGTGTGTAAGAGGAAACATGGGGAATATATGAATATTTAAGGGATCATTGGACCAAACTTTGTGACTCAGAATCTTAGAGATACTTGGGTGTGTAGCTCGAGGATAAGCTGTTATAAGGTGGATAAATCGTAAGATCCCGACCTTTTATGAAGTTAAATTAGGCTTATATTCAGGTAATTTTTGGCTTTATTTATGTACCATTTTGTTTTATTTTTCTTTGGGTTATTTTGAGTGATTTATGTGAAATATTTAAGGAAAAAGGGTTGTGCATTGTAGGCATACAGTTAAAGAAAACTGTGTTCCCCATCCCATCAAACTGTGCAACCCTAGATAGTGGGGGTTCATATGGATGGAACACTATTTGTCAAACCGTGCACCCTAATAGGGGAAACTATGAACCCATAAAATAATAGGTGCATGGTTAAGACACAAAGTTAGGGAAAACCATGTTCCCCTACCCATAAAACTATGAATGATTTTTAAAGTGGCATGCAAATCATTTTTTAATTCAAAAGAACCCCCGAAAACTCACCCAATTCTACCCAAACTCAGACCCATAATATTTTAGATGATTTTTTAGACTTTTTAAGTGATTCCAAGGCTATAAAAACTCTATTATTTGTGATTCAAATACCAGATTAAATATTCACTGCTCTCCTGGTTAACGAATCCTCTCCTGGTTAGTTAGTCCTCTCTGAGTTCTTCTCTTGTTTTCCCCCATTCTTTTTTCTTCCATTCAGTGATATAATATGCTGTTATAGATAGAACTATATCTATTTTTTGATATCTATATCTATTATTCTAAATCTAGATATAAATTTACAAGATCTTTATTTCATTAATTTTGATTAAGGGTTTTGAGATTCAGATCTAGATCTCCATTGTTGCGCTGCTCAATTTTTTGGAATTTTTGTTGGGTGATTATTCATCTGTGAATTGAGGTAGGCATTATAATATTCAATTCACATAGATGTGATTTTGACACATGTATGAAAATTTTATAATTTCTTATGTTCTTTAGAAATTTGACTTCCTAAATAGGGTAAATTAATGTTTCCAATTGATTAATTGAAGTATTGTTGAAATAGATAATTAATTGGGGAATTAATTATGAGATTTTGGGGATTTAAAATTTGATAATTAATTTGGGGATTAATTATGAGATTTTTGGATTATGATTCAGATAATTAATTGGGGAATTATATATGAGATCATGAATTAATTTAATTGATATAATTAATTTTGGAATTACTTATGTGATGTCGATGTCATTGATTGAGATAATTACATATGAAATTAATTATTAATAATTGAGATTTTGATTGAGAAAATAAATTATAAAAATTTATTACGGAATTTTCAGTTGTGAGTATTGATTAATTAATTGTTAAATTAATTAATGTGATCGACACACTTAACGAATTGGGTAAATAATTAAGGGAAATTAAGTTATAAACTAATTATTTAATTAGTAATGAAATTGGAGTTATCAATTAATTGTTAGATTAATTTATTTTATTGATATGATTATTTAATTTTGAGATTAACTAATAGAGTTTTTTAGTTTACCTAATTATTAAATTAGGAATGGAATCTATGTGGATAATTAATTGATAAATTATTTATGTGTTTATGAATGGTAACAAGGCCCTGAATGTATGAATTAGATAATTAGAACATGGTCATTGTAATATGTGTTTATTAATGGAAACATGGTCATTTAAATGTTTATTTAAGAATGGGAACATGGTCATTCAAGTATGAATTGAAGAACAGGAACATGATCATTCTAATGTGTGTTTATGAATAGGAACATGATCATTCAAGTGTAAATTAGGGAATGGGAAGATGGTCATTCTAATTTGTGATGTATGGATGGTAACATTAGCATTCAAGTACTAATTAAAGAATGGTAATAATTTTACTCCATGATATGACCTCACTTGGGCATACTTCAGGCTCCAACATGTGTTGAAGTATATATTGAGATATTATATCACCATTGAATACTTTGGGCTCCAACATGATCTAGACAAGGTATTGAGATATGATATTAACTAGAAATACTTTAGGATTTTACATGATCATAAGCTATCATTGAGGTATGAGTGTCCTTGGGAACCTTGGAGTTAATGCGATTAAGTAAAAAATAAATGAAAATTTGATAACTATTTACTTATGCATTGTACTTAGTCCATTATACAGCTGCATACATTGTTACTAACTAGATTTATTTTATACACTGTTGGTGGTGGCCTACTGAGTTGTACTCAAACCATACTCAGTCTTCCTGATCGGTACCCAAATAAACTTTATTGTTGCAGGACAGGTTAAGCAAAAGGGCCTTGCATTATACGGTTGAGTTGGGATAAAAGTTGAATGATGGAACGAGATGTGGTTCGAGACCTGCATGGGAGTTGTTGATGTCTTTTCTTTCTATTTTAATTTTAGATAGTAGACATATACATTAGCGTGGAATGTTTTCTTCTTTAGTTGGATGTTTTTTTTTCCAGTATTGTTTATATCAATATACTGGTATTGTTTATAGTTTTATATGCTTCCATTATTGTTTATTATTTCTACTCATGTCTTACTAAGATAAAATAGGGTATAGTCTCCCCATTATAAACTTATCAGACCCTTACTACTAGTCGACAGTCTCTGACATATGAGGAGGTGTTCTTGATGTCATGTGATCGACTGTCTTAGGGCATTGGTGTGCGACACCCGATATGGGACATTACAAAGTGGTATTAGAGCCCAATTTTATTTTCTTTCTCTTTTGTCTTACTATTTAGGAAAGGTCGATAATAGACTAGGAAGAGTTAGGGATTGGACATGAGCTTGTTCTTGAGAGTTGGAAACCCTTGTACTGGGGAAAACCCAAGTACTTAGGGTGGGATTTTCATTGTCAACATTTGCTATTATAGTTGAATATTGTTAAACATTGGGTGCCTCACTTGTTGTGTGGTGTGATTGTTGCTTCTAATATTGTTTGAGAATTTACTCGTGGCCCTAGATGGAATGATATTTGAGTCTTTATGCATCATTCTAGGCACTCAGGATTATTTTGTGACATGAATCATTATAGTCATGCACTGGAAAATGGGTTTTGGGTAAGTAGTTAAACTTAAAGTATTTTTATTGAACTAAAAAATAGGGTCTAACAAGAATTGAAATTGGTAAAATGGTAATTTTTTTGAATAAATGGGTGTATAATTGAATTTTAATAATTATAATGAGAATACCTTTTGATAACCAGGACCCAGGTGTAGGGTGGTTAAGGGTAGTGTTAGCGCTTAGGTTTTGACTGCATGGTGAGATTTGGGGAAAAGACTTATTGTGAATTGTTCTGATTTTTATCTTATATAAATGTTTTAAAGTTGTGTTTTGTGTCCAAGGATGAATTTTCGGAATTTTTGAGATATTCCTCCATGAAAAATACCGTTGAAAGGATGAAAAGAGGATATGAATGGTAATGATCTACCAATAGTGGAACCCGAGGCACCGATAGTACCAGATGAGGCAGCAGGTGAGATATTTTGTGAGAAACATTATCACTGCATGAAACTCATGGGTGGAGACTTGAGGTAGATGGGTTCTAGGTTGAGTCCATCGAGACAATACTTGATCATTGGAAGACTCCTATTGAGAGGAGGGTTAAGTTGGTTACTTATATGCTATTAATATTAGAGATGTGCTTATGCTATATCCAATCATGTACTGGAAAAACTGAAGGTATGTTATTTAAGTATTTCTTGGAGAGGTTCTTGGATAAATTATTTCTAGAGACACTGAGACAGGAGAGATCATTAGAGTTCATGTGGCTGAATCAGGGGATAAAGTCAATGATAGATTATGCTAGATGCTTTACAAACCTGTAGTGTTTTTCTCCAACGTTGGAAGGAGATGACCCTCCTATGATGAGACACTTTTAGGATGGACTAAGGGGTGTGATTAAGTACCAAGTTAACCTCTTTCTGTTAAATAAGTCTGCTGAGGTGGAATATCTGGATATCATACCTGAGGGAAAACTAAAAAAGGATTCCAGTTTTGGATTGATATTTTCTATGGGATTATTAGGAGGTGATAATTTTGGGAGTTAGACGCACCATTATAAGAACATTATCCATGGAAGTGGGAATCAGGGTGCACAGATAGAGGGATCAGTTGTATAAGACCTTGATGGCGTGATCATCCATTATTTTGGTAATCTAGGATACTATCTTCAACACTCTCCTCAACCACTAGTGTAGTTATATTCTTGTGGAAATATGAGAAATATACAGAAGTTATGTAGGACATAATGATAAATGGTAAATGGTAAATGATGGAGGAGCTAGACAAAACTAGAGTGCAGTTTGGGGATCTTCTAAACTAAATGAGCATGGCAGCTGGAGTTCTACTAGCCGAGGAGATAGAGGCAGTAGATGCAGTGCTTCTAAGAAAGAGATCCCATATCAGTAGAGTAGTGTAACTCAGGGGAGTGAAGCTGCACCATAGGTAATATGGGTAGGACCACTACAAGTAGTAGAACCTATAATTTTGGATTGCAAGGATGGAACTTTGACAGTGAGAGGTACTATTCTCATGGCTTCTATATTAGCTAGTGCCTTAATTGATAATGGTACCTCTAACTACAATGTATCTACAAAACTAATTAATAGTTTGAGCCTGGCGGTGGAGTTTGTGAGTGGGGTGGTGACTATAGATACACCTTTTATAGTACGTTCTAGATACATTTCTTTTTGCAAAGGATATTCTCTCGAGATCAGGGAGTATCATTGTCTATGGGTTCTCTTTATCCTTGACATGACAATATTAGAAATAATTATTAGTATGAACTGGATAGTCTCATACTAAGACCACATTGATTGTTTCTGTAGTAGAGTTACCTTTAAGTCTCTTAAGGGTGAAAACTATATCCTCTATAGTGGGTGGGATATCCAGGAAAGCCGAGCATGGGTAATTAATCCAAAAATAGGAGAGCTCTTAGCCCATGATTTTAGTTTATTTCTGGATGATGAAGGAGTAGAGAATGATTTCTTTCCACCAGTGGAAAAATAATTTCAAGATTTTTTTTTCTGAAGACTTCTCAGGATTTAAACCTAAGAGAGATCTATAATTCAATATTGAGATCATGCCAGGAGCTGAGCCAGTTTATATACCACCATACAAAATACCACTGAAAGAGCTTCAAGAGATCAAGACACGACTAGAGGATTTAGAGGATAGGGGATTTATCCATCTATGTATATATCCTTGGAGATCACTAGTGTTGTTTTCATAGAAGGCTAATAGAAGTTTGTATTTGTGTGTCAATTACCAGAAGTTGAACAAGATGACTGTAAAGTACCAATATCCTCTTCCACGTATCGATGATCTATTTGACCAGTTGATAGTATTTTTTGTGTTCCCAAAGACTGAATTGAGATCGAGGTATCATTATTTCAGAGTTCAGACTTATGATATATTGAGGAATGCTTTTATAAGTAGGTATGGACTTTATGAGTTCATTGTAATGTTTTTTAGGTTGATGAATGCACCAAAAATATTTATGGACTTGCTGAAAAAAATATTCTATCTGTACCTAGATTAGTTTATAGTGGTGTTTGGGGATGATATATTTGGGTACTCCATGACTCCTAAGGATCATGCCCAACATCTTGACATAGTTTTGAGTACTCTGAGAGAGAATAAGATACACTCCAAGCTAAATAAGTGTCATTTTTGGATTTATTAGGTACACTTCGTGGGGCACATCATCTTAGAGGAAGGTGTTTCAATAGATCCATAGAAGGTTCCAAAAGTGGTATGTTGGGAGTAGCCCAAGAACATATTTTATATCCATAGATTTCTTGGGTTAGTTGGATATTATCAGAGATTCATCCAAGAATTTTTTCATTTGGAAGTTCTCCTTTCAGGCATGGCCAAAAGAGGATAAAGTTTAACTAGTTTAAAGCATGTGAGAAGGCCTACCAAGAGTTGAATAAGTGTTTGAATTCTTCACCAATGCTGATCCTACCTAAGTTAGGTGATGAGTACATGGTGTATTGTGATGATTCAGGGATTGGAATCATAGCTATGTTGATGAAGGGAGATCGAGTTGTGGTGTATGGGTCTAGGCAGTAGAGGTACATGAACAAAACTACCCTATTCCTAACCTTGAGCTAGTAGCAGCGGTTTGTTCTTTTAAGTGTTGGTGAAATTATCTATTGGGGGTAAAATTTATGTTTTTTATCGATCACAAGAGCTTTAGGTACATATTCTCACAACAAGATTTGAATCTCCGACAATATATATGGGTTAATAATATTCATTAATTTTATTTTTAGCTAGCATATTAACATAGGAAAGGAAACAGTGTGGCTAACACATTGAGCAGGAAGACTTCGAAACAGACTGTTTAGGAGTCGAGTTTTGAGTAGAGGATGATGACCTCATTGGATGAGATTGCTGTGGTGGTTTAGGAGAATGAATAACAGATGTCTCTAGTATTTATTTCAATATATTCTATACTTTTGAGATGGATTCAAGATAGGAAGTATGGGGATATGAAGTTTTTGACCTTGATGTAAAGACTTAAAGGTGGGGAGTCACCTTCCGATTGAAGCATATATGAGGATGAGACCATCTATTTTAGTAATTAGGTTTTTGTTCCTATAAGCATGCAGGAGGATCTCATGCTAGAATTTCATGCCTTGAAGGGGTTGGTAAATACAGGATTACCCAAAACGTACCGTGACCTATGAGGATAGTTTTGATGATCGCGCATGAAAAAGTAGATAGAAGAGTTTATGACACGATGCTACACTTTTCAGTAAGTGAAGGCATGAAATCAACAACCTGGAGGTTTTCTATAGCCATTACCAATTCTGAAATGGAAATGGGATAATGTGACAATGGATTTTTTGTTTTGTTTTCTGAAGATGCAAAGGAGGAATGACACTATCTGGGTAATTGTGGATTGAATGAGGAATGTAGCGCATTTCATGCCTATATTTGATACTTTCTCAGTGGAGAAGCTAGGAATCTTTTATATTCAGAAGATAGTATATCTTCATGGGGTGTCACAAATTTTAGATTGTGACTGACATTTCACTTCATTATATAGGTAGGGATTACAAAATGTGCTCGGTACACATGTGTTATTGAGTACAAATGTTTTAACCAAAGATATATAGGAAGTCAGAGCTTAATATATAGGTGCTTGAGCACATGATATGGGCATGTGTTCTTGATTCAGTGGGTCTTGGGACAAGTAATTGAAATTAGTAGAGTTTTCCTATGATAGTAGTTATCAAGATGATATATAGATGTCACCATATGAGGCTCTTTAAAGTAGGCCATACAGATCATTGCTATACTAGATGGAGGTTGCTGTGTTAGAGATGTTGGGACCGAGTCTCGTGTAGGAGACATCAGAGCATGTTCAAATAATTAAGAAACATATAGATATGAAATAGAGTAAATATAAGTTGTATGATGATATAAATTGATGAAAACTTGGTTTTATAGATGGTAATCGGGTATTACTTAGAGTTTATCCTAGGTTGGGTCACTATAGGATACAATGACATGGAAATTTGACACCCAGGTTTGTTGGAGATTTTGAGGTTATGGAGAGAATCGGGACAGTGGTGCATCGATTAGCTCTTCCATAGAAATACAGTTATATGCATGATTCTTTCTATGTATCAAAACTGTGATGATATCACCTTGAACCTTCTCTTATGATCGATGTGGACGATATTGAACTTGAGATAGATGTGTGCTTTGAGGAGCATCCGATATGTATGTTGTATCATAGTGAGAAAGTGTTGTGGGGAAATATCATGCCTATAGTTCATGTATTTTGGAAACGTGGGTGTGTGTAGGAGGAATCATGGGGAATGTAAGAATATTTGAGGGATCATTGGCCCAATATTTTTGACTCCAAATCTTAGAGAAACTTGGGTGTTTAGCTCGAGGACGAGCTCTTATAAGGTGGATAGATCTTAAGATCCCGACCTTTTTTTGGAGTTAAATTTGGCTTATATTTAGGTAATTTTTGTCTTTATTTATGTAACATTTTACTGGATTTTACTTTGGGGTGATTTTGAGTAATTTTTGAGAAAAATTTAAGGAAAGAGGGCTGTGCACTGTTGGCGCATAGTTAGAGAAAATCGTGTGCCCCATCCCATCAATCCCTGCAACCCTTGATAGTGGGGGTTCATATGGATGTCACACTATTTGTCAAACCATGCAAACTAAAAGGAGAAACTATGCACCCATAAAATAATAGGTGCATAGTTAAGACACACAGTTATGGAAAACCATGTTCCCCTACCCATAAAACCATGCACGATTTTTAAAGTGCCCTGAAAATTAGTTTTTAATTCCCAAGAACCCCAAAAAACTCACCCACTTCTACCCAAAACTCAGGCCCCTAATATTGAAATTATTTTTTAGCTTTTTGAAGTGATTCCAAGGCTATCCAAACTCTATTCTTTGGGATTCAAAGACCAAATTGAAGATTCACTGCTCTCCTGGTTAGTGAATCCTCTCCCAGTTAGTGAATCCTCTCCCAGTTCTTCTCTTGTGTTTCTCCCATTCTTTATCCTTCTATTCAGTGATGTAATATGCTCTTATGGATAGATCTATATCTATTTGGTGGTATCTATATCTATTATTCTATATCTAGATATAAATTTACAAGATCTTGATTTCTTTAATCTTTATTTATGGTTTTGAGATTCAGATCTAGATCTACATTGTTGTGCCACTCAATTTTTGGGAATTTTTTTGGGGTGATTATTCATTGGTGAATTTAGGTAGGAATTATAATATTAAATTACCATACTTGTGATTTTGATACATGTATGAAAATTTTATAATTTCTAGTGTTCTTTAACAATTTGACTTCCTAAATTGGGTAAATTAATCTTTCCAATTGATTAATTGAAGTATTGTTGAAATAGATAATTAATTGGGGACTTAATCATGAGATTTTGGGGGTTTCAAATTTGATAATTAATTGGGGGATTAATTATGAGATTTAGGGATTATGATTTAGATAATTAATTGGGGAATTATTTATGAGATATAGAATTCATTGAATTGATATAATTAATTGTGGAATTAATTATGTGATGTTGATATCATAGTTTGGGATAATTACATATGGAATTAATTATTAATAATTGAGATTGTGATTGACATAATAAATTATAAAAATTTGTTATGGAATTTTTAGTTGTGAGTATTGATTATTTAATTGTTAAATTATTTAATGGGATCGACACACTTAATTAATTTGAGAATTAATAAAGGGAAATTAAGTTATAAAATAATTATTGAATTAGTAATGAAATTGGATTTATTAATTAATTATTGATTTAACTAATTTTATTGATATGATTATTTTATTGTTAGATTAACTAATAGAATTTTTTAGTTCAACTAATTATTGAATTAGGAATGGAATCTATGTAGATAATTAATTGATAAATTACTTATGTGTTTATGAATGGTAACATGTCCATGCATGTATGAATTAGAGAATTGGAACACATCCATTATAATATGTGTTTATTAATGGATACATGGTCATTTATATGTTTATTTATGAATGGGAACATGGTCATTAAAGTATGAATTAGAGAATGGGAACATGGTCATTATAATTTGTGTTTATAAATGGGAACATGATCATTAAAGTGTAAATTAGAGAATGGGAAGATGGTCATTATAATGTGTGATGTACGGATGGTAACATGGACATTCACGTATGAATTAAAGAATGGTAACAATATTTCTCCATGATATGAACTCACTTGGGAATACATTGGGAACCTGTATGAGATGAACTAGGCATTGAGATATGATATAATCTTTGAATACATCAGGCTACAGAATGAACCTATGTAGGCATTAATATATAGAATTACCTTAAAATAATTCAGTCTCTAGTATGATCCAAATATGGAACTGATGTATGGGTTTCCTTAAGAGCCTTATAGATAATGTGGTTATGAAAAGAAAAAAATGATAACGTCACAACTATTTACTTATGCATTGTACTTATTTCTGTATATAACTGCATACACTGCTATTGAATGGATTTGTTTTAGACACTGTTGGTGGTGGCCTACTGAGTTGTATTTACACCCTAGTCGGGATTCCTAAACAGTACTAGAATAGACTTCATTATTACAGGATAGGTTATGGGAAAGGGCCCTGTGTTAGATAGAGAAGTTGGGATGGATCTTAGATGAGGGAACTAGACGTGGTTTGGGACCTTTTTAGGAGTTTTTGATGACTTTATTTTCAGTTTTCCTTTTATAAATTGGACACATACATTATCATGACATGTTTTCTAATTTAGTTTGATATTGAATTTTCTACACTATTTATCTTTATAAATTGGCATTGTTTATGGTTATATATTCTTTCGTTATTGTTTATTATTTCCTCTAGTGTATTACTCTGATAAAAGAGTTTATAGTCTCCCCATTATCAACTTATGTTACCCTCACTACTTGTCAACAACCTCTGGCATACGGGGAGGCACGTTTGAGGTCTAGTAACCAACCATCTTGGGGTACTAGTGTGTGGCACCCGAGATGAGACGTTAAATGAGATGATGGCAAGGTGAGATAATATAGTGATGATGTGGTGAGTCCTGATAGTGTAGGAAAATTTTGGTGAGTTGGAGGAGGTCAGAAAGGATGATGTGTGAAAAGGTGCATGGTGATGGTGAGTGGTGGAACAATGGAAGGCATATGTGATATGCATGAGTAGATTTTTAGGATAAGTGGAAAATTTTTGGTTTTAGGAATTAGGTCCATGGATTTTAAAATAAAAAAAATAAAAGTAGGGAAACCACGATAAATAGTGTCCAATACCCACCTTTGGTGACTTCCAATGGGGGCTTCCCATTTACCCCTTCCACACATTCCCATATTTCTACAAGTGATTATTGATTTTTTTAAATTTACGGATAAATTTTGTTTTATATTTGTTATTTGTGATACACCATGCTGATAAATCTTTATTATGTGAGACCCTTTCTCAACACTTTTCTTATTGTGATAAGAAAGGGTCCCTACAATATAATGCAACCAATCTCTTTCTTCTTATCCACTCACAACACAACTTATTACTATTCTGAATAGACTTCAATGCCTTATATTATTGATTTATTATCTCTGGATTGACCTAAATTTTCTAGTATTTGATTCATATTTATTTTTAATCCAAATATTACATTTATTTTATTTTTTATTTATTTTTCATGGATATCCATCATTATTTTTCATTATTTCTGATCATATATATATATTAATTTTTTTCATGCACACACATACACACACGTGTCATTTCCTAAAAAATATTTGTGAATTACTTTCTAATGAGATTCAGGTTGGGTTCACCATTTTTGTATCCCGAAAAAATGTGTGACCAACATTATAATGAGATTCACATCGGGTTCAATATTTTTATTTTGAGTGAATTCATGGATTGACAATTGATTTTGGGGGACTTATTGTTGTTCAAAATCATTCACATTAGTAGGGTTTACCCATGGAAACACCCAATGACCTCCCATATCCATAAAGAGCTACAAACCTACTTTCTAAAGCTAGGAGATCATCTAGATTTCTTTCCAACAATACTTATGAGCTCACAATGGTTGAGAGGATAGGAGGTCAGGCTCATCATAAACTTCTGGGGGGAATTATTTCCTAATCTAGGACATTGTTAAAGTTTTATGATATGTTCATGAATCCTTTTCTAGCTTCTTCATGGGATTGGATAAAACTATTCCAATGACTTGATCGAAACCATGTGTTGATGGGAACAACTCTCTATATCAACATGATCTCCTTTATTCTATTATCTATTTATGAATATATGTATTATGACCATATTTAAGAATTCTGGAGTTTATCATCATCTAGGGAGGCAATTTTTTTTGAATTGGTGTGGAAACTTGAAGAGTAATCCTACATATCCTATATAAAAAAGAATAAAAAACCACATAGTTCATGTGACATAGTTTATGGTCATTTGATATGACTACACCATGAAGTTGAACATCATGTGGAAAGGATGTTAATATAGGGATATATATTTGGAGAGTAATCCAATGTATCCCATGAATATAGGAATTAGAGTCCATATAGTTTTGATGTTATGGGAATCTATATCATAAAAGTACAAATAAAGAGGATTTGAGTAGGACTTGTGAATATAAGGATTCCTTGAGATGCTATATTGGGAATGTGGACCTCTAAATGAAGAATATATTTAAAAGGAGGCCCATATTGGGGCCCTTGTATCATATTTATAGCACAACCATCAATGGTCTCTAAGCCTTCATGAGTCATGATCATTGTGAGAAATAAGAGATAGCATAATATTCGACACATTTCACGAGAGAGGGTACTACATAATGAGTTCAAGCTAATGTTTTAATGGGGATTAAACAATGAGGTTTACTTGATATGATTCATTGGGGATATGGACCTTTGAATGAGATGGATAGGTATGATTACCAATCTCATGGATAATATGGCTCTACAAGAGAAGAGTTATGATATTTTACAAGGAGTATTGTGAACTAGATGATGGTAATAGGATAGATATGGATCTTAGGACATAGGAAGTCATTCATCATATCTTTCTTGTAATTGGAATCCGATTCTTCATAGTTCACATGTTTTCCTAACTCACTGATGGGTAATCCTGAGGATTATTGCCTTGTAGTTTAGAAATATTGGAACATTTTAAGGACTTACATCGTGATGGATGCCCATGTATGAAACCACTTCTCATCTTATTATTGGTGAGGAAGTATGATAGACTCATAGGATAATTTTGTCCCACGAGCTGGGATAATTAGAATATGGAGGGATTCCCACCAAGGTGGAGGCCAATTTCATATATTCATTATTTATCTTCTAATGAAAAAAGAGAGAGAGAGGACCATAAATGGTCTATTTAATATTTTTATATGGAACATAGGCACTTTTTAGGGCATGGTATAAATTGGGTTTCATGAGTACATTGTCCTAGTATTTTATTGGAACTCCCAACATAAATGGGGGGTGCTTGGACAAAGTCTCATGAATGGGTGGTCATATGGTTTTAGGGTATATGTCCAATGGTGACTACATAAAAAATATAAAATGTCGGTTGGTGTCTTCCTAACATGATCAAAATGTCCAAGGGTCTCTGCCTGATAAGGTCGAAGTTTCCAAGGGTCTTCATGTGACCAATATATCATGTATGAGGGTCTTTTTGTGACCAATCTATCATATTCAATGGTATTTTTCATGACTAATATGACATGTAAAATTTATATTCATGACCAAGATGACATGTATATAGTGTTAAACATGACCAACTTGACATGGAAAGAGTGTTATGAATGACCAATATGGCATGTCCAAATGGTCACACATGACCATTTATACATGTCCAAAGGGTTTTGCGTGACCAAAATGACATGTCCAAGGGTCTTATCATTGCATGTTCGAGGTCACATGAGGGAATCATGAGACTTGTGAGGAGTTATTCAATAAAACAAGTCCATCACATTAATTCTTCTACATGTTCATGGGTTTTCATGACAAGGGGGTTCAAAATTGAGGGTTTACATGGACAAGGGTTCATGTTAAGGATGCACGAAAAAGGGTGCACATGTTATAGGTTATCATGGACAAGTGATCATATAATTGGATGATATCATTGGTCTATATAAAGGATTTTCAAGACCAATTATGATTCATATGATGGTGTTAACTTTAAGGGGTTCACATGATAGGGTCTTTCAAACATTTTTGGGATCATGCATATATAAAGAAGGGGGCACAACTGGGGTTTGAGTTTCATGTCTTGGGTGATTTTTCAAGGGAAATTTAATGCATTGAATAAAATAGGGTTAACATGAGAGAGTAACATGTTGTTCAATTCATCTTGAAATCATGTGACCTCAAAGGGATAATGCGATGAGTTCTCTTGAAAGGGTCTCACAATGGGGTCTTGTGATTATCTGGATAATTTCTTTAATGGATGTGGACAACTATCCCTTGTCTCTAATATCCCATTTCTCCACCATATCCTTATTTTTATCCCCCCTACTCCTTGTGTTTTTTCAATTCCCTTCCTCTTCATTGATGTTTTTTTCAAGTAGGAGGTGGGTTTTATATAGGAAAAGGGGGATGAATATACCAACACTTTTCATGGTGAGTATTCCAGGTGTTACAACTTAAGGGAATGGGTGGAACATATTTATAGAATTGAAACTCTTGGTGCTTGTCACAGTCATGTGAGACAGAGGGATTCAAATGATTAGAATCATATTACATATATGTGATCTCATGATGGATTTATATGATCGTGATATGTCAGTGAGGAAATGCTTGAAAACCGGTAAGGGATTCCCATGTTAATATCTCATGATACAAGCTCCCGTGATCTCTTCACATGATCATGCAACATATCAATAAATAAATTATTTAAAACCACTATGGCGTTCATGCGACAAAGGTTGTAAATGACCGAATATTCACACAATGAGAAGTTACAGAACTTTTCTTGCGATTCTACGCCGACGTTATCATGGATTTTCATGATCCAAATTTATTCATGTGACATCTAGATTGATCATTTATTGGAAATATAAAATACATATAATGATCATATGGTGTCCCAAGATTATATGTAGTTAGAACTTCAAAAGCCAATGTTTGAAGACATAGATCTTCCAAACATGTGATGGGTTTATGTTATGATGCACTATCATGTAAACTATAGAACATCATATGATTTAAGTAGTTAATGAAACGTTTTATTCTTCTCATGAAATCTCTGTAATGTTTTCCCATACAATCACATAATCCTTATTATATATTGTGATGGATTTATGCGATAATGCAGACATACATGATTTATACTTCATATAATGGATTGGTTATTTAAATAAACCTATGAATGTAATACATATATTTTATGCATGATGGATAGGTGGATAGGCGATCATGTGATACTTGATCATTCACATGACCGATGAACTTTTTTCAATAGATGGGTATTTACTTCAAATAGTCCCATGCATACATGACATTGATTTCATGTATGGATTTGGATGGATGAGCGTACATGGGTTTCAAGGATTGATTGTTGGATATATATGACATGGAAAATTTCATGGGCATAGTAGTCGAGTGGATGTATAGTGAGCCTATAAATCCTTAAAATGATGAAGGTTGAAGACAACAACCCACGATGATCTAACAACAAATATCACATTTATTGAAAGGAAATTGTTTTTCTATATGTTTTAAAGGTAGATAAACCTTGACCTTATCTTATTTATCACTCATCGATCTAGTGATATTTTGAGTATTTATATATAAAAAATTGACTTCCTATTGATTTCTTGAGCCTAAAATGAGGTTCATCACTCATAAAACTTATAAACACATCCTTCCATGGGCCATACCTCACCCTTTCATAACCCACTTAGGCACCACCAAAGTACTTTTCATGCACAATGTGTGCACCTATGTGCAAAAAATGGGGGCAAGGATTTTGTACATGCTTCCACTAGTCTAGCTAGCCATGATGGCTCCCAGGCATGGTTGAGGCAACTCCCACACATTCACTAGTTGAGCTAGCTGGATAATTGTCCTTATATGGTCAATATTTTTAAAAAGTGTCATTCCAAATATTTAGTCCTTTATGAAACATATTTCAGTACTTTTTTCAAGGGTTCAACACTACTCAAATACCTAGTGGAAAAGTGCATGTCAAACATTTACAAGTTCTAAAAAATGCCCCCAAGAATTGGATTCATTCTGAATGAAATGAATTCAATTATAAGGTCAATGTAGATCATTTTTCTATGTACTTGGTTGCTTTATCTACTATGATATAGAATAATAGGAGATGATTTAACAAGGGGATAGTATTTACTAAATAATTTCAAGTGTTTTCCAGAGAAGAGGCTTGACCTTAAGCGATTGTCTATATCCAAGATAAAGAGTAACCCCATCTTAGGGTATGGATTTCCTAAAATTTAAAAAGTGAAAAATTTTATAATGGAAAATGGATTGGGATGAAAATGAATTTGTGGATGGATATAAGATAATATAGTTGGACTTCCCTACACATCTCAAAGGAATATGAATCAAGCCATACATTGTTTGAAGAAAAAAAATCCTATATTGATCAAGGTCATGCATAGAGTGTATAGGTTTATGGAAGAATAATTCATTGGGGAAAGCTCCTAAACAGATCTATCTCATACATAGAAGTGATAATGTCACCATTTTTGGTAGGATCATGGGTAAGGACTGATATTTTGGTTGGGATATCTCTTGGATTTAGATCTCATGCTACATTTCCAGCCACATAGAGTTGGATGCTCTAATAATTTTAATGACATTTTGGATAGAATGAGTCTCATGCAATTTCAATACATGATAATATTAGGTACCACCAAATCTGTCCCAATAAATAGAGATGTGATCTAATTTTTTCCTAGTTCATTGGACTTAGCGATAATATCTTGATTTTTCTAAAGGAAACATAATAGTACCTATAAGCTTTGTATCTATTATTTTTAAACCCGAACTTTTTATTAAGATGTTGTGGGAGAGGATTATCAGCCATGGTCTCAGATTTTTCTTTGGAAACCTTTTATGGTTTTCATCATAATATTTTTTTGACATTTCCATTCCATAAGTGCTCAATTCTACATCGGTCATGTAAGGTGCATGTCTAAAAAGTAGAGATGTGTGTTTTTACTAGTGTTCCCTTTGTGGTTTACAACATATCAAGTTTATTGTCTCTTTAATTTTTCTTTTTATGGTCTTATAACATGGGCCAATGTAGATAATATTTAGGGTTAAATAACTTGTCCTAATTGTGCTAAATTTTAGGGTCATATAATCCATAACATCCATTGATACAATTTAGGATCATATTGATTGGGAATTATTTTTTATGTTGTTTATGGTTATATATATTATAAAATATTTTTCTATGGTTTTGGGTCATATATCTCGAACTTATTTTTCTATGGTTTAGGGTTTTATAGACCAGGCCTACTTTTACTGTAATTTAGGGTTATATAGATCAGACCTACTTTTAATATAGTTGGAGGTTTTATAGCTTAGAAATTATTTTTATATTGTTTAGGGTCATCTTGGTTAGACCAAATTTTTCTATAGTTCAGGTTCAACAAGCTCATACCGTCTTTAAATTTAGATACTTAAGACATAGAACATGTTATGATGGATTGATATTCATGAAGGGTTCATACACCCAACATCCTTATTTAGTTTGTGAAGTATGAATATTCATGGAGGGTTTTAACACCCTATATTCTTTGAAGGATGAGTATTCATTAAGGGTTTGGACACCCAACATCATTTGAAGGATTAGTATTCAAGAAGGGCTATGACACTTGAAATACTTTGAAGGATGAGTACTCATGAAGGCTTGTGGTACCTGTAATATTATGAAGGCTGAGTATTCATGATGGGTTTATAAACATGAAATTATTTAAAGGATGAGTATTCATGAAGGGTTGTGACACCATATATCCTTTTAAGGATGTGTATTAATAAAGGATTGTGACACCTTGCATACTATAAAGGACAAGTATTCATGAAGGATTATGATATAATTAATCATATGATGTATGAGTATTGATGAAGGGTTATGACCCCTTGAATCCTTACTAAGAGTGGGCTGGTATATGGTGATGTTATGTTATAGATGTCAAACCCACTTAGATAGTTGGGCTATGGGTGGTGTAAATCACACCTCAAGAAGTGTTAATTGAGGACAGTGAAATGGTATAGACAAACCAATGATAATCACAAAACACCTTGAGGTTCTAAGTTCCACTGTGGTGTCTTTAGGGTTTACAAGGATCATAATTCCCTTCCTAAAAGGCATCTTCTTGATGGGTCCATGTCCCTTATATAGATCCCACTCTTACATGGTCAATCATAGGGTTTTTCACTCCTTTCCTAGGGCTATAAAATATGTTTGAATATTAAGACACTATAAAATAAAGTTGGGTAAAGAAAAATATATATAAAATTAGGGTTATAGAACCCTAGGTAAGTTTGGTTTATGTCCATGAAGCTTAGGACCTATATCATTTGGTTTGGGTTATGTGACAAGGACCATAAAAGGAGTTCAATAATGGAATATCACGCTCCTTCTTCAATAATGGGTATAAAACAGGGAAATTTAATGTCAAGGATATAAAACCCACTTGAATAGTTAGCTTATAGGGAGTGTAAATAATAACCCAATAACATTCAAGCCGATGGGAATTAGAGAACAATTGATATATATTGAATATTAGAAATGGTAGAATCTTGAATTCCACATAGTCAGGACAAAAAATCCTAGATTTTAGGGTGGCCTTTCTTCTTAGACTGAAACATACCCTTGGTATAATCTCTTAGGCATTGTGTTATTTACCAATTAATCCTAGTAGGGTCCCTTTAGATTAGCCAATACCTATTACCAGTACACTACCAGAAAGAACCAATAAAAATACATCTAAGATATGGGCTTCAAGCAGAAGTGTCACAACTCAAGTAATTATTGGATATCAACTCAAGATTAAAATATTTGAAGTTAAGGTATGAAAATTTTAATATTAAAGAAGGTTTTGAGAACCCTAAACATCATTTTTCCATATACTAAACATTTTATCATAGTGACGGGAAGTGATAAATCATTACTCTGAATTTTTAGAGACTAGATGGGTCTAATGGGAACAGATCAACTTTTAATAGGGTCATTAGATCAGACCTATTAGCTTTGTGAATTTTTATTCATTCTCTAACTTTTTCCTAAACTCTAGAGATGAAGATCTTAGTGAGCGGATATTTTGATTTTTCTTTGTGTACAATTTTTGGGGATTTAACCTAAAAAGTTTTGTGTCTTTAACAAATAGTTTAGAATATTTAAATTTGGACCATGAGGGGATATATTTTAAGGTTGTATAAATTTTACCATAGTAAACATAATTTAAGGCCATGACACATGACTTAGTATCAAGTGGGTGTTATACAATATCATAATTAGGATTCCCAAGGTTAAGAGTACTCCAACACTCATTTAAAAGGATGATAAAGGTGAGATAAATTATGGATCAAGGTCCTAAAATCATGAGTGATAGTAACAGATAACCACATTGGGGATGATCATGAATCACATTGTGGTGAAGTGATCCACAATGATGCTTTCAATTACCATAAATATCATAAGTCCTTTTTTCGCAATTCCAAGATTCCTCTGGTTGATAGATCCAAGGACCTTATATATATCCAAATCTTACATAGTCATGAAGAGGGGTATTTTATCCTTAATAAGGGTTATGTGAGGTTTTCAAAAATTTGAGATGCTCAAGAAATGAAGTGTAATTTAGGAGTTTAGGTGATTAGAATGATGATGGAATCACCCCAAGCATTGGTTGAATATGGTTGGGATCTTGTGGAAATTTTATTAGAAGTGAGGATGGATGATGGTGTCTGTGGTTTAACATCATATAGTGGGACACAAATTACATTAAATTTAACTTCATGTCACTAGGATGTAATTATTGTGCTGTTTAACATCATGCGACTAGGTGGTTATTGGTTTTCAGTTTAACATCACGTGGCCAGAATGTTATTGTTGTATAGTTTAACATAATGTGACCTGAACATTATTGTTGTATAGTTTAATGCCATGTGAATATGAAATTTAAACATTGTTTATTTAGATTCATTTTTCAATTTTTTGGATGATTTGAACGTGGTATGATTTTTTGTCCTTTCAAAGGCTTATAGGTAGATAGACACATGTCTAGACTTGACCTACACACAAGAAATCCACAAGTAGATCTAACTCATATGTAGGTAGAATGATTTTGTAAAACTTGACCTTTCTTAAGTAGTTTAACATCACACAAGGTGCATTATAGATAGGGGGATTTTTAATTTCTATTTCTAGGATTCCCCTGGGTTTACTTGTACATATCGCAAGGGAAGTAATCATGCCTCATATAGTGATTTCAAATAAACCCCTCTTCATAGATCTAGCTCATATAAAGATGGGGGTGAAAGTTTACTTTTGATTTTATAGCTAGGCCTAGGTTTGAAGGGTCTAGTTGTCACCACGTATCATGTAGAAATATGAATCAAGCCACACGTAGTTCTCCTATGGCTCCCCACATAGATCAAACTCATATGTGGGGTGGGGGAATTGTTTTGAGGTCATACAAAATATTTGTGAGGCCTCATCTTCATGGTTCTATCTCACATATAAGAAAGTCAAATTAAACTCTACCTTAGTGTAAAGCCACCAAGGAGTTGAAGTATCATTGAAAATTTTAAATCACTAAGGTAAAATGAAGAATTATTTAGAAATTTCATGCGGGGCTTAGTGACGGGTGATATAAGAATTACTACATATCCTATAGGGATAATAATCAATCCACACGTAGTTTGTTCAGATAAATATTCCCTGCACAGATCTATCTTGTGTGTAGGGAAGATGAAAATGGGTTTGAACATAGGCCATGTCTATTTAATTAAGTGATGGGGGAAATAAATCAAGGGAAAAGGGGAATATTCACACTTTATTCTTTTGACTATGACATGTGTAGATTTGTGCTATGCTCCCCTTATATGTTTGAAGGGGAAAAAAAGGGGGAATTATCATTCTTTGGAACAATGGTTGGGCCTAGAATGGAGAATTTAGGAGTCACTATGTATCATGTGTGGATATGAATTAAGTTGTACTTAGTTCTAGAAAAGTTAAGGGTTGCATACATGGATCTAACACATTTATATGGGGTAGGGGAATTTATGTAAGGTAAAATTATATATTTTTTGTCTTTTATTCATTAAAAATACCCCTAATTTAATCTAATTATCTGGTAAAACAGTGATATTTTTTTGACTTTTTGAATGATTAATTTAATTGATAAATGGATTAAAATAAGTATTTTATATGTTTATTAATTTTTGGAACTAATTGATAATCCATAAATTTATTGGAATTTATTTTGATTATTTTTTTATCTATGAATTTAAATGTTTAAATATTCAATTTGGAATTATATTTTTAAATATATTAACTTTGATTTTAAATTCTCTCATAAATTTTTAAATTAAATGGAAAAAATACATTAAATTAAAATTTAGAAGTGATTTTTTTGAAAAGGGTTTTTCTTTGGGAATGTCAATTTAGAATTTTTGGATATTTTTTCAATGAAAATTAATTGTGATCTTCAAAATTTGATTTTTAATTAACTGATATAAATGTGAAATTAGTTGTTCAAATATTGAAATTATGATTTTAATTATTTAATTCATAACTGAAATTTTATTGGAAAAAAATTTAGGTCAATCAAATTTTTTAAAAGGCATAAAACGTCTGTTATTTCTCTTCTTATAGTCAATCCAACCTCTAAAAAAATGACAAAGGAATAGAGCTACTTCACAGAAAAACAATTGACTTCAGGTGTGAAATCGACCAAGTATTGATGTGTGGTTACCAAAATACCACAAATTAATGGATGTTATATGAATATTTATTATTTCATAATCAACCATGCTTCAACCTACATCAACCACTTGAGAAATCCTATCATGTTGTTGATCATTTGGATTTAGACCCCCTCTATGGTTGTTTCATGTAATGGAAATCCTATAAAGGTAATTAGTCATGTCTCTCCAAAAATTTAATGCATGAATAAAATCACCATTTATTATATATTCCACATTTGTAAGATGAGAATTCCCTGAAAACACCCAAAACACTCACTAATGAAGATCTATTACTGCATCACCTTGAGAATCTGATGAATCTAATATTTTAGCTGAGGAGACCATGACATGTCGATTCTTCTTAGATTCAAACCTCCAGAGATGATCACCATTTACTTATTAAATCATCACCGTGAAAACCTATCCATGTATGATGAATCCATTCACTCTAGAACAAGATGAATATGACTAATGGGGAAGCTGAATCTTGTGCCACCATTGAAGCCTAAAACTCACCGCCTTTAAACTAGTTAGTGCAGACTATATAGAAAATAAACATGAATAACCAATGAATATCATTGAATATATACCTAAAAACCACCAAGGATATTCTATTCAAACCCTATATATTTTAGTGAGGATTAATTCTGAGATCAATGTCTACTTGATGAAGATTGAGGCCACCTATTTCTATAAACCGTCTCTAAAGAACCCTACTGAAGCTCAAACTAGACATTGATGAATACATATGCCTGTCTATGTGGAGAATCCCTACCACAAATAAGAATTATTCCACCAATGAGATTCCCATGTTTTACATAATTGGAGGATACAACAAAATCTGTGACCACACACTCTATTAAAGATGAATCAAGAGCATATCGGTGAAGCTACCCCAAAGTGGAGTTGAACTAGAAGAATATGAACTAAATGGAACCTAATACAATGTAAAAGAATATCGGTTCCACCAAGGATGAGTTATTTGATGAAGATCTCGAGATATCACCACCTAGTTAAAATAATTATTACAAGCTACACCTAAAGGTGGACCTCGATAATGAAATTTATCCAAATTAAAATTTAATTGATTGTTGTGTTTGTCACAATGTATGTAATATAAAATAATTCAAGGCCCCATATTTATCAAAAAACTAGATGAAGGATTTAAAAAATATTTTACAAAAGGTTTTCAAAGTATTTACCTCAATAATTTATCAGCAAAGCTTGAATTTACTCTAGTGTTGAAAACCTCCACGCATAATACCAAACCCATAATATGCACTTGATTAAGGCATGATTCCAAGAATCACTCAATAATCTATATATACAACACCATAGTGAAAACTCTCTCTCAATCCAGAATCAAACCAACCTCGTTCCATACTCCACCACCACTATGAAAATAGCTGCAATTCCAAAAATTCAAAGGCCCATTTAAAGACATCAGGTTCAAGCCCCACTTCTGAGAACTCAAAGTCCATCTCCAACACATGAACTCCATCACTAAGATAACTGAAAAAGTGTGTTTGAAGTAAAACGTTAATTAGGTAAGGTATTATTCCATGAAAATTATTGAACCCATACCAATTATATCTTGGGATAATTTCCAAACTAGATGTATTATCTAAATATATTTAATCTCGGTAGTCATGTGCGACACATGGAATCCATATGAGAAAAGAATGAATCCTATCTTATTGAAATGAAAGTGTAGGGAACGATTAAGAAGATTCATAGATTCCTTTATTTAATTTACCTTCTCCCCATATAAGATTATTCATAATCATTCAATCATAGTTGATCTCTTTTGTAATATATTTATAAAATTTTATATTAAATATAATTCTTATTCAATTCATGATGTTTTGTTTGTTTTATCATTTCCCCATCTATTCATGTTTTTATCCCCTATTACATCCCAAGAATTTGAATCTACACAATAATGGATAAATAAAAAACTATATGTGGTCTAAGGGGAATATAACGACTCAAGTTTTTTACACATACTATTACTTCATTTTAAGTATAATTACCCTTGAAATACAAAACAATTATAAAAAAGTCTCATGTCTTTAGAATACTAGGTACATAATTAAGAAACACAAAACTATAATAAAATAACAATTTATTAATCTTCATAATGATCTCCTAACTTTCTTAGAGGTACTAAAATAGCATAGAATAACCTGGGGAAATACATAGACAAGAGGGATGAGATAAATAGCCATATATGTGAATAAACATGGGTATAAAGCATAGAACATGAGTTAGAAGGAATAACATGATAACATAAAAGGCATGTATTATGAATAAACATATGAAAGCATAAAAAATAGAATATGGAATCATGTTATTATTGAAACACTAGAAAGTTGAAGTAACACATAACATGACATAAATATGAGTCAAGGATAACTGGAAGGACTAGGCCACATAATAGAAAAAGTCCCACAATAGATTAGGTTTACTCTCTAATCCTAGACATAAAATATCATGAGACTAAAAATATACCGAATTCATTAGAGCACTATCTGGGTGCACCCATCATAACGTGTTCATGTATATGTGTTCCATATAAATAATCAAACATAATAAGTAAACATAATAGTTAACCATGGAAGGAAATGCATTTTTAGTCATGTCATAAGTCATAACCAAACGGTGTATAATTATGGTATCTATGAAATATTGTATTTAAAACAATATTTCACAATAATAAAATAAATATAATAATATATCATGAATAATGAAGTTCAACTAAAGTGAAAACATTGAGAATAATGGTTATGCATCTTTAAAAATGTTCCACTAAACCACGATTTTAGGGAAAATAATAGAGACTTTAAAATGCATAATTATTTCCATAAAAAGAAGAAGTTAACTAAATTAATTTTCCATGATAAATTGAGTGATTTTAGAAAAATATAGATGCATCACTGTATACCAAAAAGATTTCTCCAATTTTGGGTATGGTGAGTACTGGTGCAATGATAAGCCTATTTTTCAACTCTTTGAAGCAATATTTATATTCACTGGTCCATATAAACTTTTATCCATTCTTAATGATCTTGGTTAGTGGGTTTTATAATTATGTAAAGCTCTTCACAAATAGTATTTAACACCTAAATAGATTAAGTAAACAATAAATATATATTACATATGTTTTTATGGACCATTCATCAATTGCCTTTATCATAGAAGGGTATACAAATATACCTTTATTGGTGATAACAAGCCCCAAAAATGACAATTCCTCCATTTATAAATCACATTTAAAATAATTTTAAAATATTTTCTCCCTTAGAAAAGTCTTTAGAATTTTATTCAAATTCATTTCATGATCATCATTTATTTTGGAGTATATCATAATATCGTCTATAAAGACTACCAAAACGTTGTCGAGGTAATACCTAATGATACTATTCATTAAGTCCATGAATATTTCTAAATAATTAGGGATTATGAAGGGAATTACTATGAACTCATAATTTCAAAACCTTGTTTGAAAGGAAGTCTTGGGAATATCTTCCTTCTTTACCTTTAATTGGTGATATCCCGACCATAGGTCCACCTTAGAAAAATAATTAGACCCAAGAATATGATCAAACAAATCATCTATCCATAGATGGGAATAATTTTTCTTTATCCTGATTTTGTTAAGATCTAAATAATCAGTGAATAGTCACATTGTTCAATGTTTATTCATGAAGAAAAGGTCTGTCACACACCACAGTGAAGAACATGGGTGTATGAAACCCTTGTCCAGATTCTCTTGTAACTACATCTTCATTTATTCGAACTCAATGGTGGCTATTCTATAAGTTTTATTTGATATTGTTAGAGATCCAAGAATATGTTCAATTGATAACTCAAACTCTCATTCTGAAGGAAGATCAGAATAATCTTTAGAGAACACATTAGTGTTGTCCCTCACAATGGGCATGTCTTCAAGCATGGTCCTGTTCTTTATCTCAATAATTTTATCTAGATATTCTTGCTCATAAGGAAATAATATCCATACATAAGTTGATGATTATGAAAGAGATTCATCATCCTACTTACACATGTTGATAATTGGAGGATGCCTTAGGATATGAAGAGTGATCTCCCTATCCTAATATTTGAGGCTATATTTGTATAAAGACAGACAATTCCTGCCTGATATAGAATAAAACCCCACAAAAAGTAGTAAGACAAGATTTTATGGTAGGTTTAGTCCATAAAAAACTGATAAGGGAGGAGTTATATACATTATATGAAATAATTACCAATGTTTTTCTCATAGATAACTCAATATTTATATTTTTAGGTGGTTTTGAATAGTTCTTCCATACTTGAAAGATATTAATGAATACGTAGAACCAATATCAAATAGTACATTCTATATTCTTGATTGAATAACTAGAGTACCTATAACCACATCATTTTTAGGCTCCAACTCAGATGTAGGGATATCATATGCTCTTCCTTACTACCTTGGAGGTTTTTGGTCATTGATTGTCTCTTAAAACCCTTGTCTTAGGTCAATGGCTCACATAATGTCCATGTTCCTTATAGTTGAAATACTGCACAACATTCCTAGTGTTCATTTGAAAATTCCTTTTTATTTCCTCATTAGTTGGTTTCTTCATTTAAATTTAGCACTGATAAGTTTCCCCCCTATTTTCCACTCATAAAGAAGCTTCTAGTTCACCTTAGGTAATTTCAAGGAGGATTATTCCCACAATTTTTACAAGTGGAATGATGGGTTTTATTTTCTCCATTATATTTTTCTATTTACACTATAAGATAATTCTATCATATGTTTCTTATATCTAGTACCACAATACCATTGAGAACAATTGATCTCTATATCAATTTCAAGGGAACAACTAACAATATATTCATAACTATCAAGGTCTTGAATTTATAAGGCTTTCCATAGACTCAGTTACAAACCACCAAAGAATCAGTCCACTATACTTTTAGTGCTAATGATAATAATGGAAGCATACCAAGCAATACTTGTGAATTTTCCTCATATACTCTGATAGAATCATCTTCCTTTTTCTTCAAATTAAGGAACTCCCTGTCCATCTTATGATGGAGAGTTTAGAGAAGATATATTTTGAAAAATATTTTTTTGAATACTTACTATTCCATGGAATCCATTTCTTATGTAGTCTTTATGTTTTTTATTAGTTTCCACCACTGATTATCTTCCCCATAAAAATGATCGATCAGAAAAATATGTTCCCTTCATAAGAGAATCTGGGGAAAAAGAATATTTTCTCAATGGAGTTAATCCATTGTTCCGTGACAAGGGGATTGAAAGATCCACTAATGATAGGATTACTTTGTCACATAAATTATTTGAATGCAATGTGATCCATCTTAGGAGAAGGAAGGTGTTCTATAGGACTTGAGTTATTATTCATAACTTTATCTTATGGATCTTGTACTATTATGAAGTTCTAAGATCTTGTTCCCATCATGTTTGGCATATCATTAGAGAAATCATTGAATTTACTATTACATTGGTTGTTATCAAAAGTTTTCCTATTTCTATCCATTAAATAGAAAATAAAATAAAAAATTAGGGGCCTTGTATAATTATATAATACCCATATAAGAAGGAAAATTTGAATGTACATGGAAAAAATTATAAGTGAAAAGTATATCTAAACTTTTAATTCCCTAAGTTTCAATCTATGTTATCCATGGTGCTATAATTATCCCTATGTTTCTTACTAAAATTTTCTAGTTATTGTCACCAAAAATACCTATATCATACTATGATAACAACTATAAGGGCCCAATAATATAACACATAATATTACATGATTTTAAGAATAATTATCCATGAAATAAAAACCAAGGATCAAAAAGTATAGTTTCTTTGGAAGTCTGAGTATATAATTAAGAAACATTAAACTAGGATGAAACAAAATTTTTATTTATCTTCATAATGATATCATAACTTACTTTTTATCTCCTACAACTATATAGGATAACCATGGGAAATACATAGAAAAAGGGATGAGCTAAAAACCGTAGTGAGGTTATAAACATATGAATGGAGCATAACACACGAGTTATAAGTCATAAAAATATAAAAAAAGGAATGGATAATGCATATGCATGTGGAAGAATTAAATATATAACATGGAATAATGTTATCATGACAATATAGGAAAGTGGAAGCAACACATGACATGACATAATCACGAGCCAAGGTTAATTACCAAGACTATATCACAAGGTGGAAAATGTCCCATATTGGATTAGGTTTACTCACTTGTACCATACATAATGTCCCTTGAGGCTAAAAAATTACCCAATTCATTATAACACTATCTAGGCACACCCATAATAACATGTTCTTTCATATGAGTTCCACTTAAAGAATCAAACATAAGAAATAAATATAAGAGTTAGTCGTGGAAGGAAATGTGTTTCTTAACCATGTCATAAGGGATACCCAAAGGGAATATAAAAATAGTACCAATGGAAAAAAGGATTTAAATCATTATTGGACATTAATAAATGAAATATTGGAACAAATAAAAAATAATTGATTTTAACAGAAGTTAAAATATAAAAAATAGTGGTTAGGTAACCTTAGAAATTTTCCACCAAAGCATGGTTTTAAGGAAAAGAATAAAGTGTCTTTAAGAGACATTATTATTTAATTAAATCCATAAATGAAATAAACTATTTTTTTCGTGATAAATTTATTTATTTTAGAAAAATATTGGAGGATTAAAATTGTATATGGATTGTACTTTAAAATGGGTAAGAAAAATAGAGGTTCTGTTTAATCAAGTTTTCTTATCGAGAGGAATTGAGACGTAGACCTTATAAAACAAGTAATTACCCATAAACGAAAGATAAATTTGGATAAATACAAACATGTGGTTTAATAAAAAGAATATAAAAGAATTATACAAGAACAATAAATGTATACATTGAGTTAAAGAGAAAGAAAGCGTATCCTAAATGAAAAAAATGGAGGATTAGAGTGATCCCATAACTCATGTATGAATGTGTTATAAACTTGTACATAATGTACGAGATAACAAAATTAGATTAAATAATTTATTAATTAAGAATATCTTACACATGTATTTTATTTATTATAATTTTATTAAGTTCATTTATGGATATTTGGAGGAGTTATAATTTTTAATTTTGTCATTCTGGGATTTTTCATTTCAATGTTTCATAGTCGGTTCACTTGTGTATAATTATGAAAGATATTTTCAAATGGAAATAATATTAAATAATTGGAATTAAATGGTATTAATAAACCTAAAAAATTTTAAATGGCCCCATATATAATTTTTTTCTGACATGAGGATGATTTATTTGATAAAACATTAATGATAAATGTTTCATTTATTTTTTCAATTTTTCTGACTATTAAACATTAATTTTATTTTATTAAATATTTTGAATATATATTAATTATAGAACATAAAATATGTTATAATATAATTATTAAAATCTTATTTAACCATAATAAAAGTTTTAAAATGATCCTTGGTGGTGGTAATGAGAAAAAAACTCATTATCCACGAAGATGGTTAATCGCCAGAATTTCGACAATGGTTTCCTTTTTTTTGAATAAGAGGAGATGAGAAAAAGGGATGGATAAAAAATATTCCATTATCAATATAAAATTATAGTATATAAATTATAATATAGTTATTATTATTTTGTGGATGGATGAGGTGAGTACAAGGTTGAATAAGAAAAGAAATTAAAAGAGGTGGTTTAAGAAAGTTACCGATTGGATATCTCATCCTTGAAGGATCCCTTTAGAAACATGGAATTAGTCTTTTGAAGAGAATATAATCACTTGTACATGTTTATATTCGAGATGATAATTTTTATTAGATATTTTAAAATCCTCATGTCATGGAATTTGTGAGGAGAAGGGGTTTTGAGTGGTTATATTTATAAGGCAAGCAAGACTTTTTTTTGAAATTTATCAAATGATTAAATTATAATAAATTTATTTTCTTTCAAAATACCACCAAATGGAAATGTATTAGAATATTAGATAATGTAAGGTTTCAATATCACAAAAAAATATAATTTATACCTGTTTTTGTTTTATTTTAATTCTTATCATTTTGATTAACCCTTTGTTACCGTATTTTATTTTTAACTACGGTAACAATGTTTTCAATATTAAAGGGTTTGAATTTTTACTTATATGATGTAAATTTGATCATAAATGGAAAATTTATGAAATTCTAGATCAAATAATATTAAATATGTATTTTTTAAATATTTTTATTATTTTTAAATAATTTAATAAATTAATAATCCCATAAAATATCCTTATTGTAAATTTTGATTGTATTTGTTACTTTACCATTTAAAAACATTAAGAAAAAAAGTAAAGTTAAAAAAATAGTTTATTATATCCGAATTGTTTCATGGTTATCTATATAATTCATTTATCACTTTAAAAATATCATATTATATTACCTTTAATATTGTTATTACCATTTATTTGATTTTTCTGTTAATTGAACAATTACTTCAGCAACGTTGGGTAAGCATTTAGGGGAATTTTGTAAATAATGTAATTTTTAAATAAATTACCATGATGAATAAAATTTTTCTAAATTTGAAAATAATATTTATATTACATTATATATTCTCGTTAAGCTCATATTAAAATTATTATACATATTAAAATAAGAGTGTGGAATTTTGTAACTTTCATTGATTTTAATAATTTCTAAGTCATATTCCTCGAAAAGTATCCAATAAATAACTCAATTTATAACCTCAACTATTAATGGTAAAATTTATGACTTAAAATAAGTATTTAGATGAAAAATCATGGCATTATCACTTTTTTATATCTACATTAACTCGATCCACCCTCTATTGAGAAGATAAATTTTTCCACGATTACTATTCATATTGACCAGGAATAATAATATGTATATTTTATAATTTAGACCTACTTATTCAAAATATGTAATCATTTTTTCAAAATTCAATACACATAATTTCCATAATATAATTTAAAATTAAACAAAAAAATGCAGTAATTTTTTTTCCAAGAAATGCCCTTTTAAATTATAAATTTTTTTAATACTAAATTTAATTATAAAATTTATTTCAATGCCTAAAATTAGATTCTTTATAATAAATAGTAACTAATTAAAGTTTAAAACTAATCAAAAATATAATTTTACTTATAAATTTTTGAAAAGAATATACAATTTTCAATGTAAATCAATATTTTTCACTATTCATTAAAATTTGAAACTTTTTAGAAAATTACAAAAATTTAATCCTAAAATAATTTTGATATGATAAATTAAAAAATAAAATTTATTTTTAAAGTAAATATTATAAATGATTCAATATTAAATAAATTTATTTTTCATAGAAAGCAATAAAATCATTTTTTGAATAAAATTATTTTTGAAGAATAAAAGGACTTTATTAAAAAATAAAGTGTTTATTTCCAAAGAATTAATATGTTTAATAATATAATTATTCCAATCCATACCCTTAAATTTAATGGCTACATTAAAATGTTCCTATTAAAATAATAAAATTTTAATTGTATATCGTGGTTTGTTTAAACTCAGTGTTGCATGAAACACAAGAGACCAAAGAAATTAAATTATTTAAAGATAAATATTTCATAATAATTTCGGAGTATTACATTCTTCCCCCATATGAAATTTATCCCTCGGAATTTTGTTTTACATGATAAGTATGAAAAAGATGAGGGTACTTCTCCTACATCACTTCCTCCAGTTCCCATGTCGCCTCTTCATATTTGTGGTTCCTCTACAGTACTTGAACTAGGTGAGTCGTATTATTGTGTAAAACTTCACATATATGTTTCAATATATTCACTGGCTACTCCTTATAAGAGAGATCATTTTTTAGCTATACCACCTATGAATTCATGACATGTAAGGGATCAGTTATGTACTTCCTCATGAGGGATATAAGGAATACATCATGTATTTAAGATGCAGTTTTTGGGAGTTCTAGTCAATATGACACAAATATTATACAATCAAGAATATAAAAGGGGTTTATGTACCTATGAATTTTCTTTCCCATCTTCCCAAATCTCATTACTATATTCCATGGGGATATACGGAGGAATACATTATCTATAACCTCAAACTCTTAGTCCTCTCAATGATTGTCTACATACCTATTCTATCAACCTTGGGAAGCTTGAATATGCTATTGGATGATATTTACCATTTCTACCATTTCCTCAACTATTTTAGATCCCAAAAACATTTGTTCTCCAAATTTATCCCAACATGTAGGTTTTTTAAATCTTTTCACATAAATGTATTCACATGGATCCATTTGGATGCTTGATTGGAAACTATTGTTGTAAATGAATCAACTAGTGTAAGAGGAAAATACCATACTCCTTTAAATTCCATTGATCATGATCTGAATATGTCTTCCAATGTCTATATGGCCCTCTCAAACTATCCATCAATTTTAGGGTGATACTCTATATTGAAGTTCAATTCAGGGTTTATATCTTGTGGGAGATTTTTCCAAAACATAGAGGTAAATCTCATATATCGATCAGATAAATCAATAATGGTAATACATGAAAGATCACCACCTTTTGGATGTATATCCATGCCTGTTGATCAAGTGATAAGTCCTCTTTAATTATAATAAGGTAAGTTGTCCTTGTATGATAATACACAATAACACATATAGTGTTATGTCCTCTAGATGTCTTCAGAAGTCCAGTGTCCAAGTCCATGTAAATGTTTTTCCATTTCCATATAGGTATAGTTAATGGTTGATTCATCCCCATATACCTGTTCCTTTCATCCTTCCCTTGCTTACATACCATGAACTTTGATATATATTCAGTGATCTCTTTCTTCATATTGTCCCACCAATAGTGATTTCAGACATCTCGATACATCGTCGTGATCCCTGGGTGGATGGATAAGGTCAAGATATATCCATTATTCAAAATATCCCCCTTTATCTCAGGATCTAAGGGTACACATATTCTTGACCCAAATTATAAAATTACTTCCTCATAAATTTTGATCTCTAAGGATTTATCATTACTGATAGATTCCACCTTATTCTAATTTTTCACTTCATTTATTTGATCATCCTTTATCATCTCTATAAGGGATGGATAAACAATCTTTTAAAAAAGGAATAATGAAATTTATTCACATATTATTTCCATATACATAATTTTTAAGTCTATGAATATTGGATCCTTCTCAATTATCATCATTTACAAAGTTTAAAGTCCTTCAACTTAGTGCATTTTCTACTTTATTTTCTTTAATAGGAAGCTAGTGGATTGAGGAGTCATAATACTTAATGATCTATAAATTTATTCTCTTGTCCATATTAATATATTTTTCTTTTAACATATATTTGAGGCTCTTGTAATCAGTATGTATATCATACTTCTCCGCATCAAGGTAATACTCCAAGGGTTTCAACACAAAGATCACAACCACAAAATCTAGATCATTTTTGGGATAGTTTTACTCATGAAATTTCTACAAATTTGAGGCACATTATATCAATTTATAATTTTTCATCAATAATCATCCTAGGAAATTCTTTGATACATCACTGTATACCCCAAAGAGTTCTCTACTAGGGGGTAGTTTGAGTAACTATGCAGTGATAAACCTATTTTACAACTCTTTAAAACAGTCTTCACATTCACTGGTCCATACAAACTTTACTCAATTCTGAGTCATCTTGGTTAATGGGTTTTATAATCACATGAATTACTTCTCAAATCATCGTTAATACACTACGAGAATAAGGAAACTATGGAACTCCATTATAGATACTGGACTATGAAACTCCTCAATTTCCTTTGTCATAGAAGGGTCTATAGATATCCCTTTATTGGTGATTACTTGACCCAATAATAATAATTCCTCTATATAGAGCTCACCTTTACTATACTTTTCATAAAGTTTCTACCTTTTAAAAGACTTTATCATAGTATTAAAATACTCTTGATGATCCAACATTCTCTTGGATTATATCAAAATATATTCTATAAAGAGAACCACCGACTTGTTGAGGTAATCTATAAAGACTCTATTAATTAATACCATGAATATTGATGGAGCATTAGTGAGTCCAATGAGTATTAATATGAAATCACAGTTTCCATAATTTGTTGAAAAGGTATTCTTGGGAATATCTTCCTTCTTAACCTTCAATGCATAGTCACATTGATCCATCATACATCTTGAAAAAAGGACCAATAAACCCCGCAGTGAAGCACTCAAGTGTATGAAACCCTTGTATAGATTCTCTTATAACTACTTATTTCTTTCTTTCAACTCAATGGTGGCTATTCTATAGGGTGTATTTGATATGGTCAGAGATCTAGGTATAAGTTTAATTGATAACTCAACCTCTCAATCAGGAGGAAGATCTAGAAATTCTCCAGGGAACACATCAGCGTATTTCCTCACAACATGATTTTATTCAATAATGGTACTATCATTTGTCTCAATAATTTTATCTAGATATTCTTGATAATAATTCAATAATATTTATAATTTAGTTGGTGATTCTGAAAGAGATTCATCCTCCTCCTTACTCTTGTACAGAACTGTAGGATGCCTTATGATGTAAAGAGTGATATCCCTATCCCACAAGTTGATGTTGGATTTGTATAATCATAGAAAATCCATGAACAAATATAGAATTAAACTTCAAAAAGGAATTATGATGTGATTTTATAGTATGTTTTGTACACAAAAAATGACTGGGGGGATTATATACTTTAGATGTAGTAATTTACCTATTTTTTGTTCTCATAGAAAATATAGTCTCCATATTTTTAGGTGGTGTTTGAATAGTTCTACTAAACTTGTAAGATATAAATGAATACATAGAACTAGAATCAAATAGTACATTTTCTATTTTTGAATTAATAACTAGTGTACCTATCACTACAAAAATTTCTGGCTCCACCTTAGTAGTAGTGATATCATATGCCATTCCATGATACCTTGGAGGTTGTTTCAATTTATAGTCTATAAGAACCCTTGGCTTAGGTAATTGGATCACATAATGTCAATATTCCTTACTGTTAAACATTACAACATAGGCTTAGTGTTCATCTAAATCTTATGTCCACTTCATAATTATTGAGTTCCTTAATTTTACTTAGGCATTAATTAGCATGGTGCTTCTATTTTCCACAATTTAAGAACCTTTTAGTTCCCCTTTTCAATTTATAGGATGACTATTCCCAAACTTTTTATGAGTGGAAAGCTGGATTTTCTTTCCTCAATGATATTTTTCTATTGTCCCTTATAAAGATGATTCCATCTAGTGTTTCTTATCTCCATTCCCACCAGACTACTGAGAATCACTGATATATATCTCAACATTAAGGGATCAACTAACAATCACTTCATAACTATTAATGGCCTGAATTACTATGGATTTTCATAAATTTGGTTTCAACCGACTAAAGAATAAGTCAACCTTACTTTTAGTGATGATGAAAAATCCGAAAGAATATTATGCAGACCTTAGGAAGTTTTCCCCATATGATCTGATAGAATAATATTACTTTTTCTTCAGACTAAGGTACTCCATATCCATCTTAAGATGAGTATTTTTGGTAAAATATTGTGAAATATTTTCTTGAATTATTCCCATTCCATGGAATCAATTTCCTCTTTAGTCTTGTTGTTTTTTATTGGTTTCCACCATTGATTAGATTCCCCATAATTTTGATAGACTTCCAGGATGAATTTCTATTCTTATGAGTACTGAAGGATAGATAATATTTTCTCAATGCAGTTTATCTATTTTTCCATGATAAGGGTATTAGAAGGTCTAGAAAATATAGGAGGTATTTTTCCAATAAAGTATTCAATTAAAACCTGATCCTTCTTAGGATAAAGAGTTAATTCCAAATGATTCAATTTATTATTAATAAGTGCTATTTTATTTTGTACTTTCATGAAGTTCTGAGCTCCGGTTCCCATCAGGTTTGTAATATCATTAGGAAAATAATTGCATTTAATATCACATTGGTTTTTAGCACTGGTTACCCTACTTCCAACTATTAACTATAAAAGAAAAATAAAATAATATCAATGGACTTGAATAATTTTTTAATAATAATATAAAAAAGAAACTTTGAACATATTTGGATAATCTTATAACTGAAAATTATATCATAACTCGTGATTACATAAGTTTCAATTAATGTTATATATGGTGATATAATTATCCCTATGGTTCTTACTAAAGTTTTCTAGTACTAATCCCCCAAAATAACTAGACCATGATCTGATACCAACTATAAAGACCCAATCCTTTTACACATACTATTACATGATTTTAAGCATAATTATCCATGAAATATAGACCAAGGATCTAAAAGTATTGTGTTCTTGGAAGACTAGGTACAAAATTAGGAAACATGAAAATAGAATAGAAGATATTTTTATTAATATTCATGATGATATTCTAACTTCCCTTGAACTCCTACAACTATATAAGATAACCTAGGTAAATAAATAGACAAAAAGGATGAGGTAAAAATCCTGACAAGGTAATAAACATAGAAATGAAGCATAAAACATGAGTTATAAGGCATACCAGGATAACATAAAAGGAAATAATCATGAATAGAAATATTGAAAAATAAGATATAGATTATGGAATCATGTGATCACAACAACATGGGAAAGTGTTATCAACACATAACATGACATAAACATGAGTCTAGGATAATTTCCAATACTATATTACTTGGTTGAAAATTCACATAATGGATTAGGTTTAATCCCAAATCCCATAAATTAAATATCATGAGACTAAAACATTACCTAATGAGTTAGATAACTATCTTGGTTCACCCATAGTAACATGTTCATGCTTATTGGTTCTATATAAAGAATCAAACATAATAAATAAACAAAACAATTTTCCATGGCCGGAAATGGGATTCATAATCATGTCATAAGGCATAAAAAAAGTACATATACCGAATACATCCTTGAAATAATGGATTTAAATCATTATAAAACATTAATAATTCAAATATAAGAATATACCATGAATAATGAATGCCAAAATGATGTAATGTTTTTAGAAAGTGTGGTTAGGTAACTTTAGAAATGTGCCACTTAAGTGATTTTTTAAGGTAAAGAATAAAGATTCTTTAAAAGGAACAATTATTTCCATAAAACAAGAAAGGAAGTAAATTATTATTTTCCTAATAAATTTAGTTCTTGATTTTTGGCTTTGGTGATCTGGTTGTTTCTGGCTCGATGGGGTATGACGCCATGGTGTGATGTTTTTCAGCGAAACTAGTGGTCTTCGATGGTCTGCAATGTCTGGTGCGGTGGTAGGATGGTAAAGAAGACGTGGTAATGGATGAAAAAAGTGGTACTTGTGATGATGTTGAATGGTGATGGAAACAGTGGTACTCATTGGTGAAGATGTGGGTGGTTAAAATATTGATCTCAACGGGTTTTGCAGATGTTTTTGAAATTTGAAATGTGTAATGGGGCTCTTTTGTTTCTTGTTCCCGCTCATCCTCAAAGAGGCATTTGAAAATCCAATAAAACGAATTTTCAGTCAGTCAGTAATAAATTGAGTGATATTAGAAAATTATTGGAGGCTTAAAATAGTTTATGGAGTGTACATGAAAATGGGTAGAAAAGAGAAGTTCCCTTTAATCGAGTTTGCTTATCGAGAGGAATTGCGAAGGGAACCTTATAAAACATGTAATTACCCCAAAAATATTTATTAATTGAGTTACATACATATTTTTGGTATATATAAACAGAATATAAAAGAATTATATAAGAATAATGAAGTGAATAATTGAGGAAAATAGAAAGAATTGTTACCCAAAGGAAAAATGGAGGTTCAGAGAGATCCCTTATATTATGTAAGAATGTGTTACAAAATTATACTTAATTTCCTGGAAAAGGAAATTATATTAATTAATTGCTTAATTTAGAACCTTTTACACATGTATTTTATTTATTATATTTTTAGGTTCATTTATGGCAATTTTGATGAGTTTTAAGGCTCAATTTCATCGTTCAAGGAGTGTTAGTTTCATGGTTTCATGGTCGGTTCACTAGTGTATAATTATGAATGTACTTTTAGAAAAGAAATAATATTAAAGAAGTAGTATTAAAAGTTATTAATACACTTCCAGTTGTTTAAATGGTCCCATATATCATTTTTTTCTAGAATGAGGACTATTCCTTTGATAAAACATTAATGATAAATGTTTATTTTATTTTGGTGTTTTTGTGACCATCACCCTTTAGTTTCATTTTATTTAATATTATGTCAATATATTAGTTCCAAAATATGAAATAAGTTATAATATACTTATTAAAATCTTATTTAACCATAATAAAAGTTTTATGGATAGCATTTAAGGTTGTGATAACGAACAAAAATTTATTATCCACAGAGATTTTTAATCACTATAATTTTGACAATGGTTTACTTTATTTGAATAAGAAAAGATGAGATAAAGAGATGGTTAGAAAATATTACATTAGAAATATAAACTTATAGTATATACGTGATACTATATTTGTTATGATTTAATGGATAGATGAGGTGAGAATATGGTAGAAGAAGAAAATAAATTAAAGAGCTGCTTTAATAAAGATACTTATTGAATATCACCTCTGTGAAGGATCCCTTTTGGAACATAGAATTGGTCTTTTTGTGATAACATCAGAAGAGATTAGTGGGGAGAGTTGGGAGGATATTTTTCTTAGATATTTTGTAATCTTTAAGGCTTTAAAGGTGTGAGGAGATGAGGTTATGATGGGTGATATTTATATGGTAGGAGAGGGGTGTTTTTGAAATTTCCCAATAGATTAAATTATAATAAATTCATATTATATCCAAATACCATATAATGTCAACAGATTATAATATGAGATATGATAAGGTTTTAAAATCATTAACCAATAAAATTTAAAAATGTTTTTATTTTATTTTATACCTTATCATTTTGATTAACCCTTTGTTAACCTATTTTAATTTTAACTTCGGTAACATATTTTTCAATATTAAAAGGTTGTATTTTTTTACTTATATGGGTTAAATTTGACCATAAATGTCCAATTATTGAAATTTTAAATCACATAATATTATAATTTTATTTTTTTTAAATATTTCTATAATATTTTAATAAGTTAATAAATTATTAATCCCATAAAATATCATTATTTTCAATTTTGATTATATTCACTACTTTGACATTTAAAACACCAAAAAAACAAATAATGTTTGAAATGAATATTTTATTATATCCTCAAAATGTTATTTTAATATATGGAATTCATTTATTACCTTAAATATCTAAAATTATGTTACCTTTAATATTGTTATTACCATTTATTTTATTTTTCTGTTAATTTAATAATTCCTGCATGAGCATTGTGTAAGAACTTGGGGTAATTATTTAAATCCTATATTTTTTAAATAAATTATAATGATAAATATAAATAGTTTATACTTCAAAATAATAATTATATTCAATTATATATACTATTTAATCCCATATTTAAAATATTATACTTATTAATAATAATAGTGTGACATTTTTTCACTTTCTTTGATTTTAAAATTTTAAGTCATTTTCATGGACAAGTGTATATTAAAAATATTGATTTAGAAAATTAGGTGTTAAGGGTAGAATTTAATTCCTAGAATAATAATTTTTATGAAAATTAAGGGCCTTATCACTTATTTTTAATCTACATTAACCTGATTTCCCCTTTATGGAGAAGATAAATTTTACTATGGTTACTATTCATATTGACAAATAACAAAAGTGATATATTTACTAAATTTTAAACTCATGATAATCAATATGCAATCCATTTTTCAAAATTTAAAATATATAAGTGGTAAAATATAATATAAAATTAATCCCAAATAATGCAACGAAAAATAATATTTCCAAAAAATTCCTTTTTTATGTATAAATTATTTTTATTCTAAATTCATATATAAATTTCATTTTAAAGTCCAAAATTAGATTTTTTATTTTCAAAAGTAACTAATTAATGTTTAAAACTAATAAAAAATATAATTTCACTTGTCAATGTTTTAATAGAATATACAATTTTCAATGTAAATAAGTATTTTCCACTATTCATTAAAATTTCAAACTTTTTTAAAAATTCCAAATAATTAATCCTATGATAATTCTGACACGACAAATTAAAAAATAAAGTTTATTTTCTTTAAGATAAATTTTTTTAAATTTTCAAAATTAAATATATTTATTTTCTCATAGAATGCACTAAAATCAGTTTTTTTTGAAGAAAACATATTTTTGAAGAATAAAATGAATTTATTAAAAAATTATGTGTTTGTTTACTAAGAATTAATATATTTAATAATATGGTTATTAATTTTAATATCCTCTAATTAAATGTAAAGTTTATAATGATCATGTTAAAATAATAATACTATAGTTGTATATCATGGTTCATTTAATCTCTGTGTGGCGTAAAACACAAGCTACCGAAGAATCCAATTTTTGAAAGTGAAATATTTCATAGAACATTTTGGGGTGTTATAGAGAATCACAATAGTGATATTTAATTTATGAATTTATTTATTAATCAATTTTATCTCTGATTTTAGTGCGAAATTGGGAGTGTAATGTTGATGTGATGATCAACAAAGTACATTATACTAAAGCCACAAAATCCTTCTAGTTGTTACAATTCAATTTCTATCTCTATTCATATCACTCCTTATAGTAGTGGATTTGTATGATTTGAATGAGAGAAAGGTATGATATTACTTCTAGAAAAGTGATTAAGTCCATTAAATGGATTGGGGAATGTTCTTACCCATTCAAAGAGGATAATACATGGAATTACATATTTGTTAGATGGTCTATCATCCATATTAGTGGTTTTATACAAAGGAAATAATTGGAGGGTGGGTTAGTGAATGACATCAAACTTATTAATTGAATTAGATTATTTAGAATAGAAGTAAATACTGATATATCTCCCCTACAATTCATCCTCAATACCATTTTTATTTATTGCATTCAATATGTGTGAATGTTAATTTCTATTTTTTTGCATGATTCCATCCAATCAAAAGCTAAAGAATAACCAAACACTATCTATATTTTGTTATTCAAAAATAATAAAACAAAAATTTATATATAATTTTTAGGATAGTGAAACTCTCAAACCCTAATATTTAAGAGACAACCCCGATCACTATGTGATATAATTGGCACCATTATCAGGGATTCAGGGTCAAGTTTTCACTATTTTCAGTACATTTGTAATTAGTTTTTTTGTAACAGCCCGAGATTTTATGAAAAAAATATTCTTTTTATTTTACTAATGTCTTGTGTTATACGCTACACCAAAAGGAGCTTGCACAACACGCATCCTTGACTTACCTTGCATTACACGCAATCGCAACCTTCCTCGATAGCGTGTGTGGTACGTAATCCTGAGTTTCACGAAACAATGATATGCTATTAAAATATTATTAAAACTAGCCGTTATGAATAGTAATAACCACTTTTTAAATTTTAGAAATTTTAACTCTCAAAATGGACTTCATTTTTGGATTCGGAGTATCGAATTTAGCCTAAGGTGAAATTTTGGTACTTTTCGGATAACTTTCATATTCTGATGAATAGTGAAAATTACCAAATTATAATTAAAAACAACTTTTTTAATCGAAATAATTAATAGTGATAAATCATTAATTTGAGTGGTTTTAAAGTATATTTAGAATATATTTTTACAATTTAATACAATGTTGGTCATTGGATGTAATTTCACATTTAAACTAGACATAAACAAGTGTCAATCTTTTGATAGATTTTGTTTCTTAAAAACACGCTATTTGTTTTAACAGCGGGATTTAATTATAAAATTAATTAATGCAACTTATATGTTGGGAATTTTGTAAAATAGAAATCATTTTTGAATTCGGAATATCAATTATAGCTTAGGGTGAAATTTTGGCATTTTTCTGAAAAACTTCAATTTTTGATGAATAGTGAAACCACTAAGTGGTAGGTTAAAAACTGAATTTTGCATAAAACTTAATTTTACCGCTTCTGTGAATGGAATTTCGAAAATCCGAGAGACACGGTTAATATCAAGGACTAAAATGTGGTTCAATGAGATGAAAATAATTTTTGGTGAATAGTAACTTTTTACTTTTTTTTACCGCGGTTAATAGTAAATAGGGTAACTAAGGGTAAATATGATATTAATATTACCCTAACACATGTCCTAATTCTATTTGACAAGTGGAATTCGACCAAAAACAAACTTAGGAATAAAATATGACCATTTAGGCCCACTTGGATTAGATTAGGACTTTTATTATTAATTTATTTAAAGAAGGGTTAAAATAGTTAAAATCAAAGTTTAATAAGTAAATCATTTTTAATATGGGGTTATACATAAGATAAATTAGACTATAAATATTCATTAGAAAGATAAAAAGATTTCCTATATTATGGTATTTTATTTGTAATTTTTAGACATCAAATAATTTAATTTATTTATGACACAACAATGATGCAGTAATTATCTTATTAATGAAATATTGACATAATTGATGTTATAAACACCAAAATAAATGTAATTTGAGACTTTTAATGAATTCCACTAATTTTATAGGTTACTATGATATATTAATGTTGATTTAATCAACTTGGTTCGAACATTTAATTCTGTTATGACTTTCACAAAAATCATATATCAAATAGTGTCAAAATTGACACAAAATAGTTTTTAAATAAAATATTATATTATTAATTGTTATTGTATTCCTAAAAATCTAAGGTTCGGCAAAATGACTTAGATAAGGATATATATATTAATAATAAACAATTTGGGGTTCGTTTGGCATGTTATAGTAA
The DNA here is from genome assembly GCA_963277665.1 of Viscum album. Taxonomy (NCBI): domain Eukaryota; kingdom Viridiplantae; phylum Streptophyta; class Magnoliopsida; order Santalales; family Viscaceae; genus Viscum; species Viscum album. The sequence goes on from OY728131.1 coordinate 1,976,665,908, forward strand.
GTGTATTAACCATATAGTGTAAGAAAACAAAAAGACACGGTAAAAGTTAAATTATTTAACTTATAGTTAAATCTAATTGATAAGGTTAAAATAATACCCTAAACTTGTCTAAATCCTATTGGTTGATAGGATTTCGACCCATCCCCACTTTAGCTTCGAAATAAGACCCTTTGGAACCATTATAAACCGATTTTGACTTTAATGTAAAATAATATTTTGAGATATTCCTAAGGTGCCCCTCTCCGCCCCTATAAAAGGACACCTCCTCCCCCTCCTCCTCACACCAATTTGAGCACTCAAGCTCGGCCAACCCCTGCCAATTTATCCTCTCCACTTCCCTAGAAACATCCTAGAGGTTCTGGTCTTCCTCAAAGACCAATTTTAGTACCCTAAGAGGAGGTCTCAAAGAGGCACTTCAAAGAAGAGGTAATTACCGTTACCAATTCTTTCATCTTTATTTCTTCTTTCACTTCTTCTTCTTAGGTTGTTTCATTATGAAGTAATAACATCAGTATCACTCATATACTGATATGTTATTATAAGTATGAAACAACCCTATTTCACCATCTATCCATCCTACGGAAAAAGAAATCACCGCGCGTGCGTACGTACGGAATACCGTCTCCACGCCGTGGTGTAATCTATTTTCCACCGCCACCTTACATGGATGGGTATAATGGTGTAAATAATAACTATACATAGTTATTACAACATCATATTGATTCTGATATATTGTATAATCCACTCCAATTCAATTCAATATTTATAGAAATGATATCATCGCTCGTGCGTACGTACGGACTACCGTCTCCACGACGCGATGAGATTCATTCTCCATGTTAACCATTTAAGAATGATTATAATGTATATATAAGAAATAATAATGAAATATATGACATTATAAAGCTACTGGATTTATGTATATATATACATATGTATGTCATCTACTTACTTCCATTTCAAGACAATAAGGAAAGAAAAACAGCGTTCATGCGTACGTACGGACTACCGTCTCCATGAACGGTGTTTTTTATTTTATTTATCTATTATATATATATATACTGAATATATATGATATATAAAGCATATTTTATATTCTGGAAGTAAGTAAATCATGATATAAGTAATAATAATGTCAATAACAACAATTCAAAATACCTACGATAAAAGAAACGATTTTACCCAAAACGCTTCTTTAACATGGAATTTACAAAAGAACGGGTAATATAATGTCATAAGTGAACCATATATGATATCATAACAATGAATATGATTCTGTAATAAGTCAATGACATTATTTAAATCATTATACAGGAGGTTCGGACACATACGAAGCAAATTGGACCTAAGGTAAGGGAAATATCACAATCTCATTTTTATCCGAGATTGTTTATTCGTAAGTATTATTGGGGTGTATTTTATCATCCACATCCATGTTCCCTCAATATGAAATATTGTTTCCATCCACTTTCAATAGTTTAAATCCAATTTTACCCTTAGGTGAGTTTTTAGTAAAGAATATGAAATGAATCTTTTGTCGTTTTTCCGTACGAGGTACTTTTTGAATTTTCCGACAAAAGTACGAAGAATGTTTTTTTTAACTTATACGACATGAATGGATTTTTAAAACATTATTTCCAAGAAGCTTCCTTTACAAGTTTTCAAGTTTATTTTTAATCAACTTCTTTTATTTTAAAGTTATATGACATGTTATGAAAGGAAAAATGTTTTTGAAGAAGAAAGGATATTTTCCTCAAGAATGGAGTTCAAGTGATTTTCAAAATTATTTTCCATCTAAGATAATAAAGGGTTCTGTTTTTATCCCTATTATTACATTGATTTGATCATGTTGTGATGGAATTATTTTTATGAATTCCTTTATCTTATATGAATTGATTTATGATGTCATGATGTTTCAAGAATCCCATTTTTGTTTCATGTGTTATGCGATGATGTATGTTTTATGATTATGTGGAACACATAAGAAAGGATTCATTATAAGATGGGTGGGACCTATATCTCCCTCCAATGCATTGGGTAATGATTTTATATCTCATGAGATAGACATGGCTGGAACGGAAGGTTATTTCGGTTCAGTGATACAGGACTGAAACGAGGAGTGAACTCGGTTCAGAAAGGGACTTTGTCCACTAAGATAGTCTTGGCAATGAGTCATGACTAACAAGAAATGATTTTCCATGATTATGTGTGCATGCCACAAAGATTCAAGTTTTATGTTATGATTATGGGGATCTCATTTTCTCTTCTATGATTTATCCCATGTTATGATATTATGAGCTCTTTTGCAGGTTAAGATTTCCAAAGGCTATGTTCTTATGTATATGATGTGATTGATATTTCTTTTGTTTACCCTTACTGAGCATTTGAGCTCACCCTTTTATGTTTTCTTTTCCCCAGGATATAAAGAAAGGTTTTAGGTAAAAAAAAAGGAAGATCTTTATGGGAGATTTTGAAGATCTTTCACCACGATTAGAAGATTATAGTCCGAGTTTCCAAAGACACTAAACTATTACGGTCCTTGTGTGTGTGTTTTTTTGTAATGTACTAAGTATTACGCAAAAGTAATGTAATGTCCATGTACGATAAGCTACGGGTCTCTACATTTTTTCTTTAGATTGTCATTATTTTTTTATGATTTATTTATATTTTCTTTAAAAAAGGATAATCACCACTATGAGACCATTATTTAATGGATACCCACCTATATATCTAGTTCATATCCCCAAATGTCTCCAAGGGGGATAAATACCCTCAACAACCAGTGAAAAACCATTACAGTTGGGGAGGAAATAAAGATGAAGAGATCACTGGGAGTGAAATTAAATAATTTATAGATAAATTAACCTAGACCAACATATATACCCTAGTGTAGAAATAGAATGAGGAGGAAATACCCACCATGGAGGATATGATGAACCTTCTTGATGAATTTATGTTCACTCTCTAAAATCATGGGAAAAGTAAAAAGTTGAAGAGTTAAATCCCTTGGTATATTCTCAAAAATATATACAAGAAGAGTAGTGGGATATTCTAGAAATATAATGCCTTCTATTATTCACCATTGATAACATATACCCATAACTAGTTTACCGTGCAAACAAACACATTGTTGAAACCCATGAGTGAGATCCCTTTTCAAAATTTTTATCTCTTATTTTATTGAAACTCAACTCTATGTTGATATCCCACCTATATTAAATGAAATAATAGAATCATATAAATTATTTCATGACTTGGATAGTAAAAAATAATCATACGAACTCATATTTAATGTGAATCTGGAATACTCACTATTTCCCCCATCCCCACAAGAAGAGTTCAATGTTTCAATACACTTGGAAAATTACCTACATGATTAATTTGATGAGGTAGATTCCATAGAACTAAATTCATTCCATTTTAAATTTTGGAAATATTAATTATCTCAAAATATGCATAGTTTTTATTCTATATACTCATCCCAATTATGGAATATGCTATATGATAAAGAAGAAGGATGTGAAGGATACTACTTTTGAGGATAGAATTAAATGATCACATTCCCCAAACATTACCAATAACTTTAAAATGGAATGGAATGAGAAATAGGAGTTTTAATCTGGGTCATATGTGGGGTTGAATCAATTAGTAAGATCGTTTTATTTTCTAAAATATTTTATACAACTTGATCTCCCTGATTTGAATATTCAGGAATCTATAAAAGTTTTCTTACCCTTGTAGAATATGATTAACCAGTGGGAGTCACATTTTAAGAAAAACTGAAGCTATTGGAAATTGAAAAAGTGTCTTCCCAGAGTAAATAAGAAGATCATGATAAATACTAATTTTAAAAACTACTCAAATTCTCTCTACAAGTTGACTAACTTTTGAAAAAACAGGATTAAAATATTCACGGTCCTGTGGGGGAATCCACTACTCTCTCAAAAATACATTCAACATCAACTGGAGGGTGGAATAAATTTAGAATATGAATTATTAGTTTATAATAATAAATAAATAGAAGCATAATATACTGTATATTGTGGGGGAAATTTCACTCTAAATCATGTTTCAATGATTGTAGAGAATTTGAAAAGTTTACTAGCTCACCCTTATTTATATATGTACATCCGACATCAATGAAACTGATACTGAATGAAGAAGAAGCCACAACATATTTAGTAGTGGATAAGGAGACCCCATACCTAATCCTACCACCCACCTTACCAAATACATAATAATTATAATGGGTTAATAGAAAATATATATTCAAGGGGACATCCGAGGAGTACAACTACCCAACAGTGGAAGAAATAAAATGTAGTGGTTTTCATCACATAAACCCCATCCTACGATGAATTGGGGATAACCAAAATGTTTTACGGATATATATATTATAAAATTCCACACATCTTTGGGGGGGGGGGGTTACCCAATAATTATCCTCTATTTTTCAATTTTCCTTTTTTATAATTTTATTATAATTTTGAATAAATATATTATATAATAATCGCATTTTTTCTATGCTGGGATATATTTGGAAAAAAATTACTTGAAGTGAATGAATATTATACGAAGAAATAAGGGTGAGAATCACATCTCACACAATCTATACAAATTTAAGGAATAAACACATCTAGGTGAACTCCTTCCATACTAATTTCTCATGATACTTTTTATTTTTTATGTAAAAATGACATGATAATTGATGAATTAATTGAGGATATAGTTGAAATGAAATATGGGTGAGGGGAGGAATATGTTTTTTGTTTTTTTTGTTTTCTATTATTTTCCTTTATTTTTTTTGTTTTAGTGAGTCTATTTAAAAAAACTAAAAAAAAAACAAAAACAAAATCTAATCTCTTTTAGGAATTGTAAAATACTATTAATATATTTTTTTAAAAACATTATTTGAGTTGAATCAGAAAACACATTGTAAATTTTGATATTTAAGTTATTATTATGATCTTTATTATATTATTAAATCTCAAAATATTAAATTTCCATTTAAATTATTATTTTTTCTATAGCTATTATTTTCATACATTTTCATGGTTTTTTACTGAAAATTGAAATCCAGAACCACTAGTTTCTATATTAAATTTTTATTCCTCTCCAAAGTGGTTTCTAAATCACTTTGAAATCATATTTATCATATTTTAACATCTTAAGATAATCATGGGATTTTTATATAACCTAATTTTTTTTATTCTCTTTAAATTATTTGGAATTCATGTGGTAATTTTAACATGATCGAGGAATTTAATTGGAAAGCCCATCAATTTTTTCTTAAGACCTACTATAAAAATTGATCATAGTTAATACATTAGATAACCATGAATGACCATATATGTTTAATATTCATTATAAAAAAAATTATCCCTTAACCACGCTCGCTCTAAAAGACAATTGAATGATTTATTTGAGTATAAGTGTGGGGAAAATGAGCTTCCATGTGTTTTTTATGGGAAGTATTGCATATTGAGGGGTAAATTAGAGGTGATTGTCATCATTATAGGGTATTTAGATTGAGATAAATGGGAATGAGTCACTTACTTTACACCCCCTTTTTATTATCCTATTATCTTAAAAAATGATAAAATGGGATGAGTTTGTAATATTTATTATTGTAGCACCAATAGTATCAAGTAAGTAACCATTTATTTAAGATTTTTATGTATGTAAAGTTTTTGAGTAAAGTTTGGGATATTCTGGAAGAAATTTATAATTTTTTTGAAGTTTTTATAGAGGTTAACCATTTTAGAATGGTTATTGGAAACCATGAAACTTCTACAGAAAACTATGCATAGTTAGACAAGAGATAATGGGAAGGTGCACAGTTAGGTACACAGTTTGGAAAAATATTTCTACCACCTAGAAGAAGCAATTAAAAGTCGTAGAGAGGGATTTCACATGGTTTTTAAATATTTTGACTAACCATGTGGTCCAATCATATGAGGTGGTCCTTATAGATGAGGTTTGTGCACAATTAACGAACAATTTTCCTAACCATGAAAAGTTTAAAAGTGAGATCCTAAAAAAGTGGATCTCACTTAGTTTTACCCATAATCACCTTTTTTCCCTCCATTTCAACCCTAATTTTATTTTTCTTCCTCCAAAATGCTGTGGTGTCTCTCCCCTTTGAACAAAAAGTGATCTGAAGGTTTTTCTTTGCGATTTGAATCCCAATTCCCTTGGTAAGTATTTTTGTGTGATAGTTTTCTTAGATTTACATTCACTCTTTCTCTAAAAATCCTAGATCTAGTCTTCTAGGGATATATATGTGATGGTTAATGCAAATAATAATGATATATGGCTATCTTGATGATAATGAAAGAGATCTAAGGTGGGTTTTGGTGATTTAACCTGGTTTTGTAAAATAATTCATATTGTTCTTCATTTTCATCATAATACTTGAGGTAGGTGGCTTCACTATTGACTCCCTTTATTATAAATTGAAGTGTTTTGTTTTAAATTGTTTGATTTTTTTTTTGAAATTTGTATTCAAATCATGGTTAAAACCTTCTCTATTAATGGTTTGAGTATTTTTGTGGAATTGTGTAATTGTTCCGAAAAGTTATTTATTGAATGATTTTATAATGATGATTTTATAATGGTTGTTTCTTTTATTCATGGGAAATGGTTTTATGTAATGGTTTTTAATAAAAAGACTATTTTATTGGAATGAATTGAAATGGTTAGTTTGAATTGGTTTTTGAATACATGAGGTGGTGCGAGTTCTTGATTTCGTAAGGACCCTTAATAAGGGGAGTATTCTATTGAGATACAAAAAGAAATGTAACCTTGTATAAGGGGAATTTTTTATCAGGGAACAAGTATATTGACCACTTAGTGGTGACTTATTGAATTGACAATAGACCACATATGAGTATGTAACTTTCAATGAATCATGAATGTGTGGGTGTGTGTGAATCATGGTTTTGGGTATGCCAAAAAGGAATGTGAAATGGTTTAAAGAGTTGTTTTGTTGCTTCCATTGGAACATGTTTTGGAATGAGAAATGTTTTATATTTTGATATAAAATGTTAAATGTTTTCAAGTGTTTTGTATAAATTATTTTATAAAAACTTTATAACTTGTTCTATCCTAGTGGAATGAGTAAGGAAGTGATTTGGGGAAAGACTACTAAGTTTCATTAATCACCACTACCTTTTTAATTTGGTGATTTTTCAGATATTGTTTATCAGGCATGGGTAAGTGTAAATTATCATGCTTGTTTAGTGGTGCTTCATGATAATTGGGTGTAGATTGTTGAGTTAGAGCTTGGAGCTTGTTGGCAGTTACAAATTTGATGTCTTGGAGTATTTGAGTTTACTTATTTTTTCTTATTTTTTATTGTTGATATCGTTATTGTTTCCTTCTGGTAATCTGATTATAGTTGGTTTGAAATTAATTTGTTATACATTGAGTTGTATAAATTATTATCATGCATCATTTAATGGTTATTTTGTTATGGTATGTTTTTTTGGTTGTTTTATTTTCAAAGAGAAAATCATCCCCCAACTATATTGAACCCCTTGGAATTTATTTATCGCCTTTGGTGTCTTGAGGATGTCACCTAGGGCCAAGTATAAATTTCACCTCGAGTCAAGTTAACGAGGAGGGGTGGGATGTAACAATTAAATTTATTTCAGTGATTCATGACCTTAATCAAGAGAAGTACATGATCACTATTTATTGCACCCAAACTGGAAACTCATTCCTCTAAAAAAAGAAAACAAATATACATATAAAAAGGGGATATCTGGAAGACACATTAATTAGATTTATTTCATGATTCATGTCTAGTGAAAAAGGAGTAAATCTAGGTGTATGTGCCATATATTATGTTGGTGGTATTGAGTGAAAGAGTCTTCCATGATTTACTTGATATATCATTCATGTAATGACCAGAACTTTTATAAACGAATTTCCCTTTTTGAATGAATTAATGATTTATTTTAAAATGAATATATAAGAATCCCCTGTACAAATTTAGTTATTTTGGAGAGTTATATGGGTTGTGAAATTTAAAATACCATTAAGCATCATAACCACTGATAATATTTATGTTTTATAGTAACCATTAATATTAGTATATTAAGGGTTATGATAAAGTCCATTTTACACAAAGGAAGTGATGGCCTCGATCAGTAAGATCGTACCCTATAAAGCCCATTTATTAGAGATTCCAAGGGAGATAGAATCACTTGTATTTTTTTGACCAAACTAAAGATGATATTCAACAACTAAATCATAAATGAAACCATTTATGGGATAAGTTCAAGCCCATTGATACCACAACCCAAACCATGTTCATCGAACCACCCCAAGAAAATATCATCATTGCACGCCTTACACTTTTGAAATTCACTGGAATAATAAATGGATATGTATCTAAACACTAATCATATTTATTTTTTTATTTTCTTTCAACAAAATAATTAGTATATTTATTCCTTTTTTATTATTAGTTTTATAAATATTAAATAATAAGTTTGATAAAAATAGGATTTTGAGATAATGAAACACAAAATATATTTTTGGGATTTGTATTATTTCAATCACGGAACTATTTTTAGCTAATTCAATCAATTTTGAAATAAATTACACTTTAATAAATATTATTATTGAATAATATTTATTAAATATAAATGATAGTATATTTTTACGGAGTCAAATATAATTTTTACAAGGTCCAGACATCTTTTTTTGTAAAAAATGGGTATTTTTCAATAAATTGTGATTTTTAAATTAAAAGTTCACATTATCATATTTAGAGAGTTATTTTTGAAATCAACTTGTTAAAATTGTCTAATCGTAATTTTTTTCATAATTTTATGCGACAATAAAATTTTTGGGTAAAAATTAAATATGATATAATTATATGGTATTTATTATGACATCATAAAATCCCAAAAGTGGAGTAATAATAACTATTAAGAGTATCCAAGACCAAAATTATATCTCCACTTTAAAATAATGTTTTTAAGTTATTTTATTAATTTTATAAACCCTTAATGAATCCTCTAAAACCTATATCAGACATTAATGTCTTAAAATCAATTCTTTATAAGCAAGATTCACTTCCACCTCACCAGGGGAATTATTTAAATGAGTACAATACTTATCCTTATAAAATAATGAAAATCACTCCTTTTTGGATGAAACCATGGGAAAAAACCATGGTAAGATTATTATTTTTGATCACTTTATCTTTTATAGTCCAAAGACTAAGTTTGGAAATTAATTATTAATTCTCTATTTTTCTATATAAACCCACCGAACCTCCCATTAATCAAGACAAAAAAAATTATTATATCATTAATTCAATCTTCCATACCCTCTATAGAGAACTCCCAAGGTTCTCAAGCTCTTAATAATGTCTTTGGAAGCTTTTAGAATCACCCTCTCATGGTAAGGGATCCTCTCCTCTTCTTTATTCATGAACCTTCTTTATGTCATTCCTTTTTATTTCCAATTTTAAATTTGGGATATGTTTTTATACATAAATATTACTTTAATTTTGATTACCAAGTAGTGATATAACCCTTTCACTCAATCACCCCTTCTATAAACCTTTATGTACATCTATTATGCTCTTTAAATTATCCTATGATTTTCCATGATAAAAATTTGTATAGTGAATACCCATATCCATTTCCACTCAATGTTATTAAACTAGTTGTACCTACAATTAATTTTTTTAGGATTTAATTTCATGTAACCCTCATTGCTTAAGCATTGGGTTAAATTGATTTAAATACAACCTTATGCTGTATGATATATGTGGAAAACTTATAAATTTACATGATATGAAATTGATAGGTGGGAGTACAATTATATAGATATCTAATACATTGGGTATTGTTTTTATCTCATGATATACCATTTGTGGTGCACAAGAGGTTATGCAAATCACACTATGATAGGTTTTCTTGACACTTATCCTTGACATATGTTTATGATGTTATGTTTTGTGTTTATTTCAAATTCCTTTGTTTCCTTGATGTTATCATGTTATATCATGATTTATAGTTAAAGATTATGATTATCACCCCTATTATGTTACCTTGATATTCCAATTTAATCTCATGTATTACTTTCATAATTTTATACTTTAATTATCCCCTTACTAATATTTATAGCTCACTTCTTTATTATGTAATTACATAGGTTATCCAGAGTAGTTTTAGAAGATCCATGGAATATAAGAACATGTTATATTTATTTTAAATAATGTTGTTTTATTTATTTATCAAGTTATTAAGTTAAGTAAATAATTTTCCAAAGATAATAGTCTTCATGATATTCTGGTATTGTGTAATGTGTACCTTTATGTGAAAAATCATGAATTAAGGTGTATTAAAAATATGGTTTATCATAGTTGGTTTCAGAGCCAAGTGTAGTTATTTTTTTGGATTTGGATTACAAAACTCTAGTAAAAAACTTACAAATAAGACTAAACATAGGGTAAAATATCTAAATTTTTGTAAGGTATAGAGTAAGTAGTTTCTATAAAAATAAATCCATATCTGGATACTACAAGTAGATGTGGATTTGGAACTATTGTACATAGTGGAAATAAACCCATAAAGAGTGAATTGATTTGGACTGAATCATCACCCTCTGCATGACAATGATGCATGATTCACACCTATTTTGACACTACTGAGGGATATTCTTTAGTATATTCAAAATATTATTTTGAACCATTATTAAAGAGAAAATGCATATAAGGTTATATGTTAGGAAATAGATCATGGATAACATAGATTGATACTTATAAACTAATATGATAAATAATATATATTATTTATGATTTAACCTTTAAATGTTAATTGTTTTCATTTTATATGTCTAATAGTTTTATAATTATCACCCCTTAGATTACTTTGGATGAATTATATGACTACAATAAATATGAAATAGTTAATGGTACGATTATTATCCATTTATGAACATCATATGTATTATGTGACTATATTTTTATGAATTCTTTCATATCACACAAGTTCATTATAACTATTAAAACACCACCTCAAAACATGGAAGTCAGGTTGTCAGTGAAGATGGAAAATGGTTCAACTATTGCATCCCAACTATATAAATCATATTATATCCAAAATTTTGGTATGAATTTCCTATAAAAACTTATGATACTCGCCTTATAAAAACTAAATACTATTATGGTCATGGATTTTATTTCCTTTTATAGAGAGAATATAAATTTTTGAGAGAAGGAAATCAACCCCCATATCAAAAATTTCCCTACAATTCTATATAACTGAAAAGTGGAGTCTGAATATTATTTGATACAAAAATCTTAGGAAAGTATATTATTTCCTTTTGAGTAAGAATATCTCACCCAAATTATTGAATCTAATGAAAATAAAAACCATGATGACATTCCTATTGTAGGGGAATTCGCTGATGTGCCTCCTAAATAATTTTATGGACTTCCTCATAGATGAGTAGTTGCTTTCTCCATCGAACTTATACCCATATATTTTCCAATATATAGGACTCCATATAGGATGTTCATTATCAAAATTGAGTAGTTTAAGAAACAATTATAGGGGAATATTTATAATGGTTTTATACACTCAAGTGATTTTCTAAAGGGTTCACCCATCCTTTTCGTCAAAAAGAAAGATGGGTCAATGTTCCTTTGCATTTATTATCATGATCTCAACAATTTAATGGTAAATAAAAAGTATCCTATTCCATGGATTTATAAATTTTTTTATCAGATATGTGGATATAAATACTTCTATGAGGTAGATCATCAATTAGGATATTATTAAGTAAAGGTGAATATGGAGGATACCACAAGACTAATTTTCATTCATGGTTCTTGAACTTAGAGTTCAAACTAATTCCATTTGGAATCAGTATTACTCCAAAAATTATCATATAATTGATGAATAGAGTCTTTAGTATTTACCTCAAATTTGTTTTGGAAGTATTTATTGATGATATTATTATCTACAACAAAATCACAAATGATCATGAAGAGAATTTAAATACTATACTGGAGAAATTGTAGAAGGAAAATTTATATGAAAAGTATACTAAATTTGAATTTTGGTTTGATAAAGTAACTTTATTAGGGGAATGTTATCACAAAAAAATTAGATATCTGTGGATCCTATAAAAATGAGGTAATTAAAGGTTGTCCAAGAACAATATATGTGATGAAAATCCATATTTTCCTTGGATTATCTAGTTACCATCATGAATTTGTGAAAACAATGTTATTATTTTGAACCCAAAAAACAAATCTAACTCATAAGGGAGTCATGATTTTCTAGACTAATGAATGTGAAGATATATTTAAAGAGTCAATTAATAGGCTAATCACTACAACTGTACTTCTATTAACAACCAACAGTGATGGATTTTTGATCTATAGGGATGCATCTAGAAACGTATTGGGTATTGTTCTCATGCAAGGTGAAAAAGTGATAGTCTATTCCTATACCAATTAATGATCCATGAGAAGAACTACCAAATGCATGATCAAGAATTAGAAGTAGTAATAACCACATTGATTATTTTGTGACATTTTTAATATGGTGAAAAGTGTGACATATATTTGGATCATAAAATCCTCAAGTATGTATTCATGTAAAAGGATATTAATATGAACCAATGAATGTGGTTATATATAATCAAGGATTATGATTATTTAATCCCTTACTATCCTAGGAAAAACAAGTGGGACATGCACTGAGTAGAATGGATCTCACAACCCTATCCATGAGGTAGATTGAATGGATCCAATATATAACATTTAGTTACCTTTCTTAAGTTACTGATTGGATCTAGTCTTTATTCCCTTTTTATTTGGGGTTCATTTTGGTCCCCATGGGGATTGAGAGGTTTTGTTGCGGAAATGAACTAAACTTTTAGGATGTTTATTTCTTTGAATTGATAGAGTCCGAGTATAAATAATTTAAATAATTAAGGGAGTTCTCCTTGGATTCAGAATGATTCAGAGATAGTTTGGGATTTTTCTACAAAATGTGGGCTGGCTACTCCTTATAGAACTATTTTACATCATAAAGGTGTATTTTATGGTGTAAATATTGAAAGGAGAACAAGATGTAAAATTGTTTATAGAATAAGAATATATCATGATTTAAAATATTCTTTTATACCGTAAATTTATTTTACACAATGGGATCCTATTTTAGGATGTAAATTAATTGATCAAAGATAATTTAACTCAGAGTGATGTGTTTTTTAGTGTGTATGAGTTTTAGGATATTACATCGTAAGTGAGGTTTTCACACCACAAATTCTTTTGTCCATTATCTTTTATCACACTGAACAAATTAACCATCTCCCATTTGATGTGCCGGACATACTCTCAAACCCTTGGTAAATTTTAAGTGTTTTTGGGTAATCATCAACCATTTGTATCACTCCATTCTATGTTTTATCACCATGATTATTGTATCTCTTCTCCTTGATATGTAGTATTCCTCTTTATTCTCTTCCTTTAGTAGTGACAACATAGATGGATGTGTATATGTATCGAGTTTTTATTGTTTTGGGTTTTCCATTGTTCCTTTTTAGTTTTACATAATTCCTTGCATTTTGTATGCCGATCTGTTTATTTAAAATCTATGTTGTTGAAGGTGATTAGGTTTCCTCTATTATTGATTAATGTGTATCTATAAAAGTGGTTATAATTCATTAATTCCTTTAATTATATAGTTAATTCCTTTTGGATGTTCATTGGAATTTATTTATTTGATATTGGGAGTGATGTTTTTGGAAAATATACATTTTTAAAGGGTTTTATTTAAATATATATTTAAAACACTGAGTATTTTATTAAATTATTTAATGGGGGGTTTCATTTTGAAATGGGTTTTGATAGAATTACCACATTGGGAATCCCTGTGTGCATTAGTAATAGACTTGTCATTTTTTGTGTTTGTAATTCAAAAAGTAGTTTTATGACACTTTAGTGTCTGTAATTCCATAAGAGGTTATATTGGTTAGATCCACCTTATACTTAGACCGAGTATTTTCTTTCATTTCCAGTACAAATACCCCAAGGATAGAGGACATATGGTGTGATTTTTCTTTTGTGGATTGTCTATCACATGATGGTATGCTTCATGGTTATTTAACACATGAATTTATTATGGTGTAATAATGTTTTATTATGCACTTCATTAATATATTCATAGATTTGGTGAATATAGTATGTTTTTTTAAAATCAAAGGAATGATGTAAAAAATGGTTTATTTAATGAAATTGATTTTTTTAAAATATCTAATTAATGAATTCTTGATATTAGAAAATTTATATATTCTTTGGTGGTATCCTAGTGGGATTTGTGCTCAAACCAAAATTTTCCCTTTGGGTGGTTGTAGATTTTTTTTGTAAGACTCAGTTAAAGGGATTACCCAACTCGAGACTTTTTTTATACTTTTCATGTTTTATATTTTTAATTTTTCCTGTTTGTATTGACTTTGTATATCTAAAGATTTTGTCACTTATTTTTTCTACATACCTTGTGGGGTTTCCATGTTCTGGTTTTACATGAGACATGCTACTTCATTTTTTTACTTCCCCATGTGGTGGAAAACCTTGGGTGACTTGTTTAGTTTCACTGGGTTGGTTCATAAAAAAATATTATTAGAGTGATTACCCAACTTGAAGTGTTCTAACACTAAATTAGTTTGGTTTAGTGTCTTGGTAGACCAGATTTAAGACCATCATAATTTATATAGAAAGTGTGGAAAAGGGGCATATTAATATCACTTCTGTAACTGAATCAAAGTTACTATGGGTGGTCAGGGTTTTTTTTAAGAATGATACTTGGTAGCTAGAGATATTTAAATAAACTAAATTTGGGGGTTATTTAATTGGACTTATTCCTTTATTAATGTTCCATATTTGTTCAAATAAATGAAAAATTACTTTAAATTAATAATGTTTTAGAGAATAGTTATATATACCTGAATTTGGTCTTATGATTTTTGAATCTTCTCAGGAATAATTGGATTTTTTATTGTGATTATTAGAAAATCAATCGAAAATATATCTTCCAAATATGAGTGATGAATCTATGAGATAGGTTTCATAGGTGGATCTTTCAGTGGACACTTCTTTAGTATAAGCTATACTCCAAAAGCCCAAAAACCAGGCAAAACCTGGACCTAAAAAAATTATTAAATAAAAATAAAAAGAGTCAGACAACCATGGGGTTCTTACAGAGTCTAGAGTACATAACACCATACATATTTTCCTCAACAATTGAAGCACAATAATTAGGGGTCGTAAAAGACCACATCACATCCATCGTTAAAATCATCTGCTTAGATAAAGTATCTGCTACCTGATTGGCCTCCTGATAGGCGTGTGAGACAGCTAACCACATATGAGAAACCTGGTTGAGGCATTCTACCCAATGAGGCATCACTCTCCATGGCACGTTGTGGGATCTTGACTCCAATGCATGAACCACAAGCTGAAAGTCTGACTCAATCCATAACATGTTCTAATTAAATCGAACAGTATACCTGACAGCTTGAATTATCACCCAGAGTTCGGCTTAATAGGCAACTCCAACACCAGTAAAATAATAAAAAGATCCCTTAATATCTTTGGTATAAGCTATAATCTGCACTATCTATACTATGGGTTAATATGTTGTTGGGAACCTAAGATGAAAAGTTTATCATGACTTAGAATTTACTAATCAGTATCCACCTATATTCAGTGGTGATGAAGAACCCCCAAAATATAAATAATGGGTTGACCATATTTAGAGTATATTTAAATTTCTAAAGTTTCCTAAGTACTCTAGGGTGGGTTTTTCCATGTATATGATTGAGGGATTGGGAATGAGATGGCCAGACTATATTGTTGAATCTAAGTTATATAAGGATATCACTTGGGTAACATTCAAGAAAATATTTAACTAGTAATTTTATCCTGATACTTTATGAGGGTCAAGGACCTAGGAGTTCCTCACCTTATATTAAGGGGCATGTAACATTTTCATGTATTCTACCCATTTTATTGAGTTGGTTCATTTAGACCTAGGTCTATTCACCGTTGATTACCTAAAATCTCAAAGGTTTGAGTTGGGGTTGACGGCTGATATTCAGTCAAAATTGATTATCATGTTCCTTATGACCATTGTGGAGGTTATTGATCAGGTATCCTTGGAAGAGGCTAACACAACTGAAAAAATAGATTTGGGTAGAGTTTTGGTCAACAACATCATCATCCAAGGTTTATGTTATAGCCCAAAAAGGAATAATAAAGGTGTCCCATTTTCTTTAGGACTACTTTTTTAGGATTATTTAGAAAAGTTGTAGGTTTTTTTCTATATACGTGGAAGTAATGAAGATACCATATCTAATTTAAGAGAGGCTCCCAAGAATTGTTATCATTGTGTACAATCTATCCATTTGAGTTGTTTTTGTGAAGGTATGTACCAGGGTAGTAAGTATATATCCACTCTTACCAAGGGTCAAAGGTTTTCATCGATGCTTCCAAGGGTGGTAGGAATAATCCTCAGGCTAAAGGGGATATTCATATGTCTAAGAAAGCACATGGAAAATCTAATACTAGACGTCTTTATGTGGTGAATTATCCACTAGAGGAATCTGAAGCATGTCCAACTATTGTTAGTGGTATGGTGTTTTTTCATGTTTTATAGTGCTAGTATTGTTTGATACTTGTGATACTCATTATTTTAAATCATTAAAGTTAGTTGACTTATTGTTCCCACATTTCTTGATTATTATGTTCTTATTTTATGTTTCTACACCATCCGAAAAGAGGTCCAAATAAGGTTTCTAGTGTTTAGCATGTTGAGTGACAATAACATACTATGAGGTGGAGTGGGACTTCTTGGTTTTTGATATTTATATCTTTGACCTGATAATTGGAATAGATTAGATGATCAATGTTAAGGCGTTGATATTTTTTTCTCCATCAATTTTTTCTTTTGTCTATGGATGTAAGCACTCATGTGTTTTAGGGTGACTGGTATTCTGTGCCTGTGAGAGAGGGACATCTTATTCTTTATAATACGGTGATATTATGCAAGTTTTCATAGATATATCAAGATTTTGTTAATACTTGTTTGAGAAGTCCACTTCCTTGGATGTTTGTTTCATACCTTGTGGTATTTCAAGAGTATTTTTATGGTCTACCACTATAGCCAGAGGTTGATTTTACCATATACCTACTACTAGTTATGATCCCCATTTCAGTGAAATCTTATAATATGATGCCTAAAGATTTGGTATAAATTAAGGTCATGCTTTTGGATCTTGAATCTAAAATACTTATTCATCATAGAATGTCACCACATGTTTTCCCTATCCTCTCTGATAATAAGGAATGTAAGATCTTCATACTTTATATTCATTATCGAAAGTTAAATTAGGTGATCATAAAAAAAAATATCCCTTACCTATGATTTGTGATCTCTTTGATCACCTTAGTGGGGATCATCAGTTTCCAAATATTGACCTTTGATCAATGTACCACAAGTTGAAAGTGCAATAAGAGGATGCACCTACGAAAATGTTTAGGATCCGTTATGGGAATTTTTTGTTTTTGGTTATACCATTCAGTTTCACCAGCACTCCTATGGAATTATTGGGATTGAAAAAACCATATATTTCATCGATTCATGGAATATTTAATTGTTTTGATTCATGGATGATATTTTTTTTACTATAATTCTAAGGAGGAGAAAATTCACTAGTTGGATATCATTCTTAGAACCTTTTTGGAACAACATTTGTATGGAACACCTTGCAAATGTGAGTTTTGGATTCAAGAAGTAATGTTTCTTGGGGATGTTAAATCTGATAGGGGCGTCTTAGTGGATCCAAAAATGAAAATGAATGTTATGGATTGGGAACATCCCATAAAATTTTTAATATCTAAATATTCTTGGGTTTGTTTGGTTATTATTGGTGGTTCATTTAGGAATTATCTAATCTTGTATCTCTAATAACATCTTTAACACATAAAGTTGTAATGTTTGCATGGAATGAAAAATGTTAGAGATTATTTTAGTAACCGAAGTTGAGTTCGACTTTAGATATATATTATTCATTCAAAACTAGGTTCAGGTAATGAAGATTTCAATTATGCTTTTGGAATGGGCTTGGAGAGTATCGTGATGCATAAGAAACATGTGGTGGCATATGGATCTCCCTTGTTTCTCCGCCATAAGAATAACTACACTACCCATGATCTTTAGTTAGTGGTGGTTATGAATTATCTCCAAAAATGGAAGCAATAGCTATTTGGAGAGTCGTTTATAGTATATTCTGATCACTAAATCTTTAAATATTTTTTCAATCAGAGGGATCTAAACATGCGACAAAGATGCTGAGGTGAGTGTATTCAAACTTTTGATTTTTTCGTTGATTTTACTAAGGGGAAAGGTAATGTGGTATCTAATACACTAATCTAGAAATTACATATTAAAGCAATGAAGGAATACATTTAATAGTGGCACATATTGATTTTTTTATTGAAATGAGCTTCGGTGTAGAAGAACCTAGTGGGTAGGTGTTCTTTTCTTCAATAATGTAGTTACTCAAACTTTTTAAATGATATTTGTTTCTCGAGAAAATGTTTGTTAAATTGTATCATACATAACTAAACCATATCTCTTTAATAATGAAGTGAGTATAAAGGGAAATGTGACCATCATGATTCAACTGCTATTTAATCATTGGTCACAAATGACCATAGGAAACTATACTCTTAGTAATAATTTTTACATTAGAATTTGTGTTTATAAGTATAAATGGAAAAGAAAAATTAATGTAGTAATGAGAAATTACGGCCTAACCCAGTAGGGTGGTTCCATATGAAGACCATATATTAAAACTTTGGAGGGATGTATCATCATTAGGGTTTCATCTAGATGAAGCCCAAGCTGATCTTCAATAATTAAATCTAGAAAAAAATCTCTTATGAGAGAATTTCAAGTTAGTGGAAATTACCACTCGGGCGATGTTAGACAACCCGCCCCATGAATATATCACCATCACATACATTACCATTTGGTTGTTTTTAATTTTATTAGTGGCTATATTTCAAGGACCTAGTCACTTAAAGTGTATTTTAATTATATAAATAAAATTTTTATTCCATTAATTACAATTTATTAATAGTTTTTCTTAATAAAATTGAGATGGAATTCGATAAATTTATTTTCAGATGGAAATTGTACTTTCTAGAAAAGATATAAATATTTACAATGAACTAAGATATTATGAATAATACTTATTTTAATGAAATATTATGATAATAAAACTTTTATGTAAATATAAATGTTGAAATGACTTTATTATTTTTAAGTGTCAGAAATTTTACTATGCATTTTCAACCTGCTATTATTTTCAATAAATAAGAAATTTTATTATTAAAATGTAAATTTATTATAATTATAGAAGTATTATGATAAAATAAACATCATTTTTGAAATTATCATGTCGATATCAGGTTAGGTTAAATTTATGATGATTTTATGAAATACATTATTTTTCTTTTAATAGTAAAAATAAAGTTTGAAGGTTTCTGGTATGTTTAATGACTTCATAATTAAGTCATAATTATATAATAACTAATTAAACACAATAAAAAACATAATATACGTTATTTTATAAATATAAATTATTTTAATTGATTTTAATTTATTTCCAAAACTGTAATTTACTTTCCAAAGTAAAAAATGGAAACCATAACATTAAAAAAATTATTTCGTAAAAACATTACTTTTCCATGACAAAATAATTAATATAAAATGATTATCGACTCTTTTTAATTAATATAACATAAAATATGAGCCAAGTTTCCAAAACCATGGGTAAATACAAGGGGAAATCCCTTGGATTTTCATTTTCCATAACCTAGGTTTCCAAGGCCTATATTTTGAAATTAGTAATGAAATCCTCCAACTTTACTATAAATACCCACCCATTTATCCATCTTGTTTCACTCCCAATCCATCCTCCAGGAAGTCTATTATTTTTACCTCCAAAAGAGTCCCCCCACTATTTCCTCAAAGCCTGAACGTCCCAATCCTCCTGTTTTACAAACAACTCTTTAAGGTAAGGGAAATACCCTCTTCTCTTTTCCATTTAAGTGCCTTTATTTATGTGTTATTTCCTCCAATTTCAAAAATAAGTTATTTTTTACACTGTATTTAATACCATTATTATAATAAGATTATTTTATGAGTGATATAACATTTTCTTCTATCATTTTACATTTTCTAAAACTACATTTTGTACCCATCATGATGCTAAATTTACTTCTCAAAATATCTTTCATCTCCTCAAGAAAATTATCTTTTTTTTGAATAACCAAACCTCTTTATTTTCTAGATTTATTCACTTAGAGGTAAAAATGATTCCATTTGTACTTGTATTAACTTATATGAAACCCACATTCCCTTTCTGCGGCTTAAAAATGACATAATGATCTTGTCTTTAAGACTTATTTAAACCATCATGATTTTAATATGAAAGCCTTTTTATTTATTATTACTAGGTTATTTATGAAATATTTAATTATTATCTACGTGTATCTCAATAATTGAGACATATCAAGGGTTTTTCCATGATAGCACTCCGATGCATTAGGTAAATAATTTAATCTCTTGAGACGACATGTTTTACAATACGTTGGTGATTAACCTTGGTATTTTTTATGACACACCAGTGAAAAACCTTAGTGATATTCTTATGGGTGCCTCATTTAAATTCTGTAAAAACATTATCATGTTATCATTAATGATTTTTTAATATTATATTCCTCGTTTTTCCTTTCCCATTCCATAATTATATTCCCTATGTTCTTATTGACATTCCTCAAGACAACTTGTAAACTAATTCCCTTACTTTACCTTAATGGTCCTTATGCTCACCCTTTACATTGATGTATGTACCTTGGTTAAGAGATGCAGTAATGTACATAGGTTGAACTAGTGAATAAAACATTAATATGGATTAGAATAATGTTTTATGTTTTCATGTATTATGTACTTTATTTCCATGAAACTAAACTTTAAATTATCCTCTATTTGTAAACTGTAATGAAAATTTATGTAATAAAAAGGAGGGATTCCATAAAAAAGGTCAAATAATCATTTTATGAATGATTCCATTTTGATCAAGTACTTGAAATTGAGTTCTAGTGCTTTAGTGACATCTTCAATGGTGGGGAGATCTTGGGTGATTGGTCTTGGTCTCCCTGTGGCACATTGTGTTTCCAAAACAGGTTGGATGTTCCTTTTTCTATGAGGGGGGAGTTATTGGACATTGGAAACCATTATTGTTAGTCTGTACATCATGTGAATATCAAGATATATCATGAATTGATACTTCAGTATTGGTGTCTAGGAGTGAGGTTGTCGATTTCATATTTTGATGGACCCCAGAACAGCCTAGGACAGGAGGGATGAATCAGGGTGTCAAATTTTTCTTTTAAACTGATAGATCATGTTACCAAGTTGGTAGGATCCTATTAAACCTATCTGAAGAAGAATTTCATAAAAAAAAACAATCACATGCAAAGCAATGACACAACAATTTTACATGGTTCACTATTGAGTGCTACATTCAAGGAGCATACACTGAAAGTGTGTCGGTCATAAAAAATTTCACTAATCTTCACTAGACGTGGATTACAAGTGTTAAGAAGAGTCACTATGTTCCAGGAACACTGCCTTTACAAGGGTTTAAATATAGCACACTTCGTCCCTCAGATCACTTCCGCGGACTCTCCCTTGCTCACCGCTTTGGAAGAATCTTCACTCAGTTTATGAACATGAAGGTCGCTTTAATTTTTAGCTTTAATTAAAGAATCATTAACTATAAATGGATGCTCTGTTGAAGTCCCATAGTCACATATAAATGTAATTTATTTTCTTGTATGCTGATATGTTATAACGATTAATATCAAAAACTGATTTTGCCAATTTTTAGGCTTCCTTGGGTGTTTCGCGTAGTGTTTCTATTTTCGCGTACTGCAACTGGTTTCGTATACTGTCCAGCTCCTCCGCATACCGTACGGATCCTCCGTGAATGATTATTCACCGCGTTTCTCTCTACTCCGCATATGGATGCACACCTCCTCATACTGTACTTCTTCACGCACTTCCTTACTCCGCTGCATACTACGAACGCTTCCTGTGTGAACCACACACTCTTCTACAGACTGATTTCATTACATGGATGAGGATCTATGTGTACCATCTCCTCCTCAGTGAACCACTTCAGATTTCATAGGATTTCTTCCCAAAATTTTAAACTCCAATCTCATCCCTCAACAAAGGGGTTGTTGTTCCTTAAATAGGCTCATAGACCCGCAAATTTCGGTAATATGATTTACCCAAATTTTGAATGTGGGAAAATCATCACTTTATTTGCATACTGTGTTGGCCTCCACCACATAACGCTTCAGTTTTGTGAACCACATTAATCCTGCGGCATACTGTGTTTGCCTCCATCGTGTATTGATCTTATTTTTCGAACCATAGTAATCCTGCCAACCTTCCTCATTTTGCGTACCGCATGCCTTCCCTGTGGTCCGTCGATGAGAACCATTTTTCATTTCCACCTTCAGAATTACGCATATCATATTCCTTCACCGTGTACCATTACTGAAAACTATTTTCAGTTCCGCACATCACTCCACTTATTATTCCAGTTTTCCCCTCCACGTACTGCTCATATGTACCGCGTACTGTACAACTGCACCGTGTACTGCACACCTTCGCCGCGTACCGTGCACCTTCACCGTGTCCCACTGCAAAACTCCCAATTTTTGAGGTGCAAAAATTTAGAAAACACTGGGATGCTACGCCACCTTCAATACTGTTTTCAGTCTCAACTGTATGAACTCATTCTTTGCAATCTCCCTAGTAATCCGTATATAGACTGGAAACAAACAAAAACCAAACTCCATTATTTTAAACAAACAACCTTGGTTCCAATAATCCCCCCCTTTGGGTTTTTTTCCAATCTCCAGATAAATTTACTGATGTGCCAGCCAGGATCAAAACCTGAATCTTCAAGAAACAACTCATCCATCACTCTTTGTCAATGTGAGAAATTCCTGGTGTAGAAAAAAAGAGAGAAGAAATGAATTGAGTTCTCATTCTTTTCTTTTCACCACCTTCATTATTGTCGTTCTAGATTTTTCTATATCAAAAAAAACATATCACTTTTCCATTGAAATCGAATTTATCCATTCTCCCCCATTGGAAATAAACACAAATACTAGTAATTTAAACATTATAGAGCACCGAACATTTTCCCCTAGATCATATCTCCCACATAAACCTGCAACACTTCCATAAATAGATTAACATAGTTAAAAAAATTTAGAGAGAGGGGAAACATGGAACCTCATTATCCACTTGGAGGTGGCTGAACATCGAGGTTCAACTGTTGTTTCGAAAATATAGCTAATAATAGTGTCTTGGTCATAATGTCAGCCACTTTCTCATCTGTTCCCACATGGTCCATTTTGATCATTCCTTGTTTAAAATTTTCCTTGATGAAGTGATATGTGATATCAATTTGTTTCATACAAGAATGTGAACATGATTCTTCATAAGATCAATTGGGATTTTGTTATCACAGTAAATCTTCATTGGTTGTTTTACCTCATCACCTATTTCAATCAGTTTCTACTTTATCCAAAGTAACTGAGTGCATGCCTTGGTAGTAGATATATACTAGGATTCAGCAGTACTAAGTGAAGTACTTTTCTATTTCTTGCTTAACCAGCCCACACATTTCTTCCTAAAATAGAATTCTCATCCACTGGTAAAATTTTTATCGACTACATCTCCAGCCCAGTCACCATCATAAAATTATGACTGTTCAATATGTCTTCCTGCAGCAAAGTATATCCCATAATTATGTGTGACTTGAATGTATATCTTGATTCTTTTCACTTCCTCCATATGTTGTTCCTTTGGATTACCCTAAAAGCAGGATGCAAGGAAAGTTGTAAATACAATATCTAACCTTGTCTCCATCAGGTATAGTAGGCTTCCCATTATTCTTATGTACATGGTGGGATCCACATAAGTCTTTTAATCATGTTTTTCGAGCTTTGATCCAATTGAAATCATAGTTGAAACTGGTTTGGAATCACGAATATTTAATTTCTTCAGTAGCTCTCTTGCATACTTTTGTTGATAAATGAAAGTGTAGTCCTTCTTCTGAAGTACCTACAACATTAAAAAGTATGTGAGTTCACCAATCATATACATTTCAAATTATTATTTCATATGATTAGAAAATTAATCCACTGATCCATGTCTACTTCCTCCAAAAATAATATCATCTACATATACCAATACCATGAACTGATCCTATTGAGAGTTCTTTACATAGATATTGTGATCCACTCCTCCTTTTTTAAACTCTAGATATCTCAGATAGGATTCCAATCGAGAGTACCATGCCCGTGGTGCCTGTTTCAGCACATAAAGAGATTTATTTAATTTTCCAAACTTCAGTTCATCATTTCCAAGAAAAAACCCTACGAGTTGTTCACTGTATACTTCTTCTTCCAATACTCCATTTAATAACACTATCTTAACATCCATTTGATACAATTTATTACCTATTTAGATTGCAATGGAAAGGAATAGCTTGATTGACTCCAGTATTGCAATGGGGGAAAATGTCTCCTCAACATCAACTCATCCAATTTGTGAATATTCTTTACAGACCAAGAGTTACTTAGTTTTAATCACATTTCCATGTTCATCAAATTTGTTCTTGAAAATCCACTTCGTACCAATCACATTATGATCTTAAGGTCTTTTAACAAGACCTAATATCTGATTTTTGTTAATCGGATCTAACTCTTCATTCATTGCTTTCACCCATGACTCATCCTTTTTAGCCTCTTTAAATGCAGATGGTTCCATAACTGATAGAAATGTAGATTGTGAATTATTCCTCATTCTCCTTGTCTGTGTAGGTGTATTAAGATCCCCAATAATGTTGTACTGATTGATCTATACACTTCTCTTTCTCTATTGGGGTTCAACAATATTCTCTCCAGATATGGATTCTTCTTTTGATTCTTCTTCATATTTAACATCATGATGTGACTCCCAAGTTTTTTTCACATCTTCCTCTACCTCCATATTAGCATTTGTTCCATGTTCCTATTTTTTCTCATCTTCTATCATATTATTATAAGAATTCCTTGAAGCACTAGTGTTTTTTGATGATCCTTACGTCACTGCTTTCCATAATTCTTTCCAAGCACTTATTGAAACACTTGTATGATTTTCTATTCATTGAGTATCCAAGAAATATTCCTTCATCTTCATTGTCTCCATACTTCCCTTGATATCCTTTTTTTTCGAATAAAAAATTTACTTCTGAAAACATGAAAATATTTCAAATAGGTATTCCTTCTATACGAAAATTCATAAGGTATCTTTATTTCACCCATATATAGCTATGTTCTATTTCGAATATACAATGTAGCTTGTCCTGCTTCTTTCCAGTAATGTCGAGGGATACGACTCTCAATCAACATAGTTCTGTCCATGTTGTTTACATGTCGATTCCTATACTCAACAAATCCATTTTCCTATGGAGTTATCACAACTACCACCTAATTTTATATCCCATGATTCTCTAAGTAATTTTAATATTCAATGGACATGTATTCTCCTCTATTGTTAGACCGTAGGACTCTGATCTTCCGTCTAGTATTGTTGTCAGTGATTTTTCGATAAGTTTTCATGCAATCAAGCACTTGTCTCTTTCTGTGTATAACGATCACACATTCCATTATAAATTAATCATCTATGAAAAGAACAATGTACCTCTCTCTAGGTGTTCTAGCAACATTTATTAGGCCACATACATCTGTATGGATCAGGTCAAGGAGATTTGATTCTCTTTTCTTCTTTGGTCTATAGGAACTGCAGACCAGCTTCCCTCGCATGAAACCATCACAGGTCTTTTCTTGATCACACATTAGATTAGGTATAAACAAGAATATCTTTATATTAGATATCTTATCCATGTTTTACTTATTGATGTTCCCCAATATCTGATTCCATAAGTTGTTTTCCTCTCCAACTGTTAGGTATACAATGTTCTCTTCACTGTCAACTTGATATAAGTATCCTTCTGTTATACATCCTTTCATGAGAGAAATACATAAATTTACTCTTAAAGTACAACCATTTTTATTGAATGTCACAATAAGACCTAAGTCACAGAGTTGAGTCACATTAAGAAGATTGTGATACAGACCATCCACATATAGGACTTCAGTTTTCTTCAGCTCTCCATTAGCTAGCTCAGTGCTTCCACTGCCTTTTATCTTCAAAGCACCATCGTTACCAAACCTCACTGTCCCATTGACCTTTTTCTTTACATTTTTTAATAGTTCTACATTACCCATTATGTGGGATGAACATATTTTGTTAATAATCCTGGTGCGGTTTCTCTTTGTAGCTTTGAGGGTTACTTCAACAAAACTGGACATTTCAATTTTCCTCATTTCTCTCCATGAGATATTAGATTGAGTGTAGAACCCTGATGGCCTTTTAATTCCCTCTTTTGTGTTAATGGGTTCTTCATATTTAAAATCTTCTTCCGGAGGAGAAAACATATTTGAAATAGCAACACTATCTGTTTGACATGTATTGGCTTATCTATGACCATTGAAAGAATTTCTTCTGTTATACCTCTTCATGTAATGCACAACTTTATGACCAATGTTAGAACAGTAAAAACAATTTCCATATACATTATTTCTTCTATAATAAGTATGATATGAATATGTTCTCCTTTGTTGAACTCCTAGCTCTTCCCCATTCATATATCTACTCATCTCATTATAGTATGACATGGTATGACCTAGATAGCCCAAAAACTGACACTTCATGAAGGGAAATGTCTTCTCACTTATATTTTTCTTCATGGAATCTTCGTCAGAAATTTTTTTTGACTACCTATCATTTATGGAAACTTGAGGATAATATTCAATTCTCCTTTTAGTTTTATTTAAGGGTTTCATTTTCAGCACTTATGGTGGATTTTCAACAAGATCAACTTTCATCTGGCCTTTATTATAGAACAGTTTATTTATAGCATTTTACATTCTAGAATTGCAACCAATTCCACTATTTCCCATGCATGTGGGTGTTTGATCACTCAAGATATTTTCAAATCCATCAGAACCACATTTTTCTCTCTCTATCAGCTCTGTATCCGTGAACCTTCCAAATTGTATTTTCTTCATTTCTTTTTTTGACATTGATTCACTTTTGAGTTTACTTCTCAAAGTAAAAACTTCTTCTTTGAGTCCCTCAACAGTCTTGGACTTATCCTCCAGTATCGAGGTTAGGTCATTAATAAACTTTTCTTGTTATTAAATTATTAGTTTTAGTTCTATAACATCATCAGTCTTTTCAAGGATTGATGATTGAACTTTCACCAATTCTTCCAGTCGTTAAATTTATTATTCTAGCTGATCAATATATTTTGATGATTCCTCTGCCATTTCTTTCCACTTACTGTATCTCTTACATTTAACCTCAAGATTACCAGGGTAATCCATATGTTGCAACTTGAGATTGGCCTTAGCAGTCAACTGATTTTCTACAGCTTTATCTATCAATTGTTATGACTTTTCAATGGTAGCCATCCTAGAGGCATGGTTCCCAGTTTTAAATTCGGGTTTATCTTCCTCATAGAATTAATTATCATCATCATCCTTCTCACAGAACAAAAATATTCTTCTAATATTTCTTTACAAATTATAAGTTCATATTTTTGAAGAATGTTTTCTGAGGCGTTTCCATATTTTCAATTTCTCTCTCTTTATCATCAAATTTTCTTGGGCACTGAAAGGCAATGTTCCCAACTCTTCCACAGAAAAAACAAGCCAAATGGTATCTTGCCTTCAAATTTCCCCGCTACCTTCATGAGCTTATTGGAAATGATAGAAAGAGTTTTATATTCCTCATCATCTCCATCACCTCTACCTCCTGAAACTTTTAGATTGTCCATGGCTTTGAATTCCATTTCCTTTCACACACGAGTCAAAGCTTCTTATGGTTCGATTCTCATTTCATAGGCCGATAGATTACTCAGAATATCATTCACTAAGAGTTTGGAGAGATCCCTTTCCTCTAGGACTGAAACCTTTTCATTTTAAAGTGGTGTGAGTCTTCTCAATATTTTCTTTACAATGTCAATGTCTTTGATTTCTACACCCAGACCACAAATTTCTCCTATAACTTCAGTAATGCGATTGAAAAAGGAGTTTTCATTCTCATCAGGGTGGATCTTCAGATCATTAAACATGTTGTGTAGTACTTGATGTTTTTCCTCCTTCACATTGCTATCTCCTTAATAAATATTCTCCATTTTATCCCACATTGACTTGGAATATGTGAAACTCATCACCTTTAGATAAATCAAATAAAAAAGGGTTACAGTGAGAGAATTCTAAGATTTTTCATCATCATCAAGCAATTTACTCTCTATATCTGTCATTAATAGTTCTATAGGATCAATTACTTGTATCCCTTATGTATTAGAAAATAAAACTTCCATTCCAAGAGATTTTAAGTGAGATATCATCCTGTTTTTCTATATTTGAAAACTACTTCCATAGAAGAGGGGAACTCCCCTAACACTGAATGAATTCTCCATGATAGAAAGATTAAAAACCAACAACCTTTACCCTTTGATACCACTTAAAGGACCCCATAACACCCTGAGATGGGAGGGGTGAATCATGGTGTCAACTTTTTCTTTTAAACTGATGGATCTTGTTCTCACGTTGGTAGAAACATGTTAAATCTGTCTCAAGTGAAAGTGCAGAAAATAAACAATCACATGAAAAGAAATGACACAAAAATTTTACATGGTTCACCACTAAGGGATAAGTCCAATGAGAATATGCCAAAAAGGTATCAGTCATACCAAATTACACTAATCTTAACTAGCTGCGGATTACAAGAGTTTAGCACAATCACTCTGTGCTTGGTGTACTGCCTTTACAAGGGTTTGGGGATAACACACTGCATCCCTCAGATCACTTCAAATAACTATACCTAGTTCACTAATTTGTAAGAATCTTCACTCAGTTTATTGACTTGAAGGTCACTTAAATTTTTTAGCATTAATTCATGCATCATCGACTATAAATGGATGCTCTGTTGAAGTCCCATAATCATGTACCAATGAAATTTATTTTCCCATACCCTGATATGTTATGAATACTAATTTCACAAACTAATTTGTCCAATTTTCATGCTTCCTTGGGTGCTCCGTGTACTGCTGATATTTGCACATACCATAGCTGGTTTCACATACTGTCCAGCTCATCTGCGTACCGTCCAATTCTTCCGTGAACTGCACTTCTCCACGTTTCACCCTACTCTGCGTACTGCTCCATACCTTCACATACTGTCATACTCTTTGTACTATGTTACTCTGCCACGTACTGTGGGCACTTCATACATGAACCACACACTCTTATGCGGACCAATTTCCTTATACGAATGAGTCTCTCTACGTACCATCTCCTCCGCAATGAACCACTTTATACTTCTCCAGATTTCTTCTTGAAATATTAATTTCCAATATCATCCCTTTAAAAGGGGATTATTGTTCCATAAATAGGCTCGTAAATACACAAATTTTGGTAATCTGATTTAGCCAAATTTTCAATGTGGGAAAATCCTCACTTCGTCTGCATACAATGTTGGCCGCCACTGCGTACCACTGTCGTTTCGCAAACAACATCAATCCCGCTGTGTACTGTGTTGGCCTCCATCATGTACTGCTCCTCTTTCATGAACTGTAGTAATCCTGACAACCTTCATCATTCCACGTACCACATGCCTTCACCGTAGACCATCATTGTGAACCATTTGTCGTTTCAACCTTCACCAATCCACGTATCTTATTCCTCCATTGCATACTGTTTCTGCAAACTGTTTTCAATTCTGCGCATCACTCCACGCACCGTTCCCGATTCCTCCACCACATACTGAGAATCTGTACTGCGTTCCACACACCGGCACCACGTACTGCACAACGTCACCTTGTACCGTTCACCTTCACTTCATACCGTTTCCAAAATCATGATTTTTGAGGCCCAAAAATTTGGAAAACACTGGGAAACTGCGCCACCTTCAATACTTCTTTCAGTGTCAATCATATGACCTCATTCCTTGAAAAATCCCTTGTAATGTATATTTATATTGAAAAAAAAAACAAAATCGATTATTATCAATAAAAATCTTTGGTTCCAACAAATTTCTTATCACTGTGTCTTATGTGTCATAGAAATAACAAGGAGCACCAGAGACCTCCTGGTTTTTTGTGGCCCTTAACCCTTTTGGTATGGAAGCAGGATGATATTTCCATATACGTCTTCATTATTTTAATGCAAAATCCTACTGGTAAGGATGATATTTGAGTGATCATTGATCAAGTCAAGAAATCATCACATTTCTTATCTGTCAAGGAGATGATGAAAGTGAAAAAACATGGGGACTTGTATGTTCGAGAGGTTGTGAAACTTTATGAGGTTACCACTTCCATCATTTATGACAAGAAACCTAGGCTCACAACATGGATTTGGAAAGTTTTACAAGAGGTGATGATTTCCCTGTTGAAATTTATCAGGGCTTATCATCAAAAAATGGATGAACATAGAGGGATGGCTATCCAGGTTCTTGAAGATATGATTCAGGGATGTTATATTTATTTTTGTGGTTCTTGGGGAAACAATTTAAATTTGGTCAAGTTTTCCTATAATAATAGTTATGGGGCCTCAATTAATATGGTTCTCTTTGAGGGGTTTTATGGGTATCCATGTAAATCTCCCTTGTTTTGGGAAGAGTTGGGAGAGCGTTTCTTGGTTGGATCGAGTCTGTTTTGGAAATGACATAAAATATGCAGTTTATCTAGTGATATTTGGTCATGTAATTGATTATTCATAAATCTTATACCAACCGTATTTGTCTACCATTGGAGTTTGAGGTTGGTGATCAGGTTTTCCTCTAAGTTTCATCTCTGCTGGGACACCATCAGTTGGGTAGAAAGGGTAAGTTGGCACTAAGGTTTGTTGGGCCCTTTGAGATTGTGGAGGGTCTTGGAATGGTGGCAAATCCATTAGAGTTACCATATGTTTTGAATTGCATCCATAACATGTATTTTGTTTCCCATATATAGAGGTATCTACTAGATCCTTCCATGTGATTTATTGAGGGGATTTTGATCTTGATCCCAACACCACTTTCATTGAGCAATTAGTTTAGATTGTGGATAACTGAGAGAAGCAATTTCATGATAGAAGAATTCCATTTTTGATGTACTGTGGTAGTGCAGGTTGAATATCCATGATACATGGGAGTGGGTGTTGTTGATGTGACAATAATAGACTTCACTTTTTATGAGTCCAGGATCTTGAGAAATATCTAGGGATACAAATATTCTATGGTGGGGAGATTGTAACATTATTCTACCCTCCTTCAGCTACTTCTTGAATTTATTCATTATTCCCTTTTTGTTTGGGTGTGTTTTTGGAACAATGGTAATATATATATTTTGTAAGGAAAATGAAATAAATTATAAAGTAATAAGTTTATTTTAATTCATAGAGTCTGAGTATAAAGTTATCAAATATTTAATGAGGTTATCCTTGGGTTCAGAAAGTGATAGAGATAGTTAAGGATTTTTCTGGAGAACATGGGATGGGTGCTACCTACAATACCATTTTACATAATAAAAGTGTATTTTACGGTGTAAATATGGTGTTGGGAACAAGCCATGAAATAATTTATGACACAAGAAACTTTCCAGTCATAAATTTTTTTATGCTGTAAGTTCCTTTTATACCGTAAGATCCTATTTTATGACATTTTATGGGATATTTAAAACATTAAAAAGGTGTTTAAAATATAAATACTTTGGATCGATAGCTTTTATTATGATACATGTGTGACACTTATTCCATTCAATGTGAAGGACTTCCTCTCAATCCCAAGGGAATTTTTGGGTGATTTTGGGTTATCCTTCACCTTTTGGATTTTTCCATTCAATATTAATTCCCTATGAAAATTTCATTTCTTATCCCTAGTAAGAGGTCTTTTTGTTTCTTCACTAGCTCTGGTTGGGGAAGTGGAGTTGGCTGTGTTTATGGATTGGTTTATAATTAGTTTGTATTTTCTATCGATCCTTTGAATTTTTCCATTACTCACTGTCTTTCATAGGACAAAATTATTTCTTCCAATCTCAATTGTCAAAGGCGATTATGTTTCCTCAATTATTGATGTAGGTGTATCTATACAATTGGTTCAAATTCATGAATTTCCACAAGTTATTATCAATTCCTTTGGACTATTCATTTAAATTGATTGATTTTCAATTCAGATGGATTTGGAAAAGACACACATTTATAAATGGGTTTTATTTTAAAATGGTTATTCACACACCATGAATTTATTAAATACCTTAAGGGGGTTTTAGTTTTAAAATGTATTTTTATAGGCATACACTTTGGGTAACCTCGGGTGCACTATGAATAGACTTGTAACTCTTTGTATGTGAAGTTCCATTAGAGGTTTCATGACACATTTGTGTGTGTAATTCAACTATAGGTTATATTGTTTGGATCCACCTTGGTGTTGGATTTGGGATTTTCTTAAAATTTTATCATGTATACCCATATGCTAGATCCCAAATGGTGTGACTTTTCATTTGTGTATTGTTTATCACATGATGATATATTTCATGGTTATTGGACACATGCTTATCTTATGGTGTATTGATGATTTCTTTCCCACATTCTTGATATATTCCTAAAATTGGTGAATATGGTATGTTTTATGAAAATCAAATGTTGGTTTTAAAAAATGTTTTATTTTTTGAAAATGCATTATAAACTGGATTTGTTTTAAACTAGAACTCATGCATTACTTATAACAGAACTTATATTGATTCTATGGTGGTATCTTAATAGGATTTGTGTTCACACCCTACATTTTCCTTAGGGTGTTTGTAGGTATTGTTTTTCAGGACTCAAGTAAGGGTAAGGGAATTATGTTGTATGTTGATTTATCTTATTTTCATCATCTTTATTATAGGATTGTTTTCTAGTGATGGATGGTCACATAGGGACATATTTAAACTTTTCATATTTTATCTTTCTTGTTTTCCCTATATGTATTGTATTTGTATGTCTCATGGATTTTTTCACTTTTTTTTCTATTGGTTGTCTATGTTCAGGGTCTACATGAGACATGTTGGTTCCTTTCTATTGCAATTCCCCTTGTGGAAGACCACCTTGGGTGACTTCTCTGGTTTCCCTAGGTTGTTTTGTGAAAAAATATTATTGTAAATAAAAAGTATGGACATGAGAATTATAAAAGGATCTTCATCCTACATTTATCAGATAACTACTCAACTATCTATTCTTGAGAGGATCAAGGAGGCCCAAAAAGATGATGAGTTTCTAGAGAATAAGGTAGAAAATATTCCAGAGTTTAGCTTTGATGAATATAGATTTGTAAGGATTATACCTTAAATATGTGTCCCATCGAAACTGTAACTATAGAGGTAACTTCTTTATGATGCGTATCATTCATCCTTCTCCATTCATCTAGATTTTAGTAATATATATAGATATTTGGATAAAACCTATAGTGGTATAACATGAATAAGGATATTGTAAAGTCTGTATCTCTACGCTTAGTATGTCAATAAATCAAGGTGAAAAGATAAAAGTATAAGGGTATGATGATACTATTTACCATACCAATATGGATATCAAAACAAAACCATGGATTTTTTTGTAGGACTCCCCAGGACACCTAAAGGAAATAATACTATCTGGGTGGTAGTTGATCATATTACAAATTCTGCACATTTCATTGCTATCAAGGAATATTTCTATCTCAAAAAACTCACCAATATATACATAAGGGAAGTGTTAATATATTATGGAGTTATACTCTTTATTTTATCTAATTGAGATCTAAGTTTTTTCCCAAGGTTTTGAATAATAATTTAGTAAATTTTGGATATATAATTGAGCTTCAGAACTAGTAATCACCCTCAAATGGTTGGTTAGACTAAAATAACCATTCAAACTCTAAGGGATATGCTGAGATCTGGTAAAATGTATTTCCATGGATGTTGGGATCAATACCTTCCCCTAGTAGAATTCTCATATAACAACAGATTCTATTTTAGCATTAAAATGGAACCATGTGAGGCTCAATATAAGAGGAGGTGTTAGAATCCAACATGTTAGGATGAATTTGTATATTAGAATATTATCAAACTTGATCTTGGACAATAGATGATAGAGAAGGTTAAAAAAATTCAACATTATATGAAAATAACTAAAATTTGATAAAAAAGATATGAAAAAAATCATTGAAGAGATCTATATTTTGAGGAGAGATATAAATATTTCTTTCATATATTGATGTGGAATAAATTATTGTGGTTTGGGAAGAAGGGAAAGCTTAGTATGAGACACATCGTCCCCTTGAGATCCTTGAGCGCATCCGAGCAGTATCCTATCGACTAGCACTCACAACTGACCTATCCTAAGTACGTGATGTGTTCCATATATCCCTATTGATAAAGTAAATACCTTAACCCTCACATGAAATAAATCTAGATGTGGTACCATAGAAGAGTGACCTTTTATACTAGAAACATAAGATGAAGATATTATATAGTAGATACAAAGTTATATTAAACAAGACAACTCACTTAGTTATTGTTTTGTGGAAGAACCATGAGTTTGATGAAGTGAAATTAGAACCAGAAGGGGTGATGAAATATAATTATCCTCATCTATTTTAGTTTATTAATTAAATTAAAGGGGTAAAATTTCTGATGTGGTGAATAATGTAATGACCCAGACTTTTATAAATAAAATTCCCTTTTTGAATGAATAAATGTTTTATTAATAAATGAATCTATTTGAAGAAGATACACTAATTTGGTTATTTTATACTGTTAGATGGTATATCATATTTAAAATACCATTAAGCACCATAACATCTAATAATATAGCCATTTTTTGGTGACTATTAAGATTAATGTATTAAGGGTTATGATAAATCCCATTTGATAAATACAATGGATGTCGTGGCCTCAACGAGTAGGATCCTACACTATGAATTCTATTTATTAGATATTATGAGGGAAATTTTATCATTGGATTTTACCCTTGATCAAGTATAATATGAGATTCAATGACTTAATCAAAATCAAAGTCGTTTACAATAGAAGTTCAAGATCATTAAGGTCACAACCCAAACCATGTTTATGGAACCACCCCAAGAAAATCTCACCATCACACAACCTACCATTATGAAATTTTATAGGGTAATAATGGGCTATATATATTGAACTTAATAGTATTATTTTTCATTTTATTTCAATAAAATAATTATTATATATTCCCTTTTTTTATAAATTTTATAATGATTAAATGAAAAGTTTTATAAAATAGGATTTTGATACGATGAAACCCAAATTGTATTTTTGGGATATGTATAATTTCTATCAAGACACTTTTTTTGATCAATTCAAGAAATTATAAAATTAATTAATTTTTAATAAAATATTACTATTAAATAATATTTATTATATATAAATGATAAGATAATTTTACGAAGTCGATTATATTTCTTATAAGGGTCAGAAAATTAATATTCTAAAAAACCCAAAATTTTAAATAAATTAGAATTTATGATTTTAAATTAATAATTCTCATATTTAGAAAATTATTTTAGTTAAATAAATATTATTTTTTAAGACATCATGTTGAAATTATCTAATAGTAAATTTTTTCCATATTTTTCCCTGAAAGTCATTTTTTTTGGGAAAAATTAAATATGGTATAATTATACAATACGTATTATGACATCATAAAAGCCAAAAATTTATATAATTATAAACAGTATAAGTGAATAAAATTATGTTTCCCCTTTAAAATAATATGTTTTGAAATTATTTGATTAATATTATAAACCCTTAATGAATCATCCAAAATATATATATATTTTAGGGTTTTAAAATCAATTCTCTATAGACATGACTCCCTTACAAATCACCAAGGAAATTACTCTCACGTGTTATGTTTTTTATACTTATAAAATAATGAAAATAACTCCTCTTTGGTAAAAATCATGGTAAAAAACCATGGGAAGTTTTTATAGTTGGTCACTTTATTTTATAGAGTACAAAACACATGTTTTGAAATTAATAAAGTTTTATCATCTATTTTTATATATAATCACATCCAAGCACCCATTAATATTCACTAAACACTATTTTGAGAATAAATTTACTCCCCCAGTATCTATATATAGCACTCAAAAGGTTCCAAAAGTTCTTATGCATATCATCCCATCCATTTATAACCACCCTATCAAGGTAATGGATTATCTCCTTCTCCTCTTTATTTAAGAACCTTTTTCATTCCATGCCTTTTGATTTCAAAATTTTCTAGTTGGTATATGTTTTTATAAATATATATTATTATAATTATGATTCCCAATTAGTGATATACCCCTTTAAATCTCAATAAACCCTCTATAAATCGTTATTTACACCCATTATGATTCTAAAATTATTCAGGGATTTTCCATATCAAACATTTATGTATGAATACCCATCTCCATTTATAGTAAAGGGGTTCACCTAGAAATAACTATATATAATTTAGCAGGGATTTAAATTTATATAACCACAACTCCTTAATCACGGGATTAAATTTTATAAAATACATCTTTATGTTTTATGATTTATGTGGCACACTTAAGCATGTACATGATATGAAAGTGATAGGTGGACCTGGAATTATATAGACCTCCAATGAATTGGGTATTACTTTTAACTCGTGAGAAACCATGTATTATGAATGTGAGGTTATAATAAGAACACTATGTTATGTTCCCTTGGTTTTTATAATTTACATATGTTTAATATTTCATGTTTTTTTGTTGTTACCACATTCCTATGTAGCCTTGATGTTATCATCTTATAACATTCCTCATTGTTCAAGATTTTTATTCCCTTCCCTCTTATGTTACCTTGATATGCATATTGAATATCATGTATTAATTTCATTATGACATGATTTAATTATTCCATTTGTTATTTAAATATCTCAGCTCTTTTTTAACACCCTAATATTTTATTAAATGTATTTTTTCTATCAAATAATTTTTTTCAATAGCCTGCACTACATGAAACTCAGAGTTCTAAAGAACCATAGTATACTATTAATATTACTATTAAATATGGTTATTATGTCATATCTATTAAAATTGGTTGTATGAATAGTAATAGTTTTTGAAATATTAATTAAACTAGTTTTATATAAATAAAACATATTGATAACAAAGTACTTATTTTTTTTGTTAAAGTCTTTATATGTTTTGAAAATTATACCTTCTCAAAATATGTTTTTTATCTCTCCGAACAAATATTTTTTTTAAACCTCTAGAAAATATAATTGTAAAAGTTAAATTCACTTTTAGAATCAAAATTTCAATATTATATTGGGTTTCTTTTTTGGTATTTTTATAAAAAGTTTATTTTTTTGGTGAATAGTAAAAATCACTATTTTTTTATTGAAAATTGCGTTCTCATTTATAGAACTTGTAAGGATAATTTTTTTTCTTAAAATGGATTTAATGGTAAAATTAGTTTAATAATATTATAATTAAACCAATATAAATTATATAAATTAATTTTATATTTAATTTTGATGTAATTTTTTTTTACTTTTGAAACATTTCTCTTTTGAAAACTGTTTTTTTGTCATGCATGCAGGTGTAGTTTTAAATTAAGTTCTGCCACTTATGTGAATTTAATTTGAAAAAAAAGATTCTATATTTTGTAATTAGTGTAAATAATATTATCTAAGAAGTTCTACTTAATTTTTCGATCATTATTTATAGTGAAAATAGTATAAATTAATTACCATTTTAAGTTTGAAACAGGTTTAACAGGGGATTAAAATAAACAGAAAAAGGGTTAAATGACCTAGAAACTTGTCCAAAACCCATTTTATTTCCATATGTAAAACTTATCACCTTTATTGTTAAATAATTACCCATTTTGAATAATTTTGGTTTTTGAAAATCATAAGTACACTTTATTCTTTTAAAAAAAATTCTATGTGTGTCCTCTCCCCCACTTATAAAAGGCCACCCCCTCGCCTCTCACCTTTACACTTCCAAAACCCTTTGGTTCATCCAATCCATAACCAAATATCTCCCTTATATACATACTAACATCCTAGATTCCTTTGTGACATTATAAATCTAATCTAGAAAGTACTTAGTTTAAACTTAAATAGGTTATCCAAAGAATAAGAGGTTCAAACATGTGCAATGGAAGTTGAGACTTAATGTAAGGGATTTTTTATATCAATTTTCCATCATTGGAAAATATGTTATTTTATGAACCTATATTCATAGACAAGGTTTATATACATACCAATTTACCTGAAATATTATGATTTTATTTATTATCATAATATTTTAAGTTTCATTTAATGTTATTCATTCATGGGACTTACAATTCATAGTTACCAAAGTGGTAAGTGTTTTATGATAAAATATCATTGTTTATCATGATTTTTTATGTTTACACTTAAGATGAAGAAATATTATGATCCAAATCTTAATAAACTCATGATTTTTCTTATTCTTTTTCTATTTCTTAATAGTACATGTTTCCCATCATTTTTATCTCTTTATGTACTCATGATTCCAAAAGAATGTTTTTAAAGAATGATTTATTTATCTCTTTGGTAAAAAAACCTTTTCTATTCCATATAAATGTTTTATAAAAATGTTTTATGAAATGTTATAATGTTTTTATGGGATTGTTTAATGTCTGTTTAACCCATTATTGACTTTTTACAAATTTCTTAAAATGAAATATTCATGTCATTTTACAAAAAAGGCTGATATTTCTTTTAGAAAAAATCTAAAGGAAATCTTTGTTTTCACCTATATAGTAGGAACATAATTTCTCAAAATCATGACCAAAAAATGTTTTAAATATTAATTTATAATTTATAATGGTTATTTTCAAATAAAATGATTTTAAACATGTTTTATGAATTTTTAGTTAACAAAATATTTTTTAATGTGGAAAGGTAATTTTGATCAAGAATTATTCCAATTGATGTTTCAACATCATTTTACATCTAAGATGACATCCTTTTATGTTAATTATGATTTTCAGGGGATATGATAATAGGATACTAATCTTATTCTTTATATGAATGGTTAATGTTTATGATGAAAAGATATTTATGAAACCTATTTCTCTTCTATGGGTTATACCATGATAAAATGGTTATCAAACCCTCTTTTTCTTTCTTGAGTTATGTTTTGATGACATGATGAAATGATTATGAATTTTTATCACAAGTTATATTATGATCAAATGTTTATGAAACCCATTTATTTTCATGGTTTCTGATATGATGAATGTTCTATGATATTGTGGTACACATCGATATGATTTTAATTATGTGATAGGTGGGACCTATATCTCCCTCCAACACATTGGGTAAATATTGAAATCTTATGAGATGACATGATTAAAATGGGGATTGAACCAAGTTTTGTAAGATACTTTGTCCACTCTGATAGTCTTAGGAGTAAAACTTGACTACAATGATGGTTTTGTGAGTGAATCCTTCTACCATGTTTGATTTTTCAATGAACATTAAATACACTGGAAATTATTTTCTATGCTTATGTCTATAACAGAAATCTATGACTTCTTTCAATGTTATGCTCTTATGGATCATATTATTTTATTTCCTTATGATTTGTGTCTTATTAACGATAAATATTTATTCCATAACTCATTATTTTGATCTTTTATATTAAGGGTATGGTTTCCATATGTTATGATGATGTTCTTATACCATTATGATAAATTTATGTTTATATATTTTCTATTTTTACACTTACTAAGTATAGGATCTCATGCTTTGTTATATTTATTTTCCCCCAGGTTATGATGATAGATATATTAAATTTAATTGTATAATAAGTGTCCTAGTTATGAGGAACTAAGTGGGAGATGATTCAATTCACTTATGAACAAGTTTTTTATGTTTCCAAATTTTGAAAGGCACTATAACTTTAGAATCCTTAGGTGCGTGTTTGTATAATGTAATGCATTCCTGTAAAAATATACAACATACATGTATTAAAATCTTGGGTCACTTTACCTTTCATATGTATGTCCCTAGGATATCACCTTTAGTTTTAGAAATTTAGGTAATATTAACACATGTTACTGATTTTTTAAATAATGTTGTTGTATTTTATTTAAAATTTGTTATGTATTGTACCTAATTTCTCAATGGTACTTGGATTTATGATCTTTGGGATTGTCTAATATATAAAATTATGTAATATATCATGAAGTATATTGAATTAAAAATATGTTTTATCATAGTTGTTATCAGAGACTAGCATAGTTATTTTTGTGAATTATGACTGCAAAATTATAATAAACATCTTTAAGGATATGACTGAACATAGGAAAAACGTCCCTAAATTTTTTAATAGTATATATTATGTTGTTCCTAAGAAAATGAATCCTTGTCTTGATACTACATGTGGATGTAGATTTGGAAGAGATATACCTAGATGTAATAACCTCGAAAATGGACCATTGAGTTAGACTCAATCATTAGTTGGCATAGAAAAATAGGGCTGGTTATACACTTAGTTTGATATTCCTCAGGAAAATTATTTAGTAAATTCAAAATCTTATTACAAAGCATAATAATGGAATAAAACTTCCTATAATATTTTATGCTAATAAATATATCATCTATAACATATATTGAAAACAATAAACTCATAGGTTAAATAATATATGCCATTTATGTTGTATCCCTTAAATGTTCAATTTTTTTATATGTTTAATATTTTGAAAATTCTCATCACTAAGCCTACATCGGATGATTTATATGATTATAACTATATGAAAATAGTTAATGGTGGGATTACCATCAATTTATGAACATCAAATCTCTATTGTGGCTATAGTTATACACATTCTTCCATATCACTCATGTTTAATAGAACTATTCAAACACCACCTCAAACTTGGAAGTTGGGTTATTGGTGAAGATGATAAGTGGGTTAATAATTACATCCCAAGTATATAAGTCACCCTATCAAAATTTTTGGTATGAATTTCTAGGAAAATCTTATGATACTACCTGTAGTGGAATTTAATTCTATTATAGGCATAAATTGACTTTCCTTGTAAAGAGACAATATCAATTTCCGAGATAAGGAAATTAGCCTCCGTATCGTGAATCACCCTCAGATTCTATTCAAGTGAAACGAAAAGGATGGATCTTATTTGGTACTAATATATCAAGAATGGATAATATTTTCTCATGAGAAAGTGTACCTAGACCAAATGATTGATAATAAAGAAAAGGTCATCCTTAATGACATTTCCATTAAAAGTGAGTTTGCTGATGTCTTTACCAACCTTGTCTTCCTCCTATTAGAGAGGTTGGTTTCTCAATTGAACTTATAACTGATGCTTTCATAATATCCAAGAATTCCTATAAAAAGACCATGTTTGAAATTGAGGAGTTGAATGCACAATTATAGAATAATTTGGATAAAGGTTGTATATGCCCAAGTACTTAATCATTGGGTGAACCATTCCTCTTTGTCAAAAATAATGATGGGTCAATGCACCTATGTATTGATTATCCAGAGCTCAATAATATCACAATAAAGATTAAGTAACCTATGAAATTTATTTATGACTTGTTAAATCATCTACATGGATCAAAATAATTCTCTAAGGCATATCTTTAGTTGGGATATTATCATGTCAAGCAGAAGAAAGAGGATATTTCCCATACTACTTTTCATACAAGAGACAAGCAGTATGAGTTCATAGTGATTCCATTTAGACTCACCAATTCTACATAAGTATGCATGTAATTGATGAATATATTCTTTAGGGATTACCTTGACTTATTTTTGGAAGTAATTATAGATGTAACTACACACAAATTATAGTTTAGTGGCAGTTTTTCAATGGTGGTACAGAAAACCACTACTTAATAAAATTTAAATATTTTCACAACGTTTTTATAAAAGTTAATAGTGAATATTTTAAAAAAGTTTGAAAATATTTTTTCCTCCTCCCCAATATTACCCTTCTCCCCACTTACCCCCACCAAAACCCATCTCTCGAGTCCCCACCGCCCAGAACCTCACTACAGAGAGACCGAGCCCTAATCATTAAGCCACCTATCCCCCACTATTGAGCCTCTAAGCCATCATCATCACCATTCTCAACCTCTCCCTTGACCTCATTATGTCCTTTTCTCCCTTTTCCACCTCCAAATCCCCTATCTTCTATTATTATTCCACTTTGTCAGCCCTTTTCACCCTGTCATCTCACCAGTTATGTGTTATTTGTTGGACCCCAATTGAGCTTTGGTTGAATTTTTTGTAAATAGATTAATATGTTGATTATGTTGAATGAATAAATTATATTGATAAGGTAATGAACATATAGACTAAAAAAATGTGTGTATGCGAAGTTTTCAATCGAATCCAAAACCATAAGTATATAATCGAATTGAGGATTGGATCAAAAAATATCAACATTGGATCCGAACATCAACATGATTCTACAAGTCCAGTAAATCATAATGAGACATTCATGAGAGTTCAGAAGGTACTGGAAATCATATTGGGTCTTGAA
This sequence comes from Viscum album, assembly GCA_963277665.1. NCBI lineage: Eukaryota > Viridiplantae > Streptophyta > Magnoliopsida > Santalales > Viscaceae > Viscum > Viscum album. The sequence continues at coordinate 1,976,708,754 of OY728131.1, forward strand.
AGAGAGGTTGATCGTAATGATTAACTATATCAGATACATAATGCCTCTGATGTAAATCCAAAAATGATTTGATGATTTTGAATCCAAAAATATCATAATTAATCTAGGAATCTTGTGATGCAAGCTTTATGAAAGAGAGATGAGTGCCCCCAATCATATTTAGGAAAAGTTTATTCAGGTGGTTTGAAATAAATATGTTTGTAAGAAAATGGTAAGTTAACATACTTTCCATTAAAAGTCAGACAATTCTAAAAATGATCTTCAAAATAATCATAGCCATGAGGAAATTTATTCTTATAAGAAATTTTTTTTGAATGAAAAGATGTTGCTAAAGTTGAATATAATGACACCGGTCCATATGACACGGTGTGACACCGATCCATCACAATGTATTTTAACACCGATTTGTTTTATGAATTGTTTGTATCAGATCCTAGGTTCCCTCTGAAAGATCTATCTATAAGATTGTAGAATTTCAATTTCATGAACTATAAAGGGATTATAGTTTTCAATTGAAATAACTCTCATATATGGAAAGATAGAATACAACAATATATCATTTCTCATGGGTGTGATGTTTTGGAAGCTACTACAAAGGTATTTTATCCATGTATTTAGAATTATCCTATTACAGTATTGGATAAAATAAATCATGAGGATGAAGGAATAACTACAAATTCTTTACTCTCATCACTTACTAAAAGTGAGTTTCTTAGATTAAAGGGTTTCATAACTACCAAATATATCCAAGATAAGTTAAAATACATATATGAATGCAGTACAATGGTGAATAAGGCAAAGTAACAACATTGGAGGCTGACATATGAAGTTATGTAAATGGATGCCTATGTATCTTTTGGTGACTTCTTAACATGGGTAAATGATATTAATATCACCATAACATGTCTTGGTGAGTATTTAGAAGACACAACCATTGTAGAAAATATATTGAGAATTCTTATTGATAAGTTTGATGACAATGTTTCAACATTAGAAGAAAGAGATCCAAAACCTGTATCTTTGGATACACTTTACAGTACTATTGTTACTTATTAAATGAGAATATAGAAGGTCATAAAAATTAATGAAAAGAGTGATCAATAAATGGCTTTCAAATCCTTATTAAAAGGAAAAAACAAAGATAAAGAAGCTAAAGAAGAATCAAGTGGGTTGAAAGTAAAGTTGGAAGTCGAAGAGTTCAACACAATTGTTTTCCTACTTTTAAAGATTTATAATAAGGGAAAGTGGGGAAGTAAAAATCCAAAATATTGGAATTTTGAAGGGAAAGAAATTTTTTCACCAATTGCTCTAAGGAAGAAAATTGGAGTGTATGAGTCTGATGAAGATGATGAGAAACCTCAAAAAAGGTTGAATAAACATAAAGAAAATTTTCCTTATGGTAAGAAGAATAAAATTTATATGAGTAGACAAAAAAAGGACGATTCCTCATCTAGTGATGAATAGGATCATCAAATATACTTTATTACTCAAGTCAGCAATGAAAGTGATTTGATTTGCTGGGATGATGATTATTTTGAGTTGACAAAGATGGAATGTATTCTCAAAAGGAATTTGGATAATTCACTTGAAACAATACTAAACTCATGAAACAAATAATGAAGTTATAGAAAGACATTAAAGGCATAAATTTTTGTGAATGGTGAGATTAAAATAAATCTAAAAAGTTTTGAAGAAAATTCAGCTATCAATTACAGTCTAAGAAAGATAGAATCTACACTTTTTGAAGAAAGTAAACAGAAAAGGTTTAAGATAGATAAATCTGAAAAATCAATGATTTTTAATAAAGTATGTGTGCTAAGAAATAAAAAGATTTTTTAGAAACCCAATCAATGTTTCTTACTACACAAAGTGAGATAATAAAGATGAGAGAAAACCTCACCAAGATTGTTGATGTTAAGGAGAAAATTCTAAATAAGATGAAAAGAAAGGTTAAAAATAGAAAGTTTGTGAGAAAACATATATCACCAAGAAAGATAGGAATTATTTAGGAAAGTATCCTCTAGAAAAAAGTGATCCATGATTTGTGAAGAAATAAAAACAACAAATTTCTGATCGGTTCTACTCAATGTCCAAAATAGAAAGATTCAAAGGTCATTGTAGGTGTTGTGTAGATTTAGGACACAAAGCTTATTCATGTTGGCAGAACACTTCTTTACTAATAAATAGATATGAATCGTGGGGAACATTTGATGAGAAAATAAGATCAATATTTTATAAAAAAATTTGGAATTGAAAAAGAAAACGTAGAATATAAAGAAAGATGAGTAAAAAAGTTGATAAAAGTAAGAAATATGTGAATGATAATAAATAGTTCTGAGTTATTTGGCTAAGACAAGTTGGTATTTCTAGAAAGTTAGAAGAAGAAAAAAATCAGCTGAAGAAAAGGGGAAGAGAAATTTTTCTAAAGATGCAATCAAAGTTGATTAAAAGACATCAATAGATTTTTATTTGAAAATTTAGAAAAGGTATAAGAGATCTCAGAAAGAAGGGAGTTTTACTAAAAATTATTTGATCATCCTTCCAGAACATGATGAAGAAATGAAACAATTATTACATACTGACTATAACAAAAATGTTTCCAAATAAGAAAATAAGTTGACATCCTTATGAGAAGAATCTGTAGATGAAAAGAAACATCTTACAAAATCTATGAAGGTTGAATAGAAGAAATACAACAAATCTAATGAAAAATACTAGAACATGAAAAAAAAAGTTGAGAAAGGACTCTCAATATTAAATATGATTCTAATAAAGAATTTAGGTTCCTTTTAATTCCCAATGTATTTATATTTGTACTCACTTGTAGAGAATTTAAGGAGTTAAAGAAAAGAAGTTGACATTGGTGTGTCTCTTATTATTCTTACCAAATAAATTAATGAAGTTATAAAATATGAGTTTTTGAAGTTGTGTTTATTCATATAAACATTATGATATCTTTTTTGAGATGGGTTTAGGTTAATTTTATCTTAAACATATCTTTTTAAGGATTCCATAAGAAATGAGAATGTTGGAAGAAACATCAAAAGGGTTTTACATGAATGTTTTTCAATAGAAAACATTGACAACCCTATTTTTATATGATTTTTTTCTACAAAAGTTTCATCCACATATAATTAAAGCTAATTAGTTAAAGGATCTTTGTTAAGGAACTCATGTGATACCCTTGTTCTACTAAAAAATAATTTCACTTTTTTGAGATAACAAGTTTCAACCTTTTGAAGTGATACAATTTATGAATAAAGAAACTTGTCATGACACCCCCTTTGAAGTTTATTGTCAATAAGGGGGATATAATATATTAAGGGGGAGAGTAATGGAATTTGTGGAGCAAGAGAAAATACATAAAAGAAAAATTGAGAAAAGAAAACAATACCACTTATTTCTTTGAAGGGATTGTTAGGTGTTGAAGTGGGTTTTGGAAACATACAAGAATGGGGAGATTGTGGGACCCTATTTGAGTTTTGGTTTTATTTTTTGTCAATAGATCAATATGTTTATTATGTTTAATAAAGAAAGTATGTTGATAAGGTAATGGTAATATGGATTGAAGAAAGGTGTGTATTTGATGTTTTGAATCATAACCATAATAGTATGGATGATAATCAGATGTAGGATATGATCTAAAACTACCAGCATAAAATCTAGACATTGACATGATCCAACAGATCTAAGAAATCATAATGAGACTTTTATGAGAATTCCTAAGATTTTGGAAATTATATTAGGTCAGGATTGAGAGGTTTATCATAATGAGAAACTATATTAGAGTCAAAATTCCTCTAATGAAAATATAACAATTATTTTTTGATTTATAATTTACAAATATCATAAGTCATCTGGGAAACTTTTGATGCAAGCCTTTTGAAATAAAGGGGGAATGCTACAAATCGCATTTAGGCCAATCGTACTCATGTGTTTGGAAATAAAGATGTTACTAAGAAAATGGGAAGTTATAATACTTTCCATTGTAAGTAAGGAGATTCTAAAAATGATGTTGAATGTAATCAAAGCCATGAAGGAATTAATTCTTACAAGAAAAAGTTTTTGAAAGAAAAGGACTTGTGAATGTCTAAGATGCTGACACCAGTCCATTGGATGTTGTATGCCACTGATCGATTATAATGGATTCTAACACCAATTATTTTTATGAATTATTGGTATCTTTAAGACATCAGATAAAAAGTAATATCAGAGGTATAATTATTTGAGAAAATTTGAATTGTATTTCAATTGGGTTAAGAAAAATAAGAAGTCACACTTTGTTCTCTTACAATTGGGTCCAGGAGAAAAGATAAAAAGTATTGATTGTTTCAAGAATAGGTGAAGACTCACCAAAATGGTGCTAATTAATTTTATCAGAATGTAGAAGAGATAGATCCATAAAACTAAGACTAATATGGTAATCAGACATTGGATCATTGGTATGATGAGTTGAAAAAAGGGAAAGAATTTGAATATATTTCAGAATGATTTTCAATGTCTTATAATTAAGAGTTTATATAGATCATCTGCATGATAATAATTTCAATGTTTACAAGAGGTCATAATAATGGGTCATCTTAAGTATTTCATGTGTTTTCATCATAATGATAATTCATATGGTTTTTATATATATTCATTTTCTATAGAGTAATGTAATGAATAATCTCTAGTATGCCATCATTATAATGAAGAACTAGTATGAAGAATCAAACTGAATAATTAGAATGAAGAAATGTTTTTAAACTTTTAGAAGTATGATATTATGAGAATCAGCTAAAAGAGTTTAATTAGTCAAAGTTTAAGACTTAAAAGAGTGAGAAATTCCAGATTATGAATTTCATCAAGCAGGAAGGAAATTTTTTTTCTATCCTTTATCATTCTGGGGTGCCTATAAAAGTAGTGCACATAGAATTTATAAGAGGAGAAAAAAATTGACGTGCTAAGATCTCTGACATTTTTATTTTTAGATATTTAGTTCCCAACACAAAATTGTGTTTTAGGTTGATGTTGAGGAAGTTCCATTAGAAAGAATCTATTAGAGTGAAATTAAATATACTAATCAGAGAAAGTCCCACCTATAAATGCTTCATCGGAGAAAGTATACTGGAGTGAGACTATTAGAGCGACATCCATTAGAGAAAGGTTCATCGAACAGAGTTACAACAGATAGAGTAATTTTGAGTTATCGATTAACTTCCTAATCAATTGAAGAACGAAGAGCAGAAGAAGAATCAGACTGGGCTGAAAATAGAATAGAGACCATTAGAATGTGTTTTTTTGATTGGGAAGATTAAACTATATTTTATTAAGTAATATTTCTAGATCAGGGTTCCAGATGAATTTTCAATAACAAAATTTTCCTTGGATAATTTTTGAATTTGTTGAAGTTTTTATTAAGGTAAAGTTTCATTTAGCTTAATTTTGGAGGATTTAAAGACTTTCTAAAGTAAATCGAAAGATAAAAAGAAAAGTGAATCTTTTAACCATGGATACTTACCAGTTAATGAAAATGATTGTTTATGGAAATTGGATACTAGAAAAGATAGTTTGGGGGGTATAACCCACTATATTAGGAAGGTTTGCAATATGATTGTATAATTTTTCACTAATCGTGTCATTGTATTATAGAAATAAGTTATTGAAAGAATCCATGTTGGAGGGACTATCCAACATTGAAATGATTAGTTCCTTGTAATGAACATTATAAATACCATGTGTTTCATTCTATTTGTATTTTTTTATATGATAGGTGTGGTTGTGAGTTATATTTGAGTGGATCATAACTCTAACAAGCTTCAGTGGTTAAGAAAGTTTTTGTTAAGGATTTAAGAAACTTTCTTATAAAATAAAAAGGAACCACTGATTCTCCCCCCCTTAGGGGTTTCAATCCTATTTGGGAAAATCATTATTTTCATAATGTTTTTTAATTTTTATTCCATTCATTGTGGATTTTACAGAATAAAGTATAAAAATTGAAGGTGGTTTTTATCCAAAACTAGCTTGATTTTATAATTATACATCCATCTCACTATCCTTATAATTCTCGAGTAGTGGTATACCCCTTTCAATCTCATTCACCCCTTATATAAACCATTACTTTCACTAATTATCCTACTAAAATTATCCTATGTTTTTCCATGCCAAACATTTGTATAACGTGTACCCATATCCATTTACACTCAAGGGTATTCACCTAGGTGTAGTTATACTTCATTAATTGGGTATTTACATGTACATAACTCATTCTCCTCAATCAGGGGGTTAAATTTAACGAAATACATCCTTATGTTTTATAATATATGCGACACACTTATGCATGTACATAATATTAAAGTGATGGATGGGTCTGGTTTCATATATCCCTTTAATGCATAAAGTAATGTTTCTTTCTAATGAGATTCAATGTATACTTTGTAGGAGGTTATCCTATGTATACTATTTTATGTTTTATTGGATTTTATGCTTGAATTATGTTTTTAATGTCATGTTTTTTGTTATTTCCATATTTCTATATTGACTTGATATCATCATGTTATATCATGCCTCATTGTTCATGATTTTGATTCTCACCCCTCTTATATTACCTTTATATGACTATTTACTCTCAATTATTACTTTCATCATGTCATTCTTTAATTATTTCCTTTTTAATCTTTACAACTTATCACTTTCTTATATACATCCCCAAGTTATCCCATGTTGTTTGATAAGATTTATTGAATATAAGAACATGTTAAAGAGATTTTAAATTCTATTGTGGTATATATTTTTCATGTTTTTATGTTATGCACCTAATTTTCCAAAGATACCAGGCTTCATGATCTTCTGAGATTGTATAGTGTGTAAATTTATGTAATAAATCATAAATTAAGGTGTATTACAAATATGAGTTATCATTGTCGGTATTATATCCAAGTATAGTAATTTTTGGGGATTAGGATTATAAAACTGTAGTTAAATTATTGAGTATATGGCTAAACATACGAAAAATCCCTAAATTTTGGTAAAGTATAGGGTATGTAGATCCCAAGAAAATAAATCCCTGTCTCGATAATATAAGTGGATATGGTTTAGTACAGTTATAACTAGGGATAATAGCCATGTAAAAGGTGTATTGGGTTGGAATATATTTTTACCTGGCGCATAATAACGAGTCTTGCTACACACATAGTTTCACACACTTGGGGGATATGATTTGGAAAATTCACAAGATCATTGCGAATCATTATTAATGGAATAAAAATGCCCATAAGATTCTATGTTAGTTAATAGACCATGGATAACTTATATTGAAACCCATAAATTTATAGGTTAAATAATTTATATAATTTATTAGTTATCCCTTAATTATTCGTAGTTTACCATTTATATGTTTAATAGTTTTAAAATACTAATCCCAATGCCTAATTTGGATGAAGTATTTGATTATAACCAAAAATAAATAGTGATTGGTGGGATTATCATCCATTTACGAGAATCAAATGACTTATGTGACTATTGTTATATTAATTCTTTAATTTCACACAATTTTAGAAGAATTATTGAAACTCCCCCTCAAAACATGGAGGCTAGGTTATTGGTGATGATGGTAAATGGTTAATTTTCACATCCCAAGTATATAACTCACCCCTGTAAAAATTCATGGGATGAATTTCTGTGAAAACATTGTGATAATCCCATTATAATAATTTGATGCTATTATGGGCATGGATTGGATTTCTTTATATAGATCCAATATATAAGTTTGAGAGAAGAAAATAAACATCATTATAAAAAATTAACATCTAATTATATACAAGTGAATGGAGGAGGATGAATATTCTTTGGTACCAACATCTCAAGTATATATATTATTATATTGCAAGAAAGAGTATCTTTCCCGAATAATTGAGATTAAAAAAATATCATCCTAGATGACTTTCCCATTATAAGGGAATTCAGTAATGTAATTATCAAATAATTTCTTAGTCTTCCTCCAAGTTGAGAGGTCGAATTATCGACCAAACTTATACCTAGATATTTTTCAAAATCCATGACTCCATATAGAATAAATGTTGTTAAAATTGAGGAGCTGAAAAAAAATTACAGGAGAAACTAGATAGTGGGTTCATATTCCCAAGTACTTAACCATGGGGTGAACTTTTCCTCTTCATGAAAATGAAGGATGTGCTAATTAACATTTTCATTGATTATCATGAGCTTAACAAGATCTCGATAAATAATAAGTATCCTATACCACAAATTTTTGACTTTTTCGATTAACTACATGGATCCCAGTACTTCTCTAAGGTAGAAATTTGGTTGGGGTATTAACAAATAAAGGTGAAGAAGGAGGATATCCCCAAGACTACTTTTCCTTGAAGGTATATGTAATATGAGTCCATAGTGGGGCCATTTGGACTCACTAATTCTCCAAAAATCATCATAGACATGATTAATAGATTCTTAATGGACTATCTCAACAAAGTCTTGGTAGTCTTTATACATGAGAATACACCAAAATTATAAATTTATGTAGTTTTTTAGAGGATATTAAAGAAAAACCAAATAAATAAAATTTAAATATTTTAGCAATGGTTTTTTTGAAAAAAATTCTTAAATTTTTGTAGAAATTTTAAAAATGTGTTTTCCCCTCTCTTGATTTCATTATCTCTGATACCAGCATTGTCCCCACTTTCCGCCAAACGAAGCTATATATTGAGCCCTAGTTTCCCCTAGCTCTCATCATTGATCCACCAAGCCACTGAACCCTCACTATTGATCCCTCACTATATAGAACTCACTACTAATCCCACACCGAGAAGCCCTCATCACTGGGCCACTGTGTCCTCCAGCCCTCACAGATGAGTTACATGTCTATCCCAACCACTATTTTCACCCTTTCCATCAACCACATGGTGTCCCTTTTTCTTTTTATACATCCATATCCCATGTCCCCTACCATCATTCTTCTTTTTCAACCCCCTTTCCCCCTATTATCTCACTAGTCTTGGGTTATTTTCATAATATCTCTATTTGAGTTTAATATTTCTTAAATAAAATTTGTTTTTTCGCCTTTATTCAGTAATTTTAGTTAATTATTTTAAAAATATAACAATGGTATATTCATGTAATTATAGATATTGTGGCACATTGTATAAAAATTGTTGGTGAGTTTTATCCACAACTGGCTTGATTTTATAATTATAATTTATTTCATCCTTTTATGATTTTATATGAAAATTGTTTTCTTTCATAAAATAAAATATGGGATTTTAAGATTCAAATAATAGTGTCTTGTATTATTCAAAATCACATGAACTCACATTTATCACACTTATAATTACCCAAACCGCACAAAATAGTGGCTCAGAACATTCAAAACATGACCCCCCCAAAATCAATTGAGTATAGATTGTATGGTTATTAAATTATTTGATAATTTTTAACATCATATTATCATTTCCATTTTTCATTTTAAACTCATTGAATATTTTTTTAGACAAAATTTAATTTTGTAATGGATTATGTACATTCGAATTAAAATCTAAAAAAATGACATTGTTCAAAAATGTATTGAAATTAATACGCATAAAGGATTGAATTTTATGAATACCTAACATGAAATAATAAATTTAAATGCATAAAATAGTAATACGTTTTTATAAAAATAATTTAAAATAATATAAAACAAATTTATTTGATTTTGTGCCTTTAAACAAGGTGGATAAGTCATATGCATTAGAATTTATTCTCATCTTCAATAGTAAACTAAAAAGAATTTTTTAAATTGATCATTTTGAATTAATTAGTAATTATTAATTAAATTAAATATTTTTATGTGTTTTAATATTCTTTAATGAACTTTATGAACTTGGGATATATGGATAAAATCTGGATCACATTACCAAGGAACACACCTTGATATGCTAAGGGTTTTTAAGATGTTTAATTTTTTTTTAATTTCCAATCAATCTGTTGATAGGATAATGAGATGAAAATTCCCTAAGTGTAGTTTTAGAATATGTTTGAAAAGACATGAAGTTTATGACCACTTGATATTGAATCAATTACCTGCTCAATATTTGTGTTGGATTTGTTATAGAGAATTGAATTTTACAGAATGTTTGAGTACTAATTTGAGCCAATGGAATGAGCTCCCAACATCATCGATAATGGGCAATGAAATTAAAAACCTTGTAAATGTTTCTTTTAGATTTGTTGGTTGAAATCATCAATATCAAAAAATATTAGTATAACCATTTGAATATTCTATATATAGTAACTTGAAAAATAATACTTCGGGGACTATAGGAAAACCAAATCAACTTTTTAGAATATCTTTATATCCTCCTCTTGATATTGTAGAGAATAAATTAAGAGATATCTTCACTAATTAGAAAATCAATTTTCATTATTTAGTTAATTATGGAAATGAATATATCTATGGAGGATTTTTTGAATATTCAAAACATAATTTTCTACTAAAATTATACCATATCAAATACCTATGAGTAATTACGAATAATTCAATGTCTATGATATATGAATTATTGCTTGTCGCATTTCTGGAATCTCAGACACCTGAGTCTTTGTAACACCCTGAGATTTTATAATATATATTTTTTTTAATTTCTTTAATATCTTCTATTTTATGCTACACCAATATTATCTTGCGCTATACGCAACACCGTATTAGCTTGCAATATACACAACACTATTCATGGATCGTGTTACACACAATTTCAAGTTTGTTTGATAGTAGTTAATCTACGCAACATCAAGTGTATATATATATATATATTCAATGTATAAATGAAATATGGTTGGATTTTTTTATATGAAACAACAAAGGATTCTTCCACTACACGCAACCCTAACTTGGCTTGCATTACACGCAATCACGACCTTCCTCAATAGCATGTGTTGTCCGCAATACCGGGCTTCACTAAACAACGATATATGGTTATAATATTATTATAAACTAGAAATTATGAATAATATTAACTAAATTTTGAATTTTATAACATTATTATTCATCTTACAAATTTTATAGAACATGGAATGAGAACAAAATAAATTTTCATGTAAAATAAGTATTTTTCAAAAAAATGCAGTTTTGCCACCTTTTGATGGAACACCCACATTAAATTTAGTTTTTGACATGTTTATAAGTTCAATTTAACAAAATAAAATCTTTCTTTGGGTTCAGGATATAAAAATTTACTTTATACAAATTTTTCATATAATTCTAATAACTTTCATATTTTAATGAATAGTAAAAACACGCTATATTTTAATTAAAAACAACTTCTTTTTCATCACAATAATTTATATGGTTATATTATAATATTGAATGGTTTTAAAGTATAAATAGAATATATTTTTACCATTTAATTAAATGTATGTCATTACCATTAATTTTATATTGAATTCCTAGGTAAAAACATTTCAATCTTTGGCAATATTTTTACTTTTAAAACCCGTTTTCCTAACAACGGGATTAATTTTAAATTAATTACTGCAACTTCTGTATTTTGAATTTTGAAAAATGGATTCCATATTTTAATTCAGTGGGTCTGAATTATTCTAATAGGTTACTTTTATTTTTTTTTGATATTATGAATAGTAACTACGGTAATTTTTATTTACTACAGTTAAAGGTATATCTGGTAATTAAGGGTAAAAATAAGATTATAATATTACCCTAACACCTGCCAAAATTATATGGGATGACTAAAATTCGACCTATATCACATAAGGGTCGTAATAGATTAATTTTATGGAATTTTGAAAATGAAAAATAATTTAATTATTATTAAAACCAAAGAAAGTGACAACATTTCACTCTCTTAAATCTTATAAGTATAATAATTTTAATTTAGTGATAAAAATCATGAAACATAGAACTTTAATAGTCCCCATAAATATAAATATATTATCTACATCATGTGAATTTATTTAGAATTTTTAGAGATTAAATAATTATCATTAAAGGTGACACAATAGTGATGTTGAAATTATCTTATTGATTGAAATATCAAATAAATGGTTTTAAAAATATTAAAATAAATATTATATGAAATATTTAATGAGATCCCCTAATTTTCTAGATAAATATGACATGTTATGAATCTATTAAATCTTTTAGTTCAAACATATCTTATGTGTGGATTTTATTTAAATTCAAATAAATGAATAGTGTTAAAATTGACACTATTTTTATTTTATAAAAATAACATAATATAAAATTGTTTAAAAATCACAAAAATATTTAAAAATTATAAATTAAAATTTATATGGTCGAAAATGTAATAAGTTATCCAATTATAGACAATTAACAACACATAAGTAATTATTTATAAGAATTTAAAATTTAGAGTCTTATTACCACAAATAAAACTAAATAGATTAAATAGGGATAAATCATGTTGATAAGGTTTAAAGTAAATTTAGAACATGTCTAAATTTTATTTTTTGATGATATTACAACTTTATATCATCTAATATTCAAATATGAGTCATTTTTGGAGGGTTTTAAGTGGGGTTTGATTTATTATAAATTAATATTTTTGAGGTTTCCAATGGTGCCCCTCTCCTCCCTTATAAAAGGGAACCTCCTCCCTCTCCACTTAACAACACTTTTATCCTTAAAGATATTCCAAAACCTGACCATTTCTCTTCTCCACCTCCCTTTCAACATTCTGGAGGTTCTGTCTTCTCAAAAGACCAACTTTAGTTCCATAAGAGGAAGGTTAAAGGAGGTGCGTCGAAGAAGAGGTAATCTCTTCTACCGATTCATTCAAGTTTCCTTCTTCTTAAACTTCTTATTATTTAGTTGTTTCATTATAAATTAATAACATAAGTATCACTAATATACTAATATGTTATTATAAATATGAAAAAACCCCATTTCAACTTCTATCCATCCTATGGAAAATGAAATCACCGCGCGTGCGTATATACGGAATACCGTCTCCACGAACGCGATGAGATTCATTTTCCTTGATTAACGATTAAAGTATGATTATGAAATATATATAACAAATAATAATGAATGATATTACATAATAATGATACCGGATTTATGTATATATATGTTTCATTTACTTAATTCCATTTAATTCAATAAGGAAAAGAAAACAGCGGTCATGCACACGTACGACCAACCATCTCCATGAACGGTGTATTTCATTCCATTTATAGATCTATCATATATATCTATATGATTAATATATATTATATATAAATCATGTTTTACATTCTGTAATTAAGAAAATCAGGATATAATAAATAATATACGAAGAACAACAAGTCGAAACACATACGATAAATGAAACGATTTTACCCAAAACACTGCTTTAACATGGAATTTACAAAAGAACGGGTAATATAAAGTCATAAGTGAACCATATATGATATCATAACAATGAATATGATTCTGTAATAAGTAAATGACATTATTTAAATCATTATACAGGAGGTTCAGATACATACGACGCATATCGTACATAAGGTAAGGGAAAATCTCGAAATCTCATTTTTATCCGAGATTGTTTACACTTCAGAATTTACTAGGGAATATTTATCATCCACATCCATGTTTCCTCAATATGTAATATTATTTCTATCCTCCTAAAATTTTTTGAATCCAATTTTACCCAGTGGTGAGTTTTTATTTAAATATATGAAAGGAATCTTTTTTCGTTTTTAGTACGAGGTACTTTTTGACTTTTCCAGCCAAAGTACGAGAAGATTGTTTTTTTAACTTATATGGCGTGAATGAATTTTTATGGTTTCATAATGCCTTTTATTCATGAAGATTACTCTACATGATTTCATTATTATTTCCAACAAAATCGTTTTCTTTTAAAACTGAATGGCATTTTGTTAAAAGAAAATAATTTTGAAGAAGAAAGGATATTTTCCTCAAGAATTAATTTCAAGTGTTTTGTCAAAACTATTTTCCATCTAAGATGAAATTATTTAGTATGATTATGTTTCAAGTATAATATCTCTATTATTTACATGGTTTTATTCTTCTTATGATGAAATGATATCCATTTGTTTTAAAAGGATTAAATTATTTGAATATGTTTATAAAACCCATTTTATTCTTTGGGTTATGATGAATGATTTATGTTTAATTTGTGGCACAAGTAAGAATGATTTCATTATGATATGAGTGGGACCTATATCTCCCTCCAATGCATTGGGTAAATATTTATATCTCATGAGATAGACACGTCTGGAACGAAAAGTAAATCCGGTTCAGTAATACATGACTCGAACGAGGAGTGAACTCGATTCAGTAAGGGACTTTGTCCACTATGATGGTCTTGGCAGCAATGCCTTGGATACCATGGAAATAATATCAAGTTATTAATGGTTTTCCACAATTAAATGTTTTATTACCATACTACTTTATCATGATTGATGTTCCATTATGATCTATGCCTTATATACTTCCATGTTTTATGTCATTGCTCAAGATTTTGATATTTAAGAATTATGTTCATGTTTTTAAGTTCAAATATATAAGGTTTATTTTATTTTCTCCATGCTCACCCTTACTAAGAATTTAAGCTCACCCTTTATATGTTTTCTTTTCCCCAGGATATAAAGAAAGGTTTTAGGTAAGAAAAAAAGGGGAACATCTTTATGGGAGATATAAAAGATCTTTAACCATGATTAGAAGATTATGTTCTGAGTTTCCAGAGACACTAAACTGTTACGTTACTTGAGTGTTGGTTTTTGTTATGTATTATGTATTCCGAAAAAGTAATGTAATGACCATGTACGTCATGCTTTGGGGTCTCTACAATTGGTATCAGAAGAAAGGTTTAGTTATCCTTTGGAAACTAGGATGCGAAAACTTTAGTGAAATCCCTAGATATATTTCTAAGGTATGTCGTGGGATGCCCTAAGGTTTAGTATAACTATAGGTTACAGACCTAGAATTATGTTTAAGATCATGAATAACCTAGTGTGAACCTATATAGTTAAGGATTAAAGAATGTGTGATATGTTAGACATCCCATAAGTGACTTTTTATTATTATGTGGTTCCTTATTATTTTAACTGTTTCTTACACCATGGTTTTTGGTTTTTGTCAATGGAGGGAACCATAAGAAATTGGGTCAACATTGAATCCAATGGAAAAATTGGAGATTATGAGCAACGAAATTGCATAATTCCTAGAAAGGGAGATATTGTGATTATGCTAAATCAGTCATCATAATATATGATTAAAAATGTGAACTTTAGTTGTATTCCTAATTAATCAAATAAGAGGAAGATGAAATTTTATGCATGTTCGCATGGTGAGTAGCATAGAGAAAAGAAGATTGGGATTTCTAATGAAGGGAAGAATAACCTTGATGAATACATCAAATAGAGGGGATGATGTTATCTGTGTGGGGATAAGGGTCATAGAGTGAAAGACTGTTATGGAGTTCAATGTCTTATCTGTGGAGAACATGGGCATTACCCAACTCAATTCTCTGACCTTAGTGGTTACTTCTAAATTGAGGAAGGACTAATTACCTTCCAATCATTGAAGATAATGGATTTAAGGGCTTATGTATTGGAATTAAAGAATAATGTTGTTGAGGTACTTTTATGGTATATTGAAATATCTATGTATTGTTCCATTGTGGTTTTCCATAAGAATATGGTACTGGAAACCTTGAAAAGTGATTGAAATATTTTTGGAAAGAAGATGATATGCACATAATTAAAGGATAAAGAGAAAATGAAATGAGCTCATGACTGATATAAGGAAAAAGTTATATCATGGTTTGTGTATATAGAAATTTTGGGATTTTGGTTTGTAGAAAGATTTAACTTTTTCCAGCATTCATGTTTTCACTAAGGTTCAATGGGTATTTATTTTTTCAATAAGATACATGATTAAGGTATTAAAAGGTTTATAATTAGACAAATAAGATATCTCATATGATATATGGGGGATAAATGATTGTATTCACATGCTCGGTAGATGACATTTCTAGTAATTGTTTTCTTTATACTATGAGATTGTACAGAAGTATTTTGGATAAGCCTAAATATTGGAATGGATTAGGTTGGACATAAGTTAGTATTGTTTAAGGCTATAACTTTTATCGATATTATTGATGGGAAGTTATAATAATGTAGTTTTAGAAAAAGGACAACCTGCATGATGGGTGACAACCCGCCGCATCAGACAAGGTTGCGGGAATCAAATTCACAACCGAAGTGCGTCAGGCCTTTATCGCCAACCACTAGCCAACAAGAAGTCCCTAGTTAGTATAAATTAGTTTTATTTTATTAATAAGTATCATAGTTGAAGTATAAGTCCATTTGTTGAATCATATACGATTAACCTCACCATTGATGGACTTATGTATATTTGAGAAACTTTTGCTAACCTTTTGTTTGAGACAGATGGAATGACCCATCATTCTATCACATTAACTACTAACAATTCAAGAATGACAAATTTAACTTCATTTATTTTGGATATGAAGTGTAAATTCTTCAAGGCATGAACAACGGTGAGATTGTACCAAAATAAAGTAATTATTTCTTCTAATTCAAATTCTTCAACTTTAGGGAAATTATCTTGAAAACAAAAAAAATGTTTTTCTGGTGTCTTAATATCCTATGAATGATATGGTACCTTAGATAATCATAAATTTAAGGTTTTGTGATTGTTGGCTTTTTCATAGCCATGTTCTCTACCACTCTCCATCAGAACTTGTTGGTTAGATTTCTCTTCTATATCCATATTTTCACCTATGTTCTCCTATGTGGAAACCCAGTGATTAGTTAATTTGGGTAACCGTTACATTTCATAATTTAGTTTTTAATGTTCAGTTTTGGTATTCCTTTTTATGATGTGAGTCTCTATTAATGAAAATTTCAAGTAGTAAACCATTTATAACCCTGACGAATTTCGAGGGCCAAATTCATTTTAAGAGGGGTAGAATGTAACACCCCGAGATTTTATAAGATATATTCTTTTTAATTTCTTTCATATCTTCTGTTGTATTCTACACCAAGATTATCTTGTGCTATACTCAACACCATATTAGCTTGCATTATACGCAACACTAATCTTGGATCATGTTACGCACAATTTCAGGTTTGTTTGATAGTAGTTATTCTACGCAACATTGAGTGTATATATATATATATATTCAATGTATAAATGAAATATGGTTGGATTTTGTTGTACGCAACAACAAAGGAGTCTTACACTACACGCAACCCTGACTTGGCTTGCATTACACTCAATTGCGACCTTTCGTCGATAGTGTGTGTTGTACGCAATACCAGGTTTCACTAAACAAAGATATATGGGTATAATATTATTATAAACTAGACGTTATGAATAGTATTAACTAAATTTTGAATTTTATTACATTATTATTCATCTTACACATTTTATAGAACATGTTATGAGAACAAAATAAATTTTCAGGTAAAATAAGTATTTCTCAAAAAAATGTCATTTTGCCGCCTTTTGATGGTGCACCCAGATTAAATTTAGTTTTTGACATGTTTATAAATTAAATTTGAAAAAATAAAATTTTTCTTTGGAATCAAGATATAAAAATTTATTTTGGAAATTTTTTTCATATTATTTTAAAAACATTCATATTTTAATGAATAGTAAAAACACGCTATATTTTAATTAAAAACAACTTTTTTTCATCACAAGAATTTATATGGTTAAATTATAATATTTAATGGTTTTAATTTATAAATAGAATATATTTTTATCATTTAATATAATTTATGTCATTACCATTAATTTTACATTGATTAATAGGTAAAAACATTTCAATCTTTGCAATGTTTTAACCTTTAAAACCCCTTTTCTTAATAATGAGATTAATTTTAAATTAATTAATTCGGCTTATATATTTTGAATTTTGAAAAATGGATTCCATATTTGAATTCAGTGGGTCCAAATTATGTTAATATGTTTCTTTTATTTATTTTTTGACATTATTAATAGTAACTACGGTAAATTTTTATTTACTATAGTTAAAGGTAAATCGGGTAATTAAGGGTAAAAATAAGATTATAAATTTACACTAACACCTACCAAAATTCTATTGGATGACTAAAATTTGAACCATATCACCTAAGGGTCGGAATATATTAATTTTATGGACTTTTGACTTTGAAAATAATTTAATTGTTATTAAAACCAAAGAAAGTGACAACATGTCACTCTCTTAAATCTTATATGTATAATAATTATACTTTAGTGATAAACTTAATAAAACTTAGAAAATGAATCATGTACAAAAATCTAATAGAATTATCTACATAATTTAATTTTATTTATAATTTTTAGGGATTAAATAATTATCATTAAAGGTGACACAATAGTGATGTTGAAATTATTTTATTGATTGAAATATCAAATAAACGGTTTTCAAAATATTAAAATAGTATTATATGAACTATTTAATGTGATAAACTAATTTTCTAGATAAATATGACATGTTATGAATCTATTAAATCTTTTATTTCGAACATATATTCTGTGTGGATTTTATTTAAATTCAAATAAATAAATAGTGTTAAAATTGACACTATTATTATTTTATAAAAATAACATAACATAAAATTGTTTAAAAATCACAAAAATATCTAAAAATTATAAATTTAAATTTATATGGTCTAAAATCTCATTAATTATCCAATTATAAACAATTAACAACACATAAGTAATTATTTATAAAAATTTAAAATTTAGAATCTTATAACCACAAATAAAACTAAATAGATTAAATAAGGATAAATCAATTTGATATGGTTTAAAATAAATTTCCAACATGTCTAAATTTTATTGGTTACTAATATTACAACTTTATCTCATCTAATCTTTGAATATGAGTCATTTTTGGAGGTTTTTAGGTGGGGTTTGATTTATTATAAATTAATATTTTTGAGGTTTCCAAAGGTGCCCCTCTCCTCCCTTATAAAAGGGCACATCCTACCTCTCCTCTTCGCAACACTTTGAGCCTTCAAGATCAGAAAAACCCTTCCCATTTATATTCTCCACTTCCCTAGAAACATTCTGTAGGTTCTTGTCTTCTCAAAAGAATAACTCTAGTTCCTTAAGAGGAAACTTAAAGAAGGTGCGTCGAAGAAGAGGTAATATCTTCTACCGATTCTTTCTAGTTTGTTTATTCTTCATCTTCTTCTTATTTAGTTGTTTCATTATAAAGTAATAACATTAGTATCACTAATACACTGATATGTTATTATAAATATGAAACAACCCCATTTCACCTTCTACCCATCCTATGGAAAACGAAATCACCGCGCGTGCGTACGTACGGAATACCGTCTCCACGAATGCGATGAGATTCATTTTCCATGATTAACCATTCAAGTATGATTATAAAGTATATATAACAAATAATAATGAAATATATTACATAATAATGATACTAGATTTATGTACACATATTTTTCATTTACTTAATTCCATTTAATTCAATAAGGAAACAAAAACAGCGTTCATGCGTATGTACGGCCTACCGTCTCCATGAATGGTGTATTTCATTCCATTTATAGATCTATCATATATATTTATATTCTGAATATATATTATATATAAATAATGTTTTAAATTCTTGAATTAAGTAAATCAGTATATAAGTAATAATATCAAGAACAACAAGTCGAAACACGTACAATAAATGAAACGATTTTACCCAAAATGCTGCTTTAACATAGAATTTACAAAAGAACGGGTAATATAAAGTCTTAAGTGAACCATATATGATATCATAACAATGAATATGATTCTTTAATAAGTCAATGACATTATTTAAATCATTATATAGGAGGTTTGGATACATACGAATCATATCAGACATAAGGTAAGGGAAAATCTTGCAATCTCATTTTTATCCGATATTGTTTATACTTCAGAATTTACTGTGGAATATTTATCATCCACATCCATGTTTCCTCAATATGTAATATTATTTTTATCCTCCGACAATTTTTTAAATCCAAATTTACCCAGTGTTGAGTTTTTAGTAAAATATATGAAAGGAATCTTTTGTCGTTTTTAGTACAAGGCACTTTTTGACTTTTCCGAAAAAGTTCAAGAAGAATGTTTTTTTCACTTATACGGTTTGAATAGATTTTTATGGTTTTATAATTCCTTTTCTTCATGAAGATTAATATACAATATTTCATGAATATTTTCCACAAAATCCTCTTATTTTAAAATTGAATGGCATTTTTTTAAAAGAAAATGATTTTGAAGAAGAAAGGATATTTTCCTTAAGAATTAATTTCAAGTGTTTTTAAAAACTATTTTCCATATAAGATGGAATTATTTAGTATGATTATTTTTCAAGTATAATGTCTCTATAATTTACATGGTTTTATTCTTATTATGATGAAATGATATCCATTTTTTTATATGGATTACATTATGGGATGATGTTTACAAAACCTATTTTATTCTTTGGGTTACGATGAATTATTTATGTTTAATTTGTGGAACAAGTAATAATGATTTCATTATGAGATGGGTGGGAACTATATCTACCTCTAATTTATTGGGTAATGATTTATATCTCATGATATAGATATGGCTGGAACGACAAGTTAATTCGGTTCAGTAATACAAGACTAGAATGAGGAGTGAACTGGATTCAGTAAGGTACTTTGTCCACTATGATGGTCTTGAAAGCAATGCCTTGGATAATATGGAAATAATATCAAGTGCTTAATGATTTTACACAATTACAAGTTTTATTTCCATGATACTTTATCATGATTGATGTTTCATTATGATCTATGCCTTATGTACTTCCATGTTTTATGTCATTGCTCAAGATTTTGATGTTTAAACATTATGTTCATGTTTTTAAGTTCAAATGTATATGGTTTGTTTTATTTTCTCCATTATTACCCTTACTAAGAAGTTGAGATCACTCTTTATATGTTTTCTTTTCCCTAGGATATAAATAAAGATTTTAGGTAAGAAAACAAAAGGGGAAGATCTTTATGGGAGATGTTGAAGATCTTTCACCATGATTAGAAGATTGTGTTCCGAGTTTCCAAAGACACTAAACTATTACGGTCCTTGAGTGTTTGTTTTTTTATGTATTAAGTACTCCTCAAAAGTAATGTAATGACCATGTGCTTCAAGCTTTGGGATCTCTACAGTCTTTTTTTTGATATAATTTTTTTTAAAAATCTTGGTATAAATCATACAAAAATAAATTCTTATCCCTATTATTTCATTCATTATTGGGGAGTGGATTCATATAAAAAGAACTGTAATTTTTTTTATTATTCATGATGGAAGTCAATGGGTAATGTTGGATGTTTAAATAAATATACTACAATTAAGATGAAGAAAAAAAGAGCACACATAGACTGGTTTTGTGTAACTTTCCTTAAAAAACATGATTGTTGAGATTATTCATGTCATCGAAAATGGCTGAGCACATTAGGTGGAATTATATAGATAATAACAATGATGGGTTAATATGACATACAAGAGATTAAAAATAATGGAATACATTTGTTTCCTTAAAACTATATTTATCATACAATCCTAGAAATATATGATTTGTATTATCTATTAATGGATTCAACCCATTCAGGACATTGAAAACCAGTTATAGCATTTTGGTTGTTGTTTTGATCCTTTCAAATCTAATTCAATGGATTTGTATTTAATAAACATAATTTCTCATTTTTATCATTATTACCTGGTAAAACATTCTTGTAAATGATATTAATATATACTTATAGCCTCTAATTGAATAATTTCAGGAGTTATGAAGAAACGATGTGGAGACATATGATGCATCTTCTAGAATAGTGTTAAAAAACGCTTCTATAATGTGGATCAGTAGTGAATTCTTTGGACATGGGTACTTATATATTTGGAACACTTATATGGGGTTTTATTTTCCTATTTGAAGCATTGATATTGAGCTTGAATGACTATATTATTGTAAAAAATGTTTTTTCTTTTGTTATCATAGACCACTTGATACAACTCATAGATTTCATTTGAAAAAGTCAAAATCTAATTGATCTATTGATCATAGACCACCTTTGAAGTTGTTGATTGGTTCTAAAATATTCTAACTAGTAAATGTCAAAAGAGAATTTTGGAAGGTTAATTATTTGAATGAAAGTGGGAAATGAGTATGAAGTGTATCATCAATTGAGATTATAATGTAATAATGAAAGAAAAAATATATTTTTCAAAATCTTGAATTGGAAATTATGTTTTTTATGTCATAGTCATGATGATATGCATATTGAGAATATTTTTTCTGATAATTTAATCTTAATGTTACTTAATGATATTGAAAAATTAAAGGATCATCTTAATTCTTGGAAGGATTTTCAAACAATGAATATAATGCTTGATCTATGTCTAGATGAGAATGGAAAGTATGTGCCAATAATTTTTCAATGATAAATAAGGATAAAGATATGTTACTTTGAATTTTAAAACACGTTAATGTATCTGATGGGTATTCATGTAACATATAAATTTGTGTTGAATTAAATAATCCTATGTTACATGAATTTAAAAGTCATTATTTAAATATTATGGTACCACAGTTACTACCATTGTAATATTTTCCATTATTACATTAAAAGGTAAATATAGTTTTATTCCAATTCTGCAGAATATTAAGATAACTAAGTGAGGAAACTCTATAACCAGATAAGATTGACAAGCTTCATGATAGATTTATAATGACAATTTATGAAATGGATATTATTTTTCCTCTTTAGTTTTTAACTATCATGATGAATCTAACTATGCATTTTGTTAAGGAAACTGAATTAGGAGTTTCCGTAAAAAATATATGGATATATCTATTTGAGAGGTACTTTATTTATATGTTTTAATCTTAGGTAAACCATTATTGAAACTTCATTAAATATGTAGTAATGTTTTATTCATTTTATTTCATAGATACCTTGGTCATTTGAAATCTTATTAAAAAAAATGTGAACCTGAAGGATCTATTTGTGAAGTCTATTTAGAATAGAATTGTATTACTTTTTTTGAGGTACCTAGATGATATTGATACAATATTTAATTATGTTGTCCATGATGACGACATATAAAATAATTATCAAATACATGGGAAATTAAAACTTATTCCTTCTATCGGATGACTAGTTGGTAGGATCTCAAATATTACAATGAAAGAAATCAAATTATTACTATAAAATAGGTGTGTGTTATTGAAAAATGAAATTTAATATTTATTTATTGAATATATAATGAAACAAAAAAATATACACATGATAAGTCGAACATGAAATTATAAATATATAACAAAAGATGATAATAAATAGATTTTAGAATGGTTTTCATGTCATGTATATTCATCAATACTATAATAACCATGGATATTTGGTTGACATATACTATTTGTAATTATAATAAATTATATTACTTTATGTTGATCACAAATACAAATAATCGGGATGAGATGTTAGAATATTTGACGTTTATGGCTTGAGGTCCTCTAAAATAGTATAGAATAGTTGATGAGTACAATGTGAATGGATTAAAATTTCATACTGTTGATCCGGAAGTGGGTTTAAAAAAAATTGTGGTATGTTTGTAGTTTCTAAATGAGGATGCTATGGAATATTGTTTGATATTATCCAGTTAAACTACCATGGTCATTTTCAGTTGTTTTATTGAAATTAAATTGGGTCGATATTACCCAGACTATAAAATGAGATTCTTTGAAATTACTTATGTGCACATCTCTCACTTAATGGATATTGGCGACTCTGAAGTACATGATTTGTATATCATCTTATCATAATAAAAAATGATATATTATGTAGAATATGATTTGGATGAAGGGTGGAGTGTAGTTATTCACATTAGACAAAGAGAATTATATGATATGGGTGATGAAGTGGAATATTTGACCTCAATATTGGATCCCTTCAAAAACAATAAATTGAATTATTTTTCCTTCATGAAATTAAAAATAATAGCCTTGCAAGTGTTGATGATGTAGAAGAAGTAATGATGGAGAAAGATAATGACATGATTGAATGATAAAATGATTTTATGTGTAGCCATCCATTAAATTATCATCAAACTATGTTATATGTTATTAATTTATAGTACTGTGGATCTATAATCGTATGTAAATTGACTTTTATGCATGAGTTTAATTTTGAAAAAGTAAATTTTATATTTGTTTGTGTGTGTAGTCTTTCATTAACATACCTATTTATGTTATGTTTTTTTAGTATTGTTCATTTTTTATCATTATTAAATTTCATTTTCTATATTAATATTTTGAAATATATTTTTCAAAGTTGTTTTTAGTTGTTTAAATGATAGGAATGATAAAGAAGAGGTCATTAGCTGATCACATCCAACTCCTAGTTGACATCACCTAGACCATAAATATTTCATCAGTGCTACTCGATGATCCCTATTTATCCCTATGTATCCCTCCCTAATGTATATGGGATTCTATTTGTCTCCCTACTATCAACATAATCAATTACATATATCTCCCTCCCTTTAATATCTAGAACACTACCCCCTGATTCAATAAGTTTAACCCATAATAACTACACATCAAGGGAACAAGTGGTCACTGATATTTCTTCACAAGGATATTGAAGGGTATCGTTATAGCTAAAAAATTTATTGTGAATAAAGATACTTTATATATTTACAATAATAACTATTATTTAAAAAAATTTAGTAATAATGTTATTACCGAGACCAAATATTAATAGTTCATATGTACATAATCTAAATATATGGAAGATAGGTGTCCCATTTTATTATTATGGGGCATCAACGATTCATATACAAGGGATAAAAATCTATCAACAAGGAAATCATATATAGATATAGGTTGAAAATGTCATTTCATTCCAAAGGAATTGGTTGAATTATATCATAATATGATTAGATGCGTCCACAGTGACATTACATTGATGGATGGTTTGAGATTGTTAGTAAATCAAAAAATTTCAAAAATGGTTTGCACAAAATCATATAATGGTTTTAAGTTGAAATTTAAATATACAACACTATTTAATTTTCAAAAATAAATTTAGACAGGTTCCAGGAGAATGGAGTGGATACAGAGATGAAAGTATAGATGATGATGATCTTAGTTCATTGGGTAGTGATGAGAATTGAGTTTAGATTCTGTGTTAACGTTTTGAAACTAAACTCATGATAGACAAACATAATGACATGGTCATTGAGAAACCATGTTGTGGTTTGAATAGATATTACAGTTTTGATAAGGTATTTCATTCATTTTTATTTTACCTTGATTTATGATATTTTTAGTCCATTGGTCTTAGATTTAATTAATGTTTAGTATCAGTTTATTTAGTGTTATTTTTGGTTTTAGAATTATTGTTGCATCCCACTAAATCTTTTAGGTATTCTTTAAACCTTTTTTTGATCTCATTTAATTATTGTCTTTTTTTGGGTTAGTTCTAGCAGATTTTGGAATTTTTGTCATGATTTTTGGGCTATGCATAGTTGGTGCACAATTTGACTGAACCATTCCCTATAGTTCAAACAATTCTCCCCTGGATTGTGGGGGATGCATGGTTAGAGCATAGTTTCCCAAACCATGTTCCCACCCAAGGGAAACTATATGCTCCCAAACAGTAGGGACACACGACTGGCACAAAGTTTCCCCTAACCATGATCCTCCCTCAAAGTAACCATGTACGTGGGATTTTTATATTCTAAAAGTTTATTTTAAAATATGGAATCCCCTATATAATATTACTAAGAACCCCATTCAACAAAAACTCAAATTCATTATTTGTGAAGGCTCTCTAGAAGTGGTTTTGGCTCCTCCAAACCCTTTTCTTTGTAGATGGAGCAACATTGATCTCGTTCAATCTCCTCTATGTAATTGGATTTCCTATTGTGTGTTTTCTTCCAATATCTATTTCTATCCTCCTTGAAGTTTGATATATTACCATGTAATTGATGGATCAAAAATTTGTTTTATTGAATCTTGGTTCTAGGTTATTTTACCAGATTATCCACGGTTTCTTTATTCATTGGTGATTCTCGTTGCAGATGTAGATTTTTGAATATTTTATTTAAAGGTAAGTGATTCCATAATTAGTTTCTTTTTGATTGAATCTGTGAATTAATTGATTAAATTAGAATTAGTTTTAAAATGATTTAAAAATACAAATTTTAGATGATTCAATCTTTGATTTGAAATGGGTATGGAAATTTAGAAAAAACCCTAATTTTAATAGAATTGAAATTGTTGGGTGGATTTATGGGAAATAATAGACTTATTTTGGGATTTATTTATTAAATCATTTGATGATTAATCTTGAGAAAATTTAATAAATTGAAAAGTTATTTGAAATTGAATTAAATGATAAAAACCTAGGATTTTGTTTCGAAACGGAAAAAGCATGTTGACAACTAAAATTGAGAAATTGTATTTCAAAATGTTTTGAAATAGTTAATTCCAAATTTGATTGGATAAATGTTGAAGTACATGTTATCCTAGGTAGTTAGTGGTAAATAGAACAATAATTCTAGGGAATGGACTACATATAAATGGGTTTATGATGAAATATATTACTAAAACAACTTTAGAATGACTAACTGTAATGGGTTCCCCTATTGAGGTGTAGATGACCCATGATGGGATCCCTTATTGGGGTGTACTTGTGTGTTGACACCTGACTAGAGCTATGATCAACATGATATTTTTGAGGACCCCATTACATGTTAAACCGACTTACCACGTGGTTTTTATACATGGCCTTATACAATGAGTTGTTTGATTTTTTTATACATTTCGTTCGTTTGTTGAACTATATTATTTATTCCATCTAATTTATATAAACTATTTTATATAAATTTTTTATTTAAGTCTTGTTTATTATTTTGATATATATGGTATATATTTGGATGAAATATTTTTTTGGTTTAAAACATGCAATCAAAATTCCATTTGTTGTTCTATTTTTTCTGATGAAATATATGGTAAATTGTTATGGTATTGATTATGGAATAGTTGGTGAGAACCTACTAGGATTTATATGTCACATCCTATATTTGAATTTGGGAATTTTTAGACTTTCTTATTCTAGGTTTGAATAAAGGGAAAAATCCACTTGGAGGTAGTGGATGTTCCAGATCCATTAGACACTAGATTAGTGATAGAGGTGACTGATGGAGGCATTATCCACTTATTTCATGTGATATTTGAGTTTGTTTCTTGTTAGATATAGAGTACTTGGATGATGTACTACTTTGGTTATTGTTATTACTATATTTTCTAGTACTTTATCCCTTTGGAGTGTTGAGAATACCAACTTGTATCTTGTTTTTATTTTTGTCTAAAATTCATTCCCTCTTTGTTCATGTGTGATGATATGTGTTAGTAACCAAACTATTGGGTATAGGAATGACCATATGTCCATTTCAGTGCTAACTAGGGTATGAGGGTACCGGGGTATCTGGGATGTTTAATGATAAAGTGCTATCAAATTTGTAGATAAAACATCTTCCCTTGATGTTAGTATGCAGTTGGGGTTTTCCTAGAAGACAAGTGGTAAGATTATCAGGACTTAGGAGGTAGTTACGAGCGAGTTCTTAGTAATTAATCATCATAATGAGCCTTATGTCACTATGGATGATTTAGGGAAGGCTTCCTGAGGATTTTTTTGATCTGATTCTAGTATTTCCCCTAATCCTGATTTGGGTATGTTGAAATACAAATCGTGAAATCTTATCTACTAGTGTTGATATTATCATTTCTCTTATTTGAGTTGCGAATATGGATAATATTTTGATTTCTTCAGTGTTTTTTGTTGATGTTTTGTAGCATCATGCATATGAGAAGATGTGTGAATAGTCTCTAGGAGGAAGCTTCTGGTGAGACGCAATAAGTGGAACCTACCATGGACTAGGATATTGTGGAAATTATTCTATGTGGTGTCCCAGCTTTGGGATAGGTAACTACACCCATTCTAATTCTAGATCCAGATATGGAACCTCAATGATATTAATCTTAATGTCATGATCAAGAGTTTCTTCACTATAATACACCGGTGTTATAAGGATCTAATGATACTCAAAAGGTTGAGGATTGGTTGAGAAAGATAGAGCTTCATTTTGATTTCTTAGTAACACCTAATTCAATTTATGTGAAATGTTATACCTTTACACGGGATGGGCCAAGAAGAAGATTGGGGGAGTAGATAGTGATGGAAAATTAGTATGAGGGTTTTGAGTGGAATGATTTTAATGTTATTTTTACTGATCATTTATATCCATAATCCATTGACCTCGCTAAGGTTATAGAGTTTTTGAACCTCAAGTAAGCTGACTAGACAATGACACATTATGAAAACTACTTTTCTAATCTTGGTAAGTTTTGACATGAGATTTTATCAATTTATAAGACGAAGGATTGATGGTTTGATATGGGTATTTGACCTGTTATCCATTCCAATGTTTTCTTACTGAATATCACTTTGTATTCTGAAATATTAGATTGGGTGTTGATGGTCTATCTTGACCTGGATGGTAAGTGGGGGTTGACGAGAGTTTCCTTTTCACCCAATGGTAGTACAATGAGTTCATTTAATGGAAATAGGAAGTATGATGAGTATCGAGATAGTTATTGATATCAGGAATACCCTAGACCTCCTACAGATCCAGGAAAAGGCCCTTAAACTTACTTCATGTGTAGCATGGTTGGGAATTCAAGGTGTGTTTGTACTGAGGTGACAAAAATATATCGTTCCTATGGCCTCTCACAAAACCTTCATAAATTCTACATTTTCCCCATGTAGTATAATGGGTTCATCAGAACCTAAAATTAATGTAGTGCAATCATATGCTTTTATGTATACAGGATTCTAGCCATAAACATCCAGAATAAAGCTTCTTTATGTAGTGTAAGAGTCTCTAGAGGAATCTGAAATAGATCTAGTGACAGTGAGAGGTACCATCACTACATTTTTGTCTTTTGTGAATGATTTTTTTGATACTGAAATATCTATCTCATTTTTATCTTCTCGCATTATGAACCTAATAAATATTCCTATGGATATTTTATATTATGTGATGGATATTAATACACCCCTTAGAATTAAGAGAGTAGGGTATTCATTATCTTTCATGTGTTTTGTGTTTATCATATATTGAGAATGACAGGGATATTCTATTTCTTAACATTAAACCTATTTATTTTTCTTTAATGATGAATTGACTCATTGATAATAAGGCATGAATTGACTATTATGTTCAATAGGTCTCCCTTACTACACCTGATGTGGTGTGTCATGTTATTCAGGAAGAATGTGACTTGAGGTTGAGTATATATTGACCTTCTTATCCAGAGTTGGGGAATGTAATATCATTTTTTTCTTTTGATCTCAAGTGGAAATATTTGAGTGGATATCTCCCTCTAGTTTTCATCAAGTTTTCTAAATTATTACCTTCTAAATTTTCTTGTTTTCCACCAGTAATAGAGGTATAGTTTTATATTGATTTATTTCCAGGTACTCAATTGGTATAAATTCATTCATTCTGCATAATAGTAACTTATATGAAATATTTTAAGATTTAGATGTATGATCTATTATAGAAAGGATTTATACACTTGAGTGTTTCACCTTGGGTGGAACCTATTCTATTTGCTAAGAAAGTGGATGGCACACTTCGACTGTGTCTTGATTATCATAAGTTCAATAATGTTTTGGTGAAGAAAATATATCTATTGTCACATATTGATGATATTTTTGAATAGTTAAAGATTGCAAAGTGGTTGTCATCTATTGATCATTAATCTTGTTTTCACCAGTTGATAATGATAGAATTTGACATTCAGAAGACTGCCTTCAGGAACAAGTATAGCCATTATGAGTATATTGTCCTGCAATTTGGTCTAACCAATTCCCCTAAAGCCTCTATGGATTTTATAAACAAAATCTTGAAAAAATATCTTATTACATTCATAGTAGTATTTATGGATGAAATTATGGTTCACTCTCTATCCTAGAAGGATGATGAACATAATCTGAGAGTAGATTTGGAAATTTTGATAAATTAATGGCTTTATGGAAAGATATCAAAATGTGATTTCGAGATTTAGTAAGTAATGTTCTTAAGAAACATGTTTTCTGAACATGGTATTTAATTTGATCAAGAGAAGGTGAATGATGTTATGACATGAGAGGAACCATGTAACATTTTTGAGATACAATGACTCTTGGTTTTAGTGGAGTATTATCAACATTTTTTAAATTATTTATAAAATTTTCCCTCATAGATGAAAACATGAAATCAAAATAGGGTAATGTTTTTCCTGAATGATAAATGTCATAATTATTTTTTTTGATATGGACTGGCTTTTAACTTCTAGTCTAGAGTTGATTCATCTAGAGGTCAGGGAGGGATTTTTGGTCTTTTGTGACACATCATGTTAGGGTTTGGGATATATTATTATGAAAGGTGATTATGTGGTATCATATAGTTCATGATAACATAGGCCAGATGAGAAGAATTAGCTAACCCATTACCTTGAACTCATAGCCATGATGCATGAACATAAGAGTTGGTTGTATTACTTTTTTGGAGAAAGGATTTCCTTGTTTCCTGACCACAATATCTTGAGTTATATATTACATCATAATGATTTGAACCATTGGTAGATGAATTGGGTGGAGTATCTATAGTATTTTTCTTTCAACATTTCCTATAACTTGAGAAAGTTTAATGTTATTAATGATTCTTTTAGTAGGAAAATTCTGACCCAATCTATGAAGGAATCATCAGAAGGCTGTAAATTGATTTCTCTTTTTTACAATTGGATTTAGGATCATAAGTGGAAGATTATAAGGTTTTCTTGGAAAGTTTTCAATTTAACTCCACTCTTATCGAGCTTATTTTTTAGTAGAATCATCTTGAGGATGAATTCTATGGCACTAGAGACTCTTTATGGTGGGGAGACCATTGGTGAGTGGTTGTTCTCTTCTAAGGACATAGTGTGTTTTTAGAATTTGTTTGTTGTGCCTTGGTCTTTTAGAAGGGCTTTATAGGGGGGTTTACATGCCTTCCATTGCTCTGGGAACCCAGGTACCATAAAGATATTCTATGACATGAAATAATTATTCTGGTGGCCTGATATTAGATGAGAAATCACTGACTCTGTTTTTCATTTTTATTCCTATCATCTGGTCAAGGATGAATACCAGATACCTTCAAATTTTATTCATCCACTTCTAGTGATGACTTACAAGTGGGATGAGATCTCTATGGTCGTTGTGGTGGGGTTTTTGTGTACCCCTTGAGGAAAGAATGTGATATGGTTTATGATTGATAGGATGACCAAATCGTCTCAATTCTTACCCATTATAGACATAACAAATTTGAGGAGTTGAGAAATATCTATATGAAATAGTTTTTCATTTTCACAAAGTTTCATATACTATAGTCTTTGATAGGGATCACTATTTTACAATTTTTTTTGATATTCATTTAGGAGGTGGTGGGATCTCAGGTTTATTTGAGTATATAATACCATCCAAAGATCTATGGATAGAAAGAGAGGGATACACAGATTCAAGATGACATGATTTGTGCTTGCATCCTAGATTTTGGGGGAGCTTTGGATTCCCCTTTGGGACTGGTTGTGTTTTATTATAAAAAAAGATACTAATATGTAATTCAAATGGTTACTTTTGAGACCTTGTATGGCTGTCCTTTCAAATATCTGTTGTGTTGGACAGAGATTGGGTAAAGTTACTTGGTTGGAAAAAGCTTGTTTCAAGAGAAAACAGAAAAGATTCAGTTCATTTATTAGAGAATGTTAATAGTAAAGAGCTGGTAAAAATCTTATGCTAACCGTCATAGGTGACCATTGGAGTTCTTAGTTGGTTACCACTATTTATTTAGGGTTTAACCCCATTTGGGTCATAAGAAACTAGGGATATAAGGGATGCTTTATCATAATTTTATGAAACCTTTTTAGATCTTTTATTAGGTGGAGAAGGTGTATTATCATTTTTTAAGTCCACTATAGTTGATATCGATACATAATGTCTTCCATGTATCACAACTTCAAAAGTATCTTTTTGACCCATCTGACATTCTGAGCTGGGGGGATCATGATGTTCAACATGATTTATACATGACTGAGCATCCAACTAAGATAATTGATTCTAAATAATGGTGATTTGTGGGCAGAAGATACCTTTGGTCTCTGTGCTATGGAAGTATGGTTCTGATTCTCATTACACTTGGGAGTGTGAGGCAAGGATAGAGATAATTGACCTCATCTATTTGATATGAAAAATTATTGATTATATTTCTAGGGATAGAATGTTTTTATTGTGGGGAGGTTGTGAAATCATGTTACTTTTTTAGGTACTACTTGACCCTTGTTTTTACCTCCTTTAAGTTAGGTTTTGTTTTGGGGTCTTTCCGATAGACTTTAGAGATTTTTTGATGCTTTTTTGATTA
Source organism: Viscum album (assembly GCA_963277665.1). NCBI lineage: Eukaryota > Viridiplantae > Streptophyta > Magnoliopsida > Santalales > Viscaceae > Viscum > Viscum album. Next base: position 1,976,741,272 of record OY728131.1, read on the forward strand.
TGCACGATTTAACCAAACCCTGCACCCCCAACCAGTGCAAATAACACACCCTTTGGATAGTGGGGAATTCATGGTTGGTTCATGGTTTCCCAAACCATATTCCCACCATAGGGAAACAATTCTCCCCAAATAGTAGGACACATGTCTGGTGCATGGTTTCCCCTAACCATTCGACTCCCTCTAACTAACAATGTGTGTGGGAGTTTTATGTTCCAAAAATTGATTTTCAAATACTGAATACACTATTTGATATTACTAACAACCCTATTAAACTCTAACTTGAATTCATTGGTTGTAAAAGATCTCTAGAAGATGTTTTATCTCCTCTAAACCCTTTTCTTGGGGGATCAAAGTGACATTGATCTCATTCAATCTCATCCAATTTAGTGGATCTCCACCCATGAATTTTCTTTAGATATCTCTATATCTTCTCCTTAGAGTTTGATAGATCATCATGAAATTGAGGGATCTATACTATATATTATTAGATCTTGATTCTAGCCTATTTTCTAAGATCTTCTTCACATTCGTTCTTTATTGGTGGGTCCCATTGTGGGTGTTGATTACTAGATCTTTGATTTAAATATAGGTGGTTCCATAATTCCTCATCCTTCGATCAAATCCTTAAATTCCATGACTAAATTGAAATTATTTTTTAAATTATTAAAAAAAACATTCATATGATTTTATATTTTATTTGAAATGTGTATGGGAATTGAGAAAATCTCAATTGCAATAGAATTGAAATTGCGGGGTGGATTTATGGGAAATGATGCACTGATTCTAAAAATGTTTTGATTAAATTATTTGATGATTGATATGGATAAAATGGTTTAAATTGAATAGAGATTTAGAGTAGAATAAAATGATGAAAACCTAGGATTTTTTTTGAAATGGAAAAGGTATATTGAAAAATGGAATTGGGAAATTTTATTTTGAAATGGTTTGAAATGATTGATTTACAATTTGATTTATTGAATGTTGAAACACATGTTATCTTGGGTATTTATGGTAATTGTAACAAGTAACATAGGAACTTTACTCCTTATAAATGGATTGACGATGACAACTGTCACTAAAAAAACTTCAGCATGACTTCCCATAATGGGTTCCCTTATTGGGGTATAAATTTCTAGTGATGAGTTTCCCCATTGGGGTGTATTTGTCTGTGCAAACGTGACTAGATATGTGATCATTTTGAGATGTGTTAGGATACTATTACCTAATAAACTGACTTACTATGGGGATTCTATACATGGAAATTTACTAAAATTTGATTTATTTGATATACATGTTATTAATTTATTGAATTGTTTTATTCATTGAAACTAATTTATATAAATTTTTATATATAACATGTTCATTTAAAGCTATTTGAAAATTGTTTTGATATATCCACAATCTATTTGAATGAAAAAATGTATCGGTTTAAAATATTAAAATAAAATTCCATGCCTTGTTTTATTTTATCTGATAGCATAAATGATAAATAGTTATGATATTGATTATATAACCCCTGATTATACCCAACTGGGATTTATATATCACACACTACCTTTGTATTTAGGAATTTGTAGACTTTCTTATTCTATGTCTAAACAAATAGAAATCACAATTTATAGGTATGTTCTTGATCCATTGTACTATAGAGTGGCGATTAAGGTTACTAGTGGAGATGTTATGCACTTTTTTATGGGATATTCGAGTTTCGTTCTTATTAGATACAATGTAATTTTTTGATGTGATGCATTGGGGTTTTATACCTATTTTTTATAGTAATTTATCTTGTTGGGGTATTGATAATTATAACTTGAATCATTTATCATCCATTATTTTTGTGGAAAATCCATTCCCTATTTGTTCATGTATGATGTCAGGTTCTAGTCACTAACCTGTGGGTATTATGAATGACCTTTATCCTATTTCAGTGTCAGCTCAGGTATTAGGGTACTTGTGATTCTAGGATGGTTTTGGATTATTATGTTTTTGTTTATATTCTTTCATTTATTTTTGATGTGTTAAAGTCATTTTCATGATATTCATTGATGGTTCTATGGTTAAAGGTTGGTATTTTTATAGTCTTCCATTGGTTTGATATTTTTTGGGGGCTATTACTTATATTAATTTTGTATAAAAGTGATATATAGTGTTTGTTTAAACCACTGCTATATATAGTAAAAATATTATTTGTGGTGGTTTAAACTTCCACTATATATTATTAATTATAATGGTGGTTAAAACCACCACCAAATTTGCAACACTTTTGAAAGACAAAACCACTGCTAAAAATTAAAATAACAACCAAAAAATAAATTTTTGGGAAACTTCTCAATAAAAACTAATAATGGGTGAAAATGATGTGATTTGATTTTTGATTCCAACTTTAGTGGTTGTTTAAAAAACCTGTCGAACAAATAGTTGGCAGTGGTTTAAACTATTGTAAAACCAAAAAAACTCCCACTAGCCCCCTGATTTGTTGTAGTACGATATTCTTGTCTACTCTAAAAGCTAGGAGGAATATGAGGAGCATATTAATACTACACTGAATACCTTTAATAAGTAAAATTTATATGTAAAGTACATTTAATGTGTGTTTTGGTTGGATCAAGTAACTTTCTTGGGGCATGTTATCACAAAAAATGCATATCTATGGATCCTTCAAAAACCGAGGCCATTATATGATGAACAAGACCAACATATGTGTTAGAAATCCATAGTTTCCTAGGATTAGGGGAGTACTATTGTTGATTTTGGAGAAAATTATCAGTACTTTCATGCCCTCTAAAAAAGTTAACTTTGAAGGGAGACCGGTTTGTCTATATTAATGAATTCAAAGAGAGATTTAACTAGTTAAAGAAGAGGATAATCACTACACCTGTATTCATATCACACCCTTGAGGGGATGAATTTGTGATATATAATTATGAATATAATTTTTTTTAGTTTTTTACTCATGAAATATGAAAAATTGATAGGCTATTCCACCTGTAAATTAAATATCAATGAGAAGAACTATCCAATATATGATCTAGAATTGGTAGGAGTGGCCTTTGTGTGGAATATTTGGTGACATTATCTCTACAAAGAGAGGTTTGAAATATATATGATGGAGATAATATTTTCATAATTATTTATATGTTCTTTAATTATTTAATACCTTCCAATTAATCAATTTGAGATTATTTTCATCATTATTTTTATTTTTGGTGAATTTTGGGCTTAATTTTGTAATTGGTTAATTCTAGAAATTTAGCAGTTTTAGGAATCTTCATTTTTTCAAGAATAAAATATTAAAATTTGATCAAATTTAGTTAATTAATTTTTTAGGATTACTCCTTACATGGGATTCAACATTTTCTTCTGGGCCTAGATCAAATTCAGAACACACTGGCCCAGAAAAGTCAATCAATGTGAAAAATTTGTTGGGATGAAAAAATGGACTTCACACTAGTTATTGAAGCATATCTCAGTCTAAATACCTCTAAATTAATTTATTACAGATTTATATGAAATAATACTCAAATAATCATTCTCCAATGAAATTTCATGGAGTAATTATCTCATTAATGCATTTTCATGCATCCAATTGGAGGAAGTTCAAGAGTCTCCTCGACCCTAAAAGGTGTACTTCAGAAAATCGGTCATAACTCTTTCTACCTATGTCAAATATATTTGAAATTTCTATAATAAATATAAAACATAATTATAATAACTTTTTATAATATACCTCATTTATTTTTTATAGTTTCATAGGGAATAAATGAAGAAAATTTTTGGTGGAAGGCTTCTAGAGGAGAATCTTTTTGTTCTTCCTATCCGATATTTTATTTATTTTTAGTTTTGTATTTTGTTCCTCTTCCCCCTTCATCATGGATTACACTAACATGGTGGGGTAATAATCTGAGTGAATAGGGAATTATACGTTCTATGTTTTTCAGTGTTTGAGTTCATGCACTTCATGGTACAAAATATTTTCTCACTTTTACAATGTTGGTTTCAATTTATAATCACGGTTTTTTTATCAAGTACAATCATATTTAGATTTAAAATATGTTGTGGTTATTTCTTGGGTCAATGATAAATTTATACCCCCATTAGGTTCTAGTGTAAATATGATGTAACATATTAGGGCTTAATGGTGAAGTACTTGGGGATCTTCAGTACACATGGGAGGGGTAGTAGGTGTTCTTGATTGTTTGGGATAAACAAGACTCGATTGAGAATTACCTAAGTTAATTGAGGTTATCACTGTAAATATTTCACACATAGGATAGAGAGTAGACCGAAATGAGATCTTGGTAATATTTAGTCTCACCACCACCATTGACCAAGGGAGTGAGAGGAAATGATCATTGAATATCACTTTAATCATCCTAGTAGAAGAGAATCGGATAAATTGGAACTCTGATGGCATTTTAATTGGATACCTGATCTCTACCCAGTCACCCACTTCATATCACTATTTTCAATCACTTTATTTTTCCATTTTATTTAAATATTATTATTAATTTATTTATTTTGTTTTTTTACTTTAGTTTAATCAAATAATTTCAAAAAAAATGTCCACTACCTTTTCAAATTTAAGTGAAAATAGTGGTAATTGTGAAATCCTATCTTGAGACAACCTAGGTTACCCACTATAATGCATTTTAACTTAGGAAATTTTTTTTGTCCCACCCTATGACAGTGATGTGTCAAAACTTGGAACTATTTTTGGGGAGGCTGTGCCAGAAATATAATACTGTCAATTTCTAAATACTTCATTTTCTTTCATTTGAAAGAAACTGTTTTTTGTAATATTTTCCAATTACAATTACATTTCTTGTATTGATAACTCATAAGTGTAAGTATAAATTCTAGTTAATTATGAGATAGAACTATTAAAAAAGGTTTATGAACTCACAATTTTGACCAAAGAAAATGTTAAATAGCCATGTCACAGGTCTCTCTCTTCAGGAACTTATATACAGGGTTAATCAAGTAAAAAACGATTATAAAATCTTGAAGTTTAATGTGAATGTTACATTATATGAGGTAACTCATTCTAAAATAGAATTAAAACTAGTGTTGTATGTGATTTCCCCACTCATCTTTCAAATAGAGGATCCTGACTACCTGCCTCCATCAACTACCACTCTACTCCAAGAGCTAGTTACCACTAAAGAAGAAGCTGAATATAATCCAATTAAGGGAGATGCTATTTTCTTAAACTCATTATCTTTTATTTTTTTTGAAACTAATTTGGTTATCACCTATAATTTTTTTAAATTTTCAAATTCAACAAACTCTTAATTTTCTATGGAATAATATAATGAATGGGATTATGCGCCTATAGAAAAACATCTAGATCTCCCTAAACTTTTTTAACACTTATTTTAGGGAGTTCAGGAGGATACCAAAGTGGATTTTTTTGAGGAAATAGAGACATAAGATGCTTAATTTTAAAGGGATTAATTTGATATTGATACTTCATGCTTTATTTTTTTTCAAATATAAATAAACTCTAAATTTCCATTTGACTATACTTTTGATGCAACATTCCTTGATAAACCACTAGAAAATAAATAAGAGGCTGTGAAAGTAAAAATACAAAAAGAAGGGGACCCATTTTTTATTCTATCCCCACCATGAAATTCTTATTTTATTATTATGAGTGCCAAATTGTCTTACTATATCCATGGAGTCCTTAAAAAAAGAAGATGGAAGGAAGGAAAGAATAAGTACTAGTGGTTCATCTCAAAGAAACCCCACCCTCCATTCGATTGGGGTTAACCAACATAAACTAACAATATAGGGGCACTAAAAAACCAAGTCCTACTTGGGTGGATTAAACTAAGATATATCATACTTTTCTCATACTATTTTTATTTTAATTTATTTAAATAGATAACTTATGTTTTCTGTTGTTATTTTTCTTATAGGTTTTCAGTGTGCAACATTTAAGATATTAACTCAATGTTTCACTACCAATAAGTTAGGTTGTACCTACCCATAACACATACTTTATTGGTTTGATTAATTTTAAAATTTTCTTACCTATTAAATTCATTTTAAATCATTATTGATATTGCATCATTTAAGTGTGGGGGACATAAATTTTGATGTTTAGTATTTTTAAATTTATTTTTTAAAAAATGTGTGTTTTTCCATTTTATGTGTGTTTCTTTTCATTTTTGTGTGTTTTTGAAACTTTTTTCGGATATGATTCTCATTTCCATTTTTAAAAACCGTGTCAATGAGTGAAATAATTAATTACATGAGACTGAGCTTAAATAAAAGATAAAAATGATTTTATTTCATGTTCAAATCTTTGGAAATTTCATGAAATGTAATTTAGTTTTTGAATCTCATGCCACATATCACTATATTTATCTTTTAAATGACTTTCCTGTGGGGATTCTGAACCATTTTTGTCATATTATTTTCATTCACCTCACTTCTTGATATTACCTAACCATGCTTTATTTAACTATAATTTAATTTATTCCTATCAAAACTTGTGGGTTTGTGGTACTTGTGTTTTAAAGGATTGAGGAATTTATTTGATTATAAATCCCCATTTTAAATAGAATCATTTTAATTGTGGGATTCCCTTTAAATTTAATTATTTTATCCCTTAGAATCCGAAAGCAAACTATTATGATATCAACATTATAAGAAACATTTGCCTATCCAACCAGCTCTTGAAGTGAAATTTCATGATCTAGTTGAACATAAGTGTGGGGGGGGAAGCTATATTATATTGTACTACCTCATTTGGTGTAATTTGGTTGATAAATAAAATTCATAAGAGATGCGTTTTCTTTTGAGAAAAATAATCATTTTGTTGAAAATTTTTTTTAGAGCATTCATGATAAGAGAAGCTGTGTCATTTTGGAACATGTAATGGAGAAACAAACCTTTTCCTATTTAGATCTTTCAAGAAAAATTAAGTTTGATATGATTTAAATTTTTTCTATTGAAATTATTAATTTTTTTAACTTTCCTTGAGTTTTCATGATGATGGATCTGATTTTCTAATAAGGTTAGTGTGGAGGAGACCATACTTGATTGAAAATTTGAATCTTTTAGTTTTGCTTCAAAAAGAGACAAGCCCTCCTCATTCAGCCTCAGAATTTTATGACCTATTAATCCTACCAATTGGGAGCCAAAGAACAATGATTAAAATTAATAATTACAAAAATATTACCTTTAATCATATCAGGTGGTGATGTAGAAATTTATCAAGGCTCTGGAGACCCTTAGACGAGTTTTAATGAGAAAAGCTTTCTTGAAAATTGACATTTGTGGGATAATAGAAAATTCATGTGAATTAGTTGGTTAGTGTTAGTGGTAGGAGAAATTAAGAGTAACAATATTTAATGATCTAAATGAATAACTAGGAATAATGTTTTTTAACGATTCATGATATCTTTTTTTCATGGTGTGGAATTTGTGGATCTTATGGGTATGTGTTTTGATTTTTCTATTATTTATTTCGATGCTGAATTTTCTAGGGGTCCAAGTAATAAGTGTGGGGGAATTGATAGAGATAATATTTTCATAATTCTTCATATGTTCTTCAATTATTTAGTCCCTTCCAATTAATCAATTTGAGGAAATATGCATCATTTTTTGTATTTTTTGTGAATTGTTGGTTTAATTGTGAAAATTGGTTAATTATGGAAATTTACCATTTTTATAACGACTTATTTTTTTGGGAAAAACATTTATAATTTTTATCCAATTCATGTGATTTTTCCTTCTTCAGATTCCTCCTTTAATGGGATTCAACTTTGTCTTTTGGTCCTAGATCCAACGCGAAACACCCTAACCAAGAACAATCAATAAATGTGAAAAATCTGTCTAGATGATAGAACAGATTCCAGAATATTTATTTAGAAATATATTGGTATATAGACATCCAAATTAAGTTATTATAGATGTACATGAAATATTAATCAAATAACCATGATCCCCTTAAATTTCATGGATAAACACGCTCATTATGCCAATATTTACATACACCAAATTGGAGGAAGTTCAAGAGTGTCCTCAACTAGAAAAGGTTTAATTAAATAATTTAGTAATAAATTCCTATAAACATGTAAAATATATTTGAAATTTCTAGGGAATACAGAAAACTACATTCTCAACAACTTTAGAGAAGACACCTTAGGGATTTTAGGTGGTCTGTTGGACAGAACAAAAGAAAAATTCTAGTGGAAGGATTCTGGAGGAGAAATTTTCTATTATTACTTTTACCTCTTTTATTCATTTTAGTTTTGTAATGTATTCTTCTTCCCCCTTCTTTGTGGATTACCTTAACATGTAGGGGTAATATTATGAGTGATTTGGGAAGGATTGGTATTCTCTTTTGTAATTTTTGTGTTTAGGAACATCATGGTATAAAATATTTTCTATATTTTTCAAAGTTAGTTTAAATTTTCAATAGTGGTTTTTATTATCAAGTATGATCTTATTCAGTTTTATATATTTTCGGTTGTTATTACTTTTTTTAATGGTAAAATTCTCCTTCAATTAGGTTCTGGTATATATACAGTGGAATATATCTGGGCTTAGTGGTGAAGTACTCAACGATCATCAGTACATGTGGGAGGGGTAATGGGTATTCTTGATTTTTTGGGATAAATAAGACCTGATCAAGAATGGTCTAAGTCAATTTAGGGTATTCTTTGAAACTCTTTCGCACATAGGAATGATAGTGGACTGATCTGAGATCTTGGTGAGGTTTAATCTCACCATCTCCATTGAAAAAGGGAGTGAGAGGAATAAATTATGGAATCGCTCATTAATCATAATAGTAGAAGAGAATTGGATAAATTTGAACAATGATATAATTGGATTTGGAAAACTGATCCTGACATGATCACCCAATTCATATCATTGTTTTCAATCACTTTAGTTTTCAATTTTATTTGAATATTTTTAATTGATTTCTTTTATTTTTTACATTAGTTTGTTTTCTAAATAAAAAAAAATTCAAAAACAATCTCCACTTATTCCTCAAATTTAATTGAAAAATATGATTATTGTGCAATCCTCTTCGGAGACTTCCTAGTTTACCCACTATACTGAATTTTAACTTAGGAAATAATTGTTTTTCTCACACCCCATAATAGGAACGTGTCAATATATGAATCGTAAAATCTTCAAATATATATTCACAAAAAGAATGATTAATATGTTCCAATGAAGGTAGATATAAATGTTGAAGAATTATGACAGTTCAATACTTTACCCTCCTAGTAAAGTAAACAAGTGACAAATTCTCTGAGTAGAAAGGATCCTATAACCTTATCTTTGATGAGGATTACAAGGGATTAAATATTCTTGGACATTAAATGAATATACACGGGAATTATAAAAGTATCCTCATCATACCCTTGTTAAATATCTTCTCCGCCATCTGTTCTTGAGAGGATGAAGGAGGCTTAACAAAATGATGAGTTTCTACAAAAGAAGGTATAGAATATTACATAGTTAAAATTTACTAAGGATACAGAGTTTTGAGGTTTGAAACCCATATATGTTTCCACCAAAAACCATTTCAAAAGAGGGAATTTATTGAAGATTTCATATCTCAACCTTACATCTTCATCTAGGAATCACTAATATGTATAGATATTTTATGAAAATCTTATAGTGGGATAATATGAAGTGATAGATTGTGGAGTTTATATCTCGATGCTTGGTATTCCAATAATCCTAGCCAGAATTATAGAAGTCTAAGGGTATGATGTAATCATTTCCCATACCAGTATGGAAATAGGAAAACATAGCCATATATTTCATTAAAGGACTCTCTAGTACACCCAAAGGTAATAACTCGATCTGTGTGGTAGTCAAATTCCTTAGAAATTTGGTGCATATCATTATTATCAAGGATGGATTATATTTTGACCAATACACCAAAATATATATAAGGCAATGTGTAAGACTACTTGAATTTACACTCTCTATTGTATGTGATCAAGATACAAGGTTTATCTTGAGATTAGCAAGAATCCTTCAGAATGTGTTGGATATGAAATTGAGTTTCATCACTGGTTATCACCTTCATATGGATGGTCAGTCGAGAAGAACCTTTCCAACTCTAGAGGAATTTTTGAGATCGTGTTCACTGGATTTCCAAGGATGTTGGGATCAACACCAACCCCTAGTGGAGTTCAATATATCAGTAGTTTCTATTCTATAATTTAATTGTAACTTTATGAGGATCTGCATGAGAAGAGGTTTTGGAATCCAAAATTCTAGGATGAAGTTGGAGAGTGGAAGATTATGGGAATTGATCTTTCCAAGTGATGAAAAATAATCTTCAAACCATTAAACATCATATGAAAACCACTATAAGTCAAAAAAAATCTATAAAGAAAATCATTGATAAGAACTAGAGTTTGAGTTTGAAGATAATGTTTTTCTTTTTTTATCCCCAAGGAAATATTTCATGATTTTTGGGTTGAAGGGAAAGCTTATTTTTAGATAAATCAATTCCTTCGAGACCCTTAATCACATTAGATGGTGTTCTATCAACTTGCACTCCCAACTAACCTATCTCAACTTCATAATGTGTTCATTGTGTCTTTCTCAAGGAATTATATACCAAACTAATCACATGTAATAAATATATATTTGTTTCCATTGAATAATGATCTTTCATTGAGGAGTATCGAGAGAATATCTTAGATCATAGAGACAAATCCCTAAGAAACAAGACAACTCTCTAGGTCAAAGAATTATAGTATAACCAAAGGTTTGATGAAGCGATATGTGAACCATAAAAGGTGATGTAACAAAATTACCCTCATCCATTTTAGTGTATGAATGAAATTTATTGGGAGGAAAGTATAAAGGAGGGAATAATTTAACGAACCAAAAATTTATAAAACAAATTCCCTTTTTGAATTAATCAATGATTTGTTGAGAATTGAATCTATTGAAAGAACATGCACTGATTCAGTTCTGTTGGACTGTTTTATGGGCTGTAAAAATTTAAAATTCCATTAATCATCATAACCATAGATAATATAGCATTTTATAGTGAATAATAATATTAGTGTATTGGGTTTTATGATAAATTCCATTTGATACAAACAAATGAAGTGATGGACTCAATCAGTATTATGGTACCCTATGAAACCCATTTATTAGAGATTCTATGGGAAATATAATCAATAAACTTTTCTCTTGAACAATACAAATTTTAGATTCAAAAACTAAAACATGAATGAGACCATTTATGGGAGAAGCTCAAGCTCATCAAGATCACCTCCCAAGCTATGTATGCTGAACCACCTTAATAAAATCTCACCATCGCACACCACACCCTTAGGGAATTTGATGGTGTAATAAATGGATATGTATATAGAACATAATAATATGAATTTATATATTTTCTTTCAATAAAATAGTTATTATATTTATTCATTTTTATTATTAATTTTATAATAATTAAATAACAAGTTTGAAAAAAATTGTATTTCGGTACAATGAAAAAAAAAATTGTATTTTCGAGATATATATAGTTTGAATCAAGACACACTTTTTTATGAATTAAAGAACTTTTTAAATAATTTGTATTTTAATAAAATATTTTTATTAAATTATATTTATTAAATTTAATTATAATATAATTTTACGATTTCAAATGTAATTTTTAAAAGGGTCATAAAAATTTTATTACCCCAAAACTAGTATTTTTCAACAAATGAGTAATTTTCATTTAAAGTGTAAATTATAATATTTATAGTACCAATTAATCCATCACCAAGGGTAGGAGGATTGTGTTAATGTTCCTGATCTTGAATCCATTGGAATTTGTCTGCAGGAGTTGGAGAATGGGAAGGTCTCTAACACTAAGGGTGATGTTTCAGTCAATGCAGATAGAAGCACTTCATAGGAGGCGGTTGCTAGTGATTTTCTCGTGAAGTAGGGGAAAAATATTGGCTGCGAGCTTGTGGGTAATTCATAGAGTGTTGACATGGTTGATTCTAATATTCAATCTCAGTAAGAACAGGGTGTGGAGGAGGGATACCGTGTAGTGCACATTTCTGGAAATTGGGGGGATTGTCTTGATAGTGATAAGGAAAATGAAGGTGGTATGATCCGGTATTCCTACAGTGATGTTGTCCAGGGTGAGAAAATCAAGGTGTCTGGGAATGAGGAAGTGATGACTGCCCCACCAAAGAGAAGGCCAAGGAGGGATTATTCTTATCTGTCAAAGCCAGTGGCTACCAGGTCCTCCATTGGGGGGGAGGCTGGGCTGAGTGGTCTTCTAAGGAATTTCTCTCTTTGGAAAAGATAAACCTTAGAAGGAAGTACACTAAGATTTTGCGACATTATGACAGCTCAGAATGGGAATCATATACTGCAGAAGATGAAATTTATCATGTGGATGGTGATGGGTTTGACTAATATTATTTGTAATTGTTATTTCACTTTGGTGTATTGGCTTGTTGGTTTTTCTTTTATTTAATAAATGGTTATAGGCTTGCCTCTAACTGAGTTTTCTATATTTGCAAATAAATACATCGTAATCTGTTGGTGTGTTATAATATTTATAGAATTATTTGAAAAAATAAATATTATTTTTGCAATAAGAACATCGAAATTATCCAATAGTGATTTTTCATAATTTTCATAAACATTGGATATTTTTAGGTAGAAATTAAATATGGTATAATTATATAGCATGTATTATGACACAATAAAAGCCGAAAAATTATGTAATTGATACTATAAAGAGTATACATGTCCAAAATTATTCTTCCTAATTAAAATAATTCATTTTTAATGTTATTTTATTTATTTTATAAACCCTAAATGAATCCTACAAAACCTATATTATATTTTATTGTTTTAAAATCAATTATTTAAAAACAAGACTCACTTCCGCATCACCAAGAGAATTATTTTAATGTGATAAGTTATTAGGTTTATAAAATAATTAAAACCACCCCTATTTGATATTAACCATGGTAAAAACCATGATAAGGTTTGTGGTTTTGAAAAATTTATCTTATAATGTCTAAAACCTATGTCTGGGAATTAAAAAAGAATTCTCCTATCTTCCGCTATATAAACCCACAAAACCTCCCACAAATATTCAATAAAAACTATTATATACCAAATTAACTCTTAAGTAACCACTCCAAATCACACACAAGGTTCCCAAATCTTTTAATAAGCTCCTCCCAAGCTTCCAAAAGCGTGCTCACAAGGTAAGGGGTCCTCCCCTTCTATTCTTTATTAAAGCATATTTTTTATGTCATTCCTTTTTGTTTCCAATTGTTAAAGTTGTGATATTTTTTTATACGTATCTCTCACTATACATATTATCACTAATTAGTGAGATACCACCTTCACTCTCATCCATCCCTTCTATATACCTTTTTTTTTCACCCATTATACTGCTGAAATTATCCTTCGATTTTCCATGCCATATATTTGTATAGTGAATTCCCATATCCATTTATAGTCATGAGTATTCACATAGTTGTTCATATAATTAATTAATCGGATAATTTAATATATATAACCCAAAATCCTTAATATTTGGGTTAGATTTCATGAAATACAACCTTATTTTGTATGATATTTGTGACACACTTATGCACATACATGATATGAAAGTGACAGGTGGGATTAGAATTATATATCCCTCTAATGAATCGGGTAAATTTTTTATCTCATGAGATGCCTTGTATGGTGCACATGAGGTTATCAAAATCACACTGTATTATTTTTTATTTTATGTGTATTGAATCATATTTTCCATGTATTTTGTTTGACATTGTATGAATTATTTTCAAGACTAGGCACTGAGACGACGTGTAATAAAGAGGACCGTTGTTCTTTGAATAAATGTTTGAATGAAATGAAATATATTAAAAATAATGCATGAATTGTTTTCCTAAATAGGTATAAAAACTTCTAAATGGGTGTTTGGATTAAAAACATGATATCACCATTGAGTTCAAAACGCGGGTTTTACCCTAGGCATGACATAACCTTTGTTGGCATGGACCGTTCATTGGATAGTCCTCGAAAGTTTAAAATAAATAAAATTATTAAATAAAATTATTTTTTTAACAATTTACACTAAGAACCAATGATTTATTAAAATACATTATTATGAAAAAAATTAGGGTTAGCAGCATAACGCTGTGAATTTTTAGAGTGTCGTTGGAAAGTGTGGAAGAAGATTTTGTTGGTGGACGATGACCAGATTGAAGATCAACAACCGCTGTGAGACAGAATCAATGTATCTCACAAAAATGATGATGCCTAATCATTATTTCTCAATAATCAATACATCTCAAGGTAATAAATTTGTTGTGTTTCTATTATTTCCCGATTTTATATTCTTATGATGAACGCAAATCAATCAACCTATTGATCGATATTCGATTCAGTCATCTTGCAGGATGGGTTTATTTGCAAGATTATTTTTGGAGCTTTGATTGATTATTATTGATTCTTTACATTTCATTCTAATAGTGATACATTGAGGCCAACATAAACATTGGTCAAGGTTACTTCTTCATGTTTTTGATTGTGCATCTCTCTCATATTTCTTCATTCATCATGGGTGTTCTTCATTGACCCATGGTTTTACATCCACTGAGAAATTGATCATTGAGAAAAAATTTCTTGGCATAATGATATGATATTTTAGATATGGGATCAAGAAAACATGACAGTGGTGTGAATATAAAAGCGACTATGGAACAAATGTTTTTGGATACCTTATTTCATTTTCTTTGGTACATAATAAAGAATTAAGAACAAGTCAGTTTTATGAATTGATCAAAGGGATGGAATATAGAGAATGACCATGGATAGATTTAGAAAAGGTAGATCCTTGATTTCTAGCATGATAAAAGCCAATATATGAGGCAACAATGGCATGTGAATGTACATAAGGAAGAAATAGGGTTTCTGAAAACACTCAAACCACACGTGGTTTAATCTGGGATTACACAAAATGTGGGTTCCACCCAAGGGAGGATAGGGTTTTTGTAGAAAGTTAAGGACCACATGGTGCCTGACCCTATTACACGGTGTGTGACCCTATCACACGACATGTTTCCTTTCCCCAATGGATCAACTTGTACCTCAGAGTGTACACAGATAAGGGATGAAGTACACAGGCATGGGTGCATCATGTAATCCCACATGTACATGAATTTTCTTGTTATACACGGGCATACCTGTGTACTGATACATAAGAAGAGTTCATGGTAAACTACATGTAGTATACTATTACACGGATATGAACATGGGAACATGCTATTTTACATGGTAAGGACCCTGTGCCTAAGGTACATGACATGTAACCCAACTGCATGCCATTTCATCTGTAAATCATGACTTGGAGCCCTTATCTTATGTATCTTGGATGAGTTTAATTAGGGTGTGTTCCCCATATCTTTTCAATGAGTGTTAGTATGGAATTGTCTGCTACATATAAGATAGTAATCCCTTCATCCAAACTTCTTTG
Organism: Viscum album; assembly: GCA_963277665.1. Taxonomy (NCBI): domain Eukaryota; kingdom Viridiplantae; phylum Streptophyta; class Magnoliopsida; order Santalales; family Viscaceae; genus Viscum; species Viscum album. The sequence continues at coordinate 1,976,756,774 of OY728131.1, forward strand.
ATAGAGTTGATTGAATTTTTACATGAGGCCCAAAGTGAGACCCTTAATTCATATTCATGCCCTCAGTGGATTCTTGTCATAGTTGTGACCAACAATACATGGGCACCGATCCTATACTTAAGCGAGTTAATCTAGATTGATTTGTTGGTATACCCCATGGCATTGGGTGTGATCCTCATCTGTGTATCATATCTCTTTATACTTATAATGTATAATCCTTATGGAGAGACCCAACATGCATTACCTAGTAGAGGGATGTCATTAGTGCTATCAGACTTATAGAATATGTTCTCCTAGATGAGTGCTATGTGGAACCTCTGATCTAGAACCTAGGCTAGTATTACAATTGTGAACTTCCTTTAGAATGTGTGTATTTATTGAGTATATCTAGATATTCTTGTTATATTTGTTGTAGACATATAACTATATAGTAATGACTACATTATTTTGTTTTATACTTTGTGGTTTCATAGTGTCCTACATGGTATTTTTATACTCACCCCTCCACAGTCTTTTCCTGCACATGTAGTGTCTTGTGAAAATGATCATTCTTTTTACAGAGTAATCTATGGACTAGGAAAAGGTAGTTCTTAGTGAGACCAGACATACTGATGTGCGTTCCTGCCATATCTTGAAAATAGTCTCCATCCTACTTTCAGGATGGCCTTTTTTCAGAATATTTTGGGTGGGATTGTATTTGGACCTATTTACCTTCCTTTACTTCCCTTCATACACTAGTTGTGGGATTTATATGTATGAATTCATGGGTTTTTTTACATTTTATCATTTTATGGGTTCAAATATGTGTGTTTGTGTGTATGCGTACATAGTCTTAGGCCTCACATGTTAGTGATATACCTACAAGGTGGTTGTCTCTAGCCCCTTGCCTATTAGAGGTGGTCTTGGGGAGTTGCAGAATGGGGTCCATTGGGATGTTTCATGATAGAGTGGTATCAAATGGGTTGGTTTTACTGTCAGACCAGAGTCTGTAAGATTGTTTTAGGGTAATAGTGTTAAGTGTTTCACGTTCGTCTTTTAGTATAGGGACCCAGTGTTGGTGTAGCGACCGATGTATCCCTACACCAGGAATCTGATTACCAAATTTTTGACTTGATAAATGGGAAAATTGGTTGTAGGGAATCATATAATAATGGGTTGTGGTTTCCATGTCCACATGAAGTCATCTCTCCAGATATGTTCATTGACCGTGGTAAAATGTTTTTACTTTTAGGATGCGCCTACAATGTATTCTAACTAGGGTTTAGCATTAGGATCCCGAGGATGAACCCCTCAATGACAAGGCATGAATACATGGACCGGTTCTAGAGATGTTATCTCCATGTGGTGCACCAAGTATAACACCACCTATAAATCAACATATGGAACCCGAAGTACCACGAGATGATGTGTATAGGATGGGTTCACTTCATGAGTTTTAGTGATAAAGAACCCACAAGTTTTGAGGTGAGCCCAAACCATAGGTAGATGAGGACAAGATTAAGGCGGTGACTCGAGTTTTCCATCTGGTAGGGACACTAGCAGATCACATTGTGGTCCTAGTGGAATGCCTTCTCCACAGTTGAGAATGATGATGGTGAGAGTTAGTAAACCATTTTTACAATGAGACTGCTCTAGAATGGTCAGAGTTTGAGTTCCTTTTTAGTAATGAGTTCTCTCCATATATATTGATGGATATACGTGTCCAGGATCTTCTACAGATTCAACATGGTAGTGAAGCTGTATATAAGTATTCATCAAGGCTTACCAACATCTCCAGGTACTCAATGGATATGGTTTGTGACTTGTTCTTTAGGGATCATAACTCCATGTGAGGACTCTATAGAGACATATAATTCAGTGATACCCCTCTATGCATTACTACCTGTGCGAGGGTGCATTTGTGAGATTTGGTAGTTGAGAGATTTTTGGATAATTAGACACAACCAGTGGTTGCCGGTAGCAGGAACACAAGAGTAGAGACCTCAATATTAGGGATCCAAATTCAGTCATAGGGACTGATATGTGTGAGGTGTTTTTGGATGTGGTCCCAGGAAAAAGGGTTTTCAGTTCATGGCTCACAAGATGGGTCCAGTTATACCTAGAAGAGGTGGTGCTACTTATGTGATAAGAGGGTACATCTTTCCTGGGATTTTAAAAACCACCATAGAGGTGAAAGGGAGATTGTGTATGGGCTGTCGTGGTAGAGTAGCAGGTATGATAAGATAGGTACACATTTTAGAATATGTGGAGGAGCTGGGGGTGTAACTAGAGGTGGTATAAACTTTAAATTGTATTAACTATGAACCATTAGAGGTCCGCACCAAGCTTAGGGAGCTGGAAGATCAGGTAGAGGACAACTAAAGGTGGTATAGGCTTACAAACTAGAGGCCTTGAGAATGATACAAGGTACAATCCATGTTTTTATACCTTATCTGTATTATTGAAAAACACCTGTGCTAGTTATTCCTTTATTTCCATATATCTTGTTTCAGAATTAGGGATTCCACTTGAGCTCTTGGCTCAACCCTTGAACTTGGAGACTTCAACTAGAGATGAATCAGTGATCACCCACTTGTACCAATAGTGTGACCTGAATCTTGGAGGTGATAATTTATTCTGGGAACACATTGTAGAAACAATGAGGCCTTATGACATCATCTCACTTAGGGACTATTTGTTGACAGTTCATGTCCCAATTTACTAATTCATGAGGTGGATGCAGTGTTTTCATAGTGATGGGACTATGTTATCCTTTATTGATGAAAAGGAAACCCAGACTGTGCATGATGTACCAAATCATAGAAGGTTTCATCCGATTACTCCTCAATTGGCTAGCTTGAACATTGGTGTAGGGTATGTTATGAGTTTTGAGTTCTCTATAGTGGTGGTGGAGTATGAGGACCTCTTCCCTGATGATGTTCCAGGTTTACCTCTACACCGAGAGATAGAATTTTTCATTGATCTACATCCCACTAAGACATTGATATTTTCCTCAACATATCGGTTGGATCCTGTAGAGCTTCAAAGGATGAGGGTGTAGTTGGAAGACCTGTAGAGGACGAGCTTTGTTAGACCCACTGTCTAACCATAGGAAGCCCCTTTTTTGTTCTCCATGAAGATGAAGAGAGATTGATGTTGAGTGCGAACTATGAGTACTTAAACTAGGTGACCTTGAATAATAATTATACACTATCGAGGATCGATGACCTCTTTGATCAATTGAGAGGGGCATGCTGGTTATCAAAGGTTGACCTTAGGTCATGCTATCACCAGTTGCGAGTATGGGATGAGGATATACTAAAGACGAAATTTAGATGTCTCTATGGTCACTATTATTACTGGTTTATTCCCTTTGGCATGAAAAATTCCCTAGAAGTGTTCACATGACTCATGAACCATATCTTTCAGCCTTTATTAGATTGGTTCATGTTAGTATTCATCAACAACATCCTTGTGTACTCGTGGTCAGAGGAGGAGCACGCAAGAAACTTGAGGATGGTTATAAACATATCCCAAGGGAAGCGAATTTATGGAATTATCTTGATGTTATATTTATGGATTAAGGTGGTCCGCTTTATGGGACATGTTATCTTAGTAGATGGTGTGGTAATGGACTAAGTTAAGGTTTAGGTAGTGTTATCTTAAGATCCACCCAAGAGTGTAATGGTGATACAAAACTTCCTTATGTTGGAATGTAATTATTAGAGATTCATACCTAATTTATCTAGGATATTAGAACCCATGATAGATTTAACACTAAATGTGTTGCCCTTCATGTGGATAGATTGGTTCAAACATGCTTTTTAGCAGTTGAGGTAAAAAATAATGAGCACTATCATTTTGAGATTCCTAGAGGAGGGTGTCGAGTACATAGTGTTCTGTGAAGAATCTAAAACCAGGCTTGGTTTTGTTTTAATTTATAGGCAGGTGGTGATTTCCTATGATTCACATTAGTTGAGACCACATGAGTAGAACTTCACGACACACAATCTTTAGTTATCAGTAGTAGCCTTTGAAATAAATATGTGATGAAAATACTGGATGTGAAAGAGGTTTATTGTCTATTCTGACCACAAGAGACTCAAGTATATATTTTCTCAGAAGGATTTTAACTTGAGAAAGAGGTAATGGATAGAGTTACTCTAGTATTATGAATTCAATATTTTTTATACTCTTAGGAAAAAGAACGTGGTATCAGATTTTATCAGCAGGAGCTCTTTTTCATAGGTGATGAATGCGGTATCAGAGCAGTTGGTCTAGCTATAGTTATCCTTTATAGATGGAGATGGATTATATTACCTCTATTCTATGGTTTTAACCATCCAATTTTTCTGTGAGTTAGGGAGGAATATTTTTGGGATATCGATAGTAAGACCCTACATTCTCAAATCTCCACTGGACATACTCATGAGGGATTTTCTAAAGCTAGGGAGTATTTCATTATTTTTAGAGGAAACATGATGGTACCAGTAATGTTATTGGAGGAGGTTATGAGATATTATAATAAATGTACTTTAGAAGTACATACAGTTTGAAAATGATGTAAAAGGACCACTGATGCCCGTTTTGGTGGCTATTGATGAAGAAGGGATTTCTATAGTTTGTCTCTTGATCCTTAGTTGTCAGCAAGTGAATGCTGAGAACCAAGTTCCATCAGATTTAGCTCAACCCTTTGAGGTGATAGAGTGGAAGTGGGGCGGGATTTCCTTGGAATTTGTGATGTTCTTACCATGTATGTCCAGGAGACATGATTCCATCTTGGTGATTTTAGTCTAACACACCAAGTCCAACTACTTCTTTTCTATTTGAGAGAAGAGTTCAGTAGAGATATTGATAAACCTTTATGTTAAGGATACAGTCCAACTCCATGGATTTATCTTGATGATAATTTCTATCCATGATACTTGATTCACATATCCGTTATGGAAGGGGTTGCATAAAGCTTTCATGACTTAGTTATTCTTGAGCATAGCATTTCACCCCCAAACTGAAGGCCAGACAAACCATTCAGGTCTTGGAGGATATGCTGGGAGATTACATGTTGGAATTCAATTTTAGTGGGGAGGATCACCTACCAATGGAGGCTTTTTTTATAAAAAAATCATTTTCATTACACCATTGGTATGAAACCATGCAAGTATTTTTATGGGTGACCCTACATGCCACTACTTTGCTGGAGTAACACAAGAGAGTAGATACTCATTGGCCTAGAGTTATTACAAGCTTTTAAAGAGTAGGTGTAGATTATCTAGGAGTAGATGAGGACAATACATATTCCTAAAAAGTTTTATGAGGATAGATGATAAAGTCAATTAGAGTTCAATGATGGAGACCATGTGTTCTTATAGGTTTCACCTCGACGTGGATTATAGAGATTTGGATAGGGCGGAAAGCTGTCTCTAAGATTCGTAGGTCCTTTCCAAATATTGTGTAGTTTTGGAAAGGTGGTGAACTAGTTAAATCAACCTCTGTAGTTAATAAGGGTACATAATTTCTTCCATGCGTCATAGTTGAGGAGGTACGTACACAAACCATCACTCATTATTGATTTGGGAGAGCTACACATGGAGAGTGAAACTACCTTTACTGATTACTCAATAGAGATTAAGGATCGATAAGAGATGATCCTTCATGGGTGATCAATTCATTTAATTCATGTTATGTGGCAGTAAAAGAATCATTAGGAGAGTATATTGGAGTGGGAGGCCCATATTCATGCTCAATACCCTCATCTCTTTGTATAACTCTTGATTTGGATTTTTAGGACGTAAAGCCTCAAGGTGGGGAGAATATAAAGACTCAAATTTTTTGTGTACTATTTTTGGGAATTGAATGGATTATTTTTTAGACTAATAATTGTGACTACGTGAGATTTCAAGGCCTGATGTTCCTAGAATAAATGTTTTAAATATATTAAATATATTAAATAGCTCACAAGAACTATTTTACTAAAGAAATGGTATAACCTCTAAAGGGGGATCAGATCAGAAATATGAGGGCACCATTGAGTTCAGGAGACATGTTTCATAATAAGAATTAGATAACATTTTAAAATATGGGGAACTCATGGAAAAGTTTTCATGAGAGTAAAATAAATAAAATAATTTTATTATTTAACCATTTATACTGTGACCAACTGTTTTCATTAAATACAGGCTTATGGAAGAATTTTAGGGTTAGTCACATAAACCTGTGAATCATTGGAGGTATATTATAGAGTGTGAAAGGATATTTTATTGGTAGATAATAATCAAATTCTTGATCGACGATTAGTGCGAGACGAAATAAAAGGATCTCACCAATGATCTTGATGTAGGATTGTTCTTCAACAGTGATCAATCCATCTTGAGGTATGATGTTGTTTTGTGTTTGGATTCTTTCCATATTATCTATTCTTATAAAAAATTTGAATCAATTAACAGACATAATGATTCATAGTTTAGTTTTCTTATGACATGGGTTTATTTTCAGAACTATTTTGGGAGTTTTGATAGATTATTATTGAACCTTTAATTTTTATTTCGAACAATGACAGATTGAGGAAAATATTAACATTGGATGAGGTATTTTCTTCATATTTATTTGGGTGCATTTCTCCAATATTTCTTTATTCATTTCAAGTGTTCTTCATTGACCAAAGGTTCAACATCCACTGAGAAATCTATAATTTCACACACATTTATTGGTGAAATGATACAATATTGTAGATATAAGATCGACATGACATGATGGTGGTGTGATGATAAAAATGAAAATGGATTAGATGGATTGGGATACTGGATTTTTTTTATTTAGTGTGCAATGAAGAATGATGAATTATAACCTTTTAAAAATGAATTAAAGGGCTGAAATCTAGAAAATGGACATAGTGAGGATCATCCATGGTTGATCCTTTATTTTAAGCCGTATCAAATCCAAAATCCGAGGTGATGATAGTGCATACCTACATGAAAGGAAGAACACAGGTTTATTAAAAAAAACTTGAACCACATGACATGTAATCTGGGATTACATAGTGGGTACATTTTAGAGGCATCTACGGTTTCATGAGAATGTTAGGGATCAGACGTCATGTGACCTCTCCCTGATGGATCGACATGTACCTCGGAGGGTACACGTACACAAAATAGATTACTCAGGAACAAACACACTATATACTCCCACATGAAAATAGATTGGCCTGGTGTACATGGGCATACCTGTGTACTGGTACACGAATTGAGTACACGGGTATATACATTCCATTTACAATTACATGAACATAGAAACGAGTGTGGATCGTTTTAGATAGGAATGACCCGTTGTCGAAGGGACATGGTGTGTAACCCTACTACAGACTATGTACACCTTAAATCATGTATTGTATCTCATTTCGTATGTATCTTGGATGATTTTTGTTAGTGTATATTCCTCACATCATTTTCTTAATGGTTTGTATAGAATTGCCTCCTATATATAAGACAACGAACCCCTTATCAGGACTTCTTGGATAAAGTTATTGGAATCCTTCGGTGAGGCCCAAAGTGATATCCTATCTTAATATTCATGCCCTAGGTAGAGTGCTTGTTAAAATCATGACCAATACTACATTGGTGAAAATAATTTACTTAAGTAGGTTAATCCCGACAGAATTTTTGGTATACCCCATGACCTTTTGTGTGATCCTCATTTTTGTATCATTTCTATCCGGAAGCAAGCTAGGGTTCCATCCAACCTGACACCCAAACCGACCTTTGGCATTTCCAGAAGGTAGTTCTCGATCCCCATAGGTTGGAAACAAGATCCTCGGTATTAAAATTTCAGAATGGGAAATTTTTTACCCATTTATAAAACAATAAACAATAATAAACAATATATTTCTAGATATTCATAATCAAACAAGACATAATAATTTTCATATTCAATTCTTTAAAAGTTAAGACAAAGTCCAAAAGAGATACAATAATGTGGAAACTATAAACTATCTAAAAATACACAATTTGACAAAAGGAGAACCTTCCTCAAGACACCACCACTAATACCTGCACGAGAAAACTACTGGAATTCCGAACCACTATCTCCAAACATCTTTCCTTTACATATTTAAAACATAACCAAGTATACTTAATCCCAAAGGTGTATGTAGGGTTTGAGACAATTTCTAGCAGGATTCCACCAAATAAAACATGTTCCATGCTTAAACAATTATGAGATAAATTAACATGAAAGTTTAATAAAAGAGAAATTAGAAACATTTTTATGGAAAACATTTCACATAAAAACATGTTTGAATTTTAAATAATTAAAAAATTATACCTTATATTGATGGTGAGTAAAATATCACAAAAGAGCACTAGGTCATATAAATACCTATAGGATCTAGCTCTAGTGGTAACCTAGGGACATCATATCTCATTGAAAAGTGGTATAGTAACCACACCAACAATGGTCCCATGCACGAGCCACTAGAGAGGAGAAAAATCCTAAATTCTAGCATTCTACAATCATAATCATGTATTTAGTTAGTGTTGTAATCGTTAATCCCACTAGATGAATCTGGGAAAAGTAAATTATTATTCATCTAGAATATTAGTCCTCATCTTCTCACCTAGATACATAGGGATCCCTTTGTTCTCAATTACCATTACACAGGTCACATGCAACAACACTTCACATACACATGGAAAACAATATAACAATGCTTGATAAATCACTAATTTCATATAAAAAACAACTATTAAATCCAAACTCACACAAAAACAATTCTAAAAAATGTTTCACACAACTTTCACAATTTATTATACATGTTTCATAATTTATAAAGCACATTCAAATTTCACAATAAGGGATCACACTTGAAATACACCCTATTTACTTAAGAAAAACTACTTTCAAGAAATACACATATCCAAACCCTTCAAAAACACCTTCTAAACAACAAAAGTAAATAATATAACATATTTAATAACTTAAGAAAGAATATCTAAATGATTAAATAATCTTTAATCATGGAACCATATACCTCAAGTGTAGAAATTTCAAAATAACAGAGTTAAACCATAATCACTCATCATGTGAAGTGTATAAAGTCATTATTAAAAATTAAGATTCAACCCTAAAAATTTCACCCAACCCACTGGAGAAGTGGGAAAAGAAGGAAAGGAGATGAAAACCCTACAAAAGAGGAAGAAGCCATGAGAGAAGGGGAATTAATTGTAGAATAAAGGATAAACCGCACCAAATATGCCAAGAAAATGAATATTATAGGGTCCAAGAGGGGTGGGGGGAGGTGCCTAGGGTGAAGGATCCCACGTGTCAGAAGAAATGGGGGTTTAGGGTTAGAAAGCAGGGAAAAAGAAAACCTAAAAAATCCAATTTTTAATGACCTAGAATGGACGTACGGTTTTCTAAACCAAGTAGAAACCATGTGATGCTTACTATCCAATAAGGACATGTCTCATTGTTAGACAAAACAGTTTACAAACTATGCACTAACCATTCATTAAGACTTTTTCCAAAAAACACCAATTGTTTGCACGATTACCTGGGCAATGGTGCACTATTTTCCAAACTGTGAGCCAACGATGCGTTATCTACTATTTACCCATATTTTCTCATTTTTATCCAAAAAACTCAAAAGAAACCCAAATGGAAAATGACAGGCTAAAAATAAAAATAGAAATACAGTTAAATGAAAATCACAGGTGTGAAAATATCTCTCCAGGCTTGTTTTGTATACTTCTTATAGTGATACCCAACGAGAATTACCTCTTAGACAAATTCTATTAGTGCTAGAAGACTCATGTGTGTTCTCTTGAATGAGTGCTATGTGGAACCTTAGATCTGGAATCATAGGCTAGCATTACGGTTGTGACTTACCTTCAGATTTTGTGTCTTTATTGAGTATATCTAGATATTATTATTATACATGATATAGACATATACCTATGTATAACAGAATGTATTCTTTTGTTGTATGATTTGTGATTTGGTGGTATCCCACAGGATATTGTTATACTCACCCATGCATGAGCTTTCCCTACACATATCATGTCTTGTTTAGATGATTGACATTTTTATGGAATCATTGAGGGACCGGGATCATGAGATTATTAGTGAGACCGAACCAACCGAGGTGTGTTCGTACAATATCTAGGCAATAGTCCCCATATTACTTTCTGATTGGACTTATTTTCATAATCTTTTTGGTGGAATCGTATTTGGCCTTGTCTAAATCACTTTACTTCTTATCATAATCTTGTTGTAGGATTTAAATGTATGCATGCGTGGTTGTTCAGTTTCATTTACATTCTAGAATTGTATGATCTTGAATATTTGTGCATGTTTACATATACTTAGGCTAAGGCCTCCCATGTTATTGATATGCCTACTCAGAGCTATTCGACAGCCCCTGGCCTATTGGAGGTGGGATAGTGGAGTCACAACACATGCCCCTTTGGGATGGGTCAAGATAGGAAATTATCCTTAACATATGTTAATGATGTCATATTTTATATCATTGTGACATTATCATGTTTCCTCGATGATATCAAGTTATATTATGCCTCCTTTTTCATGATTATGATTATGTCTCCCCTTATGTTACCTTGATATGCTATTTACTAACATGTATTACTTTTTTCAATATTATACTTTAATTATTACCTTACAGAGATTTATAGATTTCCCCTTTATTATGTACGTCCACATGTTTCCCACACTGTTATAGAAGATCAATGGAATATAAGAACATGTTATACATTTTTTAAATGATGTTGTTTTATTTATTTTTCTAGTTGTTATGTTATAAAGCTAATTCCCCAAGTAAACTAGGCATCATGATCTTTGTGGATTGTAAAATGTGTACTCTTATGTAATAAATACAGAATTAAGGTGTATTAAAAATATGAGATGTCATAATACACTATATTTAAAGCGTAAAATATTAATCTTTTCACTGATTTATGTTTTAACACATTCGCACAAACCACAAATCCATTGAACAAAATTTTGAATTTCCTCATAATTGGATGTATTTTTCATGATTCACAATGTGTGGAGATGACAATTTTCTTAACCCTATGGTAAATAATCACTTCCCAGGTATGAGAATCACTCAACATAAATTGGTTATCTTGATAAATGATTGATAGTTTATTTCATATAAAGCATGTCATGAAGTGGTTTATGGATGGATTTTAAGTTTTCTTGGTAATATAATAATTTTAGGCCTTTGGAATTAAACTCACATGTGAAGAATTATTCCATTTTTTATGAAATAATTCAAAAAAATTCCCTCACTTTTTCTCGATAGTTTAGAATTTTCTATGAGCATAACTTGTCAATTCATTGATTGCCCTTTTTATTGAACATTCATGGAAAAAATCCATGATGAATTGTGAAAAACTATAAATATAAAAATAAATGGAATGAAACAATAAAACTATCTATGAGTGCATTTTTTCATGTGTGGGGGAGTCATATGAGCCATAACTTTTGACATTTTTTGTTTGTTATTCATTTAAACTACACATAATATTGTCTAATTACTCCTTAAAATTATAATATTTGTTGAATTTTTTAAATTTGGATTTAATTGGTAAAAATAGTAAAATGAGGATTTTATTGGTTTATTAGTTTTTGGAATTAATTGAGAATCCACACAATGATTGAAATTTATTTTATTATTATTTTTATCAGTGAATTTAAAACTGTAAATATTTAATTTGGAATTAAACTTTAAAATGGATTAATTTTGAGTTTTACTTCTTTAATTGATTTTTGAAATAAATTTTATCAATATATTAACTTCAAAATTTGAATTGAATTATTTTAAGAAAAGGTTTTATTATTGAAATGGAAATTTAAAATTTTTGGATATGATTTTTAGTGATGGAAATTAATTGTGATTTGAAAAATTTGATTTTTGATTGACTCATTAAAATTTCATATTAATTGTTCAAAGGTAATAATTTTGGTTTTTATATATTTTTATCATAATTGAAATTTGATTGGATAATAATATAGTTCACTCAAAATTTGACAAAGGAATTAATCAACTGCGACTTTTCTTATTGTGGTTGATCTAACCACAGAAAAAATGTAAAAGGAATGGAGCCACAACACAAAAAAACCAATTGACTAGAATTGTGAAATTGAATATGCATTGATATGGGGTGATAATAATTCCACAACAGCATGGGTATTCCATGAATTTTCCATAATATGTGTTCAATATTAATGAAAACATACCACTCTCCAAAATTGTGCGTGGTCGATGGAAGAACATTGTTGGGTTTTTGTCACCAAAGAAGATGATTTTTTGGTTGGTGATCGCCAGTGAAGACTCCCTGCAACTGTTGGTGACCACATAGAGAAAAATTATGGAAACCTTCATTCTTTTATCTTCTTCATCTGATTTTATAAATATGGATTCCCTAGTGTAATCAAATTTGTGAGAAATCTTGGGAATTTGTAATATGTGTATTTTTATTTGAATAAGAACATATGATGCCTTCCCTCTTGATATAGGTCACCTGGCCAAAACACATAAATGTGTGTTCCCATATTTATTTTGATTTCTTAATTTTCGTGTACGATTCTTGAGAGAGTGAGTCTTCCACACAACAAAGTGGTATCATAACTTTGTGTTAGATTAACTGGGAAGAAATAATGCAGTCTTCCTCACCTCTACACCCTCTCTATCGATCATCTAGGTCTCTACATCACTCAGGTGGTTTATGTATGATTCCCCCTAATGATCTTCCTGTACACCCTACCAAAAATATTCTACAATTAGTGAACCTATGTATTGGTGTCCACACTTACTATTGAAAACTAGGTCTATAATCCAAATCTACAACAGTATAGATACCATTGTCCACTTGAAGCTACCATTTCCCATCTATGCCTCTTGTGAAATTCATGATGCCCTTGTACACTTGTGTGTTGCAGTCCCTGAACCCTGCTATGGGTGAGGTAAGAAGAATTTGGGAGGGGTGGTAGGTGCGGGAACAAAATAATGAAAAAATTATAAAATTAAAATGAGGGGCATGAATGTAAAAAGGGTAATATTTTTTTATTTGATTGAAAAAGTGGAGTGGGATTTGTTTAATTTAAAAAGAAAGGTATTATTTTCCATTTTTATCAAAAGAAAAATTGAGTTACAGTTTTGGAATTTTAAAATAATAAGTGATGAAACATTATTTATTTATTTGTGATCCAATTAAAGTAATTAGATATTCAATTTCAACATTTTTGACTATTTCAGATTCATTGGTGATATATATTTTAGAAATTTTGATCTATTGTTTTGATGGAGAGTCCCAAAACTGAAATTAGTACAATAATGATCAAAGAGTATGTTCCAAATTTACATACTGGTACTATAATTACTTCTGAACATAGAAGTATTGTTTCCAATTCCAAATTTGAGGTTGAGAAATTCAATGGGATGGGAAGCTTTAGTATGTGGAAATGTGAAGTTTTGGATATTCTAACTCAACAGGAGTTAGATATCCCCTTGGAAGAAAAACCCTTTGACATCTCCAACAGTGATTGGAAGAGACTCAACCATCAAGAATACATTACGCTCCAACATAGTTTGTATAAAGATCATAAATATGGTGTGTTTTGAGAAACATTATTAAAAATATTGTGGAATATTTTGGAGAATATGTATATATCCAAAAGCATTGAAAATCACCTATACGCAAAAAAGAAAATTTTCAGATTTTCGTAGAAGGAAGTTATGTCTATGATTGAGTACCATGATCGTTTTAATAATATTATGGAAGATTTGAAAAGTTTGGAGGTACCAATTAGAGATGAAGATAAGGATATATTATTGTTCAACTCTCCACCAGAGAGTTATGATAACCTTATTATAAGTTTTCTATATGGTAAGGATGAGTTAAAAAATATTGATGTTTGAAATTCCTTAGTCAACAATGACTACAGGAGGAAGGTAAAATATGTCCATTGTGATTCCACATTAGAGGAATTGATGCAAACTTGTGTATTGTAATTTGGAAGGAAATATAGAAGAATTGGAAGAGATGAATCATAATCATAGTCAAAATGTGAGTCCGACATTAGATGTCCGACAAAAGATGAGTGTACCAACTATCATAAAAAAGGGAACTAGGATAATTATTGTCCAAAAATTTGGAAACCGTAGGCAAATGTTTTATAGAGAACCTAGGAAATTGAATATACTGTTCTTGCTTCCTAGACAGTCAACCACTTAGAAGGTTAGATTCTTGATTCTGGTTGTTTATTCCATATGTGCAGTAATCGATATTGGTTTTCAAACCTCAAGTTGTCAGATGAAGATGTGGTGCTTATACAAAATGACCACCCATTCTGTATGAGTGGTATTGGAATGATACAGTTGACGATGCATGATGGTACAACTCGATGTGTTACAAATGTAAGATATGTTATAGAATTGGAGAATAATCTTATATCACTTGGATTTTTTCATAATTTTGGTTACCAGATAACAATTGAAGATGTATTCATTAAAGTTATCCATGATTTACTCTTTATAATGAAGGTTATTCAAAAAGGTTCTTTGTATTATTTGAATGCTAAAAATGTTATAGGTGGTGAAGTGACATCAGATAAGAGTATCACCACTAGTAGAACACGAAGGACTATATAGAGACCTTCCAAGTATGAAAAATCAGTTATAAACTCTGTTTATATAGTTGAATATTGTGTTACCGATAGCTATCAAGTTGTTTGGATTGCAAAGAAATGAACTGGTAGAAGACTTTTATAGAAGAAGAAATGAATTCTCTACATCAAATTATGACACGAGATCTTATTCATACTCTGAATAACAAGAATTCTACTACAAGGATCATGATATAATATTGTTTGGAGTTGATCAATATGACTCATACTTGAGATGCCTACGAGAATCCGGAAGGCAATAACTGCTTGAAGTTTGGTTTTAATATCATGATGATTTTTGGTGAAGTAATATGGTGGTATTTATCATTAAGGTGGATATTATTGAAAGTTGATGAAAGAATACCACTATCCAAAATGGTGGTTGGTCAATGGAAGAATATTGCAGGGGTTGGTGTCTCCAAAGAAGACCCTTTTTCGTTGGTGACCACCATAGAAGACTCACTACAGAAGTTTTTGACCGCCTAGAGGAAATTTATTGCAACCTTCATTATTTTCTCCTCTACATCTGTTGTTGTAAATATAGATGCCCTAATGTGAGAAAATATAATATAAATATGGTGAATTTTTAATTTTTATATTCTCATTTGAATAAGAATATATACTAGCTTCCCCATGGATGTAAGTTACCTGAGTGAACCACGTAAATGTGTGTTACCCTATATATTTTGATTTCTCTATTTTTGTGTGTGATTTTTGAGAGGGTTAGAATTTCCACACAACACTATGTAATTATTCATCCTAAATTTATCATATGAGAAATAATTTCCTATGGTCAATCATTTGGTTATAGACCCTCTCCACCCATCGACCCTCACAGTTTAGATCCCACATTTAATTGACAACATCTCTCCACCAATATACTATATGAATTAAATAACCATATATTGAAGATACCTCGTTGTTGAAGTTGAGACCACCATGAAAGAACCCGAGCCACTCACTAGTGAAGAACCAACACTGCAGCCCCTTGATAATCCAACGAATCTGATGTTCTAGCCCAGGAGACCATGCTATACCTATTCTTGTCAGATTCTAACCTCAATTGAAGCTTACTGATACCCTATTAAAGCACCACCATATATACCTAGATACATCTAATGATGTGATTTGAATAAAAAATATATGAAGATGACTATCATGGAATCTGAATCTCACACCACCATTTAAGGTTTAAGCTCTCCACCACCTCTCTAAGGAACTACCACACACACCTAATGAAGCTCCCTCAGCCCATGCCTACCGCCCACCAAAGAGATGCACTGTAGCCCATATAGATTTCAGAGAGGATGCATCCGGAGCTCGAAGGATGCTTGGTGAATATCAAGGGATCCTCTTAGCATGAAGTTTTTTTATGTGTTTTCAAAATTTTTAAATGTGTAGGTTATTTTTTAATACTATGTATGAAAGGCGACAGGGGGCTTGCTGCCTTTGATGCCCCCCACATTTTCTTCAAATCGATGAGATTCCAAAGGAGGTGGGTAGGCATGCACCTTTTTCTTATGGAGAAAGTGAAAGTTGGATGTGGGCCACACACCTTTCACCTACAGTATAGGAAAAAGGTGGCCCCTTTCGCCTTTTTATTAACGCCCTATAAAAGGGAAGCCCCCCATCCTCCTTAATTCAAAATCCAACATTTTCACTACATTCTAGCATCTCTGTCTCTCCAGTATAATTATTCATCATGTGCGGGGCACCTGATGGACTAAAATAAGTCCTAGTTTTTGGTGAAGCATAATTTAGAAGTATTTTTTCATATTTAATTTAAAGTTATTTATTTATTTAATTGAATTATTTTTATATAGTTTTAAATATGTTTTTTATTAAGTAGTTTAATTTTCTATATATATTTTATTAATAATAGATATTATTCATAATGATTAATTATAGATTAAATAATAAATAAGTTATGATTAAAAAATGATTATATATAATGATTATCTAATTATAATTTATTAATGAATATCGTATGATTAACTTTTTCTTAAGGCATAATTAAGTAAGGATTAATTAATGTTTAACTAATGATTATAGAATGTTTAAATAATAATATATTAATTATTAGCTAATGATTAAGTATTTATTAAATTATGATTGAATTAGATTCTATAATGATTAATAATTGATTATGGAATGAATAAAGGAGTAATGATTAAATATTGATTAAGTAATGGTTAACTATTTATTATGTAACTATTAAAGAATAATTAAGCATGTATTAATGAATAATTGATCAATTGTTAATGAAATTTTAATTAATGAATAAATAATAAATAAGGGATGATTAAAGAATGATTAATGGATGATTAAAGAATGATTGAGGGATGATTAAAGAATAATCAATGGAAAATTAATGAATGATTAAGGTATGATTGACCAATGTTTAACTAATAGTTATGAAATGATTAAATAATGATTAACTAATTGTTAACTAATGATTAACTAATGGTTAACTAACGTTTAACATCATCTTTTAGGATATAATAAAACATTCTATAATTTTGGTAGCATAAAGATTATGTGGTTATCTAAGAAATAAAATCATGATCTAGATATAAACAAATGGACGTGTCTTTGGTATATAAGGACCTAGGAGTAACAACTACTACAAGGTGTCCCAAGCTTGACTCGGGGAAACTTGGTACATGACAATGGTCCTTGATGCACACCTGGTTTGACACTCCTAAGGGATATGTTTTAGTTTATTCATATTATCTTTATAAACATCTGAAATACCATTAGGATGATTAAAAAATATACTAGGAAACATTAGTATCATAGTTTAGGATTTAATAATATGTTTTAAAATTTAAGTATCATTATGATTATTTGTTCTAACATCATTTTCAATAGTAGTCATAGAATGTTTTGGAAACCAAGGTAAAAAAGAAGAGAAAACACCAAATTAGTGTAGTTATCATTGATAAAATAAGAATTATGATCAGATAATTTGAAATGGAGAAGAACAAACACATTAAATAACACATGAATTCTTTGAAACATACAAGAAATCCATTAATTTTTTTAATATAACATTGTTTAGATGAGATTATCCTCACTTCAGATATGAGGTAAAATCTAGCTTATTTTTAATAAGAATCTTAATAACATCTTCTAAAGGGATGTACTTAACTTTTTAATTTTTAAAAGTTTTTGTAATTATAATGAAATAGAAGATAAAATCTAAGATATTTCATTATAAGGCCAAACTCTTTTGAAAATTCATAAGTTAAGTACATCCTTTTAGAAGATGTTATTAAACTGAAAATAAAAAATAAGATGGATTTTACCTCACTTATAAAGTCAGACTCTTCTCATCCAAACCATGTTCTACTGAATTTTTTTAGGTATTTAATGTTTTTTGTAAATAATTCATGTTTTATTTAATGAGTTTTCCTTCTCCATTTCACTTTATATGACCATAATTTTCATTTAATAAATGATAAATAAATTGATTCTATGTTTTCTATTATTTTTACCTAGGTTTCCAAAACATTCTATGATTTATTTTATAATAACTTTTTTCATAATATAACATTAGAATTATATTTTAGGGTATAAAAATACATTCTAAAATTTTAGTATAATAAATATTATATGGTCAACCATCATTTTCAATATTACTTACATTATCATAATCTTGTTCAATTTTTTTTACATTGAGCGTCAAGTTTTCCTATCTATACTACTGTGGGGAGGTTATTCAAACTACAAAATAAGATTCTTATAGTATGCAACCAACAAAAATGGTTAGTATAGATGGAATCCATCTTGTCCATTGGTTATTGATGCATAGTGTGTCGAAGCAATAAATTTATTTTTCCAATGATCAGAGGGTACCGTGATGGAGTTGTATATTGATATTTATATTGTACAACAACAAAAACATCAAATTTCTTGAAGATATAGACATACAAGAGTGGTTTAATAAGGTCTTACCCAACAAATTGAGGCTATTCCATATGATTCATAAGAGGAAAACCTAGATGATCTTTCAGTTATACATGTAAATTTGAATTTTGATGAATATTTTTGTAATGATGGATTATAATATGACAACAGTGATAATGAGAAGGGAGAAGTGGAAGTTGGGGAGGATGTTTTTAGAAATCCATTAGTTATATAGTATCCTTGACCCACGATAAATCACCCACCACTCTTTGAATCATGGTCGTAAGCAATGGAATATGTTCTGGAATTTGATTGCAATGTTCTCACACCTGAAAATGAGTTTCCTGGAGTTGTAAAAGATAGGTTAATTGAGATGGACAAAACCTTATATGTTGGAAGGGAATTTTCATGTAAAGATGAATTAAAAATAGGATAAAGATATTTCACATTGAGAGGCACTGTAGATATATAGTTCTAGAATCTATTTGTAAAAATACCTTATGCGATGTGACAAGTATGAGTATGATTTTAGATTCTGCGTGAGGGTGATTCTAGACATTTCATTTGGTGGTTGTAGAATATTGAAGATTGAGACAACTCATACTTGTGATCAACTAAACCTAACACAATTTCATACATAATTGGATGCTAAATTAGTGTCATCCATTGTTATCGAGATGATTAGGACATTCCAAGATGTTCATATAGACCTTGTGAAAGTTAGGATACAACAATTTGTTTAATAACATTTCCTATAATAAGGCATGGATAGAGAAACATAAGGAAATTGTGAAGGTCTATGGTTATTTTGATGACTCGTATCAGGTGTTGGGATATTTTCTATCTGTACTGAGACACAATAAGTAGGGATTCCTCTATCTTTTTAATAATGAACTTGTGTCTCAAGATAACCAAATTGATCCATATCGTGTTCAATTTCATTGGGTTTTCTAGGAATTCCTCCCCTATATATTCACATTTTTTTTCCAGAAAGCAGTTCATAAAGATTTATAGAATGTTTTTATGTGGTAAATATAAAGATGTTTTATTGATTGAGGCAACCCAAGATAGAACCCATTAACCTATTCTTCTTTAATTTTCAATTGTGGAGAAGGAAAACTACGAATCATGGAGTTGGTTTTTCTCACGTGTCAACAACCATTTCACCAGCATTCGGGGTGTATGTTTGATATTTGATCGACATCAGACAATCACTAAGGAACCTGATACATTGAGACCCCTAAATTTACATCATGAATACTATATCAGACACATTTCTAGAAACATATGGAAAAAATTCCATAACAATCTTATAAATAATGAAATCATGTGGCTTGGTATACAATGTCTTTTATTTTTAAAATTTTCATCATAAAGATAAAATTAATTTATGTGAAATATGATCACTTCTGTGTAGCATATATGCCGAATCATTAGTGGTTTGAAGAATGTTTTGAAAAAATCCATAAGGATAATCACGAAGTGTATGATTATATGATGGTGGTTGTAAAAGAAAAATATACATTGACATATGATAGGGGGAATATGTATGAACACATGGCCATAAACATTTTCGGGTGCATCAATGGCATCTTCAAGTAGATTTGAAAGTTACCTAAAACTACACTTGTTTAGGTGACATTATATCATTGTTTGAATTACATTGTTGATACACAAAAAATATCCTCATAAAGGATTTATCCAGGGAGAAGGTATGGAAAGAAGTTCTAATGATAGATTGAAACAAACATTAAATAATATTTTGAATATCATTTATGCATTTTCTATTGATAGGGATATCAATTTAACATTAATGATCATTCAGGACACAACAAAAATAACATGAGTAAAAAATGGTGGTATTATTGGAAGTGAGGCAATGTCAATGTAGAAACTTCCAGGCCTTATAGTTTCTATGCACACACACCATCACAACATGCTCCTCTGTGAAAATATCATGGGAGGGATATGTTGATCAAGTGTACAAGTTGGAAACCATTTTTAACTATTACACTGTACCATAAACACCTATTGGGGAGTTTTGATATTTACCAATGCCTAAACGCAAGCTGATAGTGATACCTGACATCAAAAAATTGCATAAATGAGAGATACTGAAGGCCAGTAGGTTGTAGAATGAGATGGAATGACCTCAAGAACAAGGGATAATTTTTAAATTGAACATACATCTCCAATAAGGTTATAACAAGAAACTATTCCATAACATTGTTGGATCAAGTATACACTCTCAACCACATTGATGTATTATATACATTGTGATCTTCTCTTAATTTAAATTATATGGTGTTAATAGAATAAACTTAATTTTTTATAATTTTTAGACATTTAAGAAATATTTTAATAATTAAAAAGTTAATTATATATTTTTTGAATATTTTATAAAGATACCAGTTGAAAAGAAGCTGGATTTTACCTCACTTTTGAAATTAGGCTCATCTCATCCAAAACTTGTTCAATTGGAAAACGTTAAGATATTTCTTATATGTTGTAAATAATTCATGAGTTATTTAATGTGTTTTTATTCTCTATTTCATATTATATGATCCTAAGTTTCATTTTATCAGTGATAATTTAAGTAATTTGGTTTTTTCTATTCTTTTTACCTTAGTTTCCAAAAACATTCAGTGACTTATATTCCAATAAACTCTTAGATAAAAAAACAATTGTATCATATTTTTTTGTATAAAAAATATTTTAAAATTAAAATATAATAAATATTATATGATCAATCATCATTTTCAATGTTAGTTACACTATCAAAATCGTTATCAAAAAACATTTTTAATATAGAGAGTCATGTTTCCTATGTGTACTACTATGAGAATGTTTTTCAAACCGAGCAGAGAGATTCTTATAGTACACAACCAAAAATAGTGGTTAATACAATTGATTGTGGAACAACAAGTGAAATTCAAGGAAAAATTCATGGTAAATGAACCATTTCATTGGAGGAATAGTGAAAATGATGACGCCGATGACATAAACCCATCCCATAGTCAAGAAGAGGAAGAAAGAGAAGAAATATAATAAAGCAAAAAAGTGAATAAAGATAAGAAATTGAAGAATGGAAAGAAAGAGAATAAGGTGAAGAAAGATAAGAAATAAAATAAAGTGAAGTGAAGGAGACATTGATGAATAACTAATCTATCCATGGATAAACTATAAAGAAAGCATGTGAGAAAATAATCCTGAAACATACCATCATGTGGTAAATGATAAATAAATTATAAAGAACACAATTTTCTTATAAATTTTTCGATAAACAAGAAAAAATGATCATATATATAAATATATATAACTATATCTTACAACAAAACATCTTCAAGGTAAAAATATATCTAAAAAATAGTTTAGAAATATTCTTTGAGAAACAAGATGATATTCCCTTATATTTTGGAAAAAATAACTTCGTAAGGTAATGTGAATATACATGTAATGTATTCCATTCTACAAGTCATAACATTATGCTGACCATAATGTTATATTCACATTTTACACTTACTACTCATATCATTTCTTTAGATATATATGGAGGATAATAGACTACACACTGAGTAAGATATGCATGTTTCCCAGGTCATGCTATAGTGTGGTGAGGTTCGAAAAATCTAGGTGTGTCGAGTGCACCATTTTAATCACATGCTACCTCCACCCACTATTATTCCATACCTTTGCTGAACTGGCTTCTATGACATTGTAGTATTTGATTTCACATTTTTTGATATTCACATAATTGCTGCCCTTTTGGAGAAGTGGAGATCAGAGACACAAACCTTCCACCCAATTGAGGGAGAGATGACCATCACCCTTGAGGATATGGCAGTTCTTCTTGGTCTTCCTATACATGGGAAGCTGTTATTGGACCCTCCATGCATACTATATTGACCTTGTTCATAGATTACTGGGCATTAAAATTTTGGCCAAACCTAGGGCTACATATGCAGGTCGATATCTATGAGCTATCTTGAGGTACACTTTCTACATTTACCCGGTGATTATGATGAACATACTATCATGCATCATGATAATTAATATATATTATATATCATTAGAGGGATTCTATGCACTGATCATTTGGGTATGAATGTGTATATGATGTATCTAGGGTTTCTGGAGGGATTTTTTTGGGATAGGATGTAGAGATGGGGATATTCATGTTTGGCTTAAACTTATAGAGCATTATGAAAGACATGCCACAAAGGACTCAAGGATCTCAAGGGATGCATCATCTTTCTTTAGATCTGGGAATGAGAGCACATCCCCTTACTCTGACCTAATCCTGTTTTTCAGCCAATGCCTATCGAGGTGCTCCATGATGCTCTGTGTGGACGTCAGTATGATCAATCATCTCTATTTTTTTTATTATAGTAGGATTTATTAGATTTAATTTCTAATTTTTTTACCACTTTCGTTTTTGTATTTTATAAGTGTACTCAGAAAAACAATTTCGTCAGCATTCTGACACACCATTGGGATGCATATCATATCAAGTTGGACAGTCTCTTACCCAGTATGGTAAGAATATAAAATATATCATTGTATCAAAACTTAATCATTGAATACATTTTGGTATTTATTAAGTAAATTTTTTGATGAATCTCACATTTAATTTATGATTTAATATATGGAATAAATGGAATTATTGGACCAATTTCTAGCGTGCTAAACTACTAGACTTCACAATTCTATAGCTGTAGTGACAATCATTCACATTCATATTATTGAGAGACAAAAACCTGAGAGAGTCATGCACCAATTTGGTTGTGTTCAGCTGGTTCCATTTTCACCAAGACAACATAAGAGCTTCATGACTTGAAGATGATAGAGAGGAATGATGAGTATTGGCACCAACAACATACTAACTATCTCAACCTATAGGGAAGATGAGAAATTCTTCATATCTAGGGTGTATCTACGATGTGATTGCATATTTCAGAGAAGGGTGAGTTTGAACAAAGGTATAAAATGAAGTCTATATTATATCCTACCTGACATGGAAGTGGTCTCCATGTTATGGTAAGTCAATAAATTTCCATTAGTATATTTATTGAACTATTTTTTAATTAATTTTGAAAATATTTAAAACATACCTGATCAGAGTAGCTTATTCACATGAGTGATATGTAGAAGGAGGGGATAACTTCCCTGGAAGCGATCCATACAGCAGCACTGGCACTAATGCCATCTTATCATGTGATTCACAAGAGAATCTTTGATAGTCTAAACCAGGGAGTGGAGGTTCCTGCTCATGATCCTCTTCCAGGAGATAATGATGTTGAGGAGCCACGATGACAAGGATGTAGACCGCATCATCTAATACGTGAGGCCTCACCTATTCTACACGTAGAGGTCACCCCTATAATAGTCCAACCTCAACTAATTATGGATGTGCATTAGGCGACATGTGATCCATATATCTTAGTAGGATATCTATAGTTTTCTTTAACTTGGGGTCCTGATCCTTTACAGCCTATATGGTTCCCCCATGTGATAATGACAGGTCCTTATACAACACTAGCTGGAAAAGGATCAGATTCACAATATGACATCCAGTTGACACCTCCTCTCACTGACACACATTCATAGCATGTGACAGTTGATTTTCTATTGCCTAAGGATCAGATGTCTCTAGGTCACCAAACTCCACCCCAGTACATAGCTTACTAATCTAAATATATATGTACCATTCACAGACCACCATGTGGGATGAAATCTCCCCATAAACATTGATTGTACCCATTCATGAATTTTTAAGTGTTGGTTTAGGCACTTTATAATCTTTATTAACAACTTTAGTTGGTATGTTTATGTGTTTATAATGTGGTACAAGTAAGAAACTTATGAAGAGTTTATAGAGTTTTTGAATGAATTATAGAATCAATTGGGAAAAGGTATTAAGATTCACTAATCAAATCATGGTGTTGAATACATGCGCTATAAATTAACTGATCATATTAGAGATTGTGGAACTTATTTACAAATCACTTTTTATAGGAAAAAATAGTCTAATAGTGTGTCTAAGATAATGAATCATTCCTGATTTGACATGGTTCAATAAATAATGAATTACTGTGGTCTTATTTTTTCTTTTTGGGGGTATACTACAAAAAGATATTCATTTCTACTTAACTAATTTCTATCCAATGTGGTCATAAAGACACTATATGATATATTCACAAGTAAATGTCCCAAAATATATTTTATTAATATTTGGGGTTTTAAATCAATCATATGAAAACTAGTTTCTAATAAACATAACCCTAAATTAGTGAAATGAATATTTTTTGTCTATGTCAAGGAAAATATAAGATATTATTTGACAAATCTAATAGAATAAAATATTTTGTGGTTGAAACATGAATATTTCTTGAGAATGAATATTTTACTTGCAGAGTTAGTGGGATGAATGTTGATCATAGAGTAGGTAAGGACCAATAAAAAGGAATTTTTCTGGATATAGAAGATGAGTTTGTTCCATAAAGAGCTATGGAAGAAGAACCAACTCAAGTTACACAATAACCTAAATGCTCTAGTAGGATTCATCAAGATCTTGAGATATGTTAATTTATCATGGAAAATGATGATGAAGTAATGTTTATACATGATAACCCTACTGCCTATTGAGAGATCATTGAGATTTATAATTTTAATAAATGTTCAGAAACCACTGAATCTAAAATGGACTCCATGCATTTAAACCATGTTTGGAACATGGAGGATGCACATTAAGGGGTTATACCCATACATTTTTAGTGGAGTTTTCACTAGAAAAAAATATGGATAATTTTCTCTCTACCAATAAATAACAGCTAGTGAAAAATGTTACATAAAATTAATAGTATTGACTGTGAGGAAAAATTTTCATCTATTGCAAGGATAAATTATTATAAAATATTTCTTATAATGACCTTTATTTCATAGAAATAATATTACATCATCCTTATAATAAAAATCTATATAATAGTCCCAAAAATCAAGAGGTCTAACATATCTGAAAATTGGGTACATGATAAAAAATAACATTGACTTTTATTCCCATATCTATACTTTCTCCTAGACCTCACCTTACTCTTACTACATGAAATATCATGGATTAATACATAAAATAACTGGTGATCCATAAATACCATTATGGTTTTAATAGGAAAAAATTGGATACTATATCACGAAAGTCAATAATCATAGAATGGAAACAAAAAGTTAATGATTATTAAGTATCACTTAGAAATATGGAATAAGAGTAAAATATCATAAGATCATGATAAACATAAGACAACATAATTTTTTTCACAAATATAAGACATGTCATCATAATGTATATATTTATAAATAATAATAATATTAAAGTTATCTAATAATGAAAAATTATTATTTAACTAAATGAAATGAAGAATAAAACCATGTATAAGTGATTTCTAACAATATACATATAAATCATAATATATAAACCAATATATTTATAAATATTAAAAAATGTATAAATTTTTTTTTCTACTGAAATGGGGAAGGCCCCCTCTCTCCATTCAGTTAACTCAAAAGGTTGTAGGGGGTTTCCGCCTTTTATACACATTTTTAAAAAATGACCAACACATTTATTTTTTATAGAAAACACATATAATCTATACCATGAACCATCTCTGATGGACCATGTTTAATATTGAACGAAATTTGGACACACACATGTGCCTATTTGTGTGAAGAATCATAAGAAGCAAGAAGAATTCATCAACCAATAGAAGCCCCGTGTTCTCCATTGGAGGAGTACGCGACGTGATCCATGCCTATGCTACATATTAAAAGACAATTCTCTATATTTTTTGTGAATCTATACTAAATTAAACTCTGACACATTACTTCATTTTGGAGCAAGGTTACTCAAAAATGATGCGTGAATAGTGATATCAACTCCAAGCTCTTTACTTTGTTTTTATTCTAAAAAAAATACTCCTTGAATACGTCTGATTTTTGAGTATTAAAAAAAATAAAAACCATTTATTTGAAGGATAAAATGTGTAGAATAAAAAGAGTACAATGAAAAAATAGTGAAACTTCAAATATCATTTTTCACTGTAGCATATCTTTATTTTGGTGTAGAAGATATCATAGAAGTGGACTTTTTTGTACTCTAAAATGGTTTTTAATTTTCATTTTAGTGATTAGTTGGAGATGGTCTAAAGCTAAGATAAACCGACCACATCATAGATATACAAACCCTGATCCACAGTAGAATAAGAGAAGAACCACCAAGGCTAATTGACGTGATAAAGTTACTAAGATAGAACAAACGTATTAAAATGAATACCAGAAACCACTCCTAAATAATAAATTCAACAAGGAAACTTCACCAAATCGAAATTATATACTTCACACCCGTGCAATCTATATAGTAATCAAAACCAACATTAGTAATCCCATATAAAGACATCAAGACCAAGGCCCACTTATTAGAACTCAAATTCCATCTCTATTACAGGACTCCCTCACATGATCTCCCCGAAAAAAGTGTGTTTTCCAATACATTGAAAATTTGCAAAGGTATTTTTATCAAAAAATTATCAAAACTATATAAATGGGATCATGGGAAAATTTTTATCTTTTAATGACATAGTCATGAAATTTAATCATTACCGTTTGGTGTGGAACCTGGCATCCATCAAATTAAAAAATGAATAACCACCCGCTGCACTAAATGTGAGAGGAGGATTGACGAAGACCCCTGGATACCTTTAATTAATTTCCCATCTCCCCAAACAGGATTAATTGGAAATTTACAATCATAGTTGATCTTTTATATAATTTATTCCTTTAGTTTCATTTTAAATATAATTCTCATTATGTTCATCATGACATGTCGATCTTTTCATCCCTAATTTGTTCATGTTTCTCACACTTGTGAGGTCCGAGTGATCTGAATCTCCATGATCACGGAGAACTAACCCATTATGGGTGGTCATGGGGGAATCATATATTTTATATTTAATTTAGGCATTGATTTATTAATCTATTTAATCATTGATTTTATTTCCACTGAGGGATTGGAATACAAAGGAGATGGGAATCAATTTGTATTCCACTTACACTGCAGCCCACCTTTACTTGTTGCAATTCAATGTCTCCCTCTATTTG
This sequence comes from Viscum album, assembly GCA_963277665.1. Classification (NCBI taxonomy): domain Eukaryota; kingdom Viridiplantae; phylum Streptophyta; class Magnoliopsida; order Santalales; family Viscaceae; genus Viscum; species Viscum album. The sequence goes on from OY728131.1 coordinate 1,976,784,488, forward strand.
AATCACACTTCATACTAGTGGATTTTAGTGATTTTATTGAGATAAATGTATGATATTTCTGATAAGAGAGTATATAAGTTCATTCATTTGACTGAGAATGTTCTTATCCATTCTCCAAGGGGAATACATGGAATTAGTTATCTGTTAGAGGATCTCATGATGTGATTAGTGTATTAATATAATGTAGAGTAGTACAATATTGGTAGGTGAATGATATCAAACATATTAATTTAATTATATGAATTGGGAAAAATGTAAATAATGATTTATCCCACTAGAATATATCCTTAGGACCATTTCCATTTATTTCTTTTATTCCATGTGCATTTTCATTTCTATTTTGTTCTATTCTTCTATTTAATCGAAAACTATAAAAAAAATCAATCTCTTTGATGTTTTTAAAAATTATGATTACCAAAAAAATATATACATAAGTGATAGGATAATGAAACTCCCAAACCACACTCCTTGAGAGAAGACCTTGGTCATCCACTAGACTATATTGTAAGTTAATAAAAACTATATTTGACCACAACTCATAACAAACACATGATTTAGAATTTTACTACACAAATAATAGGTCACTCACTATAATCTGAGTGAATTATCTCTAGTTTTTGATGATACCATTTAGGTTAATGCGTATGAAATTGGGAGAGGATTACAGTTGTGGGGGAATCTTTATAGTATTGCAACCAAAAAAGGTTGAAAATTTGTAATATGGAAGATCACCAAGGATGGTCTTGATAGTGGTGATCCTTCCGTTGGTCATATGATGATATACCCATAAGATACTAAATATCATGATGTGTTAGGAATAAATCCACTTGTAGTTCTTGATGAAACAGTTCCCTAGGAAGAGTAATTTTAATAAATAAGTGTTAAAAAATAGGTGATAAAGGGTTATAAGAAAATAATATATGTTATGATGTATTTTATTATGGTTATATAAAATATGTATATTAAATATATACTTATTATACAGGAGGTTCCAATCTATATGAAGGAAGTCAGACTAAACGTAAGGGATTTTCTTCTCACTTTTATTTCATTGAGACACATGCCATATTCACCCCTTATTTCATTTATGTGTTGTATATAATACCCATGAATGAATTTTATGATAATTACAATGAAAATTATAAGATATACTTATCCAAATAAGCTTATTTCTTTTGTAGATATTCAAATTCAAAAGTTCCCAAATGGGTAATGGTTTTATGTTACAATCTCAATGTTTACCAGGGTTATTTATGATAATATTTTTGATGATGAAATATTATTATCTACCTATCATGAAACTCATAAATTTTATTATTCTCTGGTTAATTCTTGAAAATACATGTTTTCTTTTCATTTTCCTATCCTTATGCACTTAAGAAAATGAAAATATGTTTTTAAGGAAAATCTTCTTTATTCTTATCATCGGTCGATTTTTTTCTACCATATCAATGTTTTCTAAAAATGTATTATAGAGGTATTAATATTATCTTATGATTGTTTAATGTAATTTTTATCTATATTTACTTTTTTTAAAAATGGTTTTAAAAGGAATCCTCTTTTCATTTTTTGAATGGGGTACTCTTTTTCTTTTTCTAATAGTATGAAAGGAATGGTTTTTAACTTATATGGAATGAATGTAATTTCTCACCATTATTACTGCTCAATTATTTAGATCTTCATTTATATGTTTCCATTGATATTTTCAATCAATTTTTTTCTATAATTTTATTTTACATTTTTATAATTTAAATAATTGATCACAAAATAGAAAGGAAATTTTCCTCATGAATGTAAATAATATTTTAATTATGTTTATATCTATAAAAGAAAACAACCCATGGTTTCATTTATGATTTACTGGGGATATGATCTAAGAATTCCATCATTATCCTCTATCTATATGGTTAATGTTTATGATGAAAATATGTTTATGAAACCCATTACTTTTACATGGGTAATACTTTAATGAAAGGATGAAATGTTTATGAAACCTATTTCTTTTCCACAGGTTATGATATGATGAAATATTTTTTAGGCCCATTTCTTTTCATGTGTTTTGGTATTATGAATGTGTTATTATCTTGTGTAGAACATATGTATTGTTTTCATTATGTGATAATGGTCACATTATATCCATGGACAGTGGTCACGTTATAACTGGGATTGGGTGGGACCTATATCTCACTCCAATGCATTGGGTAAATGTTGATATATAATGAGATAAAAAACATTAGAGTGTAGAGTTAACCCACTTCATTAAGGGACTTTTTACACTATTATAGTCTTGGGAGTAAACCTTGACTACTATAATGGTTTAGGGAGTAAACCCATTAAACTATGATTGTCTGAGAAATGATCCTTGACTACTAAGGAAATAGTTCACTATTTTTATAATTATGACACAAAATTATGTATTATGCTAATGTTATGATCTTATGGATCATCTTATTTGATTAATTTATGAATAATTTATTATGAACTACCATGATTTATTCCATGAATCAAGATTATGATCTATGATATGCAAGGTATAATTTTCAAATGTCATGCTCATTTTCTCATACTCTTAAATTCATGTTATTCTAAAGAAATAAATATTATATCCCATGTTTAACCTTACTAAGAATCCAAGATCACCCTTTATTATGTTTACATTCCTTAGGCTGTAAAAAGGGTACTGGTGTGATATGTTTATGAAGGGTGATAATTGTGAAAAACTTATTGGGAGATGATGTTGATATTTTATGAACAAGTTCTTTATGTGTCCAATTTTCCCAACACACTAGAATTTTATGATTCTGGACTAGATCATTAGGTTACATAATGAATATTCATTTATTAATAAGTGAAATTTTTGTGTGTAAAGTGTGGGTTGATACAATCATATTTATTTGAATGGTTCCTATGATTTTTTATCGAGGCACTGATAGATGTCGGGAAAAATTTAATGTTTTTGGGCCTCATGACCACTTATGGATGTGAAAACATAACTATCTTTTAAATTATGAATCTTATTAGAAAAAAACTAAATTATTCCAAAATATGGTGTTTTATTTTATTTGGGAGTTTTCATATTTTTGTGAGATCATCAAATTATCCCGACTTATTAATTTTTTATATATAATAAATGAAGGGAAGGGTATTGGAAAACTCTATCCCAATTTAAATCTCCTCTACCACAAAATATTACCCTATCCCTACCATAGAGCCTATTGGACTTCCAAAATAAAGTGTTAGAGGGTGTAATTATTTAGGAAGTGTGATTTAAGGTATTTTTCTTTGAACCCACTCCAATGCCCCATTTATTTCACCATCATTATAATGTTTGTTTATTTTTAGATATATAATAATTTTATATAGTATGAAACATGATTTATACTTGGAATTAAACATCTAAATGTGATGAGTATTTCTATGAAAATACCCTGATGATTATTTTTTTAGAATGAGAGATATTCTAGATAGAAGGTTTCTTGATAAACCAACTTCACCCTAAATTCAAGAGGCCTAATGGACTAATTTTGAAAAAATATCTCATATTTGGATTCACGATTACTTGAATAATTATAAATGAATGTTCAATTGAATTTAGATATGATCTATCCTAACCGAGTAATGATGTCAATGACGAAAGGGCCGTCTGCGACTTGTGAGAGGAACAATAGATGTTACCACTACACAAACCATTAATCAAAAAAAAAAGAAAAATATTACATAACATACATAATTTGAGTCACTGTTGATGGTCGACACTTGGAAGGGGGTTAATGTGAAATTGAGAAAGGGGAGGGTGCACAATGCCCCTCCCCACACTTATTATGTATACCATACATGTAAATTAGTTTAATTATTATAATAATAATATTACAAATGTTATTAACATTATTATTAAATTGGAAATGAAAATTTTACCTAGATTTTATTGGACCAATTAATAGTCCATTACACATAAAATTCCACAAGGATTAAAATTTGGATGATTATGTGGGAGTCCCGGCTCATTTGGGGGAATTTAGGTAATTATAAATTGTTGACTATTTGGATTGATTGTGACCTACCTGGGAACTAGTATGATAACACTACCTATACTATTTTCATTATTTTTATGTGATGGTGCATGTAGTTTAATGTTTTTGAGTCCCCAAGTTATCATAAAATGAAATTATTTATTTTACTGAAGACATTACTGAGTTTATTTTGGTGACTTAAGACACAGATAATATCATGGTGGAACTCATTGTGCGACATTGACCCATGAGAACATCCATAAAATTGGTAGTGTCATATCAATGACACATATTGTGATGCGGGTTATACAATAGGATGTCTATATTTTTGGACATTAACAAGAAACATATCATTATTATAAATTAATAATAATAATAAAAGTACTCAGTGAGACATCAATAACTTAAATAAGAAATTTAATTATCCAATCTGATGGGAGAAAATACTATGGGAAGTGGTGTTAGGCCTTAGTTGGAAACATAATAATTTTTAAATGTGGTTTAATAAGTAAAAGTATATCATTAATCCATCAATTATTCTTTGTTCAATATGTTGATGATTTGTATGGAAACTATAAAATTAATTACGGAATAATGGATTTACGTGAAATGATTAAATTTAAAATTTCTTTTTATTGAATAATATACTAAATGTAGCGATTCAAGTTATGTTTAAATATAAAAAAAATAATTATCGAAAGACCCATGATAATGGTGAGTGTATGATGAATTATTTGAGTTAAATTCTTAAATAAGAGTGACGTTTAAGTGATTTGGGGATAATTATGAGTTGGTTGTTGGGGATGTTAACTTTTAAGAGTTAAATAAATGATATAAATTTAATCAAATATATTAAATCATGATATATTTTTAAGGGAATTATGAATGATCTATGAAAAATTAAAAGAGAATGATATATAGTAATGTAAAATATAAATAAGGTAAATAAAGATTGTTTGTAGAGATAAATTTGGTGACTTAGCAGTGTTTTAAAAACATAGTTATGTACCTTGAAATATTATTGGCGACTTGGATATGGTTTACAGAGAGGGAAGTAATATCTTTTGTCTAGTTAAGTGTTTATTAATGTTACTCAATGAAAATTTGTATCTATTATTGAGTTTTTGTTCATTTCCTATGGGTTTGGGAAGTAGGTTTCATTGTGGATGGTGTAGTAGCCAAATTTCTACAGAGAAATCCTTGTATGATTGATTGGGTGAATCCCCTGATTATGATTTACCTATTTATTATGTGAACTCACTACTTTAGGGTGTGATGAAGCTTGTGACTGATTGATATCAATGGACACTAGATGTAGTGATGGATATTTATTTGAACTCACCCTCTGTATGGGGTTCGAGTATGATAATTATGTCTATACACTATACCTTCCATATATATGTGTATTTATTGATGACATCAGTTGTTAGTATCTATGAGCACTCTCTCACTATTTTAGGATGAAATGGGTCAGATATTTATAAGAGATAGTTGGATATGAGTAATTACTATAATATATATATTATGAGATAAATGGAGGTGAATAGTTCATTTACTACCCCTCAATGTGAGAACATAATAGAAGGGATGGGTGAAGATATATAGTTCCTCTATCATTTCTGGTATATGAATGAGATAGAGAAAATTAACCAAAGGGGTGACACCCTTTCATTCTCATAGTGTAAGGGTCAAGGTAGATGATGATACACCCAATGATATATTTACTCCCTGCCCATTGATCTGGGATTAATAGTATAATATATTCAACATTATCCTTAGATTTTTTTATTTTTTCATGTATACCAGAATATATATTTTGACCTAAAATAAAGTATTTACTCTGGTTTCCACAGATATATACACTACTAGGTATGAATATTTGTGTTTCCCATAGTTTATCTAAGATAATTAGATATTATTATTCCCTACATTTCTACTAATATTGGTGGATACATATATTACCTCCACCATCATATAAGTAGTGCACCTATGGTGGATTATAAGGATAAAAATCAACGATGGTTATTCAGACACTATTTTTTTACTTTAGAGAGAACTGTTTAGTTGGAGAAAATTATTAATGTGGGCTATATTTTGATTTATTATAATGGATAATTTTTATGCTTGTGGATCACCTTATATTATTTTTTATTATCTTTACCTTACTTTTAGTTGATGCACATAGACACTAGTTGGTTATGGGGTTAGCTCACTGCTTGGGATGACCATACTGGGTATTATTATACTTAGCCATGCATGTTCCTAAACACAATTTTATACTTATATCCACTATTTTTTGGATTTCTTGATGTTTGCTGTTATCACATTACCTAATTGAGGCGGTATTAGGGAGTCACTTACTGGAATATGAGGATGTGAAATATATTTTTTAGATATATAGGTTATATTATGGAGTTAGGTACATGTGAGGATTGGTTGGTATAGTTTATATGGAATTTTACTAACGATATTTAGTATAGGTAGTCACAATAAACGATATTAAATAGGTTATGTTGGATAATTTATATATGATCATGAATATTATTGATGACACATCACTAAGAGTTATGTATATTATCATGGATTTTAATGTGCGGTCGACATATCATGTTGTTCTTTGATATGATTCTGTGATTTAATGTTCTATTAGTTAAGTCTATGAATAGTCTATATGGGTTGGACCAAAATAAGATCTATTAATATCCTTATCATTTTATATAAGTATGATTTTGAGATACTATGATGGAGATACTGGGAATTTTTTTTAAATATTGGGATGTTATTTTGTGTATTAGTGGTTATTGATGAGATAATATTTAGATAGTAGATAGCGTTCCATGGTATTACACTTGATTATGGGTTTTATAGGACCTGATCTGACTCTAATAGTAGTCTTGAAACATGGTTTCTATGATTAATTTCTATAATTAATAATAACTTTTAATTCTTCAAATTCATAACCAATAATTTAAATTTACAATTTAAAATCTTCTGTTGTTTGGATGGAACCTATTTCGATTTTGTTGTAATCATTGATATTCTTATTAGTTAGAATTAATTCCATGATTTTTGGATAGAGAATTTATAGATAACATTAGAGATTTTGAGATTTTTGGAACCTTAGTACAACTTATGGATGAAAAAATGTTAATATCTTTTAAATGATGCATCTTCTTGTGAAATTTTCTACCAAGATTATTCTAAAATAGGAATTTTATTTTGAGAAATAGTTTAATAATTTTTACAGATCATCAAAATATATTAAAACATTTAAAGTATTTATATATGATAAATGAAGGGGATAGGTATGGAAGAAATCGATACATATTTCTATCTATTCTCTCATACACAGTCTATCACTTGCTCTCTACCTTGAGGATTATTAAAATTTTGAAATAAGTCAAAAGTGATTGTAACAGATCATGAAGAATGATTAAAGTAATGGTCATTTTACCTGACCACCTAACCCATTTTTATTTCCCCATTATTATCATTTTGTTTGGGTTTTTGATCTACTATGATCTATCATAATTTAAAACAAGATTTATATAAAGAATTTAATGCCTTAGTGAGACATGTATATCACTTAAAACACCTCAAATACCTGATGGTTGGATCGAGAGATATTTCAGAGATAAGTTATTGAACCATAGCTAATTCTCTCTAGAATTCAATATCCTTAACTTCCTAATATGTATAAGATATTCTGGATTTTGATTTTGGGTTTTAAGAAAGTCCAAGCCTATAAACCTTAAGGTATTTGATGGAGGATAGTGATTTATGGGTAGTGGTTCCTAAGGATAATGATAATGTCAGTGTTTATTAGGGATAACTAAAAAATTAATCAAAAAATATAAAAGAAAATAAATATTTTTCAAGACCCATTTATGTGGTTCATTACTAGAAACCAACACCAACAAGGTGGATGGTATAACATAAACAAAGATGAGGGTAGTAGATACCCCTAACCACATTTAATATATAATTATTATATATATAATCCTTAAATAAAAATAATATATTTTTATAATTAAAAATATTATTAATTTAGAAATGAAATGTTTTACCCAGTTTCCCAAATTGGACAAATGAGTAGTTAATTTGACATGATTTTCCACAGGGATAACAATTTCAAATATCCCATGGGTGTATGCGCTGGTTTAAGGGGGATTTTGGAAATTATAAAATAATATATGTTATGATCAATGATTAACCAACCAGTGAAATATTATGAGGATACCAGCTAGCCCGTGTTCATGAGTACAACATGATGAAACCTGTGATCGGATGATTTGGAGTACCCAAGTTGATGAAAAGGAAAATTTATAATTTAGTATATGGAATTTAGTTAGTTTGTTTCAAAACATTATGACATAAATAATGTTATGGTAGGAGCTCATTTTGATACTATTAAAAATGAGAAGAGAAAGGAAATTTATAGTTTCATTTATTGGAAATTTTTTATGAGGTTTCTAGACCAGGATTTATAGATTCTCAAGGGGAATGATGAGAATAGTATTTTAATTGATTAATAATAATTCATGATGATATTTTGAAAAAAAATGATAAATTGAATTATTCAATGGGATGAGAGTCTAAATTATGGGAAGTGGTTTTTCACCTTCTTTGGAAATTGGATATTAAAATTAAAATAAGACAATTTTCCCTATAATGATTCTTCATATAAAATGTTGACAATGATTCTTATAAAGGTTATGAAATACCATAGAGAATTTTAAATTTTTGTGTAATATTTAAATTGAAAATGTATGTGATGAGAATGGTAAACAAAAATTATGGGGTTCATGTTATATTTAATGATAGGAAACTGAATTATCCTAATATCCTTGGTAATGGTGAGTTATGACTGATGTGAGATAACCTTCTGAATGAGAAAGGTATTATGAATTTTTTTATCTATATGAATATGATATTTAGAATATTAAATCTATAATAGTTAACTGAAATATATAAATTTAATCATATATATTAATGAATAAAATATATTTGAATTGAATTTTGAATGATCTGTTAATAAGGCTAAGAGAATAATGTATGATGATGTTGAATTTAAAGGAAGAGATGGATGAGTATTTAAAGAAAGAATTCAAGTGTTTTTATATTACTGGGGATACTTAGTGAAGTACATTGATATGATTTTAGTGACTCTAATAGAAATTTAGTGAGGAGAGTAATAATCTAGTGTGATGATGTTTCTAGATAGGTAATTCAACAAAAAAAAATATATTTTGTCGAATTAGTTTTTAATTACTATGGGGTTGGGAAGTGAATTTAATTTTGAATGGTATAGTATATTGGAAGAATATTTTTATTTATAGATATAATATTCTAATTTAGATTGTGTTTTTTATTATGTAAACTCAATACCTTTAGGTGTGACACAACTTTTTACTGCTGGATATCATTAGTGATTGGATGTAGTAATGGATCCCCTGGAACTCACTCTCTGTTTACGGCTTGAGTGATATGGTGATGAGTATACCCCGTATCATCTATAGATCTTGGTAGGGACCTATGGTAATATGTATATGTACCTAACACTTCTAGGAAATTTATTGCTGGGGATATAGTTATATATTTATTAAAAATATTTGGAATTGAGTAATTCATATAACATCTTTAGGGTTAAATAGATAGAGGTGAGTAGTTTCTCCAGTACCATCGATGAAATATCATGATAGATGGCATGATTGGAGCTTTGTAGTTCCTCAAACATCTTTATTACGTGATGATGATAATATTAATTCACCCAAGATGAGATATTCCTTCTTTCCCATTTTACAATGATCGAGGTGGACAATAAAGAATATGATGCATTCTAATCTAACTACTAACAGATCATAGATTGAGAGTTTTAGATATTCACAATAATCCTCAAATATGTGTATTTTCTATAATATAATAATCTTCAATATTTTACCTAGAGATGTGTATTTCCTTCAATTTTTGTACATGTATACATTGATAGCTACAGTGATGACTATTTCCTTTGCTGGATATGTATTTTTCCACCAGTACTTCTATTATAATTGGAGTTATTTATTTCTTCTAGTGCTCCAAAGATTGCTGGGGATATTTATTTCATCCCTTATATCAAGTACAATGTATCTAGGGTAAATTAATGAGAATTAAATCTATGATGGGTTGTGAGATATGATTATTGTTCCTTCCTGAGGAACATTGCTATTTAAGATTTGTGATAAAAGTGAGATATGGGTTAATTGATTAGGATGGATCATGGTTATTCCCATGGATGATTCATGGTGATTTTGGATAATATAAAATTTAATTTATATTGATTCACATAGACTTTAGATGATTATGGTGCTAGCTCACTACATGGGATGACCATAATGGGTATTGATATACCCTCCCTCACATGTACACCTATTGGTTTTTCAATTTAATTCCATGTCTATAAGATGATATGGATGATGGATGATTTTAAAGATAGGAGACCAATGCTGGATATGGATATCTGGTGGTATAGATATCTCATGATGGTGTCCAATTTTATTTTATTAGTATTTTGGTTGATTACTATTCAAGATAAAATAGTTTTACCTGATTATTTATATGTATCATATCACATTGTACACTGGATATATATAAATATATATATTTCATTGCTTTGTTTTATATTTCATGTATATTAATGTTGATGCTCATTTTCATCACATTGTCTAAAGGAATGGAAAAGAAAAATGCCTTAGCACAAATTGATTCATCCTTTGAAGAAAACATCAAAAATCGACAAAGGCCTGAACAAGGGTTCAAATGCACATGCACCCAAGTCTATTCTTCAAGGTTCCAAACACTTATAAGGTAATTTCTTACCTATAAAGGAAGAGCTAAAGAGGGGGAGGAAGGCCTAAGTGTTGAAACTCATCAACACTTGCATGCCTGAGTGGCCATCCCTTAAGGGATTTGGCCACACTTGCGCGCCTCCCTACTCCTTCACCAGAACTTGGGCGCTACACTTCTGGAAGTACCTCGGGATAATTCTACGGGCTTTGTTCAAGGATCTCCCAAGTATTACCATACTGGTTTACAATCGCGCAAGTACCTATGTGCCGTGCAAGTATACCTGTGCGACCAGGACTTGCGCGCCCACACAGAACCTGCACGCCTTCCAGTACTTGCACACCCCTATCTTTTTGGGTGCCTCTCCTGCCTATTTCACTTCTCTTATTCCATTCCGCCTCTACTATTCAATATTCAGTCTTCAAGACACTCTTCAAATCCATTTATGACATGTTTTCTTGATTGAATTCATTATCTAAAAGGAATTTTGTGGAACAACTCTTAAAACATAGTGATTCACATATCTTTATGTCACTAATGTCAGAGATTTCATTCATTCAACCTCATTCTTTAAGTTGAGGGAATCTTTAAACTATGGGCCGCCTTTTCAGGAGTAATCCCTAGTCCTCATTAATTTGGGCATCCTCCTTAAGAGTAAGCCCCATGTTCCTTAACCTGGGCCTCCTTTATAAAGAGTAAGCCCCAGTTCCATATTCTCATTAATATTGGGCATCCTCCTTAGGAATAATCCCCAAGTCCTCATTAATGTGGGCCTCCTTTTCAAGAGTAAGCCCCAAATCCCCTAATCTGGGCATCCTCTTTAGGAGTAATCCCCAATATGAAAGCTTCCAAATATGGGCATCCTCTTCAAGAGTAGGCCCCAACCATAATTCTCTTAACCTGGGATTCCTTTTCAGGAGTAATCCCCAGTCTCAAATATGGGCATCCTCCTTAGGAGTAATCCCCAAGTCCCTTAATTTCTCAAAGTCCCTTATCCTGGGCCTCCTTCTCAGGAGTAAGCCCCAGTCTTAATTTATCTTAACCCGTCCTAATTTAATTTTGATCTAGGCTTCCTTCCTAAGAGTAAAACCCAATCATAAGCCCCCTCCTAATTTGGGACTCCTTTTCAGGAGTAATCCCCAAGATAGAGTATCCAAATCTCCATAAAGTACATATACGTTTATGGACTCTGTTCTTGGATTTCTTCCCTGAAGTAAATCCTAATCTTCATTTATCTGGGTAGTCATACATACATAAGGCACGCATTATTTCTTATGATTGCATCTTTCATGGCACAATTGTATGGTTTTACCAATACCTCTTGTTTCTCACACCGAACATGACTCACATGAGCTTAGAGTGTAAAAGTAATTATGACATCTTTCTTTAAGCCATAAATCATAAATATCATACTCCCTTAATCGAACTACATGGGTTCTGATTCCTTCTCTAAACAGGGATATGTAGGTAGCCCATCTGCGGGTGCGATCCCAACTCTGAAATAATCCATATCCTTCTGAATGACAATAAACTTCAAGTGCCTCACTGAGTGGCTTTAAAACTAGTATGGTCATCATAATGACCAAGAGAAATTTATGTATTGAAGGACACCATTGACTAAAAATCTCTAACAAATACAGATTATTCTCTATCGATGAAGAACCTTGAATACATATAAAAGATTCTCTAAATTTTCTACATATCAATCATTGATTTTCAGATCTAAAGATTAGCTCATTTTATACTTGCTAATGATAAGGATTCACGAACATAACTTAAATCAATAAAGAGAGTCCCAGAGTAGACAATAATTCCCCTCAAAAAGGTGTGATGAGTCCGACCTCCCATCCTATCGACCAATGAAAATTCTTAAGCCTCATTAGTCCATAACTAATGAGCACCTACCTTTGGAAAGTAGGTTCAAATGGATATGGAATAATTGGATGTTTCCGGTTCTACGAATAAAACTGTTAGAAACCTCTTGGAATATTTGAATCTTAAATCAATGAGATCATCCCCAATTCTAGAGGAAACAAAAAATGGTGAACCCGACGTGAATCCTTAACCAAGTTAAAATGATTCTTTGCCTATTTGTTAGGCCCCTTATTTAAACTCAATGAGAGGGCCAACAAAGCAATAAATAACATATGTGCTCATCCAAAAGATGTAGTGGCCGGACTTATCTTGATTATGTATGTTATATCAAACATGCACTCTTTTCCAAGATCTTCTGCATTTCCAAAATGGATTCTCTTATGTTAACATCTGTGAATACCTCTACTATAAAAACCTCTGCTACGAATTCCACTGCTGCTACTCTTGTTGGATCATCGTCCGCTCTGAGGATGACATCACATACTCAGCATCTTCAATTCTCGGTATCAAATGAACTGGTTAAGGAGTACCATCAACACGGTACCATTCCAACTCTAGAGGCTGCCCGACGAGCCCTCCAAGTTAACAACTCACACCGGTCGTTCAGACAACGATGACCAGTGATCAAGAAGCTAGCGGTTCTAACCACCGTCTCCAACCATTTTGGGTCGTTATCCCCAGAACGCAATCACCATTCATTCCCATATTCTAAGGAGGTGAATGAGAAGGTCCCTCAGGGCCTTAATTCAAGGAGAAAGGAGTCCTTCCAGAGGGCTCCCATCAACAATCGCCGCTAGACTCGTGCGGCAGTGCGCCCTCAACATGATGAGGGTATCGACTCCAGGCATTCGGATCAGGTTCCTCAAAACCGAGTAGGCAAGACGAATCTCCAGAGGAGAAATCTGGTCAAAGAGAAGTCCACCAACCAAACATGGTGGCAAGAAATGAGTAGGCACATACACCCATCCGTTTTAATTTCGCTGTCCAGCAGACTCGTCTGGCAGCAGCGCGCCAATCCCGTCAGGCAATTCCGGCGGAGTACTACAGACAAGAACATGCACCTATTTATAAATCATCAGCTAGTCAGTAGACTCGTCTGACTACATATGATGGAGACCTCCAACCCAATTTATTGACCACTGGTAGACATGCACGTACACCTACTTACACTTATCAATCCTTCTAGCAACCTCGTCTATCAGTGTTGAAGGAAGTTCGTCAACCACGTTTGGCGGAGTGCAATCAGCAAGCACATACACCTAGTAGTATTGATCAGGCCTACCGACAGTCTCATTTGGTAGAACCCGGAGAAGTCAGTCGGAAATCTCCGATGACAAACAAGAGGCAGACTCAACTCTGTTCCCCCACACTTGAGTACTTTCAGGATTCATTAACAGGAAAAGGAGGACAAGAGCAGGAACACACACCTACTCCAAGCATGGAATGGAGAAAGAGCCGAAGTAAATCACTGCTCATATTATGGATGCCTACTAGGATATTATAACAGCTTCAGTAGCATCTCAGGGAAATACACATAAATCTATCCCTACCAGTAGAGTGACACATCAACAGTTCACTCCGGAGCAGATACACACCTCTGTTCAAGTCCAAGAGGGTTGTGGGGTGTACTCCCCCATATCATACAGACAACCAAGTCAGGCACATACACCTGATTTGAGTGGAGATCGTCAGCCTAACCTGGCCATCTTTTCTGATCAGGCACATACACCTACTTAGAGAAACCACTTTCTCCAACAAGTGGTTTCCAAGGAGAGTAAGAAGGCATCTAAGAAGAAGACCCACCCAACACAGTCAAGAGATCAAGAGCCAATCTGTAACTAGGTCTTGATCAATGCTAGAGTTCTTGAAGCCCTGAGATAGTTATCTGTTGGAATCCAAGATTCTACTCCCTCTTTTCCTAATAGTGGGAACATTAATTCCGAAGATCTGCATCAGATAATTCCTCATGAAGGCTTGATTCATGTCAATTCGGTCAATCATGAAGTTACATCTTCATATGAGAGCCACAGGAACCCTATGTTTGGTCAGAAGGCCAAGGAGAAAGAGATCTCATCTTTTGCTGTAACCCACCATGGTGGTCCTCCCCATGATGATGAATTTCGCTACGAAAGTCCTCTCCACAGTAGTGATTCACATTGCCTAGAAAATTCTCCAGTGGAAAATGTAGTGACAAGAAAGCCCTATTATCTTGAGGCACTTGCAAATGTAAAACCAGTCAGGTATGATGCTTCATCGCTAGAAGGTGAAATAATTTCTCAATCAGAAGATAGCCCAGGGTGTAGGTCATTCTCTGAACCACCCCTAAGTCATGAATCTTATAGTTTAATTAGTGATTTCTCTACCAATATTTTTGAATCCGATGAAGCAACAAGGAAGCACCAGCTCTGGTCAAATCAGGTAAAAGAATCTTCATTGAATGATAAAGAGGAAATGCTGAACATAAGAAAACAACTGGCAAAAGGTGAAGTGCCACTCATGTTTTGGCCTCTGGCTGACTCTTAGTATGACATTCCAGAGATGTTGACGGAAGATGGAATTCATGATATTAGTCTCAACATATGGAAAACTCTTTATCAGTTAAAAAATAAAGTATTATCTTATGATGAATATGAAAATCATGTTAAGATAATACAAGGGTTACAACGCCAGATTGATTTGGCATCTCTATCAGTCTCTCGATATCTGATGGCTGAAAAGAAGCAGAGATCCCTTCAACGTTCATGCCTTGGCACACTAAGAAGATTGTTCCAGTTAATTTCCAATGCCCCATCTGGTATTCATGTCAGAGGATGGGGGTGTTCATAGAGCACTACATTTCACTATACTCTCCAGTCCACAAAGCCCGCCGAAAATGGTCTCATGCAATGTTATTTCCCATGGCTGTCCAAAGTCAATGGGTTTTTGTAATCAAAAACATTCCCAAGAACAGGCTTCAACTAGTTCCTCTCAAAATCAAGCATACAGAGAACACGTTGTTGAATGACTTCTGCATCAAGCAAAAGAGAATATTGAACATGCCTCTCATTTGGAGAAAGAACATCACCAAGTGATAGAAGTGTTAGAAATCATCCAAAGGTCCTTTGAACTGGGTGATAAAAGTGGATGCAAGTTAATACATCCAAATAATTTCAGGAATAAGGTACGAAAGATCAAGAGAGATTTCAAGAAAGGCTCAGACATAGCTTGTCAAGAGCCACCCCAGCTTGCCAGACTGGGGACTCTTTTAAACCAACCCTCAGAATCAACAAATAGGATTCGAGAAGTTGAGAAAAGGAAGCAGGAACAGCCCCAGTCCACCAGACTGGGGACTTTTTCAAATCCTCAATCCCTCCCTCAAAGAAAGTCAGTATTCTCTCAATTGGTGAAGAATCCTCAAGAGGAACAAAGATCCATATTATCAGGAGATTCCCTCCAAGTTACTGTTCGTCAAGAAGTTCCAGAGGGATTGAATCAACAAAAGGCAATGTCTCATCAAAGACATGGAAGAAGACAATATCACAGAAATGCTGATAGAAGGGATGTGATGCGTTATGAATCAATCAATTTCATCAATGTTGTTGTTTTTGATCTTCCAAAACACGTGTCTCACTCAGGGGACTCAGATTAAGAGATTCCTGCTCAAGAAGATGTACACACAGACACAAATGAAGAAGGTGTGCGTACACGAAATCAAAGGTTTACCCAGAATTTGGGTGTTCCTTCAAATAACCCACTTCCCCCTCTCCGAAATGGATCCAACAAAGGGAGGGGAAAGGATCAGGTTACATATCCTTCCTGAGAGAAGGCCAATCACTCTCATTAGATCTAATATTTGTGCAACAAGAGGAAGAAATGATGGAATTGAGGAGGTTGAATGCAGAACTACTTCAAGGTAGTCTTCCTCTTAACTGTACGGGAGTTAGTCAACCAAGGAAATTTGTTGCAGCTACTGAGATGGATCAAGAATATCCTCCTCTATCAGTACATCCTCACAGGTTTAATCATACGGGTTAAGTGCAACAAAAATTGGTGGTGCTACCATCAGTCGCAGCACCAGCCACCATACTTGTCCAAGCTCCAGTCATTGCACCTACCCAAGTCCAAGTTCAACCCGATGTTTCACAAAAGTTAATAACTAAAATTGAGTCATTAATAGCTCGGTTAGAGACTATGGAAGGGAAACATGCATATGTTCAACCAGAAAATAGAGCTTACCCTGAATAGGTAGATTTAATCCCTCCCCCATCAAGTTTTGGGAACCCTGTATTCCCTATTTTCAATGGATCAGGCAATCCTGAATAGCATTTAACGCATTACGTGTCTTGTTGCGATCCTATGGTGGGAACTCCAGAACAGCAATGAGCAGTGAAACTCAGATGCTTCGTGTGAATCCTATAAGAACGAGAATTGTTTTGGTATACAAGCTTGCAATCCTGGTCAATTACCGAATGGGAAGATCTCTGTCAACAATTCCTTCTCCAGTTCAGCTCAACTTTTCCAAAGACAACAGTTTTTGATCTTACAAACTATAAAAAAAGGGAGAATGAAAGGGTGTCAGATTTCATCGCTCGCTGGTAGGGATTAACATATTCCCTAAGTTTAGTACTCCCTCAAGAAGAACTGTTGCCAATCTGTGTGGCAAAATTTCCTGACGAATTATGCATGCCGTTGATCCTTGTGAAATACACAGGAGGGTTTCGAGACCTTACATCAATCGCTCAATAGACTGAAGATTCCCTTATACAGACTAAGGCTAAATCTCGTGTAATTCTATCAGTTCTAGGAAGGAGAATGGGCAATGCAGAGACTGCTATAGTTATGCTTAAAAAAGAACCTTTAACTGCTTCTACTTCAAAACCTCATCTTCTCGAAGGGCTCCACCTCCTGAGCGCCAACAACAGAGGCCGTTTCTTCAAAACGATCAAAGATATCAAAGACGAGAAAAATTTGAGAATTTGAAAAGCAAAGTTTACTCTTTCCGAAATGAATAAGTTTCTGGTTATTTGATTTCGGCTATGGAAAATAATTTGGATTAGTTTCCAAGGTCCAAAAGGCCAAATAAGGAAGGAGATGAAGACCGTCCCAATTATTGCACCTTTCATCAAATGATGGGGCATCCCATCCATGAATGTTTTGTCTTCAAAGACCTCCTACAAAAGATGGTAGACTCAAGACAAGTCAAACTGAAAGGTTCTTCTACTCAGGTAGCATGTGTTACTACTACAGTTTTAGAGGAGAGAGGCGAATGGAAAGAAGTTAAGAAAAAAAATGAAAAAAATATGGTGATTGGACGGTCAGAAAAATGATCAACCGAACTCTTTCTATTTTGAGAACACAATTAAAGAAACCAATTGTTCCTTCTGCCATGAATGCCAAAACAAAACCCTCTTCATTAGCGGGAAAATACTCAAAGAAATATCATAATTCTGAGAAAGAAGAAGAATCAGAAGAAGATGAGTATGTGTCAAAGCCGAAGTTGTCTTTGACTCTGGCAGATTTCATGCCATCTAATTCAAACCCACGGGAACCGCCCCACCAAACGGAACAACCTAAATTGGCTAGTCAGGCAGAGTCCTCATCGGATGAAGAGTTAATCTTTGGTTCTGTTAATATGATTCACTTAACAGATCCTTATTCCAGTCGCAGTTTCGATTTTGATGAGCCTGAATTCCCTGTATCAAACAGAGGAATCAGAGGAAGTTCTAGAGGCTCAGGATATAGGGGAAGACATGGATCTTTCAGAGGTCACTATTCCAATTCTAACCATGCTAGAACTGTGTATGTAGCAGAAAATTGGGGTAGAGCCCTTCAACGAGCTCAACAAGAAAAAGAAAGTTCTTCCCCCAATAGAAAACTCAGTCCTGACACAGTTATTCTGGAAGATCAGTTGACGGTTCCACCCTCTTCTTCTCAGTAAGTAAATAGACCTAATTGGCTTGATCTTCCAAGGCCCGGAGTATTTCCAACTCCTATCCCGATACAAGATGCATCAACATCCAAAACATCAACTTCCAAGGCACCTTCTAAACCACATGTTCTTATTGGGAAACACAGACCTTTGGATCAAAAGTATGATATATTGAAACACCTGGCCCAAGTACCGGCCAAGTTATCCATTCTGGATGCCATGAATTTATCAAAGGATCTTTGGGAGGCACTCATTAAGGCTTTGTCTAGTCCTCAGGAGTTTGAGACTGAAATTACTACAGATGAAGTCTACCAGGTATAGAATAATCCTGCAGAATGCCATGCGGTGATATCTTTCACAGATGAAGATGAAGATGATGTCGTGCATGGACACATTAGACCTTTGTATTTATCTGGCAAGGTCAATGGTGTAGAAATCTGAAGGGCTTTCATTAATAATGGTTAAGGATTCAACCTCATCCTCATTCGCACACTTCGTCGATTAGGCCTCAAGGAATCTAATTTATCTCTTTCAACTATGATGTTACAAGGATATGATAAAAATGAACAAGAACCACTAGTAGATATTACACTCAGAACTCAGTTTGGAAATCTTGTATCCAATTCAGATTTCATGGTTGTTGATCAAGACTCAGCCTTCAACATCTTTCCTGGAAGACCCTGGCTACATCAACATGCGGCTATCCCTTCATCATACCATCAATGTCTCAAATATTGTTTCGATGGTCAATATGGGACATTGTATGGTGATAAGGCCCCATTCAAGACATGTGAATCTCAATACATTGAGGCAGAATTCTATCACATGAAGGGAAAGGAGAAATCCACAATAAGGGAGCTTACCAAAGTTAATTCTCCATTTGGTTTGGAGAAGATTCCAGTAAATCCATTTGCACATGTGAGTACAGATTATGTGTTTCTTATCAATCAAATTGACAAGATATACCCAAATAAAAATACTTTTATGGAATGATCCATAATGTCGATTATGGCAATCGAGCCAGACAACATGGGATAAATTGGTGAGCCACCAAGTAGTGATGAAAGACCAAATGGAGATGTCTTCATTTCATCTGCTGAAATCCAGCAAGTCTATACTTCTCCAATCAGTCCAGAAGAAGTTATAGAAATGTCAGAGGTGAACAATGATGTCGATTCTCAATCCATCATATCCTCTATATTACCCAAGGAAGACCCTTCATCATCAATCGGGTCAGAAATGGAAGCTTCTTCTTCAAGATGTTCAAATTTTAACATCTCTTCTGATCATGATAATTCTTCTTCATCATCCACTATGCAAGTAGAAATAAAAGTAATAACAAATGTTGAAGAATAAGGGGAAGATCTCAGGGATGATCCTCCATCATTTGAAGAGGGTATCTCTACCACTGTGGATGAACTCAGAGAAATAAATCTGGGTACAAAAGAATATCCACACCCCACTTTAATTAGTGTGGCCATGACTCTTCAAGAGCAAGAGATGTATATTTACTTTCTAAAGAAAAATCGAGATATATTTGCTTGGAACTATACAGAGATTCCAGGGCTTGATCCTGATGTTTCCACTCATCATTTGGGGTTTTCAGAAGAACATCGAGGATTAAAACAAGCTACTAGAAGAACACACCCAACCTATGCTTTAAAAATTGAAGTTGAAGTGGATAATCTCATCAAATCTAACTTCATCAGAGAAGTTCAATATCCCAAATGGTTGGATAATATTGTCCCAGTGAAAAAGAAGAATTGGAAAATTAGAGTTTGCATTGATTTCAGAGATCTTAATCGGCATTGTCCTAAGGATGATTTTCCAATTCCGATTACAGAACTATTAATTGATAAAAAAGCTGGCTATGAAGCACTTTCCTTCATGGAAGGATATTACCGATATAATCAAATCCGAATGGCTATAGAAGATGAAGAATCTATAGCCTTCAGAGCCCCTCAAGGTGTGTTTTGCTATCGGGTAATGCCCTTTGGCCTAAAAAATGCAGGCGCAACATATCAGTGTGCTATGAATCGTATCTTCAAACCCTTTTTAGGGAAGTTCATTGAATGTTATGTGGACGATTTAGTGGTTAAATCCAAACAAAGTTTTAATCACTTGGATGATTTAGAAGTCATATTTCACAAACTTCGGCAACATAATTCAGAGATCAACCCCTTAAAATGTGCTTTTGGGGTAACCTCAGGGAAATTTCTCGGCTTCGTTGTACGCCATCGTCTTATTGAAGTTGATCCTGAGAAGACCAAGTATATCCTTGGTATTTCACCACCTCAAAATTTGAAAGAATTGAGGGGACTTCAAGGACACTTATCCTATATTCGACGTTTCATCTCCAATTTGGTAGACAAAAGTTTACCCTTCACCAAATTGATGAAGAAGGGAATCACTTACATGTGGACTGAAGAATGTCAAGAAGCATTCAATATTCTAAAGAAGTATCTCTAGAGTCTACCAGTGTTAATTCCACCTGTTGAAGGAAGACCAATTATCCTCTATGTGATAGCTTTAGAGCAATCATTGGGTGCCATTCTTGCTCAGAAGAATGATACTGAGAATGAAAACAGCCTATACTATCTCAGTCGAACTATGCTTGAAGCAGAAACCCGATATTCAAGTATTGAGAAGTGCTGCCTGGCATTAATCATTGATGTTCATAAGCTGAGACACTATATGCAGCATCACGAGGTCTAATTGGTATCTCACAATAACCCGCTCAAATTCATCCTTAGTCGTCCAATGCTTATAGGATGTCTGGCTTGGTGGGCAGTTATCTTGCAGCAATTTGATATTCAATATGTGTCTCAAAAAGAAATAAAGGACCAAGCTCTGGTAGATTTCCTTGCTGAACACCCATTAGTGGAAGACACATCCTCAGATATTGAACTCCCTGATGAGGAAGTCTTCTCTATTCAGGATAGTCCTCAAGTATGGGAAATGTAATTTGATGGTGCTTCCAGAAGTCCAATCGGGAAGAAAATGGAAGATCCTAAATTCAACAAGGTTGGATTAGGAGTTATTCTTATTTCCCCGGAGAAGGCAGTGTTACCTTATTTCTTCTCATTATTGAGAGGTGGGACAAACAATGAAGCAGAGTACCAAGCTCTCATCACAGGCTTATATTTGGCGTTTCAAGCACAAGTGAATCACTTAAAGGTGAAAGGTGATTCAGACCTGGTAATCAAAAAAGTCAATGGGGATTATGCAATCAGAAAAGAAGAACTAATCCCTTTGCATCATTACGTCAGAGAGTTAATGGCGGAATTTCCTTC
This sequence comes from Viscum album, assembly GCA_963277665.1. NCBI lineage: Eukaryota > Viridiplantae > Streptophyta > Magnoliopsida > Santalales > Viscaceae > Viscum > Viscum album. The sequence goes on from OY728131.1 coordinate 1,976,806,399, forward strand.
AGAAAAGACATTTTCTTATGTCCCGAGATCACAAAATGCCCATGATTATTCACTGGCTAATATAGCCACAGCTCTGGCAGATCCAAATCGAGATGAGACAACCATCAGTATTTCCCACCGTCGTACAATTTCACCTTATGTTCGAACCAAAATAGAGGAGATCAATGAAATTAGTCCCATTCTGGAACTGTATGGTCATACTATAGGATGGATGACACATATCAAGGAATACCTTCAAATGGAACACTTCCACCTGACAGAGCTGGGAAAGAACAAGTCCAGAGACGTTTTTTTCAATTTCACTCTTTATGATAGCTCAGATCACATAGACAAAGTTCTCTACAAAAGGGGTTTTCATGGAGTTCTCTTCAGATGCATTGATGGTGAAGAGACAATGGTTGTCATGAAAGAAGTGAATTCAGGAGTTTGTGGTGCCCACAAGTCTGTACATAGACTGTCTGATCTGATTCAAAGGCTTGGATACTTTTGTCCTTCATTGATACAAGATTGTGTTGATTTCACAAAGAAGTTTCATTCATGCCAAGTACATGCCAACTTCATTCATCAACCTCTAGAGTTTCTTCATACAGCTAAATAATCGTGGCTATTTGCCACATGGGGAATGAATGTGGTGGGACCTTATCCTTTAGCTATGACCATGCAGTTTAAGTATATTCTTACTGATACTGACTTCTTTTCCAAATGGGTAGAGGCAATACCCCTCAAATAAGTTAGTTCTAAATGCATTGTTAGCTTCATCAAGTCTAACATAATTACCAGATTTGGTGTCCCTCATACCATATTGACGGACAATGGCACCAACTTCTGTTCATCCGAGGTGAAGAACTTTTATCAAGAATACAAAATCAAATCCAACAATTCATCTCGGTATCATGCAGCGAAGAATGGCCAGATTGAAGCCTTCAACAATACTCTATCAAATATACTGCAAAATATGGTGGATAAAGATAAGAAGTCATGGACTGATAAACTCTTTCATTCTTTATGGGCTTATAGGACCACCACCCGCACTACAATGCGATCAACTCCATATTCACTAATATATGGAACGGAAGTAGTCTTTCCCATTGAAGTTCAATTACCTTTGCTCAGAGTAGCTATTTTTGATTAGTCATCTACAGATGAACAGTCTCAAAAGCGATTGGATGAACTAGAACGGTTATATGAGAAGAGATTGTGTACACTACACTTGGAAGTCTATCAGAATCGAATATCAAGAGCTTTCAACAAAAAAGTTCATATTTGTTCATTAGTTCCGGGAGAATTGGTATTAGTTCTCAGAACTCCAATGATACCAGGAAAGAAACCTCTTAAGCATGAACCAAAGTGGAAAGGACCTTATTGAATACATAAGTTCTATTCCAATGGAGTTTATTCTTTAATCTCAATGGATGGAGAACTCATCACTACCCCAACCAATGCCAGATTTCGGAAGAAGTATTTTGTATAAAAACAAAATACATTACCATGGACCATACATATGAACTTAAACTATTTGTATTACTTTCATCCCACATGATTTTAAACTGTGACGTCCTAACTACATGATGCTAAACTGTACATAAGTCTCTTATGTCCAGCAAGACATTAAACTACACCATTTTGGTCCAAGCATATGAACATAAACTATTTGCATGTCCCTTACATCTAGCAAGACGTTAAACTGCATCATTATCCATGGTCCATGTATACGATCTTAAACTATTGGCACATATGTCCAACATGACGTTAAACTATAACTTCCAAACTACATGATGCTAAACTGTCCAGAAGTCCCTTACGTCCAGCAAGACATTAAATTGCATAAGCAACGGTCCATGCATATGTCTCTTAAAATATTCACACTTTCCACCAACATGATGTTAAACTATATCGTCCTTTTTTCAACCAACATGACGTTAAACTATGAAAAAGTCCCTAATACGTCCAACATGACGTTAAACTGTGTCATCTTTTGTCCTTACTGCATGACATTAAATTGCACAGTCCTTTTTTGTCCAGCATAACATTAAACTGTATTGTCCCCATCGTCCTAACTACATGACGCTAAACTGTATAGAAATCCCATAATATGTCCTACATGGCATTAAAATGTATTTTGTCCGCGCTACATGACACTAAACTGTGCCCCACCAATAGTCCTCACTGCAAGACTTTAAATTGCATAGTCCCTTCATATGTCCTACATGACATTAAACTGTGCATTGTTAAGGTTGTTTCCACCTCTTGTTTCTCACACCGATTATGACTCATGTGAGCTTATAGAAAACTTCAACCATAACACCCTCTCTGGGTCACTAACCATGTGCAAGTCCCGACACCATTTTTAGGTCGTTGTACACAAGAACAACTTGATTGCTAATTAATTCTTTAATTGAACTACGCAGACTTTGATCCTTGCCTTCTAGGCTGGGTAGGTAGGAAACCTCCCGGGGTTCAAGCCCCAAAAAAATCTCTTCACATCGGTTCACCTCCATATCATACAATGTTGATTCGTGAAACCGCCCCCAGAATCAATATCTTCACATTGGTTCACCTTCATCCTTGTTATACGACGTTAAACTATACAACATTTTTGCCCTGTATGACAATAAACTAAAATATTATTTTATACCCTCACCTGAGAGGGAATCATCATTTACATTGATTTTTAATCACGTTTTATTCCAAAGACTACATGCATACATGGCAATGCCCGAACCTTTTTTTGGCTCAAACCATCATTGCACTGAAGTCCCCTTTCACCCTTCACTTGTACGAACCAAATCTGTATAGAGGGTATTTATAGAACTACGTGGGCTTGATTCCCATTCTTATGGGATATGTAGGAACATTCGAGCATCCCTTGAATCCAGCCCCAAGTCTTTTGGGCCTAACCCCAAATTCCACTTTCAGTCCCTTGGCTGAAAAGTCCCCAAGAAAACACACACTGTGTATTTCCTATAATGGTTTGAGCTCTATGACCATAAACTAAGATTTCCAATCCTTTCGTCCCACACAATGTAAAATTGTATTTCAAGAACTACGTACAACTTGATTCCAATCCTTACGGGATACGTAGTGAAGTCCAACATTTCAATTTAGGACCTAGCCACAAAATAATTATGGTTAGCATTGATATGTGCATCCCTGCACACATTGGAAAAACACCCATCTTTGTGTGTCATAATCCTAACCTTAAATATTTTTCAGATCTTCATAACCCTTTTTCATGACTTCTAGTCACAAAATGTCCAAATTTTGAGAATTATTTTGCTTGACCATGCAGCACGTGCCCTTAGGTGGCCTTGCATAAACAGTCTACATAACGGACCTTTCAGCCAAAAGATGCTGTTATTTGACTGTGAAACCAATTCCCTTAGGTGGCCCTGAATAATTCAACCCCCCAATGGGTTTGTTAAATAATGGTAACTTCATTCTTAGGATGAAAACCTCCTTTTGTTCTTAGTTTTCTTAACGACGATATGTAGGGATCCGAAAAATAGTCATCCTTAACATATTTGTCCCATATCATTTTTCATGATCTGAAAGTATTCAAGTATATGGTTTATATTTCTCTTCCCTATATTTGGGTCAGACCTTCGTAGGAGTTACATTCATCAGTTCTTGGATAATCCTGTTTGGAAATATCTTCTCCATATTCATGTACCTCTCTCTATACAACAAACTCTATGCTTTTTAAAATTTTAATCTCCATAAACTTACACTGGCTTTTATCAGTAGAAAGGTAAATTTATAAGAGTTCTTTTGCCTGACTATGCAACACATGCCCTTAGGCGGCCTTTCATAAACAGTCCACATAACGGACTTATCAGCCAAAAGATACTATTATTTGACTATGCAGCCAATGCCAATTGGTGGCCCTGCATAATTCAACCCCCTAACTGGTTTGTTAAATAATAGTAACTTCATTCTTGGGAACTAATTATTCTAATGACTTTTAGCCCTTTTTCATATCATTCCTCAGATTTAAAATTTCTTAAGTCATGGTTTAAATTTTTCCCTCATAATTGAGTGTGGTAATATGTTTTCAGATAAATTGACAAGGAATTGAGTCAATTCTAATTCATTCAGTAAAAGATATTTCAACCTTAAACATTAGCCTTTTTTATGTTCGACGTGCATGACTTTAAACTGCCCACCACAGACAAGAGAACTCTGAATAAAATTCAACTTACAGCTCAGTAAACATACATTTTGTATGATTTAGGTAATATTGAGCAATTAAAAGATTCAAAGTTTATAGGGTTATTTTTAATAATCCTAGTAAAAAATCAAACTATGATTACTGGGCCCATTGTCTTAGGTAAAATTTAAAGCAATTAGCAGGAAAATACGTGAAAAAGTGATTGAATATGAAAAAGTTTTCCATTTGATGCACAAGAATTAGAAGGACATTCACAGATTGGAGTCTCTTCTCTTTTCCAAAAAATTACAAAAGGCTGTCAACATAAGTCTTCACTTGATGAAAAGCATCCCAAGCTTCATCAGCAGCTACTTGAAGCTCATGAACCCGACCAACTTCACTCTTTTCAGCCTGATGAAGAGCTTTCTTGGCATCTGTGATGGATTTCATACCATTCATTTAAGCTCCCTCCAGTTAATTATTATGTTGGTCAAGTTCCCTAGTAACAACGTCTAACTGTTGTTGAAGGTGCATTTGCTGGACGACTTTATCTTTGATTTTATGCTTCAACTCCTTCATCTTGGTAGCATAGTCAGCCTCAGCTCAGGATAACATAGCCTCAAATTTGCTGATATTGATTGAAAGCTTCACCCTGGTCAGATCTTCGCGACACTTTTGCTCCTTCTCCCTCCTAAAAATGACCTGTTTCACCGCGGCATGGATCTTTTCATATTGAAAACCGCCAAGTACCAATATGATAAATAGGGATGACAACCGAATAATCATTGATGGAAGCTCCTCTAGAGGCACTTCAGATTTGATTTTCCATATGTTCTTCCATGCCTTGCGTTGTGAAAATTGGAACACCTTTTGAACTTCCAAGTCCGACTCAGCATCACTATCATAGGGGGGGAGTATAATCTGGGATTAATGCACTTAGGGAAGTGCCCTGTTCTTCTCCTTCCCCCTGACCTGATATTCTTCACTTTCAATTCCCATTGGGGCGGAGGCTGAGGCCTCACCTCTAGATCTAGCCACTGCAATTGATGGCCCTACATAATTAATTGAAATCTTTGGTTAGTTTCAAAGGATAACAAAAGAATTGGTTGTCTTGCAAATTAAGTACAATAACAAATATTGTTATCCCTTACCCAACGGTGGATTAACAACCTGAGAAGACTCCTCCCCATCTTTCCCAGTCTTAACAGGATCTTCTAGATGGGTCTCAGGAGGGTTTATTGGGTTTAGCTCCACTTGAGCTAATTTTTCTGCAATGGTAGGGTTGACACCAATGTCCACACCCTCTTCAAGCATGGGTAGTTCAGCAGCTTGCTCAAACAAAACTGCACATTTGAACCAATAATGATTAGACATGTAATAATAGGTTATTCTTAATAGGATTAATGATAACACTCACGTCCATAATCTTCTAAATTACATGGTAATTTAACATGATTTATAAAATTTTCGAAAGATGCCCCAAGTTCCATCATTTCATCTAATGTCATCTCAGAATCCTGCTTAGTCTCACCAATGGGAGCATGTGATGTGTCTTCTTGGTGACCTTCATCCTGTAGTCCCTGACCCTGGACAACATCTTCGGATAAAATCGCAGCATCAGTTGCAACAGCCGCCAGAAGCTCTAATGCAGGAGTTGAACCTGAAGTATCACAGAATGGAATTCAGTCGGTGTTTCATTCAACATTTTATGAAGCATTGTTAACTAACTAGAAGCAGGTTCTTCCCTTCTTGCAATAGTAGCAGGAGGGATACTGGGAACAGATACTGGCTCTTCTCCAGAAGCAGCCAAGTCATCCTGAATTTGCGATTGTTCCACAACACCCTCCGTGGTCCTCAAAGGAGGATCAATCCTCTCCCTCAGAGGGGAAATTAAAGAAGCCCCTGAAATCCCAAGGAATATGAGAAATATTTTCATGGTTTAAGACTCATAATTTTCCAAAGGACTTACCACTACTAATGAAGCGTTTAGCTACGGACTTCCTCCGTCGCTATTGTTTCCATGGTTTTTTGGGAGTGTCGGCATTCTCCATTACATGTACCAGAATTGGAGAATGAAAATCCATTTCTAGCTCCTCATCCATGGCCTGCTGGCCTGGAGATATCTCCCTCGATTCGCGAGCAGATTCGGCAGCAGCCCCGATGGCAGTACCACCAGGTCTATTTCGTGGCGAAGGAACCTCATTACTTCCTTTCTTTGCAAGCTGCAGGATGAAGAAAATAATTTCCTTAAGTAACAAAGTTTCAACTAAAATCAAGTTTCAAAGAAAATAAGGAAAGAAAACATACATCTTTAGGGGCCACATAATCTTGCCACTCCTCATCAGTCCCCTTAGCGGAGCCACGATCTATCATTTCCTTCACCCGCTTGGTGACAGGAATGGAATCATCGGTGGCATATATGAGCATTTACATCTCTTTGATATAAGCTCACACTTCATCAGGGTTATCTTCGAAATTAATATCGGTAGAATCCAGAAGAGTCCCTATTCCAGGGAGATGTACCCCCTCGCATAAATCCAGCCAGGCAGTTTCAATACCACAGTATAAATTATGCCATGTCTGGACAGCCTCTGGCCATAGATATTCAGTGCATGTACAAGAAGGCTGCGAGGAAGGTCCTTAAATCTTTGACTTCAATTTCTTCCCATCTCCTGCAACTAAAGATAGAGAATAAAAAAATAAGACTTATTTCTTTATAAAGTTATGGTGATTAAATTACCATAATGAAGTAACTCACCAGGAGTTGATGGAGTAGGTCTTTTGATTCTGACCGGAAGATTATATCGGGCATGAGGCCACTTTTCCATTTGTTGGGCCTCATCATCCCCATCATGGGAATCCGGTGAATCAGTCTTAGTAGAGGAATCAGGAAAATCAGCTTTAGGTGGGGAAGCATCACCTTCATGAGGAAGGGTTTCTTTCTCTACAGTCCTCTTCCTTTTCCCCACCTGATAAACTGGGTGATTCAGCACACCTTTAGGGTATGATGCTATCTAGTTCTTGGCATACCATTTAGTCATGTTATGTGCTGCTCTTTCAACTGGTAGATCAAACACCTCCCCAGTCTTCTCCCTAGACGTCAGCAACCACAGTTGCAGAGCAACCATCATATTTTTCTCTAATATGACTTGTACAGGGGGAGATACAACAATCTGTTGCAAACACTTGAATTTTCATGAAAATCTATATGGAGCATAGGCCTCACATATAATCTCTCTGTCAATCCTGGCGACTAGCACACCATCTCTACAGGACAGCATGTATGCCCTCAAATCCAAGTGGGTTGTTCCATCATCAACAAACCGCCAGGTTGGTGGATTTCCATAGGGAAAGAAGTTAAATTCCTTAAACATGCTCAGCCTCACATTCATGTCATAAGCATTAATATCTAATTGAGAAATTACAGAGAATGCTTGCACTGATGGCCTGAAAGAACTTCCTGGAATTTGTACTCCATTCTGTACATTATAAGTCCTAAAGTTAGTGGCGATCCATCCCCATTAAACCTGGAATGGTCCCACTATTCTCAAAGGAGATTTACCCATGAAGACATGAAGTAAACTCCTGTGAATCTTTGCTAAAATAGGGGTAGCCAACCCAACCATTTTTCCCTCAGCCAACATTGCTGCAATAATGAAGGTCCCTGGCCTGACGCCTCCCTTCGAATCCCTAACTGGAAAGAGATAAATGCTGAGCCACAAAGCCAAGAAGCCCACCAAACGAGTCTTCTTTGGGATCCTTTTATTCGGCACATATCCCCATTTCTCAAACTCTCCTACTTCTAGAGTTGGCCAGAATGTGCCAGGAGAACCCCTCTTCTCGGTTTTTGGGTAGGTGGTTGGATGGGTGGGCCTCTTATCCTTGGATTTATTTTTCTTGGATCCTTTTTTCCTTCGGATCCTTCTCCTTTGGCTCCTTCTCTTTCTTCTCAATAAGAAATATATTCATCCACTCCTCTGGATGAATGTCCTTTCTAGAATGAGTTAAGGAGGTCTCTGAACTCTTGAGCCTATAGAAGATTTTAAATAATTCCCGAGCTAAAGCAGGAGTCTTATCTGAATCATTCCAAGTCACATTGGGAGGGATGAATTCATCATACATGTCGCCCAAGATTAGATCCATTGATATCCTGTGGACATCCCACAGAATGATGCCTACTTCTCCATGAGTCAAATGGAAAGAATTGGTTTCTGGGCTCCAATGGCTGAGTATCTCCAGCACGAAGTTATCATACCTATAAGCATATGCTTTCCCAACCCAGACGACTTCGTATATTGCAACTCCTTTCAAATCCGCAACAAACTCTGCACATGTTTGTCGCACCCAATATGCCCACATCCAAGTTGGTTTCACACCTTCCCCAGGACGGATGTCCCAACTTCTCTTCCAGCCTTTGGATTGATCCATATGAGCATTTCAGAAGATTGATGGATGACAATGTGGTTGCAGCCCAGGCTTATGAGGTTTCATATCTGGCATACAAGGGCTATGATGCATCATGTGGGCCTTATCCACTATTCCAGCATTTAAAAATCCTCCTCCACATGAGATATTTTTTGAAGTAATGTTGGTGTAATTATGAAACCACAAAATTGGGAGATAGTTCTTTGCTTCTGGAATAGTGACTTCTTGCAGATGACCAAAACTGTACAAAGGCAGATAAGTGATTTGTGGGAAATCAAAGTGATATTTCTTCAAATACTTGGCCAAATATGGAAGAGTTCTATCACATACTGTATAATAATCGTGGCCAATGATGTTCATAATATCATCAAGACGTTTTCTTGTCAGTTCATCACCCGTTCCGATTCTTTTGGGAGCCATTGAATCTGCACAAAAGTTGAATAAATTAACTCTTAAAAGGGTTATTTTTTCATAAAATTTGTGAAGGAATTCGAAAAAAATGGCAAAGGAATTAAGGTGCACAAGTCTAATATTGGCGCGCAAGCGTGGATGTGTCGCGCAATTATAATGTTCCGCACATGATTTCGATGTGCAAGTATCACCACACAAGTCCAAATACCTTGACACCAGCGCGACAACTAAGAAAGGAAGAAAAAAGAGAAACTTGCATGGCGAAGGTGACCTGTGCGGCGAGAGCTCGAAAATCCGGAAGTAAGGTGATATGCGTGAAAAGTGGTCATATATTTATTGGCCAGCCTGCCAACCTGCATGCCTATAGCCAGCGCGCTCCAACCCTGCGCGACTCGCACCTGTGCGACGAGTGTTGCGCGCTGAAAACTTGTGCGCCTCTTTCCCATTGGTTTTATTCTTTTCCTCAGAGTCACATTTTTATTCTTTCAGATCTAACACTGAGGGGGGACTTTTTTTGATGCTACTTTTCATCACATGGTCTAAAGGAATAGAAAGTCAAAATTCCAAAGCAAAAATTGATTCATCCTTTGATGAAAACATCAAAAATCGACAAAGGCCTGAACAAGTCTTCAAATGCACATGAACCACGAAAGTTCCCTCATTGTCATGCAAGTAAACTTGCGCGATGCCTAATGGGCGCGCAAGTGACTTGCGCGCCCTATTTGAAAACCACCCAGGGTCTCCTCTATCCTATAAATACCCCTATGGGCCCCCCCATTTAGAGAGGATTTTTTCCAGAATTCAGATATAGAGCTCTAAACTCCCAAGTCTCTTCTTCAAGCTTCCAAACTCTTATAAGGTAATTTCTTACCTAGAACGAAAGTTCTAAAGAGAGGGAGGAAGGACTAAGTTTTGAAACTCATCAACACATGCGTGCCTGAGTGGCCAGCCCTTAAGGGAACTGGCCACACTTGCACACCTCCCTACTCCTTCACCAGAACATGCACGCCACTCTTCTGAAAGTACCTCGGGATAATTCTAAGGGCTTTGGTCAAGGATCTCCCAAGTATTACCATATTGGTTTACAATCGCGAAAGTACCTATGTGCCGCGCAGGTATACCTACGTGACCAGGACTTGCACACCCATGCAGTACCTACGCGCCTGTCAGTACTTGCGTGCCCTTATCTTTTTGAGTGCCTCTCCTACCTATTTCACTTCTCTTATGCCATTCCACATCTCATATTCAAGATTCAGTCTTCAATACACTCTTCAAATCCATTTATGGAATGTTTTCTTGATTGACTTCCTTATCTGAAAGGAATTTTGTGGAACATCTCTTAAAACTTAGTGATTCACATATCTTTATGTCACTAATGTCATAGATTTCATTCATTCAACCTCATCCTTTAATATGAGAGAATCCTTAAACTATGGTCCTCCTTTTCACTAGTAATCCCCAGTCCTCATTAATTTGGGCATCCTCCTTAGGAGTAAGCCCCAAGTTCCTTAACCTGGGCCTCCTTTTCAGGAGTAAGACCCATTTCTAAATTCTCATTAATATGGGGCATCCTCCTTAGGAATAATCCCCAATTCCTCATTAATTTGGGCCTCCTTTTCAAGAGTAATCCCCAAATCCCCAAATCTGGGAATCCTCCTTAGGAGTAATCCCTAATCTCCAAGTTCCCAAATATGGGCATCCTCCTCCGGAGTAAGCCACAACCATAATTCTCTTAACCTGGGATTCCTTTTCAGGAGTAATCCCCAGTCTCAAATATGGGCATACTCCTTAGGAGAAAGCCTAAGTCCGTAAATTTCTCAATGTCCCTTAACCCGGGCCTCCTTCGCAGGAGTAAGCCCCAATCTTAATTTCTCTTAACCAGTCCTAATTTACTTTTGATCTGGGCTTCCATCTCAGGAGTAAAACCTAATCATAAGTCTCCTCTTAATTTGGGCCACCTTTTCAGGAGTAAGCCCCAAGTTAGAGTATCCAAATCTCCATAAATTACATATACCTTTATGGATCATGTTCCTAGATTTCTTCCTTGAAGTATATCCTAATCTTCATTTATCTGGGCATTCATACATACATAAGCCCCACATTATTTCTTATGATTTCATCTTTCATTGCCTAATTGTCTGGTTTTACCAATACCTCTTGTTTCTCACACCGAGCATGACTCATGTGAGCTTAGAGTGTAAAAGAAATTATGACATATTTCTTTGAGCCATCAATCATAAACACCATACTCCCTTACTCAAACTACGTGGGTTCTGATTCCTTCTCTAAACAAGGATACATAGGTAGCCCATCTATGGGTGTGATCCCAACATTGAAATAATCCATGTCCTTCTGAATGAAAATAAACTTCAATCGTCCCACTGAGTGTCTTTAAAACTAGTACGGTCATCATAATGACCAAGATACTTTTATGTATTGAAGGATACCATTGACTAAGAATATATAATGAATACAGATGATTCTCTATCGATTAAGAACCTCGAATACCTATAAAAGATTCTCTAAATTTCCTACATATAAATCATTGATTGTAAAATCTAATGAAAATCTCATTTTATACTTGGTAATAATAAGGATTCATGAATATAACTTAAATCTATAAAGAGAATCCCTGAGTAGACATAAATTTCCCTCAAAAAGGTGTCATGAGTCCGACCTCCCATCTTCTCGACCATTGAAAATTCATAAGCCTCATCAGTCCACAACTAATGAGTGCCTACCTTTAGAATGTAGGATCAAATGGATATGGAATCATTCGATGTTTCCGGTTCTACGAATAAACCTGTTAGAAACCACTTGGAATGTTTGAATCATAAATCAACGAGATCATCCCCAATTCTAGAGGAATCAATTATGGTAGATTTTGATATATGAAATTAGGTGATAGGTTTCATATAAAGAAAAATCCACCCATGGTTGCACATATACCTCTAGGTTGATTACCATCCTCTGGCCTAGTTGAGGTGGTCTTGAGGATCAACTTGTAAGTTATGAAATGAAAAATTTTGACATCAACTTCCTCTTTTACTTATGGTTCCTTTTTTTACTTTAGTATTGGTGGTAGATTCATCAAATTCAGTAATGGACATGCCATTTTTTACTTGTATTAATACTACATTAGAATATCCAGTCTTTGTATCAATGAGAATTAGATTTTCCACATTGTTCACAAAGTTAATAAAATAATTAATTCTTAAACTAACTGAACAATAATTAATTTACTTTCAAATATGATCATACTAATAAGTTTTTATAGAATATATCAATGAAAAAATTTAAAAAAAAATGACATTAAAAAAATAGTTTATAAATTTTGAAAATATATAATTAAAATTTTAGATAAGAAAATATTGACAAAATCTACCATCATTTCTATCATAAATGTATATGACCACAATGATTGTCTATCCTAATACAAAAATTATGTTCTATACTATGTAAATATACCAATTAAAAAATATTGACAATAAAATATAAAATTATTTTCTTTGAAATGGAATATTACCACTATTAATAAAACAATTAAATAAAAATTAACTAACCATATATTACCTTATAGAATATGGAAGTTACATCTTTTGTTATAGAGGAGTGGAGGTAGGAGGTGGATAATCTCATAACTCATAGTGGAAAGGGTGGTTATGTATAGCTACTATGATGACATAGGTAATATAGTGACACTGGATTATGAGGACGACATGTTAGTAGGTGTAGGTAGAGATCTTGGTGGAGTGGGGAAATGATGAGTTAATGTATACATATAATGACATGGAGATGGGGTATTAAGAAGAGAACCATGCTTTCAAGATAAAGTAGAGACAAGGAAGAAGTTGTTGTGTGGAGATAAGTGTGAAGATAAGCATGGAGGGTAGGGATAGAAGAAAGGTTTGGGTTTTAATTTATTTGGTTTGGGGAATGGGTCTGATGTGGTGTCTATTTTTAATTTTTTCCAAATCATTTTTAGAGAAATAATTTTTTTATTTAATGAGAAAATGTAATTTTAATTTAGAATTATATAGTGTTTTCTAAACTGTGTATGAAATTTTAAATCATTGAAAATATTATTAAAAATATATGATTTTTGGCCTGCAATATCTCAATTGTTCTCACTTTGAGTGACCATTTAGGATATTTTTAATGTTTTTTTCTTTAGAAATATAAATTTTAAAGAAAATATACTCTTTTGGTTTCATTTTTTCAAATGTTATTTGTTTTAATTGTTCTAATTTTTTAAAGGAATACATCCCATTGAATGATTTTTTTGGGAATTTTTATTTTAAATTTTCCAATCATGTTAATTTGATAATTTCTAGCCTCTTGAGTTAATTATTTCATCAATTCCAATTTTTCATATTAATTTTATTATTCAAATCATTATTTATAATAAATATTAGCATATTTATTTATGTGTTAGTGGTATATATTAATTGTTTTTAATAATTAATAATTATTTTTTATTTTTAGATCCTGTGGAAAAATTTGGAAAAGCATCAGAGTAACCATGTTTGTATTCAAGTAAACACAACATCAAGATTTTAAAGGGAAAGAGTAACCCTGATGCTTTTATGCCACCAAAATAAAAATCTGGAGTTGTATGTTGGGAAAATTTGGAAATGGAGTCAATAATACACTATGTATCACTTATTATAGATGAATTTTTGTAAAAGTCACCAAAAAACCATATGTTTGAATTTGAATCCCAATAATCAGTATTCCAATGAAATCAACAGTTTGTGAAAATTTATTAAAATGATAGAGATACCATGCCTATGAAATTGATTTAACCTAAAATAACCCCCCCCACACTACCACATGTTAAAAAAATATGAAAAGATAACATATTGTACCTCACATCCTGATCGACCAAAAATCCCAAATCATAAAAATCCAATGATGAGAGTCATTGAATTGAAGAAGAGACAGTATCATCACACAATGTGAAGATAATTCCAACCCAACCCATAGGTACGAAAATAACCCGAGACTGTTGTTTATGGAAGATAACTCTAGGACAGTCGTGTAGTAGAAGTACCTAAGACCGACACAAGAATTTAAAACTGAATGCGATGAAGAATAATGTTTTTCCATTATCACATTTCCTGACCCATAAAAACCTTATAACTTAGATTTGGAGACTTTTTAATATAATTGATACTTGAATTGATCTGATGATGAAACAGGAAGGACAAATTTTGATTGTATTACAAAATAAAGAAGATGACATTGTGCTCAAATCAATGTCATCCCAGCCAGAATAAGGTTGAACATAGATTCTAAGTTAAAGATGTGATTGATTTAATTTATTTAATAAAGGATAAACCATTTTACCTTATTCAAGAGTATGAATCTCTACTAGTGTATTTTCGATGGATGTTTCTATTCTTATCTTCTAGCCTCTATCCTCTAGCCCCTAGAATCCCAAATTCTTCTCCACTATAAATAACAGTACATAGGATGATAATACACACCAAGAAAATAATAACAAACCCTAAAATTTTAAGTAGAATCCATGTGGGTCTTTCAATATATAATATCAGTATTTCTGGGGACTCTAACCTAGCTCCCGTAAACAAATAATTTTTTCCTTGAAATTTATCAACAGCTTTGTGTATAGTATCTATTATAGATTATCACAATGTGGAAAGTCTAGTAGTTGTGATTTACAACATGGTGGGTAAATAATTAAGTATTTTTATCCTTGATTTATTTCTAATGATTTAATTTTCTATTATAAATTTTCTTGATTGTGTAAGTCAAAGAGAAAAATAGTGAATTTTACCTTGAAACCAACTTCTCAATTTAGAAAACTAAAAATTCCTCCCCAAAAGACCCCTATTCTTTTAATCAATTTTCCTAGGCCCACTTTCAGTTTATTTGGGCCCATTATATAACTTGGTCTTAGTATTTTTTTTATTTCTTCAAACTCAAATATTTTTTCAATCGTCCTCATCGTATAAGAACTATTATAGATGAGAAAACATAGATTTCATCATACTAGGGATTGAATTTCATGTTCTTGGACCGCAATTATCTCAATTGTGATGTATTTCTTAATATTTGTAATCATGTTATTCAATAAGAAGACGTGGATTAGAAAGAAACAATTTAATTTGAAGGTAATTTTTCAAAAATTTCATGTGCATTTAAATAAAATGATAAATTCTCAGCATTTAGATTAAAAATATCCTCTCCAATCCTTTTATTAGTCCCTACTACCATGTAGGATTTAGGGAAAACATGAGTTCATAATTAATAACTCTTGTTGAAACCTTGTTTCCTAGTACTATCCCTTATCTAACCGTGAACTGAAACTTTTACATCTTTAAAAAAGGATTTGTTTCCTGAAAAAATTCCAAAAAATCTTCTATATTTTAACAGAAAATTTCAAATGTGTTTCCAAAAACAAATAAATCATCTAAGAAAACCTCAATTGTCCTTTCAATATTGTATTTAAATTTTTTATAATGCATATCTCTAAAGCGGCTAGATCACAACACACTCAAATGGGTATTCTTCGATAAAAAAAATGTCAAAAATGGATATGTGAAAGTATTATTATCCTTTTCCTTAGGGGCTATTCCAATCTTGTTGATTCTAGATAATCCATAAAAAATTATAATATTTCATTCCAATTTAACCTCTCTAACATTTGGTCCAAAAATGGAATTGGGAAATGATCTTTCCCAGTGTAAACCTCACATTTTTTATAATCAATGATTACTCTCCATTTTTTACTGTCCTAACATTAACATGCTTTTTTCCCTCATTTTTAATAATGATAATCCAGTATTTTTAGGTAAAAAATGGATAAAGATCTCCCATGGATGGTCTAAAATATGGTAAATGATCCCAAGATCAATAATCCTAATTACTTTTTCTCTTATTACTTCCTTCATTTTTTGGTGAAGTAATATCTATTACTTAAAACATGATTTTTTAACCAGTTCTATATGAATTTTGTGCAAGAAATTAGATGGTATCATGCCCTTAATATTAGTTATAGACCACTTAAAAATTTTTTATCTTTCTTTAAATTTACAAGATATTTTCTTATATACATACCTCTAAATTAGATGATATTATGATAGGTAATAAAGAATTATTAAACAAAAAATAATATTTCAAATAATAAAGAGGTTTGAGCTCAACACCAGCTAGTTTTTCAAATGATGGTAGTCCCTAGGATACTGGAGGTCTAAGATCATCTATACATTTGCTAAAGAATGTTTGGAATTCGGTTAAATCTTGAATATCTAGACAGAAATCATGATTGTTTCTAAAACTATCCCAAGTGGATAGCACATTACTGTTTAAACACAGACTTATCAATGCATTTGAAAAGTAATCCTATATAATTTCAAAGGTGTTACTCCTATGATAGAGAAGTTAAAGGATCCAAAAATTCTCATAGAAACTCTATAATCTTAGTAATAAAAAAATTATCATCTAAGGGGCTCATTATAATGGGATCATACTATCTATAATTATCAAGTGGAGTGTCCAAAACCTCATTTTTAACAATCTAAACATGATTGGAAGAATCATTTTTAAATTCAAAATGGATTTCTATAACAACTGATTGCATATCCAACACTTCAAGTTGATAAAATTATTTCTCTAATTTAAGCTAACTGAATCTTAACAAAATCTCTCCTAAATTATGTAAACTTTATTATTTTAATACATTAAAATATTCTTTATTATCTACAAAACTAATAATGATGTTTCCATTAGAAAAATCAGTAAAAATATTCATATAACTTAAACAGACCTACCATAAATAATTGGTACTTTCATGTTACACTCAAAATAATAAATTGGAAAATATGGGGGAGTATAGCTTCTCTACACATACTATAATATAAAAAACTCTCTTTATTGGGTGAGTAATGGACTGATCATTCAACTATAAGTCAATTGTGATGGTATGTGGTTTCCCTAACCATAATTGTTTGAATAATGGAAACAAAATCAGGTTGATACTTTCAATATATTTTCTTAGATACTTAATCATACTACTCTCCCCTAGTTCACATGGGATGAAAATTCTTCCTGGATCATAGTGTTTAGGAGGTATCCTATTTTCAAAGATAACACTACACTACCATATGAGTCTGTAACTATAAAATTATTCCAAAGTTCTTTTTTTTGGAAAAAATTTCTCTAAATTATTTTAGTTAATATAGAATTTTTATTAAATAAACTAGGATAGGTATAGAAATATGATTTTCTTTAAAAAATTTAAATAAAATTGAGAAGTTTTGTTTCTTGATTCTTCTATTTTATTCTCTCAAGAAAATAAATTTTTGGGGGAAGGTAGGAGCTACCATAAAAGTAATTCTAGAGGTATAATTTTTTGATGTATTGGTTTTTGGATTTAGGGTACCTTTTATTTATTCTTAAGGTAATGAGTATATATATGTTATTGTGGTCTATATGTTCATGTGGGTTGAGGTAGTGGCTCTTCTTATTAACCTTGCTTATATTACTATTAAATTTACCAGGAAAGATACATTTTAGAGATTAAAAGTTCCAAAGGAATTAATCATGTAAAATGGAATTTATATCAATAATTACAAGTTTACATACTTAATGAATAATTATGGGTGTTATCTCAAACATATTTCCACCTTTATCTAATGATTGAGTGGATTGTATGAAATTTAGAAGTGATAGGTTAAAAAATCAAAGAGAATGCAATTTCAAGATCTATGAAGGATTGATCAATTAACCTAAATGAATCACTGTGGGCCTTAAGGACTACCTACAAGATCTCCATAGGGATGTCTCCTTACAAAATTCCATTTGTAAACACATGTCATATGCCTCTGGATTTGCATCATTTTTTGAGAAGTGATGTCCCAAAACTATACCTTTATGTATATTGGTGACATAATATTTACAGAGAAAGGTGGGATAGAGGAGATTAGTAGAAAATCTTATGGTATTGAAAAAATTTGCATTGAAATGACCAAAGTATTCCATGAATGTATCATTCATAATTAGGAAATTATGGTTTGACATATGTTTTTTTTGTTTAATTCATAGCTAAAACTTTTTCATAGGAAACTAGGAACTATGTGGTATGGCCCATTGACTATTTTGAGATTGATATTCATTGGGTATATTGAATTATTTGGGGTGGATAACATAAAATTTCTAGTTAATGGGTTTATAATTAACCATTAATTTTATGGGAAGAAGAAGGGATTGGATGTAATCTATTTGTTTTAAATTTGATCCATGAAAAAAGTGTAATTGAAGACTATAAACTCATGGATTCAGGGGGTTCCACCCATGGATCATTGTGTTTTTAATTTGTTTTACTTTTCTTTTAATAACTATAAGACAACTACATGTATACCTAATTTAAAATTTTTCCTCCCTATTGTTTTCAGAGGAAAACCCTTCAATGTAGTTCACTAAAGAATAACATCATGTTATTTTCAAGGATTAGAAGGAGAAACTTACCAGAAACATCGGGATAAAAACTCCTATAATATTAACATCTGTATAATTTATTTATAATTTTTTTGTTGGTGCATACTAATTTTGATCTGGTTTAATCTTGGGGTATTTGGAATATGCTAGCTAGAGATATTTGTTCAAAGACCAAAGTAGGAGTGTATTTGACTTAACTAAGATGATAAAAGCTCCACATTCAAGGATGTAATTCTTTAATTATATAAATTTTAATTCCATACATTCATGGTACATGCTTGTTTTAATTAAGTATGAGGTAATTTCAATAGATAATTTGTAAATATTGACTTTGTTTTCTTGATTTGGTATTTAGCTTTCTTATTACAAGGGTATTATGGATGAACTTGAGCTGGATTTCAAACATGATTTCACCCTTAAGATATCTATGTATTTAAATTTTTTCTCCTTTAGTGTATTTTTTTTCCATGATTCATTTTTGAGCTGAATTGAGAAATCATATTTCTATTTGTCATAATCTAAAGCAATAAGTTTTCAAAAAACAATTTTTTAAATTGATGTTGATATGTGGTAAATATGTTATTTTTAATTTTTAGGAAACAATTCCAATTGTTTTTGAAATAATGAATTTAAAACATATTTAAATAAATATTTTCTCATAGCTTATTATACAAAATTGGGGACTTTTCTGAGTTTTATGTGTGGCGAGAGGGGTCTTTCAATGTGACGAGTTAGGTATCAATGATTTTATAAATCAATATAGCCATTTTTTTAAAAAAATGTTTAATATTTTTTTTTTCAAATTTGAGTATATTTTACCTTCAATTTACAATTTAATGTTGTCCTTTCTAAGGGATACTAACATGCTGGTTACTAACGTTGACCTCAACACTAATATTATTGGGTGTAATGATTTATGATTGGTATTTTTAATTGATTTTATGAATATTTTTTAGGAACAATGAATATGAGTTAATTTGGATAGAGCTTTGTAGAATTAGAATAAGAATATCAGGAAAATGAATATTTTAACATGATCTATGGGGAGTCAACTCTTTTGAAACAAACACATCAAGGAGCCAACAATAAATATAATAATATAAGTCCTTTGAAACTAGTGTAAAATAGGTAATTTGGATCCCATTGGGAATCTCTGAGACATTAGGCACTATGTGTGTTGTGTAAATATTTAAAATAAATTTTTATATTCAATATGTTCATTGAAAAATTCTACACACAAACATATAGTTAGTGAAGATGAATAACCTACCTATTTTTTAAAAATGAGTTCATTATAGTGAGGAGAATATTGAACTCATATGAATAAGTTTACCATTATCTTACGATATTATATTTTTAGTTTTATCAATGAAGTGAAAAATGGACCCTTGATTGTTTGGAACATAGGGGAGTGTGATAATCGAAGGTTCCTGGTCCTAATGTTTTAATTTGACTTAAATCCAATATTGTCTACAATCCCATATCTCGAACCTGAATTTGAGTAAATGTCACTCCATGACCATAAATTTTCTTATTTCATTAATTTCTTTATTTTGATTATTTTAGTGGATGTTTGGGCTGTATTTTCGGTAAGTGTTTTCAAGTTTTGAAGTTTTCAGCTAGTTTTGGCCCTAGGTATAGTTTGATCATGATTTGGACCAAACATTGTTAGGTTTAGGAGAAACCATGTGGTGTGTGGTGGGTGTCTATGACATATCACATATCTTGAATATGGGTAGAATAAATCAAGTTAATAGTGTGGGGATTAATATTAAATTTGATAGAAAATTTTTTCATGGTTGGAGCACAGTTTCTCAATCCATGCATGCAACAAGTGCTAGTGCCCCTTCACTTTAGTAGGGTGTGTATAGTTGACACATAGATTAGAAATACGGGTGACCAAATCACGCGACTTTCCTAAGTTCATTAAAAGGGGAAATTCCTTTTTTTACCCTATTTTGGGTTCTCCCCCCCTTTTCTCAACTGAGGGAGTGGGAGTTCTTATAAATCTCATTTCCATTGGTTCTCTTACCTCCATAGTTAATTATCCAAGATTACATAGTGATTTTCTATTGGGTATTGATCAATTTTCTCCTTTTATATTTTTCGTTTTTGTTTGTTGGTATCTATTATCTTGGATCACGCCTGAATGAACCCTAGAGTATAGGTTTTATGTCTGGATTTCGTATCTTTGATTTCAAGGTGTACAGATCATCTATTAGGATTAGTTATTACCTATCATAGATTGTTGTTGCATCCACACATCATTGAGGTACACATTTTCATCCATTTTATTTCTAAAGTATGTATTTGAATGCTTTATCATTCTTAAATTATTCATAAATTTGATATTCATAATTGTGCCATGTTGTGAAATTAGTTTTGGTGCTTTAATGTTGGTGATACAGTGATTTTTTTTCTCAATGGTTCCTTTAATTATGACTGTATATATGTACACAATGTTTTTTAGGAAATTTAAATTCGTCTTTTGAAATGAAATTAGGTGTTTTTCATTATGTTTTGACTTTTTTATATTTTAGTAACTTGGTTTGTTTGTTAATTAGGGACTGTAAATGAATTTTGGTGCCTCTCTATGGTCTGTAACTTAAGTGTTGGTTCTTATGATAGGTTGTTGTGCTATTAATATTTCATCAAATAAAACCTTCGGTACCTTTGTAACCTAAACTCGAGTGCCATTGGATGTGGGGATATCCATATATGCATTGGGTGAACATACGTATAAACACCCAAATGATAATGTATTTATTTATAGATGTTCAACTTAAACCCATTACTTAAAAATACTTTCCCATTTTTTCCTCCTCCCCCCTCTTAGCCATCTTCTCTCTAAATGGTTCTTCTAAAAATCCAAATGTTTCAAAAATGGTTCTTTATTTTCCAAACAATCTCAAATGTGGTTAATATTTTATTTCCTTTAATTATTTTCAATTTGGAACCATGGAATATAAAATGGTAACTAAATGGTGTGAAGGCCCATTGGACATTTTACGAGAATGTTTTATGTTTTTATCTATGTTTTGGAAATGGTTTTTGAAAGAGGATTTGATTCTTAATATAAAGGGTTGGTTTGTAACTTGTGGTGTTTTGGAATGTATTTTTTTTAACTCTTGTGACATGTCACCCTGATAGGAACTTTGGATGACTCTCTATGTGATGGGATCCTCTATGGTAGTCCCTCGAAGGAGAGTGTTATCACATAGGTGGTGTTAGAGTTTGGTATAGGAATGAACAGTGGAATTTATGGGTTATTGGTCTATGAAACATGTGTAAGGACCTCCTAGTTCTCTAAGTACTATTATCTTGGGATTGCTGGGAATCATCAAGAGGGTTGAGTGATGGTTTCTTACAAGTTCTAATTAGATGGACTGGTACCCCCGATATTTGTTGAGAGGGTAGGTGGGATGTGACATTGGTAAGGAGAGTTTAGTGTATCTAGGTTTTTTATTGGTTTTATAGATTCACTATACGCTGGTTGGTTATTTCGATATGAGTACATCTAGGTATTTCTTCAAGTGATGTTTAATAAATTTCCATGGTTTTGTATCTGTATGTTCTATTTTAGTTTGATGTATTTTGTTTATTATTCCTACTAGGTTTTGATTTCTTATTCTATTTCCTTTATTTCATTGTTACTATTTTTATCATCTGGTATGGTTTCTTATTTGGGTTTCAGTTTTGTGAACAGGATTTTTGAATAGAAAACTGTTTTCAAAATAGAATTTTTGTGCATTATTTGTAAATGTGGATTTTCAGGGAAGTTATGTTTTGTTCTTTAAAGTAGTAAATCCCTATTTTCAAAATTTATTTCAAAGAATAATTTATAGACTATATTGTGAAATGAAATGTATGGATTCTTTTGGGATCACTTACTGAGATTTTTAATGAGCACACCCTACTTTTACCACTTGACATCAGTAACTGAGCTATTTTAAAGGTTTAGGTTTTCCTATGGGGAAGGATAGTTCTATGGATGGTGGTGACCATGGAGTTACCTGGAAATCATGATAGTCTAGTTGGTTCAATTTCAGTTTTGTTTTTAGTTTATTTTGTATTCAGTTATTGTGTATTTTTATCTTGTTATATATTTATAGATTTATTGTTTTTATTGGTTCATGATGTGTACTCTATTTTTTCATTTTTATTAGTTTTTTATTTGGATAAATCATTCCCACATTGATTATTTTTGATGCTCGGTGGTTGTCGCCAACCCGGGAGGATTGAGAATGCCTCTCAAGCCTTATCAGGGGTTGGATCAGAAAACTAGTTCAGGGTTGAACCATGTTGGTTGATGATATTTAAATTGCTATTGTCGGTGATATAATGTTTTATTTATTTCATTTTAGATGACTAATGAGTTTTTTCTTTCTTAATTTATATAATGTATTTGAATCTAAGAAATAACTTATTCTGATATTTATTCAAAACCTTAAACCATATCAAAACCTTATTCATTGAAAATCTATGTTTTAATAATATTATTTTTTGTATAACGTGTGATTTTTTCACTATTTACAAATTAAAATCATTTATTGCTTGAGGAAGAGAAAATTTCCTTGTTTTGGTGAGTTTCATATGTAAAGACCCCAACCCTAGCACCCCTAGTCGGTAGTTACATTATTACATTGGCACTAGATACAAGGTATCACATCTTAAAGGAATGAATAGTTTATTAGTCTTGGTAAACTCGATACATCATTGAATTTCAAATACCTTGTAAACCATCAATTACAAAAAAGTGTTTTATTTTATAATTCCACTATTACTCAAAGCATATCCCTGCATATTAATCTGAAAAAAATTTCTGGTATTCCGGGGAAAATAAAACATAATAAAGGGGTGATCTCATATAATCTGTAACGGTAAGCATACAATTGAAGATATCGTGAATAAATAATAAAAATTAATATGGAAACAGAAATTACTAAAACAGATTCCATTTAATAAATATACTGAGTAGAATATGAAAAAACTAAATATTGATCAAATAAATACTTATAAATAATTACATGTACTTGAAACAAATCCATGGATTAATAACTAATTGAATAGTCACATGGAGATTTATAACCGATATCATAATGAGGGAAAGAATATTATCTGATATATTAAATATACTATCAATACCTTTCATAAGACAGTTTAAATTTTTGGGTAGAAACCCGTCTAATTTGGCCAACTGATTTGTCTCATGAGACTTTCTGATACATCGAGGGGCTCTTTATTGCCTGGTCCAACTTGTCACTTACTAAGTTTAATTCATTACTTATATGAAATGGATGAAACATAACAAATATAAATAATCTTATTTTAAAACTAATATATGAAATGTAAATACTTAACCCAAATTAAATAAACATAATCATAAACAATATATAGTAATATAGTGAAATAAACTTATACATCCTCTATAAAACTGATCATAAACCATACTTTTAAATAACATGGATGATATCAATACAATATAGCCCCATCATATCATAATTACAATAAAGTATTTATTTCATTGATTAATAGAAATACCATAATTATTTTATTAATACATTTTTGAGGAAAAATAACTTTTGACATTGAAAATATTTTTTCAACCAAATGTTCTAAAAAAATCTGAATATAATTTTTCATTAAAATAACCTTTATAAAATTTTAAAATATTCTTTAGAAAATTGATTATTCATGATGGAAAAATTCTGCTTATGTTGTACACATTAAAACACTGATTCCTTCTATATTTTGGGTAAAAGACACATGGGAATTTGTTGGAAAATGAAATGAAAAATACATTCAATTTTTTTAGAAAAAAATTTTCAAAAATTTATTTAATAAATAATTTTTATAATTTAAAAATCACTTTTTAAAACATTTTTAGAATACATGGTTTTGGAAGAAAAATATTTTCAATCGAAGAGAGAAATGAAGTTAGATTTTCTTAAAAACAATTCTCAATTATTTTAAGCACATGTCAGTTGAAAAATTGTTCTATTACATTAATAGTTAATAAAAAAAATCAAATTATAAAAAAATATATTGATTTTATGATAGAAATATAAAATAATACCCCCAAGGGAGACTTAAACATAAACAATCATGAGTAACGATGAGATTATGAAATAAACCCTTACCACTTTGGTAACTTTTGAATCATATGACCCATGAAGAAAATAATCTAAAATGAATCTTTAAATAGCATGTATATTCATGATATAACATATGAAAAGGGTTAGTATATACAACATACAATGGAATATGTGGTTAATATGGAAAATGTCTCACGGAAGTAAAAGTTAGAAGAGAAACCCTTCCCTAAGGTTTGACTTCCTTCATATGTATTTGAACCTCACGCATAATAAATATATATTTATTATAAATATTTTATATAACCATACCTATATATCTCTTACCATGTATTATTTACTTATATTCTTTTATCTCCTCTTTATTAACAATTGATTGATAAAATCACTATTTTGGGTGAAAATTGCTTCTTTTTTCAAGAATGTTTTAATTCAATAATTTTAGTCCTTTTAATTTGATCACTATTACATAATATCCATAATGATAAAAATGATATAAATATCATATATATTCATTGTATATATATTTATAGTATTCTATTAAAAATTAGAGATATAAAATGGATTACATCGTTCTTGGAGACGGTATGCCATACATCCACATGAATGTTATTTCCATTTTTCTCGATAGAGGGAACGAAGAGAAAATAAATATTAATTAATATTTATAGTGTAATTATAATTTCATATATATAATTTTTATTAATTAAATACATTCTTAATACTTTGTATGTAAAAATAAAAAGAAAAACATTTCACATCATTTTGTGGAGGCAAAAGTCCACTCGTATGCATGAGCGACGTTATTGTTTTCCAATGGATTGGAAGGTAATAAGTTAGATATGATATTATATTTAAATAATTATGGTCAGATAAAAAATATAACCTATTTTCATTAACATTAACCGTACTAAAATTCATGTAATGTATAAGAAAAAATAAATAACATCACTTTGTGAGGCGGTAGTCCGTCGTACACCCGAGCAACTTTATCATATATCATATGAAATGTAAAGTAGGAATATATATATGATATAATAATTAAATAATTATAATAATTTAAGAAATATAAAATAAATATACTATATACATCATTATATCAAGACATTAAATGTGTTTTTGTAAAACAAATTACATCGATTCGTGAGGTAGTGGTCTACCGTACAGAGGATAGACCATTTTGTTTAACATTTAATGGAAGTAGAGATAAATATTGTTTATTACCTTAACATAATTGCATCATAGTATATTTTATATATCATTTTTATAAAATTTATTTGCTGAATAATATTTTAAGGATGTGGAAGAAGAAATAAAATAAATACGCATTTTTAAGACTTTAACCTCTTCTTTAAAGAACCTATTTATGTTTGTCTCTAATGACTTATTGGATGTCATTCATAACCAATATAAGGACTCTAGGACGTGGTTAGGTAATTATGGAAGTTATTTTTAAGGTATTTTATAAACTATAGTATTTTGGAAGTGTGAAGAGGGGAGGAGAGAGGGTGGATATTTATAAGTGGTGGAGATGTCACACATGATTTTTTTGAAAAGTTAAAGTGATACCCACATTTTTCATTGGAAAAGGCCTCCAAAATAGGTCATTATTAAGCTTTATAAATTATAGGGTCTAAATATGGTCATAAAAGGGGTATTGAAAATATTTTAGGTCATCTTTAACCACTATCTTCTTAGTTTAACCCCCGATAAAACCATTTTTACCTTAACTATGTTAATTAGTTTTCACTATTTTTATTATTTATTATGGAAAATAATTATCTGAACTTATTAGAAAATATAAATTATTTTTATTAAAATATGGAATCTATTTTTTTTCAAAAATTCAATTCATAGAAGTGACATAATTTAATTTTAAATTAAATCGCACATGTAATGAAAGAGTATTTTTCCAAAGATGAAATTCTCATAAGTATAGAATGTTTGAATATAAAAATTCATTATTAAATTTATTATAATGACCTAAATTAGTTGAATTGTAATATAATTGAACTAGTTCATCTTTAAAACTAAATTAAAATGAAATTTAACTTTTTAATTAATTTAAATTGAAAATAGTATTTAATAAAAATCTATATTTTTCATTATTCATACAAAAATTAATATTTTCATAAAAATAAAAAAAATTCACCCAATGATAATTTTTAAATGTATATTTCATAAATGAATTATATTTTGAAAAACAAAATTTTCAAAATTGTTAAAAATTAAATTTTAAATATGTTTGCAAAGAATGAATGAACTGCCTTTTAGAAAGACAAAGTTTATTAGAAAAAATTTCTTTTTCTTTAAAATAGTTCTTATTTTATTTATAATCAATAGATAAACATTGAATTTATTTTACACATGTGTAAAAAATATAATTTTCTAATTTTTATTATTACTACTAAGACCCACCATCTTAACAGCTACGTTATAATGGTTATGATTAAATTATAATATTTTAATAGAGTATTGAATTTCATTCAATCCCAGTGTTTCATGAATTACAAGACATCAAAGACATAGAATATATTTTAAAATAAATATATTCAAAATACTTGGATTGTTACATTTTTTTCAAATCTTGGAATTGCATGTCATATATTCTCTCTAATATAATGTTCCTTTTTAAAATCATGGGATGTTGCATTCTAACTCATTAAATAAATAGTGTCCTCACAATTTAATCTTGATATCAATTATCATGTATTTGAATTTTGAAAATACATTTCCTTATATATCATACCATGAGAAGGTTTATTAAAACATCATCTTGATAAGGGTGGAAGGGAAGTACAATGGTCTTAAGGAATAATCAGATAATAAGGTTTCCAAGTAGGATAATATAGGTAGGATATGAATATATGGATATGGTAGAAAAAAATAATTCCAAAATAATGATATAGGGTGATAGTGGTCATTGATCACAAGAAATTGAATGATAAATCAAAATTCAAAAACTATAAAACCATAAATATGTGATGAGTCAAAATGCCATTGATTCATCTGATATGAATGTAATAGGATAATTTTCATCCTTTGATAATTTCCATCACAATATCATCTTTTTTTCAAGACTATGAGTATTCAAGATAAAATTTTCTTTCTTGAATCACTAAAATGAACATTAATCATATTATTAGCTTAATAAAATAATTAAAAGACATTTGTTCAATATCTAGATATTTTACATGAACAAAATGGTTAACATTAGATATCTAATAACACCCAAATTACAACTTAATCACTTCCATAAATAGTTAACTATAAGGCTCATCCAAAATAAGTATGACCGAATTTAGAAGGAAGGTTACTAAATCATTATTATATTACCCATGAAATATAAAGCAGATATTAATGTCATATTCTAAATATTTTAATTCCTTTATCATAAAAAAAACTTACTGGAAACATGTATGATTTAAAAAAATATTAGGTTGTCGAAGATATTCTATAAATCGAAACATGTAATAAACTCCAACCAAGATGACATAGACCATAAAATCACTAAAAAATTTCTTATTAACTAACAATATTCCAAAAATGTATATTTATAATTTTTATTTCAATATCAATAAAATATTAAGGGATAACTTCTTTGAATATTTTTTTTTCCAAAAAATCATCTTTCCATTGAATCAAATTTTCTAGTCATTGGGATCATCCAGCATATTTTACCAAATCCTCAATGAAAAATAATTTCAGTACAATACTTAGAAATTTTATTATTATTATAATTATAATATCATCAATAATAATACTCATAAAACTTAATCCATAAATCCAAAACCAATCACATTAATCATTCCACTTCATCAGTAGTAATGACATAAAATTGACATTGATCCCATCACTTTTCCAAGGTATATTTCATTGATATTTGGGGAATTAATTTTCATATTTCCCCGTCTACTTACAGTTGAATCATTGAACATTTAAAAATTATTTCTTGACACTAAAATCATGAGAATGGTGATCAATCTATCCACACATACAACAAACTCCAATCCCTATTAAGAAAATACTATGGTGTTTTTCCAACAAATATCACATTGTGAAATTCCTTATTTAAAAAATTCCCTTTATCTATATTTTTATCTACTTTTTTATTCTTTTCTTTCTTTCCTATGAATCCATAAGACTTGGAGAATTATTTATCTATATTTATACCATAATATATTATGTCCTTGTATAATGATAAAGTTTATGATAATAGTTCCATTCTAAGAATTATTATAATACCATCAAATAAGCCATCAATCAGGCTATTTAGATTATATATATAGTTCATAACATGTATTGATAACCTTATAAATTTTCCTTCACACATAGCTACTATTTTTACTTCATTTTGTCTTTGACTCTAGATTTACCCATCAATATCCACTTGTTGCTTGTGAGGAAACTAATTTTCAAAGAAAGATACCTTAAAATCATTCCATTCATTTTTTATATTTCTTCTTATCATTAGTGTTTTGAATCAATAGACACCATTGATCGACATCTCCTGAGAGATGATAAACTTCTATGACAACCATCTCCCTTTCATTATATACCAAAGTGAGAAGTATCTTTACTATAAAAGTAAAACATTGCTATGCTATAAATGGATTTTGTAGTACCATTTAATGATGGGGATTTTTGATGTAGGAAGTGGTTTAACATTGTTACATTGCATGGTGTATCAGGAGGATACTCTATATTAGAAAGTTTATTTTTCATAAAAAAAGTTATCTTCCCTAAAATGTTTATGATTTTTCAGTTGAAACTACAACTGTAGCCCTAAATTCATTATCATTCTTAGGATTAAAATACCTACATGGGTTCGTGTATTGATATGGTTCCCCTTACTTCCACCAAGATCCATTTCTAAACAATTCAATACACTATATTATGTCATAACATTATGAAACATAATGTATAATCCCAATAATTGTGAAATACATAACAAAAATTAAAAAGTATGCATAGATAATCTCATAATCATAAAATTGGTTTCTTTTGGAACGTTTTCAATTAATTAAAATATTTTCAATCCCTTCTTAATGATTCGCAATGAAAATTTTAATTACCCTAAGGATATCCCCCCAAGGTGTCAAACTAGGTCTACAATATGACCCATTTTCATGTACCAGGTTACACTTGAGTCAAGAACAATATGTCTTTTTTAGAGTTATTACCCCTAAGTACTTTTATTATAAAACCACATCCACCTATAGTATCTAGAAATGGATTTTTTTAGGATAAAACCCATGATATTCACCTTAAAAAACTTTATATTTTTAATACTTATCATTAATTTATATTATAGAGTTGTGTTATCAAATATTTTTTTTCCTAAATCTAGTTCCCAAGGATTCTAATAAGATCTATCTGATATCAACTATAAGAACCTTAACCCCAGTAGTGAAAAGTTGGTAAATACATTTTTCCATGGAAACTACATAAAATGCATTACATTTACAAGGAATGAATAGTTTATTAGTTTTGGTAAAAAACATACATACTCAAATTTCAAATACATTTGAAAATAGAAAACAGCCAAAGTGTTTTCTTTTAGAACTCCATTATTCCTTATATTATATCCGTGTATATGAATCACAAAACAATTCATGGTATCATTGGGAAAACAAAACAAAAGAATGGGGCGTGATCATATTCTATGTATGGGTAAGTGTATAATAAAATCTAATAAGAATTAATTGGAAGCACCAATATAGAAAGGTAAATAAACAAAACACATTCCATTTAATCAATAAAATGAGCATAATATGGTATAAATAATTGATAATAAAATAAATCTATATAAATAATCACATGTTCTTTAAGAATGTCCATAGATATTATAGAGAACTCAATAATCACATGGATATAAATAAATGATCTCATAACAAGGGTATATATAATTAAAGACATCTAAAATATACAATCAAGACTTTTGAAAAGATAGGTTAAATATGTTGGTAGAATCCCATCTAATTTGGCGAACAAATTTGTCTCATCTGTAGTCAAACAGATCAAAAAAAATTAAATGAAATATTAAGTGTGATATAAATAAAAAATACCCCATTGAATGATAAGTATAATAAATGGTATATGTTGCTGATGAATTGATATACCATCAAAATGTAATTAAAAACATTCTTGGGGGAAAATAACATTTTCCCAATAATTTTTTTTAAAAAAATTCAAAAAATGATTATAAATTTATTTGAAAATAACCATTGAGAAATTGTAAAATATTATTTAAATCATCGATTTGTCTTGATGGTAGGAATTTTTTTTCACGTCATACACATTAAACCAAATATTCCTTTCACATTTTTGTCAAAATCCAAAGTGCCATTGTTTGGAGAATGACATGAATACTCCTTTAAATAGTTTTTAAAAAAATGTAAAACTTGGGTAAAAATTAATTTAATTAATTATTTTTATAATGTTAAAATCATTTTAAAAACATTTTAAGAAAATATGGTTTTTGAAGAAAAATGATTTTGACTGAAGAGAGAAATAAAGTTGGATTTTGTTAAAAACATTTTCTAAATAATTTTAAGTACCAAAAATTAAAAAAATGGTAATATTAATTGAAGAAATCATAAATAACCATAGGATAAAGAAATATATTGAGTTTATGATAGACATATCAAGTAATTCTAACAAGGGAGACTTAAATATAAACAATCTCGAATAATTATGAGATTGTGAAATAAACCCTTACAACTTTGGTAACTTTTGATTCATAACATCGATGAATGAAATAACATGAAATTAAACTTTAAATATCATAAATATTCATTATATAACATATAAAAGGGGTTTTAATATAAACCCCAAAATACAATAAGTGGTGAATATGGAATACATCTCCCAAAAGTAAAAGTGACATGAGAAACCCTTACCTCAGGTTTGAATTCCTTTGTATTTGTTATAACCTCATGTATAATAACTATAGGTTTTTTATAAATTTGTTATATTATCATAATTATATATCCCAAACCTTATATTATTTACATAAAGTATTTTATCACACATTTATTAATAATTTTTTGTTAAAATTACTGTTTCATATGATAATTGCTTCATTTTTCATGTATGTTTTAGTTGGGTAATTTTGGTACTTTTAATTTGATAATGGTTAAATAATCTCGAGAATTTTAAAAATTATATAAATATAATTTATATTCATTATATGTTTATTTATATAAATCAAATAAATTTAGAGATATAAAATGGGTTACATCGTTTATGGAGATGGTGGGCCATACGCACACATGCACATTGTTTCCATTTTTATCAATGGATGGAGTGAAAGTAAAATAAATATTAATTTATATTTAAAATATAACTATTATTTAATATATATCAGGTTTATTAATATAATAAATCCTTATTACTATCCAGGTGAAAATAAAATGAAAAAAATTCACATCGCTATGTTTAGGCAGTAGTCTAGATGTACACACAAGTGACATTATTGTTTTCCAATGGATTAGAAGGTATGATGTTTTATATGATATTATATTTAAAAAATTATGGTTATATAAAAAATATAAAATATGTTAATTACCTTTATAATTAATACCATTTGAGTAAAATTTATGTGAAAAATGAGTCACCTCACTTTGCAAGGCTGTAGCCCGCCGTAGTTGAAAGCGCCATTATCATATCTCCGATAGAATGGAACGTAAGAAGGTATATGTGGTATCATAATTCATAAAATGAAAAAATTTCACAAATATATTATGAATATGTTAATTAAATTATTATATCTAGCCTTAAATGTTAGTAATGGAAAACAAATCTCATCGGTTCGTGAGACGGTAGTCCGCCATTCAAACGATCGACAATTTCATTTCCCATTTGATGGATGTTTAGATGGGTTTAGTTTATAAAGTTAACATAATAACATATCAGTATATTGGATATAATGGGGATAAAATATTATAATATTTTAATAATGTTTGAAGGATGTGGATGAATAAATAAAAAAAATAAGCATGTTTAATAATTTTACCTCTTATTTAGAGAGCCTCTTTAGGTTTATACCAAATGAATTATTAGGAGGGATTGAAAATAAATACAATGAATCTAGGTTTTTTGTAGGGAATTAAGTAATGTATTTTTATAGAGATTTAATTATCTGAATGGGTTTTTATGTGTGAATAGGAGAGTAGAAGGGGTGACCTTTTAAAGTGGTGGGGAGGAAACAAATAGAATTTTTGAAACGATAAAGTAATACCTACATTTTTTAAATTAAAAAATCCTAAAAATATGTAATTTTAAAATCTTATATATTATAAGCTCAATATATGGCCATAAAATGGGTTATAGAAAAGTTTATGTCTGTTTTAACCCTTATCTTCTTTATTTAACCTCTTATAAACCTATTTTTACCTTAAACATTCTTATTATTCTTAACTATTTTCACAATTTATTTGGTTTAAAAATTATATTATCCTTATTATATACTATAAATTATTTTTATTCCAAATATGGAATCTATTTTACACAATTAAATTCACAAAATCAGAATAATTCAATTTAAAATTAAACTACACAAGTGACAAAAGAACAATTTTCCAATTAGAAAATTCTCAGAAGTAAATAATGTTTTAATATAAAAATTCAATATGAAATTTATTCCAATGACCTAAATTAGTTAAATTTTAATAAAATTTAAAGAATTTTACTTTATTTTTTAAATATAATTTAACAATGTAAATAATTTAAAGAAAAAGGTAGTTTTTAATAAAAAGTAGTATTTTTCACTATTCAATAAGAAATTAATATTTTTAGAAAAATATAAATAATTAACCCAAATATAGTATTTAAATCTAGATTTATAAAATGAATATTATTTTTTAAAACAATTTTGTCAAAAGTTGGTAAAATTTAATTTTAAATTAAGTGTGTAAACTATGAATAAACTAGCTTTTAGAAAAATACAGTTTTTTAGAATTTTTTTTAAATGATTATTATTTTATTTATAGTTAGTAAATAAAAATTTAATTTATTTCAAACATTTAATGAAATATATAATTTTCTTAATTTATTTATTATTATTCATACCATCTATCTTAACAGATATTTTATAATGGTTGTGTTTAAATATAATATCTTAATAGATTACTGTATTTCGTTCAAAACTGGTTTTTCTTTCATTGAAATCTTTCAAAGAGATTTAATTTATTTAAAAATAAATAAACTGTGAAGTATTAGGGTGTTACTTTCTCTTACAATCTTTGTGTTTCGAGTCATATAAACTATCAAATATGATGTTTATCTTTCGTAATCTTAGAATGTTACATGATGTGTCATGTGTTCAGTATTTTTTTACTCACCTGTTTTTTGGAAGTAGTGGAGTATTATAACAGAAAAAGTGATTATAATGCATAATTAGTGATTATTTGATAAATTTAGGTTGAAATTCATAATAATTGAAAATTTTGTTAAAAATGATTGATTTGTGGTGTGTAGAATCTCAAATGGTCTTCGGTTTCGGTGCCCATTTTCCAGGTGTGACATTTTATGATTTTTTTGTTTTATTATGTGGAAATATCAGTTTTAATAAAAAAATTTGTTTTTGGTTTTATTTTATAAATTATTATTTTCTTAATATTTTCATATTATTTAAAGAACAACATATCATTAAATGATATTTTTTAAATTTTAATTAAATAATTATTTTTCAAGTTATTTTGATTATTTCCAACTATTAAATTAATTCTGTCATTATTTACATTTTCTCATATTAAGCATTTTTCTATTAAAATAATTTATTTAGAAAATTGGAATGAATCGATCTATGTGGTTGTTGTTTTTCGGAAGTTGAATTTGTTCAATTTATTATAGAGGTTGTGTTTTATTAAAATTCATGGAAAAGAATGAAAAGTGTTAGTGTGACCATGCTTGTGTTAAAGTGATATTGGAAGAAAAAATTTAAAGGTTCTGAGTGATTGTGATGATTTTAAGCTACCACAAGGGAAACTTGGAGCTATGGGTTGGGAATATCCAACAAGGCAATCAAACAGATTCTATTTCACGCTTTCTATGGATAATTTTTTGGAAAAGTAACCAAGTGTTGTTATATTGGATTTTGAGTCCCAATTAGATATATTATTGTGTAATAAAACATATTGGAAAATTTTCATAATTTCTAGATTGAATGTTCCTGTGAAATTGATTCAACAACAAATGAATTTTTTTTTAGAAAACTGTGACCTGTTGAAAAAATTAGCAATGTAAATTTACCATGCGTCTATTCCAAATAAAATACAAGGAACAATTATGATAAATAATAGGTAACCGCAATCCACCATGAAGGATATCGTGCCTCTCATCCCGGTCGAATACAAATAAAATGTAGTGATCAACCACAGACACCCAAGATCCACCATGAAGAATTTTGTGGGAGAAAACCTGAAGATGAGAGTAATTTAACCATAGAAGAAACCATGTTGATGCACTGAATGTAGAGAAATACTATATAGACGTATAATAAATTTACGATCCTAAACTTTTGGTATATGAAAGATGGCATGAGGATAGTCATGTAGTATAAAAACCTCATCCTGACATAAGAACGGGAACTTGAGCTCACTGGAATATAAATTTCATCTATCATCTCAATTCCAAACCATTTGAAATAATAATAACTATATTTTAGAACTCTTTATGATAGGATAATTATGATATTGATCTAGTGACGAACCTAGAAGGCTGAGTTATTCTTGTACATCTAGATGAAGAATACAACTCTTATCTTAGATCAACGTTTTTCCGATCCAATGAAGGTTGTTCATGGATTCTAAGGTAGATATATTCTATATTTTATTTTTTTGATTCAATAATGATACATGGAAGCTGATTGAAGAGTATGAGTTGAAATTAAAACAAAATATTTAAGGAGACATCATAGATCAGCCCATTGAGAAATGAAAAAAACAATAGTACGCTCATTGAAAATGAATAACCTCTTTTGAACAAAAATAAATTAAAACTTGGATGAGGATACTCTAGTCGATGGATTGTGAATGGATAATTTAAATGTTGTTAATCTAGGGCTATAATATATATATTCCATCAATATGAATATAAAATTGAACGGCCCTGAG
This sequence comes from Viscum album, assembly GCA_963277665.1. NCBI lineage: Eukaryota > Viridiplantae > Streptophyta > Magnoliopsida > Santalales > Viscaceae > Viscum > Viscum album. Next base: position 1,976,842,053 of record OY728131.1, read on the forward strand.
ATAAATATGATTATAGTGTGGATTGATCCATGATAATAATGAATAAAGTAGTACCAATGGGTATTTGAATCAAAATAATTGAAGATCAAATCTTGTGTTTCATGGATCCTATTAAGTTGAAAAGATAATTTTAAGGCATTGAGGGGGGTTGTTGCATTATAATTTTGAGAATTCATCATTGTATTGAAATTTACATGATGTTTTTGAAAATAAAATGCTCAAATGATATTCCTACTTTAGGATTAATTCTTGTGTGTTGAAGACCACACTTCCCAATCTTCAAAAAGATGTCACAATTAAAATGATTTCAGTCCATGAACACGAAATTCATGATTGATTCTGAAAAAATCTATGTTTTCTTCTCTGATTTTATTTTCTGAGGATGAGGATGATCAAAAAAATATTTTAGTTTCAAGAAATAAACAATTAAACACAAAACAAAGTGCAGTACTGGGACCAATCCAACTATAGTAATTCCCAAAAAAATCAAGCAGAATCATTGGGGAACTATAGGGAGAAAAAGATATTTCTCAAAAATTGATAAGATAATTTGATGTTTAAATTTTCAATTTTATCATAGTCTTCTTCTATAAGTAAATTTTTGATTTAGAATTTGATAATGAGAACTGAATTTGGGAAGAAAATACTCAATCACCCCCATTTATTATTTACAACCATTGAAATTTCAACATGGAGATCATCTTTGACCAAGATAGTTGTCACTACTGGTATAAAAATTCAAGGTGAAACACATTTAGCAATAGGATCTTATCTAAACTTACCATGATGGAGGATTTTATATATAGAATGTGACACATGGTGGGCATTGTGAATTTTAGGGTCAACGATTATTTTGGAGCCATGTATCAACAAACACACCGTTATTTATAGTAGAGAAGAATCTGGAATAAAGGAGGCGAGAGGATTTATATTTTAATATAATAACAAAATCATCAATCACCAATATATTAGAGGATATTATAGAAGGGATAGGCCTAGAGGAACAAGAATATAATTAATAGAGGATTATTGGTGGTGGTGGGGGGGGGGGGGGGGGGTGGAGCTCTTATATTGAGAAAATATTTTTTCTACATTTTTATTTATTTCATGCATTTTAATGTATGTTTTTGATTTATTGAAATATTTTGTTAATACATGAATGGATATTGGATGAAATTAAAACATGCGAATGTGATTTTAGTATTTTTTAATATAATTTCATTCATGAGTAATGTATTTAAGTAAACTACCCTAATTTTAATACTCATGAAAATATTATTATTGAAACTTTGGGATTGAGTGAGATCTATTATAGGTATGATTATATATATATATAATCATATGATAATCCATCTAAGAAGAGGAAAACTCATCAAGGATAGTAGACTAAGATTAACTAAGAATTTTATTCTGATATAGAATTGGTGTAATCCATTTGTATATTTGTGGATTCTATAGTTGAAGAATTGTAGGGTCCATTCAGCCATAGGTGGGTCATCTGAGAGAATGATTTAGCGTTTTACCACTAGATCTATATATATTCATCCATGAATAAAGAATGAAAATAAAATCTGAAAAATAAAAAATAAAAAATAAAATAAAAAACTAGCTAATCGAATTTCACTACATCACAGCTCGATTGTTCCCCATTTCTCTATGATTATTTTTTGATCTCTTATGATTTTACTTATAATCCTATGGTTATTTATTTTTATCATTTAACTATAATCATCTATTTTTTCCATCACTTCAGTATTGATTTTAACTTATTACTTATTTTTCTTGAGAATTCTTTTTATCTACTTGGTCACATGCACAAATTGGATGTACTTCCCTACAGAACAACCCAATTCCCTACTTAACTGGTTTTTAATATAGTTTAAAATAATTAATATGATCCTATAATAGTCAATGACCAAGGTTTCAGGTCATTCAATGGATGGTTGGAAACTTATCTTTGTTTCAGTTTTTTTCATAGTATATATACATATTATATATATATATATATCATGTTGTCCTTGACCTTGGACAATAATTTTTTTAAGAAAATTATTTATAGAATTTTGGAGGAATCTGAGATTTTTATTTGGTTTCGGTATATCAGTTTTAATGTTTTAAATTATCTTAATGTATCTTATTAAAATTGAATTATACTAGAGGAAAGATCTGAAGGGTGTTAGAGAAGTTTATAGGAAGGAACAGATGTAGACATAGTGTCCTGAGCACTACTTGACGTTTTTGGGGAAAAAGGAGGCTATGTAGCCATTGGAGTACACTAGAAGTCTAATGGAATCCTAGGTACTTTTTATCAAAATTTTATCAATAAAACCTGACATTTTCCCCTCTTCCCTCCTTAAATCCTATACTTCACCTCACCACTCATTTTTCATTGTCAAAATGACCTCCTTTGTTCTCCCTCTTATCTCTTCATGTTTTCTTCATCAATCTTTAAGATTTGGCATAATGTGGGTGGATTTATTTAAGGATGAGGCTATATGATCCCTCTTTAACACTTTCCACTCTTCTTCACATGCCTTCTCTATTAATATATTGTATTATATTTTTTATTTTATAAGTGATTTCAGCAAATTTATGGTAAAATCATTTAGAATACACATCCTTTACTGTGTTTGGTTTATAGAATACCAATATGATTGTTCTTGGAGTGGTTGTTCCTTGTTTTTATGTAGTTTTATTACACACTAGTTTAATTAGGGATTTATTTATAGTGTATTTTTATTTTATTCACTTGAGGTCTGATTTTATTTATTATTTATCCTAATTAGTGATTCTTATAATTATAATGGTTTCCACCCGGTTTTAGAGTGGTTTCATTTGGGTTTCATATATAGTCATTTGATTTTTTTTATTTTCATGTGATTTATTATGTGCTATATTTTTGGGATTTGTAGCGATTACTATGAATTCCATGGAGTACGTTGGATGAACCATCAAGGAAATTCAATAGTTGTTTTCACCAATATGAAACTCATTATGAGTTTCTTGGTATTCATATAAAATTATTAATTTTTTTAAAAAATTATTCTTTTTAAAATATATAAATTAGTTCTTTTCTATGGATTCCATGGAGGAAATTAAAATTATTTTTCTAAGGAAACATTTATTAATTCTAACAATAAATTATTTAATTACTAGGAATGTTTTAAACTTATTTTAATTTATTTTAGAAAAATAAATTATTTTTATTGGGTGATTTAAGTATTTTTTAGTAGTTGTAGTTTTTGATACCATATTTAAAATGTTAGGCCTTTAATTCAGGCTTTTTCTCTAATATTTTTATCTTTTACTTACTTTTTTAAAAAAATAGAATTTAATATAGAGAGCATGTTTCACAATATGGTTAATTACATGGTTAGGGATAATTTGAGTTAACATTGATTCTATATGGAACTGGTAATGTGATAATATATAACTTTGATTCTAAATTCCTTCTAGAGTGTTGTACCTTCATAAAAATATTAAGGGTTTCGGAAAGCATCACGTATAAAGAAGGAAATATAAGAAAATTTTCCAAAGATAAGTAATTGACCAACTTTATAGGGGGATTAATAATTTTATCATAATCTTAAAGTCTTCTTAGAAACCCTTGTAGGGTCAAACTTTCTATGAGAATAACCTTATTAAGATGAGAACCTTGAGTAGTGAGATCATCCTTTAAGTAAAATAATTCCTTTAATGACTTCAATTATTATTAATAATAAACTCTTTTTATTCAACTTCATCATATATGATTTATAATTTAGTGGTCCAATCATAACATCTCTTAACAGTTTCATCAGTGGATAGGTGATGGGTAGGTTAGTTTCAAGTTGAAATGAATTGTGTGATTCCAATGATTGACTGGTTTTATTATCTATGTTTGTATCCTAAAAGGACACATTTTTTTTAAAATTCATTATTTTTTTCTACTCCTTTATGTGTTAATTCTATCTTTGGTTTTAAACAAAAACATTCATCAGAATTTTTTTTCTATAAAACTGAATATCTTCTAAAATATATATATTTCATTTTTCCCAATAGTACAAGGTTTAGATTAAATATTCTGAAAACATTTTATATGAAATGATTGATATTATTTAAAGTGATTTCCATGTGTGAAAAAAATTATTTGAGAATAACTCTTTTTTATAATAATTGTTCGAAATTTATTACACTTAATTTCATAACTATTTTTCTAGAATAATTTAGGTATGAATTGGACATAACCAATATTTAACTTGGTTTCCCTATATAATAATCCATTATCATACAATATTCACTACCCATTTAAGTTTCAGATCCATGATTGGATTGTATTTAGTGAATCTTGAATTTCCCCTATATCATATCTAAGTGTTAGTATAAATTTACTCAAAAGTAATATTTATAATGTAATGTGTTATAAAACTATATCATGTTTGGGTAAATGATTGTTTGATTATTTAGACTCCTTAATATGATCCTGATGGATCTCTCATGTTTATGTTACAACTTTATTGATAGAAAAATACCTTTATATATGATTAGATACTATTGAATTTTTAATTATGATTACTTAACTTTTATAGATGATCAAAATTTTTATGATTGAGATGTTATAGAAGCATAAATATTTATTTTGTTATAAAGAGAAATATAGTTTTTTTGATTGAATTTTTTTTCCAAGAATGGAGAATAATTTTATAACTAATTTGAAAGTTATATGGGTTATTTTGTTTCTATATATAGTTTTCAAGTAGGTAAAACAAGACTTGATTCATGATGGTTGGGATGGGTAATGAGTTTTTAAACTCCATATACCCATTCCTCAATTCCAAATGGATGGGATTGGTCCCTTAAATAGCATACACCCTACACATTCTCCCATATGATGGGAATTTCCTTGACTACTTAGGTTTACTAGGACTGATGAAACAATTTCACTACCCATTTCATATCAAATTATGGGATTTAGGAAAACCTATTAGAATGGGTATGGACTCTCCTGATATAGGTAGTTATTTTTTATAGCCGTTTATTCATATATTTATTGATTTTTTGTTCCCCATGCCATATTTTATCAATTTGGTATATATTTATATACATGATTATATTGATCTAAAATAGAAAATTAATGGAATTTATTATATTTTAAGACCTTGGTGGTTTCTAATAGAGTGTGTTGTGATAATACCTTTCCTGAGAAATTTGGTGGACATACATTTTCATGGTCTATATAATAGGTACCTATACACATATATATTATTAGATTATTTTGTTTTTTATATGTGATCGATGTGATTAAGAGTCACATTTCACTCATTTGTTTGCTTGAGGCTAGGTTAGGTGTGATTTCAGTCAGTGTCATCACAAAATGGTATCAGATTTGGATAAATGATATCATTTATAACTTAGATTTTTTGAGATAGATTTGATTATAACTATATAAGAGCTTAGTATTTGGGAATTTATAAGTAACCCATAAATGTAATCACAAACTACATTATGGAAGAATATTAAGTGACGAGATAAATCTGTGTAGTTTTGTAAAAACCAGAAATTTTGATTAAGTATTTGTCCAAGTACTTCTATTAATGTAAGGAAAGAAGTTGTAAAGGGTTTTATGGACTATATAAACAGTCTCACATTATGGTTCATACATATTAAGTAGATATCATTGGGAGGAAATTTTAGGCATCATTATATAATACATGATTCCCCATGTTTACCTATACAATAATTAGAATCAATTGGTTATTTGTATTAAATAAAATATCAATAATATATATATATATATATATTGTGAATATATATATTGGTGACTCTTACAAAAATTAAAATAACCTATTGGGTCTTTTGGTATACTCAATTATTTTTATTGTTATTATTATTCATCCCTAGGACAACCAATATCTTTAATTACCCTTAATTCATGGTTTAGTACATGACAGTACCCTTAGTACAATCAAAGAAGACTGTGAGACCTATTATCTTTGGGAAATTTAGTATATATCATAAAAAAATGAAAAATAAGTACTAAAACATTATTTTAAAAAAAACCCAGAGATTCACTTATATTGCATGGTATAAAACTGTGTAGAGCCCCATGGAAGATAAAGATTTTTTGAGATTGTGGGGTGACTCAGTGGTACCCTTTTTTATGGATTTTTATCTTTTTCAATTAAACCTATTGAACTTATTAAGGTTCTTGATCCACTAATTATTATCCCTTAAACTCACCTCATGTGTAGTAGTAAATAATAGATATAAGAACATAATATTAAAAAGGTTTGGCAATGAAATGCCTACTCTTTGCTTTTTTGGTTAGACACCCAAACATGAATTCTATTCCCTATCTCTATAGGTGAATAAAACTAGTTAGACATCCGAGTTCCATAATTAATTAGACACCCCATTTTCTCTCTCCATAGTTTGTTAGACACCCCAAATTCATTTCTTCTCCGAGTGGTTAGAAACCTGAATCACAACCCCCCAGGAGATGGTTAGACACCCCGACTATAATCTTCCTCTTTAATAGGTCCATTACTGTAAAAATATTCATAGATAGTATTTTAATATAAGAAATCTAGATGTACCTTCACTGTGTACAAATATTAATGATCTTAAATAGATGACTTGATCAATATTGTTGGACTCAAAACTCCTTTCATATCTTGAATGATATGAATTATCCCTCTTCCAATTCTTGGGCACTTTCAGAAAATTTCTTCCATAATTTCCATGCCTTGGATCACCCTCCAAATTGTTCTTGTACAATGGATTCAATGAGTCTCAAAATTATATTTCAATTCCAAACTACTTTATCATTACATACATCCATAATTTATATAGAAACATTGTGGTTCTTGGGGTCCCAATAAATCAATGATTTAAATTCAATCATTTAAATCCCCAATTAAATGAGTAAATTAAATAAAAAAAATTAAATTTACTCCTTTAAATAATAATACATGTTAATTATTAGGCATTTTATTTCCCATTATAAATATCCCATTATCTATGGGTATTATAGTTCTTCCATTATGATTTGAAACACCCCATTATTATGTGGGTATTTATTTCTCCACGAAGATCATTTTGGAATACCTGAATGAATGGTTGTTTCATTCATCTTAAATATCTGTTCATGTATTAGTTTTCTTCTACATCACATGCGAAAGTGTCTACCCATGGACCAGCCATCACGCATTCATGTATTCAGGCATTCTACTCGTATTCATGCTAAAACATTAAAAATTCTTCTCCTCATGGATAAAAGTTGTGTCCATATCATCCTGTAACATGCATACATGTATATCAATCACAAGAGAGACCCGAGTTCATACATCTTCACACTTATTTTGTATTTATTTTTGATGTAAAGATTCTATATTTGGACACCTGGAGGACTAAGGTGTTCTTTCTCTCTATTCAAACCCATTTCCACCCTGTATGTATAAATTCCTTAAGACTCGAGCTTTCATTTTTCCTTTAGAGGAGTATTAATTTTAGAATACCTGATTTATCACATAAAAACACCTAAAGGACTATGTTTAATGATTCTTCTCATTTCATTCCATTTAGAATAAACATCACACAACTTCTCATTTTTTCATTCTATTTACATGTATTCAACATAGAGCTTTAGTCTTTCCTCATTTCAATCATATCTATGTATATATCAGATCATTTACTTTTTCTAGGTGTTTGACTTCATCAGGAAACATCAATGCTAAATGATTCTCTGTTCATGCATGGTAATATATGAAAGACATGTGTTACAAATGATTTAAACTCTAATAGATCATTGGAGTTCAATTAAGACACCGTAAATGTATTCAAGGAATTTGTTTGACCCAAGGATTCTCGACCATGTTCTCCCTGACTTCATCAATGGTGGAAGAAATGCTATTGATGGCTTCAAATCGTGATAAGAATAAGAATACATCGTGGCTTGAAATGGAAATAATAGACTTAATAGATCATGAGGTAGAGTAAATATTTTTAACATTTAAAGGTGGGTGAAAATTACATGCACTCTTAAATCCCACATCTATTTCATCAAATATCAAGGCCACAGTATTACAATTAACCATTTTCGTTAGACCGTGAGAAATCTCGAACCCCTCATATACTACCCCATACCATTTCTATCTATCTTTGTACCACCCTTATAAGTGCCCCTACCTATTCTCCCATTCACTCTACCTGGGTGTGCTATGATGGTCCTTATACAGAGTTCCACACCTGTGCTGCTCATGGGCTTGCTTCGAATTTTTACCTTCGGTGTTGTTGACATCAACCCCACCTGAGTCCGTATTCTATCTTTGAAAAGGAAATATTATGGACTTTAAATATATTTATCACAGCCAACATTATACATAGAAATTATCTATATATATAATATCTATAAAGAATTCTCATATAAAATTCTATTAAATCCTTTATTCATATGGAAAATATTATTTTGTGTGGTTTTCAATATACTTACAATCCCCACTCTTTCTCGATACATATTCTTCACTTCGTGAAATAAAATATTTCATAACCTTCAAATGAATTCATCATGCATCAACAAGTTCCTCATAAAAATAAATGGTTTCATGGCCTTAATAATTTCTCATTCATGAAATTACTTTTTTTCAAGAACTTCACTTGTTGAAAAAAATGTGAAAACACATTAGCACATGTCATTGACATTAGATATGACTTTAACAATCATTAGAGTTAAAACATGGATATTTTCTCAATTTTTACAGGCAATTACATCAATATAATCCCTAATTATTCTCGAGGTATCACCACTTCTTCTTCACTCCCATATTAACTCCTTGAAAACAAATGAAACACTTGAGAAAAAAAATTCAAGGGATAACCTGGGGACCTATATAAGAATAGGTTGAGCACTAAAACCCATAAAGGAAATGAAAAAATAATAACATAAGGTAAAAAAGTGCATGTGACATAATAGGCATAATTAGGTAACATAATATGGGGTAAGAATCATGATCTTGGGAAATGGGTCATGATATAACATGATAACATAAAGGCAACATAGGAATCTCAGAACAACATAAAACATGACATCATAAACATATGTCAAGGATATATACCATGAAAACATAACATAGTGTTCTTAGGATAACCTCTCATGAAACATACATGGAATAATTGGAGATAAAAACATTACCCAATGTATTGGAGGGAAATATAATTTTGGGCCCACCCGTCACTTTCATATCATGTTCATTCATAAGTGTGATACATAAATCATACACCATAAGAATGAATTTCATAAATATTAACACCGTGGTTAAGGATTGTGGGTAACATTAATGTAAATTCCCTAATAAATTAAGGATATTTATGACTTTTTTAATACCCTTGAGTGTAAATAGGGATGGATATTCAATACACAAAAGTTTGGCATGGAAAATAATAGGATACTTTTGGTGGAAAAGACGATGTACATAACGATTTATAAAAAGGTAAAATGATAGTTAAAGGGGTATATTACTACATTTTATTCATAAGTATAATAAGTTGGATGTTTAAAAATATTTCCCATCTTGAAATACTCTATGTCAAAAGGCATGATATAAAAATCAATATTGATTAAAGGGGATAAGTAGAGGATCCCTTACCATGAAAGGGCGCTTCATAAAGATTGGGTGGTGCTTCATAAGATATTGGGGGAACCTTGAGAAGAATTTAGAGAGGTAAGGGTAGATAAGTCCATGATCCAATACTTTTTGGTGGAGAGTAAAATGATATTGGGTGGGTTTATACAAGAAAAGAGAGAAAAACTCTTTATTAGCTTACAAATTTATTTTTTGGATTCTTTATGATAATGTAATAAAAACAACAATACTTTCCAGGGGGTTTTCACTTGGTCTCTAAAAAATAGGAGTGTTTTTAATTATTTTATAATCTTAATAACTAAACATATTAAAAAAATTCCCTTGGTGTTCTAGATGTGATACATGTTTATAGAGAGCTGAACTTAAAACCTTAAAATATAATATAAGATGAGAAGGATTCATTAAGGGTTTATAAAATTAAGAAAATAAATTTCAAAACATATATGAAATTTTAAATATAATTTTGGTCATGGATACTTATTATGGCATTTATTGAGTCACTTTTTTCATTTTATGATATTATAATACATACCCAATAATTATACCATATTTAATTTTTACCCAAAATTTTGACTGTCTCAAATTTTTGGAAAATATAACTATTGGATAATTTCAATTTGATTGTTTAAAACTGATATTTATTTTTGAATAATAATTCTATTTATATGATAATTTAAAATTTAAAATCAAAATCCCCATTTATTGAAAAAACTTTTTTTCACAATAACTATTTTTTGATCCTTATAAATATTATTATTGACTTTGTAAAATTATATTAGGATTTATATTTAAATGTTCTTATTTATTGATAATATTTTATAAAAATATAATTTATTTTTTAATTTCATTAATTCATCCAAATGAGTGTCTTTATTGAAACTACACATATCCCAAAAATACAATTTTTGTTTCATCATATGAAAATCCTATTTTTATCAATATTATTATTTAATCTATATAAAAGTAATAAAAAAGAATAAATATAATAATTATTTCATATAAATAAAATATTAAAATTAATACTTTTATGGTCTATAAAAATATCCCTTTATTATGAAATGGAATTATTTAAGGGTATGGTGTGCGATGGTGAGATTTTCATGGGGTTGTTCATAAAAGACTATTTCGGCTATGATCTTAATGAGCATGAACTTATCCCATAAATGGTTTAATTTATGATTTAATTGAGGAATATTGACTTGGGATTGGTTAAGACAATATACTAGTGATTATATCTTCCTCATAATCTTTGATAAATGTGCTTCACAGGGTACAATCCAAATGGTCCAGGTCATCGCTTCATTTTTCTATGTCAAATGGAATTTATCATAAACCTTAATATAATAATATCATTGGTCACAGTACAATTACTATATTATAAATGGTTATATTTCATAATAAAATTATTAATTTTAAAGGCCATATAATGGTCCAAAATAAGAAAATTAGTACATAACTATATTACCTAATAAGGTACTTATTCATTTGAAAGGGGAATTTAATTTATAAATCTTTGGGTTGTTTCATTCTTCCACGCTTTGAAAATTTCCTCCATGAAATTTCATTCATTCACTAAAAAAGATGTCACCACTTTTATTTCATCACCTCCTTGGGTTCCCATGTTGTTTACTAAAACTTGCGGATCCACTAAAACACTTTGACCATTTTAGTTGTCATGTTTTGTAGAAATTTGTCTCTATGATCTAAGATATTCACCGAATTGTCAACAAAGGAAATATAATTATACAATGGCACAAACTCTGGATTTATTATATTTTAGGGGACAAGTATGTCATTCCTCATTAGGGAAAAATGGAAATCATTATTTACTTGAGATATGTTCAGTGAGAGGGCATGTTGATAGACCACCATTCTGATGTGATCAAGGATCTAAAAGGGGCCAATGTATCTTAGACTAGGATTCCCATTCTTACCAAACACAATGAATTTCATCTACATTGGTGTATGATGGAACAATTTATATTTAACCACAAACTCTAGGCCTCATCAATGATTATGTTCATAGATTTGCTATCAACTCTGTGCAAATTTCATATAACGGCGAATGGTTTCAGCCTTTTGTATTATCTATTAGATATGATAAGGTACCACTATAATCCTCTCTCTAGCTTCATCATAGAATGTGAGAGTACAACAAATCTTCATATATAAATCCTAATAAGGTGCTATTTGGATGATAGAATGAAAACCACTATTATATGATAACTCCACTAGGGGAAGGTGTTGATCCCATAACTCAAAAGTTAAGAGAATTTATGAAAATAATAATATTTCAATTATTATTTTACATGGGGGTTTCTCTAGGATTAGTTAAATAATTAAAGTCATTTGTATAAATAATTTATTATTACCTTTGTTAAATAAATTCCCGGTTATATTATTCTCTCATTAGCCAAGGGCAAGCCAAGCATCACTAATTTAGGTTGTGCACAATAAATTAGAGAAAAGATATCAATCCTAGAGATTTATTTATTCTCTAAGAATTCTATCAATAATGAGAGAGATTCTCATCCACTAGATCAAGGATAACACTTTAGAAGTGGTTCTCAAGTTGATTAAAGGTAGATTTTTCAATCATAAGGACCTTCTATGCTAGCACCCGAAGACTCCTACGGTGATGTCCAAAGATATATAAAACACATGTAGACCACCATTAGAGAGATCCTCCATTTGTATTCTACAATATAATGACATATAACTATATATCTATAGATGAACGCATCAATGAAGAAAAAATAAACTTGGAGGAAATTTTTATTTAATTAAATTGACTATAAACAATATGTGTTGATCAACTCTCTCTTAGTTTTGGGTTTTCCATCCCTTGCTTGTTATTTGATTCAATTCCATTGGTCATGATGTTCTTTATAGGAATAGACCTTATATTGATTATCAATAACCACAAAAAGAAGAGTTGGGCACCATACCTCCCATGCTTGCACTGTTCTTGGTACCTATAAGTGGTATCAAAGCAATCACATCATTGTTTATACTTATTTAATTTCATTTATGATTTATGAATTTATAATTTAGTATTTCAATTCATGTTTATCATTATATGAATCTGAATTGTGTGGTATATTTCTTCCTCCATAATTTTTCACATATATAACAAAAATGATAAATATAACGATTAAAATATAATCGAGGAACTCATCCGAAGGTGCCCAGGATTCAGACAGGATAACACAAGATTACATGTCGTGTAATCAGAATTACACATCATGTACTCATATTCAATGCACAAGGTGTTAATTAGAAAATTAATCAACCCATGTGTATTAATGACACATGGTGTAGTAAATTATTACACCACATATTGACTAGGATAAACTGGCACATGATCATCCAAACTACACACTGTGTGGCCCATTGAACAAAGTGTGTAGTCTCTTCAGTTTAGGGACAGGATCTTTATTCCATACAAAGGCTACCCCACTAGTGACTGTGTAACACAGAGTCAACAAGTCATGTAATCCACTAGACAATACGTTTACTCCATGATTTTTGAAGTACGCCTCACACTCCAAGTCCCTAGGCATGTTCATCAGATACATAGTTAAAAATTTAAAGGCCATGTAGACTAGATCTACATCCAATGTATGTTTACCAGTTACAAAGATTTGAAATTTAATATATTATGTAACCCTTTATACATGTACTTGCGTGTGTGCATATTGTCGGGACATGCCATGTGACCAGATTTGATATATATATATATATAAATGTTTTATTAACATCTATGTAATTTTCCAGATCTACACATCATGTATGAGTTGTATTATAGTTATTATTCAATGTTCATTATATATGTCATAAAGAATAAAGTATATACTATTATAAAACTTGTTATGTTGTTTTGGACGGGTTTTCACCATGTTACCTCCATAGTAAGAGTTATGTACAAAATTAATTTTAAATGAATTTATTATATTATTAAAAATTATAGTTGATGTGAATCTCAAGGAAATTCAAAAAAGGTTAAAGATAGAAAATATTGTTTAATTAATGATAATAATTAATCAATTTGAGCTTAATCTGTCTTAAATAATAATTATTAAAGAATTGAATGCTAGTTTTATTAAATACATATTTCGTTGCATTCATGTGGATTATCTTGAGCTAGACCAGATCGTTATATATGATTGGTTTTCTTTTCATTTATTATTATGTAAATTATTGGTCTACATGCCTTCTCTCCTCATTAATATATTTAGACTATGTTACCATGGTTTGTTTTATGTAAACCCCCCTTTACCCTTCACCTACTTGTGAGTAAAAGTATATGTAATGGATGGGGCTCCCAAGCTAGTAGTGGTAGTTCATGTTAGGTGTCGAGGAAAAACCAATCCAATAAGGTACAAAGTCAGATAGGTGGAAATATATAAACAAGAACCTTAAAATGGATCATGGTGTTTCTCCCCTAGGATAGTGGTTAATTTATCAATAACTAGATAAACAAAAAATCAGAATAATCTCATGATGACACCTGTTATTTTAATTCTGTCAGTTTCCTGGTTATTTCATTGTGGACGTATTATCGCGATCACATAATTAATGAATTAACAGGCATACAAAGATGGAACTAAAATAAACTAGATTATGTGTCAATATTATCTATATACATTGTTAATCACTTAAGTAATCCCACTTAATTTTAATAATATTGTGAAAGATAATAATAGAAAATTTATGTATAAATGATAAAATACCTCAATAAAATATTAAGTCATTAAAACCTTCCATTACTTCATTTATAATCAAACCATAGTTCACTGTGCTTGATCACACAATGTTTGGGTGATTTCAATTATCAGGGAATTCTAATTTTAGGTTTTGGGTTAACTTAACTTGGTTGACATCTAGGGTGGACTATCGAAGAAGGACATGGTGTAACTAAGAGGCAAAGATTGATGAAATATTAATTAATGATTTTTGGACAGGGGAGTCAACTTAATGGTTCAAGTAACGATGGGTTAATGAAATTGGAATTTTGAATACCTTCCTAAAACTATTTAAGTTTCTTCACCATCCAATGATGGGGTAATGAAAAAAGAATATGGATCCTTACCACTAGAATATCCAAGAAACACAATATTCTAAAGCAAATGGTGAGGGATATTGTGTTTGGATAAAATAGTGGGAGACTAATAAATATAATAATTATTTATTTGTCTAAATTTTATCAGAAAAAGTACTAAAATTCTACTCATTTATTAGAAACAATAAAAAAATGACATCAAACATATCATTGTGATCCATACTCCAGAAGGAAAACCTTATCACTAAAACTAATTTAATGGAGTGGAAAAGGTGCCTACAGGTCATCCTTCGCCCAGAAAGGAAACTCTATGTGCTGGATGAACCTTTTCCAGTTTCATCTAGAAATGAGGCGAGTGATAATGAGCTCTCTTAATATGGGAATCATTTGAATGGTGCTACATATGTTCAGTGCTTCATGCTATTATCCATGTTCAATGATCTCTTGAAGCAGCATGAGGAAATGTATGCTTATATCATGATATATCACCTATAGGATCATTATCAAGAGAATGCGGGACAAGAGAGGTATGAGATCTCCAATGATTTGTATATGAATAATCTTGGACTGTCTGCATCGGCTGGGCCTCAGGCCGTTAAGATTATCAGCTACATTGAGCAATTGGACATCTTAGGGATTAAATTCCCAGATTATTTGCATACTTATCTCATACTTTCATTGCTGAGAAAGAAATTCTATAGTTTTATTGTGAATTATAATATGATCAGTAATGAGAAGAGTCTATCAGAACTTCTTTCCTTGATTCACTAAGTAGATAAGGACATGGGGCATGCCAAACTGACAATCCTTATGGTGAATAGGAAGAGGAATGACAAGAAAGAGGGTCCTAAGACATATAAAATATTCTAAATCCCCTGATCACAATCTGACCAAGTAGAAGAAGATCCAAAGGCCAGGCAAGGAAAAGGAGAATGTATGTTTTTCTTATGGAATGTCAGTCCACTAGAAGAGGAACTACACCAAGAGGCAAGGGGATGCCAAAGGCGCATTCATTATAAAGTTAAATATTTCAATTTATACACATTAGGTATTGGATACACTTTGTGATGCTCACATTTGTATTGAAATATCTAAACCAAGTATATTTTGAAAAATTTCTAGTGGAGAGGAGGATCTGCGAGATGTCGATGCTGTGAGGATGGATGATCTTTCCATTGGCGACTGCCACCTTTAATTTCCAATGAGAATGATTTGGGATTTACAAGATTGTTATTGTGTATCTACAGTTACCAAAAATATAATTTATGCATCATGTTTAAGTACAGAGGAGTTCGGTAATGACCTTATAATTTATGAATAAAATTAACTTTCATTTAAATAAATATATTATGGATATAGAAAACAAAATAAATTGTTTTGTTTTATTATACCCAATAGGATTTAAATGACCATTAAGTATCCTTACCATTTATAATGTAGCCTTTGAATAGTGATCACATTACTAATATAAATATTGGGTTTTAACAAATCCTTTTGGCATAGGCAATGGAAGTAATGCCCTCAACTCAAAGGATCAAACCCTACGAAGCCCATTTATCAGAGATTCCAAGTAAGATAGCATTTCCGGGCTTTCCCTAGACCAAACCCAAGACATGTTCCAAAAACATAAGCATTATCAAAACCATTTATGAGAGAAGTTCTTGCTCATCGAGATCACAACCCAAACCATGATCACTGAATGGCCCTATGAAAGCCCCCCCACCCCACACCATACACATAGTGAATATTCTAGTGTAATTAGGGGATATGTAACAAGACCATATCATTATGATTATGTGAATTATTTTTTTATATAATAATAAATATACTTTCATTCTATTATTGTTACTTTGTAAATTATTTTTAAATAGCAAATAGTAATTTAATTAATATTCAAATCAATTAAGAAATATATTTTGATGAATTAATGGATTTTTGAATAAAATAATTATAAAATATTATTATTAAAATATTTTTATTAAATATAAAATATCATATAATTTTTATGAAGTCAAATTTAGTTATTATTAGGGTTTGAAAATTGTTTTTGTCAAAACCCATCTATTTTCAATAATTATCAGTTTTTTATTTTAAAAGTAAATATTCAAATATCTAGAAAATTATTTTAACAAAATTAATATTATTTTTGATATTGGGATGGTGAAATTACCAAATAGTGAATTCTTCATAATTTTCTGAGATAGTCAATGTTTTGGGTAAAAATTAAATACCGTATAAATGTAAAATGTGTTTTATGACCTCACAATGACCCAATCGTGATGTAATAAAATAATTTAAACAGATTATTCTACGAAATATATGTTTTCCTTTAAAATAATGTAATTTTATGTTTATTTTATTTATTTTATATATCCTTAGTGAATCCGTCAAGACATATAACATATTTTACGATTTTAAAATCATTTTCATGAAAGTGTGACTCACCTCCACCTAACCAAGGGAAATAATTTACTATTTTCGTCCCTTAGCTCTATAAAATAATGTATACCAATTAAATTTTCTAGAAACTGTGGAAAAAAACTATATGATGATTTATGGTTTTGAATATTTTATTATGTAGTGTCCAAAACCAAAATAATAAAGAAATCTCTATCATTTGCCATATAAACCCACCCATGCTCCAATATATCTCCACTCAAGCTCCTTGAAGCTATGAAATCCTCTACCTATTACTCCCGATATTTCTCCCAAAGTTTCCCCAAGCTCCCAAGAATCCTCCCCCAAGACTTTGGGATTACACATCCAAGTAAGAGGGATTCCTCTCCACCTCGATGAATTCAGGCACTTTCTTTGAGAGTAGTTATTTTAATTTTAATTTATTTAATTGAAATTTGTCATTAATAATTAACTTACTAAATAACTTATGTTATCCCAATGAGTTATCATTTATCCTCCCCATTTGTACCCATACATGTGCTGTTACTGTACCAAAATTCCACGAGGGATTTCTCTCATCTTATTTTCATTCAAGAATTTATTTTATATTATTCACATAAATTACATTTCATATGTTGAGATGTTACATCCTATGATCCTATTACTATCTATTTCAGTTATAAATGATTATATACACCTTTATTTCCCATTAACCCATTTTAAAAATTTCTATTTGGTGTCGTTATACTGCCAAAATTGAACCATGATTATCCATACCAAAATCATCAAGTAGTTTATACCATACCCATTTCTCTGTCAGGGGTATTCACCATTATGATCATAAACATATTTATTGGGGATTCACATATAGTTATTCCAAACTCATTATTCATTTAATTAATTATTATTCTTAATGAATCCATGTTTTATGATATATGTGGCACACTTATACATGAAAACAAAATGATTATGAAGGGTGTGCCCTGATAACGCTCCAATGCATTAGGTAATGTTTAGTATCATGATATTGCATGTGAAATTAAGGTTTAATCATTATAATTCATGTGAAATGATGGATTTCTCATGATAATTCATGTACAATGAGGGTTTACTCATTCTAATTCATGTGCAATGAACCTTAGCTCACTCTTATATCATGTTTTATGTTGTTTACACATTTCCATGTTATGAAAATAATTATATATCATTCCTTTATGTTCATATTTCTTTTCTTCTCTATTGATATGACTTTTGACTAACATGTATTTTCTTCCTCATGTTACTCCATTCTTATCCCTTTAATGGTATTTATAGCTATCCTTTTTCTTATGTATGTTCTCAGGTTACCCCATGCATTGTTAAGTATAAAGGAATGTTGTGGTCATGTAAAATAGGTCTTCAATAAAGATGTGTACTTCATGTTTTATTTTGTTATGTAATTTTCATAATCCCGAAAGACACTATATCTCTAAATCTTCTGAGTTGTATTAAGTTCAAGTTTCTATAATAAATAAAGTTTACATATGAAATAAAAAGTAGGGTTGTTGTAGTTGGTATCAAAGGATAGGTTTAGTAATATTTGGGTTTTGTATTAATGAACTATAGTGGAAGACATTGGGATAAGACAAATTATATGAAAAGAATCCCTAAATTTTGGTGAGTATAGTGTAAGTTGTTGATCAAAATAATAAATCCCTTTCTGGATTCGAACAAGTAGAGGTGGATCTGGCATAGATGTATCTAGGTGTAAAACCCAAAAACACTTCTCTGATCTAGAATATAATGGGAACTAGTTCATGTCAATGGGAATTATTGCACTATTGGTTCAAAAATATTGGGGGATATTCTTTGGTAAATTCATATTCTTAGTATGAACCATTATTACAAGAAAAAAAGTTCGCCTAAGATTATATGTTAGGAATTAGATCATGGATAACATAGATCTAAGATTTGAAATTTATAAGTTACAGAGATAAATGAAATTTATAATTTATCTAATTTTTCATTAGTTTCCACTTTATTTGTTTAATTGTTTAAAATATTTACCCAAAATATTTTGTTTTATTCTATCCAATGGCTGGTAAGAGGAAGAATCGAGCTAAATACTGATGTGAAGATCAATGTGATGTCTTCACTAATGAGATTTACAATTATATGGGAGTTTGAATCAGAAATTTTTTTATGATACTCTCCCAATTAACTCAATTTTGAAAAATAAACCAAAATAAAATGGAATTTCCAAACACCCTAAGAAAGAACAAGTCACAATCCAGAGCTTCATGAGAAAAGGGCCTCCAACATTCAATAGATCACATGATCCCTCAATCACCGAACAATTGATCAACTTCATTGAGAATATATTCTCCATCATTCAATTTTCAGAACAAGAGAAGGTTATTCTAGCTTCTTATCATATAGAGGGTGAAATTGATCAATGATGGACATTTATAAAAAATACAAAGTCTGAATAAGAGATTGAGGTGATGGGATGAAAGGATTTATAGAAAATAATTTTTGATAAATATTTTCCTCGCACCCTCCATCTTAAGATGAATAGTGATTTAGTTACACTCATTAAAAAGGAAGATGAATCTATTGGGGAGTATGTGGAATACTTCACAAAAATTTTATGATATGCCTCTGGTTTTCTCTTCACCCTAGATGAAAAGATGAACACTTCTCTGGTGGGATAAATACTATCCTACAAAATCCTTGGATATCTAGGACTTTCATAGCTATGAGGAAATTGTCTGATATGCCCTCAAATATGAGATTAATATTAGTAAGTCTCATGGGTATCATGAGGATAATGATAATAAATTGGTCGTTAATTCTAGTGCACTAATGTATAAATATAACAATGCTATAAAATTATAGTGCACCGCTTGTCAAAAGTGAAGAAAGAAGAACCCTAGGAATTGCGTAAGGGAATCAAGGAAATGATATAGGCATGGAAGAGAGGGGAACCCAGATAATAATTACTAACTAGAGAAACCCATCAATGTGATAGAGGAAAGGAATGCTCCGGTCCACCCTAAACATGTTTTTAATTGCTAAAACTTCTAGGAACTAGGGATCTTTGCGAACTAGTGCCCTTAGCCATGTGTAATTGGAGGTAAGCAACAAACTCCAAGGAAACAATGGAGATATGTTTCTGTCATTACCACATAAGTGAATTCCAAAAATGAAGTAGTGATAGGTAAGCTAGTTATTCATTCATGAATAGTGAACACAGTTTTTGATTCTAGTTCTAAAAATTATTTTATATCCTAAAAGTATAGTAGAATAATCCAAACACCACCACAAAGCATGGAAGTAGGGATGTAAGTGAAAATGTAAAATGGACCAATTATTGCATCCTTCGTATAAAACTCATACTCTACCACAATTTGTCGATTCAACTTACTTAATAACCTCATCATACTCCTTCTGGTGATATTCGATGAAATTCTTGGTATGGATTGGCTTTACCTATATAGAGACAACATAAATTTCCGCAATAAGGAAATCACTCTCCATATGGTGAATTGAACCCCAATTCTATACATGTTAAAGGAGGAGGATGAATCCTATTTAGCACCATAATCTCCAGCATGGATATTATTTCCTGACAATCATGTGTATATTTATCTGATGATAGAGTCAATAGAATGAACCATCCTCAAAGACATGCCTATAGTGAAGGAATTCACCGACAGGTTTCTTGAGTAATTCCTTGGTCTTCCTCCTAGAAGATATATTGTATTATCGATTGATCTTATACCTCGGGCATTTAAAATATCTAAGACTCCATATATAATGGATATTTTGGAGCTTGAAGAGATAAATAAACAACTACATGAGGGTCTAGATAAAGGGTTTATATGCCCAAGTTCTTTATCATGGGGTGAACTAGTCCTCTTCGTCAAGAAGAAGGAAGGGTTGATGAGCCTTTGCATTGACTATCATGAGTTCAATAAAATCAAGATAAAGAAATCAATTTCTATGAATTGATGAATTATTCAATCAACTACATGAAGTACAATACTTCTCCAAGGGGTATATGTGGTTAGGATATTACCAAGTTAAGGTGAAGGAGGTTATCCCTAAGAATACTTTTCATACAAGGTACAAGCACTATGAATTCATAGTAATGACTTTAGGACTCATTCTCTCGAAATATTCATGGAATTTATGAATAGAGTATTTGGAGATTAAATTGGTGATTTTTTTAATAATTATAAATGATATTTTAATACCCCTCAAAACCAAGGAGGATCATGAATAACATCTAGGAACTTTACTAGAGACCATTCGAAAGGAGAATCTCTATGAAACATATAGAAAGTGTGAGTTCTAGTTGAAGGAAGTCTCATTCATGGGGAATATAATCACTAGCTATAGGATATCTCTGGATCCTTCTAAAAAAGAATTTGAGGGATGGATGAGGATTACATCTTTGATGGATATCCATATCTTCCTAGTGTTAGCTGGATATTATCACTGATTTGTGATAAACTTATCACAATTGTCAAACCCTCTTACTAGGCTAACCTGTAAGGGAGTCATATTTTCTGTGGATGATGAATGTGAAGAATGCTTCATGGAGTCGAAGAAGAGGCTTATCACTACCCTTATTCTCACCCTTCCCACAAGTGGGGAGCTTTTCCTAATATTCAGCGATCCTTAGAAGAACGGACTAAGCAGTGCATTGATACAGAATGAAAAATTCACTACATATGTTTCAAGGTAGTTAAAAATTCATGACGAAAACTATCCCAAGAATTATTTGGAGTTAGGAGTTGTGATATTTATGCTGAAAATATGGTGTCATTATCACTTTGGGGAGAAGTGTGAAATATATATGGGTCAAAAAGCTTGAAATATAAATTCACACAGAAATAGATGAATAATTGCCCTCTAATGCGGTTAGAGGTCATCAAGGATTATAACATCTCAATCCATTACCACAATAGGAAAGAGAAAAAGGTTGCAGATGCTCTATATACGAATGACACAACAATTCTATCATTGGTGAGAATTGAAAAGGATCCAATCTTCTTAGATTTGATGAAGATGGACATGAGAATCATTAAGAAGGGAACATCATCCATCCTTTAGGAAATTATTTCTCAAAAATATCTTTTGGAAAGGATAAAGGATGCTCAAAATGATGATGTGGGAATTAAGAAGAAAGTGGAAACTATCAGAAAAGGAAAATTCTTAGAGTTATATGTTAATGGTGAAGGAATTGTGAGATTTGGATCTAGACTATGTGTTCCATCAAATTTAGAGTTAAATAAAAAAGTTTTGGATAATTCACATATTTTGAATTTATATATTCACCCAAGAAACATACGGATGTATCGAGATCTCAAGGACTAATATTAGTGGGATAACATGAAGAAGGAGATTAATGAATTTATTTAAATGTGCTTGGTATGTCATGAAATGAAGACTGAGAGGAAAAAGTATAAGGGGATGATCCAACCATTACCCATACAAATATGGAGATGGGAAAACAATACTATAGACTTTGTCATTGGAATTCCGTAGATATCCAAAGTAAACAATGCTATCTAGGTTTTTGTAGACCATCTTAAAAATATTTCACACTTTATTGCAGTTCGAGAGGACTAATCATTATATCCACTGACACAAATATACATTAGTGAATTGGTAAGGATACATGGAGTACTACTATCAATTGTGTTTGATAGATATCCTAGATTCATCTCTACATTCTGGAAGAGTCTCCAATGAGATCTGAACACTGAGTTGAACTTCAGCATGACCAATCACCCTCAAGCTAATTACCAATCTAAGAAGACTATCCTGACACTTGAGGACATGTTGGGAGCTTGATAAATGGACATCAAAGGTGAATGGGACCAAAATCTTCATTTGGTGGAGTCCTCTTACAAATATAGTTTCCACTCAAGCATCCAAATGGATCCTTATAAATACCTATATAAGAAGTTGTGTAGAATAAAAACATGTTGGGATGAAGTTGGGGAAAAAACTTCTAGGTCTAGAAATGGTTGAGGAAATGGTGGAGAAGGTTAAGACCATACAACAACACATAAAATATATACAAAGTCTACATAAGAGTTATGCTTACAATTGGTGACGATACGTAGAGTTCGATGTTGGAGACACGGTATTCCTCTGTATATCTCCAAATAAGAGAGTCGTGTGATTTTGGAAGAAGGTAAGGATTAGTCCAAGGTACATAATCCCTTTTGAGATTCTTGATCAAATTTAGCCAGTGTTCTATCAAATAACACTCCCACCGAACTTGTCGCAAGTACATGATGTGTTCCATGAATCACTCTTTAGGAAGTACATACTGGACCCATCACCTATACTCAATCCATATGTGGTACCATTGGATAATTACCTCTTCTATTAAGAGAATCCGGTGAAGATCTTTGATCTTATAAAAATATATCTACGAAATAAAACAATACCCTTAGTCAAAGTATTGTGAAGAAACCAAAAGATTCAAAGGGAAACATGGGAACTAGAGGAATTTTTGAGGTAGAGTAACCCTCATCTTGTAGATGAGGAAAAATCTAGTAAATAGGGGGTATAGGGTGGTATTTCTTCATTGAGGATGGTGACTCATTATTATTGGACAATAATGAACCTCTCTTCTAGATGGATGAAGTAGAGAGATCAGAATATGTAAGATGAATAGAAGCTAGGATTGTGTGATGAATTCCATGTATCAGAACCATGTGTGGGTTCTGGCTGATGTTCCAGTTGATGTAATGATTTTTTTGTTTAAATGGGTATTAAAGAGGAAACTAGACATGGAATGTAAAGTAAATACCTATAAATAAGGCTAACGGGTAAATAGTTTAAACAGTGTCAAGGAATCGACTATAATGAAACATTTTTGGTTGTGTCCATGTTTAAATCCACCAAAACCATATTTTCCATAGTCTCTTACCATGACTATGAGATTTGGAAGATGGATTTCAAAACTGCATTCCTTAATAGGAACATTTAGGAATATTTCTTTATGAAAAAACCAGAAAGGATTGAGACACTAGGTGATACCGAAAGGATTTTCAAGTAGCACATATCCATTTATAAATTGAAGAAAGAATATCGGTCATGGAACATTAAAATTGTGGAATCCATAAAAGAATTTGGTTTCATTAAAAATTAATGTGATCCATTTAAAAAAAGGTTTAGTGGGAATGCAGTCATTATCATAGTAAAATATGTTGATGACATATTACTTATTGGAGATGACGTACCAGTCTTACAATTTATCAGGGACTGGTTTAACAAGTGCTTCTCTATGAAGGACATAAGAGATGAATCCTACATTATTGGGGTCAAGATCATTCATGATAAATCCAAGAGCCTGCGTGGACTAATACAAAGTACATATATTTCCCAGATAATAAAGAGATTTAGTATGGAATAATCCAAGAGGGGATTGTTTCTAGTGTTACATGGAGTATATATTTCTATGAAAATGTGTCCCTAAAAAACAAGAGAAAGATTGAATGAGGAAGGTACTATACAATGAGGGGATACGATCTATCATGCATGCCATGTTATGTACAATAATAAAATTGATTATTCATTGATCATGGTAGTAAGATATCAAGAAGATCTAGGAGAACAACATTGTAATGCTGTTAAGACTATCCTTAAGTTTCTGAGATTAACTTAGGATATGTTCCTGGTGTATGGAGGAGACGGGGAGCTCTTCATTAGAGGGTATAATGATGTTGGGTTTCAAATATATCAAAATGATCTAAAGTTGCAATCAGGATTTGTTTTCTTTCTCAGAGGAGATATGAGTTAGAAGCGTTCAAAGCAGTCAGTTGCAGTTGATTCTACAAGGAAGTTTGAGTACATTGTGGATCTTAATGCATCCAAAGAAGTTGTTTGGACTCAAAACTTTCTCCAGGAGCTTGATGTTGTACCTAGCAGTAAATACCCTATCACATAGTATTATGACAATAATGTAGTGGTGGATCTTGCAAAAGAGCCAAGGTCCCGTAAATAGACAAATCATGTACTCTGGAAGTATCACATATTGGGGGATTTTTATCAAAGGGGTGAAGTTTAATTGAGTAGAGTATCTACATAAGAGAATGTGGATGACCCCTTGACTAATGTCCTATCTTAGCAGAGGCATGAGTATCATGTAAGAGCTAGAAGGCTGAAGTTCATTAGCAGTTGGCTCTAGTGCAAGTGGAAGTATGTTGGAGTTTGTTCCCAATAAACTTATAAGTTTTTACTTTACTATAACTTACATTCATGGTTTTTAATATTAATAAATTATTTATCATATCATGATATTTGTTCTATGTAAAATTTTATGAGGGAATGTCTTAAGAGTAATTGTCTCCCTAAAAGGTCTTAGTAGATCCCTGCTATGATAAGAACCTAAAAGTGCTATGACACTATTCTTGAATATATGTTCTATATCTAGATGATATCATTTGGGGGTAAAAAATTATAAAGTATATCATGGACGGATACTCATTTTACATTGAGGCTCTGTCTCATGGTGTATGACCTTGGTGATATCTAGTAAGATATTATGAGAAAGACACGTGACAGTAAGAAACCATTTATAAGTTTCATTAGATGATCCTATCTACAGAAATGTGTATTGTTCCTTAGAATTTAAGATTATTATTAATTGATATTATAAATAACAAACTTATTTGTATTGATGAAAACTATGAAGAATGTTTTTCGTGAAGAGGTAGAATATTTTCAGTGCGTTATGAGTAATATTGCATTAATGAATAATGCGAGAAAGGATATATCCCTTCTATTCTTTAATAGATGATAATATCTCAGGCCCTTTTATGAAAACGTTATAGCCTAAATAAATCCATTTCCATGGTTATCAATCAGAAATTTCTATTTCTAGAATTTCAAATAAATAGATATCAATAATATAGTTTGACAACAATGACATGAAACCTTTTCAATTTGAGATATTGTAAAAAATGCATTATATTACACAATAAGCATTCGTATTAGGTGACATGTTTTTGGGAAATTATCTTCTTTCTATATGGGTGCCTTATCATATTTAAAGACATTAACCTAGGTCTTTAGGTAGGTTTTCCTAATGCCACAAATATAGAGTCATAGAGGGTCACACAATAAGTGTATCCAAAATCTCAGTTAAATAATTTATTATTATCTACGTCACATGCGAAAGTATTCACCCATGGATCACCCATCATGCATGAATATATTTAGGCATGCAACTCATATTCATGCTAAAACTTTACAACTTATTCTTCTCATGCAGAAGATTTATGTCCACCTCATCTTGTAACATGCATGCATATATGCATCTCAATGACAAGAGATACTCAGGTTCATACTTCTTAACACTGATTTTTTTTATTTTGGAAGTAAAGATTATAGCTTTTGACACCTGAAATACTCAGGTGTTTTCTCTCTCTATTCAAACCCATTTCCACCCTGTATGTATATATTCATTAAGACTCGATCTTTCATTTTTCTTTCATAGGAGTGTTAATTTTAGAATATCTAATGTATCACATAAAAAAACCAAAATTAATAGGTTGTATTATTCATCTCCTTTCATTACATTTAGAATAAACATAACAAAACTTCTCATTTGTTCATTATATTTACATGTATGTAATACAAAGCTTTATGCATGGCTCATTTCAATCATACCTATGTATATATCAGATCATTGTCTTTTTCTAGGTATTTGACTTCATCAGGAAAAATCAATGCTAAGTGATTCTTTGTTCATGCTTGTTAATGTATTAAAGACATGTGTAACATATTATTTAGACTCTCATGGATAATAGGAGTTCAATGAAGACCCCTTAAATGTATTAATGGCATTGGTTTGACCCAAGAATTCTTGACCATCAACTTCGTTGCATAATCAATGGTGGAAGAAATGCTACTGATGGTTTCAAATAGTGATAATAAGTAGAATACATCGTTTCTTTAATGAGAGAGATTAGATTAAATATATCATGAGGTAGAGGAAATATGTGTAACATTTAAAGGTGGGTGAATAGTAACTACAATCTTTAATCCCACATATATTTATCCAAAAATCAGGGCCTCTATATTTCAATTAACCATTGTCGTTAGACTGTATGAAATCTTGAACCCCCTCATGTACTACCCTATACCGGTTCTCCATATCTTTGTACCACCCTACTTAGTGGCACTACCTCTTCTCCCATACGCTTTACCTGGGTGCACTGTGCTGGTCCTTATACAAAGGTCCACACCTCCTCTAATCATGGTGTTTCTTCGAATGGTTCCCTTGGGTGTTGTTGAATTCAGTCCCACATGAGACCTTGGTCAAGCCTTGAAAAGGAAATATTATGGACTTTCTATATATTTATTGCAGCCACCATTATAGTTAAAAATTATCTATATATATAATATCTATTATCAATTCTCACATAAAATTCTATTCGATCCTTTCTTCATATGGAAAATATTATTTTTTGTGGTCTTTAATAAACTTCCAATCCCAACTCTTTCTCACTTCAACTTCTTCACTTCATGAAATAAAATATTTCATAACCTTCAAATGAATTCTTCAGGAATAACAAGTTCCTCATGAAAATTAATGTTTCCATGGCCTTAATAATTTCTTATATATGAAATTACATTTTTCATGTACTTCTCTTATTGAAAAAACATGAAAACACATTAGCACATGTCATTGACATTAGATATAAATTTAAAAATCATTATATTTACAACATAGATATTTTATCAATTATTACAATAAATTCCAAAAAAATAATCCTTAATAATTATCCAGGTATCACCACTTCATTTCACTCACATATTATCTCCTTAACAATAAATGAAACACTTGAGCACAAAAAAATGCAAGGGATAACCTGGGGACTTATATAAAAATGGGGTGAGCACTAAACCCCATAAAGGTAATGAAAAAATACTAACATAAGGTAAATAAGTACATATGACATAATGGGTATATCAAGGTAACATAATATATGGTGAGAATCATGATCTTGGACAATGATTCATGATATAACATGATAACATAAAAGCAACAAAGGAATGTGGGAACAACATAAAACATGACATCATAAAAATATTTCAAGGATAAATACCAAGAAAACATAACATAGTGTTCTCAGGATAACCTATCATGCACCATACATGGAAAAATATGAGATAAAAACATTACCCAATGCATTGGATGGAAATATAAATTTTGGGTCCACCCATCACATTCATATCATGTACATGATTAAGTGCGACACATAAATCACACACTAGAAGAATATATTTAATAAATTTCAACACTGTGGTAAAGGAGTGAAGTTAAAATTCATGTATATACCCTAATAATGGAAGGATATGTATGACTTTTTGAATACCCTTGAGTGTAAATGGGGATGGATATTCAGTACACAAAAGTTTGGCATGGAAAATCATAAGATACTTTCGGTGTCATAGTCGATGTACAAAAAGGTTTATAAAAAGTTAAAATGATTGTGAAAGGGGTATATTAATACATTTTATTCATAAGAATAATAATTTATATGATTAAAAATATTTACCATCTTGAAAGACTCAAATTCAAATGGCATGATATAAAAATAATGCTTGATTAAAGGGGAGAATTAGAGGATACCTTACCTTGAGAGGGTGGTTCTTAAAGATTGGGTGGTGATTTATAAGAGATTGGGAGAACATTGGGAGGAATATAGAGATATAATGGTATATAAGTTCATGATAAACTACTTTTTAGTGAAGAGTAATGTGATATTGGGAGGGTTTATATAATAGAAGAGATGAAAACTCTTTATTAGATTACAAAATTTTGTTTTTGATTCTTTATGATAATGTTAGAAAAAACACAAACCATTACATGGGGGTTTCAATTGGTTTCTATCAAGTAGGTGTGTTTTTCATTATTTTATAATCTTAATAACTGAACATATTAAAAAAGCTCCCTTAGTGTTGTGGAAGTGAGACATGTTTATAGAGAACTGATCTTAAAACCTTAAAATATAATATAAGATTTGGAGGATTCATTAAGGGTTTATAAAATTAATAAAATAAAATAAAAAAATTATTTGAAAGTGGAAACACAATTTAGGTCATGGATACTCTCTATAGAACTTATTATATCACTTTTTCCGTTTTATGTTATCATAATACATAACCTATAATTATACCATATTTAATTTTTACCCAAAAATTTGACTATCCCTTTTTTTTGAAACAAATAACTATTGGATAATTTCAATGTGACTGTTTAAAGATTGATATTTTATTTTGAATAATAATTCTATTTTTTATGATAATTTAAACTTTTAAATCAAAATCCCAATTTATTGAAAACTTCTGGTTTTTAAAAAAAAAAAAATTTCTGATCCTTATAAATATAGTAGTTGACTTCCAAAAATAATATCATCATATATATTTGAATGATATTTTTTAAATAATAATATTTTATTAAAATATCATTTATATTATAATAACATTAATTAATCCAAAAGACTTTATTGCTTGAAAATATACATATCCCAAAAATACAATTTCGGTTTCATCATATCAAAATCCTATTTTTATCAATATTATTATTTAATCTATATAAAAGTAACAAAAAAGAATAAATTTAATAATTATTTTATAGAAATAAAATATTAAAATTAATAATTTTAGGGTCTATAAAAATATCACTTAATTTTGAAATCAAGTTCCCAAAGGGTATAGGGTGATATGGTGATATTTTATTGGGGTTGTTCAGAAAACATAGTTTCAGGTATGATCATAATGAGATTGAACTTCTCCCATAAATGGTTCAATTCATGATTTAGTTGTTGAATATTGACTTGGTATTAGTCAAGAGAATATACCAGTGATTATATCACCCTCATAAGCTTTGATAAATGTGCTTCACAGGGTATACTCCTAATGGTCGAGGCCATCACATCATTTTTCTATGTGAAATGGAATTTATCATGAACCTTAATATAATAATATCATTGGTCACGATAAAATTACTATATTATCAATGGTTATATTTGTTAACAATATTATAAATTTCAAAGGTCATATAGGGGTCCAAAATAACCAAAGTAGAACATAACTATATTACCTAATATGGTATTTATTCATTGGAAAGGGGAATTTAATTTATTAAACTTTGGGTTGTTTCATTTTTCCACCATTAAAAAATTTCATCCTTGAAATTTAATTCATTCACTAAAGAAGATGATGGAAATTTTATTTCAACACCTTCTCAGGTTCCCTTGTTGTTTACTCAAACCCGTGGTTCCAATAAATCACTTTGACCAAGTTAATGATCATGTTACGTAGAAAATTTTCTCTACAATATAAGATATTCAACGAATGCTCAACATTGAAAATAGGATTATCCAATGGAAGAAATTATGTATTTAGTATATATTATGGTACTGGTATTTCATTCCTCATGAGGGATATATGGAAATCATCATTTACTTATGGTAGGTTCGTTGAGAGTGCAAGTTGATGGGCCCCTATTCTGATGTAATCAAGGATCTCAAAGTGGCCAATGTATCTTAGAATAGGATTCCCCTTCTTACCAAACCCCATGAATTGCATCCACAGTGGTGTATGAAAGAACACTTTATATTTAACGAAAAACTCTAGGCCTCATTGATGATTATGTTCATAGATTTTCTATCGACATTGTGCAGATTTTATATGATGATGAATGTTATAAAACTTATCTATTATCTATTAGATAAGATAAGGTACCACAAGCATACTATCTCTAGATTCATCCTAGAATATTGGAGTACAACACCTCCTCACATATAGATCCTCATAAGGTTTCATTTGGATGATAAAATAATAACTGCTCTTATATGAGAACTCCACTAGGAAAAGGTGCTAATCCCATAACTCGCAAGTTAAGAGAATGTCCAGACATAATAATATTTCAATAATTATTTTACATGGGGGTTTCGATAGGATTAATGAAATAATTAAAGTCATTTGTAATAATTATTTATTATTAACCCAGCTAAATAGATTCCCGGTTATATTATTCTCTCATTAGACATGGGAAAGCCAAGGGAATCCATTTTTGATTGTGCATAATGAATTATAGAAAAGATATCAATCCTAGAGAGTTAATTATTCTCTAATAATGCTATCAATAATGAGAGAGATTCTCATCCTCTAGATCAATGAGAACACATTAGAAGTGGTTCTCAAGGTGATCAAAGGTAGATTTTCCAATCATAAGGGCCTTTTGTGTTATCACCCAAAGATTTCTACGGTGATGTCCAAAGATACATAGAATACATGTAGAGCACCTGTAAAGAAATACTACACTTGGATTCTACAATGAAATGGAGAATCACTTTATATATGTTACCAGAATCATCAATTAAGGAAGAATAAACACAGAGGTAATTATTATTTAATTAAATTAACTATAAACAACATGGGTTGATCTACTCTCTCTTAGTTCAGGGTTTTCTATCCCTTGATTTTTCTTTGATTCAATTCAATTGGTCATGAAGTTTTTTCTTGGAAGAGACCTCATATTTATTATCAGTAACAAAGAAAAATAAAAGTTAGGCACCATCCCTCCCATGCTTCCACTTTTCCCAGAACCTACAAGTACTATTAGAGCATTCATATCATTTGTTATACTTATTTAGCTTCAATGATGATTTACGCAATCATAATTTTATTTTCCAATTCATGTTTATCATTATATAAATCTGAATTGTGAGATATATTTCTTCCTCCATAATTTCTCACATATATAATAGAAATGATTAATATTATGATTAAAATAGAATCAAAGAACTCATCCAGAGGTGCCCTAAATTCTGACCAGATAATAGAGGAGTACACGTCGTGTAATCTGAGTTACAGATCATGTACTCATATTCAATACACCAGGTATTAATTTAAAAATTAATCAACCCATGCTTATTAATAACATGTGGTGTAGTAAATTTTTACACCACGTATTGACTAGGATATAATGGCACATTATCATCCAGACTACACACTGTGTGGCCCATTGAACAAAGTGCATAGTCCCTTTAGTTCAGGGGCATGTTGTTTATTCCATACACAACCTACCCCACTGGTGACCATGTAATAAAATGTCAACACGTCATGTGATCCACTAGGCATTTCGTGTAATTCCTGATTTTTGAAGTACGCCTCACAGTCCAAGTCCATAGGAATGTTCTTCAGATACGTACTGAAGAATGTACATGCCATGTAGATCAGATATAAATTTCATTTACGTTTACCAGCTATGCAGATTTGAAATTTATTATATTATGAAACCCTTGAAACATGTACTTTCATGTGTGCATAAAGCTGGTACACACCATGTGACATGCTTTGATATATCTATATATATGTTTTATTAACATCTACGTAATATTCAAGCTTTTCACATCATGTTTGAGTTGAATTACACTTATTATTCTATGTTCATTCTAAATCTCACAAAGAATAAAGTGTATACCATTATAATACATATTAGTTTGTTTTTTATGGGTTTTCACCAGGTTACCTCCAAGGTAAAAGTCAAGTACACAATTAATTTTAAATGATATTTTTTTAAAATTATAGTGGATGAGAATCTCAAGGAAATTCAAAAAAGGTATAAGATAAAAGGATCGATTCATTAAAGATAATAATTAATCAATTTGATCTTGGTTAATCTTAAATAATAATGATTAAATAATTGAATTCTAGTTTTATTAAATATTTAATTTTTTTCCTGCATGTGGATTATAATGAGAAATATTAGACCTTTATATGTGATTGGTTTCCTTTTAATTTTTTTTAAATTTAATTGTTGGTCTTCATTCCTTCTCTCCTCACAAATATTTAGGGAATACATGCCCACGGTTTCATGTATGTAAACCCCCTTTTACCCTTCATTTACGTGGGAGTAAATGTATATATAATGGATGAATCTCCCAAGATAGTGGAGGCAGTTCATGTTAGGTGTTGAGGAAAAACCAATACAATGAGGTACAAATTTGGATAGGAGAAAACTATAAAAAAGAAAATTAAAATGGTTCATGGTGTCTCTCCCCAAGGTCAGTGGTTATTTAATCAATCGAAAGATAAACAAAACATTAGAACAAGCTCATGATCATACCCTTTATTTTAATTCTGTTAGTTGGATGGTTATTTCATTTTGGATGTATTTTCCTGATCAAATAATTAATGAATTAACAGGAATTTAAAGATGGAACTAAAATAAACTAGCTTATGTGTAAATATTATCTAAATACATGTTTAATCACTTAATTAATCCCATTTAATATTAATAATCTTCTGAAATATAATAATTGAAAATTTACGTATAAAGGATAAAATAGCTCAATAAAATATTAATTCGTTACAACCTTAAATTACATCAGTTAGAATCAAACCATAGTTCAATGTGCTTGACTAGAAAAATTTGGGGTGACTTCAATTATCAGGGAATTACAATTTGAGTTGTTGTGTTGACTTAACTTGGTTGACATCAAGGGTTGATTACCGAAGTAGGACATGGTGTAACTAACAGGGAAAGGTTTAAGAAATAAAAATTTTTGATTTCAGGACTGGGGAGTCCACTCAATGGTTCAAGGAACTATTAGTTAATGACATTGGAATTTGGAATGCCAACCTAAAACCATTTGAATTTCTTGACCATACAATGATGGGGTGATGCGAATGTAATATGGATCTTTTCCATTAGAATATCCAAGAAACATGATATTCTGAATCCAATGGTGAAGGATATTGGGTTTCAATAAAATAGTGGGAGACTAATAAATATAATAATTATTTATTTGTCTAAATTTTATCAGATAAAGTACTAAAAATCTACTCATATTATTAGAAACAACAATAAATGACATCAAACATATCATTGTGATCCATAGTTGAGAAGTAAATCCTTCTCACCAACTCTAATTTCTAGGACTGGAAAAGTTTCCTCTGGGTTATCCTTCACCAAGAATAGAAAACTGTATGTGCTGGGTGAACTTTTACTAGTTGCATTTTGAAATGAGGTGAGTGATAATGGGATCTATGAATATGAGAAACATCTGAATGATGCTACCATTGTTCAGTGCATCATGCTATTATCCATGTCCAATGATCTCTTAAAGACACTTGAGGAAATGTATGATTATAGAATGATGTATCACCTAGAGGATCTCTATCATGAGAATGTTAGACAGGAGTGGTATGAGAACTCCAACGCTATGTCTTTGACTAAGCATGGAGTGTCTGCACCAGCTGGGCCTCATGCAGTCAAGATTATTAGGTACATTGAGAATATGGACATCTTAAGGATTAAATTCATGGATGATTGTCATATATATCTCATACTTTCATCACTGAACAAGAACATATATCATTTTATTATGAATTATATTATGAGAAGTAATGAGAAGAGTCAATCAGAACTTCTGTCCTTGATTCACCAAGTGGATAAGGACATGGGGCGTGACAAACCGACAATCCTTTTGGTGAATAAGAAGAAAAAGGACAAGGAAAAGGGTCCTAATACTTACAAAAAGTTTAAATTCCCCGATCACTATCTGATAATGTTGAATAATATCCAAAGGAAAGGCAAGGAAAAAGAGATAGTATGTTTTTCATGTGGCATGTCAGTCCACTAGAAGAGGAATTAAACCCAGAGGCAAGGGGAATCCAAAGGCGCATTCATTATCGAGTGAAATATTTCAATTTATACACATTAGGTATTGGATACAGTTTTTGGTGCTCTCATATATATTCAAATATTCAAACCAATTATATTTTAAACAATTTCCAATGGGGAGGTGGATCTGCGAGTTGCCAATACTGCAAGGATGGATGCCCTTGCCATTGGAGACTACCACATTTAATTTCCAATGGTAATGATTTTGGTTTTACATGATTTTTATTGTGTTACTAATATTACAAAAAAACATAATTTATGTATCAAGTTTAGGTAGAGGTGAGTTCTGTAATAACCCTAACATTTATGAATAAAATTCTCTTTCTTTTAATTAAATGTAATATGGATAGAGAAAACACAAGCACTCATTTTGTTTTATTATATAAAATTGTATTTAAATGACCATTAAGTACCCCTATCGTTGATAATTCAACCTTTGAATAGTGGCCACATGACAAATATAGATATAGGGTTTTAACAAATCCTTTTGGCATAGACAAAGGAAGGGATTCCCTCAACTAGTAGGATCATACCCCATGAATCCCATTTATCAGAGCTTTTAAGGGAGATAACAATTATAGCCTTTTCCCTAGACCATGTCCAATCCATGTTCCAAAAACGTAAGCATGATAGAAACTGTTTATGAGAGAAGTTCAAGCTCATCGAGATCAAGGCCTAAATCATGTTCACTGAATGGCCCCATGCAAGCCCCACCATCAAACACCTTACTCATAGTGCGTATTCTAGTGTAATTAAGGGATATGTTTCAAGAACATATCATTATCATTATATGAATAATTTTTTTATATAACAATGAAAAAACTTTCATTTTATTATTGTTACTTTGTAAATGATTTTTAATGAACAAATAATATTTTCAGTTAACATTCAAATTCAATTAGGAAATATATTTTGATGAATTAACGGATTTTTGAATTAAATAATAATATAATATTAATATTAAATTAATTTTATTAAATATAAATGGTTTTATAATTTTTATGACATCAAATTTAATTATTATTAGGGTTTGAAAAT
Organism: Viscum album; assembly: GCA_963277665.1. NCBI lineage: Eukaryota > Viridiplantae > Streptophyta > Magnoliopsida > Santalales > Viscaceae > Viscum > Viscum album. The sequence goes on from OY728131.1 coordinate 1,976,877,883, forward strand.
TGTTTTTGTCAAAACCAGTCAATTTTCAATAAATATCGGTTTTTTTAAAACTGAAAATTCACATATTTATAAATTATTTAGATGAAATGAATATTAGTTTTCAATTTAGGATAGAGATAATATCAAATAGTGAATATTTCATAATTTACTAAGACATTCAATTTTTTTGGATAAAACCCTAGAAATATAAAATGTGTGTTATGACATCACAAGGACCCAATAGTGATGTAATAAAATAATATAAAGGGAATATTCTGCCAAATATATTTTTTCCTTTAAAATAATTTAATTTTATGTTTATTTTATAAATCATTAGTGAATTGTTCAAGACATATAACATATTTTAACATTTTAAAATCATTTTCCTAAAACTTTGACTCACCTCTACATATGCAAGGGAAATATTTTAATATCTTCATAACTTAGCCCTATAATATAATTTATACCATACCACATTTCTAGAAAATATGGGAAAAAACCATAAGATGATTTATAGTTTTGAAAATTTTAATATGTAGTGTCCAAAATCAAAATAATAGATAAATCTCCATCATTTCCTATATAAAATCACCCAAGATCCCATTTCTATCCACTCAAGATCCTTAAAGCTCAAAAATCCTCTTCCTATTACGCTATATATTCCTCTAAAAGTGGCTCCAACCTCCCAGAAAGCCTCCCCCAATCCTTTGGGATTACACATCTATGTAAGATGGATTCCTCTCCTCTTTGAATTCAATCACTTTATTTGAGAGTAGTTCTATTAATTTAAATTTCTTACTTTGAAATATGTTTGTTATAATTAACTTACTATACAATTATTGTTATTTCAATGAGGTATCATTTATCCTCACACATTTTTACCCTTACCTTAGCCATTACAATACCAAAAATCTGCAAGGGATTTCTCTCTTCTCATTTCTATTCATGAATTTATTTCATATTATGCATATAAATTAAATTTTATATGTTGAGATGTTATGGTATATGATCCCCTTACTATCCATTTCAGTTATAAATGATTATACACACCTTTATCTCCAATAAAACTATTTTATGAATTTCTATTTGACGTCATTATGCTACCGAAATTGCACCATGATTTTCCATACCAAAATCAACTTGTAGTGAATACCATACCCATTTCTCTATCAAGGGTATTCACCATTATGATCCTGAAATTATTGATCAGGGAGTCACATATAGGTATTACACATTCATTGTTCATTTAATAAATTATTATTCTTAATGGATCTATGTTTTATGATATATGTGGCACACATATACAAGAAAACAAAATGATTTTGAAGGGAGAACCCTGATAGCGCTCCAATGCATTGGGTAATGTTTAGAATCATGATACGCCATGTGAAATTAGGGCTTAATCATTATAATTCATTTGAATTTATTGTTTACTCCAGATAATTCATGTGGAATGAGGTTATACTCATTCTAATCCATGTGCCAGGAACCTTGGCTCCTGCTAATATCATTTTGTATGTTGTTGCCACTTTTCCTTGTTATGAATATAATGATATATCATGCATTTATGTTCATGTTTCCTTCCTTCTCCATTGATATGAATTTTTACTAACGGGTATTTTCTTCCTCATTTTATTCCATGTTTATTCTCTTACTGGTATTTATACCTCACCATTTTCTTATATATGTCCTCAGGTTATCCCATGCATTATTATGTACAAAGGAATGTTGTGGTCATTTAAAATAAATTTTCAATAAAGATGTGTACTTCATGTTTTATGTTGTTATGTAATGTTCATAATCCCCAAAGACACTAGACCTCTCAATATTCTAAGTCATGTTAATTTGAAGTTTATATAGTACATAATATTTACATATGAAATAAAATTAGGGTTTTTATAGTTGGTATGAGAGGATATGTTTAGTTATTTTTGAGATTAGGATTAAAAAAATCCAGTGAAAGACTTAGGGATAAGACTGAGTATAAGAAAAATTTCCCTTAATTTTGGTGATTATAGAGTAAGTGGTTGATCAATAAAAAAAATCCTTTTCTGGAGAAGAATAAGTAGAGGTGGTTATGGCATAGATGTATCTAGGTCTAAAACCTAAAAACAATTCTCTGAGGTATAATTGAATGGGAACTTGTGCACATCAGTGGGACTTGATGCACTATTGGTTCGAAAGTCTCGAGGGATATTCTTTTGTGAATTCATAATCACAGTACAAACCATTATTAAGGGAAAAAATTACTTTAAGAATATATGTTAGGAATTAGATCATGGATATCTTAGATATAATCTATGAAATTCATATGTTACAGAGATAAAATTAAATTATAAGTTCTCTATTTTTTTCATTATATTTCCATTTATGTGTTTAATAGTTTAAAATATTTACCTAGATTTTTTCTTTTATTCTAGCCAATGAATGGTTATAGGATGAATAAAGTTAACATCCATTGTGAAGATCAATGTGATGTCTTATCTAATGAGATGCGGAATCAGATGGGAGTGCTAATCGCATAATTTTTTTACGACACTCTCTTAGTTAACTCAGGTTTGAAATAGAAACTTAAATCTAGTGTAATTTACAACCCCCATAAGAAATAAAAAGTCACGATCGAGAGCTTGATGATAAAAAGACCTCCAACATTCCATGAATCATATAATCCATAAATCATCAAACAATAGATAAACTTCATTTAGAAGATCTTATCCGTAGTAAAATGTTCTGAAAAGGATAAGGTTACTCTGGATGCTTATCATATAGAGGGAGAACTTAACAATGGTGGAAATTGATAAAAAATATGAATCCTGTTGAAGAGATTGAGGTGATGGGATGAAAGGATTTAAAGAAAATACTATTTGATAAATATTTTCCGCTCACCCTCCATATTAAGATGGAATGTGGTTTATTAACAATCAAGAAAAATGGAATATGAATCTATTGGGGCGTATGAGGCAAATGTCACCAAAATTTTATGATACACCTCTAGTTTTCTCATCACCACTAGATGCAAAGTTGAACACTTCTTTGGTGGAATAAATACTAACCTACATAAATCCATAGCAATCCATGTATTTAATAGCCATGAGGAAATTGTCTAATATGCCCTCAAAGCTGAGATATTGATCGGTAAGTCTTAGGGGTATCATGGGGATAAAAAGAATAAAGTGGTCTTTAATTTTGGTGGCCTGATGGATAAATCCAATAGTGCTGAGAAATTATAGCACACCATTTGTCAAACATGCGGAAAGAAGCACCCTGGAAATTTCTTAAGGGGATTAAGGAAATGATATAGGCAACGAAGAGAAGGTAACCTGGATAATAATTACCAACTAGAGAAACCCCTCAATGTGATAAAGGAAAGTAATTCTCCAGTTGACCCTCAACATGTTATTAATTGCTACAACTTCATGAAACTGGGGAACTTTGTGAACCAGTGCCCCTGTCCAAGGGTAATTGAAGGTAACTAACAGCCTCTAAGGTAGAAAGGGCGACCTTTTTCCAACATTACCGCTTAAGTGAATCCTAACAATGATGTAGTGACAGGTAATCTAGTTATTCATTCAATAATAGTGAACACACTTTTTGATTCTTGTTCTACGCAATCTTTTATATCTCGAATGTTTAATAGAATAATCCAAACACCACCATAAAGAATGGATGTAGGGATGTAAGTGAAAATGGAAAATGGTAAAATTGTTGCATCTTTTTTATATAACTCCTCTACATCAATTTGTGGATTTAAATTACTGAATAACCTCATCACACTCCCTCTAGTGGGATTTGATGAAATTCTTATTATGTATTGGATTTACATATATAAATCAAACAAAAATTTCCACAAGAGGGAAATAAATTTCCATATGGTGAATAAACCCCCAATTCTATAAATGTTCAGAGAGGAAGATTAATCCTTTTTAGAACCATCATCTAAAGCATATATATTATTTACCTATGAAAATGTGATTCTTTCTTAGATGTTTGAGTATATAGAAAGTACCATCCTCAAAGGCCTGCCTATTGTGAGGGAATTCACTGACGTGTTTCTTGAGGAATTTCCTGGTCTTCCTCCTAGAAGATATATTGAATTCTCGATTGATCTTATACCTGGGGAGTTGACAATATCTAAGACTCAATATTGAATGGATATTTTGAAGCTTGAATAGCTAAAGAAACAACTACATGAGAATCTAGATAAAGGGTTTATAAGCCCAAGTTCTTCACCATGGGGTGCACTAGTCCTATTCATCACCATGACGGATGGTTCAGTGCACCTTTACATTGATTATCGTGAGTTCAACAAAATCATGATAAAGAACATGTATCATTTTCCACAAATAGATGACTTGTTCGATCAACTCCATGGAGCACAATACTTCTCCAAGGTGAATCTGTGGTCAGGATATTAACAAGTTAAGGTGAGGATGGAGGAGATCCCTAACAATACATTTCATACAAGGTATGAGCACTATGAATTCATAGTAATTCCTTTAGGACTCACTCATTCTCCAGAAATCTTCATGGAAGTTATAAATAGAGTACTTAGAGATTAAATTGGAATATTTGTGTCAGTAATTATAGAATATATTCTAATACACTTCCAAACCAAGGAGGATCATGAAGACCATCTAAGAACTGTTCACTAAAACTTTCGAAAGATGAATCTCTATGAAAAGTATATAAAGTGTGAGTTCAAGTTGAATCAAGTCTCATTTTTCGGGAACATAATCTCTAGAAATAGGATATATGTGGATCCTTCAAAAACAAAGAAATTGATGGATGGATGAGGCTGACATCTGTGACATATTACTATATCTTCCTAGGGTAAGCTGGATATTATCAAGAACATGTGAGAAATTTATCACAATTTTCAAACCCTCTTTCCAATCTAACTAGGAAGGGATTCATGTTTTCTTGAAATGATAAATGTGAAAAAACCTTAATGGAGTTGAAAAAGAGGCTTGTCACTACCCCTGTACTCACACTTCCCACAAGTGGGGAGATTTTTCTAATCTTCAGAGATCTTTAGAAGAAGGGAATGAGATATGTTTTGGTGCAGAATAAAACATTCACTACATATGTCTCCAGGTAGTTGATAAATCATGACCAAAACTATCCCAAGAATTATCAGGAGTTGGAAGCTGTGATCTTTATGTTGAAAATTTTGTGGAAGTATCTCTTTGGGGATAAGTGTGAAATATATATGGGTCACAAAATTGTCAAATATATATTTACGTAGAAAGACATGAATATTCGCTAACGAATATTGTTAGAGGTCATCAAGGATTTTGACTGCTCAATCCATTACCACACTATGAAAGAGATCAAGGTGGGAGTTGGTCTAAGTACAAAGGATCCAACAGTTCTACCATTGATGAGAATTGAAAAGGATCCAATCTTCTTATTTTTGATGAAGATGGAAATGGGAATCATTAAGAAGGGAACATCATAAATCCATTCGCAAATGCTTTCTCAAACATATCTTTTGAAAAGGTTAAAGTATGATAAAAAAGATGATGTGTAATTTCAAAAGAAAGTGGAAACTATCAGAAAAGGGAAATCCTACGAGTTCAATGTTACTGTGAAAGAATTGTGAGATTTGGATCAAGACTACGTGTTCCATCAAATATAGAGTTAAATAAATAACTTTTCTATGGTTCACATAGTTATAATTTCAAAATTCACCCATGAAACATGAGGATGTATCAAGATCTCCAAGACTACTATTAGTGGGATAACATGAAGAAGGAGATCGATGAATATACTTAAATATGTTTGGTATGTCATCAAATGAAGGATCAGAGAAAAAATTATAATGGGATGATGAAACCATTACCCATACCAATATGGAGATGGGAAAACATCACTATAGACTTTGTCACTGGCTTATGAAGATATCCAAAGGAAACAATCCTATCTGTGTTTTTGTGAATTGTCTTTAAAATATTGCACACTTCATTGAAATTCAAGAGTATTTATCATGATATCAAATAGAATAGATTTAAATTAGATAATTGGTAAGGATTCATGGAGTACCACTATCGATTGTGTTCGATCGATATCCAATATTCACCTCTACATTCTGGAAGAGTCTCTAATGCTATCTGAACACTGAGTTGAACTTCAACACGACTTATCACCCTCAAACTGATGGCCAATCTGAGTGAACTATCCAGACAATTGATGAAATGTTTAGAGCTTTATCAATTGACATCAATAGTAAATGAGACCAACATATTCCTTTGGTGGAGTTCCCTTAAAACAATAGTTTCCACTGAAGAATCCAAATGGATCCTTATAAAGCCCTTTATGGGAAGTGGTGAAGAACACTAGCATGTTGGGATGAAGTTGGGAAAAGAAAACTTCTAGGTATGGAAATGGTTGAAGAAATTGTGGATAAGGTTCAGACCATCCAACATCACATCGAATATGTATATAGTCAACAAACGATTTATCCTAACAATCGTCGACGATAACTAGAGTTTGTTGTTGGAGACATGATATTCCTCTGTATATCTCCATGGAAGAGAGTTTTGAGATGCGGGAAGAAGGTAAAGATTATTCCATGTTATATCCGCCCTTTTATGATTTTTTATTTCATAGAGGCAGTGGTCTATCGACTAATACTCCCACCAAACATGTCTCAAGTACATGATGTTTTCGATTAATCATTCTTTAGGAAGTATATACCAGACCCATCACTTATACTCAGTCCAGAGGTGGTACCATTGGAGAATGACCTATCTTATGAAGATAATCTAGTGAAGATCATGGATCATAAGGAAAATGTTCTACAAAATAAGACAACACCCCTAGTCAAATTTTTGTGGAGAAACAAAAAGTTTCAAAGGGAAACATGAGAACTAGAGGAATTTATGAAGTAGAGTTACCCTCATCGTGTAGATGGGGGTAACTCTAGTGAGTAGGGTGTAGAGGGTGGTGTTTCTTCATTGAAGATGGTGACTCATTATTATTGGAAAATAATGAACCTCTATCCTGTGTAGTTGAAGTAGAGAGATCAGAAGCTGTAAGATGTCTATGAAGCTATGGATTGTGTGATGAATTCCACGTATCAGAACAAGGTTTGGTTTCTAGTCAATGCGCTAGTTTATGTAAAGCCTTTTGGGATTAAATGGGTATTCAAGAAGAAACTGGACATGGAAGGTAAAGTAAATACCTATAAAGTAAGGCTAAGGGATAAATAGTTTAAACAGTGTCAATGAATTGACTACAATGAAACCTTTTCTCTAGTTTCCGTGTTTACATCCATCAGAATCATATTTTTCATAGCATCTTATCATGATAATGAGATTTGGAAGATGGATTTAAAAAATGCATTCTTTAATGGGAAAGGTTAGTAGGATTTCTATATGACACAACCAAAATGGTTTGTGACACTAAGTGGTGCCAAAATGATTTTCAAGATGCAGATATCAATTTATAGATTGAAGTAAGAATATAGGTCATGGAACATCTAATTTGATGAATCTATAAAAGAATTTTTTTTCATTAAAAATAAATGTGATCCTTAAAAAAACGTTTAGTGGGAATGGAGTCATTATCATAGTAGAATATTTTCATGACATATTACTTCTTAGAGACGACTTACTAGTCTTACAATTTATTAAGGACTGGTTGAACAAGTGCTTCTCCATGAAGGACTTAGGAGAAGAATCTTACATTATAGGATTTATCTCCTCATTCTGTGAATTAAATTTTTAACCTTTTCAAATCCATGAATATTGTGTCTTTTTTAATCCCCATCATTGATATATTATCAGATTCTTTCCTACTCATATCATCAACGACTTTTTTTACTTCCTTAGGTGATTATGTATTGACTATTCATAATATTTTATCAATTCTTACCATCTACTTTAGTGAATATTCAGTTCATTCTATGTCAGTATATATCTCAATAACTTAAGATTAATGTATATGTAACACATTTATCTACAGAGATAATGTCACCAATTATTCAATTTAAAGATCACTATGATTAGATCCAAATCATGCATCGTGGATTTATGATCATGTGTTTTTAATTTGAATGTTGGATAAGTTATTAAATTTTAATTTTTGATGAGGAATCCTCCCAATATATTCTTTGATTCAACACTATATATTAAAAAGTCTACCCCACATCTCTTATGTAACTCTTGATATAGATTTTCAGGATGTAAAGCCTCAGGGTGTGGAGAATGTAAAGACTCAAATTTTTCATGTACTATTTTTGGATATTGTATGGATTATTTTTGAGACTAGGTGTTGAGATAGTGTGAGATTACAAGGCTCAATGTTCCATGAATAAATTTTTGAAATATATTAAATAGCTCACATGAACAGTTTTACTTATGAAGTGGTATAACTTCTAAAGGGGGAACAAATTAGAAATCTGAGGGCACCATTGTGTTCGAAATATATGTTTTATTCTTGGAAAGACATAAACTTTTATGATGTGGGGAATTCATCGAAAATGTTTTACAAGAGTAAAATAAATAAGTAAAATAAATAAAGTAATTAAATAAAATTATTTTATTTACACATTGGCACTGTGAACAAATGATTTCATTAAATACCCGCTTATGGAAGAATTTTAGGTTTAGTCACACAAACCTGAGAATAATTGGAAGTCCGTTATTGAGCGTGAAAGGAGATTTCATTAGTAGGTGATTACCCAATTCATGATCGACGATCAGTGTGAGAAAGAATAAAAGGATCTCAACAATGATCATGATGATGGCTTGTTCTTCATCAGAGATCAATCCTTCTCGAGGTATGATCCATTTGGTGTTTGGATTATTTCCATATTTTCTATTCTTATGAAAAATGTGAATCAATCAACCAACATATTGATTCATAGTTTAGTTTTCTTATGGGATGGGTTTATTTTTAGAACTATTTTGGGAGTTTCGATTGATTAGTATTGATTCTTTTTTTTGTTCTAACAATGACAGATTGAGGAAAATATTAACATTGGATGAGGTCTGTTCCTCATATTTATTTGGGTGCATTTATCATATATTTATTCATTCATTGAGAGTGTTCTTTATTGACCTGAGGTTCAACATCCACTGATAAATTGATCATTACACACCCATTTATTAGTGCAATTATACAATATTGTAGATCTACGATCAGAACGACACGATGGGGGTGTGATGATGAAAAGGATAGTGGATTAGATGGTTTAGGATACCTAATTTCTTGTTCTTAAGTTCTTGATGAATAATGTTGAATGATGAAATATTTAAAATAAATCCAAGGGCTGAAATCTAGTGAATGGCCATTGTGTGGTTCAGCCAGGGTTGATCCTCGATTTTCAGCCTTTTTAGAGCCAAAATCTGTGGCAATGATGGTACACACCTACCTTAATGGAAAAATAGGGGTTTATGAAAAAACATAAACTACAAGACATGTAATCTGGGATTATATAATGGGTACCTCCTAGAGTAATCTAGGGTTTCATGAGAATGTTAAAGGATGGGGCGACATGTGACCTCTCCCTGATGGATCGACAAGTACCTTGGAGGGTACAAAGACAATAAATGGAGTACTCGGGCGCATACACACCATGTACTCCCACAGTAAAATGTATTGTCCTAGTATACATGGGAATAACTGTGTAATGGAACACTAATTGAGTACACAGGTAGACACATTCCATTTATAATTACACGAACACAGACACAAGCATGGATCATTTTAGATAGGCATGACCCATTGTCGAAGGGACATGGTGTGTAACCCTACTACATGCTGTGAACTCCTTAAATCATGGATTGGAGCCCATTTCCTATGTATCCTGGATGAGTTTTGTTAGTGTCTATTCCCGGCATCATTTTCCTAAGGGTTAGTATGGAATTTCCTCTTATTTATAAGACAATGAACCCTTTATCACGACTTATTGGAATCCTTCTATGAGGCCCAAAGTGATAGCCTTAATTCATATTCAAGCCCTAGGTGGCATTCTTGTTAATGTCATGACCAACACTATATTGGTTCCAATCACTTACTTAAGTAGGTTAATCCAGACATAATTCTTTGTATACCCCATGACCTTGTGAGTGATCCTCATTTTTGTATCATATTTTTCCGGAAGCTAGATAGGGTGCCACCCAACCCAACACCCGACCCAACCCGTGGCATGTCCTAAAGGGAGTTCTCGATCCCTATAGGTTGGCAACAAGTTCCTAGGTATTAACATTTCAGCATTTGACCAATTTTACCAATTTATAAACCTATAAACAATAGTCAATAATAAACAAGATATAACTAGATATTCATAATTAAACAAGGCATAATATTTTTCAGATTCAATGTTTTATAAATTAAGAAAAATTCCAAAAGAGATATAACAATGTGGGAACTACAAACCGTCTGAAAAACCACCATGTAACCAGAAGGGAACCTTCCTCAAGCCACAACCACCAACACCCTACAAGAGAAAACTACTAGAATCCCAAACCACCATCTCCAAACATATTTCCTTTACCTATATCAAACCAAACCGAGTCTACTTAAATCCAATGGTGTACGTAGGGTTTGAGCTAATTTCCAGTATGATTCCACCAAATAAAACATGTTACATGCTTAAAACACTATGAGATAATTAACATGAATGTTTTATAAAAGAGAAAATAGAAGCATTTTTTTGAAAAACATTTCAAATAAAAAATATTGGTTTTTAAATAACTGAAAAAATTTACCATATGTCAACGGTGAGTATAATATCACAAAATATAACTATGTAATATAAATACTAATAATATCAAGATCTAGTGGGAACCTAGGCCCATCATATCTCAGTTAAAAGTGGTATATTAACCCCTACAACAATGGTCCCACACACGATCCACTAGAGAAAAGCAATATCCAAAATTCTTGAAGTCTACAATCATCATCAAGTATTTTGTTAGTGTTGTAATCGTTAATACCACTAGATAAATCTGGGAAATGAAAATTGTTATTCATCTAGATAACTAGCCCTCATCATACAAACTAGATACAGAGGGATCCTTTTGTGATCAATTTCTGTTACACATGTCACATGTAACAACACTTCACATACAAATGGAAAAAATATTACTATGCCTGATAAATCACTAATTTCACATAAAAAACAACTTTCAAATCCAAACTCACATGAAAACCATTCAAAAACTTGTTTCACACAACTTTCAAAATTTATTAAAAATGTTTCATAATTTATAAAGCACATTAAAAATTCACAACAAGGGTTCACACTTGAAATACACACAAGTTACTTAAGAAAAACTACTTTCAATCCATAAAAAAAATCCAAAACCTTAAAAACCACCTTTCAAACAACAAAATTAAATAATATAACATATTTAAACACTAAAAAAATTATATCAAACTACTTAAATAATCTTTAATCATGTAACCATCTACCTCAAGTATATAAATTTCTAAAAAATAGTCATAAACCATAATAGACCATCAAAAAAGAGTATAAAGGAAATATTCAACCATAAATATCAATATTGAACCCTGGGAATCAAGATTCAACCCTTAAAATGTCACCCAAACCACTGGAGAAGTGATAACACAAGGAAAGAAGAAGAAAACCCTAGAAAAGAGGGAGAATCCATGAGAGAAGGGGACTTAATTGAAGAATCAAGGAGAAACCACAAAAAATATGCCAAGAAAATGAATATTATAGGGAACACGAGGGATGAGGGGAGGTTCCTTGGGTGGAGGATCCCATGTGGGGGAAGAAATGGGGGTTTAGGGTTAAAAATCAGGGATAGAGAAAACCTAAAAATCCAATTTTTAATAACCTGGAATGGACGTACTATTTTCTAAACCATGCAGAAACCGTGTATGGATTACTGTCAAATAAGGAAATGTCACATTGTTAGACCACACAGTTTACAAACTATGGACTAACCATGCATTAATACTTTATCCAAAAACAACATTTGTTTGCATGATTACCTGGAAAATGGAGCATGATTTTCAAAACTATGATCCAACCATGCGTTATCAGCTATTTACCCATATTTTCTCATTTTTATCCAAAAAACACAAAGGAAACCCAAAGGGAAAATTCTAGGCTAAAAAGAAAAAGACAAATAACTTGAAATGAAAATCACAGGTATGACAATATCTCTCCAGACTTCTATTGTATATTTCTTATAGTGATACCCAATGAGAATTAACTCTTAGAAAGACGTCATTAGTGCTGGAGGACTCATGTGTGTTCTCATGAATGAGTGCTATATAGAACCTTTATGATGGAATATTAGGCTAGTATTATGGTTGTGACTTACCTTTAGACTATGTGTCTCTATTGAGTATATCTGAATATTATTATTATACATGCTATAGAAATATACCTATGTATAACTGAATGTATTCTTTTGTTGTATTCTTTAAGATTTTGTGATGTCACACTGGGTATTGTTTTACCCACACATTCATAGGCTTTTGCTACATTTGTCATGTCCTGTGAAGATGATTGACCATTTGATAGATTCCTTGAGGGACTAGGATCAATCGATTATTAGTGATATCGAACCAACCATGGTGTGGTAGTACATTATCTTGTTAGTAGTCCCCATATTACTTTTAGGCTGGACTTTTTTCATATTCTTTTTGGATGGATTGTTTTTGGACTTGTTTACTTTACTTTAATTCCTTTTGTAATCTTGTTGTAGTATTTAGATGTATGCATCCATGGTTGTTCAGTTTCTTTTACATTTTAGCATTTTATGATCATGGAGATGTGTGAATGTGTACATGTACTTAGGCTAAGGCCTCCCATGTTATTGATATGCCTACTCAGAGCTAGTCAACATCCCCAGGCCTATTGGAGGGGGGCTTGTGGAGTGGCAGCACATGCACTTTTGGGATGGGTCATGATAAGAAGTTATCCTTAACATATGTTTATAATGTGATATTTTATATCATTGTTACATTTCTACATTTCGTCGATGTTATCATTTCATATTATGCCTCATTGTTAAAGATTATGATTCTGTCTCATCATATGTTTCCTTGTTATGCATATTGACCAAATTGTATTACTTTTATCATGTTATACTTTAATTATTCCCTTACAGAGCTTTATAGACTTCCTCTTTCTTATGTATGTCCACAGGTTTTACCACAAAGTTTTATAAGATATATGGAATATAATCATATGTTATACATTTTTTAAATATGTTGTTGTATTTATTTTTCAAGTTGTTATGTTATACACATAATTTCCCAAGGAAACTTGGTGTGATGATCTTCTTGGATTATATAATGTTTACATTTATGTAATAAATCCAAAATTAATGTGTATTAAAAATATGGGATGTCATAATACACTAAATTTAAAGAGTAAAATCATCCCTATTTCACTGATTTATTTTTTAAAAATATTTTCACAAACCACAAATCCATTGAACAAACTTTTGAATTTCCTCATGATTGGTTGTATTTTTCATGATTCACACTATGTGGAGATGACAATTTTCTTAACCCTATGGTAAATAATCACATCCCAAGTATGAGAATAACTCAACATAAATAGATTATTTTTATAAAAGGGTGATAGTGTATTTTATATGAATTAAGTCATGAAGTGGTTTCTGGATGGATTTTGAAGGGTTTTTTGTGAATAAAATAATTTAAGGCCTTTGAAATTAAACACATATATGAAGCATTCTGAAAATTTTTATAGAAAGAAATAAAAAAATTTCACTCACTTTTTCTTGATAGTTTAGAATTTTCAATGATCATAACTTTTCATTTCATTTATTTCCCTTTTTATTGAAATTTCATGGAAAAAATCCGTTTTTAATAGTGAAAACCTATAAATATGTTAATAAATGAAATTCAATGATAAAAATATATATGAGTTCAATTTTTCATGTGCGGGGGCTTGATATGAGATTTAATTTTTGACATTTTCTGTTTTTTATTCATTGAAACTAACCATATATTATTCTAATTATTTGGTAAAATTTTGATATTTGTTGAATTTTTGAAATTTGGATTTAATTGATAATAATATTAAAATGATAATTTTATTGTTATATTATTTTTTGGAATTAATTGAGAATACAGACATTTATTGTAATTGATTTTGATTCTTATTTATATTAGTTAATTTAAAACAATAAATATTAAATTTGGATTTTAAATTTTAAATGGATTAATTTTTAGTTTTAGTTCTTTCATTATTTTTTGAATTAAATTTAATCAATATATTTACTTCAAAATTAGAATTGAATTTTTTTAAAAAATATTTTATTATTTAATTGACAATTCTGAATTTTTGGATATGTTTTTTAGTGATGGAAATTAATTTTGATTTGAAAAATTTGATTTTTAATTGGGTGATTAAAATTTCATATGAATTGCTGAAAGGATGGAATTTTGATTTTTAAATATTTTTATCATAATTGAAATTTGATTGGATAATAAAGAAGGTCACTCAAAATTTGACAAAGGAATCAATCGACATCAACTTTTCTTGCTGTCGTTGATCCATACATTGAAGAAAATGAAAAATGAATGGAGCCACCATGCAAAAAACCAATCGACTAGAAGTGTGCAATGAAACATGTGTTGATGTGGGGTGATAATAATTCCATAATACCATGCATATTCCACGAATTTCATGTAATTTTTGTAGAATTCTAATGCAAAAATTCCACTCTACAAAGTGGTGGGTGGTCGATTGAAGAAAATTTCTGAGGTTTTTGTCACCAAAGAATATGCTATTTTGGTTGGTGACTGCCAGAGAAGACTCACTACAGCTGTTAGTGACGACATGGAGAAAACTTGTAGAAACCTTATTTCTTTTATCCTCTTCTTCTAATTCTATAAATATGGATACCCTAGTGTGGTCAAATGGGAGAGAAATATTAGGAATTATTAATATGTGTATTGCTATTTGAATAAGAACATCTTCCACTTTCCCAATTGATGTAGGTCACCTCACCCAAGAACATAAATGCGTGTTCCCCTATTTATTTTGATTTATTAATTTTTTTGTATCATTATTGAGAGAGTGAGGATTCCACACAACAAAGTGGAATCATAACATTGGGTAAGATTACCTGGTAAGAAATCGTGCAGTTCCCCCCCCCTCTGCACTCTCTATAATGATCAACTAGAACTCTACAACACTCCGGTGGTTTATATCTGATTCCCCCAAATGATCCCACTGTATTACCTACTAAAAATCTTATACTGTTAGTGAACCTAAGTATTGGTGTCCACACTTACTACTAGAAACTAGTATTTTAATCCATATCTACCCTAGTGGTGATACAGTTTTCTGCTTGAAGCTACCATTTCCCTTCCATGCCTTATGTGAAATTCGTGAAGCCCATGTACACTTTTGTGTTGCAGTTCCTAAACCCTGTTATGGGTGAGGTAAGGAGAATTTGGGAGGTGTGGGAAAAAAATAAAGAAAAAATTAGAAAATTAAGATGTGGGTTATGAAAGTAAAAAGTGTAATATTTTGTTTTTTGATTGAAAAAGTGGAGTTGGATTTGTTTAAGTTAAAAATAAAGGTAATTTTTCCATTATTTTTGAAGATAAAAATTGAGTTACATTTCAGAATTTAAAAAAAAACAAGTTATGAAAATTTGGTATTTATTTTTGATTTGATTAAAGTAATCAAATATACAATTTTAAAATTTTATATTATTCCAGATTAATCGTTGCTATCTATTTTTGGAAATTCTGATCTATTTTTTTGATGAAGAATCCCAAAACCGAAATTAGTACAGAACCAATCAAAGAGTCTATTCCCAATTTACATACCGTTACAATAAGTACTTCTGAACATAGAAGTATGGTTTCCAACACCAAATTTGAGGTAGAGAAATTAAATGAGATGTGCAGTTTCAGCATGTAGAATTGTGACATTTTGGTTATTTTAACTCAATAAGAGTTAGATATCACCTTGGAAGAAAAACCCTATGACATCTCCATTAGTGATTGGAAGAGACTCAACCATCAAGCATGCAGTACACTCTAGCATTGTTTGGATAAAGATCATAAATGTTGTGTGATGCAAGAAACATCACAAAAAATCTTCAGGAATATTTCGGATAATAAGTATATAGCCAAAATCATTGAAAATTGGCTATACCTGAAAACAAATTGTTCATATTTCAGTAAAAGAAATTTATGTCTATGATTGAGTACCAATACCATTTTAATAATATTATATATGATTTAAAAAGTTTGGAGGTTACAATTAGAGATGAAGATAAAGATATTTTATTGTTAAACTCTGCACCCGAGAGTTATGATCACCTTATATTATATTTTCTATATGGTAAGGATGAGTTAAAATTTATTTATATTTCTAATTCATTAATAAAAAATGACTACTATAGGAAGGAAAAATATTACCACTGGGATTCAAAATCAGAGGCATTGATAGAAACTAGTGTAAGGTAATTTGGAAGAAAATATAGAAGATTTGGAAGAGATGAATTAGAATCATAGTCAAAAGGTGAGTCTGGAATTAGATGTCTAACAAAATATGAGTGTACCTACTATCATCAGAAAGGGAAGTAAAAGAGGGATTATCCAAAAATTAGGAAACCGAAGGAAAATGTTGTATAGAGAACCGAGGATTTTGAATATATTGTTCTTGATTCCTTGACAACCAACCATTTAGAAGGTTGGATTCTTGATTGAGGTTGTTCATTCCATATGTGTAGTTATTGAGATTTCTTTTCAAGCCTCATATTGTCAGATGAAGATGCAATGCTTATAGAAAATGAACACCCTTTCAGTATGAGAGGTATTGGAATGATACATTTGACGATGCATGATGGTACAGCTCGATGCCTTACAGATGTAAGATATATTACAGAATTGGAGAATAATCTTATATCACTTGGATTTTTTCATAATTTTGGTTACCATATAAAAATTGATGATGGATTCATTAAAGTTATCCATCAAGTACTATTTATAATGAAGGGTATTCAAAAAGGTGCTTTGTATTATTTGAATTCTATGACTATTACAGGTGGGAAAGTGATATCAGATAAAAGTATCACCAGTAGTAGAACATGATGGGCTATACAAAGACATTTAATGATTGAAAAATCAGTTAGAAATTATCTTTATATAGTTTAATATGGTGTTACAGATAGCTATTAAGTTGTTTGGATATCAAAGAAATGAACCAGTGGAATACTTTTATTGAAGAAGAAATGAATTCTCTACACCAGAGTATAACATGAGATATTATTCCTACTCTGAATAACAAGAAGCTTGCTACAAGGATCAAGATCAAATATTGTTTGGACTTGATCAATACGACTCATACTTGAGATGCTTAAGTGCATTGGGAAGGCACTAATAGCTTGAAGTTTCGTTTTAGTATCATGAAGATTTTTTGTGATGTAATATGGTTGTATTTATCATCAAGGTGGTTATTATTGAATGTTGATGAAAAATACCACAATCCAAAAAAGAGGTTGGTCGATGGAAGAATATTGTAGGGGTTGGTGTCTCCAAATAAAACCCTATTTTGGTTGGTGACCTCTATTGAAGAGTCTCTATGGATGTTCATGACCACCTAATGAAAATCAATATCAACCTTCATTATTTTCTCTTATAAATAGGATTTTGTAAATATAGATTCCCTTGTGTGAGAAAATATGATAGAAATATGGGGAATTTTTAATTTTTGTATTCTCATTTGAATAAGAATATATGCTACCTTCCCCGTGCATGTAGGTTACCCGAGCGAACCTTGTAAATGTGTGTGCCCGTAATTATTTTGATTTATCTATTTTTGAGTGTGATTTTTGTGGTGGTTATAATTTCCACACAACACTATGTAATTATTCATCCTACATTGATCATATGAGAAATAATTTCATGTGGTCAATCATTTGGTTATAGACCCTCTCCACCGTTGACCCACACAATGGATATCCCACATTTAATTGACCATATCTCTCCACCAATATACTTTATGAATAAAATAACCACGTATTGAAGATACCTTACAAATGAAGTTGTTCCCACCATGAAAGAACCTGAGCCACTCACTATTAAAGAACCTACACCGTACCACCTTGAGAATCCAAATAATATGATGTTCTGGACAAGGAAATGGTTCTATGCCTATTCTAGTTAGATTCTAACCTCCATTGAAGCTCACTGATACCCTATTAAATTACCACCATAAATCCCTAGCTACATATGATGATGTTATTTTCATAAAAAATAGATGAAGATGACCATAATGGAAGCTAAATCTCACACCACCATTTAAGGTTTAAGCTCACCACCACCTCTATAGAGAACCACCATGAAAACCTAATGAGGCTCCCTCAAACAATGCCTACAAACCACCTAGGAGATGCACCATAGCCCATAGAGATTTCAGGGAGGATGCATCCTGAGCTCAATAGCTGCTTGATGAATTTCAATGGAGCCTCTTACCATAAAGAGTTTGTTATGTGTTTTATTTTTTTTAAATGTGTATGTTATTTTTTTAATACTATGTATGAAAGGTGGCAAGGGGCCTGCTGCGTTTGACGCCCCCCTCCTTTTCCCTGAATCAATGACTTGACAAAGGAGCTGGGAAGGTCTGCACCTTTCTCTTAGTGATAAAGTGAAAGGAAGCTGTGGGAAACACACCTTTCACCTATGATATAGGAAAAAGGAGTCCCCTTCTGCCTTTTACATAATTCCATATAAAAGTGAAGCCCCCATCCTCCTCACTTCAAAATCCACCATTCTCACTACATTCTAGCCTCTCTTTCTCTCCAGTAGAATTTTTCATCATTTGGGGTTCATCAGATGGACTAAAAGATATCCTAGTTTTTTGTGAAGCATCATTTTGAGGTATTTTTTCTTATTTAATTTCAAAGTTATTTATTTATTTAATTGAATTATTTTTATATAGTTCGAAATAAGTTATTTATTAAGTATTTTAATTTACTATATATAGTTTATTAATAATAGTTATTATTCATAATGATTAATTATAGATTAAATAGTGAATATGTTATGATTAAAAAATGATTGTAAATAATGATTATATAATTATAATTTATTAATGGGTATCATATGATAAAATGTTTGTTATGGAATAACTAATTAAGGATTAATTAATTTTTAGCTGATGATTATATAATATTAAATAATGATTTAGTAATGTCCAGATAATGATTAAGTATTGATTAAATTATGATTTCTTTATGACTGTAATGATTAAACATTGATTAAGGAATGAATAAGGAAGTAATGATTAACTATTGATTAAGTAATGATTATCTATTTATTGGGTAGCGATTAAAGAATAATTAAGCATGGGCTAATGAATAATAGAGAAATGATTAATGAAGTTTTAATTAATGATTAAATAATAATTAAGGTATGATTGAATAATGATTAAGGGATGATTAATGAATCATTGAAGGATGTTTAATGAATAATTAACGGACTATTAAAGAATGATTATGGGATGATTAAACAATGTTTAACTCATAGTTAAGAAATTATAAATTAATTATTAACTAATTGTTAACTAATGATTAATTAAGGGTTAACTAATTATTAACATCATATTTTAGGATATAAGAAAACATTCTAAAATTTTGGTAGCATAAAGATTATGTGGCTATCTAAGAAAAAATATCATGATCTGGATATAGAAAAATGGATGTGGATATGGTATATATGGTCCTAGGAGTAACAACTCATACAAGGTCTCCCAGGATTGACTTGGGGTAACTTGGTACATGACAATGGGCCTTGATGCACACCTAGTTTTACACTTTTTGGGGATATGCTTTAGTTGATTCAAATTATCTTTATAAACTTCTTAAATATCTTTAGGATGATTAAAAAATGTACTAGAAAACATTAGTATCATAGTTTAGAGTTTAATAAGATGATTTAAAATTTAAGTATCATAATGGTTATATGGTCAAACCACATTTTCAAAAGTATTCATAGAATGTTTTGGAAACCAAGGTAAAAAATAATAGAAAACACCAAATTAGTGTAGTTATCATTAATAAAATGAAAATTATGATCATATAAATTGAAATGGAGAAGAACAGACAAATTAAATAACACATGAATGCTTTACAACATACAAGAAATACCTTGTTTTTTTAGTAGAACATGGTTTAGATTAGATGATTTTCACTTCAGATATGAGGTAAAATATAGTTTATTATTAATTGGAATCTTAATAACTTCTTCTAAAGGGATGTACTTAAATTTTGAATGTATAAATTTTTTGGCACTCTAATGACATGTAAGATGAAATGTAAGATATTTCATTAGAATGCCTAAATCTTTTGACAATTCATAAGTAAAGTGAATCCTTTTAGAAGATGTTATTAATCTGCAAATTAAAAATAAGATGGATTTTACCTCACTTATGATGTCATTCTCTTCTCATCCAAACCATGTTCTATTGATTTTTTTAGGTATTTTTTGTATGTTGTAAATAATTCATTTGTTATTTAATGTGTTTTTCTTCTCCATTTCACTTTATAGGATCATAATTTTCATTTTATGAATGATAAATAAATTGATTCTATGTTTTCTCCAATCTTTACCTCAGATTCCAAAACATTCCATGACTTATATTATAATAACCTTTTTTATAATAAAACATTAGTATCTTATTTTATGGTATAAAAAGACATTATAAAATTTCAGTATAATAAATATTATACGATCAACCATCATTGTCAATATTACATACATTATCATAATCTTGTTATTATTTTCTGACATTGAGAATCATGTTTCTTTAAAACCCCAAGATTTCATAGTACGTTATTTCTTCAAAGTAATTCAATAACATTCACTACACGCTACACCATGTTCAAGCGCTCCATGACTTACCAAACTAGAAGTTCAAAAGCGGTTATGAATAGTATAGACTGAATTTTGAACTTTATATAATCCTTATAATTTAGGAATCCATATTATGAGTTTCTTAGATAATGTTTAAGAACAAATTCATTTTTTATATAAAAGAAGTATTTTTCAAAAAAATGGAATTTTACCGCCATTTAATAGAGAACCTTTTTTTAAAAACAATATTTAACAATGTTATAAATCCAATTTAATGAAATTAAATTATTCTTTATAATCGAGACTTAAAAATATATTTTGGATAAATTTTTGGTACTTTTCTGATAAATTTCATATTTTGATGAATAGTGAAAATTACTAAATTTTAATTAAAAACAACATTTTTAATCAAAATAATTAATAGTGATAAATTATACATTTGAATGGTTTGTAAGTATAATTAGATTATATTTTTATCATTTAATACTATTTATGTCATTATAAATAATTTCACATTTAAATTTGACATAAACAAGTGTCAATCTTTTGATAGTTATTATTTAATAAAAACACGCTTTTTGTTTTGACAATGAGAATTAATATTAAATTAATTTATTCCAATTATGTGTTTTGAATTTGTAAAAATGGATTCCAAATTTGGAATCCGGAGGCCCAAATTATGTAGATAGGTATCTTTTATTTTTAGTCATTAGGAATATTTACTTCAGTAAATATTTTCTACCGTGGTTAAAGGGGTAAATCCAATAAATAAGGTGAAAAAAATAATATTATAATAATATTAAATTACCCTAACACGTGTCCTGACACTATTTGATGATACATGTCCGACCATGGGCATACTGGAGTCTATTTTGGGACCCCATGGAGCCACATGGGAGTGATAATGACACTTTATATTAAATAATCTAAAGTAAAGACAAAAATAACAAAAGAAAATATCTTTTAGTAAAACAATTTTTATATGAGGATATATAATTGGTATATTTGACTATAAATAATATTATAAATACGAAAATGAATATAATTTGAAAGTGTTGATACCATAAAAATTTTTTATAGGTCACTATGACATGTTAGGGTTTATTAAATGTATTTATTTTGAATTAATGAAGTTTTTAGGACTTTAACAACAATAAATTATTAAATAATGTCAAAATTGTCATAAATGAGTTTTTTTAAAAAATACAATATTATTGGTTGATATAATAATCCTAAAGATATAAGGTTAGGTCAAAAGACTTATATAATGATATGTTTATCATTAAAAAACCACTTTGGGTTATATTGGAAGTTTATAGTAAATTTATTAACCATATAATATATAAATACAAAGAGACATGGTAAATGTCAAACAATTTAACTAAGAGTTAAATATAAAAGATAAGGCTAATATAGTGACCCAAAACTGTCTAAAACCTATTTGTTGAGTTTTTTGTAACACATAAACACCTTTTACATTAAATAATTCATTTTGGATCCACTATAAACTGAAAATGATTTTACTATAAAATAATATTTCAATCTTTTCCTAAGGTGCCCCTCACCCCTCTTATAAAAGGGAACTTTCCCTTCTCTCAAAGTAACAACTCCAAAGGCATTTGGCTCGGACAAACCCTCCCCAAATATCCTCCCAACTATCCAAAATTCATCATATAGGCATTACTATGGTTAGAAATCTAGCATATGGATCCCTTTTGATCAAATCAAAAGGAAGAACCCGAAGAAGGGGTAATGATTTCACCACCCTCTTTTAAGTTATTTTCTTCTTCCACTTACTCTTTCTTTGTTATTACCATACCAAAATAATAAATCCAGTAACTTATATATACTATGATGTTATTTTGAATATGGGACATCCATATTCATTATTCTATGCATCCTATAAATAATAATGTCACCATGCATGCATACGTACGGCTTACCGTCTCCACGTCGTGGTGTAATTTGTTATTCAACACTATGTTATTTGTATGTATACGATGATGAGTAATATATAAATAAATAATTAAAATAACATGATAATGTCTCTTTAAAATAAATATACCATCTAATTCCACACCTTTAAGGAAATGATATTGCCGCTCGTGCATACGTACGGATTACCGTCTCCACAACGCGATAAGATTAATTTCAACGTTCACCATTCATCCAAAATTATAAAAATATATATTACTAATAAGTATGAAATATATGACATAATAATGATAATGGATATATATATATATATATTTATGTAATTACATATATCTTATTGACTTACTACCGTTCAATACGATATGAAAACAGAAACAACGTTATTGCGTACGTACGAACTACCATCTCATTAAACAGTGTTTTCCATTTCATATATCTATATATTATAAATATTTATATTATAAATATATATTATATATAAATAAAGTTTTATATTATGGAATTATTTAAATCATGATCTAAATGATACGATCAAGAATAACAAGTTAAAATATGTACGATAAAGAAATCGATTATTACCCGAAATGTTAATTTAACATGAAATTCATTATTAAATGGGTAGTATAAATTCATAAATGAATAATGTATGATATAATATAACTATGGTTCTTTTATATTCTAAAAACATACAATGGTCATTATAGAGGAGGTTAAACATACCCTCGACTAAAGGAAAGTGCAGGGTAAGGGTTAATTCCACAATCTCTTTATTATCCGAGGTTGTTTTTACATAAGTATATATAGGGAAATATTTATTTTACATGTCCATGTTTCATAAAAGAGTTTTCAAAGGGATTATTTTAAGGGAATTTTTTACTAAAACATCATTTTAATTATTTTAAATATCTATTGTTGTAAATCATTCTCATTAATGCCCATGTTTTCAAATTGGTTTTTAGGGGTTTATTTATATGAACATGAATGTTTTTAAAATGTTAATTCCTTTAAAAAGTTTCAAAGTGGTCTGGGAAACTTTGATTAAAAAATGTCTTTAAATTTCATCCTTTCCAAATTGTGGTTTTGTGAAAAAAGGTTATTTCCCTCAAATATTTTTACAAATCATTTTCATCTATATCAACATCCCTTGATGGATTTTGAACTTGTTTGAAGTTAATTTATTTTGATACAAATCTTACATATTGTATTGAATATTTTGTGATATGTTTGACAGTGGATGTGTTATTTTTATACCATTCATTTTTTATGGATGAAATATTGACATTTCTTATACTAGTTTTAATACGAATGTTTATGTTATGTATAAAAATTTTCATATGAGGAATGCATTGGAATTAGTAAGTGACGAGTGGAGCCCGCTATAGCTCCTTGATGCATCAGTAGGTCTCATGAGACAAACTGGTGTCATGTAACAAGGCCTTGAAAAAATATTATATGTATTCTTGGCACAAGGCCTTGACTATGTGGTTATCAAGTCAAGAATTATGCATTCCGTCATTATGATAGTGGCTATTGATATTGCATGTGATTATTTGACTAGTAGAATATCCATGTGAGTAACAAATTGGTCTTATTTTGATTTATATTTTCCATTTTATGATGATTTTTAAGTTGAAAAGGATTTGGTTTTAGTTTTATACATTTTCTTAAAGGTTTATGCTTATTTATGAATGTTTTCGCTGATTGGTTATCCTTACTGAGCATCTACGCTCACCCCTTTCTTTGTTTTATTTTTCACATGATTCCATGAAGTGTATTGTGATTGATATCCAGGGTTATGATATGGAAATAATGGATTTTATAAAGGATTATTTATGTTGTGTTGTTTGTTATAAAGTGTAATGTAACATTAATTTATGTAATCTATTTTCCAAGACTACTAAACCGATATGTCCTTCGAGTCTTGATTCCTTGTAATCATGCCAATGTATTAAAATAATGCACCGACAATGGGTAACTGGGTTCGAGGCATTACAGTTGGTATCAGATAAATTTTAGTACAAACCTTGGAAACTAGATTTAGATAAACGCTGATTAGAGAACATTACCATAAGATAGACATTGAGGATTAGTATAGAAGTACTTTATATAATATAGACACTATAGAGATTTTGTGAGTTTTCCAAGAAATACATCTCTGTCCGGATACAAGTAGGTAGAGGCGGCTCTAGCATAGATGTACCTAGGGGTAAAACCAGAAAACACTTCATTGAGATAGACTCGAATGGGAACAGGTGCACGACAACGGGTCCTGCGACACTCTTGGTTACGACACTCTTGGGGGATATTCTTAGGATAATTCACATTTTCATTACAATCCATTATGAAGGATTTAGGAGAAAATACTTCTCAAAGATTTTTTATTATTATTATGGATTATATCCATAAACTGTTCAATTCACATTAGGTATTTTACGAGTTTGAAATTATTCATTACAATTCATAAACTGACTTAGTGTATGACATTATATATTAATGGAACCCAATAATAGAAATGAGAACCCCAGCAATATGTATAATCCAAAGAGTAATAAGGATCAAATATTTCATGGTATGAAGCCAACATTTAGAATGGAAATATTCTCCCATGTATTCTCAAAATATGAAGAAATAGTATCATGTATTAATAAGATAAGTAATGAATTTTCTGAGTCTTATGGCTTTGATAGGAAGCAAGAGATGAAAAGGATGGTAGAGAGAAATATGGATAAATGGAATAAGTGAAAGAATTATTTTCCCATAAGTGATCGATGTGGAAATAATCAACTTGTTAAATGTTTAAAGGGAATGGGAGTTTGTTATATGTATGGAGAAAAAGGACACCAAGTACATGATTTAAAGGGCAAGAAAAAGGTTTCAAATATACAATGATTTATCTGCAAGGAGTTGGGACACTATGCGAATCAATGTACAAATCATCAGAGTATACCCCAATTGCTACTATTGGATAAGAATTAAGTTATGATACTACTGAAGATGAAGAGGAATGATTAAGAGTTCTTCTGTTGTTGTTAAATTATTGTGTCATTTGGGTGTTATATCAACACTACTGGAAATAAACTATTTCCCAACGGTTCTGAACCGTTGGGAAAGCCACTCAAACCGTTGGGAAAGGTTTTCCCAACGGTTCTCATAACCGTTGGGAAGTAAGCCGTTGGGAAAGGTTTTCCCAACGGTTTACTTGCAACCGTTGCAATAGGCCCATAGAAGTTACCCTACCCCAACGGTTTGGGTGAACCGTTGGGATAGTTTTTCCCAACGGTTCTCCCAAAACCGTTGGGAAAACCAAATCCCAACGGTTCCAAACCGTTGGGATATACCATGTGGAACAGTTTCCCAACGGTTTTAAACCGTTGGGAATTGGTGAAGTCTTTCCCAACGGTTTAGAACCGTTGGGAAAAGACATGCTAAAACTTATATGCCAACGGTTTGAAACCGTTGGCATACCCTATGCTGCAAATTGCAGCACCCTGCAATTTGCACAGCCCCTGTCCCCTGTCTATCACCACCCTCATTTTCACCTCATTTTCACCTCATTTTCACCTCATTTTCGATCCAACTATTGTACCAGTAATAAAATAAAACATACATATTCAATTATGAACAAATTCATACACATTTAACATATAATGGATCCTGAAACTATACAAATCCATAATTAAATTACAATTCATAAACATACATAATTCATATAGAATTCAATTTAAAATTTAGATGACAATTATACGTGGAATCTGAAATTCAATTCATAATATGATCGGTTTTTTCTATACCATATATTTTTACCTCAAATGATGTCCATTTTAAACAAAATACATACACCTGAAGTGATACCGGCCACACCGCACCTCAGATTGAGGCGGGGTTAACTCGTACACGTCACATTTGACTCATGGATCGTTGTGCTAAAGTATCGACAAAATCCTAATGCGTTTGGTCGGTTTTCCGTATGCCAGTTGATGTTTTTCACTTAAAATGGCGTCCTTTTGAAACAAAAGACGGACACTATGAGTGGTGCCGACCACACCGCGTCTCCAATTGAGGCGGGGTTGATTCGTACACGTCACATATGACTCATGGATCGTTCTCCTAAAGTTTAAATGGAAACCGAATGCGTTTGGTCGGTTTTCCGTATGTACCTAAAATGTTGTCCATTTTAAACAAAAGAGTGACACTTAGACTCATCCCGACCACACCGCGACTCAGATTCATCCCGGGTTGGCTCGTACATGTCACATATGACCCATGGATCATTGTGATAAATTATAAAAAGATTCCGAATGCGTTTGGTCGGTTTTGCGTATGCCAGTTGTTCTTTTCATTTATAATCATGTCCATTTTAAACAAAAGAGACATAGTTAGAGCGGTGTCGGCCACACCACATCTCAGATTAAGACGGGGTTGACTTGTACACGTCACATATGACCCATGGATCGTTGTGCTAAAGTATCGATAGAATCCGAATGCGTTTGGTCGGTCTTCCGTATGTCAGTTGATGTTTTTCACTTAAAATGACGTCCTTTTGAAACAAAAGACGGACACTTTGAGTGGTGTCAGCCGCACCGCATGTCGGATTGAGGCGGGATGATTCGTACACGTCACATAGGACCCATGGATCGTTCTCCTAAAGTTACAATGGAAACCGAATGCGTTTGGTCGGTTTTCCGTATGTACTTAAAATGGTGTACATTTTAAACAAAAGAGAGCCATTTAGACTGATCCCGGTCACATCGCGACTCGGATTGACCCGGGTTGGCTCGTACACGTCACATATGACCCATGGATCGTTGTGATAAATTATCAAAAGATTCTGAATGCGTTTGGTTGGTTTTGCGTATGCCAGTTGTTCTTTTCACTTATAATCCTGTCCATTTTAAACAAAACAGACACAGTTAGAGCGGTGTCGGCCACACCGCGACTCGGATAGAGGCGGGGATGATTCGTACACGTCACATATGACTCATGGATCGTTCTCCTAAAGTTTCAATGGAAACCGAATGCGTTTGGTCGGTTTTCCGTATGTACTTAAAATGGTGTCCATTTTAAACAAAAGAGAGCCACTTAGACTGATCTCGGCCACACCGCGACTCGGATTGAACCCGGGTTGCCTCGTACAGGTCACATATGACCCATGGATTGTTGTGATAAATGATCAAAAGATTCGGAATGCGTTTGGTCGGTTTTGCGTATGCCAGTTGTTCTTTTTCACTTATAATCATGCCCATTTTAAACAGAAGAGACATAGTTAGAGCGGTGTCGGCCACACCGCGTCTCGGATTGAGACGGGGATGATTGGTACACGTCACATATGACCCATGGATCGTTCTCCTAAAGTTTCAACGGAAACCGAATGCGTTTGGTCGGTTTTGCGTATGCCAGTTCTTTTCACTTATAATCCTACCCATTTTAAACAAAACAGACACAGTTAGAGCAGTGTTGACCACACCGCGCCTCGGATTGTGGCGGGGATGATTCGTACACCTCACATATGACCCATGAATCGTTCTCCTAAAGTTTCAATGGAAACCGAATGCGTTTGGTCGGTTTTCCGTATGTACTTAAAATGATGTCCATTTTAAACAAAAGAGAGCCACTTAGACTGATCCCGGCCACACCGCGACTCGGATTGAGCCCGAGTGGGCTCGTACATGTCACATATGACTGATGGATGTTGGGTCGGAGGTGATGGCAAGAGGGGGGGTGAATTGCCTTTTTAAAATTAATTAACAATTTAAAACAAATTTAAATGCAGCGGAAAGTAAAATGGCAAGACACAATTGATAACGGAGTTCGGCTTTAAACTCAAGCCTACGTCTCCGCTCCCAACTCAACCGTTAGGAGATTTATACGACCGCTTGCTTTTTAATGGTTATAGCAAGAAACCCACTAGCCGTTTTAAGGTAGGCTAGATCACCTTCTTACAGCTTGCTTTTTTATTATGGTTGTAGCAAGAAACCCAAATTGAAAGAAGAAAAAGGGTGGTTTGTTTTAATACAAACCCAATTAAGAACTAAACAATTGAAGTAAATAATTTAGAACAAACTAGAGGAAGCCTTGAGCGCCAAGAGGTGAGTGTAGTTGATGTAGAGGCAGCCCAAGCTTCAAGGATGGCAATTGGATCTCAAGTAGCCTTTGAGAATTGTCGTAGGAGCCTCAAATGATTAAAATAGCTTTGGTATGCTTCGGTATATGATCGGTAGTGTTCCCGGCATCCATGGATGTCTATTTATAGGAGAAATGCTCCCAAATACTTCAAAATAGCCGTTGGAGGGTTTTCGGAGCCGTTGGGGATCAAGTGGGCAAGCCTGGTCAGTTTGACTGAGCACACCGGCTGGCCGGTGCTGATCCACCGGCTGGCCGGTGCACCAGACAGAAGCAAGGGATTTCTCTGGCTCCACCGTGGAACATTTTAATTATTATTCGTGACGTGTACGCGCAGACGGCACCTCAATCGGACGTGCGGTTTGCGCGGTACGGCTCAATATTCGTGTTTTAAGTGATGCACGCGCTTCGTAAACGCGCGTGAGGGGGGTCCAAACGGGCCGAACGATGTCGGAATGGCCTGAAATCAGACGACAAATACGGGCGACTGATTAAAATAATTCAACTCCAATACTATACTACGAGTCTAGATAAAACCAACAACTAGAATAGATTAAACATCACATGTCAAGTCAAAAATGTAACGGATCAATATGTCCCACATCAGCATCACCATCTCCATCATCATCATCATCATCGCCCTCGTCATCGTCCTCCTCATCGTCATCACCCTCCTCAACGCCTTCCTCCTCGCCTTCGCCCTCCTCCTCGCCCTCCTCATCTCCATCCTCTTCCGAATCAGACTGCTCGCCATCATCATCTTCAAGCTCGACATCGGCCTGACCACCACTGGAACTGCCACCTGGTGCACCATATATAGAATGTATCGACGACATGTATTCATCAATCGCTGGGCTGGCCTCTGCTGGAAGTGTTGGACGTAGAACTTCAATAAATTTCATAAATGCACTGTTTGCCCTTGCAGACTGTTCTGCCGTCTCTGTGGCCCTTTTCTCAGCCTGTTCTGCCTGTGCCCTAACTTGCTGCAGCTCGGTGGCACTACAACTCGTACCTGAGGCAGGACAATACCTCGTCGGGGCTATCCTAGGTCGGCAGCGTACTCTGCCAGAATGATCATCTCCCAACACCTGATGTAAGTGATCAGATGGCCCAAAATTGTCTGCTTCTTGGGCATCGAGGGCCTCTAAAGCATCCTGTTACAAATATAAATATATTTTTAAGTTACGAAATAGATATTAAAATATAAAATCAACAGATTAAAACTTACAATCTGCTGCTGAGTCGCTTCGTTGACAGCACGTCCATCCTTTTTTCGTCTACTCGAGCAAAACAGTTTTGCTCGAGGCACACGTCCTTCAATATTTTGTACTTTCCTCTACAATGACATTGAAAACAAAATTTATATAAAGACTTCAGCAAATAATTAAATAATTGAGGAAAAAAAAGAAAATGTAAGTCGTAAAGAAAACTTATAAACAATTGTCATACCTGCTGCCTCTCATGATCCGGCATCGTCGTGCGTCCTAGTGTATGGAGGTATTTTTTTGCATCAATGTTTTTTTTTATTTTTACCAGATGATTCCTAAATAAAATTCGATAATGCAAAGGATAATATTAATGAAAAACTTGAAAGTTATTATTTAAATACCTCAAATGTAATTCATACCTTAAACTGGGTACTCGTCCAATGAGTAATCATCTGACGATACTGCTCTATAGGACAATCATCCACGACTGGTACCGCCTCTAACTCAGTGCCAACTCTAGCACGCCAGCCAATATACAGCTCATGCTTGTAGGCTCTCCAAAGCTCGCCTAAATCCTTTAGACGTTCCATTCGTGCACCCTCACCATCAGGAAAATTAAATCGAAGCTGAAATGAAAATATTAATTTATATAAATACAAAAAAAATTCATGGCATTAAATACAACAGATTTTTTTACCCATATCTCTGCCCAAGCTCTATCTTTGACCTCATGTGGCAAATGTCTCCACGACAGCGGGCTGACGGGAATGATGTCGGAGTATTTGGCAAGCGTCGCCATAAAACTCCGACATTGCTGCCCTGTTTTCTCAACCATCTGATTGTCTTCATTATATTCCACCATAACCTGTGTGCGACGGTTCCACACCGAACGCATGCGTGTACGGCCCCGCCCCCGCCTCCTTTCAGTAGATGTATCTGTCATGAAAGAAAAACAAATATTTTATCAAAACATGTTATAATGAAAATAAATATTACTATAAAAATTTGATAGGGTTTTATAAATATACCTGTGCTAGTCTGATCAATGAGTGGCGCCGGATCCACAGAACCTGATGGAACACCCTCTGGTGGAACGGGAGTCGAAGACGATGGAATATAAAAGCTCGGAGAGACAGAAGTAGAAGGAAAAGAAGATGGAACAACTGTATGACCTGATGCTGACTGGGGAGTGGGAATCATCATGGGATGTGAAAATGATGGGGCAGAAGATGCAGAAGGTAGCGAAAACATGGGAGGTCTAAATATCCCGTGTGTCCCTAACGACACACCGGGATCAGAATGTGGGAAGGCTGAAATGTCAGTGGGAGGGGCAGGGTCTAGTCGGGCACGCGCAGCTCTATGTCCACCTCTGGTACGAACCCTCCTCGTACCACCGGCCTGAGTACTCGGACCAGTACTAGGCTCCTCGTCGAATAACTGTCGACGTAATGGTGGATCCTACAAAAAAGTTTACAAAAAAAATTAATCACATGACATTATATATTCTGTAAATATATATATATATATTTGAAATAAAGTACTCACTGTAGGCACTAATGGTGGAATACCCAGCTCCTCCATCCGACGATTGTTCTCCGCCATTTTTTTTCTTCGTCTCTCTTCAATTGGCTTCATTTCCTGCATTGGAAAACAAATATGTAATTAATTAGAAAAAGAAAATTAATGTGTAAACCAAAAAACTAAATATATGAGGGAATGAGGGGATTCATTGGTAATTTAGCTATCAATTGTTTTAGAAGAGCTTGAATGAATTTAATAAAACATACAAGTTGTAATGTTCACCAAGTTTGAAATATTGTTTGATTTGGTTTGAATACAGTTCAATTCCAAATTAGAAAATGCAATTCAAATAAAACAGCAACCAATAAACATTGAAAATTCACATAACGGTCAAGTCAGCTAAAACATATTTGTGATCAATACTAAATAAATATGAATATTACCAACCTTAACAACCCAACTCGAGGTAAACCAAAAGAATTGAGAACATGGTTGAATGATTCTATATATTTCCAACCACAACTTCAGGTTCACAATCAACTCTGACAATTGAGCTATTGGAGTCATCAAAAGAAATAAATGGATTGGTTCCAATGGAAATAGGGACAGTGTCAATTCCATCATCAGCATCATCAAAAATATGTCTTGGAATTACTTCAACTACGACACCAAATTCAGGTTGAAGTTGATCTTTGACATAAAAAACTTGTTTAGCCATTGATGCCAACACATATGGTTCTTCGGTTGCAAGAGTGCGGGTCATATTAATTACTCGAAATCCACAATCATCAATAAATGTGCCATGTCTCGTCATCGAATCAAACCAATGGCATTTCATCATTGTGACTCGTCCATGAGAGTAATAATCCAATATTATTATTTTCTCAACGACTCCATAATAACCCACATTTTCAAGTCGCGGTCTACTATCTGATGCGCTGGCATAACAATCTGTTGTGGCAGTAACCATAATACCATCATGTTGTGTTCTCATGTTTTTGGCTCGTTCAGTGACAATAAATCTGTACCCATTGATAACAATTGATTTACAGTCACGAACCACGGTATTAGGACCAAAAGCCAAAGCTCTTATTTCCTCAGAGACAGAGTCAGCAGAAAAACTCAATACCTGCAATATAAATGACAGCTAAACTTAAGTAAATATTGAAATAATTAATTTAAACAGTAATATTTTTACCTTCAATTTTAACCAAGCAGAAAACTCTTTGCTATGCAAAGTCTCTCTCCTTCTCAAAGATAAAGAACGATGCTTCCTATTTATCATTGTTTTATGTTCCCTGTAGATAAAAAAATATGAATAGTTTAACAGATATATATGTAAGATATACATATTCAATTTTGTTACCTGATATAGTCATCGAACAAATCACAGTTGAACAAAACTGTGCGATGTGCCATCTCCCGCTCTTCATTGCTTAATGTCTTCAATGTATATGATCCAGGAATTCCTCCTGTTTGAGGAAGTGATGGAAAACTGGGTTCAATTTGCTCATATTGTTCTTCTTCATTTCTCATTGGTCTGCTCATTGTTGTAGTAAGATCAGACAAATACATTGAACAGAAATCCATACATTCTTGAGCTAAGTAACCGTTCACGATAGAACCTTCGGGATGATTCTTGTTTCGAACATAAGACTTTAATGTGAACATATTTCTTTCAGTTGGATACATCCAACGAAAAGAAACAGGTCCTCCGAGAAGTATTTCAGTTGGAATATGGACAGTCAGATGCAGCATGCATGTGAAAAATGATGGGGGAAATATTTTCTCAAACTCACACAAAATTAATGGGGCATCTGTCAACATTTTTTGCAAGAAAGACTTCAACAACTTCTTAGCACAAAGATCTCTAAACAAATGGCACAACCGAATAACACCCACCCTTACATTATTGGA
Source organism: Viscum album (assembly GCA_963277665.1). Taxonomy (NCBI): domain Eukaryota; kingdom Viridiplantae; phylum Streptophyta; class Magnoliopsida; order Santalales; family Viscaceae; genus Viscum; species Viscum album. The sequence goes on from OY728131.1 coordinate 1,976,911,395, forward strand.
CAAAAGATGACGGATTGCTATTGGAAGCAACTCATGCAGTAGAACGTGATAATCATGAGTCTTCAAAGATTTTAGCTTCAACTCTCTTCTGTTGACCCGTTTAGATATGTTGCTTGAATAGCCATCAGGAACTCTAATAGTCTCTAATACTTCCAAAAATTGTTTTTTTTCAGTAGGTGTCATCACATAAGAAGCACATGGAAGTTGCCATTTATTTTCACTGATACGCACAGGATGCAATTCTGGTCTGATGCCCCAATCCACCAAGTCACGTCGAGATCGTAAATCATCTTTTGTCTTCCCCTTGACATTTAGAAGAACTGAAAGCAACATTTCACATATATTCTTTTCAATATGCATTACGTCTAAGCAATGACGTAGCAAATTGGTTGACCAATAAGGCAAATCAAAAAAGATACTCCTCTTCCTCCAATTGTAACAGGTTTCTGTGGAAACATTCTTTCTCTTTCCAGATTTCATTTGACCCTTCCCGAACGAAAAACTGAAATCTTTCAATTCATTAAGCACATCAGTTCCAGACATACGCTGAGGTGGATCATCGGTCTCTATAGTATTATCAAATCTTCGACGATTCATTCTATATGGATGATCCTTTGGCAAAAATCGCCGATGTCCCATAAAACTGAAACTACAACGATGTTTCAGTCTTCTGGATCGTGTATTCTTCATACAAACTGGACATGACAGTTTCCCCTTCGTGCTCCATCCAGACATCATTGCATAAGCCGGAAAATCATTGATTGTCCACATAAGCGCAGCGCGCATCTGAAATATGTCTTTCGAACATGCATCGTATGTGCGCACACCCACATCCCAAAGAAGCTTCAACTCTTTTATTAAAGGTTGCATGTATACATCAATATCAATGCCAGGATCAGAAGGACCAGATATGAGTATACTCATGAAAGTGAAAGTTTTTTTCATACACAACCATGGGGGAAGATTATAAATGTGTATAAAAACTGGCCATGTGCTGTGCGAAGTAAGCATCTGCCCAAACGGATTAAAACCGTCGCATGAAAGACCCAGCCTCACATTACGCACGTCAGCTGCAAAATCAGGATGTCGAGCATCAAATCTCTTCCATGCAAATCCATCTGCAGGATGAACCAACTCATCATCAGTCTTCTTTCTCTCGGTATCATGCCATCTCATTTTTATTGATATGTCATCAGACATAAAAAGATTCTGGAGTCTGGGAATCAATGGAAAGTGCCACATTACTTTCTGTGGAACGCGGGATGGTGTTCCATCAGATTTTGACTTCCAGCGGGATGTGCCACATTTTATACAATCATTTCGTTCAGCGGTTTCCTCCCAGAATAAACTGCAATCTTTCGGGCAAGCATGAATTTTGTTTCTTGAAAATCCAAGTTCCTCAACTAACTTCCATGCCATATAGTGGTTTGAGGGAATATCTGCATCATCTGGAAGTAAATCCTTCAAGAGGGTAAGAATGTAATCGATTGCTGTATTAGAAATCCCATACATAGTTTTCCCATGAAATAATCGGATTAAAAATTCCAGCTTTTTCATTTTATCGCATTGCCGATATACTGGAGTCGTGGCAGCATCATTCAATTTTTTCACCCTATCAATATCATCATTTTCACTAGATGCATCAGCTGTCCTCATATCGAAGTCTTCTTGAGTCGAAATCCTTTCTTTTTCATGATGACGAATAAACGGAAACCGATCATCTAACAAATTCTCCATTCCAGTCTTTTCATTTCGATCATCACCAATTTGAGATTTCGTTTTCTCCCCATTGTGATACCACAGAAAGTAGTTTGCTTGAAACCCATTTTTGGTTATGTGGTAGCTGACTTCTTCACGGCTCAACCAAGGTCTACCAACACAATTGGAACATGGGCAGTGTATGCGACCACTATCTGAAGCATTGTCAAATGAAAAATCTATAAAGCTCTCCAAATTGTTTTGAAAATCATCTGAGATCCGATCGGTTTCATACATCCAACTTCTGTCCATTCTGTAAAAAGAATTTATATAAGTCATTTTGTCATAAACAATTCAATAGGCAGTAACTATAATAGAATATACATTTAAGTAAACGATAAAGGAAGAAAATAATCAAGGTATCAACTACACATGTCAAAAAAACATACAAATGTGTTATTGAAAAAATGTAAAACCAACAAGAACTTAATGTGTTATATCACATAACAGCATGACTCATCCCATAACCATATTAGTAGGGTATCATGAACATGAATAACATCAACCTTGTGCCATCCTCCTACCCTACATGACCCCAACCACATGCCACATCTTATTATAGCCTTATCACATCACACCTCATCGAAAAACACTAGGGAAATCATAGTACATCTCACCTGAAGACACATGGACAATCACATCGCATCTTGCCTAAAAACACATGGTCAATCACTTTTGAAGGAAGAGTAGGGAATGTTGTACCCCACTCTCTTGGATTTTAATGATCACAATCACTCTCATAGTGATCTAATGTTGTTTCAAGTGTTCTTGTTAATAGGCATGATTTCAGGAGCAAGAAGTGGCAAAAAAAAGGAAAAGTGGACTTTTTTCAAGTCCACCGGCCAGCCGGTGTAGGACCACCGGCCAGCCGGTAAGGGCACCGGCCAGCCGGATCCAGCCCATCGGCCAGCCGGTGGACAAGGCAGAAGGGCTTGCCCTCTGCCAGGTGCCACCGGTCAGCCGGTGTCTGGCCACCGGCCAACCGGTGGGCCCAGACAGAATGGGATGTCTTCTGTCCAGACCACCGGCCAGCCGGTGGCCTCCTCACCGGCCAGCCGGTGGAACTCTTTGGAATAGTGAGACCTACTGTCTCACCACCGGCCAGCCGGTGGCCTTCCCACCGGCCAGCCGGTGGCTCCTGGGCAGAAGCTCTCTCCACCTTCCAAGGCACCGGCCAGCCGGTGGGCAAGCACCGGTCAGCCGGTAAGCAAAGTCAAACTAGCCGTTAGAGCTTGACCAGACTTGCCCACTTGATCCCCAACGGCTCCAAGAACCGTTGGCAAAACCTCTCAAATACCAATGGTTATACTAAACCGTTGGTATGTAAGTGTTGGGAAAACTCCAGTTTCCAGTAGTGAGGATCTTACATACTAGGATACACATCATGGATCACTATCAAAACCATAAAAACATTGACAGATCTCAAAAAATGAGTGCATGCCATCATTACCTCATAGAATTGAAAAAAGGTAAGTAACAAGCAATATATCTCACTACTCCATACTCACCCCACAACATAAGGGTCTCACATTACTAGGGAATAATTCTATCCAATACTAAATGATCTTGATCCATTTTTCATATACATATATGATTCACCTCACCAATTACTAAATATTAATAACATACAAAATTATGATTCCATTTAACTAGAGTTAAACCATCAGGTTTTACAAGGAAATTCTATATAAGTATTTGTTTACACTTTAAATAAAGAACATGAATGTCATGTTAACACTCAACATTGATTCATTAATAAATTGTATTCGAATTTTATGGAAATACCAAAATAAATTAGTGAATCAATGTACCTATAGTGGTGCACATGACCACCATGAAACCTTATTTATAAGAAAACAACCATTTAGAGGCAGGTACTAGATAACCTATAAGAAAACAACCATTTCAAGATGATTTTGACTTTAATTATTTAAAATAACATTTCATTTTTCATAATTATTGACTTAAATCCATGCCCTCTAGGCATAATCCAACCTCTTCCATGATTCCTCAATATTTATCTTTATTACAAAAGTCTGTTAAGCATCCAACCCCATGGGTTAAATTATTTAGCATTACCATTCCATAATTCCAGGTACTCTAGGTCTCACCCTAAGCTACTATAAAACATGCATAACCATGCACAACCAGATATGTTATTTAGTGGGGATAAGAAGTGAAGAAACAAGAAACTAAACTATCAGAACATTAAATAAGATTCATTAATAAGAAAGAATCACAACTCTTAGCACAAAAAATATTGGAAAATCCTAGTTTCAACCTTCTCCACTAGTCCTGGTTCTATCCCCGACACCACTATGTATATCACAATCCATCCTACCATCACAGACTCCAAACACTACCAAAAACCCTAAAATACCCACCCATTTCTTTGTAAACCATCATACATCTTAGGAACACATAACACAACAAGCCTCCCCAACAAGAGTAATCACACAAGTAAGGAATATGACAAAAAATATTTAATAGGGAATTTAGCTTTATAACCAAGGAATTTAGTCTTCATAAGAAAATGGGCTCACTAAACTGAAAAAAAATTTATTCAATAAATAATTATTTACCATCATGAATTAACCAATTAATTTATCATAGGTCATAACCATAGGAAACCTATGTAATTAACTATAAATAATTATAATTTAAACTTGATTCAAGTATCACTTTGATTTCCATCAAATATAACGAATAACGCTAAGAATTAAACATGATTATTTATTATTTAGTCATAAATAATTACTATATTTACACTACTTATCTAGTTTACAAATATAAAAAAATGATAAACCATAAAATAAAAAAATATAGCACACTATCTAGCAAATTATGAGGTAAACTGTTAACACATAATAAGCACATGAAATCTCTACAACCCAAAACCAACTCTTTATTTGTTTATGGTTTAATATTAATTAAATTTAATTCCACCATTACCCAATGGGATAAATCTTAATAACTTCGAAAATGAACTTTAATATGGTAGAATTAATGAATACCTTACATCAAGTCTTTCAATTTTATTTGAACAAGAATGGAATAACAAGCACAGTTCCTTGATCACATCTCCCACAAGGAACCGATGGTCCCTATGGACACCATACCATGAAAACATATTTAAACATCAAAATAATTCCCCTAATAATGAATAATTTGAACCAAAATAACATTAAAATATTGCACAAAAGAAAATAGAACCAAACATATAAGAAACCACAAGAGAAAGAGTTAAAAATTACCTCAGATCATCATAGATCTATCTCTAGAATAAGAGTGTTGAATCCTATCAAAGGGGATTCAAATTCCTTAAAAAAAACTCTACTAGATTCCTAGGTTTCAGGATTTTTTTGAGGATGAAAAGTTCAAAGAGGGTTCAGAAATTTTTAGGAAAACTAGAAATTAGAAGACCACAACATAACACCCTACACCATGAGGCAAGGAGGGAGAAACATGAAAAAAACTATGGAATAATGGAAGAGTTTACACTATATCACTCATGGTCAATTTTGTATCCAAGAAACATGGCATGGTCTATGTTGAAGATCCTTTAAATTAGGATAAGGAATATGACCCAAAGGAATCACTATGCTGTATAATCCTAATAGCTAATGCATGAGGCTAAACCACATCTCAACTCTATGATGTAGTGACACTGAAAAAGGTAGAACCACTAAAACTTACCTCCCCATATTTTACTTGACATCCTATCCCCACTCCTTTGTGTTTAAATAATTGGAATAACCACAAAAGACTCTCCTTTTAAGCCTGTACGCCACATCTTTTAATCCACACCACAACCTATTCTCCCGACTAGACTCTATGGAATAACATAACTCACCATGCTAAAATCCTACTCTAAAGCTGAAATTTCAACTTAACTTCCCTTATTCCTCCTATAATCCTCCCTTGGAACCTCCAACACATAAAATACATAATAAACATGTTGTATGGATTTGGGCCCTTACAACACCCTTAACTATTTTGTAACTTTTGAATCATAACCCCCATGAAAGAAATAAATTCAAATGAAAATTTAAATAAAATAAATATAAATTGATTCATGATATGTTATATCAAAGTTTTTGTATATACATTGCATGAAATAAACTTGTGTTGAATATGAAATGTCTCTTAGAAACCAACGTGAGATGAGAAACCCTTACCTCAAGTTCTCATTGCCTCGTAATTGTATTTAACCTCATGTTAATAAATTTTAATTAGTTTTAAATCTACAAAAGAATCATATTTATACATACTAGGATACACATCATGGATCACTATCAAAACCATAAAAACATTGACAGATCTCAAAAAATGAGTGCATGCCATCATTACCTCATAGAATTGAAAAAAGGTAAGTAACAAGCAATATATCTCACTACTCCATACTCACCCCACAACATAAGGGTCTCACATTACTAGGGAATAATTCTATCCAATACTAAATGATCTTGATCCATTTTTCATATACATATATGATTCACCTCACCAATTACTAAATATTAATAACATACAAAATTATGATTCCATTTAACTAGAGTTAAAACATCAGGTTTTACAAGGAAATTCTATATAAGTATTTGTTTACACTTTAAATAAAGAACATGAATGTCATGTTAACACTCAACATTGATTCATTAATAAATTGTATTCGAATTTTATGGAAATACCAAAATAAATTAGTGAATCAATGTACCTATAGTGGTGCACATGACCACCATGAAACAATCATAAATTTTTACAAAAACCCTAATAATTGGGAATAACGAAATCAAGAATAGAAGTATATGATTTATAAGAGCTGGAACTATATCGTTGATAAAATATAGGAGTCTAACCTGGTAGGTGCTGATCTGATGGAAGATGTGGGGATTGGGAGGTCCTTCTGCAAGGAATCGCTCCAGGAGGACATGAACTGAATGCTTCTGGAATGTGGGGAGGCCGCTGGCTCGATTTGGTATTTGGGGCTTTTTTTTCCCAACGGTTATTAAAAACCGTTGGGAATGACCAACATTTCCCAACGGTTCCATAGAACCGTTGGGAAAACAAGATTTTTCACCACTTTTCCCAACGGTTCTTAGGAACCGTTGGGAAAAACCTATCTTTCCCAACGGTTGTATGAAACCGTTGGGAAAACTATGCATTGAGGGGTTTTTCCCAACGGTTTCTATAAACCGTTGGAAAAAACAAGATATGCCAACGGTTCATTGAACCGTTGGTACACAACTGTTGGGAAAGGTCCCTTTTCCAGTAGTGCAATGATGTACTGGTTATATGAATTATGGAAATAAATAAGGAACGTACTGTAGTACTATTTCATTGGAAGTTTGAGATTATATGGTCTTGATACTAATGTAGTAATTTTGGAAAAAGATATTGTTGATTTGGATAAATTATATTGGATATTCTTGAATACCTTTGAATTGATTAATGGTTTGTATATTCCATTATTGTGGGAGTTTACAACATTTTTAGTTATAAGGAGTATATCCAGTATTCTATAAAGAATAAGGGAGAATGAAAGTAATCAATATGGTTTTATGGTAATTCAGGTTGTTACCATGGTTTAAAATAATACATGATGAAGGTATTCAAATGTTATTCCATGAAAAAAAAGATCTTCATTGTGTTTAACTTCCTTGTAAATTTTGGACTGTGAGTTTGGATAGATGTATTTTGGATAACTATAAAGGTTGTAATAGATTATGTTGAAATTTGGATAGTATTTTTTAAGGTTAAAACATTTATTAAGATTATTTTTGGAATATTATAATACTATAGTTTTAGTAAAAGGACAACACACAGACCGTGGGACAATCCGTCACGTCGAAAAAAGATGAGGGAATCGAACCCACAACCATAGTGCGATTAGGATTTATCGCCTACGACTGGACAACATGAAGTCCATGGATTTTATAATTAGGTTTTTTAAGGGTCTTATAGGTGAATTATAAATTAATTATTTTTTTAACCTTATATAATTAGGATAATTAAAATACTTTTTTTCTGAAATCTTTTGGAGTGAAAGATGAGTTTGTGGTAGGAATTAATTGAAGGATGAAACTCTATTTGTCAAGTATATATATATATATATATATATATATAATTTTTTTCCTCTTATTATGTGAATAAATTAATTCTTAATCTTTAGGGAATAGATCTTGAAACCAAAAATGTGTTACCCTAACAACTTATGTTTTTTTGAACCGATGGTATTTTAAATCATCATAGATTGATGGATTTGAGGCCCTCAATTTTGCACTTGTTTGTGATTGATGACCTCAATCACTACTTATAAATATTTACATTTTTCCTCAAATTATGTGTCTCTAATTTGAAAAAATTTTCTCTTAATTGAGATCATAATTTGGTGGCGAACCTTTCATTTCCCTTTTCCTATTATTAAGACTATATTTTATTAAACCAATTTTCAATGTGGGTTTTCCCACAAAGGAATTTTCAATTTTCCATGTTTTATTTTATAAGATCAGTCTCAAATTGTAAGGAAGCAATTTATTGAATGTGGGAAGATTGTAACACCCCAATATTTCATAGTATGTTATTTCTTCAAAGTAATTCAATAACATGCACTACACGCATCTCCCCGTTCAAGCACAACACGACTTACCAAACTAGCCATTCAAAAGTGGGAATGAATAGTATTAACTAAATTTTGAACTTTATATAATCCTTATAATTTAGGAATCCATATTATGAGTTTTTTAGTCATAGTGATAGAACAAATTCATTTTTTTATTCAGATAAAATAAATATTTTTCAAAAAAGGCAATTTTACTGCCTTTTAATAGAGAACCTTTTTAAAAAAAATATTTAACAATGTTATATATTAAATTTAATTAAATTAAATTATTCTTTAGAATTGGGACATAAAAATATAGTTTGGATAATTTTTTGGTACTAGTCTGATAACTTTCATATTTTGATAAATAGTTAAAATTATAAAATTTTAATTAAAAACAACTTTTTTAATCAAAATAATTAATTGTGATAAGTTATGCATTTTAATGTTTTGGAAGTATAATTAGATTTAATTTTTATAATTTAATACAATTTAGGTCATTATAAGTAATTTCACATTTAAATTTGACATAAACAAGTGTCAATCTTTTGATAGTTATTATTTCATAAAAACACGTTTTTTGTTTTGAAAACAAGAATTAATTTTAAATTAATTTCTACCACTTCTGTGTTTTGAATTTGAAAAAATGGATTTCATATTTGGAATCAGTATGTCCCAATCATGTAGATAGTTAACTTTTATTTTTAGATATTAGGAATATTTACTTCAGTAAATATTTGTTACCGTGGTTAAAGGGGTAAATATAGTAAATAAGGGTAAATAATAATATTATAATACTGTTAAATTACCCTAAAACGTGTCTTAACCCTATTTAATGATACATGTGAGACCATGGGCATCCTTGGGTCGATTTGGGGACCCCATGGAGCCACTTGGGGGTGATAATGACATTTTACATTAAATAATATAAAGTAAAGACAAAAATAACAAAAGAAAATATCTTTTTGTAAAACAATTTTTCTATGAAGTTATATAATTGATATATGAGAATATAAATAGTAATTTGAAAGCTAAAATGAGTTACTACCTCAGGATATTTTATTTAAAAATTTCAGACATAAAATATATATAATTATATTGGACACAATAATGAAAGAGTATCTTCTTTCTTAATGAAACAATTAAATAAATGATATTATAAATAATAAAATGAATATAATTTGAACGTTTTGACGCCATAAACAAATTTTATATGTGACTATGAAATTTTATGTGTTATTAAATGTATATATTTTCAATTGTTGATGTTTTTAATTAAAAAAAATATTAAATAATCTCAAAATTGACATAAATGCGTTTTTAAAACAAATACAATATTATTGGATTATATAATAATCATAAAAATATACGTTTAGGCGAAAAAATATATATAAAGATAGGTGTATCATTAATTAACCAATTGGGGTTATCTTGGATGTTTATAGTATGTTTATTAACCATATAATAATGAAATAAAGAGAGACATGGTAAGTGTCAAACTATTTAACTAAGAGTTAAATCTAAAAGATAACATTAATATATTGGCCAAAACCTTTTTAAAACCTATGGGTTGAGTGTTTTTAGACCCATACCCACCTTATACTCTAAATAAATTATTATGGAGCCATTATAAACCGAAAATTAGTTTATTATAAAATAATATTTCAATATTTTCCTAAGGTGCCCCTCACCCCTCTTATAAAAGGGCACTTCCCCTTCCCTCAAATTAACACCTCCAAACCCATTTTTCTTGGACAAAACCTGCCCAAATATCCTCCCAACTATCCTAAATTCATATTATAGTAATTACTTTGGTTAGAAATCCATCATAAGGATCAATTTTGATCAATTCAAAAGGAAGAACCCGAAGAAGAGGTAATGATTTCACCACCCTCTTCCAAGTTCTTTTCTTCTTCCACTTACTCTTTATTTGTTATTAACATACCAAAATAATAGCTCCAGTACCTTATATATACTGTGATGTTATTATAAATATGTCACAACCATATTCATTATTATATCCATCCTATGAATAATAATGTTACTATGTGTGCGTATGTATAGTTTACCGTCTCCACGCCATAGTGTAATTTGTTATTCAACACTATGTTATTTGGATGGATATAATGTTGAGTAATATGTATATAAATAATGAAAATAACATGATAATGCCTCTGTAAAATAAATATACCATACAATTCCACACCTTTAAGGAAATGATATTGTCGCTCGTGCGTACGTACAGATTACCGTCTCCACGACGCGATAAGATTCATTTCCACGTTCACCATTCATCGACGATTATAAAAATATATATTACTAATAAGTATGTAACATATGACATAATAATTCGACTATATATATATATATGAATTTATGTAATTACATATATCTTATTCACTTACTTCAGTTTAATACAATATGAAAACAAAAACAACATTTATGCGTACGTACGGCCTACCATCTCCATAAACAGTGTTTTCCATTTAATATATCTATCTATTATAAATATTTATATTCTAAATATATAGGATATATAAATCAAGTTATATTTCCTGTAAGTATTTAAATCATGATCTAAATGATACGATCAAGAATAACAAGTTTTAATGCATACTATAAAGAAACCGATTATTACCCGAAATGTTAATTTAACATGATAATCATTATTAAATGGGTAGTATAAAGTCATAAATGAATCATGTATCATTTAATATGAATATAGTTATGTTATAATCTAATAACATACAATGTACACTATACATGAGGTTAAATTTATTCTCTACCAAAGGAAAGTGCAAGGTACGGGTTAATTTCACAATCTCGTTATTATCTGAGGCTATTTTTATGTATCTACTGGGACATTTTTATTATCCAAGTCCATGTTTCATAAAATAGTTTTCAAAGGGATTATTTTGAGAGACTTTTTTAATAAAACATCATTTTAAATGTTCTAAATATTTATTCTTATAAATCATTATCATCAATTTCCTTGTTTTCAAAATGGATTTTAAGGATTTATTTATATGGGAATGAATGTTTTTAAAATGTTAATTCCTTTAAAATGTTTCAAAGTGGTATGGGACACTTTGATTAAAAAATTTCTTTAAATTTCTTCCTTTCTAAATTGTGTTTTTATGAAATAAGAATATTTCTCTCAAATATTTTCAATAATTAATTTTCATCTATATCAACATCCCTTGATGGATTTTAAACTTGTCTAAAGTCGATTTATTATGATAAAAATTTTCCATATTTTATTGAAGGATTTTTGATATGTTTGACTTTGGATTTGTTATTTTTATACCATTCATAGTTTATGGATAAGGTATTGACATTTCATATTCCAGTTTTAATATGAATGTGTATGTTACATTTAAAACGTTTCATATGAGGAATGCATTGGACTTAGTAAGTGACGGGTGGAGCCCGCTATAGCTCCTCAATGCATCGGTAGGTCTCATGAGACAAACTAGTGTGTTGGATCAAGGCTTTGACAAAATCTTATTTGTAGTCTTCGCACAAGGCTTTGACTATGTGGTTATGAAGTCAGGCATTATGCATTCCATAATTATGAAAGTGGCTATTGATATTGCATGTGATTATTTGAAAAGTAGAATATCCATGTGAGTAAGTAAATATAATTATTTTGATTCATATTTTCCATATTATGATGAAGTTTTTGTTGAAAAGGATATTGTTTTAGTTTTATAAATTGACTTAAATGTTTATGCTTATTTATGAAAGTTTCTGCTATTTAGTTATCCTTACTGAGCATCTACGCTCACCCCTTTCTATGTTTTATTTTTCCCAGGATTCCAAGAAGTGTATTGTGATTGATATGCAGGGTTAAGATATGTGAATAATGGAATTCATAAATGATTATTTATGTTGTGTTGTATGATTTAAAGAGTAATGTATCATTCATGTATGTAATCTATTTTCCAAGATTTCTAAACTGATCGGTCCTTCGGGACTTGATTCCTTTTAATCATACCAATGTATTAAAATAATGCACCAACTCTGGGTAATTGGGGTCAGGGCGTTACAGTTTTCTTATCGGTACTACTATATGGAGGTTATTCAAACTACGAATGAATCTTATTATAGTACGCAACCAACAAAAATGGTTAGTATAGATGTCATCTATCTTGTCCATTGGTTGTTGATGCATAGTGCATCTCAGTAGTAAATTTATTTTCCAAATATTCTGATGGTACCATAATGGAGTTGTATATTGAGGTTTCTAATATACAATGACAAAATCAAATTGAATGAAGATTTAGTCTTACAAGAGTGGCTGAAGAAGGTCTTCACCAATAAATTGAGGCTATTCCATATTATACATAAGAGGAAAACCTAGACGGTATTTTAGAGATACATGTAAATATGAATTTTGAGGAATATTTTTGTAATGATGGAACAAAATTTGACAATAGTGATAATGAGGAGGGAGAAGCAGAAGTTGGGTTGGATGTTTTTAGAAATCCATTAGTTATATAGTAGCCTCGACCCATGATAAATCATCCACCACTATTTGAATCTTTGTTGGAAGCAATAGATCATGTTCCTGAATTTGACTTCATTGTTCTCACACCTAAAACTGAGTTTCTCAAAGTTTTACAAGATATGTTTAGTGAGCTGGAAAAAGCCTTATATGTTGGGAGGGATTTTCAATGTAAAGATGCATTAAATCAGGATAAAGATATTTCACAATGAGAGGCACTGAAAGTATATAGTTCTAGAATCTGTCTGTAAAAATATTTCATACGATGTGACAAGTATGGGTATGATTTTAGAGTCTTCATAAGGGTGATTCCATACATCTCATTTGGTGGTTGTAGAATCTTGAAGATTAATACATCTCAAACTTGTGTTCATCCAAACCTGAAAAAATTTTATACTTCATTGGATGCTAAATTAGTGTCATCCATTGTTGTCGAGATGATTAAAACATTCCTAGATGTCAATATAGTCCTTTTCCATGTTAGTATACAACAAAATTTTGTATATGATATTTCCTATAATAAGGCATGGATAGAGAAACATAAGGCAATTGTGTTGGTCTATGGTGATTTGGATGACCTGTATCGGGTCTTGGGATAATTGTTATCTATACTGAGACACAACAACCATATTTCCTTCTATCTTCATAAGAATGAACTTGTGTCTTGAGATAACCAACTTGATCCATATCGTGTTCAATTTCATCGGTTGTTCTAGGAATTTCTCCCCTATATATTCAGATTTTGTATTAGAAAATAGTTCATACAAAATTATGGAACGTTTCTATGTGGTAAATATAAAGGTGTATTATTGATTGAGGTAACCCAAAATGGAAACCGTTCACCTATTCTGCTTTCATTTTCCATTATGGAGAAGGAAAACTTTGAATCATGGGGATGGTTTTTGGCATGTATCAACAACCATTTCACCAGAATTTGGGGAGTCTTCTTGTTATTTGATTGACATCAGGAAATCAATGAGGACCCTGATACATTGAGACCCCTAAATTCAAATCATCGATACAACATCAGACACATTTTTAGAAACATGTGGGAAACATTCCATAACAAACCTAAGAAGAATGAAATCATGAGGATTGGTATATAATGTCTTTTATTTTTTTACTATTTCATCATAAAGACAAAATCAATTCATGTGAAAAATGATCACTTATGTGTAGCATATATGCCATATCATTGGAGGTTTGAAGAACATTTTGAAAAAATCTGCAAGGCTAATTAAGAAGTATATGATTATATGATGTCTATTCTAAATGAAAAATATACATTGACATATGATAGGGGGAATATGTACGAACACATGGCCAGAAACATTGATCAGTGCATCAATAGTGTCTTCAAGTATATTTGAAAGCTACCTAAAACAACCCTAGTTCAGGTTACATATTATCATTGTGTGAATTACATTTTTGATACAAAAAAATAGCCTCACAAGGGATTCAGTAGGGGTGAAGGTATGGAAATAAATTCCAATGATAGATTGAAAAGAACATTAAATAAGATTATGGTTATCATTAATGCATTTCATGTTGAGATGAATATCAATTTAAAGTCAATGAGCATTTAGACCACACTACAAATAACTTCAGTAAAAAATGGTGGTATTATTGGAAGTGAGGAAATGTGAATATAGAAACTTCTAGGCCTTATAGTTTCCATGCACACAAACCATCACCACATGAGCCTCTTTGAACATATCATGGGAGGCATATGTTGATCCATTGTACTAGATGGACACCATTTTTAACTATTACACTATACCATGGACACATATTGAAGAGTTTTGATATTTCCCAATGCCTGAACGTCAACCGATAGTGATACTTGACATCAACCAGTTACATAAATGAGGAATACTGAAGGCCAGTAGGATGTAGAATGAGATAGAATGGCCTCAAGAACAAGGGATAATTTTTATATGCACCATACGTCATCAAGAACGTTATAACTATAAAATATTCCCTAACTTTGTTGGATCCAGTTTACAATCTCAACCACGTTCATGTATTGTATCCATTGTGATAATCTATTAATGTAAATTTTATGATGTTAATATAATAAACATAATTTTTTATAATTTTTAGACACTTAAAAAATATTTAAAAAAATCAAAAGGTAATTATATCCTTTTAGAAGATGTCATTACACTACCAATTGAAAACTAGCTGGATTTTACCTCACTTTTGAAGTTAGGTTCATCTCATCCAAACCTTGTTTAATTGGAAAATGTAAATGTATTTCTTATATGTTGTAAAGAATTCATTTTTCATTTAATATGTTTTTTTATTCTCTATTTCACTTTATATGATTCTATTTTTTATTTTATTATTGATAATTTAACTAATTTGGTGTTTTCTCTTCTTTTTACCTCAATTTCCAAAAACATTAAGAGAATTATATGCCAATCAAAATTTATATAAAAAAAATTGTATAATATATTTTTGGTATAAAAATGTTTTTTAAAATTTATGTATAATAAAAATTATATGATCAATTATCTTCTTCAATATTAGTTACACTATCAAAATCTTGGTCAAAAATTTTTTTGACATAGAAAGCCAGGTTTGCCTAGGTATTCTACTACGAGGAAGTTATTAAAATAGAGAAAATAGATTCTTATAGTACACAACCAGAAATAGTGGTTAGTATAGCTGATTGTGCAACCCCAATTGAAATTCAAGGAATAATTCTTGGTAAATGAACCATGGCACATGAGGAATAGTGACAATGATGACGGTGATGACATAAACCCATCCTAGAGTCAAGAAGAGGAAGAAACCAAAGAAATAAAATATGGAAATTAAAGTGAAGAAAGATAAAAAAGTGAATAATGAAAAGCATGAGAATTAGGTGATGAAAGATAAAAAAGAAAAGAAGGTGAAGAAGGGGAGACATTAATGAATAATCAATCTATCCATGGATAAACCATGAAACAAGCATGTGAGAAAATAATCATGAAACATACCATCATGTGGGAAGTGATAAATAAATTACAAAGAACAACATTTTCTAATAATTTTTTTGATAAAAAAGGAAAAAATATTATATATATAAATATATAGAACCATATCATATAGAAAACCTCTTCTTGGTAAAAATATAACTAAAAAATAGTTTATAAATACACTTTCAAAAACCTGAAGACATGCCCTTTTATTTTGGTAAAAATAACATCATAAAACAATGTGAATATACATGAAATGTCTTCCATTATACAAGTAATAACATTCTGCTGACCATAAAGTTATATTTACATTTTACACTTACAACTCATTTCATTTTTTAGATACAAATGGAGGATAATAGACATTGAAATGAGTAGGATTGGCTTGTTTTCTAGGTCATGCTATAGTGTGGTGAGGTACGAAAAATCACAATGTGTCAAGAACACCATTTTTATCACATGATTTATGCACCCACCATTATACCATACATTTGATGCGATGAATTCTACAGTGTTGTAGTATTTGATTTCACATTTTTGGATCATCACCTACTTGCCGCCCTTCCAGATAATTGGAGATCTAAAACAAAAATCCTCCACCTAGCCAAGGGAGGAATGACCATCACCCTCAAGGATATGGAAGTTCTTCCTGGTCTTCCTATCCATGGGAATCTGTTATTATACCCTTCATTCATACTAGCTTGACCTTGTTTACAGATTGATGGGCATCAAATTTTTGGCCAAACTTAGGGCTAAATATGGAAGGTCAATATCTATGAGCTGTCTTGAGGGACAATTTCTACATTTACTCGATGATTATGATGAACATACTATCACACATCATGATAATGATTATTTATTATAGATTATTAGAGAGATTATATGGACTGATCATTCAAGTATGCATGTGCATGTGATATATCTAGGGCTTCTGGAGGGCGTTTATTTGGCTAGGATGTAGAGATGAGGATCTGCATGCTTTGCTTAAACTTATAGAGCATTATTCAAGAAATTCCATAGATACCTTAAGGATCTTAGGGGATGCATCATCATTCTTCACATGTGGGAATGGGAGCACGTCCCCTTACTCTTCCCTCATCTGTTCGTCAGCTGCTGCCTATAGAGGTGCTGCATGACGCTCTTTGTGGATGTTGGTATAATCACTCATCTCTATTTTTTTTTTCTGATTCTATTAGGAGTTATTAAATTTAATTTCTTTTCATTTATCACGTTTGATGTTTTATTTTATAGGTGGACTCAGAAACACAACATATTCAGCATTCTGACACACAATTTAGGTGAAAATCATCTCAAGATGGACATTCACTTACCCGGTATGGTAAGTATATAAAATCTATCATTGCCTATTTTTTTTTTCATAGAATCAATTTTAGTTTTTAGTAAGGAACATTTTTGACTAATCTCACATATCATTTCGGATTTCATAGATGGAATAAATGCATTTATTGGACCCTTTTCTAGCATACTACACTGCTAGACTTCACGATTCTATGTCTATAGTTCCAATAATTCACTTTCATATTATAGAATGAAAAAATATTGATAGAGTCATGCACCAATTTGGCTCTATTTAATCGATTCCATTTTCACTGAGACAGACATAAGAGCTTCATGACTTGAAGCTGATAGGGTGGAAGGATGTGGATTGGCATCGAAAACATACCGAGTAACTCAAGCTATAGGAAAAATGGGAAATTTTTCATATCTAGGATGTATCAATGATGTGATTCCATATTTTTGTGAAGGGTGAGTATGAACCATTGTATAAAATGAAGTCTATATTATATCCTACCCGACCTGAAAAAGGTCTCCAAGTAATGGTATGTCAATAAATTTCCATTAGTATATTTATTGATATATTTTATAATTCATTTTAAAAATCTTTACAACATACTCGACTAGAGTAGCTCATTCACATGAGTGATATGAAGGAGGAGGGGTTTGTTAGCCTGGAATCGATCCATACGATATCACTATCACTGATGCTATCTTATCATGTGATTCACAAGAGAATATTTGATAGTCCAGACCAAGGAGTGGAGGTTCCTGCTCATGAACCTCGTCTAGTAGATAACAGTGCTGAGGAGCCACGATGGCGATGATGTTGACCACATCTTCCAACACATGAGGAATCACATATTCCACAGGTATAGGTCACCCCTCTATTTGTCCAACCTCGACTAATTATGGATGTGCATTAGGGGGCTTGTGATCCATCTATCTTAGTAGGATATCTATAGTTTTTTCTAACTTGGGATCTTGATCCTTCGTAGCCTATATAGTAACCCTATGTGATAATGATGGGTCCTTATAAAACACTATTTGGAGAAGGATCAGGTGCACAATACGACATCCAGTTGACACCTCCTCTTACTGACACATATTCAGAGCATGCAACGGTTGATGTTCTAGTACCCGAAGATCAACCCCCTCTAGGTCACCTAACTCCACCCCATCACAGAGCTTCAAAATCTCAATATATATGTAACATTCATAGACCACCATGTGGGATGAAATATCCCCATATACATTGATTGTACTCATTCATGAATTTTGAAGTGTTGGTTTAGGTACTTTATAACCTTTATTAATGTATTTAGTTGGTATGTTTATGTGTTTATAATGAGGTACAAGTATGAAACTTATGAAAATATTAGAGAGTTTTAGAATTAATTACAGACTCAATTGGGAAAAGGTATTAAGATTCAGTAATCAAATCGTGGAGTTGAATACATGCGCTAGAAATTCACTAATCATATGAGAGATTGTTGAACTGATTCACAAATCACTCCTCATAGGAAACCATAGTCGAATAGTGTGTCTAAGATAATGAATCAAGTCTGATTTGACATGGTTCAATCAATAATGAATTACTATGGTCTTATTTTTTCTTTTTGTGGGTAAACTATAAAAATATCTTCATTTATAATTAACTATTTTCTATCTAATGTGGTCATAAAGACACTATATGATATATTCACAGGTAAATGTACCAAAATATCTTTTATTAATATTTGGGGGTTTTGAATCAGTCATATGAAAACTGGTTTCTAATAAACATAACCCTAAATTGGTGAAATGATTATTTGTTTTCTATATCAAGAAAACTCTATGATATTATTTCTCAAATCTAAAAAATAACTTTATTTTTGTGTGGTTGAAACTAGTATATTCCTTGAAAATGAATATATTACATGAGGATTAGTGGGATGAATGTTGATCTTGGAGAAGTTAAGGACCAATAAAAAGGAATTTATCTTGATATGGAATGTGAGTTAGTTCCATAAAGTGATATGGAAGAAGAACCAGCTCAATTTACACAATAACAACAATGATCTAGTCAGATTCATTAGGAGCCTAAGATATATGAATTTATTAGGGAAAATGATGATGATGTAATGTTCATACATGATAAACCTACTGCGTACTTAGAGATCATTATGAGTTATAATTTTAATAAATGTTTAGAAGCCGTTGAATCTAAAATAGACTCCATGTATATAAACCATGTTTGGTACTTGGTGGATGCATATGAAAAGGGGAGAACCAAATAGTTTAAGTGGAGTTTTCACTATAAAAACATATAGATAGTTTTCTGTATACCTATAAATAATATCTAGTGGAAAATTTTACATAAAATTAATGGTATTAACTATAATGAAACATTTTTATCTCTTGCGATGAAAAAATAAAGTAAAATATTTCTTATAATGACCTGGATATCATATGCATATTTTTACATCATTCGTATCATACAAATCTTTATAATACTCCCAAAAATCAAGAGGTCTAACATATTTGGAAATTGGCTACATGATGAAAAAATAACAGTCTTTTATTAACATCTCTATAATTTCTCATATACCCCACCTTACTCTTAATACATGAAATATCTTGGAGTCACACATGAAATTATGGGTGATCCATAAATACAGTTATGGTTTTAAAAGGACAAAATTGGATAATATATCCTAAAACTGAATAATCATAGAATGAATACAAAAAGGGAATAATTATTAGGTTTCACTTAGAAATATGGAATAAGAGTCAAATGTCCTAACAACATGGTAAACATAAGACAAAATAATTTTTTTCACAAATATAAGACATGTCATCATAATGTATATATTTATAAATAACAATAATATTATAGCTATCTAATAATTAAAAAAGTAGTATTTAACTAAATGAAATGAAGAATAAAACATTGTATAAGTGATTTCTAACAATATACATATAAATAATAATATATAAACCAATATATTTATAAATAAAAAAACATGCATCAAAAATGTTTTTCTACAGAAAGGGGTAAGGCCCCCTTTGCCTTTGAGTTAACTTGAAAGGTTGTAGGAGGATGCCTCCTTTTATACACATTTATAAAAAATTGACCAACACATTTACTATTTTTTATAAAACACATAAAAACAATACCTTGAACCATCTCTGAAGTCCCATGTTGAATATTGAACCAAATTTGGACCCACACGTGTGCTTATTTGTGTGAAGAATCCCAAGAACCAAGAAGAAGTCATCAATTTATAGAAGACCCATGTTCTCTATAAGAGGATTATGCGGCATGATCCTTTCCTATGACTCCTATTAAAAGAAAATTCTCGAACTTTTTGGTGAAGCTATACTAAAAGAAACTCCAACACATTTCTTTATTTTAGAGTAAGGTTGCTCCAAAATGAAGTATGACTAGTGATATCAACTCCATGATCTTTACATGATTTTATATTATAAAAATAATAATCCTTGAATATTTATGATTTTTGAATATTAAAATAAATATAAACGATTTATTTGAAGGATAAAATGTGGACAAAAAAAGGGTATAATAAAACAATAGTGAAACTTCAAATATAGTGTTTCACTGTAGCATATCATCATTTTGGTGTAGAAGATAGCCTAATATTAGACTTTTTTACACTAAAATAGGGTTTATTTTTTATTTTAGTGATGAGTTGGAGATGGTCTATATCCAAGATGAACCAGCCACATCATTGATAGACGAACCCTAATCCACAGTAGAAGAAGAGAAGAACAACAAAGGCCAATTTTTGTGATAAATATACCGAGCTAGCACAACCCTTTTACAAATTATGGATACCAAAAATATATATACATAACTGATAGGATAATGAAACTCCTAAACCATACTCCTTTAGAGGTGACCCTGGCCAGGCACTAGAATACATTATAAGTTAATAAAAACTTTGTTTTACCACAACTCATAACAACCACTTGATTAGGAATGTTACTGCACCAATGATAAGTCACTCACTATCATCTAAGTTCATTATATCTAGTGTTTGGTGATAACATTAAGATGAATTCATATTAAATTAGTAGAGGATTACAGTTGTCGGGGAATATTTATAGTATTGCATCAAAAAAAGCTTGAAAATTTTTAATATGAAAAAACCTAAAAGGATGGTCTTGATAGTGGTGAACCTTCAACTGTTCATATGAAGATATACCCATTAGATACTAAATATCATAACTTGTTAGGAATAAATCCACATGTTGTTATTGATGAAAAAATTCCCTAGGAAGAGTAATTTTAATAAATAAGTGTTAAAAATAGTTGATAAAGGGTTATAAGAAAATAATATAAGGTATGATGTATTTTATTATGGTTATATAATATATTTATAATAAATCTATACTTATTATACAGGAGGATCCAATCTATATGAAGGAAGTCGGACTAAAGGTAAGGGATTTTATTCTCACTTTTATTTCATTGATACACATGCAATATTCACCCCTTGTTTCTTTTATGGGCTGTATATAATACCCATGAATGTATTTTATGATACTAAGAATGAAAATTATAAAATATACATATCCAAATAATATTATTTCTTTCGTGGACATTCTAATTGAAATGTTCTTAATGTGGTAATGGATTTATGTTACAATATCAATGTTTATTAGGGTTGTTTATGATTATATTTTTGATGATTACATATTATGATCTACCTATAAAGAAACTCATTAATTTTATTCTTCTCTATTTATTTCTTAAAAATACATGTTTTCAATTCATTTACCTATCTTTACAGACTTATGAAAATAAAAATATGTTTTAAGGAAACTCTTCATTATTATTATCTTCAATCAAAGATTTTTTCTACCATTTCCATGTTTTCTAAAAATGTATTATAAATGTATAAATATTATCCTATGATTGTTTAAAGTAATGTTTACCTATGTTTTACTTTTCTAATAAATGGTTTTAAAAGGAATCCTCTTTTCATTTTATGAATGGGGTACTTTTTGACTTTTTACAATAGAATTAAAGGAATGGTTTTTAACTTATATGGCATGAATGAAATATCCTACCATCATGATTGATCAATGTTTAGAGCTTCATTTATAAGTTTCCATTGAAATTTTCATTGAATTTTTTTCTATGCTATTTTTTTTATTTTTTTATATTTTAAATTATTGATCACAAAATAGAAAGAAACTTTTTCTCAATAATGTTTTAATAATATTTTAATTATGTTTCTATCCATCAAAGACAAAAACCCTTGATTTCATTTATGATTTACTGGGGATATGACCTAAGTATTCCATCATTATCTTTTATCTAGATGGTTTATGTTTATGATGAAAATATTTCTATGAAACCCGTTCTTTTTCCATGGGTAATAATATAATGAAAGGATGAAATATTTATGAAACCTATTTCTTTTCCACAAATTAGGATATGATTAAATATTTATGAGACCCATTTATTTTCATGGGTTCTAGTATTATGAATGTGTTATGATCTTGTGGAGCACATATGTATGGCATTCATTATGTGATAGTGGATACATTATATCCATAGACGGTGGTCACGTTATAACTAGGGATGGGTGAGACCTATATCTCACTCTAATGCATTGTGTAAATGTTGATATATATAATGAGATAGAAAACTCTACTGTGTATTGTGGACCCACTTCATTAAGGGACCTTTTCCACTATGATAGTCTGGGGAGTAAACCTAGACTACTACAATGGTTTGGGGAGTAAACCCATTACACTATGATAGTCTCGACAATGAGCCTTGACAACTAAGGAAATAGTTAACTATTCATATATTTATGCCACCAAATTATGTATTATGACAATAGTATGATCTTATGTATCATGTTATTTGATTCCTTTATGATCAATTTATTATTAACTACCATGATTTATTTCATGACTCAAGATTATGATCTATGGTATACAAGGTATGATTTTCAAATATCATTCTCATTTTCTCATACTCTTATATTCATGTTATTGTAATGAAATAAATAATATCTTTTATGTTTACCTTTACTTAGCATCCAATATCAACCTTTATTCTATTTCCTTTCCTTATTATGTAAAGAGGTACTAATATGATATGTTTAAGAAGGGCGATAGTTGTGAAAAACCTATTAAAAGATGATGTAGATCTTTTATGAACAAGTTGTTTATTTTTACAATTTTTCAAAGGCACTAGACTTTTATGATTTTGGACTAGATTATTAGGCTGCGTAATAAATATTCATCTATTAAGATGTGATATTTATGTGTTAAACGTGTGGCTTGATAAAATTATATTTATTTGAATGGTTCCTATGAATTTTAATCAAATTACCGATAGAAGTCCGATTTGTTTTTATGTTTTTGGGACTCATGATGACTTATGGATGTGAGAACATTACTATCTTTTAAATTATGTTTCTCATTAGGAAAAAAACTAAATAACATATTAAAAAATAGGGTGTTTTATTTTATTTGGGAGTTTCTATTTTTTGGGAGATCATCAAATTATGTCGACTTATTAATTTGTTTTATATATAATAAATGAAGGGAAGGGTATTGTAAACCTCCATCCCCATTTCAAACTCCTCTATCAAAATCTCTTTCCCTCTACCTTCCATAGATCCAGTTAGACATCCAAAAGATAGTGTCAAACAGTGTAATGCTTTAGGAAGGATAATTTAATTTATTGTTCTTTGAACCTTCTCTGACGCCCCATTTATTTAACCATCATTATCATGTTAGTTTATTTTTATATCTACTATAATTTTATATAGTATGAAACATGATTTATACTTGGAATTAAACATCTAAAACTGATAAGTATATCTGTGAAAATACCATGATGATTATTTTGTTGGATTGAGAGATATTCTAGATAGAAGGTTCCTTGATAAACAAACTTCACATTAATTCAAGAATCTTCATGGCCTAATTTTGAAAAAAATATCACATATTTGGATTCAATACACATATAATAGCGATAAATGAATGTTTAATTGGATTTAGATAAGGCCCATCCTAACCAAGAAATGATGTCAGCGACGAAAGGGCCGTCAGTGACTTGTGAGAGAAGCAAGAGATGTTACCACTACACAAACAATTAATCAAAAAAATAGAAAAATATTACATAACCTGCATAATTTGAGTCACTGTTGATGGTCAACACTTGGAAGGGGGTTAATGTGAAATAGAGAAATGGGAGGGTGCACAATGCCTCTCCCACATTTATTATATATACCATACATGTAAATTAGTTTTATAATAATAATAATAATAATAATATTACAAATGTTATTAACATTATTATTAAATTGAAAATGAAAATTTTACGCAGATTTCATTGGACCAATGAAAATTACATTACACATAACATTCCACAAGGATTAAAATTGTGATGATTCTGAAGGATTCGGGCTCATTTGGAGGAATTTAGGTAATTATAAAATGTTGACTATTAGGATCGATTGTGTCCCACCTGGGAAGTAGTATGAGAACAATAACTATACCAATTTCATGATTTGAATGTGATGGTACCCTTTGTTTAATGTTTTGGAGTCACCAAGTTAACCAAAAAATGATTTTTTATTGAAGACATTACTGAGTTTATTTTGGTGGCTTAAGACGTAGAAAATATCATGGTGGAACTCATTGTGTGATATTGACCCGTGATAACATCCATAAAATTGGTAGTGTCATATCAAGGACACATATTTTTATGAGGGTTATAGATTAGGATGTCTATATTTCTTGACATTAACAATGAACATATCATTATTATTAATTAATAATAACAATAATAGTACTTAGTGAGACATCAATAACTTAAATGGGAAATTTAATCATCTAATGGGATGGGATAAAATACTATGGTAAGTGGTGGTATGACTTAGTTGGAAACTTAATGATTTTTAAATGTGGGTTAACAAGTAAAATTAGATAATTAATAAATAAATTATTCTTTGTTCAATATACTAATGATTTGTATGGAAGCTATAGAATTAATTATGGAATAATGGATTTGTGTGAAATGATTAAATTGAAAATTTCTTTTTAATGAATAATAAATAAATCTAGGGATTTATGTTATGTTTAAAGACATGAAAAATAATTATCATAAGACCCATGAAAATGGTGAGTGTATTATGAATGATGTGAGTTAAATTATTAAATAAGAGTGATGTTTAAGTGGTTTGGTGATCATAATGTGTTGGTTGTTGGGGATGTTAACTATGTAAGAATTAACTGAATGATATAAATTTAATGAAATATATTAAATAATGATATGTTTTTTAATGGAATTATGAATGATCTATGAAAAATTAAAAGAGAATGATATATATTAATGTGAACTATAAATCATGTAAAGTAAGAGTCTTTGTAGAGATAATTTAGGTGACTTGGCAGTGTTTTCAATTCTTAGATATATACCTGTAAATATTATTGATTACTTGGATATGGTTTATAGATAGGGGAGTATTATCTTTTTTCCGATGATGTGTTTAGTAATGCAACTCAATGACAAATTATATCTGTTATTGAGTTTTTGTTCATTTCTTATGGGTTTGGAAAGTGGGATTCATTGAGGATGATGTAGTATCCAAATATCTACATAGGAAGCCTTGTATGATGATTGAGATAATCCCCTAATTATTATTGACCTATTTATTATGTGAACCCACTACCTTAAGGTGTGATGATTATTGTGACTGATTGATATCAATGGCCACTGGATGTGGTGATGGATACTTTTGGAACTCAACCAATTTATAGGGTTTGAGTATGATAATTATATCTATACACTATCCCTCCGAAATATATGTGTATGGATTGATGACATAATGTCTTAGTATCCATGAACACTCTCTCACTACTTTAGGATGAATTGGGTTAGATATTTCTATGAGATAGTTGGAGATGAGTGATTACTATAATATATCTATAATGAGATAGATGGAGCTGAATATTTCCTTTACTACCTCTCATTGTGAGATCATAATAGAAGGGATGTGTGAAGATGTATAGTTCCTCTATGATCCTTGGTATGTGAATGAGATATCAAAAATTAACCAAAGGGGTGACACCCTTTCTTTCGCATAGTGTAACGGTTAAGGTGGATGATGATGCATCATATGTGATATTTACTCCCAGCCCATTGATCTGGGAATAAGAGTATCATATATTCAACAATATCCTTTGATATTTTTATTTCCTCATGTATACCAGTATAAAGATTTAGATATAAAATAAGGTTTTTACTCTAGTTTCCACAAATATATACACTACTAGGTATGAATATTTGCAATTTCTATAGTTTATCTAAGCTAATTAGAGATTCTTATTCCCTAAATTTATACTAAGATAGGTGGATATGTATATTACCTCCACCATTATATAAGTAGTGCACCTATGTTGGATTACAAGGATATAAATCAATGATGATTTTTTAGACCTGATTGTTTTTCCTTTTTGTGAGAAATTTTTATTTGGAGAACATTATTAATGTGGGATATATGTTGATTTATTATAATAGATAATGATGATTTTTTTATCACCTTATATAATTTTTTATTATCTTTATCATACTTTTAGTTGATGCACATAGACACTAGTTGGTTATGGGGTTAGCTCACTGCTTGGGAAGACCATACTGGGTATTATTATACATATCCATGCATGTCCCCAAACACATTGTTATACTTATGTCCATATAGATAAAAAAATATAGATAATGGGTGATCTTATAGATAGGTTATGTATGGTAAATATGGATATCTATTGGCATTTGGATCTTCTTATGGTGGCCACTTTTGCATTACCAATATTTGGGTTTGAATCTTCTAGGGAGGTGATTCTTGTACCTAGTGATTTACATGTACCACGTAACATTATACTTTGGATATATATATACATATATTTTATTTCTCATTTTTATATTTCATGAATATTATGGGGTATATTTATGCATGATAGTGGGTGATAAGTTGATAAAGAGGTGACACATCCCATGATTTTGTGGATTTCTTGATGCTAGTTGTTATCATCTTACCTAATTGAGGTGGGATTAGGGAGTCACTTACTGGTATTTGAGGATGTGAAGTATTTTTTTTGGAGATATAGGTTAGATTATGGAGTTAGGTACCCGTGAGGATTGGTTGCGATAGTTTATATAGAATCTTACTAAGGATCTTTAGTAAATGTAGTCATAATAAAGGATATTAAAAAGGTTGTGTTGGATAATGTATATATGGTCATGAATATTATTGATGACACATCACTGAGAGTTATGTATAGGAACTTGGTATTTAATGTAGGGTTTACATATCATATTTTTCTTGGATATGATTTTGTGATTTCATGATCTATTATTTACATCCGTGGATAGTCTATATGAGCTGGACCAATAAAAGATCTATCAATATCCTTATCATTTTCTATAGGTATGAGTTTGAGATACTATCAGGAAGACACTGGGATTTTTTTTCAATATTGGGTTGTTATGTTGTGTATATGTGATTATTGATGATATAATATTGATATAGTAGATATCATTATATGGTATTACACTAGATTATGGGTTTTAGAGGACCTGATTTGCCTCTAATAGTAGTCCTGAAACATGGTGGCTATGATTAATTTATAGAGTTAATAATAAATATTAATTCTTTGAATTCATAAAAAATACTTTAAATTGAGAAAAAAAAATCTTATATTGTTTGGATGGAACCTATTTTTATTATGTTGGAATCATTGATATTCTTATTGGTTGGATTTGGTTCCACGATTTTTGGTTAGGGAATTGATAGATACCAAGAAAGATTTTGTGATTTTGGGAACCTTATTACAACTTATGGATGGGAAAATGTTAATATCTTTTAAATGATGAATCTTCTTAGGAAATTTTCTACCTAGATGATTCTAAAATAGTAATTTTATTTTGTTAAATAATTTATGAATTTTTAGAGATCATCAAATTATATTAAAACATTTAATGTATTTATATATGATAAATGAGGGGGATGGATATGGAATAAATCAATACATATTTCTATGTATTATCTCATACACACTCAATCTTATGCTCCCTACCCCTAGGAAAATTATTAATTATAAATAAGTCAAAATTGATTTTAAGAGATCATGAAGAATGATTAATAGAATGGTCCTTTGACATGACCATCTAAACCTTATTTATATAACCATTATTATCATTTTGTTTGGTTTTTTGATCTACTACGATCTATCATAAATTCAAAATAATTTATATATGGAATTTAATGCCTTAGTGAGACATGTATATCACATAAACACCTCAAATACCTGATGGTTGGATTGAGAGATATTTCAATGATAAGTTTCCGGGCTATAACTAATTCTCTCTAGAATTCAATCGCATTAACTTCCTAATATGAATAAGATATTCTAGATTTTGATTTTGGGTTTTAAAAAAGTCCAAGCCAAAAAACATGAAGGTATTTGATAGTGGATAGTGATTGATTGATGATGGTTCCTACGTCCAATGATAATGTAAGTGTTTATTAGGGATACCTAAAAAATCAATCAAAAAATATAAAAGGAAAAATATATATTTCAAGACCCATTTTATGTGGTTCACTACTAGAAACCAACCCCAACAAGGAGGATGGTATAACATAGAGAAATTGGAGGGTTCAAGCTACCCCTACACACATTTAATATATAATTATTATATATATAATCTTTAAATAATAATAATAATATAATTTATTAGATAAAAATATTAATAATTTAGAAATGTGATGTCTTACCCAGATGCCTAAATTGGACAAATGAAAAGTTAATTCAACATGATTTTCCACAAGGATCATAATTTGAAATATCCTATGGGTGTATGCGTTGATTTAAGGGGGATTTTGGGAATTATAAAATATTATTTATTGGGATTAATGAAGAACCAACCTAGGAAATATTATGAAGAAACCATCTTTCCCGTTTTCACGAGTACAACATGATGACCCCTTTGATTTGATGATTTGGAGTCCTCAAGTTGATGAAAATGAAAATTTATAAATTAGTATATAGACTTTAGTGTGTTTTTTTCAACACATTATGACATAAATGATATTATGGTAAGATCTCATCGTGAGACTATGAAAAATGAGAATATAAATGAAATTTATTGTTTCATTTATTGGAAAAATTATTTGATGAGGTTTCTAGACCAAGATTTCTAGATTCTCATGGAGAATGATGAGAATATAAGTTTTATTAATTTATAATAAAATTAATAATAATTATTGATGAGATTCTGAAAAAATAAATGAGAAATTTAATTATTGAATGGGATTAGAGTCTAAATTATGGGATGTGGTTTTTCACCTTTGTTGAAAACTTGGTGATTATGACATGTGGATATTAAAATTGAAATAAGATACTTGTCCCTATAATGATTCTTTATAGAATATATTGATGATGATGCTTATAATGGTTATAAAATTCTATATAGAATATTAAATTTTTGTGTAATATTTAAATGGAAAATGTATGTGATGAGAATATTAAATAAACAGTTTGGGGTTCATGTTATATTTAATGATAAGAAAGTGAAATATGATAATATCCTTCGTAATGGTTAGTGATGACTGATGTGAGATAACGTTCTGAATGAGAAAGGTTTTAAGAATTTTTTTATCACTCTGAGTAGGATATTTAGAATATAATATCTATAATAGTTAATTGAAATATATAAATTTAATAATATATATTAAAGAATAAAAAGTATTTAATTTGAATTTAGAATGATCTGTTAATAATGGGAAGAGAATAAGGTATGATAATGTTGAATTTAAAGGAAGGGATTTATGAGTATTTGAAGAAATAATTAATGTGTTTTGACATTACTGGGGAAACTGAGTGAAGTACCTTGATATTATTTTAGTGACTCGACCTGTCATTTAGTGAGGAGAGTAATAGTCTAGTGGGATGATATTTCTAGATAGTTAATTCAGTAAAAACTATTATATTTTATTGAATTATTTTTGAATTACTATGGGGTTGGGAAGTGTATTTAATTTTTGATGGTATAGTATATTAGAAGTATTTTTTGATTTATAGATAGAATACCCAAATTTATATTGAGTTTTTTTACGTAATATAACTACCCTTTGGTGTGATACAACTGTTTACCACTGGATATCATTAATGACTGGATGTAGTAATGGATCCCCTGTAACTCACACTCTGTTTATGGTTTGAGTGAGATGGTTATGAATATACCCCATCTCATCTATAATTCTTCATAGGGATTTATGGTAATATGTCTATGTACCTATCACTACTAAAAAATTTATTTGTGATGATATTGTTATATATTTCTTAAAAATATTTGGCATTGAGTAATTCCTATAACTTCTTCAGGGTTAAATAGATAGAGGTGAGTAGTTCATCCAATACCATCGATGTAAGATCATGATAGATGGCATGAGTGGAGCTGTGTAGTTCCTCAAACATCCTTATTACGTGATGGTGATAAATGTAATTCACCCAAGATGTGACATTCCTTCTTTCCCATTTTTCACAGATCTAGGTGGATAATGAATAATTCAATGCATTCTAAACTACCTACTCACTGATCATAGATTGAGAGTATTAAATATTCATAAGAATATGTAGATATGTTTATTTTCTAAAATATAATAATCTTCAATATTTTACATATAGATGTTTATTTTTTCTAATGTGTATACATGTATACATTGATAGATACAATGATGAGTATTTGCTTTGCCGGATATGTGTTTTTCCACCAGTACTTCTGAGATAATTAGAGTTTTTTATTTCTTCTAGTGCTCCCAAGATACGTGGGGATATTTATTTCATCCCCTATCTCATGTATAGTGTATCTAGAGAAAATTAAGGAGAATGAAATCAATGATGGGTTGTGAGATATGATTATTGTTCCTTGTTGAGGTACATTGTTATTTAAGATTTGAGGTAAAAGTGAGATATGGGTTGACTGATTAGGATAGATCATGGCTATGCCCATTAATAATTCATGTGAATATTGAATAATAGAAACATTAATTTTTATTGATTGACATATACTTTAGATGATTATGGTGTTGTCTCACTACATGGGTTGACCATAATGGGTATTGATATACCCTCCCTCGCATGTACAACTATTGATTTTTCAATTTATTTCCATGTTGATATGTTGATATGGATGATGGATGATATTGGAGATAGGATACTAATGGAGGATATGGATATCTGGTGGTATAAATATCTCATTATGGTGTCCAATTTAATTTTATTAGTATTTTGGTTGATTACTATTCAAGATAAAATAGTTTTACCTAATTATTTACATGTATCATATCAAAGTGTACATTGGATATATGTAAATATATATATTTCATTGCTCTATTTTATATTTCATGTATATTACGGAATATTTTGAGATATGATATTAGGTGATAGGTTTTATATATAAGAAATTCTACCCATGGTTGCACATATACCTCTCTACTGATTACCTTCCCTTGGCATAGTTGAGGTGGTCGTGAGGAGTAACTTGTATGTCAGGAAATCAAAATTTTTGACATCAAATTCCTATTTTACTTATGGATCCTTTTTTACTTAATTATTGGTGGTAAATTCATCCAATTCAGAAATTGACATGCCATTTTTTATATCTTTTAATACTACATCAGAATATCCAGTCTTTGTATCTATGTGAATTAGAGTTTTGACATTGGTCACATAGTTAATAAAATAATTAATTCATAAACTAACTACACACTAATTAATTTAATTTCAAATATAATCATACTAATAAGTTTTTATAGAATATATCAAATAAAAAATAAAAAAATGACATTAAAAAAAAGAGATTATAGATTTTGAAAATATATAATTAAATTATTAGGTAAGAAACTATTGTCAAAATATACCATCACTTGTATAAGAAATATATATGACCACTATGATTATCTACCCAAATTAACAAATTCAGTTCTATACTATGTAAATGTTCGAATTAAAAAATATTTACAATAAAATATACAATTATTTTCAATGAAATAGTATATTACCACTATCAAGAAAACCATTAAATAATAAAAATTAACTAACCATATATTACCTTATAGAATATGGAAGTTACATCTTTTTTTATAGAGCAGTGGAGGTTGGAGGTGGATAATATCATAACTTAGAGTAGAAAGGGTGGTGATGTAAAGCTTCTATGATGAGATAGGTAATATAGGGACACCAACTTATGATTGGGAGAAGAAGATGTCATCATAGTTGGTATAGGTAGTGGTTTTGGTGGAGTGGGCCAATAATGATTCAATGTATCCCTATAATGAAATGTATAAGAGTTAGTAAGAGGAGAACCATGCTTTCAAGATAATGTGGTGATAAGGTAAAAGTTGTAGTGTAGAGATAAGAGTGAAGACATGCATGGAGGTTAGGGAGGAAAGAAAGGTTTGGGTTGTAATTTATTTGGTTTAGGGTATGGGGGCTGATGTGTTGTGTATTTTTTACTTTTTTAGACAGCATTTTTGGGGAAATAATTGATTATTAAATAAGAGAATGTAATTTTAATTTAGAATTATTGATTGTTTTTTAAAGCGTGTATGCAATTCTAAATCATTTAAACAATTTTTAAAAATATTTGATTTTTGGGGTGTAATCTCTAAATTGTTTCTCACTTTGAGTGACCATTTTAATGTTATTTTTAATATTTTATTCATTATAAATATCAATTTTAAAGAAAATATATTCTACTGGTTTTATTTTATCCAATGTTTTTTGTTTTAAATTTTCCAAATTTTTTATGTAAAATTTCCCATTGAATGATTTTTTGAGAATTTTTATTTTTAATTTTCCTATTAAGTTAATTTGATAATTTATAGTCACTTGAATTAATTCTTTCATTAATTCCAAATTTTCATATTAAACATTTTTATTGAAATCATTATTTATAAATAATTTCAACATCACTATTTACCTATTAGCTGTATTTATGCTAATAATTTTTTTAATAATTATAAATTGTTTGTTATTTTTTGATCCTATGGAAAAATTTGAAAAAGAATCAGACTTACCATGTCTGTATTCAAGTGACCAAAAAATTAAATTTTTTAAGGGTTGGAGTAACCATGAAGCATCTATGCCACCAAAAGAAAAATTTAGAGTTGTGTGTAGGGAAAATTTGGTAAGGGAATCAATAATAAACTATTTATCACGTTCCATAGATGAAATTTTGGAAAAGTTACCATGCAACCATATGTTGGAATTTGAGTCCCAATAATCTATATTCCATTTAAATAAACCGCATGTAAAAATTTATTCCAATGATAGAGAGACTATACGTATGAAATTGATTTGACAAAAAATAATTTTCTCCCTGCTACCACATGTTGAAAAAATATGAAAAGATAACATACTGGACCTCATGTATGGATTGAGAAGAAATCCAAAATCATAATTGACCTTAGAAACTCATGGTTGAGCGTGATGGAATATGCTGGAGATAATCCAAATATGAGAGTCATTGAATTGAAGAAGAGACAGTATCATCAAACTACGTGAAGAGAATTCCAACCCAAACCATAGGTAAGAAAATAACCTGAGACTATTTTCTATGAATGATAACACTAGGATAGTTGTGTAGTAGAAGTACCTTAGACCAACACAATAATGTGAACCCAAATGTGCTAAATAATAAATTTTATCCATTATCGCATTTCCGGACCCATAAAAACCATATTACTCATATTTTGAGACTCTTTAAGATAATAGATACTATAATTGATCTGATGATGAATTAGGAAGGGAAAATTGTAATTATATTTCCAAATGAATAAGAAGAAGCTGTGATCAAATAAATGTCATACCGGTCTGAATAAGGTTGAACTTGGATTCTAAGTTAGAGATGTAGTTGATTTCATCTATTGATTTAAGGATAAACTATTATTTTTATTCAAGAGTAGGAATCTCCACTGGTGTATTTTCTATTGAGGCTTCTATTCTTGTCTTCAAGCCTCTAGCCTCTTACCCCTTTATTCCCAAATTCTTCTCCACTATAAATAATTTTATATAGGATGATAATACACTCCAATAAAAAACTCACAAACCCTGAACTTTTACGTGGAATACATGTGGATATTTCAATATATAATATCTTCATTTATAGGGACACTAACCTAGATCCCATAACGGAATGATTTTCTCCTTGAAAATTCACACTAGCTTTGAGCAAAGTCTCAATTACAGATGATCGCAATGTGGAAAGTCTAATAGTTGTGATTAATAACATCAGGGGTAAATAATTAAGTATTTTTATTCTTGATTTATTTCTAATGATTTAATTTTATATAATAAATTTACTTGATTGTGTAAGATAAAGAAAAAAATAGTAAATTAGACCTTGAAACCAACTTCTCTATTCAAAAAATTAACCCTTCCCCCCCACATGACCCTTATTATTTGAATTAATTTTTCTAGGCCCACTTGAAATATGTTTGGGCCCATTATTCAACTTGGTCTTAGACTTTTTTCTTATTTCTTCAAACTCAATTATTTTTTCAATCGTCCTAACCCTATAAGAACAATTATAGATTATAAAACACCGATTTCATCATACTCGGGCTTGAATTTCATGTTATTGGACCGAAATTATCTTAATTGTGATGTATTCCTCAATATTGGGAAGCATGGTATTCTATAAGAAGACGTGGATTAGGGAGAAACAATTTCATTTGAGGATAATTTTTTAGCATTTCATGTTCATTTCGATGAAATGATAAAATATCAGTATTTAGATGCAACAAATTCTCTTCAAACAATTGATTATTCCCTACTACCATGTAAGATTGAGGGAAAACATGAGTTCATAATTAATAACTCTTGTGGAACCCTTGTGTCTTAGGACTGTACATTATCTAACTATGAACTAAGACTTTTAACTATTTAATATTTTTTTTGAAACCTTTCCAAAACATCTTCTATATTTTACTAACAAATTTCAAATGTGTTTCTAAAAACTAATAAATTCTATAATAAAACCTATATTATAAATTCAATGATGTCTTTAAAAATTTCCATAATACATATCGCTAAAGCGGTTGGATCACCACACACTCCCATAGGTATTCTTTGATAGGAAAATTTCCAAAATGGGTATGTGAAATTATTCTTATCGTAGTCATCAGGGGATATTCCAATCTTGTTGATTCTAGTGTATCCATAAAAAAATATAATATTTCATTCCCATCGAACCTATCTATCATTTGGTCCAAAAATGGCATCGGAAAATGATCCTTCCCATTGGAAACATTCTATTTCCAATAATCAATGACGACTTTCCATTTTTTCTATCCTAACAGGAACATTTGTTTTCTCATTTTTAGGAACAATATTTTTAGGGTCAACATGCATAAAGATCACCCATGGATGGTCTAAAATTTGGTTAATGATCCAAAATCCCATAATTATAATTACTTTTTCTCTAATTAATTTTTTAATTTTTGGATTAAGTATTATATATTCTTTACCTCATGGTTTTTAAACCAGTTCTATATGAATTTTGTGCAAGAATTAAGATGGGATCGTACCCTTAATATGAGTGATAGACCACCTAATGATTTTTTTAAATTTCTTAAAATAAAAAATAAATCTTTTCCAATTGACATACCTCTTAATTAGATTATATTATGATAGGTAATATATAATTATTACCCAGAAAATAATATTTCAAATAATAAGAAGGTTTGAGCTAAACACTAAAAACTTTTTCAAAAGATGCTAGTCCCTTGGATATTTGAGGTCTAATATCATCAATACATTTATAAAATAATGTCTGGAATTTCGGGAAATCTTGAATATCTAGACTATAATGATTCTTGTTTCCAATACAATCCCAATTGGATAGCAAAGTACTATTTAAGCACAGAATTATCAATGCATTTGAAAAGTTATCTTCTATAATTTATAAGGTTTTCCTCTTATTAAAGAGCAGTTAAAGGATAAAAAACTTCTCCTAGAAACATTATAAGATTAGTAATAGATATTTTATCTTCTAAGGGGCTCATGATAATTGATCCTTACTAGCTATAATTCTCAAGAGGAGTGTCAAAAACCTCATTTTTACCATTCAAAACTTGATGAGAATTCTCATTTTCAAATTCCAAATGGATTTCTAAAACAAAAGATTGCATATCTAATAATTTAAGTTGATAAAATGTGTTATCTAATTCATGCTAACTGACTCATATAAAAATCACTCCTAAAGTATGTAACCTTTCATATTTTAATACATTAAAATCTTCTTTATTATCTACAATACTAAAAATGATGTTTCTATTAGAAAAATCAATAAAAAATCATCCAATAGCTAAAAAGGATCTTCCCTGAATAATTGATACTACCATGTTACACTCAAAATCAAGAATTGGAAAATAAGTGGGAGAGTATAGCTTCCCTACTCTTATTAAAAAATAAAAAACTCTCTCGATTGGGTGAGTAATGGACCAATCATTCAACTATAAGTCAAATGTAATGGTATATGGTTTCCAAAACAATAAGTGTTTGAATAATGGAAACAAAATCAAGTTAATACTTTCAATATATTCTCTTAGATGCATAATCAAACTACTCTCCCTGAGTACACATGGGTTGAAAATTATACCTTGATCATAGAGTTAAGGAGGTATCCAATTTTTAAGGATAACACTGCACTACCATATGAGTCTATAACTATAAATTATTCAAAAGATGTTTTTTGGAACATATTTATATAAATTTTTTTAGATAATATATAATTTTAATTAAATAAACTAGGATAGGTATAGAAATAAGTTGTTTGATAAAAAATTAATTAAAATTGATATGTTCTATTTCTTGATTCCTCTGTTTTAGTCTATCAATATATAAAATTGTTGGGGGAAGGTAATAGCTACCATAAAACTAATTATAGAGGTAGAATTTATTGATATCTTGGTTTTTGGATTTATGTTACCTTTTCCTTATTAGTATGTAATGAAGTACATACATGTTGTGGTGGTCTATGTATCCATGTGGGTTGAGGTTGTGGCTCTTCTCGATAACCTTGCTTCGATTACTATTAAGTTTACCAGGAAAGATACATTTTCAAGATTCAAAGTTCCCAAGTAATTAATCCTGGAAAATGGAATTAATTTCAATAATGATAAGTGTACATATTTAATGGAGTACTATTGGTGTTCTATCAAACTTAGTACCTCCTTTATCTAATGATCGTGTGGATTGTATGAAATTTAGAACAGATAATTCAAAAAAATAATAGAGAATGTAATTTCTAGATATATGAAGGATTGGTCAATTAACCTAAATGAATCAATGTGGGACTGTAGGACTTCCTACAAGATCTCCATAGGTATTTCTCATTAGAAAATTCCTTTTGGAAAGACATGTCTTCTTCTTGTGGAATTGCATTATTTTTTCAGGTAGTGATGTTTCAAAACTATACCATTAGGTCTGCTGGTGAAATAATATTTATAAAGCGGAGTGTTATAGAGAATATTAGTTGATAATCTTATTCGATTGAAAAAAATTATATTTAAATGACCAACGTATTCCATGAATTTATCATTCATAATAAGAAAATTACAATTGGACATATGTTTTTTTGTTTAATTTGTTGCTCAAACGTTTTCTTAAGAAATTGAGAACTATGTGGTATGGCTCATTCACTATTTTGAGAGCAATTTTAAAGGGGTATATTGACTTATTTGGGGAGGATAACATTAGATTTCTAGTTTATAGGTTTATAATTAATCATCAATTTTAGGGGAAGATGAAGAGATTGGATGTAATCTATTTATTTGAATGGTGACTCGTGACTGAAGTGTAATTGATGACTATTAATTCATGGATTCATGGGATTAAACCCAGGTATAATTGTGTGTTTAATTAGTTTTAATTTTTTTAGTAACTATAAGACAACTACAAGTATACCTGATATCAAAATTTTCTTCCCTACTGTATTAAAAGGAAAAACCATCAATGCAGTTCACTAAAGAAGAATTTCACGTTCTATTCAAGGATTAGAAGGAGAAAGTTACCAGAAAAATCTGAATAAAAACTCCCATAACATTAAAATCTTCTTAATTTATTTATTATGTTTTGGTTGATGCATACGAATGTTTATCTGTTTAAACCATACAGGATCTGGAACATGTTAACTAGAGATATTTGTTCAAAGACAAAAGTAGGAGTGTATTTGACTAAACAGAGATGATAAAAGATCCACATTAAATTAATCACTTCTTTATTTATATATTTTTTAATTCTATAAATTCATTCTATAAGCTCATTTTAATTTAGTATAAAGTAATTTCCCTAGATATTTTGGAAATTTTGACTTTGTTATCTAGATTGGGTATTTAGCTTTCTTATTACAAGTGTATTAAAGAAAAAATTCTGCTGAATTACAAACATGAGTCCACCATTAAAATGACTATGAGTTTAAATTTTTTTCTTCTTGGGTATATTTTTTACCATGATTCATTTTTTAGCAGAATTGAGAAATCATGTTTATATTTATCATAATCGAAAGCAATAACTTTTCAAAAAGCAAAATGTTTTTTTTAAATTGATTTTGATATGTGGTAAATAAGTTATTTTTAATTTTTATGAAACTATTAAATTTTTATTGAAAAAATAAACTATAAACATATTTATATGAATATTTTCTCACACAATATTATTCCAAATTGGGGACATTTTTGAGGATTATGTGTGGGGAGAGGGGTCCTTCAATGTGATGAGTTGTGGTTCAATGGTTATATTAATCAATATATCCATTTTTTTAAAAAATGATTAATATTTTTTTTTCAAATTTTGAGTATGTTTTACCTTCAATATGCAGTTTAATTTTGTCCTTACTAATGGATACTAACATGCTAGTTACTGATGTTGAACTTAACTCTAAACTTATTGGGTGTGAATGATCGATGATTGGTATTTTCAAATGATTTTATGAGTTGGTCGGAGTAGATTACTCAAGAAGGGGGGGGGGTGAATTGAGTATCTTTAAAAATTTCTGTGTAAAAAGTATTCAAAAATCGTTTTCCCCAATAAAGTTAAATACAACCCAGTTGATCAAGGTTATACAATTATGAATGTCTGACTATTTAAATAAGTTCTCAAAAGATTGATTAATTCTCAATAATTTTAATATCAATTATTAACATTACTTTTTAAGCTATTCTACTAAGGTAATAAAATTATAACGTCTTTCCAAGATTAACTATAAATGTAAATTTAGTGATTTCCCAATTATACAGTAAATTAGTGAGACAGAGAAGACTAAATTAAGAAGCACAATGGATATAAAACAAGTGGTTCAGTATCAAGCCGAGACCTAATCCACTCTACTTAGAGATCATCTACCACAAAAAAGTTTATATAAATAAACTTGATCCATACCCTGGATAGGGGTTAACAACAGTACATTGGACTATCGAGGTCGCTTGACCTCTTCCACAGTTCTTCGTGGGTACAAATTTCCAGGCCACACAAGGACCTCTTCCACATTTATCCATGGGTATACACAACTGTAAAAATATGTTTGAGAAAGGATATCTTATATCCTTCGGTTTAAAGAAGGAAATAGAGTGTGTTGATATAGAGATACACACACTGATCGAAAGCTCATAAAATGATACACAATAGAGAAAAAAATACTGATATAAGTGTACAAGTTCTCTGAGTGTTAGTCTTTGCAGCTCTGGACTTCTGAGATGAAGCAGATGCAGAAATCAAGTCCTCGTATCGAAAACAAAGTGTCTCAAGTCAGCCAGTTTGGTCTTGTGTTCTTCATGATGTTTGATAGTGAAAAGATGTTCTCAATTTTGGGATTCAAGTATGCTTCTTATGTTCTTTAGCGATAGTGTCGAGTTTCATTTTTCAGTTCTTTCTTCCAAAATTATATGAGTGTGCTTTTCATTTTCATGCTCACACCAACTTGTTTCTCGTTTCAGTATCTATTTTTTCTGGGCCGCACTACTCTTTTATCTTGGAGTGCATGTGTTGGAGATGATAGGTTAATGTATTCTGCACCTCGTACCTAATACTATTAGGTGACATGTTTATAAAGAAAAATTAATAATGTCAGTGCATTTAAAAACATAAAATATGACTGTTAAAGATTAAATTGAAAAAATGACAAAATAGATTAAGAAACAATGTCACAGTATATCATGTAATAGTGTCTCCTTCAAATGGTGTCTTGATTGGTCACGTTGTCTCGTTCACTGTGTTTGGTTCACGATGTCTCGTTCACAGTGTCTCGTTCATGGTGTCTTGTTCACGGTGTCTCGTTCACGGTGTCACATTCACGGTGTCTTCTTTACGGTGTCTCTTGGACATGGTGTCTCATGGTCACGGTGTCTCATGGCCAAGATGTCCAGTTCACAGTGTCTCATTACTTTTCTAGAAAAACATAACTGGTGGTAGACTCACGATGTCTTAGACTTAGAAAAATATCTTTATTCAGACTTAAGCAGAGATATTCATATAATGAGTTAGACATAATCATTTGTTAAATAAATTATAAATTAAATAAAAATATAGTATACAGGAACCAAACTTTGTGTATAACACTTAAGATCTTTGGATATCTTTTACTAAACAACTGTACGTTTTATGTGAGATAGATTACAAAGAGTTAACAAGATTTATAGACTGAATATGATTTTTGTTTATTAAAACATGATTAATACATGTGGAGTCCAACAATCTCCCCTTTTTGATGATCACAAATCATGTATATTTAGAGTGTATATTTTTTCCAACAACATATTTCCAATGTGCATATAACATATATAGAGTTCTCCAATGTGTCTATAACATATCATATATAGAGTTCTCCCCCTTTTGGGATCATCAAAAAGAGTGAATAAGAAAAGACAAGAAAAGTGCACGTTGAATTAGACAAAAAGTGTTATAGTACAAACAGAAGACAATAAAACAAAGACAACAACATTCATATCAAAAAAGAGTAATCACTATTCTTCCTCACTGGATGGTCTTCTCTTTTCCCTTTATATCAAAAGAAGAAGCCATAAGAGCAGAGGTTGAGGTAGAACAAGGGAGTGAGATGGTTGACAGAGAAGGTAAAGGAAGACCTTCAAAGACAAAAGGGTATAAAGTAAGAGTAGTTAAAGACCAAGGTAGTTGGTGATCAAGGATTACTGGCTTGATCTGACTCAGGGCCAGACTGACATACATATAGGTGGACGATGGGGTAGAGGTAAATGTAGGAAAACCATGTCTCCAAGGTTCAGCCACAGGAGTAACTATGGATGTACTTTGTACATGAAGATAGGGCGTCAGATGTTTGATAAAACCAGAAATCATCTCTCCACCAAACTACATGGATTTTTCAGAGTCATGTTTATTTTCCATAAACTTTTCCAATAAACAAGTGACCTCTGTAAGCTTTTAGACTTGAGTCAAGAAGGCTTGAGTAACATGAGGAATCCTCAGATTTCAACAAGGTACTTGAAATGATTGGTCATGTTAGTCTTTGAGAAGATTCGGTTGAAAATGAAGTCCACTTTCTTGGAAATTTATTGCTGATAATCATTTTCATTTTTTGAGTTGATTTGAATCAGATCAAGAACTCTGTACTTGTTCTTGATAACTTTAGATATAGAATATTTATTGAATCCACAAAGCACAAACTGAAGTTTTTCTTTGACCACTGTTCTAAATAAATCACTATCTAGGGAAGGTTGAGAGGTTTGACCAGAGTATTTAAAAGCATTGATAGCAGAAGTAAGCAATTTCAGTTGATTGAGCACTTTTTGAAGGCACCCATTATACTCATCAGTGAGCTTGTTAAGACCAAAAAAAGGTCTCGCATCTCTTTCACTATCAATCAGTTCCATTGAAATACTTTTTTACCTAAAGAATATAAATGTGGTTGAATCAGAGAGGAAATATTATGTGGGTTTTGAGGAGCAACAGTCTCAACAGGATTAGAAGCAGGCTCTGATCTCGACATAAACACATTTTTCATTTCTTCAACCATACCACTTAGAGTATTTAATTCATCACTAAGTAGTCTATTCCCAAATATGACTTCCGGAATTTCAGGAATAATTTTTGGTTAAATCTCCCAAATGACTTTTTCCAACAACAACGAGGCATCTCTCTCACTTAGATTTGTTACAAGAGTTGGTTGGGTATTGAAGAGTTTTTCAACACCAGTCAAAAGATTATCACCAAACTCTTTCATGCCATCATTACTCACCAAGGTTGGTTTAGGAAAATATGCCATTTTCAACTAACACATAGTACAAATGATTAGACCTTTGACATAAACTTCCTGAGAGTCAGTCACATCATAATAAATAGGAAACTGTTATAGAGTGTCTACTGAGCTTGGATCAATCAGATATGATACATCAATAGATTCCAGATTTGGGGTTTCTCCCCCTCAACAGATGCATCCTTCTCAAGACTGAGAGGTTTATGAAATTGATATATTTCAACAAATTCATCCCTTTAATTCTCAATCATTTATTTTTGAGCCAATTTAATTGCTATCTCCATTCTTTCTTCACCTGAAGGAATGACTTCAAGAACATTTTGTTCCACTTGGATCTTTTTAATGTCAGTATCTTGCATAACATGAATTTCATTTTCTATATTTTCTTCCACAACATCCTTTACAGTTTATTTTCCAAAAGATTATTTTTCAGAAGAGGGTTGTTCTTCTAAATCAATAGCCTCTTCAGGTACATAAATTTCCTTCTCAATGACAACTTGAGGAGCATGAGTACTGTCTTCCTCATTAGAGACAGTTTCTCTGACAGGCTCAGTAAACTCTTCTTATTCTTCTTCAGAATACTCAACAACTTCATCTGGTTCCAAACCATGATTAGAGAGACCTTTTGGTCTATATGGATATTCCAATGGATTTAACTTTTCATATATCCTATCATTGTGTTCCAACCATTCCTTTTCCAAGGATAAAAATTGATTTTCATCCTCCTGATAATAAATCTTGAAAGGCAGAACTCACAAATCTTGATAAATTCCTCATTTGGTCCAACCAATCCTCTGGAATGTATCATGGCTGAGATAAGACACGAATAGAATAGAGTGGTTGACTAGGATGTGATCTTGATAAATTCACACAAATGGTGTATGACATACTTACAAGGATTGATCTTATGTCAATTTTTCATAAGATGAATAAAAAAATATCATGATATTTAAGTATAGAAAAATCAAAATTCCTGGGGCTAATCAAGTTCTAAATAAACTTAAACAGAAGTCTAGATTCTCTATATATTTCAGCAGCGATGGCTCCCCTCTTGGTGTCATTTTTGATTAGGATTTTAAAAACATCTTCCAAAACTAAGAATTCACTAGGAGGTGGTGGTCTTCTATGATAGACTTCACAAATACTGTCATGAGGTATCCTAAGGCATGTATCCTATAACCTCGAAGAAAAAGATCATCTCTCGCCATTTATCCAAGTCCTTACAACATAGTCACTTTCAGAATCAAACAAAAATTGTAAAAACCAATAAAATTGTGTATCCATCTTCCGGTAGATAGGTCTATCTTCCTTTACATACCTATCTAAATATAATTTTTCCTTTTATACTTTCAAAACAAAAGAATTACTTGACAGAAGCCACATGGGGAATGTCTATTTCTTAGATACTATTGTTTGGTTCACCATATTTGGATCTAGAGGACCCTCGGGTGCCAACTTAGGCGCGATTTTCTTCTTCTTTGAACTGTGTTTCTCAGGAGTCGATGAAGAAGGGAATTTTATCCTGTGAACTCACCGAAGGTTTGAGAGAGAGAAGGGTCAAAAGATTGAATAAGGGTTACATTTTGAGGGAATAGAATGATGCTCAAGTAAATAACGAGTGAAACTTATTTTATTTTATCATTTAAGAATACCAAACATTGTTGAAAAAAAAGCATGGGAAAGAAATAATTAATTACCGCAATACGAGTTTTCTTTTATAAAAAAATCTACAAAGCATTCTTACGGTGGGACAACAACTGACTCCCATGGTGAGACATTGATTGTATTTTATGGTGAGACAGTAATAAGTTTTTATGATGAAACTGTAACAAGTGCTTATAGTGAGACAATAAGTGTCGAACAGTAACCACGAAGTACTAACTGTGAGACTATAAACATGAAACAGTGAGTGCTAAGACAGTAAAA
This sequence comes from Viscum album, assembly GCA_963277665.1. Classification (NCBI taxonomy): domain Eukaryota; kingdom Viridiplantae; phylum Streptophyta; class Magnoliopsida; order Santalales; family Viscaceae; genus Viscum; species Viscum album. The sequence goes on from OY728131.1 coordinate 1,976,955,764, forward strand.
AATGAAACAATAAGATATGAAGCAGTAAGATATGAAACAGTAAAATATGAAACAGTAATATATGAAACCGTAAGAAATGAAATAGTAAGATATGAAATAGTAAGATATTTACTTAAGGTTCATCATGCCTAGTTCATGTATGATGTAGTATATTCTTTCAGAATTTAATGGTTTAGTGGATATGTCAGTAAGCTGATATTCAGTTCCAATGAATTACAAAGTGATATCACCTTTTTGATAATGATCTCTCAAAAAGTGATGTCTTACATAAATATGCTTTATCCAAGAGTTTGAAATAGGATTTTTTTGACATATTAATAGCACTTGTGTTGTCACAATTTATAGGTACATGCTTGAATTGATATCTATAATCTAGTAATGTGTGCTTCATCCAAAATTTTTTTACACAACAACTACCAAAAGATTTGTATTCATCTTCTGCAGTAGATAATGAAACATAATTTTGTTTCTTACTACACCATGAAAATATTGACTTGACTAAAAATGAAATGTTCTAGAGGTTCTTTTTCTATATAACGTACAACCATCGAAGCGAGCATCAAAATAACTAACTAAATGAAATGATTTTCCTCTAGGATAGAACATTCCTAGATTGGGTGTATTCTTGAGCCATTTAAAAATTCTATTTACAACATATAAATGTGATTCCTTAGGATTTTATTGAAAACGATCACACATACACACACTAAACATAATGTCAGGTCGACTATCAGTTTAGTAAATTAAAATTCAAATCATTCCACCTATATGTGGTTTGATCAAAAGATTTTCCGTCTTCATCAAGATCCATCATACAAGTGGTACTCATTGGAGTTTCACTACTTTTAGTGCTATCCAATCCAAAATGTTTAAATGATATCTAGTGTTTTTACTTTGAGTAAAAATAATACCATCAATATTTTAAAATATTTTAAATTTGAGAATGAATTTTAGTTCACCCATTAAACTCGTTTCAAATTCGTTTTGCATCATTTTAGAAAAATAAATACATAAATAATTTCTTGAAAATCCAAAAATAATGTCATCTACATAGCTATGAACAACCAAAACGTCATTAGAAATTCCTTTTATAGAAATGGTTCGGTCAAATATTCTTTTTGTAAATCATTTGGATATAATAAAAGTACTTAGCCTGTCATATGGGGCTATTGGAACTTTTTTTAAACCATATAATGCTTTTGAAAATTTAAAAATATGATTTGGAAAATGTGGATTTGTAAAACCAAGAGGTTTCTCAAAAAAGAAATTCTCAGCTATATAGCCATTTCGGAATGCACTCTTTACATCCATTTGATAAAGTTTAAAATTCAGATGTGTAGCATAAAAAATCAGAATTCTAATGGCTTCAAGTCTAGCCACTGGTGAAAAGGTATCCTCATAGTCAATTACTTCTTCTTGACTATAGCCTTGTTAAACCAATCTAGCCTTGTTTCTAACTATGTTTCCAGCTTCATCTACCTTATTTATAAACACCCATTTAGTGCCTATGTTGAATGTATCCTTGGGTATTTCGAAAAGTTTCCAAACATTGTTCATTTCATACTGATTCAGGTCTTCTTGAATAAACATCACCCAAAATTCATCATTGATAGCATCATTAATGTTTTTAGGATCAAGTTGTGAAAAGAAGACTTGATGTACAACATACTCTCTAAGTGAACCTCTAGATTGAGTTCATTTGTCTAGGTTTCCTACAACAAAATATAAGGGATGGTTCTTAAGAGTTATAACAACTCTAGAAAATGAAGGAATTGTGATTTCAGGTTGATCAATAGGTTCAGGTTCATTATGACTTGAGTCTAAGGAATTTCCAGAAATGGAAGTTTTCACAAATTTTTTAAAGAATGGTTTGAGGATTTTGAATTAATGTCCAGATTTGATACATCATGTTCCAGGTTCTTTAGAATGGTTTTAGGCTCATGTGGATCTATTTTATCAATTTTGACATGGACAGATTCTTCCACACATTTATTCCTTTTATTGAACACTCTATAGGCTATACTAAAAATGAAATATCCTAAAAAGATGCCTTTATCACTCTTGGGTGACAATTTGTCAAGATTTTCCTTAGTATTAAGGATATAGACTTTGCAACCAAAAACATTGAAGTAGTTAACTTTAGGTTTTTGATTGTTCCATAACTCATAAGGAGTATTCTTAAGAATAGATTTGATCAACACTCTATTGATTATGTAGCATGCTGTATTTACAGCTTCAGACCAAAAATAAATAGGAAGGTTATATTCACTAAGCATTGTTCTAGAAATCCGTTGCAGGGTTCTATTTCTTCTTTTTACCATTTCATTTTGTTGAGGTGTTCTAGGGGAAGAGAAATTATGACTATAGCCATTTATTGAGCAGAAGGATTCAATCTCTTAATTTTCAAACTCACGGCCATGATCACTTCTTAAGGATTTAATTCTAAGTCTACTAATATTTTCTATAGACATAGCATATTTGATAAAATAAGATCACGCTTCACTTTTGTGAGACAGAAAGAAGGTCCATGTATATCTAGAAAATTCATATACAAGAACTTGAACATAGTGATTCCCATTTAAACTAGAAACTCTAGATGGTCCAAACAAATCCATGTGAACGAGTTCGAGAGGTTGAGAAGTTGACACTTCTTTCTTTGGTTTGAAGGAAATTTTGTTTTGTTGTAATGACTCGAAAAACGTAAAACTTTTATTTATGGATATCTTTTCCCCTAATAAATTTTTATTATGTTTATAATAAAAACACATCAAATTACTTCGGACCCAAATTTTAGTTTTCAAAAATGATATAATTATTATAACAAATTAAGGTATGTGGAATAATAATTATTTTAATTAAATAGTATGATTAAAAACACCTATTTTTAAATTTAAATGATAAAATAATTTTACTTTTCTGTGTGTCATAAATTTCACTATGCAATTTCACTATTCATTTTCTCTCTGCTGTTATTTTTAATAACTATGGATTTTCATATTTAAATGTCAAATTTCTCATTCTTAGATAATTATTATCGTTAAATAAACATCATTTTCGAATTCGAAATGTAAAAATTAACCTAGTATGAATTTTTAGAAATTTTTTAAGAAGTTTCAATTTGATGAAAAGAATTTGATGAATAGTGTTTTTTAGGAATAGTATAAAAATATTTTATTATTAAATAACCTTTTTTGTGAAATGATTTTCGAAAAATGGTCTTCTACAGCTGTGTTCATTACGAAATTTTGAGTCTAATAAAATCAACTTAATTTTTAGTGAATAGTAATGTATGAATAGTAAAATACCCATATGAATATAAATGAATATTAATAAATAGTAAATCAGCCAAAAACATAGAAACTTTACCCATGAATGTATAAATACATTTTAGACATCTTAAATGTGAAAAAACAATCATAGTTTAAATTTGAGTATTTTTGTATGTCATAAATAATTTATTTACAATTTTATAATTAATTTAATAATTAAAAATGGGAATTTATTTTTATAAAATTTAATCCTAAATTGTTACTTTATTGTCATATGGTTATACGATAATTTTATGGGACCTTGATTACTTTCTTAAGGTGTTACAAAATGAGTTATAGTTTTAAAGTTGTATTTTTGGAATAAATATTGATTTTGTCTAAAAATTAAATTAAAATTATTTAAAAAACTAATTTCATAAAATTAAGTTCATTTTTGAATTCAGAGCATCGATATTAGGTTAGGGTGGATTTTTGGGATTTTCCGAAAGAGTTGAATTTTCAGTGAATAGTAAAAATACAATTTTGAGTTTTAGGTGTTTAATGACATCATTAATGATGAAAACTTTCTTTTCTACTTATAAATAGTTAGATATTCTATGAGGTTTCCCATTTGGACAATACCATTGGCAAATATCATGGGAAAACCCATGCATTTTCAAATACCACCGATGAGGTGTCCCTTGGAAATTAATAATTTATTCCCTCAATTTTACTATAAATACCAAGCCATTCCCCTCATTAATTTCATTCCAAAATCCTTCTCAACAATTTTATGGTCTCTTTACCTCTCAATGAGGCCTCCCAAGGTTCCCTCAAGCCTCCATAGGTGACAACCTTCATGCTTTTAAAGTTACTCTTCAAGGTAAGGGAATATTTCACCCTCCTCTTTTAAGTCAGGACTTTCTTTATGTTGTGTCTTATAGTTCCATTTTATTATGAGGGGTTATTCCTATATATCATTACTACTATAAATTTCATTTCCAAATTATGAGAGACCCCTTCCAATATCATAAATTTATTTTCTTAATATTTAAGTGATGTCGTTAAGCTGCACAATGTTTTTAAAAGAAATCGCATCTTCTCTTTTCCTTAGAGTTTCATTTTCATATGGTATTTCATTAAAATATCCATACCATGATCTTATTTATTTTAATTCAATATCTATAATGTGTTATGAGTTATTTATGAGTGTGTGACTCTTTTCCCCTCTCTTTTCAATGTTTTCTAAAACCATGTTATATAGCATTTATACTGCAGAATTTTTATCTCAAAATTTATCTCTTTTTCTCAAGAAATTATCTTGTATTATTTATGTGAATACCCAATTCTATTTTCATATCCTGGGGTATTAATAAATATAGAAAATTGATATATTTGATTCGGAAATTGACATAAATATAACCCTCACTCCCTTTCCATGGGTTATAAATGACTTAATGATCAAGTTGTTAAAAAATTTTAAAATGTCACAATTTTGAAATGAAACCCATTTATTTTATTCTCCATGGTTTATTTATGATATGTTTGATTATGATATATGTGTCTCAAATGAAAATAAATACATATTAATGGGTCACCCTGATTGTGCTCCAATTCATTGGGTAAGGAATTTAATCTCTAGAGATGACAAGTTTCACAATACCTTGGTGAATAACCCTGGTAATTTTTATGACACCTCGGGGATAAATCTTTGTGATATGTTCATGAATGTCAAAATGAAATGTTGTAGCCCCATATTCAAGTTATAATTCAAGTTATTTTTATTATGATATTCTTATTACTCCATTGCTCTTGCCTTTATGATTTTTATCTTGTTCTTATTAATACTTCTCAAGATCACATGTCAACTGTTTCACTTGTTTTTCTTACTAAGCTTTCTGCTCACCCTTTCCTTTGTTGTATGTCTCCAGGTTAAGTGATATAGCAATTATACTTAGGATGAACCTATGATGAAGCCTTACAAGTGTATTGGAAGTATTTTTTATGTTGTCTTCATGTATTATTTTCCTAATTCTCAAGACACTAAACCCAATCAATCTTCCAATATGTTAAATTTGTATTATGTAAAGAAAAGTTATGTAATAAAAAGTCAGGATACCATAATTAGTATTAGAGGATGGTTTAGTTATTTTTGGAAATTAGGATATAAAAAGTTTAGGAAGAACCCTATAGAAATGTTTAAATATGGAAATAAATCCTGGTATTTTGGTGAAATATTAAGTAAGTGGTTTTCGAACAAATAAATCTCTCTCTGGATATGAACAAGTGGATGTGGCTCTGGCACAGATGTACCTAAGAGTGAGTACTCTGAAAAAGAGTTTCAGGCTTGACCTGGGGTATCCTAGTACATGACAATTTGCCTTGATTCACTCTTGGTTACGACACTCTCGGGGGATATGTTTGGTTAGTCACAAAAATTTTATGAAGCATTATGAAGCATTTATAGAAGGTTAAATTGTTATTAAAGAATAATATTTGTTTTAAGTATGACTTTTAATACATTAAATTACTTTATAATTATAAGATTCATAATAGTAACAAATTTTTAATAAGAGAAAATTGTGAGGATGCAATTTCATTGAGGGGGAAGAATGTAATTACCTGAAAAATGTACTTCTTTTATTTATGGATATCTTTTCTCCTAATAATTTTTTATTATGTTTTAAAATAATAGCACTTCCAATTACTTTAGACCCAAAATTTAGTTTTCAAAAATGATATAATTATTATAACAAATTAAGGTATATGGAATAATTATTATTTTAATTAAATTGTATGATTTAAAACATCTATTTTTAAATTTAAATGATAAAATAACATTACTTTTTTTGTGTTATAAATTTCACTATGCAATTTCACTATTCATTTTCAATCTGCTATTATTTTTAATAACTAAGGATTTTCATATTTAAAAGTCAAATTTCTCATTCTTAGATAATTATTATGGTTAAATAAACATCATTTTCGAATTTCAAATGTCAAAATTAACCAAGGATGGATTTTTAAAACTTTTCTAAGAAGTTTCAATTTGATGAATAGTATTTTATGAATAGTGTTTTTTACGGATAGTATAAGAATATTTTATTATTAAATAACCTATTTTGTGAAATGATTTTCAAAAAATGGTCTTATACAATTGTTTTCAGTAGTAAATTTAGAGTCTAATAAGATCAACTTAATTTTTAGTGAATAGTAAAGTATGAATTGTAACATACCTATATGAATATTTAAGAATAGTAATAAATAAAAAATCAGCCAAAAAAAAGAAACTTTATCCATGAATGTATAAATACATTTTAGAAATCTTAAAAGTGAAAAAATGATCATAGTTTAAGTTTTGGTATTTTTGTATGTCATAAATATTTTATTTACAATTTTATAATTAATTTAATAATTTAAAATGGAAAAGTATTTTCATAAAATTTAATCATAAATCTTTACTTTATTGTCTTGTGGTTATACGATAATTGTATTGGACCTTGATTACTTTCTTAATGTGTTACAAAATGAGTTATAGTTTTAAAGTTGTACTTTTGGAATAAATAATGATTTTATTTGAAAATTAAATTAAAAATATTTATAAAAATATTTCCGTAAAATGGAGTTCATTTTTTAATTTAGAGCATCGATATTAAGTTAGGGTGAATTTTTGGGATTTTTCTGAAACAGTTGAATTTTCGATGAATAGTAAAAATACAATTTTGTGATTCGGGTGTTTAATGACAACATTAATGATGTAATAATGATGTAAGATTTCTGGTCAACTTATGAATAGTGATATATGATATGAGGTGTCCCAATGGTCCATTACCATTGGAAAATACCCTTGTAAAGCCCATGGTTTTTCAAGTAGCACTGATGAGGTGTCCCTTGGAAATTAATAACTTATTCCCTCACTTTTCCAATAAATACCAAGCCATTACCTCATTCATTTCATTCAAAAATCCTCCTCAATTACATTCTGGTATCCTTATCTCCCATGGATTCCTCCCAAGGTTCTCTCTATCCACCCAAGGTCCCGAACATCAAGCTTTCAAAGTTACTCTTCAAGGTAAGGGAACCTTTCACCATCCTCTTTTAAGTCATTACTTCCTTTATGTTATGACTTATATTTCCATTTTATTATGAGGGGGATTCTTCTTCTATATCTTTACTACTGTCCATTTCATTTCAAAATTATGATAGTCCCTTTCCACCCTCTTCAATTTTTTTTTCTGAATTTTTAAATGACGCTGTTAGGCTGCCAAATTTTTTGTCAAAGAAATCACATCTTCTATTTTCCTTCGAGGTTCATTTTCATATGGTATTTCCTTTAAAAATCCTTAAGATTATCTTATTTCTTTTTATTCTATACTCATACTGTATTATGAGTTATTTATTAGTGGGTTACTCTTGTGGTCTCTCTCTTCAATGTTTTCTGAAACCATGTTGTATCGCCATTATGCTGCATAATTTTCGTCTCAAAATCACTCTCTTTTTCCCAAGAAATTATCTTGTATTATTTATGTGAATACCCAATTCTATTTTTATTTCCATGGGTATTCATCATTACATAAAATTTATCTATTTGATTCTGGAATTGACATACATATAACCGTCAGTCCCTTTCCATGGGTTATAAATGACTTAATGATCATGTTTTTATGAACATTTAAAACGTCATGATTTTGAAATGAAACCCATTTATTTTATTCTATATGGGTTATTTATGAAATGTTTATTTATTATCTATGTGGATTACATGAAAATATAGACATATTGAGGGTTCTCCATAATATTTCTTCAATGCATTCGGTAAAGAATTTAATCTCTAGAGATGAAAAGTTTCACGATACCTTGCTGAATAACCTTGGTAATTTTTAGGATACCTCGGGGATAAAACATGATGATATGTTCATGAATGTCTAAATGAAATGTTGTATCCAAATATTCATCTTATTATTTAAGTTATTTTTATTATGATATTCTTATTCTTCTATTTCTCAATCCTTAAAGATTTTATCACGTTCTTATTAATATTTCTCAAGATCACATTTCAACTGTTTCACATGTTTTCCTTACTAAGCCTTCTGCTCACCCTTTCCTTTGATGTATGTCTCTAGGTTATGAGATGTAGTATTTGTACTTATGATGAACCTACGATGAAGCCTTACAAGTGTATTAGAAGGATGTCTTATGTTGTCGTCATGTATTATGTTACTAATTTCCAATACACTAAACCCCAAAGATCTCCCAATATGTTAAATTTGTATTATGCAAAGAAAACTTATTTAATAAGAAGGCAGGATGTATTTGACTAAGCTTTTTCTAGTTATAATTCTAACGGATTGAATATTATAGTGTCCTAGTCTCCTATTCCAACACCAAGAATCCTTATAAAATACACTTAAGCATGAAGCATTCTGAGAAACTAAAGATTCTAAGTTAACAAAATAAACATTTTCATTTCTTAATGAAGAAAACAGTAATTCTTCTTTAGAATTAAAAACAGATCAAGAATCATTTTCAGATATAGCATGAAATCCATCATCACATAATTGTGAGATACTAAGAAGATTATATTTCAAACCATCAACAAATATTACTTTGGAAATTAAAACTGATTTGGAGTTCCCGATTTGGCCATGGACAATGATTTTTTCTTTGTCATTGTCACAAAATGTGACCTGACTTCCATCTATTTTTATTAGGTTCTTGAAGCATGAGTATTCTCCTATCATGTGTCCTGAACACCCACTGTTCAAGTACCATAAACATATATAGGAACTCTTTAAGCATCTTTCCTACAAAATGATCAAGCAAAAACATATTTTGGTACCCATATATGTTTGGGTCCAGTAACATTAGTGATAAGTGCTTTAGGAACCCACACCTACCTCATAGGTTTCCTATAATCGTAATGTAATGTATTGGAAAAATAAACATTATTCGGTCCTGAAAAACATGAAATAGTTGAAAGTGTATCATAACTTCAACTAGTTTATTTGAGTCTAGAACTAAGAATAAAACTATATATCCTAGATTAAGAAACAAAGTTTGTTTTACCAAGATTTCTTTTTCCAGGTTGATAACCAATTTTAGTATTGTATTTAGGGAAATTTTTTTTACTTAGAATTTGAGTAAGAGTAATTTTTCCATTGGTAAACTTTACTAAGTCAATTTTCAATTTCTCATGAGAAATTTTTAATTCATTGTTCTCTTTGAGCAGTTGAGCATTTTTCTCTTTTTCAGTTGTTAGTTCATATTTAACAATCACAGTAAGAGCATAATGTTTCTTCAAAGATCAATATTTGTCTATTAGTTCATTTCATGTTTCTTTAATAATGTTACCGTATTCAAACATTTATTCATTAGTAATATTTTCCGAGTCACTCTCATCTCCAGAATATTATGATTATGTATAGAATCCAGTGTTACCGAAGATGTGTTTGTCATAAAACACATATTGACTTTGTTAGCTTGTTCATAATGTGATATTTCTGAGTCAATTGAACTATCCTCAGAAGCACTCCAGGTTTCTTTCATTTCCATTTTATACTTCCCGTCCTTGTCCTTATATCTATTTTTTTACTTGATCTTTGGATATTCAGCCTTGATATTTCATTTGTGCTTACATTTATAGAAGAAAATCACATCAGTCTTGTCACTTCTTTTCCAATCCTTCTTCCAACGTCCATTTTGGTTATATCTTCCCTTGATGTTAGGCTTTTAGAAAAATTTCTTCTTCTTGTAAAATAATTTAAATCTTATGGATAATTGAGCCATCTTCACATCACTGTCAGGTGATGATAGTTCACTATAGTAACTTTCTACAGAAGTTCCCAATTTCCCATTGACTTGTGTTTAGAGGTGGTGGTATTGAATTCCACATATTACTTTTTTTTAGTTCATCCTCCAGTTATTTGTTGAATTCCAGTTCTTATTCATATATCATAAGTTTCCCAATGAGTTACTTTATAGGTATCTTTTTAATGACCATGATTATCTAATAGAGACAAAGGTTCCTCTCCATCTGTCTTGTAGACATCTGAGAATTCCCATGATTAGTTCCTTGGCAGTGACTTCTCTTACAAGAGAAATCATTGTGTTGAAAATCTCATTGAACTTAATATACATGTCAGATATGGGCTCATTAGGTTTCATTTTAAAGTTATCATATTTAATAGTATAATTTTTAAGTCTCATTTCTTTCATGCTAGATGTTCCTTCATGTGAAACAGACAATGAATCCCAAATTTCATGGGCAGTTTTACAAGAATAAATTCTCTTAAATTCATCATCTCCTAAAGAGCCATATAAATAATTCATAGCTTTACACTTTTTATTATAGGAAGTTTTGGTAGGTTTATCCCAAGTGATTCTGTCAGTAGTAGAGATCTTATATTCATCTATAATGGAAGACCAAATTTCAAAACCTATACTTTCTAAATGTATTTAAATTTTAATTTTCCATTGAGCAAAGTTGGTTCCATTAAACAATGGTGTTCTGTTGGTTGGAACACCTTCCAATATATAATCCAAAATAAAGAAATACTTTTAAAGAGCTAGAAATTTAGAATTAATATAAATTTACATATTTTTAATGTACAACTACAATCACAGTTGAATATAGTTAAACAGAGTCCTAATAAACAACCTCTGATACCAAATGTTGGTCAAAGTAGATTACTCAAGAGGGGGGGGGGTGAATTGTGTATTTATAAAATATTCTTTATAAAAAGTATTCTTAAAATAGTTTCCCTAATAAAGTTAAATACAACCTAGTTATTCAAGGTTATTTTATTATGAAAGTATGACTGTTTAAATAACTTTTTAGAAGATTGATTAATTATCTGTAATATTAATTTTAATTATTAACAATACTTTTTTAGCTATTTTACTAAGGAAATATAATTATATCTTCTTTCCAAGATTATCAATCAAATTAAATTTTGAGATTTCTGGATTATACAGTAAATCAGTAAAAGAGAGAAGAGAAAATTAAGTTGCACAACAGATATAAACCAAGTGGTTCAGTCTCAAGCCGATACCTAATCCACTCCACTTGGTGATCACCTTACACCAAGAATTTTATATAAATAAACTTGATCCACACCCTGGATCGGGGTAAACAACAGTATACATGACTGTCCAGGTCACTCGACCTCTTTCACAGTTCTTCATGGGCACGAAATACCAGGCCACACAAGGACATCTTCCACACTTATCTGTGGGTACACACAAGTGTAAAAAGATGTTAGATAAAGAAATATTGTATCCTTCAGTTTAATGTAGTAGACAGAGTGCGTTGTTATACTGATTCACACACTACTCAAAAGCTAATAAAATTATACACAACAGTGTTGAAATATTGAGATAAGTTTAGAAGTGCTTTGAGTGTTAGTATTTGTAGCTCTAGACATTTTAGATTAATCAGATGCAAAAATAAAGCCCTGTTATGGAAAACATAGTGTTGCACGTCAGATAAATCCGGATTGTGTTCTTCGTGATGTTTGACATTGAAAATATGTTCTTGTTTTTGGGATTCAAGTATGCTTCGTTTGTTCATCAGCAGCAGTGTCGAGTTTCATGTGACACTTATTTCTTAAAAATTTCTCTATGTGTGTTTTTTATTTTCGTTCTCACACCCGTTTGTTTTTCTTTTCAGTATCTATGGTTTCTGGGCCGCACTAATCTTTTATCTTGGAGTGCATGTGTTGGAGCCGACATGTTGCATGTATTCTGCACCTTGTACGTCGTACTGTCAGGTGATATGTGTACACAGAAACATTAATTATTTCAGTACAGTTAAAAACATCATATATGACCATTAGAGATTAAATTGAAAAAACAACAAAAAAGATTAAGAAACAGTGTCATAGTATGTCATGGAATGGTGTCTCCTTCAAATGATGTCTGGATTGGTCACAATGTCTATTTCACGGTGTCCAGTTTGTGGTGTCTGGTTCATGGTGTCTCGTTCATGGTCTGTCGTTCATGGTGTCTTATTCATTGAGTCTCGTTCACAGTGTCTCATTCACGATGTCTTGTTCACTGTGTCTCGTTTATGATGTCAGATTCACGGTGTCTCACAGTCACAGTGTCTCATGGTTACAGTGTCTCATGGTCACAGTGTCTCATTCACAGTATCTCATTACATTGCTAGAAAACTATAACTGGTGGTAGACTCACGGTGTCTTAGACTTAGCCAAATATCTGTATTCAGACTTAAGTTGAGATATTCATAAAATGGGTTAGACATAATCATTTGTCAAAGAAATTATAATGTAAATAAAAAGATAGTATACATTAACCAAACTGAGTGTATAGAACTTATGATCTTGGGATAGCTTTTACTAAACAATTGTACATTGGATGTGAGATAGATTGCATAGAGTTAACAAGGTTTGTAGACTAAATAGTATTTTTGACCATTAAAACATTATTAATACATTAGGAGTCCAACATTATGGATATATTTTTTAGGAACAATGAATACAAGTCAATTTGGATAGATCTTTGTTGAATTCAAATAAGAATATGGGGAAATTGAATATTTTAACATGAACCTTGGGGAGTTAACCCATTTGAAAAAATCACATCAAGTAGAAAACTAAAAATATAATAATATAATTCTTTTGAAACTAGTGTAAAATAGGGAATTTGGATCCCATGGGGAATTTCTGAGACACTAAGCACCATGTGTGTTGTGTAAATTAATAAAATCCATTTTAATATTCAATATGTTCATTGAAAAATTATATGCACAAACATATAGTTTGGAAAAATCAATAACCATCATATTTTTTAAAAATTAGTTCATGAAGGTGAGGAGAATATTGAACTCAGATGAATAAGTGGACAATTATCTTATAATATTATCATTTGTGTTTTATCAATGATGTGAAAAATGGATCCTTGATTTTTTGGAACCTATGGTAATGTGATAATCGTAGGTTCCTAGTCTTAAGGTTTTAATTTCACATAAATCCAACATGTCTACAATCCAATATCTCGAACTTGAATTTGAGTTAATGTCATTCCATGACAACAATTTTTCTTTATTTCATTCATTTCATGGTTTTGATTATTTTAGTGGAAGTTTGGGTTGAGTTTTCATAAGTGTTTTTTGGTTTTTATGTTTTCAGCTGGTTTTGGCCCTCGACATAGTTTTAGCATGATTTGGACCAAACCTTGATAGGCTTAGGAGAAACCATGAGGTGTGTGACCGGTGTCTCGGAAAAAGTGCATATCTTGAACATGGTTAGAGTAAATCATGTGTAAGGTGTGGGGATTAATCTTAAATTTCACAGAACCATTTTTCATGGATGGAACGTAGTTTCTCAAACCATTCATGCAGCAAGTGCAGGTTCCTCTTCACTCTAGTATGGTGTGTACAATCGACACATAGTTTAGAAATCCTTGCGAACAAATTGTGCGACATTACTATGTTCATTAAAAAGGGTAAATTCTTCTTTTTATCCCAGTTTGGGTTCTCCTCCCCTTTTCTCAACCGAGGGAATGAGAGGGCTTACCAGTCTCATCTACATTAGTTCTTTTACCTCCATGGTTAATTATCCAAGATTCCAAAGTGATTTCCTATTGGATTTTGGTAAATTTTCTCATATTATTTTTTTCGTCTTGGTTTGTTGATATCTCTTTTCTTGGATCACTTTTGGATGAAACATAGAGTCTAGGTATTATGTTTGGCTTATGTTTATTTGATGTTAATGAGTAAGGATCATCTATTAGGTTTAGTTCTTCCCAATAATAGAGTTTCATTGCATACACACATCATTGAGGTACACATTTCCGTCCATTTTCTTTCTAAAGTATGTATTTGAATGATTTATCATTCCTAAATTCTTTATAAATGTGATATTCATAATTGTGGTGTGTTGTGCGAATAGTTGTTGTGATTTCATGTTAGTGATTTGAAAAAAATGGGGTTTTAAATGGTTCTTTTAATTATTACTATATATATGTATACAATGTGTTTTAGGAAATGTAAATTGGTATTTTAAAATGGAATTGGGTGTTTTTCATTTTGTTTGGAATTGTTTATATTATACTAACTTAGATTGTTTTTTAATTATGTATTGTAAATGAATTTTTGTGCCTCTCTATGGTTTGGAACTTAAGTGTTGGTTCTTATGATAGGTTGTTGTGCTATTGATTTTTCATTAAATAAATCCTTTGGTAATTTTGTAACCTAAACTTGAGTGCCATTGGATGTGGGGATATCCATATATGCATGGGGTGCACATATGGATAGACACACAAATGATAATGAATTTATTTATTGATGTACACCTAAAACTGTTTACGTTAAAAAACATTCCCCTTTTTCCTCCTTCCCCCTCTTAGCCATCTTCTCTCTAAATGGTTCTTCTAAAAATCCCAAAGTTTCAAAAATGGTTCTTCGTTTTCCAAACAATCTCAAATTTGGGTAATATTGTATTTCCTTAAATTATTTTCAATTTGTAACTATGGAATATAAAATGGTATCTAAATGTTATGAAGGCCTATTTGAAACATTATGATCTTGTTGTATGTTTTTATCTATGTTTTAGAAATTGTTTTGGAAAGAGGTTTTAATTACAAATGTAAAGGGCCAGTTTGTAACATGTGGTGTTTTGGAATGTAATTTTTAAACTCTTATGACATGTCGGCCCGATTAGCACTTTGTATGACTATATGTGTGATGAGATACTCTATGGTAGTCCCTATAAAGAGATGGTTATTGCATAAGTGGTGTCAGAGTTTGGTATAAGAATTAATGGTGGTATATGTGGGTTATTGGTTTATTCCACATGTGTAAGAACCTCTGAATTCTCCAAGGACTATTATATTGGGATTACTTGGAATCATCGAGAGGGTTGAGTGATTGGTTCTTAATAGTACTAATTATATGGACAAGTACCCCTATATTTGTTGAGAGGGTAGGTGGGATGTGCCATTGGGAAGGATAGTTTTGTGTATCCAGGTTCGTATTGGTTTTATAGATTCACTATATGCTAATAGGTGATTCCGATATGAGTACATCGAGGGATTTCATCAAGAGATGTTTAATAATTGACCATGGTTTTTTATCTTCATGTTGTGTTTTATTTTGATGTATTTAGTTTATTATCCCTACTAGTTCTTGATTTCATACTCTATTTCATTTATTTCAGTGTTGGTATTTTCATCATCTCGTATGGTTTCTTATTTGGGTTATTTTTGGTAAACTGTATTTTAGAATAGAAAACTATTTTTAAAATAGAAGTTGTGTGCCTTTTTTCTAAATGTGGTTTTGCTGGGAAGCTGTGTTTGGTTCTTTAATGCGGAAAAACCATATTTTTAATATTTATTTCAAAGAATAATTTAAGGACTATATTATGAAATGAAATATATGGATTCTATGGTGATTACTTACTAAGCTGTTTTATGAGTGAGCCCTATTGTACCACTTGACATCGGTAGATCTGAGCTATTTTTAAGGTTTAGGTTTTTCCTATGGGGAAGGCTAGTTATATGGTATGTGGTGACCATGGGGTCACCTAGAAATCATGACAGTCTGGTAGGTTCAGTTTTAGTTTTGTCTTTAGTTTATTTCATATTCCGCTGCTGTGTGTTTGTATCTGGTTATATATTTATCGATGTTCTATTTTTATTGGATCATGATATTTACTATATTTAGTCATTTTTGTTAGTTTATTGTCAGGATAAAGGATTCCCACATTGATTATTTTTGATTCTCAGTGGTTGTCTCTAACTCGGGAGGATTGAGAATACCTCTTAGGCCTTATCACAGACTGGATCCGGAAAATAATTCAGGGTTGAACCATGTTAGTTCATGATATTTAAATTAGTAAAGTGGGTGATATAATGTCTTATGCATTATATTTTAGATTATTAATGAGTTTTTCTTCCTTAATTTATATCATGTATCAGAATCTAAGAAAGATCTTAATGTGAGATAAATTCTTTAGCTTAACCCATCTCAAAAATTTTTTCATTGAAAACCTGTGTTTAAACATTCTTATTTTTTATAAAAAATGTAATTTTTTTCCTTTTTACAAATTAAAATCATTTATTTATTTAGGAGGAGAAAATTTCCATGTGTTAGGGAGTTTCATATGGAAATACCCCAACCTTAGTATCCCAAGTCGGTAGTTACATTATTACATTGGCACTATATAGAAGGTATCACATCTTAAAGGAATGAATTGTTTAATAGTATCGGTAAACTAGATACATCATTGAATTTCAAATACATTTTAAAACATCAAATACAAAATGTGTTTTATTTGAGAATTCCACTATTCGTCATAGCATATCCCTGCATATCAATCACAAAACACATACTAGTATTATTGGTAAAGTAAAACATTAGAAAGGGGAGAGCTCATATAACTTGTATGGGTAATCATAAAATGGAACATATCATGAATAAATAATAAAAATCTATATGTAAAGGTAAATGACTAAAACACCTTCCATTTAATCAATATACTGAGTAGAATATAGAGAAAATAAATGTTGATCAAATAAATAACTATAAGTAATCACATGTACTTGAAACAAATCCATGGATTTATAATTAATTGAATAATCCCACAGAGATTAATATCTCATCTCATAATTAGGAAAATAATATAGTATAATATATGAAATATACAATCAATAATTTTCACAAGACATTTTAAATTTGTGGGTGGAAACCTATCTAATTTTGTCTGCTGATTAGTCTCATGAGACTTTCTGATACATTAGTGGTCTATATATAACCATGTCCAACCCATAACTTACTATGTTTAATTCATTTTTTAAATGAAATGGGTAAAAGATAAAAAATATAAATATTATTATTTAAAAACTAATATATGAAATGTTAATACTTACCTCAATTAAATAAACATAATCATAAACTATACAGGGTAATATAGTGTAATAAACCTATACATCCTCTATAAAACTGATCCTAAACCATACCTATAAATAATAAGAATGATATCAATACAATATAGCCCCATCATTTCAAAATTACAATAAATATTTTATTTCATTGATGAATAAAAATACCATAACAATTTCATAAAACATTTTTGAGGAAAATTAACTTTTCACAAAGAAAATATTTTTTGAACCAAATGTTCAAAAAAAATTGGAATATAAATTTTAATGAAAATAAACATTAGAAACTTGAAAAATATGCTTTCAAAATTTGAGTTTTCATAATGAAAAAATTATATTCATGTTGTACACATTTAAACATTTATTCCTTCTACATTTTCGGTAAAGGACACATGGGAATTGTTTGGAAAATGAAATGAATATTACATTTGATTTTTATTTAAGAAAAAAATGTTCAAAAATGTATTTAATAAATCATTTAAAGAATGTAAAAATCATTTTTATTTTTTTTAGAATACATGGTTTTGGAAGAAAAATATGTTCAATCGAAGAGAGAAATGAAGTAAGATTTTCTTAAAGAACATTTCTCAATAATTTTAAGAACATGAGAGTTGAAAAATTGTTATATTACATTAATAGTACATAAATGATAAAATTATATGAAAATATATTGATTTTAAAATATAAATATAAAATAATACCCCCAAGGGAGACTTAAACATAAACAATCCTGAGGAACGATGAGAATATGAAATAAACCCCTACCACTTCGGTAACTTTTGAATCATAAGCCCCATGAAAGAAATAAAATCCAATTAATATTTAAATATAATGTATATTCATGATATAACATATCAAAAGGTTTGATATATAAAACATACAATTGGATATGTGTGGAATTTTAAACATGTCTTACGGAAGTAAAAGTGAGACGAGAAACCCTTCCCAAAAGTTTGAATTCCTTCATTTGTATTAGAACCTCATGCATAATAAATATATATTTATTATAAATATATTATATAACCATACCTATATATCGATTACCTTGTATTATTTACTTATATTCTTTTATCTCTTCTTTATTAACAATTCATTGATAAAATCACAGTTTTTAGTGATAATTACTTCTTTTTTCAGGTATGTTTTAATTAAATAATTTTATTCCTTTAAATTTGATCATTTTTACATAATATAAATAATTATAATCATGATATAAATATCATATATATTAATTATATAGTGATTTATAGTATTCCATTAAAAATTAGAGATATAAAATGGATTACATCATTCATATAGATGGTATGCCATACATACACTTGAATATTATTCTCATTTTTCTCGATAGAGGGAACGAAGGGAAAGTAAATATTAATTAAACTTTATAGTTTAATTTTTATGTCATATATATAATTTTTATTAATCAAATACATTTTTAATACCATTTATGTAAAAATAGAATGAAAAACATTTCACATTGTAATGTGGAGGCAAAAGTCCACTTATATGCATGAGCGACGTTATTGTTTTCCAATGGATTAGAAGTTAAGAAATTAGA
This sequence comes from Viscum album, assembly GCA_963277665.1. Taxonomy (NCBI): domain Eukaryota; kingdom Viridiplantae; phylum Streptophyta; class Magnoliopsida; order Santalales; family Viscaceae; genus Viscum; species Viscum album. The sequence continues at coordinate 1,976,974,469 of OY728131.1, forward strand.
TATTATATTATATTTAAATAAATATGGTTAGATAATAAATATAACATATTTTCATTAAATTCAACCATACTAACATTCATTCAATGTATAAGAAAAAATAAATCACATCGCTTTGTGAGGAGGTAGTCCGCTGTACACACGAGTGACATTATCATATATCCTATGAAATGGAAAGTAAGAAGATATATATGATATAATAATTAAATAATTATAATAATTTACTAATTATCAAATAAGTATCTTATATACATCATTATATTAAGACATTAAATGTGTTTGGGTAAAACAAATTACTTCGGTTCGTGAGCCAGTGGTCTGTCGCATAAAGGATAGACCATTTTGTTTCACATTTGATGGAAGTGGAGATAAATTTGGTTTATTAATTTAAAAAAATATCATACTTCTATATTTTATATAACTTTTTAATAAAACTTGGTCATTTAATAATATTTCAGGGATGTGGAAGAGGAAATAAATCAAATATTCATTTTTAAGACTTTATCCTCCTCTTCAGATATCCTATTTAGATTTGTCTCTAAAGACTTATTAGAAGATATTTATGACGAATATAAGGAATTTAGGATGTGGAGAGGGACTAAAGGAAGTTATTTTTAGGGTATTGGATAAACTAGAGTATTTTGAAAGTGTTAAGAGGGGAAGATAGAGGGTGTATTTTTATAATTGGGGGAGAGGTCACACATAGAATTGTTGAAAAGTTAAAGTGATACCCACATTTTTCAATGGAAAAAAGCCTCAAAACAGGTCATTATCAATATTTATAGATTATAGAATCTACATATGATCATTAAAGGGGTATTCGAAATATATATATCATTTTTAATCATTATCTTCTTAGTTTAACCCCCGATAAAACCCATTTTACCTTAAATATGTAAATTAATATTCACTGTTTTAATACTTTGTTATGGTAAGTAATGAGTTGAACTTATTTGATAATATAATTTATTTTTATTAAAAATATGGAATCTATTTTTTAAAATATTAAATTCATAGAAGTGACATAATTTAATTTTGAATTAAATCACACAAGTGGTGAAAGAGAATTTTTCTAAAGATGAAATTCTCATAAGTAAAGAATGTTTGGTTATGAAAATTCATTATGAAATTGATTATAATGACCTAAATTAGTTTAATTGTAATATAATGGATCTAAATACAATTTAAAACCAAATTAAAATAAAATTTAACTTTTTAAGTAATTTAAATTAAAAATAATTTTTAATAAAAATATGTATTTTTAATTATTCATACAAAAATTATTATTTTCATAAATATAAAAACAATTCACCCAATGATAATTTTGAAATGAATATTTAAAATATGAAGTATATCTTTTAAAATATTTTTGTTAAAATTGTTAAAAATTAAATTTTAATTATGTTCACAATGCATGACTGAAATGCCTTTTAGAATAATAATTTTTATTAGAAAAATTTATTTTTCTTTAAAATGTTTTTTATTTAATTTATAACCAATATATAAACATTGAATTTATTTTACACATCTGTAAACAGTACAATTTTCCCAATTTTTTATTACTATTCATACCACCATCTAAACAGCTACGTCATAATGGTTATGTTTAAATTATAATATTTTTAGAGAGCATTGCATTTCATTCAATACTAGTGTTTCATGAATTGAATGACATAAAAAAATTGAATTTATTTTAAAATAAATATATCCTATATACTAGGGTTGTAACATTTTTTTCAAATCATTGAATTTCATGTCATATATGCTTTGTAATATAATTTTCCTTTTTTAAATCATGGGATGTTGAATTATAACTCCTTAGATTAATTGTGTTATATTAATTTAATATTGATCTCAGTTATCATGGGTCTGAATTTTTAAAATACATTTCCTTAAATCTCATACCACGAGCAGGTTTAATAAAACATCCTCTTGTTAAGAAAGGAAATGAAGCACAAGGTTTCTAAGTAGGAGAATATATGTGGAAAGTTAAGATTTGGAAATGGAAGAAAAGGATAATAAATAAATAATGAAAATGGGTGATAGGGGTCATTGATCACAAGAAATTGAATGATCAATCGAAATTCAAAAACTATAAAACCATAAATCTGGGATAAGTCAAAAGGCCATTGATTCATCTGATACAAATGTAATATGATAATTTTTCTTCATGATAATTTTACTAAAGTTAGGGGATTAAATTACCATATGAAATGTGAACATAAGTATGTATACATTCTTTAATAATTTCCATCACAATATCATCTTTTTTCAAAAGGATGAGTATTCAAGATGAAATTTCCATGCTTGAATCACTAAAATCAACATTATGCATTTGATTAGCTTAAAAAAAGAATGAAAAGTCATTTGTTATATCTCTATATATTTTCCAAGACCATAATGGTTAGCATATGTTATCTTATAACACCAAAATTCCATCTTAATCTATCCCATAAATAGTTGACCTTAAGGGTAATACAAAAGATGTATGACTGAATATAGATGTAAGGTCACTAAATCAAGATTATATTCCCCATGAAATATAAAGTGGATATTAATGTCATATTATAAATATTTTAATACCTTTATAACAAAAAATAAAAATTAAAACATTTATTCTTTAAAAAAACAGCAGGTTGTCGAAGATATTCTATAAATCAAAACATGCAATAAACTCTAAAAAAGATGACATTGACCATAAAATCATTAATTTTTTTATTCACTAATAATATACCATAAATTTCTATTTATACTTTTTATTTCAATATAAATAAAATATTAAGGCTTATCTTCATTGACTTATTTTTTTTTCTAAAAATAAACTTTCCACTAAATCAATTTTCTTGGTCATCAGCATCGTTCAACAAATTTCCTCATATACTTGAAGAAAAATAATTTCAGTACAATACTAAACATTTATAAATTATTACATTTATAATATCATTAATAATAATACCCATATAACATAATCCTTAAATCCAAACACAATCACATTAATCATTCCACTTCGTTAGTAGTAATAACATAAACTTGACCTTCATCCCATCGTTTTTTCCAAGGTATATTTCATTGATACTTGGGGTATTCCTTTTCATAGTGCCCCCTATACTTACAGATGAATCATTGATATAAATAACCAGCCTTAACCATTATATAATCCTGAATTAAATGAATAATTCACATTTAAGATGCTTTTAGGTTTAGAGTTTTAGAGAATTAGGTCCTAACTATTACATATCAACTTTAAAATTACATGTAGACACTACTACTTAGTATCCATTTTTTTCATAAAATAAAAAATCTTAAAAAGAAACATGTCGAGTTCCATGTTTTAGACAACAAGATTTTTTCTTTAATCCCATCCTTGACCCAATTCATATTTATGTCCTGTGAAAAACATTTCAAAATCTTGGGATGAGCATAAAAAACTAAGGGTTATAAAATAAGGAAGGAAAAAATTAGTCCATCATTAAATAAAAATCTATGAAACCATACTTTTAAATCATAACATACCTTATAAAATCATAAGATTTATGATTAACACACCCAAATCATAAATCATAAAGGTAACTTATGGCATTAATAACATACCTACATTGTACCTATCACAACTACAAAGGGAGTCACACTTTGGAATACCCATCACAGTATATTCCCTAAATATCTTAGGAGAAACATTAACGTTTTCATCAGTCACGTTACCCAATGCATTTGAGATATATCTCGGGCTCACTAGCCCTAGGTTTATCATGGAACCACCTGTATACATAAACAATTCCCAAAAATCATAACATATTAATAACACATAAACCAAGAATAAAGGAAATATAATAATTATTCACTGATACCACAACATATCATTTCAATATATAGACTTAATCAATGCTTTATCAAAATATTTTCAAAACCATTTGAAATATTAAATAAAGTGATTTTTGAATCAAAGTGTCTCATACCACTTTGAATTTTTTAAAGGAATTAATATTTTAAAACATTAATTTCCATATAAAGAAATCATTAAAACCATTTTGAAAACATGGGCGTTAATTAGAATGATTTATAAGAATAAATCCTTAAAACAATGTTTCAGTTAAAGAGTTCATAACCAAATAAAAGATGCTTGAATAAAAATAATTGAGGAATAAAATTTAATAAAAACTTTATAATATAATGATAATGAAGGTATTCATGGTTTAATATTACAAAGGATAGTATATAAACCGTATAAAAGCTAATTGGGGCATAACAACAATGAAGTCTCAATGGAATGTAAATTGACATGAAATCCCTTATAAAAAATGTATCCCTAGATTATGGATAAATAAATTACATAATAATGTGTTGAAAATATAAATAAAATAAATATGATTTTATATTCAGTGTAAATCAATCAGAGAAAATTCAAACACATTATTTTTAAGACAAAACCAATTACTTGGATGTTTAACTCAGTGAATGGAAGTTGGGTTAAAATTATTCTTATCAAGTTCATATCGGTGACCTGAGAATTTATCAATGGAGTGATTATGTGTATCAAAAGTATATCCACATAAAAGGGAGGGGAAATAAAAACATAAATAAATAAATATTGATTCCACACATAATCATAGCATGATATAATTAAGAATTACAAGATTAACATAGGGAAGGGTAATTGGGTTTAAAGGATCCCTTACCGATTTGGTAACTTACACAACATAAAACCCATGAAAGAAGGATAATAAAATGAAGATGTAAATACCCATTAATTGATGTATATTACAAATTGAATATAATCATGGGTAGTAAATATACCACACAAAAGGAAATAATAGAAAATATAGCATCAATGTCATAGGAATAAAAAGTGATATGAAAATCACTTACCACATTATAATCAATCGAGTCGTATGACCAAAAGTTAATAAACACCAAATGATTCACAGAATAACATGAAGATAACGAGATTAATAATAATATATATCAACTGGAAGTAAACAATACACAACATGCAATAAATTAGTGGTGAACATGGGAAATCTCACGGAATTAAAAGTGAGATAAAAAATCCCTTACGTCTTGTCCAACATTACTCGTTTGATCCTTGTTCTTCCTGAATAATAAACTAAAGTTAATTTATAATTTATTAATAACTTTTTTAATGTTTATTATTCCTCTTATATCACTGATTACCATGCTAAAAACGTTATGTAATCATTTAAGTTAATAAAGTTTGTTTTGTCGATATTTGGTACTTGAGTAAAAAATGGACTTCTTATAATTACAAGTTGTTCACATAGTAAAAAGTTCATTATATACAGAATTATATTCATTATTTAGATATCATATATATCATATATATCCAGTATATACATGTATTTATAATTGTACATAACATTTGGAGGTAAGAAATCAAATGCACCGTTCATGGAGATGGTAAGTCGTACGTACGCATGAACGCTACGTTCATTTCTATTTATTATTTTAATGGAATTAAAACATAATGAAACATATTTATATCATAATTATAGTAATATAGAGTATATTATATCACTAAATCCATCCTTTATATGTCCCACACATGGCATTAACGAGTCATATCACTTTGAGGGGGCGGTAGTCCACACTTCCTCAATTGAAATTATCGCGTTTACCCATAATAGAGACAAAAAAGGTATGCTATAAAAAAATATATAAGCATAAAGAAAAAAAACCTAATATATATCATATATAAATATAGTGTCATCTTAATGGACACCATTAGATGCAATAAGAGATAATCAAACATTCATCGTTTCGTGAGGTATTTGTTTTCCATTCACAAAAACAGTATGTTCTTTACCCATTAGATGGAGGTGTGTGTAAGTGTAGTTATGATACATCTCATAAAAATGTCCTGGAATATTGAGGATACTGGTGTTGTTATAAAAGAATGTAATAGAAAGATTTTAGGGGTTTGAGAAGTAAAATTAAATAAAAGAAGTTAAGAGAAACTATTACCTTTAATTTGGGTAACTCCTTTTGGTTTAAAGAAAAAAGACTTCTTGAAGTGACTTCTGCATAAGGTAAGGCTTCTAGGTGGAAGATAGGGAAATTTAGAGGTTATTTTTACAGGTTTTGGATGAGGCAAGGGGCTTGAGAGGTGTGTGGAATGTGTTATAAGTGAGGAATTTTTATGAGGGGGAGGAGGGGCTCTTTAGAAAAGTGTGAAAATATTATTTTATTATATAATGATATTCTATTTCAAAATGTCCAAAGATAATTAAAGTAAAATATAAGATGAATAATGGTAGAAATAAAATCATAAAATAAGAATTTTACATGTATTTGATGTTATTTTAAAATTTATAATCTTATTTGATTAAATCATTTATTAAAGATGTAAATACTGCATCATTTTTGTGCCATAAATAATATTATTTATTTGATGTCTAAAAATTATAAAACAAATACCATGATGGTGGAAATCTTTTTATATTTCCAATTATTATTTAAAGTCTAAAGGATAAATTATATAACCCCATGTAAAGATTAATTTACTAAAAGATATTTGTTTGTGTGATTTTTGTCTTTACTTTAAATTAATTAATATAAAGTATCATTATCACTCCCAAGTGGCTCTATGGGGTCTCAAAATAGACCCAAGGATTCCAATGGTAGGACATGACTTATTCAATAAGTTTAGGACAAATGATAAGGAACTTTTGTATTATTATTATATTCTTTTTACCTTGAATTCCCCTATTTACCTGTAACGACAGTAAATAAAATACAAAAGTTATTATTTACCAAAAATTATTTTCATATTATTGTACCAAATTTTACTTACTAATAAAAACCATGTATTTTTGATTTTTTAAATTCAATCCACAAAAGTGGTAAAATTTCATTTAAAATAAAATGTCAGTTTTGAACTACTACTTAGTGGTTTCACTATTCATCAAAATTGATGTTTTTCAGAAAACTACAAAAAATTCAGCCTAAGCTATATTTGATATTCCAAATTCAAAAATTATTTCTATTTTACCAAATTTAAACAATATAATTTGAATTAATTAATTTAAAATTAATTCCTGTTATCAAAACAAATAGCGCGTTTTTAAGAAATAATAAATATCAAAAGATTGATACTTATTTATGTAAAATTTCAAATTGAAACTAATTAAAATAAAAAAATTGGATTAAATAGTAAAAAATAATATAATGATCCTTTAAAAACAATTAAAAATACAATCTAACCATATAAATAAATTAGATTAAAAGTAAATTTTGAATTATAAAACAGTATTTTTTACTATTTATAAAAAAATAATTTTATCAGAAAAAACCAAATATTTACCCAAAGTAAATTTTGACATCTCAATTATAAAGAAGAATTTTATTCTGTCAAAAGTAACATATAAAAGTGACCAAAACTATATTTAAATATTGTTTGAAATTAAAAGGTCGTAAATCAACCATTTAAAATAAATTATGTTTAAAATTATATTCATTCACATTTTAACCCTCTAACGTTTATTGTATAAATGTAAAAACATTTAAAAAACATATATAATCATTTTTTAGTCAGTTATGTTCATTCCTGACATTACAATGACTCGGTGGTAACTACAGTTTAAAATAATAATATTATATTATTAGTGTGCAACGTATGATTTCAAAGAAACCCATTGTTGCGTCTCAGGTACGCCATCGAACATAGTGTCCCCATTAAAGTAGAATTAATATTTTGTTCACAAATATTAATAAATATGAAAAATGTTATTTTCTTTATTTAACTGGGATGTTACATCCTTCCCCAGTTTTGGGAATTGGGTCCTCTCAATTTTAAAACTAGGCTTGAAAACTACATTAAATGCCCCACATCCGAAAAGAGTCAGTAAAATTATCACTTTAAAAGAAAGAAAAAAAAGTACAAAGGTCACCCAAGATAACCCCTACTAGGAATCCATTTAGGAAAACATGGATATGCAAGAGAGAAAAAACGGTCCAATTCTGATGGAGAGTGATAGAAAACATGATTAAGAGAAAGTTAACCACTAGAAAATCACAAATTTATGATGTGTTAAACGGTCTTTGATTACCCAGTAGGAAAGGTAAACCAAAATTTTTTTTGTTTTACATTCCATTTCATAATTTGGAGGTATTAATTTACTACATAGAATAATAACATAATGAAATATACTTACCTTCAAGTAGAGTTTCATCCTTTAATAAGTTTCTACCAAAAAATAATTTTTTCTCCAAACAATGAGCATTCAAAAAGACATTGTCACATCAAAAGCACAAGAATCGTCTTCTAGAGAATATTATAATCCAAAAAATAAAAAATATATATTTACCTTGCCTTTAGACATCAACTAAAACCATAATGGTTAGTGAGAGATCAGATAATACCCAAAAATGATAAAATTTTACAAAAAAAACTACTCTTATTCTGTGAAATTTGTCAAACAAAACCCAAAGTTCAACAAAGACCATTCATTAAACAAATATCCATAACATTGTTCAAAATTAATCCAAACTAATATTGAAACCCAAATCTCATAAGGATTTAATTACATAGTCTTCCAAGATAACTCTTAACATTTACCTCTAAATAAAATCATTTACTCATCAAGTCTTATATTGAAAATTAATTAACCTAATCACATTTTCTCTATGATAGGTTAATCATTTTCATAAATAAACCAAATCTTTATATGTCCACAATAAATATATAGATTCCTCAAAAAATAAAACTTAAACCATTATTTTACAATTGAAATCCCACAGTATTCTATCTTCCTTACGCATATAGTGTTTTTCTTAAAAGAGAGAACATCTTACACAATAACCTTTATCACTTAATCACCAAATCATTTTCTTATACTAATTTTACCCATTTGATAAAACATAAGTTTTCAAAAATCAACTTATTCATATTCCATAAAATAATTTTTCTAAAATTATAAGTCATACTAACTAGGGACATCATATAGGCCAGTGGTAGGCGATGTGCCTTGTCGCCCTTCGGTTGTGGGTTCGATTCCTACGACCATGCCGGATGTGACGGGTTGTCACCCATCCTACGGGTTGTCCTTTTTATAAAACACAAAAATAAACATAACATGATTTAACCTCACTGGATTCTTTATACCTCTCATTTTCATCCCAATTCATTATGATCTCAACAAATAAATTCTTGAAGTCTTATATATATTGTCATTTTTTTATTTCACCACCATATGATAAAATAAAACGATACCTATATTGAAGAACATCATACCTTGATCATGGTTTCCATTTGGTTTCATCGTCATCTTGTTCACGTAGGTAGAAGGCCCATGCATTGAAAAAATGAATTAGAGATCCTTCAAAATCATTTTCTTCCTTCATCCAAATATACCTTGTACAACATGGTTCATATGGGCGTTCACAGAAAAATAGTTTTGGAAAATAATCATGTATGACATATAATTTTAAAAAATCTTATAAAACATGATTTCTATAAAACGTTCGGATCGAATTTGAGTTGAAACATTCAATTAATGGTCCTTTTAAAATACCACAGGTTTGTGATGAGATAATATTTTGTAAAATATATTATAAATATGTTGCACAAGGGTCTCCTTCTTCAGAAACTTTTTCAAAATCATAATATGCTTCAAAATCATGTGATAAGGTAAAATATTTGAAAATGCCTTGATAATATTTACCATTCTTGAAAATAAGTGAATATTGTGAAAATAAGATTCGTTTAAATACAACCCATGATCCACAGTGATAACAAGGTATAGTGGTGGTGTTTGATATCTCAAACAACTACTTGCGAGTGAGTTGTATGCTCGAAAAAGTTTCACAATCATCCGAACAGGACTTTGTAATAATTATTGCAAGCATGTCATCTGGAAGAGATAGGAATTTTATTTTAGATCCCCCTCCTTCCTTTTGTAACTGACTTTTCTTGATCTGAAAAAGTAATAAAACAATGATTTAACAGAAGTAATAGACATAGAGACTAACCATGTGTCTAACGAAAAATCAGAATCCCTAAAGTTGTATAAACCGACATCTGATTCTAACTATAAGGACGTGACGTTAAACATTAAATAATCCTGAATTAAATGAATAATTAACATTGAGGATCTTTTCTGGTTTAGAGTTTTTGAGAATTAGGCCATAACTATTACATATCAAATTTAAAATTAATTTTAGTCACTACTACTCAGTATCCATTTTTTTCATAACATAAAAAATCTGAAAAAGAAACATGTCTAGTTCCATGTTTTAAACAACATGACTTTTCCTTGATCCTATAATTGACCCTATTCAATTTTAAGTCCCTTAGAAAACATTTAAAAAACAAAGGATGATCATAAAAAACTCCGTAAGGGTTATAAAATAATGAAGGAAAACATTAGCCCATCATTAAATACAAATCAATGCAACCATACTTTTCAATAATAACATACCTTATGAAATCATAATATTTAGGAAAAACAGACACAAATAATAAATCATAAAGGTAACTTATGGAATTCATAACTTAATTACATTGTAGCTATCAAAGCTACATAGAGAGTCCCATTTTGGAATACCCATCACAGTATATTACATAAATCTATTAGGAGAAACATTAACGTTTACATCAGTCACGTTACCAAATGCATTAGAGAGCTATGTTGGGTACACCCACCCTAGGTTTATCCAGGAACCACCCATATACGTAAACAATTCCCAATAATCATAAAATATTCCTAAATTAAAAATCATGAATAAAAGAAACATAACATTTCCACATTGCAATCAAAACATATCATTTCAAGATAGAGGCATAATCAATGTTTTATCAAACCAATTTCGAAACCATTTAAAAAAATTTATAAAGAGATTTATGAATCAAAGTGTCCCATACCACATTGAATATTTTAAAGGTATTAAAATTTTAACACATTAATGTTCAAATAAATAAATCCATAAAACCATTTTGAAAACATGAAAATTAATTAGAATGATTTATGAGAATAAATCATTAAAACAATATTTTAGTTAAAAAGTTATTGACCAAATTATAGATTCTTGAATACAAATAATTTTGGAATAAAATTTAATAAAAACTTTATAATAGCATAAGAATTAAGTTATTCCTGATATAATATGTAAAAGGATAGTATATACAGCATATAAATGTGAATTGGTGCATAACAACAATAATGTCTCAATGAATGTAAATCGACACTAAATCCATTATAAAAACTATATCCTTAGATTAAGGACAAATCAATTACATACTAATGTGTGAGAAATATAAACAAACTCAACATGATTGGATATTCAGTGTAAATAAATCAGAGAACATTCACACACTTTCTTTTTATGACCAGACCAATGACTTGGATGTTTAGCTTAATGAATGAGAAATGAGTTAAAATTACTCATATCATGTTCATATCGGTGACTTGAGTACTTATCAATGGAGTGATTATGTGTATAAAAAGTATATACACACAAACTATAGTGGAAATTACAACATAAATAAATAAATATTGATTCCACACATAATCCTATCATGACATAATTAAGAATTAGAAGATTAACCCAAGGAATAGAAATTGGGTTAAAAGGTTCCCTTACCGATTTGGTAACTTACGAAAAATACAACCCATGAAATAAGAATCATACAATGAAGATGTAAATACCCATAAATTGAAGTATATTACACAATTAATACAATCATGGGAAGTATATACAACACACAAAAGGAAATAATGGAAAATATAGCATGAATCTCAAGGGAATAAAAAGTGAGATGAAAATCCCTTACCACGTTGTAATCAATCGAATCGTATAGTCAAAAGTTAATAACCACCAAATGATTCACATAATAACATGAATATTAAGAGAATAATGATAATAGATATCAATTTTCAGTACACAAGACACCACATGTAAAAAATTAGTGGCGAACAATGGAAAACTCACAGAATTAAAAGTGAGGTAAGAAATCTCTTACCTCGTGTACGACTTGACACGTTTTTTCATTGTTCTTCCAGAAAAATGTACTAAAGTTAATTTCTACTTTCTTAAAAACCCTTTCAAGTTTATTATTTATTTAATATAACTTATTACAATGTTATAAACATTTTCTAATCATTTAAGTTAATAACATTTGTTTTTTTAATATTTGGTACTTGAGTCAAAAATGGAATTCTTATAATTACAAGTTGTTCACATATTCAAATGTTCATTATATCCTGAATTATATTATTGATTTAGATATCATATATATAATATATATCCAGTATATACATGTATTTATAATAGTACATAACATTTGGAGGTAAGAAATGAAATGCTCCCTTCATGGAGACAGTAAGCCGTATGTATGTATGCACACTACTTTCATTTCTATTTATTATTTTAATGGAATTAAAACATAATGATACATAATTAAATCATAATTCCAGTATAATATAATATATAATAACATTAAATCAATCCATTATATGTCCCACATATGGTATTAATGAGTCATGTCAATTTGAAGGGGTGGTAGTCCACACTTCCTCAAATGAAATTATCACATTTACCCATAATGGAACCCATAAATGTATGCTATAAAAGTAAAATACAGAATCATAAAGAAAACATAAACATAATATATATCATATATAAATATAGTGTCATCTCAATGGACACCATGAGAGGCGATAGAAGATAATCAAACAATCATTGTTTCGTGAGGCATTAGTTTTCCTTTCACAAAAATAATATTTTCTTCACCCATTAGATGGAGGTGTGTGTAAGTTTAGTTCAAATACTTCTCATAAAAAAATACAAGTATATTTATGATACTGGTGGTTTTATAAAAGAAAGTAATAAAAAGAGTTCAGGGGTTGGATATGTAAAATAAAAAAAAGAAGTTAAGAGTAACTGTTACCTTTAATTTGGGTAACTCCCTTTGGTTTAAAACAAAAGGACTTATTGAAGTGACTTATGCAAAAGTTAAGTATTCTAGGTGTAATAGAGGGATATTCATAGATTATTTGGTTAGGGGATGATGAGCTAAGGGGCTTTAGAGGTGTGAGGAATGAGTTAGAAGTTAGGGATAGTTATAAGGGGGGGGGGAGGGGATCTTTTGGAAAGTGTGAAAATATTATTTTATTATATAATGATTTATAGTTTATAAAAGTACAAAACTAATTAAAGTCAAATATAAGATGACTAATTGTAGAAATAAAATCATCCAATACTAATTGGATAGGTTTTGGATGTTATTTTAATATTTATAATCTTATTTATTTAAATCATTTATTAATGAGGTAAATACTGCATCATTTGTGTGTCATAAATAATTTTATTTATTTGATTTCTAAAAATTATAAAACAAATACCATGATGTAGGAAATATTTGTATATTTAAAATTAATATTTATATTCGAAATTATAACTTATATAACCCCATGTAATAATTAATTTACTAAAGCATATTTGTTTGAGTCATTTTTGTCTTCACTTTAAATGAATTAATCTAAAGTGTCATTATCACTGTCAAGTGGCTCCATGAGGTCTCCAAATATACCAAAATATGCACATTTGCATCCATGACTCATAAAATAAGGTTAAGACAAATGTTAAGGTAATTTTGTAATATTATTACCTTGAATTACCTTATTTACTTTTAACTATGATAAATAAATGTCAAAAGTTATTATTTACCAAAAATTATTTTCATCTTATTAAACCAAATTTTACTTAATAATAACAACCATGTATGTTGGATTTTCTAAATACAATCAACAGAAGCATTAAAATTTCAATTAAATGAAAATTTTAGTTTTTAACTACTACTTAGTGGTTTCACTATTCATCAAAAAATTGAAGTTTTTCAGAAATATACAAAAAATTCAGCCTAAGATATATTTGATATTCTGAATTAAAAAATGATTTCTATTTTACCAAACTAAAATCATATAATTTTAATTAATTAATTTAAAATTATTTCATGTAAATAAAAACAAATAGCGTGTTTTTAAAAAACAATAACTATCCAAAGATTGATACTTTTTTACGTCCAATTTCACAGTGAAATTAATTCTAATGACAAACAATGGATTTAATGGTAAAAACATAATATAATTAATCTTTAAAACCATTTAAAAATATAATTTAACCATATAAATAAATTATATTAAAAGGCACTTTTGAATTAAAATATAGTATTTTTTACTATTCTTAAAAAATAATTTTTATTTGAAATAAACAAAAAATTTAACCGAAGTAAATTTTGATGTCCCGATTATGAAGAAGAATTTTATTTTGTCAAATTTAACATATAAAAGTGACCAAAAATATATTAAAATAGGGTTCTTCTTTAAAAGGAAGTAAATCAACCTTTTAAAGTAAATTATGTCTAAATTTAGATTCAATCACATTTTAAGCCTCTATCTTTTGTTAGATAATTGTAAAAACATTTAAAAAACATATATGATAATTTTATAGTTAGTTATATTCATTCTTACCATTATAACGACTAGGTGTTCACTACCATTTAAAATAACAATATTATATTATTAGTGTGCAACAAAAGATTTAAAAGAAACCCATTATTGTGTATCGGGTATGCCGTGGAACATATCATCCACATTAAATTATAATTAATATTTAGTTCACAAATTATAATAAATATGAATAATTTCATGTTCTTTATTTACCTGGGATGTTACATCCTCCCTCCTTTAGAGAATTGCATCCTCACAATTTTAATTAGAAACTTCATTAACAGTCCCACATCAGAAAAGAGTCCGTAAAATTGTCACTTTAAAAGAAAGAAAGGGAAGTACAAAGGTCACCCGAGATAACCCAAACTAGGATTCCATGTAGGAAAACATGGATATGGAAGAGAGAACAAATGGTCATGTTCTTATAGAGAGTGATAGAAAACATGATTAGGAGAATGTTAACCACCAGAAAATCACAATCTTATGTTGCGTTAAACGGTCATTGATTACCCAATTGGAAACTTAAACCAACAAAATTTTGGTCTTACATTCTTTTTCATAATTTTGAGGATTTCATTTACTACATATAATAAGAACATAAGGAAATATACGTACCATTAAGTAGAGTTTCATACTTTAATATGATTCTACCAAAAACTAATCTTTTCTCCAAACAATGAGAATTCAAAAAGATATGGTCACATCAAAAGCACAGGAATCATCTTCTATAGAATCTCATAATCCAAAAAATAATAACTATATATTTACCTTGTCTTTAGAAATCAACTAAAACCATAATGGTTAGTGCGATATTAGATAATACCAAATAAGGACAATCTTTTACAAAAGGAAAAACTAATCTTAATATCCATCATTTTTCAAACAAAACCCAAAGTTCAACAAAGACCATTCAATAAAAAACTGTCCATAAAATTTTTCAAATGTAATCGAAACTAATATTAAAACCCAAAACTCATTATGATTTAATTACATAGTCTTCTAAGATAAATCTTAACATTTATCTCTAAATAACATTAGTTACCCACAAAGTCTCATATTGAAAAGTAATGAACCAAATCACATAATCTCCATGATAGGTTAATCATTTTCATAAATAAACCAAATCGTCATATGTCCACAATAAAAACATAGATTATTCCAAAATAAAATTTCATCCCTTATTCCACAATTGAAATCCAATATTATTCTATCTTCCTTATACAAATAGTGTTTCCTCAAAAGAGAGAACATCTTCCACAACAACCTTTATCACTTAATCACCAAATCATTTTCTTATACAAAGTATATTCATTTTATAAAACATAAGTTCCCCAAAATCAACTTATTATTGTTCCATAAAATTATTTTACTAAAATAATAATTCATACTAACCAAGGACTTTAAGTAGGCCAGTGGTAAGCGATGCACCCTTGTCACCCATCGGTTGTGGGTTCGATTTTGGGGGCCCTGAGAGATATGACGTGTTGTCACCCATCCTACGGGTTGTCCTTTTTATAAAACTCTAAAATAACCCTAACATGTTTTAACCTCAATAGTTTCCTTACACCTCTTATTTTCATCACAATTCATTATTATCTCAACATCTTAATTCTTAAAGTCTTATATATATTGTCATTTTTTAATTTAACCACCATATGATAAAATAAAACAATCCCCTAAATGAAGAACATCATACCTTGATCATGGTGTCCATTTGGTTTCATCGTCATGTTGTTCACAATGTTAGAAGGTCCACGCATTGAAATAATGATTTAGAGATCCTTAAAAATCATTTTCTTCCTTCATCCAAATACACCTTGTACAACATAAGTCATATGGGTGTTCATAGAAAAATAGTTTTGGAAAATAATCATGTATGACATAAAATTTCAAAAGATCTGATAAAACATTATTTCTATAAAATATCCAGACCAAATTTGTGTTAAAACATTCAATTAATGGTTCTTCTAAAATAACATATGTTTGTGCTCAGATACAATATTGTAAATGGAAATATAATCAGGTTCTGGAAGGGTATACTTCTTTATAACCCTTTTCAAAATCATAATATGCTTCAAAATCTTGTGATAAGGTAAAATATTTGAAAATACCTTGATAATATTTACCTTTCTTGAAAATATGAGAATATTGTGAAAATTGGATTTGTTTAAATACAAGCCATGATCCAAAATGATAATGAGGTATAGTGTAAGTGTTTTATATCTCACACAACTGCATGCAAGTGATTTGTATGCTAGAAAAAGTTACACAATCATCCAAACATGAGTTTGCAATAATTATTGCAAGAAAGTCATCAGGAAGAGATAGGAATGTCATTTGAGATACTCTTTCTTCCATTTGTAAGTGACTTTACATGATCTGTAAAATTTATAAAACATATATTTAAATAAAATAATAGACATAGGTACTAACCATGTGTCTAAAAAAAAACTCATAATCCCTAAATATTTCTAAACCATCCTTTGATACAAACTATAAGGATCCGACCATAAACATTACATAATCCTGAATTAAATGAATAATTCCCATTGAAGATCTTTTCAGGTTTTTAGTTTTAGAGAATTAGGACATAAATATTACATATCAACTTGAAAATTACATGTAGACACTACTAAACAGTTTCCATTTTTTTCCTAAAATAAAAACTCTTAAAAAGAAACAAGTCTAGTTCCATATTTTAGACATCATGACTTTTCCTTGATCCCATCCTTGAACCTATTCATTTTTAAGTCATGTGGAAAACATTTCAAAAACATGGGATGAGCATAAAAAACTCAGTAAGGGTTATAAAATAAGGATGGAAAATATTACCCCATCATTAAATACAAATCATTGAAACCATACTTTTCAACCAAAACATACCTTACGAAATCATAATATTTATGAATCAAAAACACAAATCATATATCATAAAAGTAACTTATGGTATTCATATCATACATACATTGTAGCTATCATAGGTACATAGGGAGTCACATTTTGGAATACCCATCATAGTATATTCCCTAAATCTCTTAGGAGAAACATTAACGTTTATATCCGTCATGTTACACAATGCATTGGAGAGCTATCTCAGGCTCACCCGCCCTAGGATTATCACGGAACCACCCATATACGTAAACAATTCCCAATAATCATAACAGATTCATAACATAGAAATCAAGAATAAATGAAAAATAACATTTCCACACTGCAATCGCAACATATCATTTTAAAATTTAGACATAATCAATGTTTTATCAAACAATTTTCAAAACCATTTAAAAAATTTAATAAAGAGATTTTTGAATCAAAGTGTCCCATACCAAATTGAATATTTTAACAGAATTAAAATTTTAAAACATTAATATCCATATAAAGAAATCCTTAAAGCCATTTTGAGAACATGGACATTAATAAGAAGGATTTATAATAATAAATCGTTAATACAATATTTTAGTTAAGGGGTTCGTAACCAACTGAGAGATGATTCAATACAAATAATTGAGGAATAACATTATTAAAAACTTTATAATATCATGAGAATAAATTTATTAATGATATAATATGCAAAATGGATAGTATATACACCCTATAAAAGTGAATTGGAGCATACAAACAATGAAGTCTCAATGGAATGTAAATTGACACGAAATCCCTTATAAAAAATATATCCTTAGATTAAGGATAAATAAATTACATAATAATGTGTTAAAAATATAAATACACTCAATATTATTGGATATTCAGTTCAAATCAGTCAGATAACTTCCACACACATTCATTTTACGAAAAAATCAATGACTTGGATGTTTAACTCAATGAATGGAAATTGAGTTAAAATTACTCTTATCAAGTTCATATCGGTGACTTGAGAATTTATCAATTGAGTGATTATGTGTATCAAAAGTATATACACACAAAGGGGAGTGGAAATTACATCATAAATAAATAAATATTGATTCCACACATAATCATAGGATGACATAATTAAGAATTAGAATATTAACCTAAGGAAAAGAAATTGGGTTAAAATGTTCCCTTACCGATTTGGTAACTTACAAAACATACAACCCATGAAACAAATATAATTAAATAAAGATGTAAAACCCATAAATTTACGTATATTACACAACTAATACAATCATGGGTTGTACATACACCACAGAAAAGGAAATAGTGGCAAATATAGCATGAATCTCAATGGAATAAAAAGTGAGATGAAAATCCCTTAGCATGTTGTAATCAACCAAGTCATATGAAAAAAAGATAATAACCACCAAATGATTCAAAGAATAACATGAATATAAATATAATCATGATAAAATATATCAATTATCCATACAAAATACACCACATGCAATAAATTAGTGGCGAACAAAGGAAATATCACGTAATTAAAAGTGAGATAAGAAATCCCTTACCTCGTGTCTAACTAGACTCGTTTATTCCTTGTACTTCTGAATAATAAAATAATGCTAGTTTCAAATTTTTTAATAACCTTTTTCATGTTTATTATTACTTTTATATCACTGATTTCCATGCTAAAATCATTATTTAGTCATTTAAGTTAATAGCGTTCCTTTTGTCGATATTTGGTACTTCAGTAAAAAATGGACTTATTATAATTAGAAGTTGTTCACATAGTCAAAAGTTAATTATATATATAATTATATTAATGATTTATATATCATATATATAATATATATCGAGTATATAACTGTATTTATATTAGTACATAACATTTGGAGGTAAGAAATTAAATGCACCATTCATAGAGACTAAAAGTTGTACGTACGCATGAACGCTACTTTCATTTCTATTTCTTATTTTAATTGAATTAAAAAATAATGATACATAGTTATATTATAATTCCTATATAATATCACATATAATATCCTTAAATACATCCTTTATACATCTCACATATTGGTTTAACGAGTCATATCACTCTGAGGGGGTGGTAGTCCACGTTTCCTCAAATGTAATTATCGCGTTTACCAATAATGGAAACCATAAAGGTATGATATAAAAACAATACTGAAGCATAAATAAAACCTAAAGATAATATATATCATATATAAATATAATTTCATCTTAATGGCCCCCATGAAAGCTGATAGGATATTATTAAACAATTATCGTTTCATGAGGCGTTAGTTTTCCGTTCAAAAAAAAAGTATGTTCTCCACCCATTAGATGAATGTGTGTATAAGTGTAGTTAGAATAATTATCATAAAAACATCCTAGTATATTTATGATAATGATTTTGTTATAAAATAAAGTAATAAAAAGAGTTTATGGGTTGGAGAAGTAAAATAAAAGAAAAGAAGTTAAGAGAAAGAGTTACATTTAATTTGGGTAACTCCCTTTGGTTTAAACCAAAAGGACTTCTTGAAGTGGATTCTACCTAATTTTAGGCTTCTAGGTGGAAGATATAAATGTCTAGAGTTTATTTGGATAGGGTTTGGTTGAGCCAAGTGGCTTGAGAGGTGTTATTAATGACCTATAAGTGAGAGATTTTTATAAGGGGGAGGAGGGGCTCTTTAGGAAAGTGTGAAAATATTATTTTATTATATAATTATATTCGGTTTCTAAAGGTCCAAAACTAATAAAAGTAGAATATAATATGACTAATGGTCTAAATAAAATCATCCAATAAAAATTGGACAGAATTTGGATGTTATTTTAAAATTTATAATCTTATTTATTTAAATCATGTATTAATGTGGTAAATACTCCTTCATATTGGTGTCCTAAATAATTTTATTTATTTGATGTATAAAAATTAGAGAACAAATACCATGATGTATGAAATATTTGTAGCTTTATAATTAATATTTATAGTTGAAAGTAAATCTTATATAACCCCATGTAAAAATTTATTTACTATAAGATATTTGTTTGTGTCATTTTTGTCTTTACTTTAAATTAATTAATCCTTAGTGTCATTATCACTCCCATGTGGATTCATGGGGTCTCAAAATCGACCAAAGGATGACCATTGTAAGAAATGCCTCATAAAATAAGGTTAGGACAAATTTTAAGTTAATTATGTATTATTTTAATATACTTTTTACCTTGAATTTCCCAATTTATCTTTAACCACGGTAAAGAAAAGTTAAAAGTTATCATTCACCAAAAATGATTTTCATCTTATTAAACAACATTTTACTTAATAATAACAAAAATGTATGTCATATTTTCTTAATTCAATCCACATAATAGGTAAAATTTCATTTAAATTATAATGTCGGTTTTTAACTACTACTTAGTGGTTTCACTATTCATAAAAAATTCATGTTTTTCTGAAAACTTCCAAAAAATAAGAAAAATAAATATTTGATATTCCAAATTCAAAAATGATTTCTATTTTTCTAAATTAAAAACATATATGTTCCATTAATTAATTTAAAATTAATTCTAGTAATAAAAAATAGCGTGTTTTTAAGAAACAATAACTATCAAAAGATTTATACTTGTTTATATCCAATTTCAAAGTTAAATAAATTAAAATGAATAACATTGGATTAAATGGTAAAAAATAATATAATTACCCTTTAAAACCAATTAAAAAGATAATATATCCATATAAATAAATTATATTAAAAGGCACTTTTGAATTAAAATACTGTATTTTTCACTATTCATAGAAAACGACTTTTATCAGAAAAAACAAAAAAATTACCCAAAGTAAATTTTTATTTCCCGATTCTAAATTAGAATTTTATTTGGTCAAATGGAAAATATAAAAGTGACCAAAACTATATTTAAAGAGGGTTTTCTTTTAAAAGGCGGTAAATCAACCTTTTAAAGAAAATTATGTTTAAAATTAGATTGATTCACATTTTAATCCCCTAATTTTTTTTGGATAAATGTAAAATAATTTAACAAACCTATATAATCATTTTGTAGTTAGATTTGTTCATTCCTTCCATTACAATTTCTAGGTGTTAACTACCATTTAAAACAATAATATTATATTCTTAGTGTGCAACATAAGATTTCAAAGAAACCCGTTGTTGCATATCAGGTACGCCATCGAACATAGCATCCCCTTTAAAGTAGAATTAATATTTAGTTCAAAAATATTAATAAATATGAAAAATGTCATGTTCTTTATTCACTTGGGATGTTATAATTGAACATTGAAAAATTCTTTCTTGACCTTGAGATCAAGAGAATGGTTGTCAATCTCTTCACACATGTACCAAACATCAATCCCTTGAATGAAAATAATGGGGTGTTTCTTTCCACAAACATCACATGGGGAAAATACATATTCTCCTTATTCCCTTTATCTATATTTTTTTCCTACTTTATTCTTCTTCTCTTTCTTCCCTATAAATCCACAAGACATGGAGAATTATTTCTCTATCTTTATACCATAGGATATTATGTCCTTGTTAGATGATAAAGTTTGAGATAATACTTATATTAAAAGAATTATAATAATACCAACAAATAAATAATCAATCAGGCTATTTAGATTATGTATATAGTTTATAACATGTCTTGATTACCTTATAATTTTTTCTTCATGCTTAGCTACAATTTTTACTTCCTTTTGCATTAGAATCTGTATTTACCCATCAATATCCACTTGTTGCCTGTGAGGAAAATAATTTTCATGACAACCAACCCCCTTTCATTAGATACCAAACTGAGAAGTATCATCACTACCGAACATAAACATAGATCAAATATAAATGTATTTGTATTACCATTTAATGATGGGGGATGTTGATGTTGGAAGTTGTTTAATAATGTTACATTTCATGGTGGATAAGTAGGATACTCTATATTTAATAGGTCTTTTTTCACAACCCTAGTTACCTTCCCTATTATGGTTATGATTTTTTTAGTTGAAACTACATCAGTAGCCCCAAAATATTTATCATTACTAGGATGAAAATACATACATGGGGTGAATGTATTGATTTAGTTCCAATTAATTCTACTGGTATCCATTTCTAAACAATGAAATACACTAGATTATATCATAAAATTACGAAACATAATGTATAGTCCCAATAATGTTGAAATACATATCATAAATAAAAAATGTATGCATAGATAATCTCATAATCATAAAAATGGTGTATTGGGGAACATTATCAATTAATTAAAATATTTTCTATCCCTTCATAATGGTTTGCAGTGAAAATTAGAATTATACTAAAGATATCCCCCCAATGTTTCAAACTAGGTCTTCAATAAGACCCATTTTCATGTACCAGGTTACTCTTGAGTCATGACTACTAAGACTTTTTTGGAGTTATTACGCCTAGGTACATCTATTATAGAATGAAATCCACCAGTTGTATTTAGAAATAGATGTTTTTTTGGATAAACCACATAATATACACCTTAAAAAACGTTAAGAGTTTTAAATATTTATCCTTAATTTATATTATAGAGTTGTGTTCCTAAATATTTGTTTCCTAAATCTTTTTCCGAAGGATTCTACTAAGATTTAACTGATACCTACTATAAAGACCTCAAACCTAGTATCCTAGAGTTGGTATGTACATTATTACATGGAAAACACATACAAGGTATCACATCCAGAAGGACTGAATAGTTTAGTAGTCTTAGTAAACTACATACATACACAAATTTCACATACATTTGAAAAAATCTAATACAAAAAGTGTTTTCTTTTATAACTCCATTATTCCTTATATTATATCCCTCCATATCAATCACAAAACAATTCATGGTATCATTGAGAAAATAAAACATAATATTGGGGTGTGATCATATTCTCAGTAAGGATATGTGTATTGTCAAATATATTAAGAATTAATTGTCATAACCAAAGTAGAAAGGTAAATAAATGAAACACATTCCATTTAATCAATAAAATGAGCATAATATGGTAGAAATAATTGATTATAAAATAAATCTATATAAATAATCATATGTTCCTTAAGTATATCCATAAATATTATAGATAATTGCATAATAACATAGACATAAATAAATTATCTCATTACAAGGGAATATATAATTTAAGACATCTAAAACATACAATCAAGAATTTTAAAAAGATAGTTTAATTATGTGGGTAGAATCTCGTCTAATTTGGCAAACATTTTTGTCTCACAAGAGATGTAAATGCTTTGAGAGGCTATCTATAACCGAGCCCCACCCATTACTTTCTAATTTCAATGAATTACTTTTATAAAAGGGGTAAGATATAATCAATATAAACCTTCAAATTGAAACAATAATATAGAAAATGTTAATAAATACCCCAATAAAATTAGCATAATCATAAACCATATAGAGTAATATGGTGAGTGGAAATCCTTAGTAAAACTGTTAAAATTCCTTTATAATAAATATTAAGAATAATATAAATACATAATTCTCCCATTGGACCATATTGTTATAAAAAATATTCAAAAAAGGAAAATAATTTTATTTGAAAATAACCTTTAATAAATCACTATTTTAGAAGATAATTTCTTTGTTCTTCATGTATGTTTTAGTTGGGTAATTTTGATAGTTTTAATTTGATCATGGTTAAATAATGTCTAGAATATTAAACATGATATAAATATCTTATATATTCATTATATGTGTATTTATATAAATCAATTAAATTTTTAGATATAAAATGGGTTACATCGTTTATAGAGATGGTGTGCCGTACCTACGCAAGCACATTATTTCCGTTTTTCTCAATGGACGGAATGAAATTAAAATAAATATTAATTGATATCTAAAAAATAATAATTATTTAATATATATCATTCTTATTAATAAAATATATCTATATTACTATCCATGTAAAAATAAAATGAAAAGAATTCACATTGCTACGTTGAAGCAGTAGTCCACACGTACACATGAGTGACATTTTTTTCCAATGGATAAGAAGGTATGAAGTTTGATATGATATTATATTCAAAAAATTATGGTTATATAAAAAGTATAACATCTGTTAATTAACTTTATCCTTAATATAATTCATGTAATATTTATGTGAAATAACTAGTCACCTCGCTTTGCGAGGCTGTAGGCCACCGTACACAAAAGTGTCATTATCATATCTCCCACAGAATGGAACGTAAGAAGGTATATATAATATCATAATTAAAAAATGACAAAATTTCACAAATATATTATATATATGTTAATTACATCGTTTTATCTTTCCTTGAATATTTTTAATGGAAAACAAATCACATCTATTCGCGATACGGTAGACCACCATTAAAACGATCGAAAATTTCATTTCCCATTTGATGGAATATTAGATGGGTTTAGTTAACGAATTTTAAAAAATAACATATTAGTATATTGAATATATTTAGGATAAAATATTATAATATTTTAATAAGGTTTGAGAGATGTGTATGAATAAATAAAACAAATAAGAAAGTTTAAGAATTTTACTTCTTATTTAGAAAGCCTCTTTAAGATTATACCGAATCTATTAATAGGATGGATTCAATATAAATTGAAGGAATATAGGAAATTTGGAGGGAATTAAGTAATTTATTTGAATTTTGAATTAATTATCTATGGTTTTTGTATGCGTGAATAAGAGAGTAGAGGGGGTGACCTTTTAGAAGTGGTGGGGAGGGCACCTATAGAATTCTGGAAAATATAAATCAATACCCACATTTTTTAAATTTCAAAAGCCTAAAAAATCAGTAATTGTAAAACATTATATGTTACAGGTTCAACATATGTCCATAAAATGGGTTCTAAAAAAGGATATGTCATTTTTAACCCTTATCTTATTTGTTTAACCCCCTGTAAACCCATTTATACCTTAAACATGCCAATTATTCGTTACTTTGTTCACAATTTATTAGGGTGAAAAATAAATTTGACCTTATGAGATACTATAAATTATTTTTATTCCAAATATGAAATCTATTTTCCATAATTAAATTCACTAAATCAGAATAATTCAATTTAAAAGTAAACCACATAAGTGATGAAAGAACAATTTTCTAAAGAGAAAATTCTCATAAGTATAGAATTTTTTAATATAAAAATTCAATATTAAATTTATTCCAATGACCTAAATTAGTTAAATTTTAATTTTTTTTTTCTAATTTTACTTTAATTTTTTTAAATATAATTTATCATCTTAACAACTAGGTTATAATGGTCATGTTTTAATAATATTATCTTAATAGAGTATTGTATTTCATTCAAAACTAATGTTTATTTCATTGAATGCTAACAAAGAGATTTAATTTATTTAAAAATAAATATATTGTGAAGTATTAGGGTGTTACTTTCTCATAAAATCTTTTTGTTTCCAGTGATATACCCTATCGAATATAATATTAATCTTTTATAATAATAGAATGTTACATGATGTGTCATGTGTTATATATTTTTTCCACACCCATTTTTGGAAAATAATAGAGTATTAAATGATTAAAATTGATTATAATTCATAATTAGTGATTTTTTGATAAATTTAGGTTGAAATTCAAAATAATGGAAAATTTTGTTAAAAATGATTGATTTTTGGTGTGTAACATCTTAATTTGTCTTTAGTTTGAGAGCCAATTTTTTAGGTGCCACATTTTATGATTTTTGTGTTTTATTCATTTAAAATAGCAGTTTTAATAAAAAAATTTGGTTTTGGTTTTATTTGATAAATTATTTTTGTTTTATTTTTATCAAATTATTTAAATAACAACATATCATTAAATTATATTTTTTAAAAAATTTAATTAAATAATTATTCATCAAGTTATTTTTATTATTTCTAATTTATTGAATTAATTCTGTCATTAATTCATTTTTTCATATTAAACCTTTTTCTATTAAAATCATTTTTGTAGAAAATTGGAATGACTTGATCTATGTAGTAGTTTTTTTAGGAAGTTGAAATTTCTTAATTTATTATAAATTTTGAGTTTTTTTAAAATTCATAGAAAAATTTGGAAAAGTTTTGGAGTGACCAGGAAAGTGTTAAAGAGATCTTAACATAAGAAATTTAAAGTTTCTCAATGATTATGATTCTTTAAATCCACCACAAGGGAAAACGGGTGCCATGGGTTGGGAAAATCCAACAAGACAATCAAACACATTCTATTTCACACTTTCTAAGGATAATTTTTTGGAAAATTAACCAAGAGATGATATATTGGAATTTGTGTCCCAATTAGATATATTCAAGTGAAATAAGCCATAATGGAAAATTTTCATAATTGCTAGATTGAATGTTCCTGTGAAATTGATTCAACCAAAAATGAAAAATTTTAGTTAGATATGATCTGTTGAAAAAATTAACAATTTAAAGTACCATGAATATCATCTCAATAAAATACAATGGAAAATTATGTTAAATAATAGACACCCAAAATCCATCCTAAAGAATACTATGTCTCTCATCCTAGATTAATACAAATAAAAAACTGTGATCAACCATAGACACCCATAGTAATGAATAAGGTAGTTCCAAGGGGTAGTTGAATAAAAATAATAAGTGAAGAACAAATCTTGTGTTTCATGGTTCCAATTAAGTTGAAAAGATAATTTTAAGGCATAGAGGGGGGGGGGGGGGGTTATTGCATTACAATTTTGAGAATTCATTATTTTATTGAAATTCACATGAAGTTCTTGAAAATAAAATTCTCAAATGATATTATCACTTTATGATTAATTATTGTGTGTTGAAGTCCACATTGACCTATCGTGAGGAAGATGTCACAATTAAAATGATTTCAGTCTATGAACATGAAATTCATGATTGATTCTGAAAAAATCTATGTTTTTTATATGATACTATTTTTTGAGGACGAATATGATCAAAAATATATTTTACTTTCCTGAAATAAACAATTAAACCCAAAACAAAGTGTAGTACTGGGCTCAATCCAAATACAAGAAGCCCAAAAAATTTAATCAAAAGCATTGGGGGACTAAAGGTAGAAAAAATATTTCTCAGAATTGAAAAAATAATTTGATGTTTAAATTTTTATTTTTTATCATAGTCTTCTTCTATCAGTTAAATATATGATAGATAATTTGGTTATGAGAACTAAATTTGGTAAAAAAATATTTAATCACCCCTATTTTGTTAGTTACAAACATTGAAATTTCTACCAGGAGATCAACATTGATTGAGATTGTGGTTGCTAATGGATTAAAATTTCTATGAAAAACACATTTAGTTATGGGATCTTTTGTAAAGTCACAAATATAGAGAGTTTTATATATAGAAGTTGCCACATAGTGGACCTGGTGAATTTTAGGGTCTATGATTTTTTGGAGCCATGTATCAACCAACACAATGTTATTTATAGTGGAGAAGAATATGGAATCAGGGAGGCTAGAGGATAAATATTAAAATATAATAACTGAATAATCAATCCAAAATATACGATAGGTTATTCAAGAAGGGATAGACATAAAGTAAGAAGCATATAATTCTTAGAGGATCTTGGAGGTGGGGGGGTTGGAGCTCTCTTGTCGAGAACTTATTTTTTCTACATATTACTTTATCTTATCTATTGTAATGTATTTTTTTATT
This sequence comes from Viscum album, assembly GCA_963277665.1. NCBI lineage: Eukaryota > Viridiplantae > Streptophyta > Magnoliopsida > Santalales > Viscaceae > Viscum > Viscum album. Next base: position 1,977,002,444 of record OY728131.1, read on the forward strand.
TATTTAAATATTTTGTTAACAGACGAATGGATGTTGGATGAAATTGGAACATAGGAATGTGATTTTAGTATTTATTAATATAACTTCATTCATGTGTAATGTAATTTTGAAAACTACATTATTTTTAATTATTCATGTAATGATTATTATTGAAACTTTGTGAATGAGTGAGATCTATTATAGGTTTAATTTTTTTAAATAAAAAATCATATGATAATCCATTTAAGAATAGGACAACTCAAAAGGTTAGTATAGTTGGATTAACTAAGAAATTGATTCAGATATAAAATTGGTGTAATCATTTTTTGGATTTTTGGATGCTTAGTTGAAGAATTATAGGTTCTATTCACCCATAGGTTGGTCATTTGAGAGAATGCACCAGATTTTTACCACTGGATCAAGATATATTCATCCATGAATAATGAATGAAAACTAAATCTAAAAAATAAAAAAAAACTAGCCAATATAATTTCTCTATATCACATCTCGATTGTTTCCCATTTCTATATGATTGTTTTTCTATCTCATATGATTTTACTTATAATCCTGTGGTTACTTATTTTTATCATTTAACCATAATCAACACTTTGTTTCATCAATTCCGTATTGATCTTAACTTATTACTTCTTTTTCTTGAGAATTATTTTTATCTACTTGGTCACACAAACATATTGGATGTACTTCCCTATAGAAAAATCCAATTCCCTACTTAACTGGTTTTTAATACAATTTTAAATAATAAATAAGACACTATCACAGTCAACGACCTAGGTTTCAGGTCATTCAGTAAAATGTTGGTAACTTCTCTTTGTTTAAATTTTTTTCATTTCATATATATATATTAAATATATATTTCATATTTTATTTGACCATGGACAATAATTTTTTAGGAAAATTAGTTATAGAATTTTTGAGGAATCTAAGATTTTTATTTTGGTTGAGTTTATGGATTTTTTAATGTTTTAATTTGGCTTATTAAAATTGAATTATACTATTGGAAAGATCATAAGGGTGTTAGAGAAGTGTATAGGAAGTAATGGATAGAGAAATATTGTCTTGATCACTACTTGATATTTTTGGGAAACAAATGTAGATATGTAGCCATTGGAGTATAATAGAAGTCTGGCGGAATCCTTAGTACTTTTTATTAAAATTTTGTTAAATAAAAACTGGTATTTTCTCCTATTCCATCCTTAAATCTTTAAATTCACCTCAACCCTCATTTCCCTTTGTCAGAATTACCTTCTTTGTTCTCCCTCTTATTTATTCATGTTTTATTCATCCATCTTCATGATTTGGCCTAATGTGGGTGGATTTATTTAAGGATAAGGCTATATGATACCTCTTTAACAATTTACCCCATTCTTCCTAAGCCTTATCTATTAATATATTATTATATATATTTTATTTTATAATTAGTGTCACCAATGTTATGGTAAAATATTTTATAATACACATCCTTTTAGGTGTTTGGTTTAGAGAACTCCTATATGATTTTTCTTAGAGTGGTTGTTTCTTGTTTTTATCTGGTTTTATTACACACCAGTTTAATCGGTGTTTTATTTATTATGTTTTTTGAGTTTAGTTATTTGAGGTTTGATTTAATTTATTCTTTATCCTGATTAGTGATTCTTATGATTGTAATGGTATTTCACCAAGTTTTAGATTGGTTTCACTTGGGTTTAAGATATAGTCATTTGGAAATATTTTTTTATTTTCCTATTAATGATTATGGGATATATTTTGGGGATTTCTATGGATTAATATGGAGTCCATGGATTAAATTGGATGAACCATCAAGGCATTTCAATAGTTTGTAGTTTTTACCAATATAAAACTCATTATAAAATTCTTGTTATTTATACAAAATTTATATATATTTTTAAAAAATATACTTTTTAAAAGATATAAATTTATTTTTTTCTTTGGCTACAATGGAGGAAATTAAAATTAATTTTCTATGGAAGAATTTATTAATTTTGGAAATGAATTATTAAATTATTACCATAGTTATAAACTCAGTTTAATCATTTATGATAAATTGATTATTTTTATTTGGTGATGTAATTATTCATTAGTAGTTATTGTTACTGATACCATATCTAAAATGTTAGGCATTTTAATTCATTCTTATTATCTAATATTTCTATAATTTTCTTATATTTTTTAAGACATAGAATGTAATATAGAGAACATGTTTCACAATATGGTTAATTACATGGTTAGGGACACTTTGAGTTAACATTGATTATATATAGAACTAGTAATGTGATAATATATAAATTTGATTATAAATTCCTTCTAGAGTGCTATACCTTCATGAAACTATAGAGGGTTTTTGAAATAATCACATATATGGAAGGAAATATACATAAATTTACCTAACTTAAGTTTTTGAGAAACGTTATAGGGGGACTATGTATTTTAATATAATATTAACGTGTTCCTTTACACCATTGTAGGATAAATTTTATTATGAGAATAACCTTAGTAAGATGAGAACCATGAGTAGTGAGATAACCCTTTAAATAAAACCCTTCCTTTAATGACTTCAATTATAATTAATAGTAAACTCTTTTCTTTCAGCTTCCTCATATATCATTTTTAATTTAGTGGTCCAAACATAACTTCTCTTAAGAGTTTAATCAGTGGAGAGATTATGGGTAGGTTAGTTTCAAGTTGAAATGAACTGTGTGATTCCTATGATTGATTGGTTTTATTATCTATGTTTGTATCCAAACAAGACTCATTTATTTGAATGTTATAATTTTTCTCTTTTCCTTGATGTCTTAAAGTTATATTTGGTTTTAATCAAAAAATTTCATCACAATTGTTTTCTATAAAACCACATATTTTTTAATTTTTTTTTATTTCTATTTTCATAATAGTACAAGGTTTAAATTAAAACTTTTGATAACATTCTAAACCAAATGTTTTATAGATGAAACTAATTTTTATGAAGGATCTATTATAGAAGAATAAATATTTATTTTGTGATAAAGAGAAATATAGTTATTTTTGATTGAATTTTGCTTCCAAGAATGGAGAAAAATTTGATAACTTATTTTAAAGTTAGATGGGTTATTTTGTTTATATAAATATTTATCAAGTAGGTAAAAATGATTTTATTCATGATGGTTGGGATTGAATATGAGTTTTTAAACATCATATTTCCATTCTTAAATTCCTCATGGAAGGTATTTGTCCCTTACATAGCATGAACCCTACCCTTTCTCCCATATATTGGGAATTTTCCCTGACTACTTAGGTTCCCTGGGATTGATGACACCGTTTCACAACCCATTTCACCTCAAATTATGGGATTTGGCCAAACCTAGAAGAATGTGTATTGAATATCCTGATATAGGTAGTTATTTTTTTATAGTTGTTTATTCATATATTAATTGATTATGTGTTCTCCATGTCATATTTTATCATATTTTATAAATACATGATTATATTGATCTAAAATAGAAAATTAATGGAATTTTTTATATTTTAAGACCTTGGTGGTTTCTAAAAGAGTGAGTTGTGATCACACCTTTCAAGAGACATTTGGTGGACATACATTTTCAAGGTTTGTCTTATAGGTACCTACACACACATATATTATTATATGATTTTGTTTTTTATATGTGATTGATATGATTAAGAGTCATGTTTCACTCGTTTTTTAGCTTGAAGCTAGGTGAGGTGTGATTTGGGTAAGGGTCATCAGAAAATGGTATCAGAGTTGGGGAAATGATATGATTTTTTACATAGATTTTATTGAGATATATTTGATTATAATTATATAGGATCATAGTATTGGGGAATTGAGAAATTACCCATAAATGAAATCATAAACCTAATTATGTATGAATATTGAGTGACCAGAGACATCCATGTTGTTGTGTAAAACCCAGTAATTTTGATTAAGTATTAGTCCAAGTACTTCAATTAATGGAAGGAAAGAACCTATAAAGTGTTTTTGGGACTAGATAAACAATCTCACTTTGTGGTTCATGCATCATAAGTAGATATCATTTGGTGGAAATTTTAGGCATCATGACATACTACATGATTTCCTATGTTTACCTATAATATAATGAAAATCAATTAGTGATTTTTATTAACTAAAATATCAATAAAAAATATATATATTTTCTATATAGGTTTATATATTTTTGACTGTTCAAAAAATTAAAATAATCAATTGGTTCTTTTGATAAAATCAATTATTTGGATTTATATTACTTTTCACGCCCATGAAAACCAATATCTTTTATTACCATTAATTAATGATTTAATACATGAAAGTACACTTTGTACAATCATAAAAGACTATGAGACCAAGTTCCATTGGGAAACTATGTATATTTCAACAAAACATGAAAAATAAGTACTAAAACATTATTTAAAAGACCATGATACTCACTTATATTGCATGGATATTCTAAAATTATCTTCTAATTCCATACTAATTTCTCATTACCAACATCCATAATTTGCACAGAAACATTGTGGTGCTTGGGGTCCCAATAAATAAATAATTTAAATTCCACCATTTAAATCCATAATTAAATGTGTAATTTAAATAACAAAATTTAATTTACTCTATTAAATAAAAATAAATGATAATTATTAGTTATTTTAGTTCTCATTATAAATATCCCATTTTCTATGGGTGTCATAGTTCTTCAATTATGATTTGAAACACCCCATTATTATATGGGTATTTATTTCTCTACGAAGATCATTTTTGAATACCTGAATGAATGGTTGTTTCATTTATCTCAAATATCTATTCATGTATTAGTTTTCTTCTACATCACATGCGAAACTGTGTACCCATGGATCAGCCATCATGCATTCGTGTATTCAGGCATTCCACTCGTATTCATGCTAAAACATTACAAATTATTCTCCTCATGGATAAAAGTTATGTCCATCTCATCCTGTAACATGCATACTTGCATCTCAATAACAAGAGAGACCCGAGTTCATACATCTTCACACTGATTTTATATTTATTCTTGAAGTAAAGATTCTATATTTGGACACCTGGAGGACTCAGGTGTTATTTCTCTCTATTCAAACCCATTTCCACCCTGTACGTATAAATTCCTTAAGACTCGAGCTTTCATTTTTCCTTTAGAGGAGTATTAATTTTAGAATACATGATTTGTCACATAAAAACACCTAAAGGACTATGTTTTATGATTATTCTCATTTCATTCCATTTAGAATAAACATCACAAAACTTCTCATTTTTTCATTCTATTTACATGTATTCATCATAGAGCTTCATTCATGCCACATTTCAATCATATCTATGTATATATCAGATCATTTACTTTTTCTAGGTGTTTGACTTCATCAGGCAACATCAATGCTCAATGATTCTCTGTTCATGCATGGTAATATATGAAATTCATGTGTTATAAATGTTTTAAAATCTCATAGATCATTGGAGTTCAATTAAGACATCGTAAATGTATTCAAGGACTTCGTTCGACCCAAGGATTCTCGACCATGTTCTCCCTGGCTTCATCAATGGTGGAAGAAATTCTATCGATGGCTTCAAATTGTGATAAGAATAAGAATACATCGTGGCTTGAAATGGACATTTTAGATTAAATACATCACGTGGTAGAGTAAATATTTGTAACATTTAAAGGTGGGTGAACAGTATATGCAGTATTCAATCCCACATATATTTCATCAAATATCAAAGCCACAGTATTATAATTAACCATTTTCGTTAGACCGTGAGAAATCTCGAACCCATCATATACTACCCCATACCATTTCTATCTATCTTTGTAACACCCTTCTAAGTAGCCCTACCTATTCTCCCATTCACTCTACCTGGGTGTGCTATGATGGTCCTTATACAGAGGTCCACACCTGTGCTGCTCATGGGCTTGCTTCGATTTGTTTCCTTGGGTGTTGTAGACATCAACCCCACATGAGTCCCTAGTCGATCTTAGAAAAGGAAATATTATAGACATTAAATATATTTATCACATCCAACGTTATACTTATAAATTATCTATATATATAATATCTATAAACAATTCTCATATAAAATTCTATTAAATCCTTTATTCATATTGAAAATATTATTTTGTGTGGTTTTCAATAAACTTACAATCCCCACTCTTTCTCAATACATATTCTTCACTTAGTGAAATAAAATATTTCATAACCTTAAAATGAATTCATCACGCATCAACAAGTTCCTTATAAAAATAAATGGATTCATGGCCTTAATAATTTCCCATTCATGAAATTACATTTTTTTCATGAACTTCACTTGTTGAAAAAGATGTGGAAACACATTAGCACATGTCATTGACATTAGATATAACTTTTACAATAATTATAGTTACAACCAGGATATTTTCTCAACTTTGACATGCAATTACATCAAAATAATCCCTAATTATTCTCGAGGTATCACCACTTCATCTTCACCCACATATTAACTCCTCGAAAACAAATGAAACACTTGAGCAAAAAAATCAAGGGATAACCTGGGGACTTATATAAGAATGGGGTGAGAACTAAAACCCGTAAATGAAATGAACAAATAATAAAATAAGGTAAAAAAGTGCATGTGACATAATAGGCATAATTAGGTAACATAATATGGGATAAGAATCATGATCTTGGGAAATGAGTCATGATATAACATGATAACCTAAAGGCAACATAGGAATCTTAGAACAACATAAAACACGACATCATAAACATATGTCAAGGTTAATACCAAGAAAACATAACATAGAGTTCTTAGGATAACCTATCATGAAACATACATGGAATAATAGGAGATAAAAACATTACCCAATTTATTGGAGGGAAATATAATTTTGGGCCCACCCGTCACTTTCATATCATGTTCATTCATAAGTGTGATACGTAAATCATACACCATAAGGATGAATTTCATATATATTAACACCGTGGTTATGGATTGTGGGTAAAATTCATGTAAATTCCTTAATAAATGAATAATATATATGACTTGTTTAATACCCTTGAGTGTAAATAGGGATGGATATTCAATACACAAAAGTTTGGCATGGAAAATATTAGGATACTTTAGGTTGCAAAGACGATGTACATAAAAATTTATAAAAAGGTAAAATGATAGTTAAAGGGGTATATTACTACATTTTATTCATAAGTATAATAAGTGGGATGTTTAAAAATATTTACCATCTTGAAATACTCTTTTTCAAAAGGCATGATATAAAAATCAAGCTTGATTAAAGGGGAGAAGTAGAGGAGCCCTTACCATGAAAGGGCACTTCTTAAAGACTGGGTGGTGCTTCATAAGATATTGGGGGAACCTTGAGAGGAATTTAGAGAGGTAAGGGTAGATAAGTCCATGATACAATACTTTTTAGTGAAGAGTAAAATGATATTGGGTGGGTTTATACAAGAAAAGAGAGGAAAACTCTTTATTAGCTTAAAAATTTATTTTCTGGATTCTTTATGATAATGTAATAAAAACCACAATACTTTCCATGCGGTTTTCACTTGGTTTCTAAAAAATATGAGTGTTTTTAATTATTTTATAATCTTAATAACTAATCATATTAAAAAAATTCCTTTGGTGTTATAGATGTGATACATGTTTATAAGGAACTGAACTTAAAACCTTAAAATATAATATAAGATGTGAAGGATTAATTAAGGGTTTATAAAATTATTAAAATAAATTGAAAAACTTATTTGAAATTTGAAATATAATTTTGGTCATTGATACTTATTATGGCATTTATTGAATCACTTTTTTCATTTTATGATATTATAATACATACCCAATAATTATACAATATTTAATTTTTACCCAAAATTTGTACTATCTCAAATTTTTGGAAAATATAACTATTGGATAATTTCAATTTGATTGTTTAAAACTGATATTTATTTTTGAATAATAATTATATTTATATGATAATTTAAACTATAAAATAAAAATCTCCATTTATTAAAAATACTTTTTTGCACAATAACAATTTTTTGACCCTTAGAAATATTATTGTTGACTTTGTAAAATTATATTAGGATTTATATTTAAATGTTCTTATTTATTAATAATATTTTATGAAAATATCATTTATTTTTTAATTTCATTAATTCGTCAAAATGAGCGTCTTTATTGAAACTATACATATCCCAAAAATACAATTTTTGTTTCATCATATGAAAATACTATTTTTATCAATATTATTATTTAATCTATATAAAAGTAATAAAAAAGAATAAATATAATAATTATTTTGTAGAAATAAAATATTAAAGTTAATACTTTTAGGGTCTATAAAAATATCCCTTTATTATGAAATCGAATTATTTAAGGGTATGGTGTGCGATGGTGAGATTTTCATGGGGTTGTTCATAAAACATTGTTTTAGCTATGATCTTAATGAGCATGAACTTATCCCATAAATGGTTTAATTTATGATTTAATTGAGGAATATTGACTTGGGATTGGTCAATAAAATATACTAGTGATTATATCCCCCTCATAATCTTTGATAAATGTGCTTCACAGGGTATAATCCAAATGGTCGAGGTCATCACTTAATTTTTCTATGTCACATGGAATTTATCATAAACTTTAATATAATAATATCATTGGTAACAGTAAAATTAATATATTATCAATGGTTATATTTCATAATAAAATTATAAATGTTAAAGGCCATATAATGGTCCAAAATAAGAAAATTAGTGCATAACTATATTACCTAATAAGGTACTTATTCATTTGAAAGGAGAATTTAATTTATAAATATTTGGGTTGTTTCATTCTTCCACACTTTGAAAATTTCCTCCATGAAATTTCATTCATTCACTAAAAAAGATGTTACCACTTTTATTTCATCACCTCCTCGGGTTTCCATGTTGTTTACTAAAACGTGCGGTTCCACTAAAACACTTTGACCATGTTAGTTGTCATGTTTTGTAGAAATTTTTCTCTATGATCTAAGATATTCACTGAATTCTCAACAAAGAAAATATAATTATACAATGGCCAAACTCTGGATTTATAATATGTTAGGGGCCTAGTATGTCATTCCTCATGAGGGAAAAATGGAAATCATTATTTACTTATGATATGTTCAGTGAGAGGGCATGTTGATAGACCACCATTCTGATGTGGTCAAGGATCTAAAAGGGGCCAATGTATCTTAGACTGGGATTCCCATTCTTACCAAACACAATGAATTTCATCTACATTGTTGTATGAAGGAACAATTTATATTTAACCACAAACTCTAGGCCTCATCAATGATTATGTTCATAGATTTGCAATCTACTTTGTGCAAATTTCATATGATGAATAATGGTTTCAAACTTTTGTATTATCTACTAGATATGATAAGGTACCACTAGAATCCTCTCTCTAGCTTTATCCTAGAATGTGGGAGTACAACACATCATCATATATAAATCATAATAAGGTTCTATTTTGCTGATAGAATGAAATCCACTATTACATGATAACTCCACTAGGGGAAGGTGTTGATCCCATAACTCAAAAGTTAAGAGAATTTATGAAAATAATAATATATCAATTATTATTTTACATGGGGGTTTCTCAAGGATTAGTTAAATAATTAAATTCATTTATATAAACAATTTATTATTACCTTTGTCATATAAATTCCCGGTTATATTATTCTCTCATTATCCAAGGGAAAGACAAGCGACACTAATTTAGGTTGTGAATAATGAATTAGAGAAAAGATATCAATCCTAGAGATTTATTTTTTCTCCAAGAATTATATCAATAACGAGAGCGATTATCATCCACTAGATCAAGTATACCACTTTAGAAGTGGTTCTCAAGTTGATCAAAGGTAAATTTTTCAATCATAAGGACCTTCTGTGCTAGCACCCGAAGACTCCTATAGTGATTTCCAAAGATACATAAAACACATGTAGACCACCGTTAGAGAGATCATCCATTTTTATTCTACAAAGTAATGACAGATAACTATATATCTATGGCTGAATGCATCAATGAATAATGAATAAACATGGAGGAAATTTTTATTTAATTAAATTGACTATAAACAATATGGGTTGATCAACTCTCTCTTAGTTTTGGTTTTTCCATCCCTTGCTAGTTATTTGATTCAATTCCATTGGTCATGATGTTCTTTATAGGAATAGACCTTATATTGATTATCAATAATAACAAAAAGAAATGTTGGGCACCATGCCTCCCATGCTTACACTGTTCTTGGTACCTATAAGTGGTATCAGATCAGTCTCATCATTGTTTATACTTATTTAATTTCATTGATGATTTATGCATTTATAATTTAAAATTTCAATTCATGTTTATCATTATATAAATCTGAATTTTTTGATATATTTCTTCCTCCATAATTTCTCACATATAGAACAAAAATGATAAATATTATGATTAAAATATAATCGAGGAACTCATTCGAAGGTGCCTAAGATTCAGACAGGATAACACAAGAGTACATGTCATGTAATCAGAATTACACATCATGTACTCATATTCAATGCACAAGGTGTTAATTAGAAAATTAATCAACCCATGTCTATTAATGACACATGGTGTAGTAAATTATTACCCCACCTATTGACTAGGATAAAAAGGCACATGATCATCCAAACTACACACCGCGTGGCCCATTGAACAAAGTGTGTAGTCTCTTCAGTTTAGGGCCAGGATGTTTATTCCAAACATAGCCTACCCCATTAGTGACTGTGTAACACAGATTCAAAAATTCATTTAATCCACTAGACAAGACGTGTACTCCATGATTTTCGAAGTACGCCTCACACTCCAAGTCCCTAGGCATGTTCTTTAGATACATAGTTAAAAATTTAAAATCCATATAGACTAGATCTACATTCCATGTATGTTTACCAGTTACAAATATTTGAAATTTATTATATTATGTAACCCGTTATACATGTACTTGCGTGTGTTCATAATGTCGGGACATTCCATGTGACTGGATTTGATATATATATATATATATAAATGTTTAATTAACATCTATATAATTTTCAAGATCTACACATCATGTATGAGTTGTATTATAGTTATTATTATATGTTCGTTCTATATGTCACAATGAATAAAGTGTATACTATTATAATACTTGTTATGTTGTTTTGGATGGCTTTTAACCATGTTACCTCCATGGTAAAAGTTATGTACAAAATTAATTTTAAATGAATTTATTGTATTATTTAAAATTAGAGTGGATGCGAATCTCAAGGAAATTCAAAAAACGTTTAAGATAAAAAATATTGTTAAATTAAAGATAATAATTAATCAATTCGATCTTGATTTATCTTAAATAATAATTATTAAAGAATTGAATTCTATTTTTATTAAATACATATTTCATTGCGTGCATGTGGATTATCTTGAGCTATACCAGACTGTTATATATGATTGGTCTTCTTTTAAATTATTATTAAGTTAAATTATTGGCCTACATGCCTTCTCTCCTCATTAATATATTTGGACTACGTTCCCATGGTTTGTTTTATGTAAACCCCCCTTTACCCTTCACCTACGTGGGAGTAAAAGTATATGTAATGGATGGGGCTCCCAAGCTAGTGGAGGTAGTTCATGTTAGGTGTCGAGGAAAAACCAATCCAATGAGGTACAAAGTCAGATAGGTGGAAATATATAAACATGAACCTTAAATTTGATCATGGTGTGTCTCCCCTAGGTTAGTGGTTAATTTATCAATAACTATATAAACAAAAAATCAGAATAATCTCATGATGAAACCCGTTATTTTAATTCTGTCAGTTGCCTGGTTATTTCATTATGGATGTATTATCGTGATCACATAATTAATGAATTAACAGGCATACAAGGATGGAACTAAAATAAACTGGATTATGTGTAAATATTATCTATATAAATTGTTAATCAATTAATTAATCCCACTTAATATTAATAATATTTTGAAAGATAATAATAGAAAATTTACGTATAAATGATAAAATACCTCAATAAAATATTAAGTCATTACAACATTCCATTACTTAGTTTATAATCAAACCATAGTTCAATGTGCTTGATCAGACAATGTTGGGGTGATTTCAAATATCAAGGCATTCTAATTTTAGGTTTTGGGTTAACTTAACTTGGTTGACATCTAGGGTGGACTATCGAAGAAGGACATGGTGTAACTAAGAGGCAAAGATTGATGAAATATGTATTAATGATTTTTGGACTGGGGAGTCAACTTAATGGTTCAAGGAACTATGGGTTAATGAAATTTTAATTTTCAATGCCTTCCTAAAACTATTTGAGTTTCTTCACCATCCAATGATGGGGTAATGAAAGTAGAATATGGATCCTTACCACTAGAATATCCAAGAAACTCGATATTCTAAAGCCAATGGTGAGGGATATTGTGTTTGGATAAAATAGTGGGAGACTAATAAATATAATAATTATTTATTTGTCTAAATTTTATTAGATAAAGTACTAAAATTCTACTCATTTATTAAAAACAATAGAAAAAATGACATCAAACATATCATTGTGATCCATACTCAAGAAGGAAAACCTTCTCACTAAAACTAATTTGAAGGAGTCGAAAAGGCGCCTACAGGTCATCCTTTGCCAAGAAAGGAAACTGTATATGCTGGATGAAACTTTACCAGTTGTGTCTAGAAAGGAGGCGAGTGATAATGAGCTCTCTTAATATGAGAATTATATGAATGTTGCTACAGATATTCAGTACTTCATGCCATTATCCATGTTCACTGATCTCTTGAAGCAACATGAGGAAATTTATACTTATAGCATGATATATCACCTATAGGATCATTATCAAGAGAATGCGGGACAAGAGTGGTATGAGATCTCCAACGATTTGTATACGACTAATCTTGGAGTGTTTGCATCGGCTGGGCCTCATGCCGTCAAGCATATCAACTACATTGAGCATTTGGACATTTTAGGGATTAAATTCCCAGATTATTTGCATACTTATCTCATAGTTTTATTGCTGAAAAAGAAATTCTATAGTTTCATTGTGAATTATAATATGAGCAGTAATCAGAAGAGTCTATCAGAACTTCTGGCCTTGATTCTCCAAGTAGATAAGGACATGGGGCATGACAAACCGACAATCCTTATGGTGAATAGGAAGAGGAAGGATAAGAAAAAGGGGCCTAAGACTTTTAAAATATTCTAAATCCCCTGATCACAATCCGACCAAGTAGAAGAAGATCCATAGGCCAGGCAAGGAAAGGGAGAAAGTATGTTTTTCTTATGGAAAGTCAGTCCACTAGAGGAGGAACTACACCCAGAGGCAAGGAGAAGGAAAATGCACATTCATTGTAGAGTTAAATATTTTAATTTATACACATTAGGTATTGGATATAGTTTGTGATGGTCACATTTTTATTGAAATATATAAACCAAGTAGATTTTGAAAAATTTCTAGTAGAGAGGAGGATCTACAAGATGCTGATGCTGTGAGGATGAATGATGTTTCCATTGGAGACTTCCACCTTTAATTTCTAATGAGAACGATTTGGGTTTTCCATGATTGTTATTGTGTACCTACTGTTACCAAAAATATTATTTATGCATCATGTTTAGGTACATATGAGTTCGGTAATGACCTAAACATTTATGAATAAAATTAACTTTCATTTAAATAAATATATTATGGATATGAAAACATAATAAATTGTTTTGTTTTATTATATCCAATTGGATTTAAATGACCATTATGTATCCATACCATTTATAATGCAGCCTTTGAATAGTGATCACATTACTAATATAAATATTGGGTTTTAACAAATCCTTTTGGCATAGAAAAAAGAAGTGATGCCCTAAACTCGAAGGATCAAACCCTACGAAGCCCATTTATCAGAGATTCCAAGTTAGATAGCATTTCTGGGCTTTCCCTAGACCAAACCCAAGACAAGTTCTAAAAACATAGGCATGATCGAAACCATTTATGAGAGAAGTTCTTGCTCATCGAGATCGAAACCCAAACCATGATCACTGAATGGCCCTATGAAAGCCCAACCACCCCACACCATACACTTAGTGAATATTCTAGTGTAATTAGGGGATATGTAACAATACCATATCATTATAATTATGTGAATTATTTTTTTATAGAATAATAAATATACTTTCATTATATTATTGTTAATTTGTAAATGATTTTTAAAAAACAAATATTATTTTTAGTTAATATTCAAATCAATTAAGAAATATATTTTGATGAATTAATGTATTTTTGAATAAAATAATAATAAAATATTATTATTAAATTAATCTTATTAAATATAAAAGATCATATAACTTTTATGAAGTCAAATTTAGTTATTATTAGGGTTTGAAAATTGTTTTTGTCAAAACCCATCTATTTTTAATAATTATCAGTTTTTTATTTTAAAAGTAAAAATTCACATATATAGAAAATTACTTTAACCTAATTAATATTATTTTTTATATTGGGATGTTGATATTATCAAATAGTGATTTCTTCATAATTTTCTGAGATAGTCAATTTTTTGGGTTAAAATTAAATACCGTATAAATATAAAATGTGTTTTATGACCTCACAAGGACACGATCGTGATGTAATAAAATAATATAAAAGGATTATTCTACCAAATATATGCTTTCCTTTAAAATAATGTAATTTTATGTTTATTTTATTTATTTTATATATCCTTAGTGAATCCTTCAAGACATATAACATATTTTACGATTTTAAAATCATTTTCATAAAAGTGTGACTCACCTCCACCTAACCAAGAAAAACAATTTAATATCTTCGTCCCTTAGCTCTATAAAATAATGTATACCAATTAAATTTTCTAGAAACTGTGGAAAAAACTATATAATGATTAATGTTTTTGAATATTTTATTATGTAGTGTCCAAAACCAAAATAATAAAGAAATCTCCATCATTTGCTATATAAACCCACCCATGCTCCAATATATCTCCACTCAAGCTCCTTGAAGCTCTGAAATCCTCTACCTATTACTCCCAATATTTCTCCCAAAGTTTCCCCAAGCTCCCAAGAAGCCTCCCCCAAGACATTTGGATTACACATCCAAGTAAGAGGGATTCCTCTCCACCTCTATGAATTCATGCACTTTCTTTGAGAGTAGTTATTTAAATTTAAATTTATTTAATTGAAATTTGTCATTAATAATTAACTTACTAAAAAATTTATGTTATCTCAATGAGGTATCACTTATCCTTCACCATTTGTACCCATACATGGGCTGTTACTGTACCAAAATTCCATGAGGGATTTCTCTCTTCTTATTTTCATTCAAGAATTTATTTTATATTATTCATATAAATTACATTTCATATGTTGAGATGTTACAACCTACAATCCTCTTACTATCTATTTCAGTTATAAATGATGATATACACCTTTATTTACCATCAACCCATTTTAAAAATTTCTATTTGGTGTCGTTATGCTGCCGAAATTGAACAATGATTTTCCATACAAAAATCATCATGTAGTTTATACCATACCCATTTCTCTATCAGAGGTATTCACCTTCATGATCATAAACATATTTATTGGGGAGTCACATATAGTTATTCCAAACTCATTATTCACTTAATTAATTATTATTCTTAATGAATCCATGTTTTATGATATATGTGGCACACTTATACATGAAAACAAAATGATTATGAAGGGTGTGCCCTAATAGCGCTCCAATGAATTGGGTAATGTTTATTATCAGGATACTACATGTGAAATTAAGGTTTACTCGTTATAATTCATGTGAAATGATGTTTTTCTCATGATAATTCATGTGCAATAAGGGTTTAATCATTCTAATCCATGTGCAATGAACCTTATATCACGCTAATATCATGTTTTATGTTGTTTACACATTTCCATGTTATGAAAATAATTATATATCATGCTTTTATGTTCATATTTATTTTCTTCTCTATTGATATGACTTTTGAATAACATGTATTTTCTTCCTCATGTAAATCCATGATTATTATCTTAATGTTATTTATAGCTCTCCCTTTTCTTATGTATGTTCTCAGGTTACCCCATGCATTGTTAAGTACAAAGGAATGTTGTGGTCTTGTAAAATAGGTCTTCAATAAAGATGTGTACTTCATGTTTTATGTTGTTATGTAATTTTCCTAATCCCCAAAGACACTATACCTCTCAATATTCTAAGTTGTATTAAGTTCAAGTTTATATAACACATAAAGTTTACATATGAAATAAAAAGTAGGGTTGTTACAATTGGTATCAAAGGATAGGTTTAGTAATTTTTGGGTTTTGTATTAATCAACTCTTGTGGAAGACATAGGGATAAGACAAATTATATGAAAATAATCCCTAAATTTTAGTGAGTATAGAGTAAGTGGTTGACAAAAATAATAAACCCCATTATGGATACAAAAAAGTATAGGTGGCTCTGGCAGAGATGTATATAGGTATCTCATTTTTCATTACTTTCCACTTTATTTGTTTAATTGTTTAAAATATTTACCCAAAATATTTTCTTTTATTCTATCCAATGGATGTTAAGAGGATGAATTGATCTAAAACTGATGCGAAGATCAATGTGATGTCTTCACTAATGAGATGACCAATTAGATGGGAGTGTGACTCACCTAATTTTTTATGATACTCTCCCAGTTAACTCAATTTTGAAAAATAAACCTAAATCAATAGGAATTTCCAAACACCCTAAGAAAGAACAAGTCACAATCCAGAGCTTCATGAGAAGAGGGCCTCCTACATTCAATGGATCACATGATCCCTCAATCACCAAACAATTTATAAACTTCATTGAGAAGATATTATCCATAGTTCAATGTTCTGAGCAAGAGAAGGTTATTATAACTTCTTATCATATAGAGGGTGAAATTGATCAATGATGGAAATTTTTAAAAAATACAAAGCCTGAATAAGATATTGAGGTGATGGGATGAAAGGATTTATAGAAAATAATTTTTGATAAATATTTTCCTCGCACCCTCCATCTTAAGATGAACAGTGATTTAGTTACACTCATGAAAATGGAAGATGAATCTATTGGGGAGTATGTGGCATACTTCACCAAAATTTTATGATATGCCTCTGATTTTCTCTTCACCCCTAGATGAAAAGATGAACATTTCTCTGGTGGGATAAATACTAGCCTACAAAAGCCTTGGAAATCTAGGACTTTCATAGGTATGAGGAAATTGTATGATATTCCCTCAATTCCGAGATTAAGATTAGTAAGTCTCATGGGTATCATGAGGATAATGATAATAAATTGGTTGTTAATTCTAGTGCACAAATGTATAAATCTAACAGTTCTATGAAATTATAGTGCTCCGCTTGTCAAAAGTGAAGGAAAAAGCACCCTAGAAATTGCCTAAGGGAATCAAGGAAATGATATAGGCATGGAAGATAAGGGAACCTAGATAATAATTACTACCAGGAGAAACCCCTCAATTTGATAGAGGAAATGAATTCTCCAGTCAACCCTAAACAAGTTTTTAATTTCTAAAACTTCTAGGAACTAGGGATCTTTGTGAACTAGTGCCTTTATCCAAGTGTAATTGGAGGTAAGAAACAACCTCCAAGGCAACAATGGAGAGATTTTTCCGTCATTACCACCGAAGTGAATTCCAAAAATTATGTAGTGATAGGTAAGCTAGTTATTAATTCATGAATAGTGAACTCACTTTTTGATTCTAGTTCTACAAATTATTTTATATCCTAAAAGTATAGTAGAATAATCCAAACACCACCACAAATCATGGAAGTAGGGATGTAAGTGAAAATGGAAAATGGACCAATTATTGCATCCTTTTTATACGACTCCTACTCTACCATAATTTTTGGATTGAACTTACTTAATAACCTCATCATACCCCTTCTGGTGATATTCGATGAAATTCTTGGTATGGATTGGCTCTCCCTATATAGAGCCAACATAAATTTCCGCAATAAGGAAATCACTCTCCATATGGTGAATTGACCCCCCCAATTCTATACAAGTTAAAGGAGGAGGATGAATCCTATTTTGCACCATAATCTCAAGCATGGATATTATTTCCCGACAATCATGTGTATATTTATCTGATGATAGAGTCTATAGAATGAACCATCCTTGAAGACATGCCTATTGTGAGGGTATTCACTGACATGATTCTTGAGGAATTCCATCATCTTCCTCCCAGAAGAAATATTGTATTATCAATTTATCTTATACCTAGGGCATTTAAAATATCTAAGACTCCATATAGAATTTATATTTTGGAGCTCAAGGAGAAAAATAAACAACTACATGAGAATCTAGATAAAGGGTTTATACGCCCATGTTCTTTATCATGGGGTGCACTAGTCCTCTTAGTCAAGAAGAAGGATGGGTCGATGCGCCTTTGCATTGATTTTCATGAGTTCAATAAAATCAAGATAAAGAAATCAATTTCCATGAATTGATGAATTATTCAATGAACTACAAGGAGCACAATACTTCTCCAAGGGGTATATGTGGTTAGGATATTACCAAGTTATGGTGAAGGAGGATATCCCTAAGTATACTTTTCATACAAGGTACAAGCACTATGAATTCATAATAATGACATTAGAACTCATTCTTTGGAAATATTCATGGAATTTATGAATAGATTATTTAGAGATTAAATTGGTGATTTTTTTTAATAATTATAAATGATATTTTAATACCCCTCAAAACCAAGGAGGATCATGAAGAACATCTAAGAACATTACTAGAGACCGTTCGAAAGGAGAATCTCTATGAAACTTATAGAAAGTGTGAGTTCTAGTTGAATGAAGTCTCATTCATGGGGAATATAATCACTAGCTATAGGATATCTATGGATCCTTCCAAAAAAGAATTTGAGGGATGGCTGAGGATGACATCTTTGATGGATATCCATATCTTCCTTGTGTTAGTTGGATATTATCACTAATTTGTGATAAATTTATCATAATTGTCAAACCCTGTTACTAGGCTAACCTAGAAGGCAATCATCTTTTCTGGGGATGATGAACGTAAAGAATGCTTCATGGAGTCGAAGAAGAGGCTTATCACTACCCTTATTCTCACACTTCCGACAAGTGGGGAGCTTTTCCTAATATTCAGTGATCCTTAGAAGAAGGGACTAAGTAGTGTGTTGATATAGAAGGAAAATTCACTACATATGTGTCAAGGTAGTTAAAAATTCCTGACCAAAACTATCCTAATAATGATTTGGAGTTAGGAGCTGTGATATTTATGTTGAAAATTTGGTGTCATTATCACTTTGGGGAGAAGTGTGAAATATATATGGGTCAAAAAGCTTCAAATATAATTTCACATAGAAAGAGATGAATATGAGCCCTCTAATGTGGTTAGAGGTCATCAAGGATTATAACTTCTCAATCCATTACCACACTTGGAACGAGAAAAAGGTCACATATGCTCTATGTACAAATGACACAACAATTCTATAATTGATGAGAATTGAAAATGATCCAATCCTCTTAGATTTGATGAAGATGGACATGGGAATCATTAAGAAGGGAACATCATCCATACTTTCGGAAATGATTTCTCAACAATCACTTTTGGAATGGATAAATGATGCTGAAAATGATGATGTGGGAATTAAGAAGAAAGTGGAAACTATAAGAAAAGGAAAATCCTAATATTTATATGTTAATGGTGAAGGAATTGTGAGATTTGGATCTAGACTATGTGTTTAATAAAATTTAGAGTTAAATAAATAACTTTTGGATAAATCACATATTTTGAATTTATATATTCACCCAAGAAACATAAGGATGTATCGAGATCTCCAGGACTACTATTAGTGGGATAACATGACGAAGAAGATAAATGAATTTACGTAATTGTGCTTGGTATGTCATTAAATGAAGGCTGAGAGGAAAAGGTATAAGGGTATGATCTAACCATTACCTATAAAAATATGGAGATGGGAAAACAATACTATAGACTTCGTCACTGGACATCCGTAGATATCCAAAGTAAACAATGCTATCTGGGTTTTTGTAGACCATCTTACAAATATTGCACACTTTATTGCAATTCAAGAGGACTACTCATTATATCAACTTACAAAAATATACATTAGAGAATTGGTAAGGCTACATAGAGTACTACTATCAATTATGTTCGATCAATATCCTAGATTCATGTTTATATTCTGGAAGAGTCTCCAATGAGATCTGAACACTGAGTTGAACTTCAGCATGACCAATCACCCTCAAGCTAATTTCCAATCTAAGTAGACTATCCTGACACTTGAGGACATGTTGAGAGCTTGATCAATGGACATAAAAGGTGAATGGGACCAACATCTTGATTTGGTGGAGTCCTCTTACAAATATAGTTTCCACTCAAGCAACCAAATGGATCCTTATAAATCCATTTATAAGAAGATGTGTAGAACAACAACATGTTGGGATGAATTCGGGGAAAAAACTTCTATGTCTAGAAATGGTTGAGGAAATGGTGTAGAAGGTTAAGGCCATACAAAAACACATAAAATATATACAAAGTCTACACAAGAGTTATGATTAAAATCGATGACGATACCTAGAGTTTGATGTTGGGGAATGGTATTCCTCTATATATCTCCAAAGAAGAGAGTTGTGTGATTTTGGAAGAAGGGAAAGATGAGTCTAAGGTACATAATCCCTTTTGAGATTCTTGATCACATTGAGGCAGTGTTCTATCCAATAACACTCCCACCGAACTTGTCACAAGTACATGATGTGTTCCATGAATCACTCTTTAGGAAGTACATACTAGACCCATCACCTGTACTAAATCCATATGTGGTACCATTGGAGAATTACCGCTTCTATTAAGAGAATCCGGTGAAGATCTTCGATCTTAGAAAAATATTTCTACGAAATAAAACAATACCCCTAGTCAAGTATTGTGAAGAAACCAAATGTTTCAAAGGGAAACATGGGAACTAGAGGAATTTATGAGGTAGAGTTACCCTCATCTTGTAGATGATGAAAACTCTAGTAAATAGGGGGTATAGGGTGGTATTTCTTCATTGAGGATGGTGACTCATTATTATTGGACAATAATGAACCTCTCTCCTACATGGATGAAGTAGAGAGACCAGAAGATGTAAGATGACTAGAAGCTAGGATTGTGTGATGAATTAAATGTATCAGAACCATGTGTGGGTTCTGGTTAATGTGCCAGTTGATGTAATTCTTTTTTTGTGTAAATGGGTATTAAAGAGGAAACTGGACATGGAAAGTAAATTAAATACCTATAAATAAGGCTAATGGGTAAATAGTTTAAACCGTGTCAAGGAATCGACTACAATGAAACATTTTCGGTAGTTTCCATGTTTAAATCCACCAAAATCATATTATCCATAGTATCTTACCATGACTATGATATTTGGAAGATGGATTTCAAAACTGCATTCCATAATGGGAACATTTTGGAATATTTCTTTATGACACAACCAAAAAGGATTAAGACACTAGGTGATACCAAAAGGATTTTCAAGTATAAGATATCCATTTATAGATTGAAGCAAGAATATAGGTCATGGAACATTAAATTTGATGAATCCATAAAAGAATTTGGTTCATTAAAAATTAATGTGAGCCATTTAAAAAAAGGTTTAGTGGGAATGCAGTCATTATCATAGTAAAATATGTTGATGACATATTACTTATTGGAGATGACATACCAGTCTTACAATTTATCATGGACTGGTTGAACAAGTGCTTCTCTATGAAGGACAGAAGATATGAGTCCTACATTCTTGGGGTCAAGATCATTCATGATAAATCCAAGAGGCTATGTGGACTATGACAAAGTACATATATTGGCCAGATAATAAAGATATTTAGTATGGAACAATCCAAGAGGGGATTGTTTCTAGTGTTACATGGAGTATATATTTCTATGATAATGTATCACTAAAAAACAAGAGAAAGATTGAATGAGGGAGAAACTATACATTGAGGTGATAAGATCAATCATGTATGCCATGTTATGTACAATAATAAAATTTCTTATGCATTGATCATGGTAGTAAGATATAAAGATGATCTAGGAGAACAACATTGTAATGCTGTTAAGACTATCCTTTAGTATCTGAGATGAACTTAGGATATGTTCCTGGTGTATGGAGAAGACGAGGAGGTCTTCATTAGAGGGTATGATGATGTTGGGTTTCAAATATATCAAAATGATCTAAAGTTTCTATCAGGATATATCTTCTTTCTCAAAGGGGGAGATATGAGTTGGAAGTGTTAAAAGCAGTCAGTTGCAACTGATTCTATAAGGATGTTTGAGCATATAGTGGCTCTTGATGCATCCAAAGAAGTTGTTCGGATTCAAAACTTTCTCCAGGAGCTTGATGTTGTACCTAGCAGTAAATACCCTATCACATAGTATTATGACAATAATGTAGCGGTGGATCTTGCAAAATAGACAAGGTCCTGTAAATAGACAAATCATGTACTCTGGAAGTATCACCTATTGGGGGATTTTTATCAAAGGGGTGAAGTTTAATTGAGTAGAGTATCTACAGAAGAGAATGTGGCTGACCCCTTAACTAATGTCTAATCTCAGCAGAAGCATGAGTATCATGTAAGAGCTAGCATGCTGAAGGTCGTTAGCAGTTGGCTCTAGTGCTAGTGGGAGTTTTTTGGAGTTTGTTTCCTATAAAATTATTAGTTTTTACTTTACTATAACTTACATTCATGGTTTTGAATATTAATAAATTTTTTACCACATCATGATTATTGTTCTATGTAACATTTTATGATGGAATGTATTAAGAGTATTTGTCTCACTAAAAGGTCTTAGTAGATCCCTGCTATGATATGAACCCGAAAGTGCTATGACACTATTCTTGAATATATTTTCTATATCTGGATGATATCATTTGAGGGTAAAAAATTATAAAGTATATCATGGAGGGATACTCGTTGTACTTTGAGGCTCTGTCTCATGGTGTATGACCTTCGTGATATCTAGTATGATATTATGAGAAAGATACCAGACAGTAAGAAACCATTTATAAGTGTCATTAGATGATCCTATCTACGGAAATGTGTATTGTGCCTTATAATTTAAGATTATTATTAATGGATATTATGATTAAAAAACATATTTTATTGATGAAAACTATGAAGAATGTTTTTCGTGAAGAGGTAGAATATTTTCGGTGCGTTATGAGTAATATTGCATTAATGAATAATACGAGAAAGGATTTATCCCTTCTGTTCTTTAATAGATGATAATATCTCAGACCCTTTTATGAAAACAGTATAGCCTAATTAAATCCATGTCCATGGTTATCAAACAGAAATTTATATTTCTAGAATTTCAAATAAATACATATCAAGCATATAGTTTGACAATAATGACATGAAACATTTTCGATTAGAGATATTGTAAAAAATGTATTATATTACACAGTAAGCATTCGTATTAGGTGACATGTTGTTGGGAAATTATCTTCTTTCTATATGGATGACTTATCATGTTTAAAGAAATTAACTTAGGTCTTTAGGTAGGTTTTCCTAATGCCACAGAGATAGAGTCCTAGAGGGTCACACAATAAGTGTATCCAAAATCTTAGTTAAATAATTGATTATTTAAAAAGTATAATAAATATTATTTCTAATTGTGTTTTAATAACTATTTATGCATGCCTTATCTCTTTTATAACATTAAAATTTATTTCAGAGAATATATTATGGGTGTAATAATTAATAAATATTGTGTAGGATTGGAGGACTGAGTTTATGGACTATTAAGAAATAATAATAATGAATATTATTTGACTAAACAATATTTAGTTAAAACCCACAAGTTAAACGCATGTTAGTAAATTGTAATACTGTTGTTATTATTTGACATGAATGTTTTTCCAGGATTAATGAAATTATAATTGACACTTTTGAAAATTATTTATTATTACCCTAGTGAAATAAATGCCCAGTTATATTATTCTCTCATTAACCAAGGGAAATACAAGCGACTCACATTTTTGTTATGCCCAAAGAATTAGAGAAATTTTCTCAAGCCTAGATATTTATTTCTTATCCAAGAACTCTCACAAGAACAAGAGTGATCTTCATCCATAGGATCAAGGATAAAGATTTAAAAGAGGTTCTTAAGGAGATCCGAGGTGAACATCACCTGAGAAAGGACCTTCTATGCTAGCACCTGGAGACCCCTTCAACGATGTCAGAAGATACGTTGAAAAAATGTGGATCACCTCTAAAGGAATCCTAAAAATGGAGACTAAAATGAAATGGGGGATAACTACATATCTATGGTCGGATGCATCAATGAGAAAATACTAACCTTGGTGGTAATTCTTATTTAATTGAATTAATTGTAAACAACATGTGTTGGTATACTCTCTCTTGGTTCCAGATTTTTTATCCCTTGCTTGTTCTTTGATTAAATTCTATTAGTTATGATGTTCTTAATCAGAATATACCTTTTATTGATTATCAATAATGTTAAAAATCAATATTGGGAATCGTCCCTCACATGCTTCAGCTATGCTCGGAACCTACGTATACATCTTATCTCTTTTGGGATGAGTTGAGAAGGATGAGCTATACACATTTTTCAAAATGTTTCTCTCCAGTTATGATTTTTATGGGACAAATATTTTGGTTCCCAACCTTATAACTACATATTTATTATAGTTTAACTTTAGAATATTCACTACATTATTATATTGAAATGCAACATCTTTATCGGCCTATTTGATCGTCTAAAAGAATGGACAGTTGAGCATTTATGTGAACAATTTAGGACTAGGGTCCTTTTATGATTCCCATATCCATCATTTTCATGTCTAAGAAGATTGGATCCCTTGCACTCTTCACAATGGATAGGGTTATATCATCTTTTCTACACAAACAATATAATACTTTTTTTCTTTCCCAATATGGTAATGGATTTGATGATCATAACAATGGATCATCTGTAACCAAGTTATTTTTAAAATATTATTCTACTATTGTGTGAATATATACTTGATAATTTATTAATACATATATATATTTCAAACTTTTCTGTATAGAGACAATGTCATTTAATATTTAACACTAAGATCACTAATGCCAAGTATATATCACGTGTTTTATATTTTTGCTTATGGATCATTAATTAATGGGTAGAATAGGATATCAATTTTCATATTTCATGAGTACACAACCCATTACCTTTTTGACCACATTATTGTAGATCAAAAATCTTTCCCCACTAGTGGGTAACGTGATCATAGGTGTATTGAAAAGTGTATTATTTAGTTTTATAAATATTTCCTCACATTCAATAGTATGGAAACACTTTACCTCATTCTGAGTTATCTTGGTTAGTGGGATTGAAATTCACGAGAAGCTTCTCACAAATCATCAATAATACCCAGCTAATCTAAGGAAGCTATGTATTTCTACCAAAAAAGATGGTTTGGGGAATCCTTCAATCACATCTAATTTTGTGGGATGCACAAAATTTCTTTGATGGTGGTAAATTTCCCTTGGAATCTTTTTTCATTATATAAAAATTACATTTAATATAAATTTCAAATAATTTTTCCTTTCAAAAAGTATTTAGTATATAATTTAAATGATCCGTATACTCCTCCTTGATTTTCTAGAAGATAATAATATCATCATTAAATACTACCACAATTTTTTTGGGTAAATCCCAAAAGACATTATTAATCTAGTCCATAAATATGGTTTGAGAATTAGTTAGTAAATGGAATCACTGAGAACTCATAGTATTCATACCTTTTATGGAAGTAGTCTTTGGGATATCCTCCAATCTCACATTAACTTCTTAATTACCTGATTTAAGATCCATCTTAGATAGGTACTTAGCCTTATTTATATAATTAAAAAACTCATCAATCCATGGTTGAAGATAATAATTCTATATCCGTATCTCATTAATATCTCTATAATCAATGAAGAGGCACACTAACACATAATTATTCATGAAGGATAGGATCGATGCACCGTGAAGAAATTGGGAATAATTTTTTTTGTAGATTACACTATAATTATTTCTTCAGATCCTCATGTTAAACAATAAAATATTATATAGAGTCTTGGATATTGGTAAATATCTGAGTATGTCCTGGATTTTTAACCCAACCTCATAGTGAGGAGGAAGACTGTGTAATTTTTCTGGAAACACATTAGTGAATTCCATTACAATGGAAATGTATTCAAGGAAGTAATTTTATTTAGTCTAAACAATTTAGGAAATATATAATTTATTGAAAGTAAATAATATAAACGATTTAAATGTTATTAAAAAAGAAGATTCATCCTCCTCCTTGCACTTCTATAAAATCATAGGGCTATTTATGACATGAAAGGCGATTTCCTTCCCTCAAAAAATTATTTAGGGTCAATATTGGGAAAGGAAATTCATTCATATAATAGAATGAAATCCTAAATAGGGAATTATAATTTGTTTGGGTAAATTCATCCCACAAATATGTTAATGGGACGAGTTTCATACTTCAGATGAAATAATTTTCCCATTTTCATTCTTCAATGATATCATAAATTACGTGGTTTTAGGTGGTGTTTGAACAGTTCTAATAAAATTGGGTGATATGGAAAAATGAATAGAACTATAATCAAATTGTACATTATCTATCCTTGAATAAATAAATTTCATAAATATCTCCTCTTCATAGTAGACATCCACCTCAGCAGTTGTGATTATGTACACTCTTACTGGTCTCCATGTCTTTGAGGTTGTTTTCTTCAGTTATCATTTAAAAATCTTGGATTTGGGCATTGTTTCTCATAGTGTCCCTATTCAATGTTTTTGAATCAATACATGATAGGATGAGGTTTGGCAAGATATTTTCTTTCTTCTGTCACATATGTGGATATATCCAATTTGAAATTTCTAGGTGGGTTCCCTTACTTCCTGCACCTAAAAAATTTATTTATCCCCTTTAATAAATTTTCAAGATGATTCTTTCCCACACTTTTGAGACATGGGATGATGCAATTTATTACCCCTACTATATTTTTACATTTCACCACTATAATTAAAATTTAATATATGCTTTGTGTTTCCATTCATAAGTGACCCTTTATATTTAATGATCTCCATTATAACTTTGAGGGCAAATTACACAATTTACTCACAAATGTCAAAGTTATGAATAGCTATCACCGTTTATTAATTAGGATTTATCCCACTAAATATGTGGTAAAGTTTAATTTTATGGGAAATAAAAAATTTTAGGTTCATTATGTTTATCTTATGATGTTTTCCTTGTGTACCTCGATGAATTCGTCATCCGTTTTCATGAGGGTAAGGTAATACATCACCATTTTAAGTCAGTGATTTCAAAGAAAATATTTATGAGAAATTATTTTCAGAAATTAATTCCACTCAATACCTATGATCTCCACCCCATGATTCAAAATATTGACCAATGTTCACTATTTATTAGCTTATACCACTATATGATATACAACTATCAGGAATATCTCTTTCTCATAGACTTAAAGGATAAACAAGATCTTTTGAATGATGTTGATATATTACTCCATGATTAAGGGATCATATTATCCACTAAAAGTTAGTGTACTTTTTTTTATAAAGGTATCAATTACAACATGGTATTTTTTAAGGGGATTATGGTGTTCCTCCTAATATATGTTTCGATTCAAAACCTGAGTTAACTGATAAATTATTATCACAAAGTTCATGATTTCTCTTCCAATCTGGTTGGAGATATCATTTCTTATAGCATAATATTTCCCATCACTTTATTTACTGACACAAATTCTCTTATATCTATCTATTTTAAAAAATGGAAAAAATGTATGAGAAAATTTAAACTATTAAATACATAAATAGAAAAAATAAAAATTAAAAGAATAACTCATAAATTACATATAATCATAAACCTATAGATATATAGGTTTCAATCTATGGTATCCATGATCTCTTTCCTATTGAAAATTTTTACAGGAATTTCTATATTCTTAATAATGGATTGTAATTATCTTGTAAATTTAAAAAAGAATATCCCAGAGGATTTTCAAACTAGGTGTTCAGTAATGCCACTTTTTCATTATATGAGTGATGATTATGTTTACCGTAACACATCATTTTCATGATTATACCCCCATGTATAACAATCCCCTAGACATATACACTTATAGTATATAGATGGGGATTTATTTTCATGGAAACCACATGATCTATACATTATAAAAATTTAGGTGTTGTTTTACTATGATTAGTATTATTCTTAAAGTTTTGATAAGGGGTTTTAATCCAAATCCCCATAATAACTAGACATTTCTCTTATACCAACTATGAAAACCCATATCTTTAATACACATTAATTTATGGTTTTATAAATAAAGTTACCAATAATAAAATCTCATATGATCATGATTTATAGTGTCTTTGGGAAATTGGGTACAGGTCATAACATATTGCAAAAATAAATACAACAACATTATATTAAAACACCATAACTACCGATGATATTCTATGGATCCTAGAAAAATACATAGAATAACATGGGTACATACATAAGAAAGGGGTGATATATAAATCCATATAAGGTAATAAACAAATAATAGTATATTTTAAAGCAGTGAATAAAATCCAATAGGTATATAAATGTAACACAAGAGGGTTAATAATTACAATATTAAATAATGAGACATGATATAACATGATAACATTAAGAAAATCTAGGAAAGTGGACACAATATATAACATGAAATAATAATCATAAGTCAAGGTTAGAAACCATGAAAATAAAACATAGAGTTCTTGAGATAACCTTTTGAAGTACTATAAATGGTATTTTATGGGTTAAAAAAATTACCCAATTCATTTAAGGGATATATAATCCCAGGATCACCCCTAACTTTTATATCACGTACACACATAAGTGTTACACATAAATAATATAATGTAAGGATTTATTTCATAAATTTTAACCACACTATTATGTAGTATAGGTTAAATACATTTAAAAGCACAAATAAAGTATCGATAGGTACAACTAGGTGAATAATCTTGAGTGTAAATGAGTATGGGTATTCACTATATAATTTTTTCATGGAAAATTGTAGGATAATATCGGCATCATAACCAATGTACATAAAGGTTTATATAATGGGTTAATGAGAGTGGAAGGTATATTTTACTACTTGGGA
Organism: Viscum album; assembly: GCA_963277665.1. Taxonomy (NCBI): domain Eukaryota; kingdom Viridiplantae; phylum Streptophyta; class Magnoliopsida; order Santalales; family Viscaceae; genus Viscum; species Viscum album. The sequence continues at coordinate 1,977,031,698 of OY728131.1, forward strand.
ATAATATGGATAATAATAGGGCTGTATAAAATCATATCCCAAATTGAGCAATTAGAAGTCAGAAGGGCTGACATAAAACATTGCCTGATTAAATAGGAGAAGGAGAGAAACCATTAACTTGAAAGGGTGATTATTAAATCATGGGAGGAGCTTATTAAGGTCTTGGTGGAATATTGGGTATGTTATAGAGAGTTAATGGGCGAGTAAAATCAGAGTCTATGATTTTTTTATTGAATAAGATAGAGAGGTTGGATTGGTTTATATAGAAAAAGAGAGGAGTGTTATTTATTAATTTATAAACATAGGTTTTGAAATCTATATGATAAATTATTGAAAAATTCCAATGGTTTTTACCCTTATTTATATCAAATAAGAGTGTTTTTAAAAATTATAAAATTCTAAGAACAAAACACATTAAAATAATTCATTCAGAAATGTGTAAGTGGTTCATGTTTGTAAAAAATTAATTTTAAAAACCTAATATATAATATTGGTTTTGGAGTATTCATTAAGGGTTTATAAATTTAAACAAATAAATTATAAACAAATTATTTTAAATGTGAAACCTAATTTTGGGGGTGGATACTCATTATAGTATTTATTACATCACTTTTTAGCTTTTATGGTGTCATTATACAAATGGATTAAATATACAATATTTAATCTTTACCAAAAAAATTGATTGAATCAGAAAATTATGAAACAATAACCATTGGAAATTTTCAACATGATGATATAAATAATAATATTAAATTTTTGAAAACTATTTCTTTAAATATGATAAATTAAAATCATTAAATAATCAATTTCAATTTATTGAGAAATATTACTTTTTTGGCATTAGCAATTTTCCAAACCTTATAAATATTATATTTTACTTCATAAATTATGTTATCATTTATATGAAACAAATATTATTTAATAATAATATTTTATTAAAATACAAATAATTTAAAATATTACTGAAATCATCACAAACAGTGTCCTGATTCAAACTATAGATATCCAAAAAATTCAATTTCTATTTCATCATCTCAATAACATATTTTTATCAAACATATTATTTAATTGTTATTATAGAAAAATAAAAATAATAAGTATAGTCACTTTATTTAAAAATAAATTAAAAAAATTAATATTATTAGGGTATAGATACACATCCATTCATTAGAGTGGAGGATTCCCAAAGGTAAGGTGTGCGATAGTGATATTTTTTTAGTGTGGTCCGATGAACATGGTTTGGGCCATGATCTAAATGAGAATGAAATTATTTCATAAAAGATTTAGTTCGTAACTTAGTTGTTAGTTATCATCTTTTTCTTCGTAATGGGAGAAACCAAATGATTCTATCTCCCCAAAAGCTTTAAAAAATGGGCATCATATGGTATGATCATATTAGTCGAGGCCATTTATTCCATTTTTAATGAAAAATGAGATTTATCATAACCCATAATATAATAATATTAATGGTCAATATAAAATGACAATAATATCAATGGTTATGGTTCTTAATGGGTTTTTTACATTTTAAATACCATATTACGGTCCAAAACAACAAAATTAGTTCATAAATACATTACTTAATAAAGAATTTATTCGGTTGAAAATGGAGTTTATTTTATAAAACTTTGGGTCATTACCAACTATATATTAAATGTTACCAAGCTAAACATGAAAATGTGATTCCTCACATTTTAGAATTATTATTAAATTTTTGTTATTGTTTTTATTCCTTGCTTTCAACATTGATTTTGGAGCATTGCATTATTGTTTAATTAATGTATAATTTCCATGTTATTATTTAGTACTATCCAAAGGTTACTTTATTGCTTCATGACATGTGATTTGATACAAGATGCTATTATTGATTAAATCATGCCTTCCTAACATACATGATATATAGTTATCTTGTTTGTGGTTAATGTTCATATAGGCATGTTTTTGTTAAATAAAATGTTTTTATTTTCTTACTAAGTGAGATTATCAGTTTCATCATGGTGTAATTTAGAATCTCTCATAAATTGATGCGTACTCATAAATTTTCTAATCTAAAGGATTGTTTTTCAAAGGATGATCATATGAATTTTTTTTTCAAAGTTATAAATTGATTTTATTTGATTGTAAGGTTATATATATAAAAAATGTTAGTAAGATTTATAATAGGGGATAAAATATGTTTTTAATTAATTCTTTTATAATAAATAATTATTTGTTCATATGGATGTTTTGTAGAATAAATTTTGAAATGAAATTTTGAAATTGAGTAAGAAAACTAAATAATTAATAAATAATTAATAGGTATTCTTTTATTAAAGTGGGTTTTGTAAAACTTATTTTTAATGAGTTTTTGATAAGAAATTTGAAACATGATTTTGATAAATAATTTAACCAATGAACTTGAAAAATTTATAAACATGTAAGAGAAATTCCTAGACAATTCTTCTGGGTGGATCACCTTATGATGTAGGGTCATATTAGTGGTGAAATCTTAGTGATTTAGTTATTATTGTAATTTTATATAATTTTAATACTATATTAATGTTGTGGATAAAAGTTTATAAATTTCTATTTTAGATAATTATAATGCTATGTGGGATTTCCTTATTGGTGAAATTTTTGAAATAGAGAGAATGATTTTGTTAATGTTCGAGGTATTATGAAACAGTCTTTTATGAGTGTTATGATTTGGTAATGCTTTAGGCTCTATGAATTTTGGAGTAAATTATTTGAGTTAGTAATGAGAACTTAAGATTTTATATTAGAATGATCTAGGTAACTCTGATGGTTTGAATACATGAGAATGAAAATCATTGATTGTTTAGAAATTTTTATAGGAAGAAAAATGATGTGTTAGAATGTTTATAATGACCCTGTACATGACTGTTGTGTTTGTGAGGAAATTTATTTATTAAATTAATGGTGAATTTTATTTGTTGGTTTAGATTTATAATGTGTATATTTTTTATGATTTAACAAGCATTTAGGTGGCTTTTTAAAATTGAATTATATGGGAGGAAAAAATGGGTTTAGGTGAAAGGTTGACGAAGGATTGAAAGGAATATAAGAAATATAATGAAAAACTAGTAGATATGTATCCATTGGGGTGCCATGATATTTTTTTGTGTGGAAATCAAAAGTCTAGTGTCGTCCTTGGTTTTTGTTATTATGTTTCATTAATTTCAAATTATTAATGTGTCCACTTACCTCCTAATCCCTTGAACTCATATCACCCCCTAATTTCTCAATTATCAAACATCCACCTTGGGTTATCCCCTATCTTTATTAATGTTTATTTCATACTTATCCAAGATTTGGCATGTTATGGGAGGATTTATTAATTGATAAATCCATTTAATCCATATATGAATTTATCCTCTTTTTTCCTATTCATTTTCGATTATCATATTATACTAGAATGGTTCATTGATTATGTATATGCTTGAAGTCATATTAGAATAATTTATAATAAATTTATTTCTACTTTTTTATGATAGATATGACCAATATGAGTGTTCTTGAAGTGGTTATTCCCCATATTGATATGGGTTCAACAAAAAAGGTTTTAGTTATGGTTCAATTGATGTTGAAATTTTATTTAGGTCATCTTAGTTATAATTTACTTAAAGTTTTCTCTTTATTAGTTTTAGGTATTTTTATTATTGACTTAGGCATAGGTTTTGGATAGGTTTAATTTTGGTTTTCAAAATGGTCATTTTAAAACATAGAGGAATTTTATAATGATTGATTATATGTATTATATTGATGATTTTTAAAGGCTGTTATAGTTATCTTGATGTACAGTTGAAAACTAATCATGACTATTACATTTGTACGTGGTTTAAAACCATGTAAATGTTTTTAGTTTTTTAGGGATTTAACAATAATTTTTATCTTAAATAACAAAAAAAACATGCTGTTTTCAAAAGTCATGAATCAAAAGTTTTTAATGGTTACCATGGATATAATTTAAATTAGTTTCGATGAAGACATCCTTTAACGCTTGAGGTGAATTTTTAAATTTTTTGGTTTGTTTTAAAATATAGTTTAAATTATTTGTGATAAATTTATAAGTTTTAGTATATTATTTAAATAATTTTTGGTTCTTATAGATATTGAAACCATATATACTATATTAAGAATTTTCATTCTGGTTTGTTTTCTACTATCAATATACTTTTATTCCCTTTATGTTTTAACCCTGAATATAATCTATTGAAAATGTATCACAATATGGTGAATTACTTAGTCATGACTATTTTTTATAACTGAGATTCTAAATGAAACTTATATTGCGTTGACTTAGAACATTAATTATAATTTCTTTATCCTGTTTTTTCCTTTATAAACCACAAGTTTGGGTTAGGAAACATCACTTATGTTGGAATAAATTTATATAAATTAACTACCATAGGTTTTTAAACAACCTTTTTTGGGAAAATTAAACATTTATATATAATATTGATGTTGTTTATTAAACCCTTTTTGACTAAAAATGGTTATCATAATAACATTATTAGTTTAGTATGTTTAGAAACATGGGTATTGTGATGAACCTTTAAATATATCAGTTCCTTCTAATGACATTAATTAAAAAAATTAATTACCACATTATCTTAAAATTCAACCAACATGAGTTATATGTCAATGATCCAAACCTAACTTATTTAAGAGTTTTATTAGGGAAATGGTGATTACTGGGTTAATTTAATGTGTAAAAGAATGTTTTAATACCTTAAAATGATTGTAATTTTTTCAATCCAAACTAAATACCTTATTTTGAAAATCATCATTTGTTTATTTTATCTAAATCCCTAAATTTGCCTCTTTTTTATACAAATCAATTCAGAATAATTTTATTTCAAAAAATCACATCTTTTATAGAATATTTTAATTAAAATTTTACCAAAGTTTTATGTTTTAAACTAAATATTTTTATATGATTAGGAATAAATGTATGATTATACTTAAATTAATTTCCATGTATGAAAAATATTTTTTGAGAAAAGATATACTTTTGAAAAAATGTTTTATGTTAAGTAAATTTACCATATTAACTATTTATATAGTGTAATTTTGGTATGTATTGGTTATTACCAATTTTGAGCTTCATCTACCATCTCATAACCCCCTAGTTAACACTATCCCATATCGATGTTATTCTTAAATCCTAGAGAGGATTGGATTAAAGGAACCTTGAATCTCCCAAAATATATTTTAGAATAAGCATAAATTGCATTATAATAGGTAATATTAAGATTTATAAACTAATAATTAAATATTAAATTATTTTTTAATTTTTAGAAAATAATATTAACTACACTTGAAGTTTATAAAATTTAATTTAAATAAAAAAACTTTTATTTATTTTTTAATTATAATTTATATACAAAAATATGTTTATTTTATAACTTAAATTACATAAAAATAACATTATTTATGAATTTATTATATCAAAATTAGCTCAAGGTTAATTTTTCAGATTTTTCTAAAATAAATTTTATAGGTGAATAGTAAAAATTTCAGGTTTTACTAAAATCCTGGAGTTCATAACAATATAAAAAAGTAAGTTTAACATGATAACTTATAAAATAATCTTTATTATAAAATATTTATTTATTGAGTAAAACTATATTTTTTTGAAATACTATTATGATTATATGATTTTTTAACAACTTAAGTAATATTTTTCAAGAATACTATTTTTGGTTTTTTTAAATTAATATTATTTTTGTAAAATTGGGTTTTGTATTTATTTTAAAAAATACTTTCTATCTATTTTCTAATAATAAATTTAAAATAATTAAATTAAAAAAATATAAATTTAACCTACATATAAAATTTTGAGCTTAGAAATACTATTTTTCCAAAAAATGGAGTTTTATGCATTTCATGCGATAATATTAAAAATTAATTTTATTAAATATATAAGTTTAATACAAAAAATTGGTCTTTCTATTTGGAATTAGCTTATAAAATTTAAATATTAAGTTCCATTTTATATTTAGGCACTAAAAGTAAATTACATAGGTAATTGTTTTTACGAAGGTAAAACCAAAAGTTGTAAAAATGAAAATTATAATATCAAAGGACTAGAAAACATGATTAAAAAAAGTTTTAAAGTAAATTTTTGAGATATAATTGATCATATATCATCCCATATTGTATTATTATCAATTTTTTGTCTTCTCGACATGCGAAACATGTGATCTTTTTATGTTAAGTTGAAATATTCCCAAATATTCCATTCTCACTGCCTATAAAAGAAATCTCTCCCCAAAAATTCAATAAAACCTTAAATATTAGTTTTCCTCTATAATATAGACCTTAATTCCTTCACCTCTAATAATATTCCATTTCATGAGCCTCTACGGACATGATATTATTTGAATACCTTCACTTCCAAGGTGTTTTCCCTGGGAAATCCTAAGTCCTCAACGTAAGCTCACATTTTTCCTTTCTTCTTTTATTTTCATTCTTTGTTTACCAAATATAATTTTATATTTCCTATAGAATTATTTAATAACTATTTTTATATATATTTTTCTTATTCTAAGGGAATAACTATTAAATAAATTTTACCTTTTCCATTACAAAAAATAAAATCATTATTCATGTATTATGTGGATTTCTTCCCCCACGAAGCGATGATTCTGTTTTTCAACAACACATCTCACCGATGATTAAAAGGGTGAAATTGACGAATAAATGAAATATACATATTTTAATTATAATTATGAGGATAATAATTATAATATATATACTTTCCCTCTCATTATTTGATAAATTAAAATCTTAACTATTTGTTGTGCGAACGACAACCTCTATAAAGTAACATATCTCATTTTTCATATAATTTCATTATTATTTTTTAAAAAATATGAAAAAATAACTCCCCAAATTAAAATACCTAAATTATTCCCTTATTATACCATGATAATGATAGTATTAAAAAATATACTACTTTCAACATCACAACCTTCCATTAATTATGGTGTATTCATGTTTGGTTCAGTCTAACCACCTCCACGATCAATGATATAAAATAATATCATGGATGGATATGAGAACCTAATTAGTTATAATATGTGATATAAATAATAAAATAATGAAGATATTTTTTTCTTGCATCGTAAATTTATTATAAAACTCATTAATAAAGACAACAATGCCCATTGAATTTAAATAACAACAATAAGATCATCGTTGATTTAATCTTTACGCGCCACAACCTAATATACCATAAAATGAAATTAAAAAATTATAAATAATTGTAAATAATCATAGAAAATATATTTTAAGATCTGGGAATGATGAAATTTGGGATAATTTTTTGAGTAAGTTGTATTTATTCTTAATTTTCCATTGCTTTAGTTTTGGAAATCACAATAATTTTTTAAAACATGCTTACTTATGCCCCAAGTGTTTTCGTATGTTTTTGTAGAAACCAAAATATTTTATAGATCATAGAATTATTTTAATTTATTATTAATATAAGTATTACATTATGCATTATGATCATCAGATTTGGAATGCATTCGATATATCATAATTACATTTAATGAGACAAGAAGTTAGACTTTTGTCTTATATATTATTTTGGCGAAAGTCAAGACAATTGGACTGATTGTGGTACTGATAATCATATAGGTACTACTATAAATGAAGGTTATACCAATGGTTCTAAACCATTGGAATATTCTGGAAAACCATTGGTATAGCATATACCAACACTTTTCCAAACTGTAGAGCAGTAAGCCATGAGGAAAGCCCTATACCTTCAGTTTGATCAAAACTGTTGGTATAAGACACTGTATATATTTATTTAACAACGGTTGTAGGATAACCATTGGTATATGTTTGTATAGCATTTTTACCAACGGTTTTAATGAAACCATTGGTTTATATTAAAAACTAAACACTATACCAACGAGTTTAAAACAGTTGGGATGGTTTTTAAATTTTTCTCAAAGTATAACAACGGTTTAAAACCGTTGGTATAGTTTATTTCCAGAACTATTTCACAACAGCCCCTCTAGTAGCCCCCCCAGTATACACCTGCATAAAAAACAGCACAAAAAACACATACAAACAGACTTAAAATAGCATAAAAAACACTTGCAATAGCACAAAAAACACATAAAACCATCAGAATCATCCAACCATGGAATGTACTACAATTCTCTATTTCAATATTCATATGAAAACAATCTTACAGTAGAGTTGAATAACAGTTTCAATAAATCAAAAATTATTTACACCCATTTCAATCTTTACTTGATAACCACTCTTCCTGTAGTAATTCTCCTCACCCCTGCACAACCCCCCAACCAACACAACCCCCCACCTCCCCATCAAATTCTAAAAGGCAGAATATTCTGAGAAATACTTATTAGAGTTGAATAAGAGTTTGAAATTGCTTCAAATCCCATTTTTTTCTGATCCTAGATTTGGTTATGTTATAATTTGGGATTCATTTTTCATTGAACTTTTATTTTTTATAATATATGGTGAAAATGTATTTTCTTAGGAGTCTCATCACTTATGACCCCATGAGTGAAACTACCCTACTCATGAAAAAGTGTTTGTGAATATCGTTGATGAGTTTAAATATCTGATTCACCACCTCTTTGAATAGGGACATGTTATATATACAAACTGAATGTCATATTAATATAATTTATTCTAATGTGAACTAAATCGTTTTCAAATTTGTTAGATAAAATAAGTGTAGATGTTCAAATTTGAAATGGAATATGTTATTTGTAAATAAAATGTTAGTTTTGATGCACTAATAAGGAAGATGAAGGAGGTAGGGGTTTTAATGTTAGATATTGGGTGAATGGTAATGGGTTTTTGGTAGACTCTATAGTGATAATAATATAATATACTTTGGTATTGGTTTTTATACGCATGGTGTGTAACACCCTGAGATTTTATGAGATATATTCCTTTTAATTTCATTGATGTCTTCTATTTTACACTACACCAAGATTATCTTGTACTATATGAAACACCGTGTTAGATTGCAGTATACGCAACACTATTCTTGGCTCGTGTTACACACAATTTCAAGTTCGTTTTGTGGAAATTATTTTACGCAACATTAACTATAGATTTTATTTAATGTATAAATGAAAAAAGTTTTGATAATGTTATACGCAACACCAAAGGGTGATTGCACTACACACAGCCCTGACATGACTTTCATTACACGCAATCGCGACCTTTCTCGATAGCTTGTGTAGTATGCAATACTGTGTTTCACTAAACAACGATATGCTATTACAATATTATATAAACTACCCATTATGAGTAGTAATACCCACTTTTTGAAATTTTATATATTTTATAATTCAAAATAGACTTCATTTTTGGATTCGGAATATCGAAATTTTCCTAGGGTGAATTTTTGGTATTTTTATGAAAACATTCAATTTTTGATGAATAGTGAAAAACACTAAGTTATAGTTTAAAACCGAATTTTTATTTAAATAATTATTTATTTTATTTAAAATTATTTTAGGTCAAAATTGATACATAATACCTATATAATTTCCATGTAATTAATTAGAGTCATTTTATAGTAATTTTAGATATATATATATATTTTATTGAACTTTTCACCGTCTTTTACCCACCACTTAAGAGAATTTGAAAATTTACATAAAACTTAATTTTACCGCTTATGTGAGTGGAATTTCGAAAATCCGAGAGACACTATTAATATCAGGGAGTAAAATGTGGTCAATAAGATAAAAATAATTTTTGGTGAATAGTAACTATTTTTTCTTTTATTTACCACGGTTAAAAGTAAATAGGGTAATTAAGGGTAAAAATGATAATATTATTACCCTAAAACCTGTAATAATTCTATTTGATAAGTTTAATTTGAAAAAAAAACCTTAGAAACAAAATATTACCCTTTATGTCCACTTTGATTAGATTATGACATTTATTATTATTTTATTTAAAGAAGAGTTAAAATAGTAAAAATCAATGTTTAATAACTAAATAATTTTTAATATCGAGTTATAAATAAAATAAATTCTACTATAAATATTCATTAGAAAGATAAAAAGATTTTCTATATAATTTTATTTTATTTATAATTTTTATACATTAAAACATTTAATTTATTTATGACACAATGGTTATCCAGTAATTACCTAATTAATGAAATATTAAAATAATTGATATTATAAATACCCAAATAAATGTAATTTGAGACTTTTTATGAATTAAACTAATTTTTTAAGTTAATATAACATATTAGGGTTGGTTAGATGAATTGTTTTCTATGTAATAATGCTATTATAAATATAGAGAAAACAAAATATCAAATAGTGTCAGAATTGACATAAAAGAGTTTTTAAAACAAATATTATATTATTAATTGAAATAATAGTCCTAAAAATCTAAGGATCGTCAAAAATACTTATATTATAATATAGATAACATTAATGCACCAATTGGAGTTTTATTGGCAGTTTATAGTGTTTTTATTAACCATATAGTGTAAGAATACAAGAAGACATGGTAAAGGTTACATTATTTAACATAGAGTTAAATCTAAATGATAAGGTTAAAATGGTAAACTAGACTTGTCTAAACCCTATTGGTTGAGAGGATTTAGACCCATACCAAACCTATAATCTAAATATGTCACTTCTCAGCCATCATAAACCAAATATGAATTTATTATAAAAAAACATTTTAATTTTTTCCAAAGGTTCCCCTCTCCTCCCTTATAAAAGGGCACCTCCTCCCTCTCCTCTTCACAAATATTTGAACCTTCCAGCTCGACCAACCCCTACCCATTTCACTTCTACACTTCCATAGAAACCTACTAGAGGTCCTAGTCTTCTTCAAAGACCTTTTCGAGTGCCCTAAGAGGAGGTTGAGAGGAGGCGCGCCGAAGAAGAGGTAATCTCTTCTACCGATTCTTTCAAGTTTCTTTATTCTTCTACTTCATCTTATTTAGTTGTTTCATTATAAAATAATGAAAGAAGTATAACCAATATACTGATAGGTTATTATAAATATTAAACAAACCCATTTCACCTTCTATCCATCCTAAGGAAAATGAAATCACCGCGCGTGTGTACGTACGAAATACCATCTCCACACCGTGGTGTAATCTGTTTTTCCACCAACACCTTACATGGATGCGTATAATGGTGTAAAGAATTTCTATATATGGTTATTATAACATCATAATGATTCTTAGATATTATATCATCCACTACAATTCCATTCAATAATTATGGGAACGATATCATCGCCCATGCGTACGTACGGATTACCGTCTCCACGACGTGATGAGATTCAATATCCATATTAACCATTCTAGAATGATTATAAAGTATATATAATAAATAATTATGATATACATGACATAATAATGCTACTGGAGTTTGGTATATATATATATATGTCATCTACTTACTTCCATTCATGTCAATAAGGAATGGAAAACAACATTCATGTGTACGTACGACCTACTGTCTTCATGAACGATGTGTTTCATTTCATTTAGCTATCTATTACATATAGATATATATAGATATATATAATGAATATATATGATATATATATCATGTTTTACATTCTAGAAGTAATAAAATCATGATATAAGTAATAATAATATCAAGAACAACAAGTCCAAAATGCACGATAAATGAAACGATTTTACCCAAAACGCTGCTTTAACATGGAATTGACAAAAGAATGGGTAATATAAAGCCATAAGTTAACCATATATGATATAAAAAAGATTACTATGGTTCTCTTAAAAGTTAATAATATTTTTAAACCCACTATAAAGGAGTTCCGGACACATACGGAATAAATTGGACATAAGGTAAGGGAAAATTTTGAAATCTTATTTTTATCTGGGATTGTTTATACGTAAGTATTTACTGGGGTTATCTTTTTCATCCATGTCCATAAAAATGATTTCATAAAATTTTTAATATTCTTAAATATATTTTTAAAGTCATTTTTACCCCTTTTGACTTTTACTTTGTGTTATGGAAGGAATATTTCTTTTGTTTACCATACGTGGTACTTTTTGACCTTTCCATTAAAAGTATAAGGAGAATGTTTTTTTAACTTACACGGCGTGAACGAATTTTTATAATTTCATAAGACCTTATTTACATAAAGAATTCTATTCAATATTCCATGATTATTTTCAAAAAAAGTATTTTTTTTAAATTGCATGTCATTTTGAGAAAAGAAAATGATTTTGAAGAAGAAAGGATATTTTCCTCAAGAATTCATTTAAAATGTTTTATTAAAACTATTTTCCATCTATGATGAAATTATTTAATATGGTTATGTTTCAAGAATAATTTCTCTATTATTTACATGGTTATATTTTTCTTATGATGAAATGATATCCATTTGTTTTATATGTATTATGTTATTATGGGATGATGTTTATGAAACCTATTTTATTCTTTTGGTTATGATGAATGATTTATGTTTATTTTGTGGAACATGTAAGAATGATTTCATTATGAGATGGGTGGGACCTATATCACCATCCAATTCGTTGGATAAAGATTTATATCTCATGATATAGACATGGCTATACCGGTAAGTGAATCTGGTTCAGTAATATAGGGCTGAAACGACAAGTAAACCCAGTTCAGTAATGGAATTTGTCCACTATGATGGTCTTGGATGAAATTCCGTGGATACTATGGAAATCATATCACGTGTTTAATGGTTTTCCACAATTACATGTTTTATTCCCATGCTATTTTATCATGATTAATGTTCTATTATGATCTATGCCTTATGTACTTCCATGTTTTATGTCACTGCTCAAGATTTTGATGTTTAAACATTATGCTCATGTTTTTAAGTTCAAATGTATATGTTTTTTTTATTTTCTCCATGCTTATCCTTACTAAGAATTTGAGCTCACCCTTTATATGTTTTATTTTACCCATGATATAAATAAAGTTTTTAGGTAAGAAAACAAAATGGGAAGATCTTTATGGGAGATGTTGAAGATCTTTCACCATGATTAGAAGATTGTGTTCCGAGTTTCCAAAGAAACTAAACTATTATGATCCTTCAGTGCTAGTTTTTGTTATGTTTTAAGTACTCCAAAAAATTAATGTAATCCCCCTGTATGTCAAGTATGGGTCTCTATAGTTGGTATCAGAGGAAAGGTTTAGTTAACCTTTGGTAAGTAGGATGCGAAAACTTTAGTGAGATCCCTAGAGATATTTCAAAGGTGTGTCTAGGGATGTCCCTAAGGTTAAGTATAAGTATAGGTTATAATCATATAATTATGATAATTATTATATAATTAAACCAATGATCTTAGATATTGAAGGCACACCCCCTTTATTATGTTGTTTTCCTAGCATGATTTTTTCCTCTTACACTATTCTTTTTGGGTTTTAGACGATGGATGGAACCCGAAGGAACCATGTTGATCAATGTAATGGGCAGGGTAATGATTGTACTAATGAAAAACCAATGTTATGGGAGATGGAGTGAAAAATATTATATCTATACTTACACAGGCTATGAATCATCCTGGACTTCCAAATGAGTAGAGAAGGGAACAATATTCTATTGAGTCCTTCATGAGGCAACTTCCACCTTTTTGCAGTGGGTATTCTGATCCAATTATTGATGAACAATGGATCAACACCATTGAAAAGATATCTTCCATACTTCAATGTTCAGAACATGAAAAAGTCATTATGGCTGTTTTCCATTTAAAAGTTGAAGCTAACCAGTGGTGGACTCTAATTAAGAATACAAGGCCCCAAGGTGGAATTGAATCCATGGAATGGGACGAGTTCCAGAACTTATTTTTCAATAAGTACTTCCCTCGTATTCTTAGAACAAATATGGAAAATGAGTTCCATGAGCTTAAGAAAAAGGATGATGAATTTGTTGGTATATACGAGGAGAATTTTACAAGGCTTGCCAGGTATGGATCTGGCTTTATCATCCAACCTGAAAGTAAAGATGATCAATTATTCAGTGTCTTAAAAACAAGTCTTCTAAGGGAATTATCTATAAGAGACTTCAGTAGCTATGAAGAAATTGTGCGTTGTGCTATCAAGGTAGAACTGGAAGTTGGTGTTACATATCCATCTCATGGTTTTGACAAAAAATGAATGATGGAGTTCAAGGAGAAATATCATAACAATGCTGAAAAGAAGATGAATGTTTCTTTATTCTCATAGTGTGGAAGGAAGCATGGTGGAGATTTCCTAAAAGGTACAAGAAAATTTTTTAAGTGTGGAAAAGAAGGTCATCAAGTAGTTGAGTGTCGAAGTAATGGGAAAAATGTAGCTAATTATTTGAAAAGAGAAAAGAATACATAGAACGCTCCCCCACTACTTCAATGCTTCAAGTGTAAGTAAATGGGGCATTATGATAATCAATTCCCTAATAAAAGGGTTAATGATGATCGACGTGAGGAACCTCTTAAGGCAGAGGCAAAGGGAAGTCAAATGCGATCACTATTTGTGATGTTGAGTATGACAATGATGTTGTGGAATGATTACGTGTTAATGTAATGGGATTTCAAAATCGTATCTTGCAATCTCATTTATAGTATTGTGTAATTTTGTAATATATAAGTATTGGATTTCCATAATTATAAGGTGCTGGTAACCATGCAAACTGATTGAAATATTTTTGGAAAGAAGATGATATGTGCCTAATAAAGGAATTATGGGAAATGAAATTTTTGATAGTATTCATGAGCTCATGACTGATATAAGGACAAAGTGATATCATGGTTTGAGTATATAAAAATATTGGTATATTTGTATGTGGAAAGAGTTAACTTTTGACAGCATTCATGTTTTCACTAAGGTTCTATGGTGATTAATGTTTCAAAAGAATACATGATTAAGGTTTTCACATGTTTGTAATGTGACCAACAAGATATATCTTATGATATATGGGGGATAAATGATGGTATTCACAAGCATGGTTGATGAAATTTCTAGTAATTGTTGTATTTATACTATGAGCATGGATAGAAGTATTTTGGATAAGCCTAAATATTTGAAATGGATTATGTGGAACATAAGATAATATTGTTAAGGATATAACCTTTATTCGATATTTTTTTTTGAATGTTATAATAGTGTAGTTTCAGAAAAAGGGACAACCTGTAGGACGGGAGAAAACCCGTCGCATCAGACAACGTTGCGGGAATCGAACCCACAACCGAAGTGTGACATGCCTTTATCCCCTACCACTGGACTACAGGAAGTCCCTAGTTGGTAAAAACTAGTTTTATTTTATTAATAGGTATGATAGATGAAATATAAGTCCATTTTAGGAACCATATACGATTAATCTCACTATAGAAGGACTTATGTATATAACTTTTTCTAACCGTATGTTTGAGACAGATGAAATGACCTATCATTCTATCGCATTATCTGTTAACACTTCATGGAAGGAATATTCATCTTCATTTCTTTAAGAGAAGAAGTGGAAATTGTTCAAGGCACAAACAACAGTGAAATTGTACCAAAATCAAGTAAGTATTTCTTTTAATTCAAAAAATATTCAACATTAGGGAAATGATCTTGAAATACAAAAATGTTGTCCTAGTCCCCTCATTTTTGATGAATCACATGGTACCATAGATTATAAAAAATTTATGTCTTTGTGATTTTTGGCTTTTTCATAGCCAAGTTCTCTACCACTCTTCATCCACACACGATGGTTAGATTTCTCCTCCATATCCATATTTTACCTATGTTATCCTATGTGGAATCCCAGTGACGAGTTAATTTGGGTAACCATTATGTTTCATACTTCACTTTTAAATATTATGTTTTAGTATTCGTTTTTACGATGTAGGTTTCTTAGATTGAAACTTTCTAGTAGTAAACGATTTATAACCCCAACGAATTTTGAGGGTGAAATTCATTTTAGGGGGGGTAGAATGTAACCCCCTGAGATTTTATGAGATATATTATTTTTAATTTCTTTGATGTATTCTATTGTACACTACATCAAGATTAGATTATACTATACGCAACACCGTATTAGCTTGTAGTATACACAACACTATTCTTGTCTCGTGTTACACACAATTTCATGTTCGCCTTGAAGAAATTATTCTACGAAACATTAAATATAGATTTTGGTTAATGTATAAATGAAAAAAGTTTTGATTATGTTATATAAAACAGCAAAGGGATCTTGCACTACGTGAAGCCCTAACTTGGCTTGCATTACACGCAATCACGACCTTCCTCGATAGCGTGTGTAGTACGCAATACCGGGTATCACTAAAAAACGATATGTTATTAAAATATTAAATAAACTAGTCGTTATGAATAGTAAAACCCACTTTTTGAAATTTTATAAAATTTCTCCTTCACAATGGACTACATTTTTGCATTCGTAATATCAAAATTATCCTAGGGTGAATTTTTGGTATTTTTCTAAAAACATTCATTTTTTAATGAGTAGTGAAAAACACTAAGTTATAGTTTAAAACCAAATTTTTATTTAAATAATTATTTATTTTATTTAAATTTATTTTAGGTCAAAATTGATACATAATACCTATATAAGTTCAATTTAATTCAATAGAGTTATTTTATAGTAATTTTAGATATATAAAAATTTCATTGAACTTTTCACCATCTTTTACCCACATCGTAGGATAATTTTAAAATTTACATAAAACATAATTTTACCACTTATATGAGTGGAATTTAAAAAATCCAAGAGACCCAGTTAATATCAAATAGTAAAATGTGGTTCAATAAGATAAAAATAATTTTTGGTGAATAGTAACTTTTTACTTTTATTTATCACGGTTAAAAATAAATAGGGTAATTAAAAGTAAAAATGATATTATTATTACCCAAAAACATATCCTAATTCTCATATATTAGTTTAATTCGACCAAAAAAAACCTTAGGAATAAAATATTACCTTTTAGGTCCACTTGGATTAGATTATGACATTTATTATTATTTTATTTAAAGAAAAGTTAAAATAGTTAAAATCAATGTTTAATAACTAAAACATTTTTAATATATAGTTATAAATAAGATATATTAAACTATAAATATTCATTAGAAATATAAAATTATTTTATACATAATGGTATTTTATTTTTATATTTTAGACCTTAAATAATTTAATTTCTCTATGACACAATGGTGATGCAGTAATTACCAAATTAATGAAATATTAAAATAATTGATATTAGAAAAATCCAAATAAATGTAATTTGAGACTTTTTATGAAATAAACTAATTTTATAGGTTAATATAACATTTTAGGGTTGGTTATATGAATTTTTTTCGAAGTAAAACTGCTGTTATGAATTTAGAGAAAACAAAATACCAAATAGTGTCAAAATTGACATAAAAGAGTTTTTAAAACAAATATTATATTATTAATTGATATAATGGTCATAAAAATATATGGTTCGACAAAAATACTAATATAATAATATTTATGACATTAATGAACCAATTGGTGTTATATTGGTAGTTTATAGTAAGTTTATTAACCATATAGTGTAAGAATACAAGAAGAGACAGTAAAGGTTAAATTATTTAACTCAGAGTAAAATCTAAATGATAAGGTTAAAATGGTTACCTAAACTTTTATAAAACATATTGGTTGAGAGGATTTCAACCCATACCCACCCTATCTTGGAAACAAGTCACATTGGAGCCATTATAAACTTAATATAAATTTATTATAAAATATCATTTTAAATTTTTCCTAAGGTGCCCCTCTCCACTCTTATAAAAGGGCACCTCCTCCCTCTCCTCTTCACACAAATTTGAGCCTTCACGCTCGGCCAAACCCTGCAAATTTAAATTCTTCACTTCCATAGAAACCTAATAGAGGTCCTGTTTATCTTCAAAGACCATATTTAGTGCCCTAAGATGAGGTTAAGACAAGGCGTGTTGATGAAGAGGTAATATCTTCTACCGATTCATTCATGTTTCTTTATTCTTATAAATCCTCTTATTTAGTTGTTTCATTATAGAAAAATGATGTCAGTATAACTAATATATATATATGTTATTATATATATGAAACAACCCCATTTCACCTTCTATCCATCCTACGGAAAATGAAATCACTGCGCGTGCGTACGTACAGAATACCGTCTCCACGCCATGGTGTAATCTCCTTTTACACCACCACCTTACTTGGATGGGTATAATTGTGTAAATAATAAATAAATATGGTTATTATAACATCATACTGATTCTGAGATATTATATCATCCACTCTAATTCAATTCAATAATTATGGGAATGATATCATCGCTCGTGCGTACGTACAGATTACCATCTCCACGACGCGATGAGATTCATTCTCTATATTAACCAATCAAGAATGATTATAAAGTATATATAAAATGAATAATAATGATATATAATAAATAATAATGCTCCTGTATTTATGTATATATATATATGTCATCTACTTACTTCCATTCAAGTCAAAGGAAAGGAAAACATCGTCCATGCGTACGTACGAACTACCTTCTTCATGAACGGTGTGTTTCATTTCATTTGTCTATCTATTATATATATATAATGAATATATATTATATATAAATCTTGTTTTACATTATGGAAGTATGTTAATCCTGTTATAAGTAATAATAATATCAAGAACAACAAGTCCAAACACATATGATAAATGAAACGATTTTACCCAAAAGGCTGCTTAAAATGGAATTGACAAAAGAACGGGTAATATAAAGCCACAAGTGAACCATATATGATATCATAAATATTATTATGGTTCTGTTACAAGTTAATAATATGTTTAAACCCATTATACATGAGTCTAGAACACATACTGAAGAAATTGGACATAAGGTAAGGGAAAATTTTGCAATCTCATTTTTATCCAGGATTGCTTAAACGTAAGTATTTACTCGGGTTATATTTTTCATCCATGTACATAAAAATGTTTTTGTAAAATTTTTAATATTCTTCCATGTTTGTTTAAAGTCATTCTTACCCCATTTTTACTTTTTCTTTGTGTTATGGATGGAATCATTCTTTTGTTTACCATACATGGTACTTTTTGACTTTTTCATTAAAAGTACGAGAAGAATGTTTTTCTAACTTATACGGCGTGAAAAGTTTTTTACGATTTCATAACACATTATTTAAATAAAGAATACTCTACAATATTTCATGATTATTTTCAAAAAAATTTATTTCTTTTAAATTTCATGTCATTTTGACAAAAGAAAATGATTTGGAAGTAGAATGGATATTTTTCTCAAGAATTCATTTAAAATGTTTTATTAAAACTATTTTCCATCTATGATGAAATTATTTAATATGGTTATGTTTCAACAATAATGTCCCTATTATTTACATGGTTTGATTTTTCTTATGATGAAATGATATGCATTTGTTTTATATGGATTATGTTATAATGGGATGATGTTTATGAAACCCATTCTATTCTTTGGGTTATGATGAATGATTTATGTTTATTTTTTGGAACACGTAAGAATGATTTCATTATGAGATGGGTGGGACCTATATAACCCTCCAATGAATTGGGTAAATATTTATATCTCATGAGATAGACATGGATGGAATGGAAAGTGAATCCGGTTCAGTAATACAGGGCTGGAACGACAAGTAAACTTGGTTCAGTAATGGACTTTGTCCACTATGATGGTCTTGGAAGCAATGCCTTGGCTACTATGGAAATCATATCATGTGCTTAATGGTTTTCCACAATTACATGTTTTATTCCCATTTTATTTTATCATGATTGATGTTCCATTATGATCTATGCCTTATGTACTTCCATGTTTTATGTCATTGCTCCATATTTTGATGTTTAAAAATTATGTTTATGTTTTAAGTTCAAATGTATATGGTTTGTTTTATTTTCTCCATGCTTACCCTTACAGAGCATTTGAGCTCACCCTTTATATGTTTTATTTTTCTCAGGATATGAAGAATGGTTTTAGGTAAGAAAACAAAAGTGGAAGATATTTTTGGGAGATGTTGAAGATCTTTCACCATGATTGGAAGATTATGTTCGAAGTTTCCAAAGACACTAAATCATTACGATCCTTGAGTGTTGGTTTTTGTTGTGTATTAATTATTCCACAAAATTAATGAAATCACCATGTACGTCAAGCTTGGGTCTCTACATGGTGATCATTTCTAAATTGGTTGAATAAGAGGATGTTGAACATGTGTCTGATCCAGAGTGTATCGTGATGCATATGAGGTTGACAAAAAATAGTCTCCTTTCAGGATGGGTTACAGTCATACATGGTGTACTACTGGTTCATGTAAGTTCGACACTTCTTTATTACATAATAAAAATAATTGATGAGACCGTCTCATTCTTAATAGTGAAAATAAAAGTGATGACACATAATATCCTAAAAAAAATTGGATCCAACAAAATCATGCCCCAAATACCCTCTTTAACCAAACCATCCTAACGTATGACTTTGAAAAGCGGCAGCATATTCCCTCACTACACTTTCCTGATGTTGTGAAATAAAACCCCTCAATTTTTGAAATTGTTAAGTTTTTGAGGATCAAAATAAGATCTTTTGACAATGGAAGAACACCCAAATATGATCTGTCCTTAAACAAAAGTAACATTTATAGAAAATGAAAAACATCTGAAAATGGATTTTACCTGGGAGTGGTTTTCTTCTTCCTAAATCTAAAGAGAAAGTTTAACGATTTATGCTATGAAACTAAATTTGAAAATGGGGTATAGAAACTGACCCATGGTTCCATGGTCATTACAAAAGGAGTAAAGTATGGAACTCTTTCTTGATTTAAAATTCAGGAAGAACTGAAATGATCTGTAGTTCAACTTGTAATGGTCTAGAAGAATGGAACTATAAGTTTATGGACCTTAGTGAGAATAATATTAATGCTCATAAGACTATGAATACTAAAACATACATGTATTGTGCGATCTATTGATCAAAGTAGGATTCCACCACATCATGACTCATATTGAGGTGGTTTTGACTGATACACGTAAAAAATGACCAATATATCATTTTCCTAAAGTATCAACACAATCCAAATACGTTTGGTCAGTTTTCCATATGTCAGTTGTTTTTTTCACCAAAAATATTGTTCATTTTTAAAAAAGTGATACACTTAGAGTGATATCAGCCACACCGTGCCTCTGATGGAGGTAGGGTTGACTCATAAACATCAAAAATGACACATGTACCATTGTCCTATATTATTAGTACAATCTGAAAGTGTTTGGTCAGGTTTCTGTTTGCAAGTTGTTGTTTTCACCTAAAATCCAGTCTATTTAAAATAAAAGAGAGATAATATGAATGATACCGGCCACACCATGCCACATATTGAGGCTAGGTTGACTCTTACACATCACATATGACTCATGAATCATTGTAATAAAGTATCAATAGAATCTGAAGGTGTTTGGTTGGTTTTACGTATGTGAGTTGTTGTTTTCACATAAAATGTTTTCCTTTTCAAATAAAAGGGAGACACTTTGAGTGGTGTTGGCCACACCGTGACTCAAATTTAGGCGGGTTTGATTTTTTCACATCACATACAACCCATGGATCGTTGTTCTAAAGTATCAACAAAATATGAATACGTTTGGTCAGTTTTCCATTTGCCAGTTGTTTTTACATAAAATGATGTCCATTTTAAACAAAAGAGAGACAAATAGAGTGATACCGGCCACACCGCGCCTCATATTGAGGCGGTTTTGACTCGTACATGTCACATATGTCCCATGGATAATTGTTCTAATGTTTCAATAGAATCCTAATGCATTTGGTTGGTTTTCCATATGTCAGTTGTTGTTTTCAATTAAAATGATGTCCATTTTAAACAAATGAGAGACACTTTGAGTGGTGTCAGCCACACCGCACCTTGGATTAATGTGAGGTTGACTCGTAAATGTCACGTATGACCCATGGTTCATTGTCATAAATTTTCAAAGAATACAAATTCCTTTGGACAGTTTTCCATATGTCAATTTTTGTTTTCACTGAAAATGATGTTCATTTTAAACAAAATAGAGACACTTTGAGTGGTGCCAGCCACATTGTTCTTCGGATTGATGCGGGGTTGACTCATACACGTCACATATAATCCATGGATCTTTTTCCTAATGTTTTAATAGAATACGAATGTGTTGGTTCAGTTTTCTGTATGTCAGTTGTTGTTTTAACTTATAATGATGTCCATTTTTAACAAAAGATAGACATTTTGAGTGGTGTCGACCACAATGCAACTCAGATTGAGGTGGGGTCGGATCGTACATGTCAAAAATGACCCATGGATCGTTTTCCTAAAGTATCAACACAATACGAATGTAACGCCCCGACCCCAGCTACCCAGAGTCGGTGCATTACTTCGTAACATTGGCATGATCACAAGAAAGATCAAATCCCGAAAGACCGATTGGTTTAGTAGCCTTGGAAACACTAGATATATTCATAAGTTTTACATTACATCATAAAATGAAAAACTACTACAATAACATAATGTCTCCATAATCCACACTCATATCCCCACATAATATCCTTGCAGGTCATTCATAACCTACTTCTTCACTTCCTGGGAAAAATAAAACATTGAAAAGGGGTGAGCTCAAATGCCCAGTAAGGATAACAATAAAGTGGAAACTTTCATAAATAAGAATAAACATTTAAGGCAATGTATAACTAAAACAAAAGCCTTTTAAATACGAACTTTCAACATGGTATGACATAAATAAAATGAAATAATTCCATTTACTTATTCACATGGATATTCTACTAAATGAATAATCACATGCAAAAATCAATAACCACTTTCATAATGTTGGAATGCATAATGCCAGACTATCATAACCACATAGCCAAGGCCTCGTGCCAAGACTACAAATAAGATTTTGTCAAGGCCTTGTGCCAAGACACTAGTTTGTCTCATGAGACATACCGATGCATCGAGGAGCTATAGCGGGCTCCACCCGTCACATATTAAGTCCAATGCATTCCCATATGAAAAGGTTTAAACATAACATAAACATTCGTATTAAAACTAGCATACGAAATGTCAATACTTTCACAATAAACTATGAATGGTATAAAAATAGCACATCCACAGTCAAACATATCACAAAACCTTCAATACAATATATAAGTTTTGTATCAACTTCAAATAATCTTAAAATCCATCAAAGGATGTTGACATAGATGAAATCAAAATTCTTTTTAAAGAAGTATCTCCTTTTATTTTGAAATCATTTAAGATCCATATAAAATAAAACATTTTCTTTGAAAATATTCTTATAATCTTGTATGGAAAGCTTCGACGATTTTATAACGGCGGAAAATAACCGCACCCGCCGTATAAGTTAAAAAAAACATTCTTACCTCAATTCTGTCGAAAAGGTTAAAAAGGACATTGTTTTGAAAACGACGGAAAGATTCCTTTATAAACCTCTTATAAAAAGTCAAACAAGGGTATAAATGACTTTAACCCATATTCTTGTAAATAGTAAAAATGTTTTGAAATACATTTTTAAGAAAACATGGATGTGGATGATAAAGAGATCCCAGTAGATTATTACGTATATACAACCTCGGATAATGAAGAGATTGTGAAATAACCCTTACCTTGTACTTTTCCTTTGTTGGGGTAGGTTAACCTCCTGTATAATGGTGAAATAATTGTTATTAAATTATACAAGAATCATATACATTAATATGATATCATATATGATCTTTTAACATTGCTTTATTAATAATATCTTAGTATTATCGTCGTTTCGGGTGATAATCGATCCGTTCTTCTTAAATGTTTGGTTACGTAAGACATGTTTGTAATGGATAGATTATATCTTATTCATAATCAGAATGATATCAACATTATTTTTAACCCTAAAATGAGAATAATACTTGAATGGATATGATGGAGAATGAATCTTATCACGTTCGTGGAGACGGTAGTCCGTACGTACGCACGAGCGACAATATCATTCTTTTGATATTAAAATAATATATAAATGGATGGTATATCATATATACAGAATCATTAATATGTTATATTTATTATTTACATGAGTTACACATCATTATTATACCCATCCAAATAATAATATATTGAATAACAATTACACCACGACGTGGAGACGGTAAGCCGTACGTACGCACGTATGGTGACATGTTATTCAAAGGGTGGATAGAATACTGAATATGGTTGTACCATATTTATAATAACATCACAGTATATAAATGATACTGGAGTCATTATCTTAGAATGGTAACAACAAAGGAAGAAGAAATGGAAGAAGAAATGAACTTGGAAAAGGGGTGGTGAAAACATTACCTCTTCTTCGGGTTCTTCCTTTTGATTTGATCAAAAGGGCTCCTTAGGTTGGCTTTCTGATCAAACTAAGGCCCCTAGGTTGTAGTGAGGGATGTTGGGAGATTATTTGGGCAGAGTTTGGCCGAACCAAAAGGCTTTGAAGGTGTGAAGAAATGAGAAGGAGGAGTGCCCTTTTATAAGAGGGGTGAGGGGCACCTTTGGAAAAGCTAGAAATATTAATTTATAATAAATTCATATTCGGTTTCTAAAGGCTCCAAAGTTGACTATTCAAAGGATGAGGTGGGTATAGGTCTAAAACAACTCATCCAATAGAATTTAGACAGGTTTGGGTACTTATATTAACCTTATCTTTAAGTATTAACTCTAAGTTAATTAGTTTCACTTTTACAATGTCTCTTTGTATTTTTATATATTATGGTTAATAAACTTACTATATACATCCAAGCGACCCCCAAGTGGTCCATTAATGATTAACCTATCATAATATAAGTCTCTTGGCCGAACCTTAGATTTTTAGGAATTTAATATCAATTAATAATATAATATTTGTTTTAAGAACTCTTTTATGTCAATTTTGACACTATTCAATAGTTGATTTTTGTGAAACTCATAACAGATTGATTACTTCGAACAAAGTCCATTACAACAATCCTAATATCTCATATTAGCCTAGAAAATTAGTTTAATTCATTAAAAGTTTCATATTATATTTATTTGGGTATTTATAATATCAATTATTTTAATTTTTCACTATTATAGTAATTACTGCATCATAATTGTGTCATAAATAAAATAACTTATTTAATGTCTAAAAATTATAAATAAAATATCATTATGTAGGAAATCTTTTTATCTTTCTAATGAATATTTATAATCGAAATTCCAACATGTATAACCCTATGTAAAAATTGTTCTTCTAAAAGATGTAAGCTTATGCCATTTTTATTTTTATTTTAGCTTTATTAATATAATGTGTCATTATCACTTACAAGTGGATCCATGGGGTCCCAAAATAGACCCAAAGATGCCCATGGTCGACCATGTATCAACCAATAGGGTTAAGACACGTTTTAGAGTAATTTAGTATTATTATAATATTATTTTTTAACCCTTATTTACCGGATTTACCCTTAACCATGGTAAATAAAATATTTACCGCAGTAATTATTCAAAATGTCTAAAAATAAAAGTTACCCATTTACACAATTTGAACATCCTGATTCCAAATATGGAATCCATTTTCCTAAATTCAAAACACAGAAGTGGCAGAAATTAATTTAAAATTAATTCCCGCTGTCAAAACAAAAAGCGTGTTTTTAAGAGATAATAACTATCAAAAGATTGACACTTGTTTATGTTCGGTTTAATTGTAAAATTATGTCCAATGACCAACATTATATTAAATGGTAAAAATATATTCTAAATATACTTTAAAACTACTAAAATTCATAATTTATCACTATTAATTATTTTGATTAAAAAAGTTGTTTTTAATTAAAATTTATTAATTTTCACTATTCATCAAAATATGAAAGTTATCCGAAAAGTACCAAAATTTCACCTTAGGCTAAATTCGATATTCCGAGTCCAAAAATGAAGTCCATTTTCAAATATAAAATATATATAATTTCAAAAATTAGGTATTACTATTCACAACGGCTAGTTTAATTAGTTGTGGTGTGTGTTAGAACTCGAGGTTGCGTACAACACACGCTATCGCATTATTCAAAGGGAAACGTACCGTAGAAGCTTGGGGTGTTACATTCTCCCCTCCTTCAAATAATTGCGTCCTCGCAATTTCTAGGGTATTACTGCATAAAAAGACTCGGGTGGTTCTTCATCATAAGTTCCTCGGGTTCCCACGTTGCCTCTTCCATCTTATGATTCCTCCACAAAACTTTTACCAGACGCGTCGTCCGGTTTCTCAGCACTTGTTCTCTCGTATCAAGAATCTTGATGGGCTCTTCGCAATAAGATAGATCAGGTTCCAGTTCTAAATCTTCATAGGTGAGTACATGCGTTGGGTCAGGCATGTATTTCCTCAACAGAGATACGTGGAACACATCGTGAACTTTGGAGAGACTTGGCGGCATTGCCAATCGGTAAGCTACAGCCCCAATTCGTTCTAGAATTTCGAAAGGTCCGATGTACCTGGGACTCAATTTACCTTTCTTACCAAAACGTATGACTCCCTTCCACGGAGATACTTTCAGGAAAACATGATCACCGACTTGAAATTCCAAATCCTTCCTTCGATTATCGGCATAGCTCTTCTGCCTACTTTGAGCTGCTTTAATGTGATTTTGGATTACCTTCACCTTTTCCACCGTTTCCTCCACCAGTTCTGGGCCTACAAGTTTTCTTTCACCAACGTCATCCCAACAGGTTGGTGTACGACATCTCTTTCCGTATAACGCTTCATATGGTGCCATCTGAATACTCGAATGGAAGCTATTGTTATAGGAAAATTCTACTAGTGGTAAATATTGATCCCACATACCCTGAAAATCAAGTGAGCAAGATCTCAACATGTCTTCTAAGGTCTGAATAGTCCGTTCTGATTGTCCGTCTGTCTGAGGGTGGTAAGCAGTGCTCAAATGAAGTTCAGTATCCAGGGATTTCTGAAGACTTTTCCAAAATCTTGAAGTAAAACGGGGATCACGATCAGAAACAATCGATAGGGGTACTCCATGAAGTCTCACAACTTCATTAATGTATAGTCTTCCTAGACGTTCCAGGGGTAGATCTTCTCTTATAGAAAGAAAATGTGCTGACTTGGTAAGACGATCAACAATAACCCATATTGCATCGTTCCTTCTAGGAGTCTTTGGTAGCCCCATGACAAAGTCCATCGTAATATTGTCCCATTTCCACTCCGGTATGGGAAGAGGTTGCATGACTCCTCCAGGCTGTTGCCTTCCAGCTTTCACTTGTTGACAAACCATACATCTTGACACAAAATCAGCAATCTCCCTCTTCATGTTGTCCCACCAAAAATGTTCCTTCAAATCTCTATACATTTTGGTGCTCCCAGGGTGTATAGAGAAATTGGAACTATGAGCATCATCCAGCAATTCCCTTTTTAGATCAGGTATATTGGGAACACAAAGTCTCTTCCCGAATTTCAAAATTCCACCTTCATACGCAAAGTCTCTCAATCTCCCATCATTCACAGCTTTAATCTTCTTTTGGAATTCTTCATCATCAGTCTGAGAACTCTTAATCCTTTCTAGTAAAGATGGTTTGGCAACCATTTGAAAAAGCATTGATGTTTCACCTTCCCTGGTTATTCCCATGTCCATCTTCACTAGATCCATGAAAATTGGATCCCTTTCAATTCTCATCATGTTCAGAACTCCATGGTCGTTTCTGCTCAAAGCATCTGCTACTTTGTTTGCCTTCCCCGGGTGGTAGTGTATCGTGCAATCATAATCCTTGAGTAATTCAAGCCATCTCCTTTTCCTCATGTTGAGTTCTTTTTGTGAGAAAATATATTTCAAACTCTTGTGATCAGTATAAATCTCACATTTTTCACCATAGAGGTAGTGCCTCCATATCTTCAAAGCAAAGATCACAGCTGCTAACTCAAGATCATGAGTAGGATAGTTTTGTTCATGAATTTTCAACTGTCGTGATGCATAGGCAATTACTCTATCATTCTGCATAAGGACACAGCCAAGTCCTTTCTTCGATGCATCACTATAAATAACGAACCCATCATTCCCCGATGGTAGAGTCAATATAGGAGCATTGACTAATCTTCTCTTCAGTTCTTCGAAACATTCTTCACACTCTTTTGTCCAAACAAATTTAACCCCTTTACGTGTGAGCTTCGTTAATGGGTTAGCCAATCGGGCAAAATTCTGGACGAAACGTCGATAATAACCTGCCAAACCAATAAAACTACGTACCTCAGTTATACTCGTAGGTGCTGGCCATTCTTGGATTGCTTTGGTCTTAGAAGGATCAATAGAGATTCCATCTTTAGAGACAATATGGCCAAGAAAAGAAATCTCCTGAAGCCAGAATTCACACTTGCTAAACTTCCCATATAATTCATGCCTCCTCAGAGTCTTCAAGATAATGCGCAAATGATTTTCATGATCTTCGTAGGTTTTGGAGTATACCAAGATATCATCAATAAATACCACCACAAATTCATTGAGATACTCCTTGAAAACTCTATTCATCAGATCCATGAATACAGAGGGTGCATTAGTCAATCCAAACGGCATTACAGTAAACTCGTAATGCCCGTACCTGGTTCGAAATGCTGTCTTCGGAATGTATTCCTTCTTCACACACAACTGATGGTATCCAGATCGAAGGTCAATCTTTGAAAAGTATTGAGCTCCATGCAGTTGGTCAAATAAATCATCAATACGAGGTAGGGGATACTTGTTCTTTATCGTTATAGCATTGATCTCCCTGTAGTCGATACATAACCTCATAGATCCATCTTTCTTTTTAACAAAAAGAACAGGGGCTCCCCATGGAGAAACACTAGGGAGAATAAATCCCTTATTACTCAATTCCTCTAGTTGTTTCTTTAGTTCGACTAGCTCTACAGTGGCCATTCTATAAGGGGTCTTCGATATAGGCCTTGATCCAGGAATTAAATCAATGGAAAACTCTACTTCTCGTTCTGGAGGATGTCCAGGTAAATCTTCCGGAAATACATCTACAAACTCTTTCACAATAGGTACATCCTCTATTTGAACATTTCTTTCCTCACCGACAGTTATTTCATTCTCTTCCTCCCCGATAATTGAATTAAGTTGAGCTATAGGGGGTGGATCTAAATAAGAATTAGGTGGTGACGATTCTGCTCTAAAAATAAGGTGCTCCTTATCATTATCATCAAGAATCGTAACCTCTTTCTTCTTACAATAAATCTTCGCATCATAGTCTGAAAGCCAGTCCACACCGAGGATTATATCAAACTCAATCATAGGTATGACGATGAAATCAGCAGATAAAGAAAATTTATGTGCTCTAATGGGGACTGATTCACAAAACTTTGTTGCAACGATACTTCCCTTAGGAGTTTTAACTGACAACTCCCTTATTAAATCAAATTGGAAATATCTAATTTTCTTAGCAAACTGGGAAGATATGAAACAATGCGATGATCCAGAATCAAATAATGCATTTGCTAAACTTGAGGAAACCATTAAATTACCTGCCACCACGTCTTTCGGAGCTTCTACCTCAGCAGTAGTGATAGCATAAGCCTGGCCTTGATCCCTTGGCCTTTTCTGAGGTAAGTTCTCCTGACGCTTAGGACATGCATTTGCATAATGCCCCATCTCCCTGCAATTGTAGCACTGAACGTTGGTAGCTTCCTTCTTCCCCTTGCAATCATGAGCTTGGTGGCCTTTTTCACCACACTTGTAACAGACTCCCATTCCCTTCAGGCAAGCACCAGGGTGTTTCTTCCCGCACTTACCACAAGATGGATATTCAACCTTTCCCTTCTTCCCCTTATTTCCATTCCCAGATTGATCAGCAGGTCTCTTCTTCTCTTGCTTTGCTTTAAAGTCATAAGACTTAGAGAATTCCTTTTCGGTCTTGATAGCACATGAGACAATGTCTTCGTACGATGAAAAGGATTGTGAGACTAATGCTCGACGGAGAAATGGTTTTAACCCATCAAAGAAACGATCAATCTTACTTCTTGGGTTGCGAATATAATCTCCAGCATACCTCGCTAACCTTGTAAAGTTAGCCTCATACTTTGTGACATTATCATCCTCCTTTTGTCTCAGACTCAGAAATTGCCTTTCCATATCTGCTCGATGGTCGCGAGGGAAGTATTTTTCTAAAAACAGATCTTTGAACTCCCTCCATTCCATATTTGATACTTCATCATCTTCCTTCGTATTTTGAATCAATGACCACCATTGATCAGCATCTCCAGTGAGGCGGTAAACTGCCATGATAACTTTTTCCCTTTCACTGCTCCCCAAAGCCTGAAATATTTTCTCTAGGGAAAATATCCATTGCTCAGCTACTACGGGATTTGTATTCCCATTGAACGTTGGTGGTTGTTGCCTCATGAATCGATCTAACATTGATCCTCCACGCTGCGGATCAGGGTGCTCCATACGGGTAAGGTTATTATTCATAACCTGAGTAAGTTGTCCCAGTACGGTGATTAGCTGATCAGCACCAGTTGTATCACCAGCCCCACTATAATTATCTTGAGCAGGAGGGAAATCCCTACATGGAGTGCGTGCATTGATACGGTTTCCATTTCTTCCACTAGGCGCCATTTCTAAAAAAATGGCATAAACTAGATCAGTTTATGCATCAAAATACATAATCCCATACTTATAAAACACTTAACATAAATTGAACTATCTATGAATATAATCCATAATCATAAATATGTTTTCTTTGAGGAAGTATATACTCATAAACCCTTCATAATGATTTGTAAAGAAAGTGAGAGTTATCCTAAGCATATCCCCCGGGAGTGTCGTAACCAAGAGTGCAGCAAGGCCCGTTGTCGTGCACCAGTTCCCGTTCGAGTCTAGCTCAAAGCGGTGTTTTCGGGTTTTACCCCTAGGTACATCTGTGCCAGAGCCGCCTCTACCTGCTCGTATCCAGACAGGGATGTATTGCTCGAAAAACTCACAAAGTCTCTACAATACCAAAATTCTAGGAAGTTCTTCTATACTAATCCTCAAAGTTCATCTTAGGTCTACGTGCTCTAATCAGAGTTTATCTAATCCTAGCTTCCAAGGTTTGTACTAAACTTCCTCTGATACCAACTGTAACGCCCCGACCCCAGCTACCCAGAGTCGGTGCATTACTTCGTAACATTGGCATGATCACAAGAAAGATCAAATCCCGAAAGACCGATTGGTTTAGTAGCCTTGGAAACACTAGATATATTCATAAGTTTTACATTACATCATAAAATGAAAAACTACTACAATAACATAATGTCTCCATAATCCACACTCATATCCTTGCATAATATCCCTGCAGGTCATTCATAACCTACTTCTTCACTTCCTGGGAAAAATAAAACATTGAAAAGGGGTGAGCTCAAATGCCCAGTAAGGATAACAATAAAGTGGAAACTTTCATAAATAAGAATAAACATTTAAGGCAATGTATAACTAAAACAAAAGCCTTTTAAATACGAACTTTCAACATTGTATGGCATAAATAAAATGAAATAATGCCATTTACTTATTCACATGGATATTCTACTAAATGAATAATCACATGCAAAAATCAATAACCACTTTCATAATGTTGGAATGCATAATGCCAGACTATCATAACCACATAGCCAAGGCCTCGTGCCAAGACTACAAATAAGATTTTGTCAAGGCCTTGTGCCAAGACACTAGTTTGTCTCATGAGACCTACCGATGCATCGAGGAGCTATAGCGGGCTCCACCCGTCACATATTAAGTCCAATGCATTCCCATATGAAAAGGTTTAAACATAACATAAACATTCGTATTAAAACTAGCATACGAAATGTCAATACTTTCACAATAAACTATGAATGGTATAAAAATAGCACATCCACAGTCAAACATATCACAAAACCTTCAATACAATATAGAAGTTTTGTATCAACTTCAAATAATCTTAAAATCCATCAAAGGATGTTGACATAGATGAAATCAAAATTCTTTTTAAAGAAGTATCTCCTTTTATTTTGAAATCATTTAAGATCCATATAAAATAAAACATTTTCTTTGAAAATATTCTTATAAGCTTGTATGGAAAGCTTCGACGATTTTATAACGGCGGAAAATAACCGCACCCGCCGTATAAGTTAAAAAAAACATTCTTACCTCAATTCTGTCGAAAAGGTTAAAAAGGACATTGTTTTGAAAACGACGGAAAGATTCCTTTATAAACCTCTTATAAAAAGTCAAACAAGGGTATAAATGACTTTAACCCATATTCTTGTAAATAGTAAAAATGTTTTGAAATACATTTTTAAGAAAACATGGATGTGGATGATAAAGAGATCCCAGTAGATTATTACGTATATACAACCTCGGATAATGAAGAGATTGTGAAATAACCCTTACCTTGTACTTTTCCTTTGTTGGGGTAGGTTAACCTCCTGTATAATGGTAAAATAATTGTTATTAAATTATACAAGAATCATATACATTAATATGATATCATATATGATCTTTTAACATTGCTTTATTAATAATATCTTAGTATTATCGTCGTTTCGGGTGATAATCGATCCGTTCTTCTTAAATGTTTGGTTACGTAAGACATGTTTGTAATGGATAGATTATATCTCATTCATAATCAGAATGATATTAACATTATTTTTAACCCTAAAATGAGAATAATACTTTAATGGATATGATGGAGAATGAATCTTATCGCGTTCGTGGAGACGGTAGTCCGTACGTACGCACGAGCGACAATATCATTCTTTTGATATTAAAATAATATATAAATGGATGGTATATCATATATACAGAATCATTAATATGTTATATTTATTATTTACATGAGTTACACATCATTATTATACCCATCCAAATAATAATATATTGAATAACAATTACACCACGACGTGGAGACGGTAAGCCGTACGTACGCACGTATGGTGACATGTAATTCAAAGGGTGGATAGAATACTGAATATGGTTGTACCATATTTATAATAACATCACAGTATATAAATGATACTGGAGTCATTATCTTAGAATGGTAACAACAAAGGAAGAAGAAATGGAAGAAGAAATGAACTTGGAAAAGGGGTGGTGAAAACATTACCTCTTCTTCGGGTTCTTCCTTTTGATTTGATCAAAAGGGCTCCTTAGGTTGGCTTTCTGATCAAACTAAGGCCCCTAGGTTGTAGTGAGGGATGTTGGGAGATTATTTGGGCAGAGTTTGGCCGAACCAAAAGGCTTTGAAGGTGTGAAGAAATGAGAAGGAGGAGTGCCCTTTTATAAGAGGGGTGAGGGGCACCTTTGGAAAAGCTAGAAATATTAATTTATAATAAATTCATATTCGGTTTCTAAAGGCTCCAAAGTTGACTATTCAAAGGATGAGGTGGGTATAGGTCTAAAACAACTCATCCAATAGAATTTAGACAGGTTTGGGTACTTATATTAACCTTATCTTTAAGTATTAACTCTAAGTTAATTAGTTTCACTTTTACAATGTCTCTTTGTATTTTTATATATTATGGTTAATAAACTTACTATATACATCCAAGCGACCCCCAAGTGGTCCATTAATGATTAACCTATCATAATATAAGTCTCTTGGCCGAACCTTAGATTTTTAGGCATTTAATATCAATTAATAATATAATATTTGTATTAAGAACTCTTTTATGTCAATTTTGACACTATTCAATAGTTGATTTTTGTGAAACTCATAACAGATTGATTACTTCGAACAAAGTCCATTACAACAATCCTAATATCTCATATTAGCCTAGAAAATTAGTTTAATTCATTAAAAGTTTCATATTATATTTATTTGGGTATTTATAATATCAATTATTTTAATTTTTCACTATTATAGTAATTACTGCATCATAATTGTGTCATAAATAAAATAACTTATTTAATGTCTAAAAATTATAAATAAAATATCATTATGTAGGAAATCTTTTTATCTTTCTAATGAATATTTATAATCGAAATTCCAACATGTATAACCCTATGTAAAAATTGTTCTTCTAAAAGATGTAAGCTTATGCCATTTTTATTTTTATTTTAGCTTTATTAATATAATGTGTCATTATCACTTACAAGTGGATCCATGGGGTACCAAAATAGACCCAAAGATGCCCATGGTCGACCATGTATCAACCAATAGGGTTAAGACACGTTTTAGGGTAATTTAGTATTATTATAATATTATTTTTTAACCCTTATTTACCGGATTTACCCTTAACCATGGTAAATAAAATATTTACCGCAGTAATTATTCAAAATGTCTAAAAATAAAAGTTACCCATTTACACAATTTGAACATCCTGATTCCAAATATGGAATCAATTTTCCTAAATTCAAAACACAGAAGTGGCAGAAATTAATTTAAAATTAATTCCCGCTGTCAAAACAAAAAGCGTGTTTTTAAGAGATAATAACTATCAAAAGATTGACACTTGTTTATGTTCGGTTTAATTGTAAAATTATGTCCAATGACCAACATTATATTAAATGGTAAAAATATATTCTAAATATACTTTAAAACTACTAAAATTCATAATTTATCACTATTAATTATTTTGATTAAAAAAGTTGTTTTTAATTAAAATTTAGTAATTTTCACTATTCATCAAAATATGAAAGTTATCCGAAAAGTACCAAAATTTCACCTTAGGCTAAATTCGATATTCAGAGTCCAAAAATGAAGTCCATTTTCAAATATAAAATATATATAATTTCAAAAATTAGGTATTACTATTCACAACGGCTAGTTTAATTAGTTGTGGTGTGTGTTA
The DNA here is from genome assembly GCA_963277665.1 of Viscum album. Taxonomy (NCBI): domain Eukaryota; kingdom Viridiplantae; phylum Streptophyta; class Magnoliopsida; order Santalales; family Viscaceae; genus Viscum; species Viscum album. The sequence goes on from OY728131.1 coordinate 1,977,066,525, forward strand.
GAACTCGAGGTTGCGTACAACACACGCTATCGCATTATTCAAAGGGAAACGTACCGTAGAAGCTTGGGGTGTTACAACGAATGCGTTTGGTTTGTTTTTCATATGCCAATTGTTTCACTTGATATCCTATCCATTTCAAATAAAAGTTAGACAGTTTGAGTGGTTCCGGACACACTGTCACTTGGATTGAGGCAGGGTTGAGTCCTACACATCACATATGACCCATGGATCATCTTCCTAATGTTGCAACATAATCAGAATGACTTTGGTCAGTTTTATGTATGTGAGTTGTTGTGTTCACTTAAAATTATGTCCTTTTGAAACAAAAGAGAGACACTTTGAGTGGTGTTAGCCACAACGTGCCTCATATTGTGGAGAGGTTGACCTGTACATGTCAAAAATGACCCATGTATCATTTTACTAAAGTATCAACACAATCCTAATGCGTTTGGTTCGTTTTCTATATGCCAGTTGTTTTTACTTAAAAGCGTATCCATTTTAAACAAAAGAAAGACACTTTGAGTGGTACCAGCCACAGCATACCTCAGAATGAGGCAGTTTGACTCTTACACATAAAAAACAACCCATGTATACCTTTCCTAAAGTATCAACCAAATCAAAATGCGTTTGGTCAGTTTTCTGTATGCCAGTTGTTGTTTTCACCTAAAATGTTGTCCATTTCAAAGAAAAGTGAGACACTTTGATTGGTTCTAGCCACACCGTGCCTCAGATTGAGGCGAAGTTGACTCGTACATGTCAAAAATGACCCATGAATCATTTTTCTGAAATATCAACAAAATCAGAATGTGTTTGGTCATTTTCTGTATGCCAGTTGTTGTTTTCACTTAAAATGTTGTCCATTTCAAATAAAAGTGAGTCATTATGAGTGGTACCGGCCACACCGTGCCTTATATTGAGGTGGGGTTGACTCACACATGTCAAAAATGAACCATGGGTCGTTTTTTTGAAGTATCAACATAATAAAAATGCATTTGGTTGGTTTTCCGTATGCCATTTGTTGTTTTCACTTAAAATGATGTCCATTTCAAATAAAAGTGAGACACTTCAAGTGATACCGGCCACACCATGCCTCGGATTGTGGAGGGGTTGACTTGTACACATAAATAATGACCCATGGATCATTTTCCTAATGTACCAATAGAATCAGATTGCGTTTGGTTAGTTTTCTGTATGCCAGTTGTTGTTTTCACTAAAAATGTTGTCCATTTCAAATAAAAGTGAAACACGTTGAGTGGTATCGGCCAAACCGTGCCTCATATTGAGGAGGGGTTCACTCATACACGTCACAAGTGACTCATGGATTATTGTTATAAAGTATCAACACAATCTGAATTTGTTTGGTTGGTTTTTTGCATGTCAGTTTTTGTAGTAATTTAAAATATTGTCCATTTCAAATAAAAGTGAGATAGTTTGAGTGGTACTGGAACACTGTGCCAAGGTTTGAGGCAGGGTGTCATCCTAGAGTAGGAAAAAATCATGGAATTACCGTGGCAAGATCGCAGCATGACCGTGGCATGATCGCAAGGTGACCGCGGCGTGGCCGCGACGTGTTGGTCCGGTCCAGCGACATTCACGGAGCAACTTTTTCCAGCCAAGAGCGAAGGGAGCGGGAGGAGGCAGGGAAACATTCCAATAGTCGCCTCACTCCCCATTAACAATGGGTGGGTAATGTATCGAAAACACTATCTAGGTCTCATACATTGAATTTCGAAAGGACTGCTAACTGCCGCGAGGTGTCGTCCTAGAGCAGGGCCAAATCACGACATTACCACATCATGACCACGGCGTGAAAACTGCGTGATCGTGGCGTGAACGCGACGTGACGGCGACATGACCACTGTGTGACAGCGGGGTGACCGTGGCATGACCGCGGCGTGACCGAGGCATGACCGCCGCGTGACTATGACATGTTGGCCCGGTCCATCGACATCCTTGGGGCAGCAACTTCTGGCCCGGAGCGAAGGGAGTGGGAGGAAGTGGGGCTTCATTCTGGCCATTACCTCCCTCCCCCTTAACTATTAGTGGTTAATGTATCTAAATCTCTATGTAGGTATCATACATCGAATTCTGACAGGACTGTGAACCATCGTGGGGCTTCATTCTGGCCATCGCCTCCCTCCCCATTAACTATTAACGGTTAATGTATCTAAATCTCTATGTAGGTATCATACATCGAATTCTGACAGGACTGTGAACCGTCGTGGGGTGTCGTCCATGATAAGGGCCAAATCACGACATTGTCGCAGCGTGACCATGGCATAACCGCACTATGTTGGCCCCGTCCAGGGACATCTGTGGGGAAGCATCTTCTGGATTGGATTCCAAATAAATTCTATGTAGTTGTACTTCACATTATAGAATTAGATCTTATGTTATAAAAAACAAGCTCTTGATTCGGGATTGTTGTATGATAAATTTATATATTTTATATTTGTTGTTTTTAAAAGTGGTATGAGGTAGTTGAAACTACTGATTGAGAGTCAAATTATGATGGTGCATTACATATCAATGGTATATGAATTTCTTTAAACTCTAATAATAGAACTTTTGTCACCTTGGGAACAATAGAATTTTATTATGTTTTAACATCTCAGAACGCAACACAAATGTTATGGGAGAATTCATATATGTAAAAAATTAAGTGTTCATCGAGGCCAGGAAAACACCCCAAACAGTGTTAAGATGAAGCTTATGGTGGGGAGCACCATAATCCCAACAAGTGTTAAACAATGACACCATCAGTTTTTTTAGATATATAGGCTTGGGTAAACACCATAAGGGGTGGCCAAGAGGCCAGACAAACACCCGAAATGGGTTTCTCCATACGACAAGGTCACAACAGACATGATAGAGCTAATAAACTATTTAATACGATATAACAAGTGACCGTCTAAAGGTTTTAGTGAGTGGCACAATGAAAAAACATATGAAGGGAATCAAAATGACGTGAAATAATTATACACCCTAAACTATCACTGTGAGATTTCGCAAACAGCGCACCTCCGTTGGAGGGGTCTTATTATCAAAACAAGAGTTTATTTAGCAATTGAAAAAATTATATTAAATAACACTTATTCAAGATATTTAATTCAGTATAATTAAGAAGAATGAAGAATGAAGCTAAATTTAATTTAAAGCATTCTTAAATTAAAGAGGCTCCGAGAGGGACTCTACCTCAAGTTGGAACCAAGCCATCCACTTCAGCTCTTGGATCTTTCTAACTAAAATTTTTTGCTCTTCCACTGGGTATACACACCTTCACATGATGGATTCGACATAACCAGTGAGAAACCAACCAATGGACTTAAAGCCTAACCTAGATTGGCCACAGAGAACCAAATCCACCCGAACCAACACAAAACGATCCAACGCGCTACCAAAAACTTAATATGGAGTAAAAAAAACTAATGTCTCAAATACATGAGGTGTATGACAAGTAGTAACCATAGAATATTACCTCGGATCAAAGCTAGTGGACTGAATCAATCTGAACTCCATCTAGCACCCTTCGTAGAATATAACTACCCTTTGTCCATAGAAAGTAGTTAGTGATCTAAGTAACCAATGTGATAAAGAAAATAAAATAAAAACTAAACTAAAAAATTCTTGTCTCCTGTGACAATACCTATCACTACCCAACATATAAGTACCACAGTGCCTCATGGGTCAAATTATGATCCTGCAAGCAAAGGGGAAACAGATCAATGTTAAAAATGATACTATCTAATAGTAAATTCTTATTAATTAACAATTACTCTTCCTATTAGTGGTATATATTCAATTTGGCCTGAGTTTCAGCTTAGTTTGGTTTTTTTCGATACAAGGGATGAGGTCTTATTATTCTTGGTTTTTAGGTTTACACTTGAGATATTTATTTAAAAATGATGCATGTACTTGGCATTATTATTTATAGTTTTATTTCTTATTCTGTTACCATGGGGTTTGTCCACATGAATAATTCTTGGAATGTAGGTTTTAGTTGACATTTATTCACTTTAATGAGATTTATGTCACTAACGATGAGGATTTAGATCAAGTAAAATATTCCTAAGAGGATTGGGCCTTTTAGTGATAGGTGTGTCAATTGTACATCTAGGGTTTGATGAGGAAATAATTATGAGGATGGATTGGAATCTTGGTAGTTTCTTAGAGTGGGATGGTCCCTCTAAGTATATAAATGTATTATGATAGGTTTTACTCCATTTAATGATTAAAGAGTTCAACTAAATAGATGAAGGATGATAATCAAGTGTGGGTATTGTGTATTGTCAGACAGATTGGCATTATAATGCCAATAGGCTTGGTGTGATTTAGCTTAGGATGGAACCTGGTCAGTGGGGTTGGGTTATAATACATGATTTTGACTAGTTTCTTTAGCATATTATTGATAATATAATGTATATGGGTTTGACATGGTGTGCTTTTGTGACTAGGACAATCCTAAGGTGAATAATCCTCTATGTCTAGTTGGACGAAGAGATGTACATTGAGGCATGGGATAATCCTCGAGAGATAATTCTACACTATGTGACTAAGAGGATAGACTAGGATAGGTCTGATAGGAATTGGTTAGTGGCCAACCCATGCGAGGATGATACAATGTATGGAGACACTTGGAGACACTTGGGGTAATTTATGATATCTCATGGAGACCACTAGTGTTATTTCATGACTCCAACATACTCCAGAAATGTTACCACACAATGTTTCAGAAAACAAATTGCATCTTATGGAAGACCCCAAGGCTCCTCTATCTTCCAATGTTTCCTCACACACACACCTCATGGTATTACAGTATACATGTGATCTACGTCAACTTGTCAGGATAACATCACTACCCTTCATCCGTAGAAAGAAGTAAAATACCTAAGTGGCCAATGCGATAAATAAAATAAAATAAAAACTAAATGAAAACACACGTGTATCATGTGACTATACATGTCACCACCCAATATATAAGAACAACATTTCCCCATGGGTCAAATCATGTTCCTGCAAGAAAGGGGGAAATTGTTCCATTTAATAATCTCTTCAATTTTCATTATGTTCTTTATATATCACATTGTTGGAAACACCATACTAGTACACTTAGCCATTGAATATGCACCGATGATACATTAGTTGAGTTGAAGAATTTCACACAACCCTCTTCACTATGGAAATAACCTCATAGAAACCACAATCAATGTTTAGTATTTGATCCTACTCTTGAACCTGGTCAGGCACAAGTCCAAGAACCAGGTGGTCTACTTGGTCTTGAGGGTGTAAAAAATTTCATTATACTATACTAAGAAAAAAGGTATTGGTATATTTTCTACCAGCAATGGGAATTTCCAAGGGCTTGAATTCCAATAATCTTCAATTTATATGTTAATGGCCCTTCAACTATCCGTAGATGTCAAGGGGTGACTCCCATGGGTGTCTTGTGGTGTGTAGTGTCTATCTATGATTTTTGTGGTGCTTGTATATTGTGAAAAATATGTATTGCATGTTCAGTTTAATAAATAAATTAGTCAATTGGAAAATAAATCCATAGTCAATAGAGATATACCCAATTTTTATAGAGAATACCATCCAAATAAGCAACTCGGAAATCTGAGACCAACATTATACTTTACCAAATCAAAACAGAGAAAATAAAAATATAAAATATAAATAATAGATGAAAAACATTAAAAATAAGGTAGTACTTATATATTTGGAGTGTAGAACTAATTTTTTTATTTAATATGGATTAATGGCGTGGAAGTAGTTTCACGGCCTAGGTAAAGTGAAAGCCCTCTCATTTAGGCCAAATCAAAATAGAGAAGAAAAAAATAGATTAAGAACATTAAACGTAATTTAGGACTTATATATTTGATGTCGATGGAAGAGGATGGAAGGATTTTCCTAGCCCAGGTAGCCCGATAGCCTTGGTAGATCTTCATTTTTAGGGCTGTAGTTGCGCAGACAGAGGTGAATTGGGGATGAAGTTTTTTTGGGGAAACCATTCCCAACAGTTTTTAAAAACCACTGGGAAATGAATTCTATACCAACTATTTTTAAAAACCAATGGTATAGTTTGTTGAAATGAAAATTTAACCAATGTTTTAATTGAAACCGTTGGGGAAAAAGGGGAATTTCCCAGCGGTTTGGGCAAACCATCAGGAAAGGCTGGTAATAATGGGAGTTTACCAATGGTTTGTTCAAACCGTTGGGGTAGTCCACCTATGCCAACAGTTTTTTCAAACCCTTGGCATCAATGTGTTGGTATATCTATGAATTCTAGTAGTGGGTCCCTGATAATGATTATCATATTTAATTTTTTAAGGAATCCCATTTAACTAACATATGTTTATAATTAAAATACGATGACTTATTTCTATCATAAGGAATAACTTTAACAATGTAAGTGTGTCAAACAATATGAAATTAGAAAAGAAGTTACAAATGATATATCACGAAAAAATTATCCGAGTCCATTGAAACAAACCATTAAATATTACCATTATGGGATTTTCTATAAATAGAATGTTATTTTAAGATTTTAGACGTCATTCCTTTGCAACTCAAGTCATCTAAATATTGAAAATCATGAGCATCGCTTTATAATTATTCAGAGATTTGGTAGTTTTAGGACTCCTTGATAGGGTTGTTTCCTTATAAAAATTTTATTTTGTAATCACATCTGATCATTTCTATGAACATCGGATTTTGAGGACAATAAGAGGGTGAATTTGATTCATTGGATATAGGGATTTAGGGGTTATGGGGAAAATTTCCAATCATGTTATCCAAGGATTTCAAGGATAGGAAGACAGAGTAATCACGATCATCATATTAAATGATTTAAAGGTAGAGAAGGAAAGATTCTACTATAAGAATAAAAGAATGGACACCATTAGTCATTGTTAAAAACAAACATTCTCTTAAGTTTAAAAGATTTAAATTTTAAATATATCCTGCAAGTAATTCTTACTTTTACATAGCTATTGTATTGACTGGTTTTACAAGTTTCTATTCTACAACACATGTTATAGAAATATAGTCATCCTACTTAGCTTTCTATATAATTGATTTTGTCACTATTACATTAAATGTGATAAAAAAATACATTGAATTAATTAGATCCATTGATGATTATTTAACACTGATATAATCAGATAGCTTTCTGGTTTCGATTTTGTGACTCTAAGAATCAGATTGAGTTTAAGTCGAACAAAGTTACATTAAGAGGATTTATGTTTTGTTTAGTTTAAATATTTTAAACTATGTTTTTTAAATTTAAATTAAGACACCTATTTTAGGTATATCAATACTGAGATACTCTTACGATCCTAAAATTGGTATCAAAGGAGGATTCTATTGACTATACTTATTGGGTTTGTGATTTATCTTTCAACAATGAGCTTTATTAAGTTTAGTTATAAAATAATTATTTATAGATTATTATACACTATCATGTGTGTATGGAAATGAGTTTATATTATTTTTATGATGGAAGGTCTTAATGTTAGATATGTAGACAATCTAAATCTAAACATACTAACTTTATTTAATAGTTATGTCTATGAGAAATAGAGAGATAGGATGAAATATTTTGTTATCAATATTGGAGTTGATAATTTTTGTATGCTTACTACATGATCAATGTTAAGGAACTCAATTCATTTACACATCAAGGGAAATTATAATATCAATTAAAGTATATAGTAAGTAATAATTTATTATTTTTCATTACAAGAAGTATATACTGTCATATATCTTCATGCGAAGCTGTAAATAGTGTATGGAAAATGTTATAATTCACACAGTTGGGAAATTATAATGTTTAAAAAACAATAAGAGCCATGATTACATAAGACTTTCTTGACTTTGATTTTATTTCTAGGGAATCAGATGCAAATATTCACCAAAAGTACATGATAATTATTAATAGTTTAGAATCTATTAGTGAAAAGGGTCTTGATGATGAAATTATTTTTGAAAAAATTACTGATGTCAGGCCCAATGAGTGGAAATCTCAGATAGAATATGTGGATGAAAAAAGAATGATTAATAATCTTAATTTGGATGATCTTATTTGAAATCTTATACAATATGAAGGTATAACCAAGAGAGATACTGAGAAAGAAAATAAGAAAAATTTCAGTGTTTATTTTTATACAACTTATATTCCTACTAAAGTTCAATCACCTGAGAAAGTTTTTAAATTTTTGAGAAAGATGAATGTAGTTGTTCAATTTGATTATTTTACATCATAACATTATGATAATGGGTTAGCTAATCTCACAATAAGAATGAAAATAATTTTCAGAATGAAATATTTCCAATTGCAATATAATAAAATTCATATGGATAAATGTGATAAGAAATATTCTGAAGTCACATTCTTTGAATTTATGAAATTTGGAAATATATGACATGATTTTCCAATGATTAAGAGCAATAACAGAAAGGCAAAAAATTCAAAAATAAATGATATGAAGTATTAAAAGTCTAAATGAAATAAAGTGTTAAACGTCGCGGACACATGGACTGATTTTTGGGGTGATTATTCTGAAATTACTTAGATAATGAATGTTCCAGAAAGAGGAACATAAGTCATTTTTCTAATATAATCACTATAAATCAAATTTTTATGGAAAATGTACATACATCTGAATATCTCATAAACATTTCATTAAATACTATTTATCATGATGAGAAAAATTCAATATCTTTTGATAAATAATCTTCCTCTACTAGTGAAGATAATCCTTAACATTCTTATGATGATGTTTCTCATTTTTCTAATCTTTTAGAAAATGAGAATTGTAAAATTTGTAAAAAAACTTGATAATTCAAAAGCTAAACTTTCTAAGAAGAATAGAGAATAAATTTTTTGAAAAAATGAAAGATTAGATCATCCTAAAGATCTTGATAAAACTATTTATGAAAAGAATACTATTTCTATATATTATTTAAAAAATAATTTCTGAAAAAATATTCTAAAAACAAGTTTGGATAAACTTAGTTAAAAAAGTTTTACTATTGAGGATAAGAATTTGTTTTAAATATAAAATATGATATTTATACTTTTAATAAAATTTTGTTACTGTTTACAAATCGTTTGGAAAACTTGAATAAAATGTAAAAACATTCATCTTTATAGTGATAATACTGGAATGGGTTATACTAATAAAAATCATGTTTTAGGTAATAATTATTGTATTCCAAAGGTGAAACTTTTCTCACGATATTAAAAAGTATTGGGTACTAAAAAAGACATGTTCCTTAAACATAACAAAATCTCTAGGTTTTCATAAATATTATTACTCAAATGTAATGAAAATTTCCCAAAAAAAGTCCAAAAATGTGGCTACAGAATATTCTGTTTTCTAACAATAATGGACACAAGACTGTTTGGGTTCCTGAATTCTAATGTTTTTTGTTTTTTAGGAAGAAAATGATAGTCCCAAAAACAATAATATATGGAACATGGATAGTGGACATTCTAGGCACATGACTGGAAATAAAGACATCTTCATGAATATAATCACGTTAAAAGGTGTAAGGATAACTTTAGAGATAATGCTCAAGGAGATATGATCAGAATAGGTAACATTGTTCTTATTAAAAATGATATTAATTAAAAAACTTTATTTGTTAAATGTATTAATAAATAACGTATAACAATATGTAAATTATGTTATGTAAGTTACCTTTGGAACTTTAGGAATGAAAAATGTCTAATACACACTTCCAAGGTTGAATTTATTCTTTCAGCTAAATGGTTCAAGATTATTTACACTCTAAACTTAGAAGACCTTAAGATCCAGAAATTCCTTTATTTAGTGTAATGAAAGACCAATCTAGGTTATATAATATAAATTTAGGAAACTGTAATCTGAGAAACTTATCATAGTTTATTATGTAAGTACTTGTTAAGGATTTACCAAAACATAGGTTTAATACTTCAAATGTCTTTAAACCTCATCCATACGCTATGCAACATAAGTCATGTTTTAAATCTATTAATGAAGTCTCAACTTATAATGCGTTAAAATTACTGTGCATTGAATTTTCTGGTACAACAAAAACTAGAATAATGGGAGGAAAATACTATATATATATATATATATTATTTTATGATTTCACTAGATATACATGGGTTTATGTTTTCAAAAATAAATCCAAATACTTTTTTTATTTTAAAACCATTATAGCTAAGAAATAATTAGAACCATGCTATGTGAATGATCATTTAATAATTTTTTTGTGATGAAGTGGTTAGTACTACATGTTATACTATAAATGGATTTTTAATTAGATATTTTATTAATAAAAATTATTATGTGGTTTGGAAAATAAGAAAACCAAATATTTTTTTACTTTAATGTTTTTGGTTGAAATGTTTTTTTCATAAATTCTAAAGATAATTTACATAAATTTCCACCCTAATATGATGAATGATTATTTTTAGGTTATTCTGCTAATTCTAAGGCTTATAGAGTTTTTAATAAACTTTATTGGACTATTGAGGTAATAGTATAAGTGAACTTTGTTGAAATTGATCTGTTTGTCTTCAAAAAATCCCAAAAAACATCCTCATATGTTATTTATAAAACAAATATTCAACATTTGTTAGAAAATTCTTCTCATTAGGAAATAACTCAGGAATTGTTTTTCTAAATATTTTCCTCAAGAATATTTTCTACATTTTGTTGAATATCATACTTTTGAGAACTAAATAAGATAATTGTTTCTTATGAATCAAACAAGATAAAGTATCACAAGTGATGTAAACCATCCAGTTAGAACTAGATGTTTTTGAGGATGTAAATTGAACATATAGATTTATTATCCCAATTTTAAACTAATAATATTGATGATTCATTAGGTTACAAGGATTGGATTAAGGAAATGAAAGATAAATCAATGAGTTTTATTGGAAAATGTCTAGAATTTATTTGAACATCCTATAAAACTACTATAATTGGAGTAAAATCAGGTTTTCAGAACAAATGTGATAAAAATGGAATAATTTTAAGAAATAAATAGAGAATTATTGCTAAGTGTTATAACCAATAAGAAGAAATAGATTATGGAGAATTGTATAAACTGTTAGCAAAACCAAAATCTATTCAAATACTTCTTGCCTTTATAACATTATTAAATTTGATACTATATCAAATGGAAGTGAATTGTGATTTTCTTAATGATTTTTTTTAGGAGTATGTATATGTTGAACAACCACCTTGTTTGGAAAATGAAAAATATCCAAAAGATGTTTATAACACACCAATGATTTAAATGGACTTAAAAAACCCCCTAGATCTTGGTATAATAAATAAACAAGATTTTTGTAACAAAATAACTTTTTTAATGGAGATGAAAATCCAATTATTTTTATAAAATAAGTTTATAAAATATGGTAATTTTAGAAATTTCCATTGATGACATTATAACCGGATCAAATAAATAATATTTTATAGATTCCTTTATAGATGTTATGAAATATGAGTTTCATATGAGTATGATGGGTGAGTTATCATATTTTCTTGGTTTTTAAATATCACAAAAACCAGAAAGATATTATATATATAAATAAGTATAAAAAAGATCTTCATATGATATTTAGATATGAAAATACTAAAATAATTAATACTCTTATCGGTACCTCTATTAACTTATATCTTTATAAGGTTGGGAAACCAATTGAACAAAATATTTTTAGAGGTATGATAGGATATTTACATTAATTGACTACTAGTAATCATGATTTAAAATTTTCCATATGATTATGAGAAAGATATCATTAAAATAAAAATGAATCCAATCTAAAATCAGTAAAATAATTTTTTCATTATCTTAAGGGAACTATGGATTTGGACCATTTTATTCTTCTATAAATGATTTTGAATTAAATAGTTTTCCAGATGCTGAATTTGGTGGATGTAGAGTGGATTAGAAATGTACTTCCTAAAATTTTAATTTCATAGTAGATTCTTTAGTTTATTAGTGATGTAGGTATCGAGACTCAATTGTACTTTCCACAACTAAAGCAGAATATGTGGCAACAGAAAGTAGTTATGCTCAAGTGTTATAGATGTCACACACACTCACTAAATATGAGATGTGTTTTACTAATACTCAAACACTTTTTAAAAATTTAAGTGTCATTACATTATATGAAAATATTGATCACCACTCACATTCTTATAATATAGATTAAAGGAATAATTTCTTTTGTGATCACACACTGGAAGGAGATATAAATTTTCCATTCATTGAATCATAAGAAAAACATATTAATATTTTCAAAAACCCTCTACTTCTGATAGATTTGAATATATTAAACATTAGATAATAATTATCAATGTAAAGTAATAATTAATATCTACTTCTTGCTTACCCATTTCATTTCAATAATATACTCATTTTTATTGAGGGTATATATGTTTTATTTTTTTCAAAAACATTTTTTATTTATAAATTTTTTTCTAAAATTTATATTTTTTGTAGAATTATTATTGAAATGAGTTTTCTGGACACATATATTTGTATAAAATTTCGAAGGAAAAATTCTCAAAATGTCTTCTAGAATTATAAATTCTTATAAAACTTTTTGGCTCAAAACTTGTTAAATACATTTTCAGATTAATTTTTTTTTGTAATCAGTTTTTTAATTCCAATATTTTTGTTATCATATTTTATCATAATAAATTTTATACAATATTTATAAAACTATTTTAATTTTTCTATTTTATAAAAACTAAGAAAAATAGGTTTGTCATTCCGATGAATCTTTCCACTCCAAAAGGTGCTATTTTTTTGTTTTAGTTTTCTTTCACTAATTCAATACATTATTTTTCAATTTTTGTTGTTATATTTTTTTTATAAAAGAAACATTGAGTTTTTTCAAAATTTAAAACTAATTCCTCATCATATTCATCATCATTTTGATAAAAGTAATAAAAACATCAAGTGGTTAATTAAAATTTTAAAAAAATAATGCAAATCAATATTGACCATCAAATTAAAAAGGTTTTTCATCTCAACGATTTGTTTTCTTAAGGAATATGAACCACAATTCCAAAACCTATATAATAGAGGTTCACTCCATATCCAACTTCGATTCTTTAATGTTTGTGCCCCTGAATTACTTCACCCTTAAAAGGGACCAATATCAAAGTTCTCATCTATTTCATATTTTCTGGTTTTAGATTCAAAATCCAATGGAGAACAATGATGTTTTTTAAAAAGTGGTATATTTTCTTTTAACTGTTGGTAGAGAGATCTTGGTATGAAAAATGTGATTCTACTCACATGAAGATCATCTCATTTCAATGTTGGGAATCCATTTGTGTAGAGAATAATAATAAATATTTAAATATTAATTATTGTATTGTAGTTCATCTGTTTTAAGTATATGTATTGCTTATAATGGAATATGGTAAAGAATTTTTTTTAATGTATAAAAAATTGTATTAGTTTTCCTATAATAAACTTTTTTACTTGGTCAGACTATCATCAGAAGCCTGAATGGCCTGAAGGCCTTCTTTTTTATTTTTAATATAGATAACCACCCTTTTAAGGGTTGAAGGGGAACTCGTACATGACCCGTAGGCCCAAGGCCCAAGGCCCGACATGACCCGTAATACATGACCCAAACACCCAGAGGCATACCATGCCCTATACATGACCTATAGGCCCATCCCACTAGAACTGCCCCTCCCCAGCTTCTACATCATTGATTGCCTTTAGCTCCCCACCTGCATTGCTGATAGACTAGCATTGCCCCGTACAAAGCTGCACGGTGCTTGGTCCCAATGGCGGTTGCCATACCCTCTCATTCTTCTAATCCGGTTATATCTGCTTCTGGTGACTGATATTGGTTCTCTGATCCTCATCTGGGGCCTGCTCTGTCTGAACTGAGGTACTTCATGGTCTTCAATGGCCCGAAGGCCCTGTGGCCTGAAGGAATTTGATGGTCCGAAGGCCATGAGACCTATAGGCCCAAACCGGTGGCCCGAAATCCCAAATCAGGTGAATTTTCCGGCTACTATAGTACCATACAGTGCCTTCTACAATTCCTGCTACAGTTTCTGCTACACAATTGCTACAGTACTACTAAAGTACCCCAGAAAATTCACCTCAACCCGGTTTTGAACCTGGGTCTCTTGGATGCCAAGAAAGAGCCCTTACCAAGAAGAAGTTTATAATCCTTCTCACAGGTTGATGAAGAGTCTTGGTTCTTTTAATAAGACCCTAGACAAAAATTCATTATTTTAGAAACATGTGAGGGTAAGAATGGTTCCCAGTTTGACACTATAAAAGAGAGTCTTATCTCTACGGATTAATGGTTTTTAGATTCCAAGAAAGGGAGATAGATATACTTTGAAATTGTCTAATGATTTCATGATTAGTTACCTAGGGAATTTGAGAAATATATTCCTTATCAATTTCATCATTTTAAAAGTAGATAATTTAAGGGCCTACCCCATCAAATAAAATGTTATTATGTTTCTATAATTTTCCAGTAAAATTGTTCATAAATGTATGGATATATTCATGTTATAAAAATCATCATATCTAGTCCAAGAAAAAATTTCATTTATCATTGATGATACGATATCCAGGATGAGATTGGTTTTTGATACAATTATAGAGATGTTTATAGAGAAATTTGATGGTTTTTTCCTATGACTCCCAACCATCATGAAAACCTTAGGAGGAAAATAAAAAGAAAAGAAAGTCATAAACATGTCCACTAAAGAAACAAAAGGAATAGAGAAAAATTCCTAATGAGGGTTTTTATGAGATAATTGATTAGAAATTTCAGAAAAATATTGGGGATCCAAAATTCATAATCCACCCCAAAAAATAAAAACATTTGAAAATATAGGTAGTGTAGAAGTCATAATAAGATATAAATATAATGAATAAAATGAAATGATTACAAGAAGAAAAAATTGGTAATTTTTTTTGAAAGGAGTTGAGAGATCCTATGAGATGCAAGTCCTTCCCATTTCCCTTAATGACTAGATGAAATATGAATAATGTTTAGTTTTTCAATAAACATCTATAGTTACTATTGAGATACCTTTTGTTGTTGATAAGGAATTACTCCAAGTTATCAAAGAGAAAGAATCGATAACATACCTAGCCATAAAAGATTCTATGAGAACAACATGACAACTCGAGGATGAGCTTATCAAAGAAGTTGATGAAGAAGTGGATGAGAAAAGATAATAAAGATAAAAAGAATGAAATGGATAAGATGAATACGAAGAGTTAGAATAAGAGGTATGATAGTAAGTATAAGGGTTATATGAAGAAGAAGACAATGAATATATTTATGGTGAAGAGACTCATTCTGATAATAAATCCTCAGATTCATCATATTGATCCGATTTACCCTCCAAGACAAATAAGGATAAAAAATTAGAAAGTACTTAGGTAGAAGTTTCTTCATAAGAATAGGAAGCATAATAATTATAAAAGGAAGAAGAAGATGATCAATATTCAATGTCCAAGGGTGATGAAAAAAATTAATTTGATAAAGATATTAAGATTCGTGAACTTTATAATGATAAGAATGTTTCTAAGAATGTTGAAATATAATTGTAAATGAAAAATGATAATAAAGGAAAGGAAGTGAAAGTAGGAACTATAAAAAAACCTCCATATCATGAGGTCGATCAATCGGAATATGCTAGAACCATAGTGCAGAATGGTTTTGATTATATATGACATATTTTTGAAGAGATTAAATGTAACAATTCCTTATTTTCTTAATATTGAAACTAGATGCAAGCTGATTCACAATAGTATTAATGAAATGTTGGAATCTATGAAATTTTTAATATATTTTTTGATATAGATTGAAGTAGAAATGAGATATTTTCAAAAAATTTATCACACCCACAAAATTCCATGTAATCAGATATTATAGTGGGCCTACCGGATTGATTCAAATATTCAGATTCATGAGGAATAGTTTGATGAAATAAAGAAACTGATGTTAAAATTGTCCAGTTCATTCAATATATTATCATCATAAATGGATGAACAATATGAATTTGTAAAAGAGGTTGGATATTCCATCGATGAATGTGCTGTGATGTTAATATTTTCAAACAAAAGATCTATGATATGGATCTCTATATGAGTAAGCTTCGATCTTGTGAATTTAATGTTATTGTATTGAGGGATTAGAATAAGGAGTTATCAGAGGAAGTCAAAATATTGAAATCCCATGATCAGATTCAAGTGGAAAGAATTACAATACTAGAGAAGGACCATAACATGTTCAAGAAGTTGAGAAATTTTTCAAAGACTTTGATGACGAAAAAATGAAGATTTTTTCTTTTTAACTCTAGAATTTATTTAGTAAAATATTTGAATTTATGTATTGACAATGAGTTTTTTTCATCCAATTCATATTTTCATGATTTTTTTCCTAATTTTTAGAGTTTATAAGTTCCTTCATATTGATGTGGATGATATGTTATTTTATTATTGTTTCATATGTTATATTTTGTAACATACCATGAAACTTCATATTATCTTCTCCATTATTCTTTGAAGATCAAAAAATGTGAGAATGATATACTTAGTGTTGATTATTTTTAAAAAATAGGAGAATGATTTGTCTGAAGTAGAGAATGATATATTAACGGGGAGATAGTATAGTAAGGGGTAGTAAGTTTTATATGCTGCAATAAGTTTTCATTATATAATAACAATTTTATATCCCATCATCACATTCAACATCATATTCAGAAGAGTTATAAACTCAGGGTGATTTAAGGTTTAAGGAATAACTCTAAATACGGCGTTCCTAAGAGAATAAATGGCATTATGTTTTTCAATTAATTTTTCATTTATGTTTTGGGGTTTGTGATTTTAAAAAAGGGGGATTTGTGAAGAAAAATTGTTACTTTGTACATTTCAAATCCTTTAGTTTTGGAAATCACAAACACTTTGTTAGAAGATGTTTACTAATATTTTATGTCCCATGAGTTTTAGTATGTTTTTAGGAAAATTATATTTTACCCTACATAGAAGAAGGTTTAATGTATTATGAAAATAATTATAAA
The DNA here is from genome assembly GCA_963277665.1 of Viscum album. Classification (NCBI taxonomy): domain Eukaryota; kingdom Viridiplantae; phylum Streptophyta; class Magnoliopsida; order Santalales; family Viscaceae; genus Viscum; species Viscum album. The sequence continues at coordinate 1,977,083,612 of OY728131.1, forward strand.
ATTCTTCATTACAATCATCAAATTGGAAATGTATTAAATATATTGGACTTAATTTTAGTTCAACCATAGGTTATAATTTTGTCTTTCCTATCATTCCAAAAAAAGTGACGACTATCAGACTCTTTAGTGTAGAGATAATTAGACAGAATCTAATAAGGATATAATATTGAAAATTATTAATGAATTCCCTTAGACTAAACTAATTTTACAATAGAAATACAATTACTAGTTTTTATTAAAAGTAATAACTTTGACTCTATAATGGTGTTAATCAATATGACATTGGAAATTCAATTACAAATGACATGTCACGCACCTACTATCCGGGGCCGTTCCAAAAAAACATTGAAATATGACCATTGGGAGATTGACTATAAATAGAGTAAAATTTAAAGACATTGTAGATGATTCATTTTCAAATAAAGTTGTATAAAGATTTTAGAATCTGAAATGATCATTCTTTGTAATTGTAATTATTTAGAGATTTGGTAGTTCTATGGAATCCTTTTTAGGGTTTTTTCTATTAAAAAATTATTTTTAATCATGTGTGATCATTATTATAATTGATTAATTTGGGGATATGGAGATGGTGAATTTGATCCCTCAGATCAAGGGTTTCTAAGGATATGAAGATAAATGGTGCTCATAGTATCTAGGGCTTATGGGGATAGGAAGAAGAGTTATTCTGATAATCATATCGAAGGCATTCTTTGTAAAAAAAGACATAATTTAGTATAAGTAAAAAATAGTGGATACATTTAGTCAAGGTAAATGACTCCCTTAATCTTAAGGTTAAAAGAGTTAATTTTTTAATATATCTTATAATTCATTATTAATTTTACATAGCTATTATATTTCATATTTTTACAGGTTTTTATTCCACTACACATATTATAGAAAGCTAATCATCGTACTCAAATTTCTATACAATTGGTTTTATTTGTGTTACATTGAATATGATAAAAAATACTTTGAATTAATTAGATCCATTTTGATTATGATTAATTTACTATGATATAACTGGATAGGTTTTCCGTTCCGACTTTGTGACTCTGATAATCAGACTGAATCTTTGTGAGATAACGTTACTTTATGATGATTTTGGTTTTATTTAATATAAAAATTTTAAAATATGTTTTTCAACTAAAATACAACCCCTCTTATAAGTATAACCATCATAATATACTCTTTATATCCAATATAAGAATGAAGAATAATACATATGTTATGAAACTAGGTCAAAATGATCAAAATTTCCAACACTCATCATTGGAAATATATAATAAATAACTAATATACATATAAAATATAATCATAAATAATGTTTAAAAAATACTACATAAATTAATTATTTTCTAAAATATTTCATTAAGATAGACCTTTTTTATATATTGGATATTTAATAACTTTAGTGGAAGTCAACAATTAATCTAAGGGTTTCCTGTCAAAAATTTTAACATCATGAGAAATATTTGTTTTTATAAACTATGATTTCATTATAATAGAGTATATAATTCCCAATCATTTTTTGTATCATGATGCTCTTATTAGTCCTGGTATTTCATTTTTATTTCAAATCATATCCTTCAAGGGGTCTTTACTTTAATTTTTCTATGGTTGTAAAGGGTTCATTGTCCAAAATTTAATTTAATGAGACATGTTTAATATTACACAACATTATTTATTATATAAGGTGTATTCAGTACCCTATTTATTTCATGTTTCAGATATATTAAATTTCATGAGACTATAATTTACATTCTCGGATCTTAATCTCAAACTTCTTTGATTCTTACAGTACCTCTACCACGAGGGGTTTTCCACAAGTTTCATTTTACAATAGAGATTACTTTTGAAATATAATACATTTATGGAATTTATATATTTTTCTCTTGGAAATCCCTACATTAATTATTTTTGGTTTACTTGTCTACTACCTAGACAATTTTCGACATTGTCTCCTTATTCAATTGATCTAATGAGAATTACCCAACCTTCTAATTTAAAATAGAAACCATCCATTTTCCTTGCCCATATTCATTATATTATTTTAAAAAAAAATTTATATACCACAATAATTTATTAATTTCATTTTTTCTAAAACAAATTTAATAAATGTTTAAAATATATTTTAATCATTTTCTATATGGTTTGTTTTCCTTGAACTGTGATAAATATCAATTTTTTATCATTTTATGTGTAAACAAATTTTTTTTTCATCTTTATTGTTTTATATGAAAATCTTTGTCTCTGTTTTTATGGTTTATTAAATAAATTATTTTAATCAAAATATTAAAAAAAATTAATTTAAAATTATTTCTAGAGATAATAGATATTTCTTGTTTAAAAAGTGATTTTTTATAATACTCTGTCAATATTTTTTTTATCTAAGTCATTAAATTTTTTAAAAAATTTATTATTGATCAAGGAAATTATGCTAATTTTACTACCCAGATTCTTTCTCTAGATGAATCATATAATATCATTTTAGAATAAATAAATGACATAACAATGAATTTTTATTTACAATCCTTCCATTTTTAATGAGAATACTTTTTTTTAAAATTTCTTTCATATATGAGTACCCTATTTTTGACTCCTTGATTGAAGGGTGTTCACCTAGATTTCATTCATTGATAGATTAGGGGAAATTATTGATATAACCATATACCCTTTATATATAGTGTAAGTAATATATTCTTTATTAAATTTTATTTAAATATAATGTTGCTGAATATATTAGTATCATATTTTATTTTCCATAGGTTTATCATGTTATATTTATTTATTGAATTAGAAATGATTTATTTATGTGATTCATTTTGGAAGAGATATGAAACACATTTTTTACATGGGTTTTATCGGGAATGATTAAAGGTAACGTATTTATGAAATATATTCATAATGAAAATAAATTCTACTTTTAATATAAATGAAATTCAATTAGTTCCCCTAAAATGGCTAATAAGATCAATAATTTTTTAGAATTTTTTTTATAAACAATTTCACTCTATGAGATATAAATTTAAATTTTAAGAAACATTTGATTAATGATGAAAAATTATTTTTGATATTAATAATTGGACAACACCAATTTTGTTGGTTAGTGTTGTGAAATATGAAAAATAACAGTTGGTATTTGAAAATGGAATTTTCCAATAAATACAGTAGTTCTTTATATTATAAGATTTTATTCAAAAATTTCATTTAAAAATTTTAGTATTTTAATTTTTCAAAATTTAAATAAATTTTGTATTCAGAATTAAAAGATTATATTATGATTATTTTTTGGTAATTTTTTATAATAATTTGTTTTTATATGAATAGTGATAAATATTAATTTTCTGAAGGCCATCTCTTTTACGTTAAATAATGTTTTTGAGAAAATGTTTATATTCCATATTTAGATATATAATTAAACACAAATAATTACATTAAATACTACTTCAAATTTATAAATTAGATTAATATCATTTTAAAAAGTCAAGTAATATTTTATGAATTTTTTTTCATCTGTTACTTTAATTAAATTCGCACATAAGGAAATTTGGTTTTAAGTTTATTCTAATGTTACATAGATTATATTTTAATAGTAATTATCTTCTTATAATAATTATAATTAATATTTTTATACTTTCTTTCTAAACATAAATCTTTTTCTTAGAAATACACTTTATAAAACACTATTTTTTATGTGTCACATACACTAAAATTAAATTAAATTTTTGTAATTTTATAAATTTAAATT